>OY282610.1:4408885-6808885 GCA_958298945.1 Atherix ibis
AAAAAAGAAACTAAAAGAAATTTTACCATAGTAAATGAAGGACATTTTTATGGTGACACTTCGATTGTCAACTATTTTTGGGCAGAAACAATTTCTTTTGTTTCGAAAAATTAGTTGAAATTCTTTAGTAACTTTTTTAGGATCTCTTAAGTTATTAATTTTAAGAATATTATTTTAAAATTTGAACGAAAAAGCAACTAAAAGAAATTTTACCATATTTAAGGGATGGACATTTTTATGGCAACATTTCAATTGTCAACTATTTTTGGGAACAAACAATTTCTTTTTTTTTCGAAATTAGTTGAAATTTTTTGGTCACTTTTTTTAGGATCCCTTAAGTTATTAATTTTAATGATATTATTTTAAAATTTCAATAAAAAAGAAACTAAAATAAATTTTACCATATTTAATGGAGGACATTTTTATGGCGACATTTCGATTGTCAACTATTTTTGGGAACAAACAATTTCTTTTTTTTCGAAATTAACGATAAAAACATTTTTAAATTTTTTTCTATTAGAAATTTAGTAAATTTTTTGGATCAACTTAAATAAGTCCAATACAAAAGGACTTATTGATAAATTCCTTTAGAAAAATAAAAATTTATTAAAAACTGTTTGATTCCAATTCCCCATTTTTTTAATGCAAAAATAAATTTAAAAAAATAATCCTTCAGTGAATTATTAAAAAAAAAAAAATTTTAATAGTTTTGAAAATATTTTTAAAAAATCTAAATAAAAAGAATGATTGCCAAAAATTAGTTTGGTTGCATTGAAAATGAATCTCTTTTAAGAAAGCTAGAAAAGTCTTCTCTATGTGAGCAAAGTAAAAAAGATTCTTTTTTGGAAATTTCTGAAAAATTTCTCAATCAACTATCTTTTACCATTTTAATAAAAAAATTTTTTTTTCATTTTTCGTGTCAAAATTTTGCGAAAAACAAAATAATTGCAAAAATTTTAAGAAAACTTACAGCAACCACCAAATTGGCATTTTCATTTTTTTTTTTGTTAATTTTTTTTTCTCTGGCCCCGGAATATTCGCTATTGTTCTCTGCTATTCGTGTATTACGTAAATACGATCAACACAAAACTATCTGGTCCTGATAGGAAATTTAGCATGAAAACTAAATACCCGAGATATGGTGTAATCCCAGGTAAGGGCATCTGTGCTGGTTGACTGAATCTCGATACTGTTCCACTTCATATTGCATGCTGTGAACCCGATAGATAGTCGTAAAGAAGGGATCACAGATAGCTAAAAGAGACGACAGAATAAGGATCTAAGATCAGGACCAGGACCAATATGAAGATCGAGACCAAGACCCTTTTAACCCCTATGGGTTAAGTTCTTATATCAATCTCCGATTTCGTTTTTCATAAAAATATTGAGAAATTAGAGGAAACACAGTCAGTTAAGGATAACCTCCTCAATAAGGGTAGATGGTTTTCCTTTCACCTCTTCTTTTTGCAACGATATATAAGTATAGTTGCTTTTTCTTTTTCGATTTCCCTTTTTATATCTCAGGAAGAACAATAAAAAAAAAAAGAACCAAACTTCAAATAAAATCAAAATGATCGTATTTAATCGAAGAGTGTACACCGCACCACGTATTCTATTCCATTCCTAAAAAAAAAACCAACAATTTTTTTTCAACGATAAAGTTTCATTTTCTTTGCGTTATTTTTTTCTTCATTTTTACTTTTTTTATGCTGCATTTTCCATTATATTCATTCTTAGATAAATAAAAGATGTGATTTTAAATACCATGGGAAATTTCTCTGGTCCTATCACAACAATTGAATATGATAGAATTCAATCTCAAAAAAAGGGGTAAAAATATCGTACATTTTGGAGATTCCACTTTTTTATGATATGAAAATTTCAAGAAAAAATAAAGTTTATACTGGCATCTACAAAAATTTGTATTTTTATCGAATTATTAATTTTCAATTAAACTTATTTAAATACAGTCCCATTACACATCAATTTATTTGGGGAAAAAATGAGACTGAGTATATGTAAAAATGATTATTAAATGGAAAATATTGGCTCAAAAAAAAGCTCAGTTGGCAGATCATGTGGGTCCCAATTACTGTCTCGGGTCTGAGGTCTAATTCATATCTAGGATCTTAGAGGGTAAAGGTTAAATAAAATAGATTTTGTAAATAAACGACTTATACGAATAAAGACTTAGTTTATAAGAAATAATAAGGTCTGTGTGATACTCACCAAATCCAGCTAACCATTGCAAAGCCTTAAAGAACCCTTCTAAATTATTAAAAAAATTTCAATTGTTTTCAAAATGGACTTTTAAAAAAAAAATTATAATTCATAATCAAAATTTTTCTTATTATCTTCTGGTGTAATGATGTCGAGACTCAGGACAAAGTTATTTTTACAAATTGGCTTTTGCTTTTGTTGGGCTCAAAAAAGAGTTTCTTTTTAAAATTTAAAAAGTATTTTTCTTGATGTCCATCACCAAACAGACTATTTTGAGCAATTGCATAAAAATTGTAATACTCTTGCAGATCACGATGGTCTCAATTATTAATAAGTATTTATGATCTCACTCATTTCTGGAATCCAATACTGTATAGATTAGATAAAATGGTGTTTGTAAATTAAGGACTAATTGAATTCAAGACTTAGTCTATAAGAGACAATTGTGGTTCATATAAGGTCTGTGAAAAAATTATCTCCAAATTTAGTTAACTTTTATCTAAAATCACTCTCAAACTTAAAGGTTTCAAAACATATTTTTAATCTAAAATGACTCACTTAATTTAAGGTCTTAAAAAATATATTTTTCGAATCTAAAATGCATCATTGACTTTAGGATCACAAAAATCTAATTTTTTAGTACAAAAAATATGCACCAACTATAAGGTCTTAAAAATTTATTATTAAACCTGAAATTACTAATTTTTGAAAGTCTAGAAAATAAATTCGAGGTCTCAAAAATGTATTATTAAACCTAAAATTATTAAATTTTTAAGGTCCAAAAAATGACTTTAGGGTCTTAAAAACTTATATTTTTAATATAAAAAATATGCACTAACTATAATGTTTCAAAAAAAATTTATTAAACAAAAAATTTCTCATTTTTTAAAGTCTGAAAAATATATTTTTCTAATCTAACATGCATCAATACTATTAGGGTCTCAAAAACCTAATTTTTAATACAAAAAAATTGCACTAACTATAAGGTCTCAAAAAAAATTTATTAAACAAAAAATTTCTCATTTTTTAAGGTCTGAAATATATATTTTTCTTATCTTAAATGCATCAACACTTTTAGGGTCTCAAAAACCTAATTTTTAATACAAAAAAAATTGCACCAACTATAAGGTCTCAAACATTTTTTATTAAATCAAAAATAACTCACTTTTCAAGGTCTTAAAAATATATTTTTTTCGTATCTTATATATTTCACTAACTTTATGGTCTCAAAAATCTAATTTTTTAATACAAAAATATACTCACCGACTATAAGGTCTTAAATATTTATTTTCAAACATCATTGACTTTAGGATCACAAAAATCTAATTTTTTAGTACAAAAAATATGCACCAACTATAAGGTCTTAAAAATTTATTATTAAACCTGAAATTACTAATTTTTGAAAGTCTAGAAAATAAATTCGAGGTCTCAAAAATGTATTATTAAACCTAAAATTATTAAATTTTTAAGGTCCAAAAAATGACTTTAGGGTCTTAAAAACTTATATTTTTAATATAAAAAATATGCACTAACTATAATGTTTCAAAAAAAATTTATTAAACAAAAAATTTCTCATTTTTTAAAGTCTGAAAAATATATTTTTCTAATCTAACATGCATCAATACTATTAGGGTCTCAAAAACCTAATTTTTAATACAAAAAAATTGCACTAACTATAAGGTCTCAAAAAAAATTTATTAAACAAAAAATTTCTCATTTTTTAAGGTCTGAAATATATATTTTTCTTATCTTAAATGCATCAACACTTTTAGGGTCTCAAAAACCTAATTTTTAATACAAAAAAAATTGCACCAACTATAAGGTCTCAAACATTTTTTATTAAATCAAAAATAACTCACTTTTCAAGGTCTTAAAAATATATTTTTTTCGTATCTTATATATTTCACTAACTTTATGGTCTCAAAAATCTAATTTTTTAATACAAAAATATACTCACCGACTATAAGGTCTTAAATATTTATTTTCAAACCAAAAATTACACATTTTTTTAAGTCTAAAAGATTAATTTTTCGAATTTAAAATGCAACAATAACTTTAGGGTCTCAAATACCTAATTTTTAATACAAAAAAATTGCACCAACTATAAGGTCTCAAATATTTTTCATTAAATCGAACATTACTCACTTTTTAAAGTCTTAAAAATATATTTTTTGAATTTAAAATGCAACAATAACTTTAGGGTCACAAAAACTTAATTTTTAATACAAAAAAATTGCACCAACTATAAGGTCTCAAATATTTTTTATTAAATCGAAAATTACTCACTTTTTAAGGTCTTAAGGATATATTTTTCGTATATTATTTATATATTTCACCAACTTTAGAGTCTTAAAAAACTATGTTTTTTAATACAAAAATTTACTTACCGACTATAAGGTCTTAAAAATAATTTATTTTCAAATCAAAAATTGCATATTTATAAGATTTTAAAAATGTATATTTTGAATACAAAATGGTTAATTAATATTAGAGTCTTAAAATACTATGGTTTTAAAACAAAAGTTACACAATGACTTCAAGGACTCAAAAATTTACTTTTAAACATAAAATTACTCATATACTCGTACTCGTACTTGAAAGTATCAAAAACTAAAGGTTCGAAACCTTCAATATTATAAGTGAAAAATTTCAATCTCTTAGAAAAAAAGGACTTTAAGAAGACACTTGAATGTAATGTTATCAAACAAAACTATTTAAATATTAAAACAATTTTACTTGAGTCGTTTGTATGTCAGGATACCAAAAGAACTCAGGACCAAAATTACCTCTCCACAAAAGTTTTGGTTCTTTTAAGGTTTAGATAAAATTATCATATTTTTTAAATACTAATTAAATATAAAATTATTGATAAAAAATATTTGATTTTAAATAAATAATTGTCCTTAAAGTCATTTTATAGTCTGAAAAATTTCTCTTCAAATATTCATCATTAATTTCGAAAATACATTATTTTTCCTTGGTAAAAAAAGAGATCTTTTTAAGTTCACAAAAAAAAAAATTTTTTAAAAAATAACCGTCACATCTAATTAGAAAGAATATAAAATCGAAAAGCATATGCTATAAAATAGATATGAATCATTGTTTAATTTTTTATCCTTTTTAACTTGCGTTAAGAAAAAATTTCATTTTCTGTCGACATTTATCAAGGATTTTTCCTTTTGCCAAAATAGAATACCTTCTCTATCCGTTTGTGAAAAAATACACATAATCTGAAATCCTTTTAAAGTGGAAAAATATTATAGCTTGAATTCTTAAAAAATATTTTTATTAAACTTTTTTTTCCATATTTAAGGAAGCGGCAAAATTTTGTGCTATCACAAATTGAATAACATCTGAACTAGACAATGTTTATTCGATAGAAAAAAATAATATTTGCCAAGAAGCATAACTATAGAAAAATAGGATTCCAAATGCCATAATAACAATAAAAATAAATAAATTCGCTCACGTAATATACGGTCTTGCACAATACAATATTTACAAAAGGGTTCAGCATGTCCTGTTCAATCCTGTTACCGGCTCAGTAGAGTACAGCGGAATCACCAAAGGAGCACACAAAATATTTAAAAAAAAGTCCCTTAATGAAAAAATCCAAAATAGCGAGTCGAAGTCCATCTCTTTCCCTCCTACTCGGCCTGATCGGATATTCCCCTTTTATTGTCCGCTTGCGTATTCTGAACTCCTGAATTTTTCATGAACACCTTGAGAGGTTTCAGTATTACTCCAAATCAGATGAATGGTGTCTTCACCTTACCCCTTTCTGAGCGCAGATTTGGCCGTGCAGACATCGATCGGTCCATACGAGAAGGATGCAAGGAAAGTGGTTGAGATGGTAGTGCTGTTCGTCTACCTCTAAGACGAGCCGATCGCGACCATGCACACCTTTCCCGCCTAATGAGCTAAACCTTTGGCTTAAGACCCTTTGAACGGTGATCTCTTGTACGTGGTCGGTCGGCCGTTCAGACATTCGCTTGATGATCGATCGTGTCTGTGCCGGTGGCCGCTGTCTACCTTCACAGGGTTATCGGGCATCACTTTTGGCCACTGCTGCACATTGCCATTTTTTTTTTTTTTTGCAATAATTCCTCTTTTTCATGTGTACGAATTTTTTTTATTCGCTCTTCCAATAAGTAAAAGGAAAAAAAAATTTTGACCTTTTTTTTCCCAAAAGTAAAGGATTCTCTCGTTTCGGTTTTCTATTTTTTTTGTCTCGTTTCATTTTTGTTCCTTCAAACAAGTTTTTAATTTTTATAATTCTCCAAAACTAAAAGTGCATTTATTTCCAAAAATATGGAGTTTTTACAGATTAATTCTTGGTTTTTTTTTTCGTTTATCATTTTGTTGTCTGTTCAACTTGCTGAGCTGGCTTTAATAACATTTGCTCGGTTGTTATTTGGTTTTTTTTTTCTTTTTGAATTTATTTTTTCTTATTACACAATTCTGAAGAGCCAAAAAAAAAATCCGTTCCTTTTTTTCTAAATTAAATTGAAAGAGAATGCAGAAGAGTTTTTATATATCAGAAAATCCTTTATTTATCCTTTTTCTGAAGCGAACATCTGATCTATCAGGATTTTTATTAAATGTTTTTTTCTTCTTCTTCACATTTTATTAAAAAATTAATCTAAGAAAGCCGAAAAAAAGGATTCAGGATTCTCGAAAGAAAAGACGAAAAATAACTATGACTGAAGTTCTTTTTGAAATTGATAAACAGGAAGACAATGACGCACGAAAATGGATAAGCATTAAAGAGAAAAGAATTTTGAAATATCAGAAAAATGTTATTTAACAAAGAAAAGAAAATCGAACTGATTTATCCAAATACAAAGAGGGAGAGCAGAAGAGGGTTGGCATTTTTTTTTGTACCAAAAAAAAAATGTCCTTAAAAATTGATCTTCAATAATTTCTAAAATGGAATAAATGAATTGTCGGAGAAGATGATTCCGAACAGCTGAGTTACTTTAACAGAAAAAATTTTCCAAAAGAAAAAAAACCAAAAACAAATACACAAATTTAACCGAAAATTTCCCTAATTTACTGGGAAATAATTTTAAATCATATTTTAATGTAATATTTTAATAGAAAAGACGACCAAAAGTAACCATTTCAAGGGAAATTATTGAAGATTAGCATCGTCACATCTGGTTTTTTATTCCATTTATGAACGTTTTCGATGAGATTTTTCCCTCACTTTCAACCCATTTTAACATAAAAACGGAGCAAAGATATAAATATTAAAATTTAGAAAAAAAGAAAAAATTTAAAATAAAACAAATCGAATATGAAATTTTTGAAAAAAGATACAGAAAATGGGAAACAGAATTTTTTTTTTCGTTGGATATGCTTAAAAAGACGCGGGCACATATAAGAGCATATCTAGGGTGACGGTTAGAGTTGTGAGTACCAACCGCAACCCATACCACAGTAGAAGGTAGGTTTTTGTATGGAAATTAATAATAAAAGGAAAAAGACAACGGCACATGGCGGAGCCATTTCCAAAGATAATTGCTTCCCCCTATTTTCGACGAGATTACTCGTAATTCATATGCACAAGCGTAGATCACGTAAATTCAAATCAGAATAAAGAGGAAACCATCAAAAAATTTTACAACATTTTCTCTGGACAAGGGCAGGCACAAGTACTCATACTACAACTGACGGGCTGATTTTTTTGGCCACCATAGTAATTTTCGTCTGCACAATTAAGTACAATACATTCTCTTAATATTCTCGAGAGGGTCCCTTGCCATGGCAAAGTATCAAAAACCAGCAACTCGGCAAGATCCAAACATGGTAGATCCACGAAAATATTGTATGTTGTACTGAGGATGGATGCACTATTACGGGAACTGATGGGAACCAGATCAGCTTCCGATTTTTATGATTTTTTAAATGCACGCGATAAGGGTTCATGCTCGTGTATACGCGGTCTTAATGAATTGTCTCTTCAGTGCTATTGCTGTTCTTTCTAATTGTACTTGGACCCTAATGTTCGTCATCAAGACTCTTTTCCGGAGATATTTTTGTATCCAAAAGAAAAATGAATTCGAAAAAAATCACATAACATTTTTTGTTCCTTTTAAGAATAAAATCTTCCCTTCACCGCCCTTCCTCACACTCCCTGTTCCCTATGGTTTATAGGTTATGAATTTTTAATGTTTGGCACAAAAGAAAAATATCACTTCCCACCCCACCATTCTGAATAAAAGAGTTAGTTCGACTTCAAAATATGGAGGATATTATCACGAACACATGCATTACCATTTGTTGATAATACAAGAATTTTTTTTTATAATTGAATCGACAATAACAAAAATTAAAAGCACATGTGCTCTGTGCTTATACGGAAGAGTTGCCATCACTGAAAGGAAAGGGGTTGAAGATGAATTTTAATATTTATAAGAAAGTATTTATAAATACTAAGAATAAGAAGAAAAGACAAATAGCAACAACAACAACAAAAAAAACTCGACTAATACAGCATGTAACAGAAAATTAACAGAAAATGAAGGAATTTTATGTAAGAAAAAGGGCGTTTCCTGTAAATCTTTGTATTCATTTTTAACAAAAGAATTTTTTTTTTTAAATTACGATTGAATATCTTCTGAAAAGTGTATTCTCCAAGGTTTAAGAAAAAGAAAGTTTTTTTTTCGAATCCGAAAGTACTTATTAATTTTTGGGGTCTTAAAAATGTTTGTTTTTTTTTTGGTTCAAATCTGGTTTTAATATATTTTTTTAATATGAAATAAAAACACATTTTTAAAAGCTAATATTTCTTAGTGACATGAAGATTTCCAAAAAATGAAAAAAATATTTTTAAAATCCCTTAAATTTTGCACTAACTTGAAGGCCTCAAGAAAATAATTTTTAAAACTAAAATTATTTGCTCATAAACTTTATTATCTGAAAAATATATTCTCTATAACCGAAA
The DNA here is from genome assembly GCA_958298945.1 of Atherix ibis. Lineage (NCBI taxonomy): Eukaryota > Metazoa > Arthropoda > Insecta > Diptera > Athericidae > Atherix > Atherix ibis. The sequence continues at coordinate 4,418,055 of OY282610.1, forward strand.
ATTTCTCATTAACTTTTTAAAGCGAAAATTATCCATAAACTTTAATGTGCCAAAAATGTATTTTTTTTTCTGAGACCTTACACTTTAAGGTCTCAAAAATATTTTTTTTTCTCAAATTGAAAATTACTTACCAATTATGAAATCTCAACAATACACGTATATGTGTTGAAGATAAATATTAGGTCTGAAAAATATACTTTTTTAAGGTCTCAAAAATATAAGTTTTGATTGCATAAAAACTTTAAGGTCTCAAAAATATGAGTTTTGAAGGAAAAATTTTTTTCTCTATTTTTAAACGAAATTTACATACTGACTTTAAGGCTTTAAACTATATTTTCTAAAACCAAGAATTACTTACTAATTGTAAGGTCCTAAAAACATATTTTTCACCCAAAATTATACACTAAATTGTAGGTCAAATAAAACTAAAATTTTTCACTAACTTTGGCGTCTCAAAAATATATTTCTTAACCTAAAATAACTCACTCATAAAAAAATATATTTTTAACCTAAAACTGTACACTTACTTTAAGGTCTTAAGAATATTTGATTTCACACCAAAAAATTACTCATTATCAGATGGGTATTTAAAAAGAATTCTTTAATCTAAGATTGGGCATTAATTTTAAGGTATCAAAAATGAATTTTCAATATTTTTGAAAAATTTTGAGACCTTATAATCGGACCTTATTAATTTTAGAATCTTAAAAATCTTGTTAGAAGCTAACAAAACTACATTTCCGACTATAAGGTCCGACTAAAAACGAAAATTACGTACTAATTTTCAGATTGAAAAATATATATTTATATCCAAAATTACTTAGTAGCTTGCAGGTCCAAAAAATATATTTTTTTAACCTACAATTTCTGATTTAATTTATGGTCTTAGAAATATAGTAGTCACTAAATTTTATGCTCCATAAATAAAGATTTTGGAGGTAAAATTTCTTACTGACTATAAGAATCTGGAAAATGTAGTTTATTTTAAACGAAAATTACACACCGACTTTAAGGTCTCAGAAATATATTTTTCTTCTAAAATTACACACTCATTCTAAGGTCTCAAAAATTAATATTGAAAATCAAAACACTAACTATGTTATAAATTCGAAGCTTTAGCTTTAAACCACTAAAATTCTTACTACATTTAGGGTCTTAAAAACTAACCTAAGGTCTCATAAATAAAGTTTTTGTATTTTTTTAATATATTTATTAGCCCCACAGTCCTAAAGTATACTATTCCGTCTAAATTATATAACAATGCCATGGTCATGAAAACTATTTTTGATAGAGAAAATCGTATTTTTAAAAACTGAAATTTTTTAATATAATAGGTCGAAGCTGTCAAAAGAATATTTCGAAAATATTTCTAAAAAATTTCAATTTTAACTTAAAAATATTATGAAATCTTTAATTTATCTTCAATAGTTTTTTATGAACTCACAAGATCTATTCTGAGTGCTCAAAGGAAAATAGATCTCCTAATTTTTAAATTCAACTCATCCGAAATGAACGTGAATCAAATTTTCGAAAATCTTCTCTTTTGTGTTCATATAAAATGATTCCATAATCCAACTACTCCATAATACAAGATCGATTCGACTTTTAATTTTTTTTTATGTTGACTTCTTATGCCTAGTCAACAAAGTACATATTAATCTATGCTAGCCTTAACTCTTCGGCGGACCATTTCAGTTGAGCTCATCATATTTGGAATAATCGTTATTGGCGATGCTTTATTTGATCCTTCAAATAATATAGCTTCTGTTCATTGTAATCACGTAAGATACGAAAGGATATTTAATCCTCTCACAACAAGTACCAGGTGTGCATCGATTTCACGTTGTGCAACTTGTTTCCTTACCCTTCAAGCCCAACGGTAGCTGCACTTATACAAACGTATTCTCAAATACAAGGACAATATACTACGTATCAATTCGATTTTCTTCGAAATTCAATCCTTTTTATTCTGTTTTCACAAAAATAAAAAGTACAACAACAAAAAAGCGAAAACATCAAATTTAAAAAACTCTAAAAACAGGAGAAATTCAGAGAGGAAAAAACATTATAAACCGAATTGGAGAATTTTATAGGGAGAAGGATTTTCCAAGAGTCCCTTCAAAATCCTTAACCCTTTGCTAGGAATACTGAGTTGGCTATTCAACCGGCCAACTGAACATGACCTCATCTGCTCACCTCATCTTGTCCTAGTGAATCCAGGAAACAATGGGAAAGGGTTTCGATTCCTTTTCTATTCTATTTTCACATGCGTTCTGTCCTTCTGCTATACGCATATACGATCCCATAAATTTATATGCACACAAGTTAAATCTATTTCCTGTCATAGAAAAACTCAAAAATTTTAAAATGATCAACAACAAAAAATGGATCTAATAAAAACAGAGCCAAACAAAATTTTTTTCCATCATTTCGTATACCGAAATTATTGTTCTTCCGTGGTAATATTGTACCGCACCAAAAAGGATAAAAATCTTTCTTATATAGAAATATGTAATAATAATCGAAGAGTAAAACAGAAATGATATCATCGATGCGGAAGAATTCATATCTTCTTAAATATGATTGTCATCATTATGCACTATCGAAAGGTGTTACGAAGTGCACACAAATATTAATCAAACAAAAAATATGAGAAGAAAATATTTGAAAAAGGATATCAAAGGATATAAATACATACACACATACTCGTATGTACATGACAAAACCGAATGGATATTAAAGAAAAACAAAAAATTGGTTATCAAAAATTTCTAGAAAAAAAATTCTGGTTTAAAGAAAAATTCCATCATTCGAATCCCTCAACAACAAAAAAAAAAAGGATACGAGAAAAGGATTTTCTAAAGCAAAAAAAATTTCTCAATTTGAAATTTGAGAAATAAATGTTTTGATTTGATTGATGAAATTTATGTAATTCGAGATCACCCGGTCGGTTAACGACGTAATAGGGTTCAACTCTAATGGAATGTGATGATCCTGAGAAGGTACATGCCAAAAGGGACGCAGCAGACTATCGTTAAACTCATAAGAAAAGGGTTTATTTTTAAAAAATTTCTTGCAAATAATCCTTTTCGAGTTTCAGAAATGTGGAATTATTTTTTTTTTTTCAAGATGTCTTATGTTTTTTATAAAATAAATATTCTCAGAGTTTGGTGTGGTTTTTTTTTTTACTTTCGGTTAGAATACTCAGCGAAAATTTAATATAAAATTAAATATATTTCTTGGATCCTTGTTCTTTTACTAGACTCCAAAAGGTAATTTTGGATTTTTGTTCTTTGACAAGTCCCTAACAAAAAAACTTTCATAAGAAAATTCGGACCCAGAAAATTTACAGAGGCAAAATTTACAGTTCATTTAGGCAAGGTTTGAATACAAGAATTCAAAGCTCAAAAGATACTTGATTCCTTTTTTTAAAATTTTTGACAGTTGTCAGACCTCAGTTGGAGACTTTAACTCTACAAGCAAACTATTTATGATCTCTTCAGATAAGGCCTTAGAGCAAAACTATAAGATTTAATATTATTTAAATTTGTATCATAATTTAACTATTATCAGACCCCAAATAATAGACCCTCTTAGGGTCTGTTGATCTATTTGAATAGTAAAAATCATATTTGTTATGTCGATAATTATGATCCTTTATATGGAATTTTTATTCAAAAAAAAAAAAAAAAAAAAAGGATTGCAGTCGTTGAGAGGTTATTTTTTTTTAATTAAAATGATGACCTTCTTAGGACTCTAAAGATGATTTTTGTGAATATCATTTAATTGGAGATTATTTACGGTTTTAAAATTAAACTTAATTAATATATACGAAAAATTTAGATTTTAATAATATTTTTAATATTTTTTATTGCTTTAATATTGCCATTATTTTCTTAATATAAAAATATAAAAACTACAAACCACGTGATATAGGATAAGGACCACGTGACATAGACTAAAGACCATGTGTAAAAGACTTAATCGCTTCAAAATCTCTCGAAAAACACGTCCGAAAAGAAACGTTATAGGTCCTATCTACTATCATAAAATTATTTTCCAAGACTCGATTCTTTTGAGGTAATTTTGGGTGGCTTTTTCACTCATTTTAGGCTGTAATATGGCCATTACGTGTCGGTTGTTGATTTTTGAATATTTGTTTTTTAAGTTTAAGGTGTCCTGGGTTGTTTTCACAAACTTTTGGCGCCTTTTTTTTTATTAAAATTACATATTGTTCAGATTAAAATCTCTAAGTTCAAAAATAAAAAGTGGCTCATCATATGGCCTGTCTTATCTTAATTTTCAAGGAAATACCAATCTTGGGACAGAAATTCATACCAGACAGCTACCTTTTACGAATACAATGGCTTTCAATGGTTTTTCCACAGTCACTTCTGAGTTTCTAGATTCTCATATTATCTGACGAATCCACCAAGCGAAAAATGAGCCTCATCGCTGACAACCATAATCTCCTCTTAAAGTGTGAAACATGTCTTCGGCAAAATTACTAATTATATCGAATTTCATATTTAAGTAATAATTTTAATAAAATGGCAAATTGCATACTAAATAAAGAACTTTTAAATGACAGAAATGTATAATCCAAACTATAAAATGGATAATCCTACAGAAGCTAATTTTGGATTTTATTGTAAGGTTTATTATTGGGCATTATTAAAAGTTTTATTTAGTTTGGTGGTTAGGGGGAGGGGTTGTAGGTAAACATTTAAATTTTCTAATTTAAAAAAGAAAAATCTTTAATTACCCTAACAATAACTTCAACTACATACAAAACTTACATATTGTACAAATCTGCCTGCAATTCGAATTTTTATTGCATTGGCAGCACCACAGACAGACTGCAACGGTCAATATACATTTTATGGCTTAATAGGCCAAAGATCAGATGAGACTAATTAACATGACTTTGTTGGCCTATGTTTCCGTACATTTCTCCCTTGTTTCATTCATGTTGTTATTATATCCACAGCCAAAATGGTGCATACTCCCACATAACGATGGGGCCATTCATCGCTATTCCGATAGCCATCTTCGATACTTAACGTGATTCAGTTCTTCTGATTTTTGGTTTTGTTTTGTTTTTTTTTTCTTTTCTGCAAGGAAAATTTATCTTTTTCGTATTTCGTAAATGTTTGTTCATTTTCTTCGACTGGAACAGAAATAAACAATCACAGAAAAGTGCTTCTACTCCGAGTGGAAGCGAACAGGTGAGCCGTAGCAGTAATAAACTCGTAGAAAAGGTGCAAGAACAATGGCAACCTAAAGTGTTTGGTAAACGATTAGCGTGAGTACCGTACCGGTCGTGCACTTACAAGTATGGAAGTGGCTGGTGTTTGGCGATCCATACTGACCTATAACTGCGTGTAAACTCTTTTGTAACTGGTCACAGAACGTAATTAGCATTTAACTAATTGATTGAGTGTAAAATGAGAAAATTTCCAACTTGCAGCGATCCGCAAAAAGGTAACAGGAAAAAAAACTGAAGTGCGGAACCGTCCTACCTAGTGCAATATGAGCTGATTATAGCCTAGCAGGTAATATGTGTATGTGAATATACTCCTCGACCAAGGATTAGATTCGATTGCTTGACTCCCATTTAAAATGTTTGCTATAGCGTAGACGTAAGTTTGGTTAAGATACATCTCAGTTAAGCTGGTCACCTTTGATTTTTCCAAATAAAATCTTCTCAACTAGGAGGTTTTTATTTCAGTTTAAAGGTCCTAATAACTTATATCTAGAATTAACAGGATAGTTTATGGTACAAAAGCCACATGGTCAAACGAAAACTGGTTTCTGACACTCCTTTAATAACTGTTAAAAATACTAACTGACACTTAATTTTGGTTTCTTTCAATTTTTTCGTATTTTTTTTTTTGATGTTAAAGAAATTATTTTTAAAATATTTTTTTTTTTGGTAATTATAATAAATTTAGTGGTTTTTATAGGAAATCTTTCCAATCAAAAATATTTTACATATCAAAGATTTAATGATGATGGAAATATTGAAAAGAGGATCAATATTAATGTTCTTAGTTAGATTCGTAATCTTTAGAAACTTTCACTGGACTATGTAATTTCTTTCGATTGTTATAAAAAGCTTTATTAAAGAAAATTAATTTTAAACATTTTTTTTCAAAAAATGTTGGAATTTGTTGCAAAAAAAATTTTTTTGCTCAATTTCTTCTCCCCTCTACCCTTTCGTCCTTAAAAAACCATTATGGCTACTTTATAAATTCAAGCATTAAAATTGCAATAAATAAGAAATTTATAAGAATATTAAAAGTAACAAAACAAAATTATAAAATATTCGCCAAAAAAAAAATATATTCAATTTTTCAAATTGGAAAGTGTTATTTGAAAATTATTGAATATTAATAAAAAAATCGCCATAATAAATTGCGGAATTGCTGAATTATTAAATATGCAAAAAAAAACAAGTCAATAAAATTCTGAAACCACAGGCTTTGGATGCTGATTTTTTCGAACAAACTTTTATCTTCAGCGACTAGACTCGTTTTACGCTCGATGCGGCTCTGCAAACTTTATATATGCGGCTCTGCAAACCTACAAGTGACTATCGAGAAGATTTTGGTCAGAAGCTTGCCATTTCTTTAGAAATGAAGAACGTTAGCTGGTTACCGTCAATTCTAAGCAATATTGGTTGTATGATAACTGATTGTCTTTCGATCTGAACTTAAAGATATTAACCTGGCGGATATGTGATTTAAACTAACCGGTATCACAAGCTAGATAGCATGAGAAATTATTCCCGAAACGCGTAATTTCAAGATTTGCTGAATCAATTGGCCTTTTAATAACTTGCGATTTTATTGAATTTTTTTTTTCGTTCTCATAGAGCTATGGAAAAAATTGTATTTATACAGATAATTTTGGAGCTTTTTCTAGAGCATTTAAAAATCAATATTTACCAAGTAATGGCCTAATTACAGTCTGAAATGTGTAAAAAATCTTTTAAAAAAATATTTCAAAAGGAACCAGTTTTACAAGAAATGTTTTGGTCATTATTTCCAAAAATATTATATTTTTTAAATAATGGCATAATTATAAAAATTTAAACAAATAAAAATTTTATCAAAATCTAAGTAAAAAATATATTTAATATAATTTTATATTCGGAAATGTAAATTGGATAATCATTACGTATACATAAATACGTACAAAAAAAAATTTTAATTATACAAAATTTCACTCGCGTAAATGCATTCATAAAAAAATTTCCTCAAAAATAAATAATAATAAGAAGAATTTATAATAAATTTCAAGAAAAATTCCACGAGAGTACAATGTCAATGGACCAAGGGAATAGTTGTGATGAGCGAGGATGGATATTAAGACAAATTGTTCGATGGTGTACCGATCAACAGAAAAGCAAAAATGAAGAAAAAAAAACATTTCACTTAATTTTATTATTAAATACAAGTACAAGCAAGCACTCGTTTCTGTCCCGATAATAATCAATTGATTTATCAGAATTGGTCCGAAATGGTCCATTCACCAAATTGACTGCTACACTAAGCCGAGTCCAATAATACGTCCACCATCAATCAGATCAGATAGTATGTATTTGGTATGGGAATGTATGGACTTACCAAGGAGAATTTCGATTTTCTATAAAGCCAGAGAAGAATAATAAGTGGACAATGAGTACTTCGTCAATAAATTAATCGGAATTTGGATAATGGCTAGAAATTAGAAGGGAATAACTCTGAAGTGCATACAAATCATAAGGAAATGAATAGAGAAACCCTCCTCATAAGATTGTGTGTTGACTTTTATAATTGATTGTCCCTTTTATCTTTTGGGCAAATATTTTTACCAAAAAATCGTCTAGCAGATTCCAAACAAATGAAATTTTCGTTAGCCAAATTGGATTTGAATACGATCCCATCCTAGAAGCGATGAGGTAAGAAGATCTTCTTCTTCCGTAATCGATTGACCATATCCCATGATATTCGATTGACCATAGCCCATGGTATTCTGTACGGTCCCCTTCTCTATTAGCATCCTCAATTTGGCCATTTAGCCGAGATTTATGAATTGTGAAAATGATCAACACAAAGCGCTTGATCAGATCGGTGACAGGGCACACGAAGACCTACCGTAAATCCTGTGTGCTCTTTTATGTATGGGCATTCTCCGTTTTTTCATCTTCCTGTGAATATTCAAAAAGAATAAAAGGTCAAATTTCCGTTCCTTGCTCTTCTCCTTCCCTTCATTATACATTATCGACTATTGACTTTGGTTTTCCATGTCATTTGATGCGCACAGTGTGTGTACGGCCGACGATATCCGATATCGATCTGGGCAACTGATGCGATTTTCGGTCGCCCGTCCGTACCGATCCAGATGCATATGCGCGCACACAGCGGCCCTATTGCAGTAAATCCCATTTATGCACGAAACCGAGACTGCTACGTAGCCATGCCGAATGTCGGCGCTCTTCTCTTTGGGATTTGTTGACGGCGGCAACGTGACGGCCAGCATTCTTTTAAGATCGTTGGCCGAGAAGATCGGTTGACCGTAAAGCTATTGACCTGGAACTAATGTTAGGGTATTTAAAGAAGACCTTGACCTCACTTTCGATTTTCAGCAACGATGATGATGACGACAACTGTGCCAGTCTGGAGGACTGCACTTTCAATTTCATTGACAGAGGAAGCGTACGAATGGAAATATTGCCAGCGAAGAATAGGCATTTTTTCATTTTTTGTGTTGACAAATAAAAAGTGCAGTGCAATCGCATTCCGTATCGTAAGGTGATTATTTGCGTATTTATACGTGGTTGATTTTTTGTCCATTTTAATTTGAAAAAGGCTCATTTTTCCCCTTGTTTTTTTTTCTAAAGCAATATTTTCATTCAAATGTAAATTCTTAGCACCACGAGAAGTCAAAATATTGCCGATCACGCAAGTGCATCCCACCCTGAATATATTACTATCTGGATTTGAGCTCAAGACTCCTGCATGAAGATGGTCAGTTTTGTTTTTCATTAAAATAGGGAAAAGGATAACTGCATAAAATTTTATTCCATTTACATTTAATTCATTCGTAACTATTTTAAATCGATTTTAAATTGATCGAAAATTGGAAAGTCTACACAATTTTTATGACAAAATACTAAAAGTTGTTGTTGGTCTTTTTTTACGAAATCTATCAGAGTTTTTTATTGTTATTGCTGATTTGAAGATCTTAAAGACTTTCCTTAGAGCCACATTTAAAAAGCACAACAGGGAGACCTTTTGGAGACTTTTCATATTGAAATTGATCAATGATCAATGATTTGGAGACTTTCAATTATTAGTAAATAAGATCAATAATAGAAGGATTGGATTTGATCGAGAATTTTTTGGTATTCATAAAAAAAGAAAGACTTGCAAAAGTAATTGGCATAAAACCTAAAAAAACGAGAAATAGAAAAAAACCTGAAAAAATTTTAAAAGGATAAGAAAATGTAACTTTTTGATCGTAAAATAGCCTGGTTAACTGTTATGATGTAGATCTTATAGTTCAGAACAAAATAAAGCTTGAAATTACACGATAAAAATACAAAAAATCCACCATTATTTTCCCCACTTATCCTCTTCAAAGTCCTTTAAAACCAGTTACATCCAGAACCTACCCAAAAATGAATTTGTCGTTCATTTCCTTAATGCTTTCTGAATTGGAAAGAGATCTATCATTCAATTTCTAATCCTCGTTGCGATACCCAGAGTGTAGACCATGCTTAGAAGCGGTGTCTGCGTCACTCAATAGGCACAGAAAGGTAAACACCGATCCAGTTAGCTACAGGGAACTTTTCCCGAAACTGTTGGATTTTTTGTTCACAAATGCAGCTGCTGATGACAGTATCACATCTTTAAATATCATCCAGCTTGCTGATAATAGGCATCGCGAACTTAACAGTGGAATATTTCAATTTAAAGGCTGTAGGTACTGAGGATTACAGTTGAGAATGCGATCAATCTCCCGGTCAAAAGCAAGATAGACATTTTTACTGATAGTCTGTCAGGCCTAAAAGCTATTCGTGGATCATTGTTAAACAACAAAAATATCGATTGACCCAGGTTATTGGCATTCCCGCTAATGAGTGAGCTTATAGATTAGCCTGGAAGGCTTTGTGTTCACTCAAATCCCGAACATGTTTCACTTGCTTCAAATACTGAACTTAAAATCAGTTAAGCCTAGACAAATAGACTGAACCACCTGTTTCTAGTGAAATTTGTACTAAAATAAGTGCCACCAAAAAATGGCCTCATTTAAGAAGAAATTATTTCCATTAAGAATTGTGGGCTATTACGGCATCAGTTGATCCAGTTCTCAACCTCATTAAACATTATTAGCTGAACAACCAAAATGTTGAATTGAGTTATGGTCCAATTCCTTCTGGTATCCTCGGCAATCAGGAAGCTCATCAGATAGCAGGGGAGCCTCTACAACGTTCTATGGCACTCAGTTATTCCGAACTTGCCAATTTAAAATTTTCAAATTTTTGGCCATGCATTTACAAGTAAACCGTTTCCAAATTCTGGAGAGTAAAATTTTTCAGAATGCGGGTAGTCCATGATTCTCCCTTCAGTAACAAACCTAGTTCTTCATGCCGATTTTGCGCTATCCAACTTAGCATTTCCACTTAACCCAGAAATTCTTGTTGCATTCTGGGGCTCCAAGATCCAATTATTCTTGTTCCAAGTCCTCTTTTTAACCCTCTTAAACATTTTAATATACACCATCAAATTTTACAATCTCTAACTTGTACCTCCAGCTAACTATAGACCAGGAAGCTGGCAACGCAAAACTTCCATTAAGAAACGTAACACCACTAAAGGTTATTAATTTCCACTATGGAAACTAATAACCTCTAATCCTTGCCTCAAACACCTTACATACAAAAAAAAACAAATAAAAATAAGAGCTGTGAAAATTATTCGAAACTCTGGACAAGCAAGACTACTATTACAAAAACTGGCACCGCAAACCCACATGAGACATGGCGTCGCCAAATTGCCTCATGGTCGTAGTGCTTCATAATAACCTCCAATCTTTGCCCCAAATACCTTATATACAAAACAAAAAAATAAAAATACCCTTAAAAGTATACAAAAATACCCTTCAAAAAAACGAAGACCTCTGAAAATTATTCGAAACTCTGGCCACGCAAAACTTCCTCTAAGGAAGCTACCACCACAAACGCACACGAGACATGGCGTCACCAAATTGCCTCATGGTCGTAGTGGTTCATAATAACCTCCAATCTTTGCCTCAAATACCTTATATACAAAACAAAAAAATAAAAATACCCTTAAAAGTATGCAAAAATACCCTTCAAAAAAACGAAGAGCTGTGAAAAATTTTCGAAAATCTGGACACGCAAAGCTTCCTCTAAGGAAGCTAGCACCACAAATCCACATGAGACATGGCGTCACCAAATTGCCTCATGGTCGTAGTGATTCATAATAACCTCCAATCTTTGCCTCAAATACCTTATATACAAAACAAAAAAATAAAAATACTCTTAAAAATTATTAAAAAATACCCTTCAAAAAAACGCAGAGGTGTGAAAATTATTCGAAACTCTGGACACGCAAAACTTCCACTAAGGAAGCTACCACCACAAACCCACATGAGACATGGCGTCGCCAATTTGCCTCAAGGTCGTAGTGCTTCATAATAACCTGTAATCCTTTACTCAGACACCTTATATACAAAAAGAAACAAATAAAAATACTCTTAAAAATTATTAAAAAATACCCTTCAAAAAAACGAAGAGGTGTGAAAATTATTCGAAACTCTGGACACGCAAAACTTCCACTAAGGAAGCTACCACCGCAAACCCTCACGAGGCATGTAGTCGCCAAATTGCCTCATGGTCGTAGTGCTTCATAATAGCCTCTGATCCTTGCCTCAAACACCTTACATACAAAAAGAAACAAATAAAAATACCCTTAAAAATATACAAAAATACCCTTAAGAAAAACGAACACCTCTGGAAATTATTCGAAACGCTGGCAATAATCGTACAATATTAATTTTCTGTTAAATGTGATTATTAAAAATTTCTAACCCCATTGCCCCTTTTGCCACTTCCCTTGTACCTCTCCCCTTCCCCCTCCCCCTTTCCTTCATACTTCATCTACAATTTGATAAAAGAAAACAATTGTTCCTTCGTTAATTTATTGAACAACAAAAATTCATATTCAAAAAAATTCGTCTGATCTTCATTTTTTCTAATGGAATTTATTTTTTTTTGTTACTGTGACACATGAACTTTGTACCGCCCATTTCAATATATTTTATATCAAATGAATTACTTCAAAAGATGTCCATAAAGTGTTTATTCCATTTAAATAGGAACCACAACGTGCGTAGTCTCGCATTTCAAAATTTTCATATTTCTACTAATGGACGATAATTTTCGGCTTAGCTTCTGAGGATGGATGGTAGTTGAGAGGGGATTGAATTGTGATATATAACGAAACTACTTATTATTATTATTATTATTATTATTATTATTGGAAATTATCCACAATAATAAAAAAAAAATTGGATTTAAACCAATAATACCAGCTACAGAAGAAGATCATACATTGTTGTATTGCGTAGACTTGTCGATTGATTAGGGGTAAGAGTGGATGGGAATTTTTTTAAATGACTTTTGACAGTTAATTCTCCAAGAATAAGAAAACTTCTCTGATGTTAGTTAGAGTAATAAGTTTAAGAAAAAAATTATAAAAGCCCACATCTTTTCAAACTGCACACAATCTTTTGTCCACTCACTATCATCCACAATATTGTACGAGGGCTAGACCATAGTGCGTGTATTCGTATATTGGTATTATTTTCAAGACTAGTACAAGCATGTAAATGATTTAGAAAATTGCCTCATTTCTCTGTGAATGGAATAATTTTTGTCGATTCAATAGAAAAATAAATAAAAATGGAAACTGAATGACCACAACAAGTATGCCAGTGCCTTGTAGAAGTACTTCCGACGAGACAGTTATTTTTCTGGAGTAGAACTCAAAATCCTCTTCAAACGTTCGACTCTAAGAGAAAAAAAATTTCTAGACTCTAAGAGCTATTTTTTAGAAAGATTTTTTTCTTTTTTTTTTGGTTTTTTTTTCGAATTTTTCCCAATTAAATGTTGACTTGAATTTGAATTTGAACAATTTTTTCTCTATTCATTCAAACACTTTAGATGGAATTAATTTTTTTTCCGTCTGTCTATTTGGTTTTCATCTTTTTGGATCATTTAAGAATTAAGTAACCAACCAGTCTATTAAGATATGTGATCATTTTGAAGAAAAATTTTGGATTGATATTAATTCATTTAGCCCCCCGAATATTGAATATATTTGTATATTAGATGAAAAAGGAGGGGAAATTGTTATATACTTAAGGGTAAACTCTTTCTAAAAGTTCGGGGTTTTTTTTCTCTCCATCCGCTATTGAGAAATTTTTTTTTTTTTACTATTCCATGTTATTCATTTTTGTTTTCTTATTTTTATTACAATAATTTATATAATATACAAAGAAAAAAAAATGAATTAGAAAAAAATTATATTTACGATACTGTCAAGGGGTGAACATGACTCGTATACTTAAGAGACTCCCAATCCAGTAAAATGGAGAAGGGTGGCAAAAATGGAGAAAAAAAAACTATTAAATTATGATAAAAGGGAACTAAAAATATTGGAAAATTTTTTTCTATAAAAAACCCAATAATCCAAATTTAGATCAAATAAAAAATATGTAACGCCGGTTAATGATGTAATTCCCTTTTGGGGAATATTGAATTAAGAAATTCTAATTTTAGACCCCATAAAGAATTATGGATATTATTATTATCTGTACTATTTGGGAATGTGTTTTTTTCTATAATTTCTTATAATAAAAAAAAAAGTTTTGGTTTTCTTTTTTTCTTTTTTGTTGGTTTTGTTTTTTAATGTTTGAAATTTAGTAATTTTATCATAACCTCTGATGGATTTCGGTACTGACAACTATTGGGAAAAAATATTTTAGTATTTATTTTTTTTTTTAAATATTATAAAATTCATACTTTAATGTAGTTATTAGAATTTAAAAAAAAAATCCTTAAAATTTCATAAATAAAAAAAACTGAATTATCAAAACGTGAATTTTTTGTTAACTGCAAAAGTTAATGCCGAAAATTCCTTTTTCATATTAAATAATTACTTTTGGCTTTTATATAATTACAAAATATATTTAATGCTATAAAAAAACAATAAAATTTTATATTTTTATTTGCCTCTCTTATTTTTAAAGTAGTCCGATTTTAGATAAGAAAAAACAAAATTTTCTTACTATTTTTATGAGGATTTACTTGACAACATTCCACCGAGAAAATATTTTTAACATTTTTCAATTCAAAATTTATTATAGAAAAACAAAAAAAAAAAAAAAAATTAGTTAAAAAAGGAAATAATAATAAATTTTCAAAAATATTTTATTTAAATGGAGGTAAAATTATCAAAAATTTAATCCTTACAGAAATATTCAATGGAAAGAGATTTATCCAATTTGTGCTTTAAAAAATAAAATTCAATAAAATATATTTTAAATTAAGTTTTTGTTCAAATTTTTTACAATATTTTATTGCATATTTTTTGCCATTATGTATTAAATAAAACATTGTATAAATATTTTGCCAGATGATTTCTTGAAGGACTCGACCCTTTTAAGGTAATTTTTTTATGAAATTTTCGTAAATTTCGGACTTGTAATTTGGTCATAATTTGATGGATTTTGATTTTTGAAATCGTATTTAAATACAATTTTTTATATAATTTAAAATGAAAATATTCAAACAGCATCAAATCGCATGATCTATCTTTGTGGTCATATGGCATCACCAAATCTCGAAATTACTATTGCTGAGAACTTTTAGAACAAAGTGCACATCAGACGTTAACTTTTCGTGAATACAAATCAACTTTTAGGCCTTTTTAGATCCCAATTTATAATAATGTTACGTATTAATATAACTATCATTGGTTGAGAAAATTTTGTTTGAAAAATCATTTAACCAAAAGATCATTTAACAAATATTTTTTCTTTTTCTTTTTTTTTTTAATGATCAGTAAACGAAAATTTTATATGTAAATAAAGTTTTCCTAATAGGCATCTTTAATAAATACCCACAGAATGCCAGTCAGCCCTCTACACAACACTTCAAATAAACAAAGAATAAAATTTTTTACGGAATGATCTCATTTCATCACTATAAGTACCACTATTGATTATAATATGATCAGTAATCGATACAGTACAATTGTTATAATCAATTGTATTATAAAATCATCCCCTATTATGGGGCAATAAAATTATTCAAATAGTAATAAATCCGATAAAAATGGACATACTGTCAACAAGTATAATTTTTCATTTAAAAGTTGTAATTTTTTCCACGTTGATTTATAGATTTTTCAAAATTTATATTTAATATTTTGTTGTAATTGAGAAATCATAAGAATTAAACCAAAGAACTATTGAATGTTCTAATATGAATATAATTGATATAAAAGAGGGTGAGTCCCACATATTTTTCATAGAATCGATAGTATTTTCCATGACAGCGTACTTTGAACAATAAATAATAAATTTCCAATCGAATCGATCCCTACACGATTTGCAACTTTCGATTAGTTTCAATTCGATTATAGTTGAGACAATTTTTATTAGTATTTATCATAATTGAAAGATTTCAGCTCATATACGATTTGATACATATTTTCAATAGACTCAATTGACAATTTAACATTCGATTAACTAATAGCTAATAACAGATATACAATAGTGTAGATATTTATCCGCATTTCCTATTCTTAGTTTCACTTATTCCATAAAGAAATATGTAAGTAGAAGAAAAAAAATTAAGGGAAAAAAAACTATTAAATCTGGTAAAGTAAAATTTCCGATCACAATGAAATAATTGATTCTGAATTTTCCAAATCTTATGGTACACAAGCGCAAGATCACTTCAGATCATGAACTCTGATCCTAGGATATTCACATCTTACTACTCGTATTTATGAATTTTTTTAACATATATAAATACGACATATATAGGTAAAAAAGTTGAGGATAACTCCTGAAAACGGGGATAAATATGATTAGAAAGATAAGAACAAAACTTTTTATAACGAGATACTGTCTCATCACGAATATAAGGGATTTTATAAGGTCACGATAAATAAAAATATTGCCAACACGGAAATCAAAAGGCTTAGAAGGCTTAGTAGAGTCTTTGACGGAAACCAAAAGGCTTAGTAGAGCCCCACAGTTCTAGTCGATAAGTCCATATTGGTTTCAGTGGAGTATTGTATAATATTCAAAATTAGTATTCTATAATTTTTCACTGCCATTAAGATGTATGGGAGGACAGAGTTTACAGCGGAAAGTAAAAGTTACGTGAACACATTTACTTTCGTTCACTTTTATTCGCCACTTGATAAATTGATCAGTATTGAAGGATTTATATTAGGGGCTTAGAGATATTCGCCAGTATAATAGAGATTTTTTTGCAGTTTGAAATATGAAACTATTAAGTATAAATATTGTAGAGTATGGGCCCAAGTATACTATCTTACGCTACACCATCGAATATTGGATATATTCCAATAGTTTCGTTTACTTAGAAATATTGGCTTATAAGGAATAATTGAAGGAATGAGTTACCAGACTAAGTAATAGACTTGATTACGAGATCTGTTCAAAAAGTATCGCGAATTTTGTATTTTTTCAAAAATTATTTATTCTAATTTGTTTCCTCCAAAGTAATCCCCACCAGATATTATACACTTGTGCCAACGTTTTCCCCAAGCCTCGAAGCACTTCAAAAAATCATCTTTTGTGATGTTGTTCAGCTCCTCCTTCGATGCCGTCTTAATCTTCTCAATCGTAGCGGAGTGTCGTCATTTCATGGGGCTCTTCTGTTTCGGGAATAAGAAAAAGTCACATGGGGCCAGATCTGGGGAATACGGTGGCTGCGGCATTATTAGTGTATTGTTTTTGGCCGTGCAAAGTTTCGTGCAACTTGCGCATAACTTGCAGGTAATATTCCTTATTGATGTATCCTACCCTGTGGCAGGAACTTATGATGTACCACGCCCCTGCAATCGAAGAAAACTGTAAGCAAAACCTTCACATTCGACCGAAATTGGCGCTTTTTTCGGTCTTGGCTCGTGCGGCAGCTACCATTGGGATGATTGAGCTTTGGTTTTCACTTCATAACCATAATCCTATGATTCGTCACTAGTTATGACCCTCCGGAGGAAATTTGGGTCGTCGCGGACAGCTCCTTAGCAATGTTAATGCGATACTGTTTTTGGTAGAAATTGAAGACGAGTCAAAACGCATGCAAGCAATGCAGCTGTCAAAAATTAACTGAATATTCAAAATGGCCGAACTTGTCGGCATAAGTGAGAGACATGAGTACCAACATAACGCCACAAAAAATCGAAAATCGAATACACGTAACCCGCGGAAATTCAAAATTCGCGATACTGGAATAATAGTCCGCTGTTTCTTAAATTGAATTTATGATTGTAGAATTAATTGTAATAATAATTTCCTATCAATCACCACGTGGTATAATAATTTTTGTAAAAAAAAAAAAAAAACTAACAGTAAATTTTTGTTATTTTCTTTTTTTTTTAAATCAGTGATCTTGATGATGAGTTCCATTTTTGTTCAAGTTGCCCATACTAAAATCTACGTAAAAGGAAAATTTAAAATTCCCAAACTTCATGCCAACCCACCAAATATGATTTCTGGTATTCTCAAAATAAAAGTAGTTTTGTAAAATACGATTTTAGGGATTTTTCGAGTTGTAAAAATTCGCCCAATAATTATGTCGTTGACAAAATCCTTTAAATATCAACAACAAAAAAACTACTCATCTAAATCCACAAAAATTTTGAACATCATCCATAGACCAAAATTCAATCAGAATAAACTTCTTTTAAAATTCAAATAACCAAAAAAAAAGTGTCTTTTCAACAGAAAAATCTACACATTTCAGTTGGCACAGAATTTTTAAAGCATGGGAAAAATAAGTAAAAATTTTTCAAATTCTAAAAAGAGAACTAAAATTTACCCCTTTCGTTATTTTCTTATGACGAACAGAAAAAATATCATCTCAGAAAAGGGATGACTCGCTAGAAGATCACATTCGTACATTGTTGTATAGTGTGCACTCGTCCTTATCCTATACGAGAGTAATCGTTTTTCCCTATTTTTTTTTCTACACATTTTTAAAACCCTTTTTCTAAATAAGAAAAATCAAAACAAGAACCAATTGATAAACAAAAAAAATTATATTTCCATCATACTTACAAGTAGAAAATGGAAAAAATGAATAATGATAAAAAACAAAAAAAAATTCTTTCTAATAATTAATATTTTGATGAGTTTTTATTGAAAAATAATTCCGACAAAACATCTGTGCATGAACGTGTAATTCCAGTTTATATTTGATGTTGTCTGTCATTTTTCGCTACGTTTCTCTTTCTCTCTTGTATTTTGATTAATTGAAGCTCTTCTATTCAATGGAAATTCTAATTACACTATCCAAAATGGCTTCCGATCATCTGAAATATTCAAAAACGGATTATAATGCGGCTCTCAGACGGCCGCCAATCACTCCATCTGGATTGACATCAATCGACTTGCAAGTAATTATTTACTGAGTTAAACCTTTCAACAGCTGTGCACAGTACATACCGTACAATGTTATTTTTTGCAAGATGCCATAAGTGACACGATCATTTGAGAAATGTTTCTCGCATTCGCTAGAATATGGAAAATTTAAAAGAAAAACCTTTTCTTTTTTTAAAAAAAAATGAATAAAGAATTGGAAACGGATAAATTGCAAAAAGCACAAAACTAAATATAGCAAAATAAAAGAACACAGACGACAGGAACCCTTTCGTTGCCGTGTGCAAGAATACAAATTAACAATATCATAATTGTATGGGATGGTCGATTAGTTGTAACTTCCGTTCGGATCCCATCCTGACTGAATCTGAATGGAACAGAAAATGTCCCCTTTTTTCCACAGTTTGCCGAATATAATCAACAAAAAATGATCAAAATCTTGTAGAGTTGTTACAATCGTAATTATGTAATTCTTTTTTTTTTGCAACTGACAATGATGTCGGATATTGTCGTCAAAAGAATAAAATTTTCATATTTAAAATTTATTTGTCCGTTAAATTTTGTTAGACTTAATTTTCTATGATTTTTATTATTTGAACAAGAAGAAAGGATATTTTTTTGCGCATGGTTTTTTTTCTTTTAACCCTAAAAAGACAACCACCTCCCCCCCTCCCAGCCTTTTCCGCTTACCCAGAATACTACAATACTATATAAATTTTGCAATAAAAATAAATGAAAAAATAATTAAAAAAATTTCTTTTGTAAAAAAAAACCAACATTTTTGCAATGAAATATAAGATCTATATCCATTTTCTAGTTTTGAAAGTATAGTTGTATTATTTAAAATTTTTTTAAAAAATATATTACAAAAATAAAAAATTCATAAAAGCTAAAATTTGCCATTTTATAATAAGATTAGATTTATTGTGAAATATGCAAAAAAAATATACCAATTGAGTATAGAAAAAATCAATTGTTCTAACGATGTGGCTAATTTCTCACTCGATCGTAATGACAATAAGCAAAAATGTAGATCTAAAAATCTAAAAAAATTACTATAGAAAAACCATTGTATCTGCAAAGTATGAATTTAGGTCTGAAGGACCGACCGTTAACGGTCTCATACGTTAATAGCACTCAGATATGACGTTAAAGAAGGACAGACCGTTAACGTCATATCTAAGTGCTATTAACGTATAAGTACCAACTGTTTTCAAGCTAAATTAAAAACATTTTAATCTGGACTATATGTAGTTTTAACAAACCACACTGCATAACAGATTTTTGACTTTATTAGGCGAACAAATTTTGAAATTTACCTTCAAGATCGTACAATTTGACGCCGTTTGACTTAAGCCTTCAAGATCGTATAATTTGATGCCGTTTGACTTGATTTCATAGTATTTCAAAAAATTCAGTCCCAGAAGAAGTTTTGTGATAACAATTTTAATTATATTAAATTTTATACGCAATGGCAAAGATAAAAATTTGATCAAAATCTGAATTTTTAATATATTTAATACAATATTTATTACCTTAAAAAATTTAGTCATATTTTTTTTTAACCATAGATAAAAATTCGAATACATAAACTGCCAGGTTTTTATATTACAACCGAATTAAAAATATTAAACTATAAAAATAGGTTTTTGTTTTTTTTTTCTAATTCAGAAACTTTATCTTATTTATTATTATTTTCCAAATAACTATCATAGCCAAATGGTTCGTAATGTCACGGCACTTAAGACCTTATGTATATTTCAAAAATAAGCATAATTAAAGACAAGAAAATAAATTTAATGAGCACAGACATTAAAAATTAACAAACAAAAAAACACAATTTTCTTCCATCTTAATTTCGTTCTTTATATTCAAAATTGAATTTGATTAACAGCACAATAATAACACCCGCATTGCCCGCATTCAATTCTACCCAAGCAGATAAATATTTTATACAATTCTCATCCAACTCTTTATCCGATTTTTAAAAATAATCTTTAAAAATCAACTGGTTACACGACGAAGAACAGGATCTGATGGACAGGAAATTAATCTTCGAATACCAGATGTGCACGGAAAACGTGATCGGAAGAAAAAAAGACACCATCAAACATCTGAGATTATAACCCTCTATCTGAATTAAGTACTTCGATTTGATGGAACATCAAGTGTGGGATATTCCTTCAAAATCGTCCAAAGGTAATCACATCCTTTCTTCCTTAATAGTTGTGATCTTCATAAATAAATACTTCGTTACCAGTAAATTTCCATAATATTCGATGGCATCCGAGAATATTTACTGTGCGCAACAGATTAACACACGTACATGCATAAATCTATTCACATTTATTAATAAAATGACAATATTATAATAAAAACAAGAACTAAAAATAAAGACAAAACCAAAAAAAAAAAAAAATCCCTAAAAACAATTTAAGGGAACAATTTTTCATAACCAAAGAAAGGGGAAAAACTTATTCAATTCCGGGTGCATAAATTCCAAACTTCCTCAACTTGTACTGCACTAAATCCTTATTGAATCCTTTGACGCAACCATATGACACTGTAACAGACATAGTTGAACACATGCTTCATTTTTCTATGCCATTTACACAACTTCCGTCATTTTTTGTTTTTATAAATTTATACATTTTCTAATCGTTTTTTACTCCAGTCTTTTGTATTCTCTTCTGTAGTTCTTGTTTTTTTTTCTTTTCTAGTATTTCTCTATCTTTACTTTTTGGAAGATCCTTTCTACTAGTTCTGAATGTACGTTTGTATAGGAAGTACTTAAAGAGTGTAATTTATCCTTAAATATTTCGTATAAAAATACTTTTTGGGGTAAGCGTGAGAACGTGATTTCTTCGGTGCTGTTGTACGAGCATCTTTAGAAAGGGGGAAAGTATCTAGTTTATATTTTTTTTTTGTTTTGGTTGTTATTTTTTCATTTTTTTTTTCTTCTAATAACCGAAATATTTGACATGAGTACACGGAATGGATTTGAATGAATTATTAAGTAATAAAAATTAAAATCCCCAACAAAATGAAGATTTTTCAAAAGTTTTATTTTTCCCCTAAGTAAATTTTGGAATTTTTAAGTACTTCCTAAAATATGTTCCATTTAAGATAAGATACTGAATATAGACTTCAGCTAATTGTCTAACATTAACTGACATTTTCTTAGACTACACAAAAGTCGAATTTTAGGAAAACAAATTCTTATTATTCAAATAAAAAAAATCACTTGTACTAATTTTTGGTTTTATTTTGCTAATTTTTTTTTTTGTATATAAACTAAAGAAAAAGTTCCATTAAAGAGGCAAATTCTTAATCACATTAAAATTGTCTAAATATAAATAAATCGACAAGAAATTTTAAGAAAATTATCATATACGTTATCACAATTCAAACCAAAAGGTTTAAATAATTTTTAGAAATCGTCCTTTTAAAAGACAAGAAAATATTCTTTGAAAATAAAATTTAAAAAGAAAAAAACGAGAAAAGAAAAATCTAAAATCTTCATTAAAGAAAAAATTCTAAAAGAATTTTTTATTAATAATAAAAAAAAAATTTCCACAAAATCAGTGTTCAAAGTTTTGTGAAATTTTCTGTAACTTCTAAAAAATCTTAAAATTCTCGTTTTCTTTTGCTATAAAAATACGAAAAAAATATTTACAATTTTAAGTTCTTTATTACTTATTATCAGTAAGGGATGAAAAAATAATAATTACTTAAATAATGAACAAATTTAATTACATAGAAAAAGTTTTATTAAATCAAAGAAGA
Organism: Atherix ibis; assembly: GCA_958298945.1. Lineage (NCBI taxonomy): Eukaryota > Metazoa > Arthropoda > Insecta > Diptera > Athericidae > Atherix > Atherix ibis. Next base: position 4,440,558 of record OY282610.1, read on the forward strand.
AAAACCATTTTTATTAAATATCACCGGAATATTATTTTTAAGACATTTTTATGTTTTTTTTTTTTGAGAATAATTTTATATATTTTAAATGTTATTTGTAAAAACTATCTTTTATAATAGAATCAAAAAAGAAGCAAAATTTCTGAAAAACTTAAGTTTTTTTTTGATAATTACTTTTAAAGCCAATAATTTAAAAACTATTTGAGAGGAAAAAAAAATCCTTCCAAACACGATACAAAAAGTTTCACATTCATTTTTAATACTAGACAAAGTATAGATCCTCGAAAATACTGTTCATTTAATAATTAATACTAAAAAAAAAAGTGTCTAAAATTATAGATTTCATTAAATAAATTATTTAAAAATAAAAATAAAAAATTTAAAAAAAAACAAAATTCTCTAAAATTTAACCGAAATTAATTGAAAATTTTCAAGGTCTTCTAAATTTTTAGAGGATTTTATTTAGAAGAAAAAACACAGTAAATTTTCAGATAAATTTTTAAACAAAATTTTTAAAACATAAGAAAATGTTTAAAAATAAAAAAAAAAATAGTACAAAATTAAGCAAAAACTTTTATTCTGAAAAAACTCCATCGGAAATGGTAAAAATACTTCTAATAAGTCGAATGAGGGTCTCCCCAGTATTATTATTTCTTTCTGCAATATATATAAAAAAATATATATTTTAATGTTTTTTTAAATTAGGTCCATCAAGCAAAAACAATTAATTAATTTAAAATTAAGTCCATCAAGCAAAAAAAAAACTATTTTTTTCATTAAAAAAAAATAAAAATAAGTGAAAATTAAAATTCACTAAAATTTAGGCGAATAAAAACTTCCAAATTATATTGTCTTCTTAAATTTTAGGGCATTTTATTTAAGAGGAAAAAAAACAGAAAATTTTAAGCCTTATTTTGGAAGAAAAAAACATTAAAAAAATTTTAAGAAACAAGAAAATTTTTAAAAATCAAAAAAAAATTATATGAAAAATAACTAAAAACTTTTATTCAGAAAAAACTCCATCGAAAATAGTATAAATACTTCTAATTAGACAAATGAGGGTCTCAAAAGTATTATTTCTTTTAAAATAAAAAAAGTATATTCCTTAATGTTTATAAAATTTAAAAAAAATTTACGGCTTTCAAGCAAAATTAAAAATCAGTGAATTTTTGAAGAAAAAAAATTAACTAAAATTTTAACGAAAAAGAAAATGCAAATTTGTATAGTGTTTTTAAATTTATGGGCATTTTATTTAGAATGAAAAAAAAAACATCAAATTTTAAAACGTAAATTAAGAAAATTTTAAAAATAAAAAAATTAATAAGAAAAACTTACAAAAATTTCAGGCGAAATAGTTTAGAATATTTTCTAGTCAGTCGAATGGCCCTCAAAAATATTGTTTCTTTTGCAATAAATCAACATAAAAAATTTTCCTTATACAATATTAAAATTTATAAAACTCAACTAATGACCTTAATTTTTTTTAATTTTTGATGTTAAAAAATTCTCAAAATCACAGTCATTAGATTAAATTCGAAAATTAACATATTTAACCGTTCAAGTTTTTTCAATTGAAAAAATTCTCAACAACAACATGAGAAAATATTTAATTTTTTAAGACAATCCAATAGACTAGCTGCGTACGTACGTGTTGCGATTAAAAAAATCTTCGTTCAAGATTAATTAACACGAATTGCGATTATTTTGAAGATCTTTCATAATCTTGTCACAGATACTAAATTTACGTAATCAAATTTTGCTAACAGCTCTCGTGTTGAAAACAAATCAATCTGCACATGTGCGCACATCCATGCAAAAATATATGAAATACTAAAATACTAAAATGCGAAAAAACAATCACACACACACACACATTTAGATACAATATTTTTTTTATTTTTTTTTTAAATCGCACACACCTAAACATACGCTGAATTACGCATAAATTAAGCACTTTTGCGCATGCATTTTGACGTGCTCTCAAAGACTTTGAATATTTTCTTGACTTATCAAATGTCTTCACAAACCCGTGTGTACCCGGACGGGTAGTAATTTATACATGCAAGGGTATGCATGTGTTTGCAAGTATATATTCAGTGGTGTGTGTGTGTTGACCGTATGGCCTGTGGAAGTAAAGGGGAAAAATCTGAACAATTTTTGATGATTATGTGCAGAGTTTAAAAAATTGTCCTTCTTTTTAAGAGAAATACTTTCTGGATTAACGGGTATGGGGTGGTGATCCAGCAAAGTATTGTGGTTTGCTGGATCAAGCACCTCTGCCCAAAAGGATAGCCGATTTAACATACACAAAATATTTTCACATAAACGATTATCCAATTTGCGTATCGGAAAATATATATCAATAAAATTTATTTAAATTTTAGATTCTGACAAAATTTTTATTTTAGTATTTTGCATAAACCTTGCCATTATACAGAAAATATAAAATTATTTAAACAGATTAAAAAAATTTCTTTCAGAACTCTATTCTGTTAAGAAATTTTTTTAATAACTTTTCGTAAATTTCAGTCTCTTATTCGTCCATTACTTGCTGCATGATAATTTTTAAATACTTTAAAGTTTTAAAATTATCTTTATATTAATGTAGTTTTATAAGAAAAAGTCCAACGGCATTAAATTACACTATCTTTACTGTTAATTGATATCATTAAATTTCGAAATTATCCATCTTGGGAACAAAATTTGCCATGTTATATAACTTGGGACGCCGTTTTGTTTAAAAATACATATAGTCTAGATTATTATCTTTAAGCCTAGATCAAAACTATGGCAGCTATCACTCAAAATGTAACGTTAACTGCCTCCTCAACTTCTTTATTTTCAACAAAAAAAAACAAACAAAAAACAGTTTTGACCAAAATGTGCATCACATAATCATTTTATTTTCTGAATACAATGGCTTTTGCACAGTTACGTGTGGGTTTTCAGAGCCTCATATAGAGCAACTTTTGCATATTTTATGGAATTATTTGGGTAGATCAAAAAAGTTACGAAACTTGGCTATGGCAAAGTCATAACTTTTGTGTGGATTTTTTTTTTTATAATAAATTAATTATCTATTACCAGGTGTATAAGCTTAAAGCCGCTGTTTGGTCATAGATGGCGTGAGTGAGCGTATTAAGCTACCATGGGCACGCCATACTTTTTTTATGAGTTTGACATCTGTCAACATTAATCAGTGCACATTGTCAGCAATTTTGTACAACAACATACATTTTTCCTTTGGTAATCATGTCTAGTTTTGTGCCAGAAAAATAGCATATCGCATCGAATGCTTATGGAGGTCTATGGTGACAGTGCTTTATCGAAAACAACGTGCCGAGATTGGTTTCGTCGGTTCAAAAACGGCAATTTTGACTTGTTGGACAAGAAGCGTGAAAATCGGCCTAGGAAGGTTGAGGACCATCAATTGCAGGCTCTTTTGGACGAAGACGATACCCAATCGCAAAAAATGCTCGCCGAGCAATTGGGTGTTACTCAACCAGCCATTTCCATGCGTTTGCGTGCCATGGGGAAGATTGAAAAGATCGGAAAATGGGTGCCGCATGAATTGAACGATAGGCAGATGGAGCGACGCCAAAACATATGCGAAATCTTGCTCGACAGACAAAATAGAAAGTCGTTCCTGCATCGGATTGTGACAGGCGATGAAAAGTGGATATATTTCGAGAATCCTAAACGTAAGAAATCGTGGGTTGATCCCAGCCAACCATCAACATCTTCCTCAAAACCAAATTGGTTCGGACGGAAGACGATGGTGGGATCAGCAGGGGTGAAACTGTCAATGTCCACCCCTACTACCAACAACTGATCAAATTGCACCGTGCTTTCAAAAAAAATTGAATAAGTCGGTATTTAGCCCCCATTAAAAATATGCAAATTATATTCTCCAACGATAGATAGCCTCCTTTATTATCAATATATCAAAAAGTTACTATTATTATTTTTGCCGACAATTGGGATTTATTCAACCAACCATCCACTAACCCAAATATTGCTCATAAAATACACTATAAGTGAAACTTCTCCAAAAAGTAAATTTACCCCTAAATTGGTAAATACTTTCAAAAATAATTCTTAAATTTTTTTACAGATTTATTTTCATATTCACATCTTAATTTTATATCGAATCCTTATCAAACCATACCAGGAAAAGTAGTTCAATCGAATTTTGATATTTCTTTTCGAGCACCTAGTCTTAGACTATCTAATCTGACTAACTACAAAATTTGCACAGAAATTGCATTTCAAAACGCCACCTTTTTTAGTCTATGTTAATATTAGTTGTTGTGTCTCACTTGTTGTATCCGTTGTGGGGTGTGCGCAAAAAAAAAAAAAAGTAACAACATCAAATCTGTGCGAATAGCGTATAACAACTGCTATCAATCTATTTATATAAAAAATTGTATATCTTTTCAACAATCATACATGGAGCATTAAAAAAAAACAATCGACAAATAAAAACAAAAACAACGAAATAAATAAAATTTTCCTTCAATTTGATGAAACAATTTGTGTAATTTTTTTCGATTTGCGCAAATAAATTCACTCATAAACAACCGGAAGTGCTCGAAGTGTATCTAGACTTTGTATGTGTGTGTGCGTATTGCTGTCGAAGAAAATTTCACCAATTTTATACTAAACTCTTCCTTTCCTCTATTAAAGTGTTGCTAAAATGGTATAAAAACAATAAAAATACACACGTCAGAGTTATGGCAATCATTTTATCGTATAAAATATTATTATCACAATACCCCCTTTCGGTACAACCTCCATTGTCCCCTAACTAACTATCGAACCATACCCATTCATCCATCCATCCATTTGAGTAACTCCCCTTTTTATTCAAATGAAATTAATTTATTCACATTTAGCCAACGACATTTTCGGAATGATTTTTTTTATTTTTTGAATTTCTGACTTGTTGTAATTTTCAATTTATCAACAATAAAAAAAAAATATAAACTTAAAAAAATTTTATTTATTATTGACATAAAAAATAATTCGAAAATTTCAATTTATCAACAATTGAACTTTTTACAAAAAAAAAAAAAAAAAAACGTTTGTTTTCTGTAAGAATTTTGTTTTTACTCAAAAAATTTTCAATTTCCATTAAAAGCTGAATATTCTCAATAAATTTTAATAATAGAACTTTTCAAAGTTTACCCTTGTAATAAATAATTAAAAATTATACTAACCCACAGTAGAAAAATCAAACAAAATTGCAGTTGTTCCATTTTGAGCTTATGATCTTGAAAATATTCTTTTCAAAACTAATTAATAATAATATTCATAAAATATAATATGATAGAATTAATAAAATTTTTTATTAAACAGTTTTATATTTAAAAAAAATTGGCGATTATAAAAAAATTCTTTTAATTTTGAGTTCCAAAAAAATGATAAGAAATTCACCACACTTCGTACCAATAAAATGGTTGCTTTTATTTCTATTGAAAAATAAATTATTTTATTAAAATTTCAAATAATAATATCGAGAAAAAAATTTAAAATCAATAAAAATGATCACAAATTTTTTAGCAAAAACTAAATGAATTTTCTCCATTTTGAGCTTATCGTCTTGAAATGGCTTTTAAAATATTCTTTTTTTTTCTAAAACCTCATTAATAATAATATTCATAAAATACAAACTCATAGACTTAATAAAATTTTTAATTAAAAAATTTTATATTTAAAAAAAAAGCGATTAAAAAAAGAATTCTTTTAATTTTGAGTTCCAAAAAAATGATAAGAAATTCACCACACTTCGTACCAATAAAATGGTTACTTTTCTTTCTATTGAAAAATAAATGAAATTATTTATTATAAAAATAATAATAATGATTTAATATTATTTTATTAAAATTCCAAATAATAATATCGAGAAAAAAATTTTAAATCAATAAAAATTATCACAAATTTTTTATCAAAAACTAAATGAATTTGTTCCATTTTGAGCTTATCGCCTTGAAATGGCTTTTAAAATATCCTTTTTTTTAAACTAATTAATAACAATGTTCAAAAAATACAAACTCATAGAATTAATAAAATTTATACATTAAACCTTTATATTTAAAAAAATTGGCGATTATAAAAAAATTCTTTTAATGTTGAGTTCCAAAAAAATGATAAGAAATTCACCACACTTCGTACCAAAAAAATGGTTGCTTTTCTTTCTATTGAAATATAAATGAAATTATTTATTATAAAAATAATAATAATGATTTAATATTATTTTATTAAAATTTCAAATAATAATATCGAGAAAAAAAATTTTGAATCAATAAAAATGATCACAAATTTTTTAGCAAATATTTTCACCACACATGAGAAAAATGTTTCAATGAGAAAGAGCGAGAGAATTTACTCCGAAAATTTACTCCGAAAAATCTCATTCGTAGAGGGAGGGATCATGAACGGTTTCATTTTTTACCTAAAAAACCAAAAAACCAAAAATTCGAATTTTTATTTGTTGAATAGTTTCGACCAAAGAGAATTCGTCTCGAAATAGTTGGAAATGGAACGCACCCCTGAACACATATTGTATGTCGATTCACAGAAAGACCCTTGGAAGAGGTCATTGGAAATATTTACCTTTACTCTCTTTGGTACTGGCTTTACATAGCCGTTTGGCTATATTATAGAAATATTGAAGAGAATTTCCCTTTCCTGGTTGAGGTGAAAAAAAAACGTTCGAACCTGAAATTTTGTTTGTTTTCCGTCAATAAAAAAACGCACCACTTTTACTTTTCGCTTCTCCTGTATTTTTTTTTTTACCTGAAAATAACACAGCCTGCTCGAAGGATCTGATCAGTTAACCAGCTTATATGAGCATCTGTCTCATTCTATCGACTGTAACAAGGATGAAGGGTATTTTTCTTTTCCAGATCATCCGGTTGTGAACATTTTCATTTGGGATGCTGTTTAGAGAAAAGAAACATTTTTTTATCAATTTATCCAAAAAAATGAGTGAATGTGTAGAGGTATTCACAGCGTTCTTCTGTAGATTGCCGATTTCGATTCTGATTCCGAATGTTTCTGGTATTTCTATTCCTATTGGCTAGAAGAGGAGGGATCTTTTTGTACATATACAGGCATCCGAAATAGAGGTAAGGGTAAAAAACTTAGCTGGGAAATGAATAAAAATTGAATTTTTTTGGAAGGCTAGAGAGAAAAATACGATACGTGCCACTTAAAAATCGGAATGTGTCCTTGTTCACAATTGTTACTGCCAGCATTTACGTCTTGTTGTATGGGCTGGGGTACGGGTACAGTGGGTAATCATCATCATAGACAATCGGATCACTACCCTTTCTTTTCCATTTTATATACAATATTTTATTTATTCGACGGGGTGTCGGGGTGTTAACTGAATTTTGTTTCGTTTTGTCTCGTTTCCTTCCTTTACAATTTCCCTTTTTCTCCTGTTTTTTGGTTATATTTTTTGTTGTTATTGTTGGGTTTTTTTTCCTTCACATCCGGATTTTTATCGAATTTTTTGGTTAAGGAATTTTTCTACAAAAATATCTGTTTCAGTTTGAGCCAAATCGTCAAACTATTTAGATCGTTTTTGTTCCGATTCGATTCGAAATAATAAACTAATCGATAATATTGGTCTCGTGATCAAAATTATTACAAAAAGTGACTTTTTTTTAAAATATTTTTAATATATAGTAACGCAAAAAGAATATAGAATTTAAATAAATAACGCATAAAAATATAAAATTTTACTAATTTATTAATAAAAATTTCCTATCCCATATCCTATATTTTTTGTTGTTGCGAACTGGGATACTCTTGGAAAGGATAGAGAAACGCAGTAATAACACACATAAGAGAAAAAAAGGCGTACATTAATTAGAGTTGAAAATTAATAATTTTTTTTCAAAATAAAAATCACAAAATTTTTACTCTAGTTTATTAACAACATAATTTTTTTTTTTTTTTCAAAAATATTTATCTATTAAAATTCTTTTTGAATTTTTAGTTGAAATATAATTTTTTATAATATCGAATTTTTTTTATTTTTTATTTTAGTTTCTTTTGTAGAAAATTTTATTGTAAGAATTATTTTATTAAAACTAGAAATTTCATATTAGTATATTTAGTAGTTGAGAATTGTTTAGATTTTTAGATAATGATTCCGGAACAGTTTGAATTTTTTTCGCGATTATTTATGTTCAATTTGGCACGGCAAGTATTATTTAAGAATGATAATAATCAACAGTCGATAGGGATTGGTGGTACCGAAGAGACGATACTTTGTGAAGATGATGAACGTGAAGCGAACGTCAACGATAGGCGACGATCAAATAATTCAAATGAGGACGATGAGAGGGATGAACAGGAGGCTGATGTATCGTCAACAACGCCATCTGAGGAGCCGACATCAACAACTAGTTTTATTAGCGATGAAACTAGAATATATCCAACCAATCAGACAATTAACCTTATACCCACTAATCAGACTAATCTTTGTTATCTTGATAAACTAGGGCATGGTAGTATCTATAATAGTTTTAATGGCGCGGATGCTGACGGCTATTATGATTGTTTAGAAAATAAAGAGAACAATTTGAATGGCGGTAATTCGATTGATGAGTTAACTGATGAGAAAATTCATTTTACAGGTAGATGTCCTGGAGTGCAGCCGCCTACGCCTCCGAGGACTCCGACATCTTCGAGTGCGGTGACGACATCGGGTGCTGGCTCTGTCAGCAGTAGTGCTGCTGGTTCGGCAGAAGCGACAGGACTTGCATTGGTCACGAAACCGAAGCGTCAGCATGCCACAACAACGGTTGCGAGTAGAGAGGCGGACTGTATGGACGGACAATCAGCTGTGAAAGATGAATCAAGCGATCATGATGATAACGTGCCAATCGACGATAAAGACAAAACGGAAACCAATAATAATACAAATAATAATAAAGAAGCTAATCCAAACAGTAGCTGGCATTGGAGTAGGAATACCAGAAGGACTAGAAGCATAGCTAATAAGAGTACCGAATATTATGGTAAGAACACAAGTGCGAATGGCCGTTGCGAAGACGGAAGGAATTGTGGTGAAGACAGCAGCGAAGACGATGACGCTGATAGAGATGGTGAATATCCTCGTCCTGATAGTGCCAGTGATCGTGTCGGTGATAAGGATCGACCCTGTACTGACGACAACAACCCATCCACCGATATTCCAAAAACATCACCAACTCCACTCAGCACAGATCGGACGAGTACGCCACTGATCACGCTTGCACCCGTTTCCAAATTAATGCAAAATTTACCATCACCATCCATGTCGATTGTTAGCAGTCTGCAACAGTCGTTATCGATTTCGGAAGGCAATCCTTCCGGATCTGGCTGCCATAGCACTACCGCCCAGGAGCAGGCATATCGCTCTCGATTGGGATCTATGAACGATGACGTAGACGATGCCACCACAATTGACGCCGACGCTTGTAACCATCAGCATCGCCAGCAAAATGATACTCTAGATCCCGATTCTGATGGTGATCCGCAAATTCCGGATGTGCGCCATCGTCGATCACAGCAACATTCATCCTCCGCCTCTCTACATCACAATCAACACGAAGAACAACAACACCATTACCATCGCCTTCGTCCTCACTACCTACAGCAACATCAGCAGCAATCGGAAGCCTGCTCTTTGGATGCCGAAGGCAGCAATTATAGCGATGACGCCGACGATTCACTACCGCAAGCTTTCGATCTGAGCCGCTATAACGATGACTCCAACGCATCGATTGAAGATCATCAAAGCGACGATCAGGAGGGCAGCGATGACATTGGCGGTGGTAGCACCACCAGCATGGATTACGATTCACCAAGGCTCGCAATCAAAAATACCGAAAGCCTTCTGGATAAGTGCGCATTGGTATGTGTGTGTGTGTGTGAATTTTGTTTTTTCGTGCACAATTTTTTTTTCTCGAAAATTTTTGCATATCAGAAAAAAAAAGTGTTTTCTTTTTAAATTTTTCCAATACTTTTTTTCGTGCACAAACTCGAAAAATTGCGCATATAAAAAAAAATTTGTGCACAATCTCGAAAAAAAAGTTTGCATATCAGAAAAAAAAGTGTTTTCTTTTTAAATTTTTCCAATATTTTTTTTCGTGCACAAACTCGAAAAATTGCGCATATAAAAAAAAATTTGTGCACAATCTCGAAAAAAAGTTTGCATATCAGAAAAAAAAGTGTTTTCTTTTTAAATTTTTCTAATATTTTTTTTCGTGCAGTTTTTTTTTCGCGCACAATCTCGAAAAATTACGCATATAAGAAAAAAAAATTATTTTTCTTATTTTTTACAATTTTTTCATTTTGGTAAATTCACAATGTCGAGTCTCGGTTTAATAATAATTTAATCAATTTTATTGCAGTTCATAGAAGAAGAGCTAATAATTTTTCTAGCAGTTTTTTTTTCATTGATTACGAGTAGTTTATTTTTTAGTTTTTATTATAAATATTTTATAAAATTGCATAATAATCAGTCAAGAGTGGCTTTGTACGTGAAGTGAATTTAGCAAATAAGAATGAGAAGGAAAAATCATATTAAATGAAATTGTTTTTTTTTTTTTATATTGTTAATCATATTCAGTTCGAGGTGTGATAATAATTTTGTTTTTCCAGAATTTCTTTTCACCGATTCTACAGTTGGCACAAATGCAAAACGAGGATAAACAAATGCACGGTAAGTTGAAATTTGTATTTTTATTCGATTATTCGATATCTTTGGTTTTCTATGAAGTCTAGTTTTTTTTTATTATAATTATATTAATTTGAATATATTATATTCTGTCTAAATATTCTCATTTATGTGACTTGAAATATTCTTTTTTATTATTTGCGATCGCGTTAAATTTCGTTAACGTAATATTAAGCCGAACGCGGGGGCTTGTCGAATCGATTGATCATTTCGAAATTAATTCAATATGCATAATCAGAGACAATGGCAAATATGAAGAATTCACAATCCAATGGTCATATTGCTATTGTCGTCTGTATATATATGCATATCGGTATAATTGTACGGTTGTATTAGATAAGATACAAAATCGGGAAGATATGAAATTTTGAATGATCGACTGGATAAATAAACGAAGATAGGGTACGGGGATGGGGGGGGGGGGGTGGTGGAGATCACATGGAAGCCCGAAGAGACCAATGGACGAATTGGAGTTGAAGTCGGAATTGGGAATTGGAATTGACTGAGTGACTGACAGACAGACAACCGGACAGATGGTTCACAATCATGATTCACATTTTATAAGCCGAAAGCACCACTTGTCAATTTTCAAAACGAAACTTCCGTTTTGCTATATACAAAAACGACTTTTTCTTCTTTCCTTGCTTATATGAGTATTTTAGTTTTTTTTTTACCCCATCAATATTCATAAATTAAAGAAACACATTTTGTTCGGTTCCATTTTAGTTTTTGTTTTAATTGTTTTTTTTAAGCGAATTTTTTTTGTCCATTTTCAATTTTAAATTCTTATTTAATTATTATTTGGGAATAAAATTTTATTAATATAACATATTTAGTCAATCGTAATATATGATTAATCATCGGAATTCTTGAAAATTATTATATTAGAAAATATTCTTTTATACACTAACTAAACTACACCAACTTCTTTTTAAGTTCACTTTTAATATTGAGTTTTAATTGTTTGTTATTTTTTTTTTAAATAAGTACTTTTTTTATGTATATGTTACATAAAGATTTTTCTTAAAAATTCTACAATAAAACGAAATCACTATTTATTGGTCAAAGATCTTTTTTATAGTCGAAAATGAAAATTTTTTTTAGTAAATAATTTGGTTTTTGGGTTTTTATTTTATTTGCAATTTAAAAAAAAAATAAAAACTCATTGAAATTTAGAATAATTAACCAAAAAAAAATAATAATTAAAACAAAAACGCAATAACCAAAAGGCCATAATTTTATAGGAAAGTTTATGGTAATTTTTTTTTTCCTTTTGGTTTAGTTTCTCTTCAAGAGTTCAATTTAAGTGATAGAAATATTCGAAATAAATAAATTACCAATTTTTAGAACTTACAGAAAAATATCAATAATTTTCAATCGGTTTAATAATAATTAACTAATCGTCAATAATATTTATTTATTTGTTTTTGGTATATTAAGTTAAATGTATAAGAAAGATTAGAATCTAATTAAAGAAAGAAAAGAAAAATCTATTTTAAAGAGAATAGTAAAAAGTCTGTTTTTAATTGAAATATATTTTTAAAAAATATGAAATAACTTCGTAGAAAAAATTAACACATTTTTTTTAAAAGGGTAAATAATAAAATTTCCTTATTTGAAAGGGTGGAAATTCTAAATTTCAAGTTAAAATAATTGAATCTACTATTTTTGAGTAAAAATATAAAAAAAAATCCCCCATATTTAATCCATTATTTTGGAATAAAAATTTAAAAAAAAATCAACGTTTTGGAGTGGAAAAAATTCTATATTTCAATTAAAATTTTTAAAAAAAGAAAATTATCAGAAAATTTTAAGATAATTCCCCATTTTGGAGAGATAAATTTCTATGTTTTAGTTAAAAATAAAAAAATTTACTAATTTTGTTTTAAAATTTAAAAAAAAAATACATTTTGGAGTTTATAAAAAAAATCGATAGTATTTTACGTAGAATATAAAAAAAGGACATTATTAACACAATGAGTGCAACTATAAAAGTATTCTTTTTTGAATTAAAAATACACATTTTAGAGTGTAAAAAAATACAGTTTTGTAGAGTAAATAAATATTTTGGAAAGAAAATAAAACATTAAATTTCTTTAAAATCAAAAAAATTCACAAAATGGATTAAAAAAAAATTCAGCAACAAATATAAACAAAAATTTACTACTAAAAAAAATATTCAAAAATTTATAAACCACAAAAATAATATTTTTGAAAAATAATAGCAAAAATTCCTATAAATTTGATTGACCAAATATTTATAAGAAAATAACGCCATCTCTTAAAAAAAATTGTAACAATTTTTTATATAGGATAAAAGTAACTTTAATCATATTTTGATAATTTTTTAATAAATTTTATATTGATTATTGAGAGAAAGAATCTTTTTCAATAATCAATATAAAATTTTTTAATAAATTTTATATTGATTATTGAAAAAGAAATTTTCAGTATCCAACAAGTTATTATTTATTGTTTAAAAAATTTAATCTGTAATTTTTCAAATTATTTACTTACAAAAACTCCATAAAAAATGATATCTAATCAATTACCGAATGATCAAAAAGTTCTTGTTTTTTATTTTACTTTCATTTAAATAATTAAATTTTTGATAAAAAACCTATTTACTTATTTATTAAAATATGTAATAAATTAGAGAAAATAGTATATTTTTACTTAAAGAAACGGAAAAAATGGAAAATTTATAAAAATATCAAATTCATGAAAATTTAATGAATATCTATCTGGTCGAAATTTTCCTAAAAATATTTATTATAAAGTTTAGAGAAAAGTATTTGGTATAAGATTTATAAAGCTTTTTAAATTATTTGGTATAAAACTTTTAAAATAATGACAAAGGTTTGGTATAAAATTCCATAATTTGGTATAAATTTTATGCAAATATGCAGTATAATAGGTATAAACATTTTTGAGAGCATGATCACTGGTATTTTTTGGTATAAAATTTCTAAACATATTTTATATAAAATTTGTGCAAAATATGAACAATATTTTATAAGATATTTCAAAAAATATTTGGTATAAAGTCTGTGGAAAGTGTGAAAAAATTTTGTATAAATTTTCCTAAAAAAAACTTGACAAACAATTCATAATAACATAAAGATTATAAAAGATTTTCAACAAACTATAAAGAATATTTGGTATAAAATACCATAAAATTTTTGGTATAAATTTCATGAAAAATATTGAAGCTGAAAAAGTATTAAGAATAAACTGGTATAAATTTTATAAAATATAAATAATAATAAGAGATAAAATAGTTATTAGATTTTTAAAAATATGAACAATATTTGGTATAAAATTTATTGAAATATTAATGGAAAATATCAACAATTTTGGTACAAAAAACTTATACTCGTCTATGAGTAAATTTAAACTGATAAGCCTCATCCTTTATGCCCTCTTTTTAACCTTCTTCAAGATTTAAATATAGTCTAAATGTATGAATTTTCTCTCCAAATAACTATTGATCAGTTTCTGTAAGGAGACTGGCAACGCCATCGCCCACATGAGACATGGAGTTGCTAGATGGCCTCATAGTGGTGGCGCTACAAAATGATCTCTGGCACTAAAAAAAAATTTTATTTATATTTTTTTCCTAAAAGAAATTGTATATTTATGAGGACCCGATCTTTTTAATAGAATTTTTCACACATTTCCGGCTGTAATTCAGCCATTACTTGACGGATGATAATTTTTGAATGTTTTAAAAATTAAAAATTATCTGTAAAAAAAACTTGTTTGTATGTAATTTTCTAAAAAAAAAAGTACTAATTTGAATCACCAAATCTTTAAATAACGCGTCCTGGGAACTTTTCAAGCAATAAAGTCAAAATTTATCTTATTATATAACTTGAGGTGCCATTTTCTTAAAATTACACATAATTAAAATTAAGTGTAGACTAAAAAAAAAATTTAATTTTCTTAGGTCCATAATGTTCATAATTTACGTTAACGGTCGGTCTCGCCTAATTCATTTTTAAAGAAATCCAGACCAATAATAACTTTTTAATAAAAAAAAAATTCACACCAGATATCTTGGTATCGGATACAATGGCTTCTCCACAATCATTTGTGGGTTTTTACAGTCACCATATTGCTTATTGAGCTATCAACCGAGCTGAAGAAAATTTCGTATCCACCGAGTGGAGAAAAATGGCAACGACCGAATACCCACTTTTATAAAAAGTTTTTTTTTTTCTTTATCGCATTTTTTAATAGTAAATTAATTTATACATTTATAAAATGGCAAATTTTTATCTAAACAAATTTTATCTTTTATAATATTTACATTTTAATATTTATTAATTAAAATTGTTAAAACTTTCCAAATTATAAAATGGATAATACAAAATCTTTTATTATTGCTAGATACGAATTAATGGTCCTATTTAAATTCAAAAGAAAGAAAAATATCAAATCACTTTTTATATGAATGGTGGTAGTTTTATATAAAAAATTTAACAGAACCAATTCAAGAAGAAATCCTCCATTCGGAAGATTCGAAAAGAGAACGAACAAGCAGTCCGATTCGGAATGAATCATTTGGCAAATGTCCGAATGCGGTTCACATTCCAACATAATCACACTACTAGTATCTATATCTATTTAGAAATAAACACATTCGATTAAGACGCGTGCTCGAACTATTCGTATGCCATTCATTCATTTCCACATGTTCGATTATAGAATTTGTCCATTTGTTTGGTCGCAGATTATTTGCATATTATTATTATCCATCGTCGTCCATTACATGTGGTCAGAAATGAATAGAAAACACTCACCAAATGGAATATTATTCTTTATTGGGAACACGGACAATCTTATTGGAATACTCATGTCTATAGATACGGTATGTATACATGCATTCCGGGCAGGTAGTGCGTATCTAGGCGGATACGTATAAGCAAAAAATACAACAACAACAACAACAAAAAAAACACGTTGATCTATAGTCGATCCGATCAAGAGAATAGATAGACACACAGTTCATATTAGTAGAATTCGTGCAATTTGGTCTACAGACGTCAATAAAGCACCAAGCCCTACAGATACAGAGTGGTCCATGCATTGACTTTGGTGCTCATTGAAAAATCTTAAGGAACTGCAAACATAATCGGTGAATACTTTGAGAACAATAAGAAAACGGGGGAAAAAACTAAACTATTTCCTCCTGTGGCGGGAACGTTTTGGGCACGCAGTTTCACGTACGCACACAAGCGCTGATCTACAGTCCCATTTCGCATGTCCAGTTTGGCTATCCTTAGTCGAGTCAATGAAAATGTCCATTCTCGTATAGTGCACCATCAAGCAGTCATGAAGACCTCAACCGAACCAACGGCAACAAGGGAGCATCTATAACTAGCCCATATGGTATACTATGTAGAATAGATCGTACACGTATATTGTATACGAGTACATCAGATCCATGTGATTTGTTACCTTCACGGCAACAGCTATTAAATGCATATTTATTCATTCGGTCAATGTACGCAAATGTCGATTATGTTTGTCACAAAAATTATATCATAAATCAGTTAAGTAAGCCGAGATATGAATTGATTTTGAAAGTATATATTACGATTATGCCTCCTAGAGTATACATAGGTCTCCGAATATGAGAATATTTTTTTTTTTGCTTTTCTATATGAACAGGGAAGTGTGTGTGTGTGTGTGTGTGTGCGTTTAGGTAAATTGTTGTTCTTTACAAGGCACGTGTGCACCATTTATCCATTAATCGTGTATTATATTGGAAATAATCAAATCATATCGAATCGAACAGATAAAAACCGTGTACACGCTGTACCGGACGTGTGTAGTATGGCAATAAACGTTATGAGAAATGGAATCCCTCTGGTCGAATATATTAGGACCATTACGAATTGTTATATTTGTGGTCACCATTCTGGACATTTTGAATAGGCAATTTGCAATGAGATATTTTACAGAAAATTTCTAAATTTGGACTTTGCCACCTCAGGGTTCAACTATAAGGTGTCCCGCAAGAAGGCTGTATGGCATGTGGTACCATCTTGTTGAAACCACATCTATAGCGTACAATTGAAGAACAACAAACTGGATTACTTCCAGCCCCACCAAATCCCCATCAGACAGTAACACGTTGTGGATGCATTTGTTTCTCTAAAATCACTCGTGGAGTTTTTGAGCCCCAAATACGTCAATTTTGTCGATTAACAAATTTCATTAACACGAAAATTAGCCTCATCGCCAAAGATGAATTTGTTCAAAACTTATCGTTGCTCCATAATCCATTCGCTGTGTGTGGTAACTAGGCGTCAGTTCTTGAAGGATGGCCACAGTGTTTAAATCCACTAATTGATCCGGTCTCCCTAAATTTTTGAATTAATCACTTCACAGTTGATGAAGTTAAATCACTATTCGATTTTTAATAACCTTGAACTGTCAGCTGTTACGCCATTATTTTTTTTTTCGTTGGCAACACTTTACCGCACAAATGGCGCAAAAATTCAAATTTTTTAATCGTTTTTTTTTTGCTCACTTTTTATTGAAAAACAAAAATAACCATTTTATAGAGAAACAGAGAGAGAGAAACAGAAAAAAAGAGAGATAGAAAAAAAATGTATTTATATTTTTATTTTTTTTTTTTATAGAAAACGGTTAAAGTAGTCAGAGGGGAAAAGTTTTTCATTAAAGGCGTTTTATTTTCACAATTTAATAAAATAAAAAAATTATATTGTATATATAAATTATAGTAGATATTTTAATTACAAATTAAATTACATTTAATATCATTATTATTTCAAAAATAATATTACTAAAATAAAGTCGACGATGTTTTTTTTTTGTTTTTTTTTTTTTTGAAGGAGGTTTCTAATTTAGAGGTTCAATTTTTGATGACACTGCCTTATATATCAGGCTGAATCTCATCGATAACTTAAACGGTGTTGTCCTTTAGATCAGAAAGTATTATCAGTTTAATTGGCATAGACTGTTGATTTAGAGTCAAAGGATGCTAAATTTTCTATAGCTCTATAGAAAAATGTTAAAGGATGCTAAATCACATGATCTTTTCGAAATAACGCACCTATAGAAAAATATCAAAGGACGTTACTGTGTGGCAAGTAGAACCATCTTGTTGGCATTAATTATTGTCCAAATCCAGCTCGTCCAATTGGGGTTGAAAAAAAAATCTGTAACGTTGCCCGATACCCTCGCCATTAACAGTTACTGTCGCGCCCTTGCTTTTTTGGTCGAATAATGCCCCCGCACACAGTTAGTTTTTCTAGATGCAGAAAAAACATAAATCCATTACCTTGATTCCCTCAGACGCAGACCTGATGTAGGGGCCAGTTTTTTTAACATACATGCCTAAGAACAGATCCACTATAGGTGACGTTCAAGATCCGCTTTAGGTGATATTATAAGCACACCCGTAGTGCATACGCATGCTAATCTCAAGATTTACTTCAGAAAGATCAGGTAGGTGCTTTTATCCAGTTCTATCCATCAGACCAAAACACTATATGTGAGTGTGGACCTAACTATCGCCGTATATATCAAACGTAGCACCCGAGGTTGCAGACCCTCAGCTTCCAGCTGGGCTTTAAGTCAAGAATCAGTCCCAAGTATCTTGCATGAGTAGCAAAGTACAGAGAGGTTCCTTTGAGTTTCAGATGTCTAATGCAAGGTGTTTGAATCTTTCTGGTGAACAGAACGAGCTCCGTCTTGGAGGAAATTGACTCCCAGTTCACACCGAACAAGGCCGTTTATTTTCCGATAATAATGATATCCACATTATCAGCATAAGCAAAACCTCTTAAATCCGTCTTTTTCAGAGAGGTGAGGAGGTCATTTATCGCAGAGAGAGAACTCCTCTCTAAGGAGTCCCCTTGTGCACTTCTCTTCTAGAATCAAAAAAAAATTCATATAACTAATCCAACTCTTAGTGATTTATTAACCTACCTCGTTAACGGAATTAATAACGCTCACCTTTACGAAAACTTGAAGTCACCTTTACTAATGGCCTCATGGTTGTGGTGCTGTAAAACCTCATATCTAAAGAACCTACCTCTACATACAACCAAACTAACAAAATGAAAATTTTCCGAAAATGAAAATTACGAGTACAATGAAAAAGAAAAAGAATAATATTAAGACCCCAAAGGGGAAACTTTTTTTTTTTTATTTAAGGACCATTTATTTTTTCATTTCATTTAATCTCAGATAAAAGATACGCGTACAAATATACAATAAAATCGTATAAATTATAGAAAATCGTAGCATACAGAACAATCCGGGTGGGTGGTTATCCACCATTTATTAATTATGAAATTTTTTTATTTATTAATTATGAAATTCTCCAAATTGCGTTTGAAATTCTCCAAATTTGATTTTTTTTCAAATGCCCAGTTTTGATGAATACAAAAAGTAAATCTGAATTGGATTACTAAGGAATTCCGATCATATTTTTATTAAAGTAAAGCAACTACGAACAAAGCTTTTTGTATGTGTTTATTTTCGTTGGGGAGGGGGGGGGAGAGGGTTTACAAATTCATTCTTCACCAAAGAAAAATACTCTGCGATATCAAAAGATAATGGACCAAGATGGTATAGATAATTAAGAATACCAAATCTAAATAGCAAAACTACTATGGGGGGATATTCAAATACTGATTCCGTACAGCTACAATAATAAACTACACACTAATGCAAATAAATATTATACAAGTAGAATGAGGAAAAATACACAATTCATACAAAATTCAGGGAAAAAATATAAAAGTCTAAAAAGGCACTTACATTCAATTTGTTTCAATTGTACGAAATCAAAGTTGCTTAATATTCCCACGATTTGTAAATTAAGCCTTTATTGGTTTAAATTGCTTAAATGTAATATGCACAAAATGATCTACATACAAATTATTTTATATCTACATATTTTCGACGTACAATCTATGCGCTTATATACAATATACTCGTATGAACGGTTATTTGGCCAAATACGAACAGAGGAGATGTTTGGAAGCTCTTTCATACTTGAAATATTTGATAAGCAATTTGTTTGACTGTGTGAATGACGTTTTACATAATAATATGACGTTCAGTTTTTTCTTCAATCATTATCGTATGATGGAAAATAGTTACAGGATGGGTTGTTGTCTATGATGTGTGTTGCAGTTTATTTTTAAAAAATTTCACGTGCCATTTTCTATTATAAGGTATTATCCATTTTACAATTCGGAAAACAAAAATAAATAAAAAATATCTTTAATTTAGATTTTAATAATATTTTTTATTTTATTCTATTAATTAAATTTTGCCATTTAAAGATCTTTCTATTATATATAAAGTTTAATATAATTCTTGAAATTTTTGCAGAACTCAATTTTTTCGCACATTTCGAACTGTAATTCGGCTACTACTTGATGGATGTTGGTTTTTAAAAAGCTTTCAAATTTCAAAATTATCTATATAAATTAGATATTTTGATTAATTTTCTAAAAATAAAGTCCTACGGCATCAGATTATATTATTTTAGAGTCTAATTGACATTAGCAAATCTTGAAATTACGAGTCCTAATCTTTAAGTTTAGCTTAAAGAAAAGTCGGTTATCATACGATCATAGGGCTCAGAATTGAGGTTAAATGATATTTCCTTCTTCATTTTCAAAGAAATGCTAGCGAAAAAAAAAACTTCAGACTAAGACAGTCACTTTTTCCGAATAAAGGTAAAAAAAAAAACCCGGAATTAACACCTTGCTTTTGTAACTTTTATCATTTAACCACCTAATAAAAATAAAATTTGTTTGCATTTATTTAATCCATACTATCAAATGGCAAATCTTATACTTATCAATTCTTATATTAAATAATATATTTGTATAATAACTGAGAAATGACAAGATTATATTTTACAAACTGCAAAATGGATAACTCTTAAATATGAACTACTTTTTTTTGTGTCTTCTGCCTCCTCCCCCCCCCCCCCCCCCTTCAACTCACCTTTTCCAAATCGCTACTGTTAAATGTATTTTTTTTTTTTAAAAGAACTAATAAAAACTAAATAAATTCTGATCGATTTTTGTCAGCACATATAATTTTTTTAAGCAATTAAAAATAAAGAAATTTTAATTTTTTTTGTAAATTTCTGTCACAAATGTTAGTAAATTAATTTTTTTTTTTTAAATACCTTCTTAAGTTTTTTATTTAAGTTAATTTTTAGTAATAGTGCAATTGAAATTTGATTTAATAAAAAAAATTTCACAAAAAAAAATTTATTCGATAAAATTTTTATTATTTTTAATAAGAAATTCTAACTGACAGTTGCAGATTAGACCCGAAAACCCAAAATGGACTGCCATATCAAAAAAAACAACGATTTCGTACTTTAAAAATTGATTCGCTTAAATTTTTATTGTTTTTATTAAAAAATTCTAACTAACACTCGCAAATTAGACCCAAAAACCCAAAATGGACTGCCATACCAAAAAAACGGTTTCGTACCTTAAAAATTAATTCGATAAACTTTTTATTGTTTTTAATAAAAAAATTCTAACTGACATTTGCAGATTAGACTCGAACCCAAAATGGACTGCCATACCAAAAAAAACGGTTTCGTACCTTAAAAATTTATTCGATTAAATTTTTATTGTTTTTAATAAGAAATTCTAACTGACACTTGCAGATTAGACCCGAAAACCCAAAATGGACTGCCTGATTTTTATTTTTGTTAAATTTATTAAACTAATAAATTTTACCAAAAAAATGTTTTTTCCTTCTTAGTTTAAAATATTTTCTATTAAAAGTCGACCCAACATCGTGCATTCTTACTCTCATGCTCTGAATAATAAAAACCGAATAATTCCAAATCAAATAAAATAAAAATGACCACAAACAAAATATTTTCGGAATTTCCATATTTTATTCGAGTTTTTTTTTCCCTTCAAATCATAATGAAAGAATGCGGGAAATACCCCTCCAACTTGTCCAGTCTTAATATACGAGTAAATATCATATTCGATTCAATTCAATTATTAAATGCCTGTTCATCTGTTCATTATTTCTATCTAGCAAATATGATAAAGTTTTGTTGTTATTATTATTTTTTATTAAAAAAAATTTCCTATTTATTTATTTTCATTGGTCTTCTTATTCGCTTTTAAAGTGTAATTGAAACAAACGAAAATCATAGGACACACATGTGCGTATGAGTAGTCTACGAGCATGAATGATACACGCTGTGATTGAGAGACAACTTGACAAGCCTCCCCATAGGTCTAAAGATTGACATCGAAATGGAGATTTTACAGATCTTATAAGATCACCCTAGATATGGCTTATTAGAATATATTTTCAGCCAAATCAGAAATGGTTTTTTTCTTCTTTTATTATTATTATGACAGAAGGTCTAGTGGTTTAGGTAGAAATGAATGCGGGTCATTCTTAGACGGAGAAGGAGATGAGTTTGTATTGTGTTGGCAAGGGAAGTTAAACAATTGAAGGGAAAATATGAATACTATAGAAAACGAAGAGGAAATACTATAGCCCTAGGAGAGGCTGCTCTTAGAATCAGTATAGAAACCTATACAAGCGTATGCACGTAGGTCTATAAAATGTCGATTGGCCGTCCGTTAAGTGGTGTGTGAAGTTTTGCTTTCGGACAAAAATGATCGTTTCATTTTCAATTTCTGTATGAATTAATCAAACGAAATGCCAAGAAATTGTGTAAATTGTTATTTATCATTCTAATAGGGAATGATCACTTAAGATTGAACGAATTTTCTGAATATATAAATTAACATTATGGGTAATGCTGAGAATAATAATACGGACTGGAAAACGGGACGGACTATGAACGACGATATTGATACGTTTACGAGAACAAACAAAATCACTAGGAATTTTTCTCTCCCCATCACCATTCTATCAATTTATTTATCTACACATATACATATGTACGTACGTTTACGAAAGCATATGTAAATTATTTTCATAATACAGAATTTAAAAAAAGTTGCTGCTTTATTATTATTAGTTTAACTTTTATACTTTTGTATTATGTTATATAGGGTGTCCCAAACAACATGCAACAAGTAATTTTTATAGAAAACACAGGTTTATAACTAAAAATTGTAAATTATAGGGTTATGTATGGAATAGCATATCGGATAAATGCGGCTTTACTGGTAAATGCGCACTTTCTTTTTGAAATTTTCCATGACCGTTTTGCATAAATGTGGATGAATTTCGTTGATAGAGCGCTTAATATCCTTCCTGAAGGTGTGGGTAGTCATAGAGTTCTTGGCGTAAACTTTAGACCTCAGAAAAGTCCAACGGTGTTAAATCGCCTAGTCTGAGTGGCCAATTCTGATCACCCAAACGGGAAATTACCGACCAGGCAATGACTCATGGAGTAATTGTATTGCTTCTCGGGCTGTATGGCATGTGGCACCGTCTTGTTAAAACCACATGTCGTCCACATCTGTGTCTTTTAATTTAAATGCAAAAAAAAAATGGATTATTATGTCGCACAAATGCCGCGTGAATTTGGGGCACCCTATACAACTATGTAACAAGCAGAATTTTTTATTTAAAGAAAATACAAGGGCATAAAGGCATGTGGGGGGAAATTAAAAAATTTCATGAATTTAAAAAATCTCAAGGACATTACCGTTCCAAAGACCGATGAATAGTTTTTTTTTGTAGAATAGATGCGAATGGAATTTTTTTTTGTATCGGAGGATGACGAATAGAACATTTAGATAAATTGGGAATGCCAAATTTCGAGTGCGTATGCCCATATTGGTTTCAGTGTCGTCTTGTTTATTAATAACTTCCTTTTTATTGTCAGTTTTGATCTATTGTCTAGGAGTCAGAGTTATTGCTTGTGTCGTTCGTTAAGTACTGTCCAAGCAACACTTCGTAAAGTTCAAAGACTGTCATGCTTGGGTATTACATGTGCCATAAGAACTTGCTCCACGACAGCTCTTGAAGCTCTTTCAGACCTCCTACCTTTGCATTTACATATTGAAAAGGAAGCGGCTATAGGGGCTCTCAGGTTACAATATTCCAAAACCTTTAAACCAGGTGACCTTTTCGGATAATCCTGGAATTATTTTAGGTCCTTTTTTATTGGACCTAAAATAATTCCAGGATGCCAACTATTTTCTCAATTTTTGCTCAATTCTTTCTCAATTTTTTCTCAATTCTTTCTGAATTTTTTCTCAAAATTTTCTCAAAATTTTCTCAATATTTTCTCAATTTTTTCTTAATTCTTTTTCAATTTCTTCTCAATTTCTTGTCAATTTCTTCTCAACATTTTCTCAATTTTTACTCAATATTTTCTTAATATTTTCTCAATATTTTCTCAATTTTTACTCAATTTTTTTCTAATTTCTTCTCATTATTCCTGAATATTTTCCCAATATTTTCTCAATATTTTCTCAATATTTTCTCAATATTTTCTCAATATTTTCTCAATATTTTCTCAATATTTTCTCAATATTTTCTCAATATTTTCTCAATATTTCCTCGCTATTTTCTCAACATTTTCTCAATTTTTACTCAACATTTTTCCAAAATCTTCTCAATTTTTTCTCAATATTTTCTCAATATTTTCTCAATATTTTCTCAATATTTTCTTAATATTTTCTCAATATTTTCTCAATATTTTCTCAATATTTTCTCAATATTTTCTCAATATTTTCTCAATATTTTCTTAATATTTTCTCAATATTTTCTCAATATTTTCTCAATATTTTCTAAACATTTTCTCAATATTTTCTCAATTTATTCTCATAATTTTCTGAACATTTTCTCAATTTTATTCAATATTTTCTCAATGTTTTCTCAATTTTTACTCAATATTTCCTGAATATTTTCTCAACATTTTCTTAATATTTCCTCACTATTTCCTTAACATTTTCTCAATTTTTACTTAATATTTTCTCAATTCTTACGCAATATTTTTCCAATTTCTTCTCAAAATTTCTCCAATATTTTCTCAATATTTTCTTAACGTTTTCTCAATTTTTACTCAATATTTTACCAAAATCTTCTGAATTTTTTCTCAATAGTGTCTCAATTTTTACTCAATATTTTCCCAATTTCTTCTCAATTTTTTCTCAATTTTTCCTCAATATTTTCTCAATTTTTGTTTAATATTGACACAATTTCTTCTCAACATTTTCTCAATTTTTACTCAATATTTTTCTAATTTCTAATCAATATTTTCTTAATATTTTCACAATATGTATATTGTAATTGGATCCAAAAATCATACGATTATGATTTTAGAATTTAATTAAAATATTGGCTTTAACCGTCTACTCTGAAACTATCGCTTCCGAAATATTTACTTCCAAAAATATCTATTTTTATCTATCAACAAATTAATTAAAAATTTATATACCATAATAAAAGAAAAATAACACAACTTTTATATTATAATAATAATTTTATTTGAATTGAATAGAATTTTTCTTATTTTTTTTCCTTATCGAAACATTAAATTAAATTCAATAAAAAAAAAGAAGACAATACCTTGTATTATAGCCGTTCATTTTTTTTTCAAAAATAAATTCTATTAAAGAAAAAATGAAAAGAAAATTTGACGACATTATCACATAACATTCAGTTGTGGCCGGCTAGCGGTCAATTTGAACAGCCAAAATTTTAATAATCAAAAATGACGCAAGTAGAAAAAAATATGTCGCCGGAAAAATAAAGCAAAAGAAGAGAAAATTGAAAATTTTAACAAACGAACAAGTAATAATAATAATAATTCGGTTTGCGTTAATTTGTTTTTCCTTTTCGGGGCAACTCTGCAGTGAAGTATACTTGAAGAAAATATTCGAAAAATACAAAAATTAAACGATGAATTCTTCCCGCAAATGTGGAGCACACTTCAATTTCCCTCCATTTTGACCGTGTCGAAAAAACATCGAATTTTTTCTCGAGTAGTGACCGAACAATAATGTTTACGCATGTGTGCGCGCCTGCCTACCCATATTTTTATTATTATTATTATTATTATTATTATTATTATTATTATTATTATTATTATTATTATCATGATTACTATTACTATTACTATAATTACTACATATATACAGTGGCAGAGACACACCATCATAAGTTTGTGCGTTTGTTCGGTATTTTTCTTTCGTTATTTAATCAATGACGACTAAAGGCACTGTTGACTTTTGCGTAATATTAAGTGGTCGATGAGAATATTTCAATTATTTTGGAATTTTGTTATTTACCATACGACCAGAAAGCAAAAATAGGATAGCCAGAATGTGCAAGTGTGAGACATAGTTGAAGAAAGATGGAAAAACTTTGGCTTTTTTTTCTTGTTGGGTTGATTTTTGTTCATTAAATAAGGCTCTTGAGAAAAATTTGAATATTTTGCTGCCTTGTTGGTGTTTTTTTTCTCGGATATTTTTTTAAAAATATTTTCTTGTCTTTGTACTCTCATAAAGATCGTAAAATTTATATGATTTTTATTTTTTGGTTGCCTTTCCCTCTTCTACATAGACTTTTAATGTTAATTGATCTGAAGTACTAGTTTTAGAATTTCATATTTTATTTTTCTCGAAAATAATTCATAAAAGAACTATTTTCCCATTCAGAGAATATTCTCTTTAACAGATGAATACATATTGATCTACACTACCGCCAGATGGGGTTGACAGTTTTTACGGATCGTTTTAGATATTCGTTTTTTGTTTTTTTTTTTAATTTTCATTATGTTTTTTTTTCTATTTTATCCATTTTTTTAATGATTTTTTTAAAATAATATTATAATTATTGTATCTAAACAACCGCCAGATGGGCCTGGCAATTTGCAATTTCTCTTCAATCATATCTCAAAATTACCCCTAAATGGATGATTGGATCTTTTTCTGAGGGGTAATATTATATTTTAAGAAAAATAATCTTTGTGTTATGCGGGATTGGAGGGGGGAAGGGGGTGTAGGAGAAGGGATGGAAGTTCTTATTATTATTTATTTTGCAATTTTTAATTTTTTTTAATTATAATTTTTTTGGTTTTTTTGCTAAAATATACCACCAGATGGAGTAGATATTTTTGTATGGACCTCCTCTTTAGCTATGCATTTTCATTTATATCATAGAAAATTTATTTTTAATATTTTATAAGTTTTCTGTTTTCTTAATATTTAATATTTTAATATTTTTATTTTAGGCATATTGTTTTTATTATTAAAAATAAAATACAATAAAATAGGATTTTTTTTAAGTGCCAAATATTCTCCAATACCAGTCAAATGATAAAACTACTTTAACGCACTTTTGTTCAGTTTCAATTAATCCAAATCGATTTAATGTTAATAGTTTAATAAATAATCATCGACCATTTATAATAATTATAAAAACTTGAAATTTTAAGAAGAGATTTTCGTTCATTTCTTTGTGGAATACCACATAAAATGGAGAAACAATAGAAAAACATTTTTTTTTTAAATCGCAATCAATCATTAATTTTAGCTATTTTCAATAAATCAATCGTACTCCATTTTGGTTTTTTGGGCTACTGTATTTTTGTTTTTTTGGTCAAGTTCAAGATCACCTGTTACAAAGAAATTTGATAAATTATGATCTATTTTTCGACATTTAATTCACGTTGAAAATTCATGATGGGCAAAAGTAGCTGTGAAAACTATGAAAATAGTATTGGCACACGATCTTAACTAATGGTGTGCATTCAGACATAGTTCAGCAGCCATCGCTAATGATGTCGAGATCATCATCATCGTCGTTATACTCCGACGTTGATGCTCCCTCCCACTCTTGGTAAAGATCTCGTCACGATCATAACGACCATGTGAGATGCGTCATAATGGTTGGCTTATTGACCAATCGACTTCGATTTTATCGATTTTATTGGCGTTTCGTTAATGCCCATCGAATATCCAATAATCGACTAGAAAGATTAACCGAACACAGACAGACGATCATGATTTTTATGGTTTGTTAACGAAAAGATCACCTGTTCATTTGTTGGTCCCCACTACTCTATCTGATCATGTAAACAGGGCGGTGACAGCATAGAAAATTACCAAAAAGAAAATTTTTAAAAATCAATCTTGTCTTAAGATATTCGAAATGATTTTTTTCTTTTATTACTTTTTAGTTGACTTTAATTACGTGTATTAAGTAGAAAATTATCCTATGGCAATTATCAAATTTAAGAGTTAATCAAGGATTTTTTAAGCGAAAAGAGGTTTGGGAAATTTTTTGAAAGATTCTATTTCTGAAGAGAAAGTGATCACTTAATCGTATTGAGTTCCAGAATTCAGATCTGTTCGATCGATCTTATCGGCAAGGATCGTGCCAAGGAAAGTGATCGATCATGAACCTCATTCATGATTTTTCACACCAAATTGTTGCTAAAAACGTCACGTTCAGTCTATGAATGTATGTGTTTAGATGTATTTTTGAATTTTGTCGTTTTATCTGTTTTTATTCTTATTTTCATTTCTTTTACCTCATTCGATGTGTATGGACAATCGAAAGGTAGCCAGCCAGCCAACTAGCACCCGTGTTATAGTTGGCCGTATTATTCAGTTCAAGTTTTATTTGCTACAAAATGTACACATAAACTAGAAAAATAAAATAAGATAACATGGAATGGTATAGAATGAATTCGAATAAAACGAGAATGCACAATTTAAATCAATTTGTGTCCATTTCTTATTTCCTATTCGCTTTAAAGTAGTAATATTATGTGATGAAAAATGGACGGGAAAAAATACAACTAAATATATGTACATATATAAATATATTTTATTGTAGTTTTATGCGATTACTTTATATTAACGATAAATAGACTAATTTTATAGGTTATGTAATGCGAAAAATTTATGCACGACCAGAGAGATTTTTCTATGCTAAACGATTTGTTCTTCATCATTTATTAGATAGTTGATAAATATTGTGTGCTCGGATTAGTTTGTGTAAATTTATTTTGCCCTCCTTTTTCTCATAATATATTAGAAAAAGATTCTATTCTTAAAACAAACAATAGAAGAAGAAAAACCTATTCTGATGATACAAAATATAAAAAATAAAAAAATTATAACATTTATAAATTTTGTAAATTATTTTCGAAATTTCTGCTTTTAGATTCCAAAGAAAAAATTCCCTTTTTCTCTTAGATTTACAATTGCTTAACACCTTGATTTCTATTTTCTACTATTATTTTCATATAAAAAAAACTATGATTTTTATCAGATAAAAAAAGATAGATTTTTTTTTTCTTAAAAGTTCTGTTTATTCAAAATCAATTTATATCAAAAAATAAATAATATGTATTCCTAGCAACTATTTCAATTGATGTCACAACTAATTTATTTGGCAAATCTTATATTTCGAGGAGACAGTCTACCAAAACACCACCGCCCCCCCCCCCCCCAGACCCTCCTTTCCAAATCACCTACCAAGGGGAACGAAAAAAATCGCAATCGAACTAAAATGTAGCTATTTTCATTTTACAGTGCAATTAACGATTAATTTGGCACTTTAAGTGTAATTAAAGTTAAAATTGATCAATTCTATATTAACCAATTCGAATATTTTACTCATTAAATTTATTTGTTATTTTCTATATGATTTTTGAATTATTTCCAAAAAATTCGATTTGTTTGTCTTTGAATATTTAAAATGTCGTTAGTAGCTGTTATACAAAATCAAAAAAATTAAATCAATTAAATTAAACTCGGTAAAAAATCCAAAATAGTAAAAAATCTCACTAAATCCCGAAAATATGTGATCAAAAAATATCATCCCTATCCCCCGTCCCCATCCCAAAAAATTCCGAATTCTCATCTCACCTAGTAAATCATTGTCGAATCGTAAAAACAAAAAAATCTCTTTATTTGATGGCCTCATACCACCCACGCCATCTATATTTACAATTTAAAATTCGTTGGCAAAATTTAATTGCTTTGAAATCACAAGAAATCGTTAAGTTTCGATTATCTTGGGCGTTGATGGGGTGCTATCTATACTACCTAAGGAAAAATTATTATCTTCTGAGAGGTAGTTCAAAACAACCCCACCACCCAAATCCTCTTCTTGCCCTCATTCCGTTCGCATAACACCACTGGATGAAGATGATGGCGACAAAGATGGCGATGATAACAGTTGCCCCCTTATATGCATACTACCCGCCACTGACTTTTTAATCGATTGCATTTTACCAAACCACAAGTCAGTCTACATATCGCCGCGTACATAGTGTTCGGCTTATCTTTGTATCTATTTTTTCTTTTTTCTTTTCAAAATTGATCTACGCCGATTTTTTTTTTAAAAATGCTATTTGCAAATATATATATTCGGCCACATACAATATAGAAAAGAAAAAATGTTCTGCTTTGTTTACGAGTATTTATCGGCATATTTCAAGATAGTTTTTGGTATTTTATTCGAATTTATCTTTGAACTAGTTTTTCGGTTTTAATTTTGCTTTAATCTACCAAAGATCTACTATTTCACTTTATCCGATAAAATAATCTCCGCCATCCTGTTAGCGATGTCGGCTCTCGTTTATTTCTTCATATCCTCCCCCATCGTCTGTGGTCTTTGTTTGGTTTTGTTTTTTCTATTTTTTCTTTTTTTTTAAATATATCTGTTTTTGTTTTTCCTTTGAATAATATCTTCTTACACAATTAAGTTAATCTCTTACAATCATCAATTATTTTTACTCATTATTTAATTTAGAATATCAACTGAATACGCTTTTTATCTAATTTCTTGTTCATGAACTTATTTGCTCTTTTCGTAGTACTTTTTTTTTTGTATTTGAAATCTTTTTCTAACGTTCTCCTAATTCTTGTCTCATTTTTTTCTTTCTTTTGATGTAATTACAATTTTGTGGTTTTATTTTATTTATACTTTCAACAACATTGAACATTGTTTTTCTTATATGCTTGCTTCTATTTATTTAGCATCTATCTTATCTGAATAAAGGTTCTCTTTTCAAACAAAAAAAATACCTAATTGGATACAATGTATTTGATGTAAATTTAAAAATATAATTTACAAAAACAATCAACTTTAATATTACTTTTATATAAGAACATACGTGAAAAAATGTTTTTTTTTTAAATAAATTTTACATTTGCTTTTATTATTTAAAAAGAATTGTCAATTTGATCATTTCAATTTTTTTCTATTAAGGTAACTTTTATATTTCTGTTAGAAAAAATTAATTAAAGGGTAAAAAATTCATTTACGAAATAAGCAAAGATTAAAACCTTTACATTTAAAGAGTTTTTTTCAGAGAAACTTGGGAAATTTAGCATGTTTTCGGACAGTTTTAAAGAGAAAAATTTAAATATAAATGAACAAAATTACAATTAAAAAAATATTATGTAAATTACGAAGTATGCAAATTTAAAATATGAAATTAGCAAAGATCAAAACGTAAAAGTGATAATTAAAGGGTTTTATCAAGAGTTTTTTTTAAAGGAATGTTTAAAATTCTTAAAACTTTTTGTAAAATTTATAAAAATTTTTACAAAAAGAATTCACATAAAATAAAATTCAATAGAAAAAAGTATAATCGGGGAATATGCAAATGTAAACCTTGAAATGAGGAAAGATCAGAACCTAAAAGTGACAATTAAAGGGTTTTTTAATAGAAACTTTTAAAATTCTTAAAACTTTTTGTCAAATTTATAACAATTGTTACAAAATCAATTCACATAAAAAAAAATCAATAGAAGATAATATAATTGGGGAATGTGCAAATGTAAACCTTAAAATGAGCAAAGATCAGAACCTAAAAATGACAATTAGAGGTTTTTCTAATAGAAATTTTTAAAATTCTTAAAACATTTTGTTAAATTTATAACA
This sequence comes from Atherix ibis, assembly GCA_958298945.1. Classification (NCBI taxonomy): domain Eukaryota; kingdom Metazoa; phylum Arthropoda; class Insecta; order Diptera; family Athericidae; genus Atherix; species Atherix ibis. Next base: position 4,472,179 of record OY282610.1, read on the forward strand.
ATTTTTATAAAAAGAATTCACATAAAAAAAAAGTCAATAGAAAATAATAAAATCGGGGAATTTGCAAATGTAAACCTTGAAATGAGCAAAAATTAAAACCTAAAAGTGACAATTAAAGGGTTTTTTAATAGAAATTTTTAACATTCTTAAAACTTTTTGTTAAATTTATAACAATTTTTACAAAAAGAATTCACATAAAATAAAAGTCAATAGAAAATAATAAAATCGAGGAATTTGCAAATGTAAACCTTGAAATGAGCAAAAATCAAAACCTAAAAGTGACAATTAAAGGGTTTTTTGGAAAGGTTTTTTAGTAGAAACTTTTAAAATTGTTAAAACTTTTTGTTAAATTTATAGCAATTGTTATAAACAATTCACAAAAAAAAATTCAATAGAAAAAAATAAAATCGAGGATATGCAAATGTGCATCTTGAAATCAGCCAAGACGAAAACCTAAAAGTGACAATTAAAGGGTCTTAGAAAGAGTTATTTTAACGGAAAATTTTAAAATTCCTAAAACTTATTGATAAATTTTTACAAAAACACTTCAATGGAAAAAAATAAAATCGGGAAATATGCAAATAAGAACCTTGAAATGAGGAAATTACAAAATCTGAAAGTGACAATTTTAGGGTTTAACCAATAGTTAAAAAATTCCTCGAAAATCCTAACCATAAAAACCAAATAAAGTTTGGTTTTTTTTTTATATTTTATAACTCCAAAAGTTGTTAATTTTTTTATCAACAATTTAATTTTTATATAAAAATCCCCTTTCTATATGAGTATATCAAGACCATTATTTATCAACCCTTATTTTATTTTCACAAAAAAAAAACAATTTTTAAGTTCGAAAATAACTAAAACAATTACTCATAATTTAAAATTATTTCTAAATCACGTACAAGCTGGTAGATGGCTCTATAAGTTTATGCATACCCACACACACACACACACACATACACCTAATTACAGAGTTTGTCTTTATAAAAACAATTCCGAACAATAAATTGCTTTGTTTTTGTTTCAGTCTTCTTTTTGTTTTTTTGCTGGTAATTAACAATATGCCAACATCCAATCTATGCATAAGCAATGTAAACATAATCACTTACACACATACACAAATACGTACGTGTGTTGAGAGATTTAAGTTTTTTATTTTCTTTACTCATTTGAGCGTGATTCCTAAGACGAGCGTGAATTGTAATCAGAAAAAAAGAAAACCCAAAAATTCAAAAACCAAAAAACCAAATACAAAAACGCGAAATAAGATAGAGATAAAGTGAGAAATTCCACTACAAGCAAATACGTAAATTCGTATATAAAGCTTATTGAAAGCAGATAAATTTCGGAAAAGTTAAGATGCTAAACGTATGCATGCATATAAATGCGTATATACATGTATAGAGCCGTTCGCATCTATTGAGAGATCTATTCACGTAATTAAAGTCAATTAAAACAGGACTGATAATTTAACTCAAATTAGCTAATCACTTTAGCACGCAAATAGTCGACAGAGTATTTTAATTATGGGTGGGGGTGGGGGTGGTTTGGTCGTTGTTATATCTTGATCTATTCCCGTCCACCACCCTCAAACCATTGTACATTAGCATCCCTTTTTTATGTTATTATTTTTCTCAATTCTAGTACATTTTTTGTCTCTTCTAAGATTTTTGATAATTTTCTTATTTTTACTTTAGCGTTTTTGTTTTTTCTACTATCAGTATTTTTTTTTGTTGCTATCTTTAAGTTTAAAAATAAAAAAATTCAATTTCTTTTATGGGGAAGTTTTTATTAAATTGTTTTTTTTTCTGCTTAGTGAAGCAAATTTTTATTTGCAATTATTTGATAACTATTTTAGATACAATAATATTGATTTAAAAAAAGCAAAACTAAAAAAAAATCAAATTCAAAAAGTATTAATTTCGGGGAAAAAACCCTTTTTTTATATCGAAACCGCTGTAATCAAATTCCAACCCATCATCACAGATAAAAATGAGAAAAAAATTTCTAACCGTAAGTTTTTGTTATTGTTTTTTTTTTCTTCTCCTTAGTGAAGCAAATTTTTTTTGCAATTATTTGGTAATTATTTTAGATGCAATAATATTGATTTTAAATTTAAAAAAAAAACGCAAATTAAAAAAAGTCAAATACAAAAAGTTTTTATTTCGGGGAAAAACCACTTTTTCCTTTGGCCGCTGAAATCAAATTCCAACCATACTGGATAAATGTCAAAAAAATTTCTAAGCAAATTCTAGCCACCATTTTGAATTTATTTAAATTTTCCGATAAAAAAAAAAGTAAACAATTTGAAAAAGATTTTCGTCTTGTTATAATTTATCTCATTTTTTAAGAGACAAATTACTCGACTAAAAATGTGGAAACTCTTTTTGTGTTAATAAAATTTGTTAATAAAAATTTGATGAATTTCTTCCATTTTTTTATTACAAAAAGTACTTTTTTCTTTTTATCTAAAAAATGCTGTCCTTAAAAAATAACCAAGAATAATATATAAAAAAACAAATTCCAACCATTATGGAGAACTGTCAAAAAAAAATTTCTAAGCAAATTCTAGCCACCATTTTGAATTTATTTAAATTTTCCGATCAAAAAAAAAAGTAAACAATTTGAAAAAGATTTTCGTCTTGTTATAATTTATCTCATTTTTTAAGAGAAAAATTACTCGACTAAAAATGTGGAAACTCTTTTTGTGTTAATAAAATTTGTTAATAAAAATTTGATGAATTTCTTCCTTTTTTTTATTACAAAAAGTACTTTTTTCTTTTTATTTAAATGCTGTCCTTAAAAAATAACCAAGAATAATATATAAAAAAACAAATTCCAACCATTATGGAGAACTGTCAAAAAAAAATTTCTAAGCAAATTCTAGCAACCATTTTGAATTTATTTAAATTTTCCGATCAAAAAAAAAGAGGTAAAAAATTTTAAAAAGATTTTCGTATTGTAATAATTTATCTCATTTTTTAAGAGAAAAATTACTGGACTAAAAATTTATTAATGAAAATTTGATGAATTTCTTCCTTTTTTTTTTATTACAAAAAGTACTTTTTTCTTTTTATCTAAAAAATGCTGTCGTTAAAAAATAACCAAGAATAATTATGCAAAAAAAACCAAATTCACAAATAAATTCTATATGTTTGGTGGCTTGTCTGCAATTTTCGATAAAAAAAAATGTGCATAAATAAAAGGGGAAGGGAAGGGGTGGTGGATATGCAATTATACAGATTTGTAGTTAATCGAAAATAATGGGGGGAAAAATGTAAAATGTGCTATGCAAATGTTATGTCACAACGATTTGAAATTGAGTGAACCTCAGCGCACTGCTGCCACTGTTGTTCATATTGCTTGCTTGCTTGAATGATGATCAGTTGCTTATGTGCATAGTCGGTACTTACATATTTACACGAGAGAGGACGATGTTGTCTTTTTATAAATTTTTAATTTTATTTCTTATTTTTGTGGACATTTATTCCATTCGGCCGTTTTATTCTAACTTTGCCTTCCTGTCGTTGTCAGTCTGTTGTACGTACAAGTACCCTTGCATTTTTGTGTACATTTGATTTTTGATTTTTCCCTATTTAACCACTGCAGTTAACCGAATTGCATGTAATATGACCGACCACCTAATACTTACTCCGCTCCCCGCAACCAACTCTTAACCAACATCCTATACTGGGGACCAGCTAATGTATTCTCACATTCCACACTAACTAAATGCACCAGCCTGGGGACCAGAGAATCTATCTACTATCTACTCTGACTATGCATGCATGTACTACGATCGGCATTTATAGTCGTGTGCAATTAGTACAACACAGAAGCAGAACTGCCTTCACAATCTAATTAATGTTGAAGAATTTCGATCAATTTATTAACCGATTTGCTCTTGATTTAGACTTTTTGCTGATTATTCAATTAATTAATTATTTCAAGTCAAAGAAAACGGGCCACAACTATGCCTACCATATACTCTAGGACTGGTGGTGGTGGATCATGAAAATAGCATTGACTTTTTCGGTAAAAAGATTATAATGACTGGGGTGTGATGAGACTTTGGTTATTAGAAGATTATCATGATTAGGACTATGATCATCGAAAATGGATTGGATTGTGATAATAATGAATGGATGAGATAGTGACGATGATGCTTTTGCGGTAGTGTTGATCAACAATATTGGGAAATACACTATATTTCACATATCTAAGAGAGATTTTTTATTAACTAATCATAAAGAATAGGGCAACAAAAAAACCATTTTAGATTGTGATTTTTTATAAGGGAAAAGGCGGTTGGAGAAAGGAAAAAACATTTTTAGTAAAAGATTATCATCCAATTTGCCCTTCTGAAAGTAAAATTACATAAAAATTTTATTAAAATTTTATTTTCATAAAATTTTTATTCACATGTATTTTCTTAACTTTGCCATTATGCAATAAATGTAACATTATTAATATAATTGCCAAAAAATTTCTTAAATGATTCGTTCATCTTGAGGTAGTTTTTGATGAAATTTTCAAACTTTTCAGGCTGTAATTCGTCCTATTACTTCAGGAATAATCGGTGGTTTTTTAAATTTGATTTTTAAATGCTTTATAATTTTTTAGGATTACCTGATTTTGGCACAATCTTTTACAAAGCAGTACAAGAAAAAGTTACACTGCACCAAATGAGATATCACCAAATCTGAGGAAATTATGCGTGCGTGCTAATAACTTTTTGGCCAAATAAGGTTTAAAAAATGTTGTCGTCTTTTTTGATTTAAATCTAGTCTAGATTATTGAAATTTTCATGTTCAGAAGTAATCATATAAGTAACAGTCTTACTCTGTCTTCACTGTCAATATATAGACGGTCACTTTTCGCAAATACAATGGCTTCTCCACAGTCACTTTTGGATTATCAGAGCCTCATATAGAGCAATTTTACCTATTAACATATCCACCAAGCCAGAAATTTAACTTTTTCCCGTATCTTTAATAACCCACCGTTTTGCTTCCCTAAAAAAAAAAAAAGTTTTGAAATAAAAAAAAACTGCCCACGTTTTTTTTATTTGTTTTCGACAAATCTTTTCATCAGCAATGAGGCTTATTTCTGGCTTGGTGGATATGTTAATAGGTAAAATTGCCTATTTAAAAAAAAAATTATTGGATAGAAATAATTATTTCATAATAAAAAATGGCAAATTTTAGTCTAAATATAATTTATTTTAAATAACTAAAAAAAAATTAGCAACTCTGAAATGATAGGACTATACTTTTCAAACCTTGAAATGGATAATGCATTATTTTCTCTTTTAAACTGTCACAGGTCAACAAAAAAAAGATTTCTTTTGACAATTTCTAGAATGATGTCTAGAAAATCCTTAACAAAAAAAAAAGTGGAAGAAAACATTAAAAAAAATAGTAAATTTTCTATTTGAATTTAGGTAAATTATTCTCCTTATAAAACTTTTCGGTAAAAAAACCGAAATTTAGCAGATCTCAAAACGTTTCTGCATATCTTTAATAACCCCCCATCTTGCTTCTCTAAAAAGAAAACAAACAAAAAACAACTAATTATGCGATTTTATAAAATTTTTATTTCAGTTTTTTTTTTTTTTTAAATTAATTTTAAAAATTTTATTTCATATAAAATAAAATTGTTTTCGCCAGATAACTTTTTGACTAGGCTTCTTTTAATTTTGTTTTTTTTTTGCCGTTTTTTCTTTGTACATTTTATATAGTCAATTGTAAGCATGTAGTAGGTACTTGGTACTTTCATCATATTCCATTGAAATTTATTTATTTTCTTCAATTCAAATTTTTTTCAATTGGTACAAAAACACAATCAAATTCGATAGTGTAGCAAGAGTTGTGTTTTTTTTTTCTTCTTTGCATCAATTTTCCTATTTGTTATTTCCTAAATTACATCTAACATATAAATCTGTAAATGTTAAGATTCTTGGCAATTGTATCGAAATTCTCGAAAACAAACGAATTGAATCTAAATTTATATTTATTTAAGTTGATATCTTTGACTCGAGGAAAATTTACAATTTCTTGTATATATGCAGTAAGCGTTTGGACTCATTCATTCAACAACAACAACAACAACAACAACAACAACAACAACAACAACAAAACAAAAAACACAAAACCAAAAAAACTTTTTACTTATTTACCTATGTACTCATTCACACATAAACACATAGATATAAATTTAGATGAAATTCAAGAAATAAATTTAATGTTAAAAATAAATAAAATCGAAATGGTAAAAATATCTACTTTTGTCAGCATTTATTTACTACTAGCATGTCTATTGCATTTCAATATGCACACTGCATAAATACTACTCTAACACTTGCAATTTGCCATTTTTATTTTTTAATATTCATTCACATGCAAAGCAAAATCAGTTTTATTAATAAGAAATTTACATTCAACAGAAAAAAAAAAAAAAATGGCAGGTTGAACATACAAGGATGAACAAATATCCATTCACATATTACAATTTTATAAATTGGTAAATTTTTGAAAGGGAAAATATTTAGAATTTTTGAATGTTTGTTTTTTGTATATAAAATGTGATCAAAATTTATCTGAAATGAGAGCTGAAAAAATGGATATGATCGTCGGAAAATATTGTATTCAGAAAAACAAACAACAACGAACAAACGAATATAGGCAAAATGCAACTAAGGAAAATTACGAAATGATTAGAAATTTTTCGAAATTAAATTTGCGAAAAACTTAAAACATTCGAAACAGGTTGACAGACATACGAATTGGCAGAGCCCAGGTGATTATTATGGTATGAGAGATTGCGCACCGTCAACCGATGGTCTAAGCATAACAAAAATACATGTAATCGCAGCAATTAATATGCAAATAAATAAAATTTGTGAATTTTGCCATTTAATAAATCACAGATGCGAAGAAAATTATTTTACCAAAAATATTTATCTTTTGCAGGGATCTTACGCACATACACGTATGCATATGCACATTCATGCACATAGATAAGATGCATCTAAAAATGCCCACATAGCTTTTTCGCTCTATGATTTTTCTAACATGTACAATTCGAAGTAATTTTACTTCAATTTTACTAAAAAAACTTTTCTTTTTATTTTCTAGCATAAATTTTGCTTTGAATTTAATTTGATTTAACGCTATTTTTCGTAAATGATTTTGAAATTTTCTAAAAATTGTTCATGCGCGTAGCTTAAACAAAAATAATTAAATCATTTTCTTTTAAAAAATAATAATATTAATTTAGTACTTTTGTAAGCCAACAAGAGATATATAAAATTATTATTTTACCACAAAGAGCTCGAGGGTCATACATTATGCAGTAAAATTTTGTCCACATTAATAAATTATTTTATTTATTGTAGATCAACAACAAAACGAGCTATAAAATATAATAAATTTGATGATATTTTTAGTATATACAAAAAATTTAAAAAAAAACCGTTTAGTGAGAGACCTCTGGTGTCACATATTTGCCCTTAAATTGTTCTCTGGGTTGCAACGGGTTTTTGGCAATTGACATAAATTTTGAAAAAAAAAACACTTTTAATAAATTAGCAACAATAAAATTATTTACAAAATTTAATAAATTCGATGATATTTTTAGTACATACAAAAAAACTTAAAAAACCGTTTAGTGAGAGACCTCTGGTGTCACATATTTGCCCTTAAATTTTTCTCTGGGTTGCAACGGGTTTTTGGCAATTGACATAAATTTTGAAAAAAATCACTTTTAATAAATTAGCAATAATAAAATTAACTACAAAATTTAATAAATTCGATAATATTTTTTACTCCACAAAAAAAATTATACAATTTTTGAATAAATATAGAGACATCTGGTGTCGTATAATTGCATTCAAATTTTTCTCTAGATTGTAAGCTATTCACAATAAACCAGTGAAAAATTTCATAAATTTGATGATATTTTTAGTACATACAAAAAACTTAAAAAACCATTTAGTGAGAGACCTCTGGTGTCACATATTAGCCCTTAAATTTTTCTGTGGGTTGCAACGAGTTTTTGGTAATTGACATAAATTTTGACAAAATCATTTTATATAAATTAGCAACAATAAAATTATCTACAAAATTTAATAAATTCGATGATATTTTTTACTCCACAAAAAAAATTACATAATTCTTGAATAAATATAGAGACATCTGGTGTCGTACAATTGCATTCAAATTTTCCTGTAGATTGTAAGCTATTCACAATAAAACCAGTGAAAAATTTCATAAATTTGATGATATTTTTAGTACATACAAAAAAAATAAAAAACCATTTAGTGAGAGACCTCTGGTGTCACATATTTGCCCTTAAATTTTTCTCTGGGTTGCAACGGGTTTTTGGTAATTGACATAAATTTTGACAAAATCATTTTAAATAAATTAGCAACAATAAAATTATTTACAAAATTTAATAAATTCGATGATATTTTTAGTACATACAAAAAACTTAAAAAACCGTTTAGTGAGAGACCTCTGGTGGCACATATTTGCCCTTAAATTTTTCTCTGGGTTGCAACGGGTTTTTGGTAATTGACATAAATTTTGAAAAAATCACTTTTAATAAATTAGCAACAATAAAATTATCTACAAAATTTAATAAATTCGATGATATTTTTTACTCCACAAAAAAAATTACATAATTCTTGAATAAAGATAGAGACATCTGGTGTCGTATAATTGCATTCAAATTTTTCTCTAGATTTCAAACTATTAATAATAAAACCAGTGAAAAATTTCATAAATTTGATAATATTTTTAGAACAAAGAAAAAACTTACAAAACCATTTAGTGAGAGACCTCTGGTGTCATATATTTGCCTCTAAATTTTTTTTTGGGTTGCAACGGGTTTTTTTTATTAAAAATTCGAAAATAAAAAATATATATTTGCCCTTAAATTTTTCTCTAGATTGTACATTTTTTTTCGAAATTTACATTAATTTATAGTAAATGAACAATAAAATGATCTGGAAATTTTAATAAATTTGGTGATATTCTTTAGTCCACAAAAATATAGAGACATCTAGAGTCTTTCATTTGCTTTTAAATTTTTCTCTATATTGAGAAAAATTTAAAAGCAAATGAAAGACTCTAGATGTCTCTATATTTCCAGATCATTTTATTGTTAAATTACTCTAAATTAGAGTAAAACACATTTATTAAACTGTTAATATTGTTGATATTTTTAATTATAGTTTTTTTTTCGGGTACTATAATATCAAATTATTACTGCCAAAATCAGTAAATGAATACAAATAAACTGTTTTTAAATAATGCGAAGAAAAAGGTTTAGTAATAAAAGTAAAAGTTATTGTAAACAAAAATACAAAGTGCCATCTGGTACCATTATAAGTAAACAAATAAAAGTTATTTATTTTTTTAAATGGAAAATTTCAAAAAAGGAAAAAAAATTTCTTAATTTTGAATTTCTAATTTTTGATTGTACATAAAAAAACAATTAAAAAATATTTTTCAGCGTAATCCGCTCCAATTTGTTTTTTTTTTAAAAAATTTTTAAATTGTTCTTTTTTTCTTCAATAATATCCGTTAAAATACTGATCGTACGTACCGCTATCACCGGATATTATTGAAAAGCAAAATTGGGCAGACTTTTAAACGACTTCAGCTAAAAATTCACCCAAATTCCATTTTTGTACTCAAAACTTCCGTACTTGGCACTTAGCTGGTGGTTGCACGTGCCCATCAACACATACAAATTAATAATCAACAAAAATATATAAAATTTACAATATTTACGCGATTTTTTTTCATCATTTCCGGTACGGGCAATGTCATTTTAATAGTCCATTTCCATCCTACTTAAAACCTTCACTCCCGCCAAATGACAAACAAACCCTCCTCACAACAGCCACCTCCCCACCCACCCTTTAAAGACTGCGTGACGTGCGTAATTTTTTTTTTCTTTGCCTTTGTTCCATTTAAATTCAAAAAAAAATTTTATGATTAGTTTCGTTTCATCGAAAAAGGTTATGGTCGGCCTTTTAAATTTCCGCCGCCATTTTGTATTGTATTCTTTTTAATATTTCATTGACTCTCTTTTGTGTTCTTATTTGAAAACTATTAATAAAAATTAAAATCTACCCAAATTCATTGAAATCAAAAAAAAACTTTCGAATTTTTTCATAAACTTTTGCTAATTTGAGTGGATTTTAATGAATGAAATTTAATGAATGCACATGCAATTCTACGCACATTTTTGTGGCTGTTTTATGTTTTACTCGTTTTATTTGGATTTTGTTTGCTTCCAAAAACAAAATCGTAAATGTTTCTTTCTTCTTCTTTTCTTTTTTTCTTTTTTTTTTTGTTATAAAACGTTTTATAAATATTTATGTTATTCATTCAAGAATATATTAACAGATACTCATAAAGAATATGTTGAAATGATAATAATTAAATAAAATAAAGACTGTAAATTCTATGTTGTATGTATGAGGAAGAGTCAATTAACTTCGAATCATATTTGAAATGAGATTTTACGTAATATTTTCGTATAGTTAATTCTACGGTTTATTTTTTTTTTTTTGTTCTTGTTTAAACTTCTTCTTTTGTGTTTGTTCCGAATTTCTTTAATTCATTCATTAATTTTTATAAACAAGAAAGATGGAGAAAAAAACAACAACAAATATTGACTTAATTAAATAATTTTCCATAAGCACTTCTTTCAGGTTCATTTTCGAAATTGGTAGCAACCATTTTTTGTTGATACTTATAAATATTTTTACGTGTATGTATAACCACACATAGATTAGTATTTAATTGAAGACGAATGTGTATTTTTAAGAAGATAAAAAATGATTTTTATTTCTTTTGATTACGGACAACAAAAAAATCGATTTTGTGAAAATTTGAGGAAGAAATGCGATAAAACTTTTAAATTTCCCGCCAAATCTTTTAACGTTTCTTTTTGCTTATCTGCATTTAGCAAAGGCACAAACCTTTTAGTGTAATAAATCTCACTATTTTAAATATTTTTGATTAAAATATAAAAGAAAATTACGTGCTCTGATTTAGCGATACTGGCTAGTGGAATACGTGTAGTCGCAAGTCCCCTATTTCGAATCCCCAGTCCTATTGTTATTTCTGAATTTCAACTTAAAAAAAAATATCAGGGACAATTTGAATTTTCTATAGACTAATCCGCTTTTCTTTAACTAAATTTAGTTTATAAAAATCTCACCTAAAGGCAATCCCTGATCCATCTACCTACAGGACATTCTTAAGAATTGTTAGCTATTAGGACAAGAGTTGAGACGGTAATCGATTCATGGCTCGTCAGTTGACCCAGTTCTCAGTTGCATTCAACACCAAAATATTGAATTGCATTGTGTTCCAGGTCATGTGGGCGCATCCTTAACAATAAGTGGGCTGATGGCTTCTGTGTCCCCTGTTATTTTGAATTTACCGCATCTATTTCCTCTTCGATAATTAACCTCACGCTTCATGCCATTTCTGTGGCTTTAAATGCCACATTTCCCATATTTTATAGACAATACATATCCCTTTATTCAGAATATCTTTTTCCAATCATGAGTTCCTTCTATTCTAGGACTCCTAAACGCAATCATTCTTTTTCCAAGCCCACTTTTTAAATCTTCTCAAAACTCTTACTTTAATCATCAAATTTTAACAATCTCGTACTAACTATGGACCAGTTTCATTAAAACTTTTTTTAAGGTGAATTCTTTCTTTTTTGGATATTTAATTAAATTTTTCCTTTAGAAAGTGTATATTTTTTAGGCTTAAGATATTGTTCAATAAAAAAAGAAAGTTTTTTTTTCTATACAAATCATTTAAAATAAAAAAATTTCATCTGCTTTTACTTTTAGGACTCCTTCCACTAAAGAGCTCCTAGACCCAAACCCTGATTTTTTCCAAATAATTTCTTTAATTTTCAATAACAATCGACAACTAACTATTGACCAGTTTCATGAGGTAAAATGGTAGTGCCAAACCATACATAACTTGTTGTTGCTAAAATGGCGTCCTGGGCGTGGTGCAATAAAATGGCCTCCTGGTTCTTGTCTCAGAAACCTTACATACAAAAAAAAATTTCTACCTCAGATTTTTTTTAATTGTGCCGGAATGTATTCTGAAAAAAACCGCTCTTATATAAAATTGGAAATTTCACTGAAAAGTCCTTTTTCCTTTTGTTCAATTAAATTATTTGATTAAATCCTTCAAGCTCTTCAAATCTCCGTGGGGGAAGGGGGGGAGGGGTATGGTATTTTTCCCACCATCTTACTAAGATTTTTATAGCCAGCTACTACTTTGGGTAGATTCCTAAGTCATGGTGGGAGGGTAAAGTGGTTTTTATGCCCAAGGCCGGCAGACGCTTCCTGTCAAAATCCTTCAGATCTATCAGCTTTATATCGTTTTGACGTAAAGCTGTGGAAATGGTTCCAGACCTTCATATTAGATGTGACATTCTGAGAAAAAGGGCGCAGACGGGGCATTTCATAACACCTCCTATGAGACCATAGATAAGGCGGCTTTACATAAGGGAGTTGAAGTCCCTATGATTAGCTTGATTAGGATCATGCTTTTTAGCTGCTATATCACAGGTAAACTGGAAAATGATTCAGTGTCTGTTAGGGCCATTAAAGGCTATCCATAAGGAGGGGTAATGTCACCTCTAATTTGGTCACTTGTCATTGATGATCTTCTTGTCAATATCTGCACCTGGTTTTGAAGTCAATATCTGAGGCATAAGTTAAAACTCACCAAAGTCAAGATGAGTGGCACTGAACTTGAGATCTTTACTGAGACCAAATATCTAGGGGTCATTCTAGACCAAAAATGGACCTGTAACTCACATATTACTAGTGTTATTGACAAAGCAACTAAAGCCATTTGCACCAATCGGGAGTCTGCAAACAAAAATGATTCAGTGGTCATGGCAACAGTTAGACCCATCATCACCTACGCGGCTCCCGTTTGGTGACCTAAGGCCGAACAACGCACTGCCCAAGCAATACTTCGTAAAGTTCAAAGAATGCCATGCTTAAGTATTACAGGTACCCTAAGAACTTACACCACGACAACTCTTGAAGCTATTTTAGACCTGCTACCTTTGCATTTGCATATTAAAAAGGAAGCGGCTCAGGTTAGAACATTCCAAAACCTTTAAACCAAGTGACATGTTTGGACATATTAAGGTTGTATAGGACCTAAAATAACTTTTTCTCGAACGCAATGCCGAGGAAACCTCACTCTTCAATGTAGTTCTTACGGAGCGCTTAACTTTGAAGGAGGGGTATTTGGTTGGTAGTAATTGGACCTTATTACCATCTATCTAAGGCCCTTGGTAAATCCTCATCCCTTTTTCAAGCAGAAATACATACCATAGAACTCTGGGCTAAATAAGGTATCAGAAAGAACCTACTTAACGCAAAGAACTACATCATCTCAGACATCCAAGCTGCATTGAGGGCTCATGTCTCATCTGATGTCTAATCCAAGCTAATCCTAAAACAGCTGGCTGGATACAATAAAGGAACTTTGTTATGAGGGTATTGAGGGTATATACACCAGATAAATAACAAACAGACAATCTTGCCAAAACGGGAGCAAATACTCCGTTCATTAGAGCAGAACCCTTTTGTGGCTATCCAAACGGCTAACTGGGATCCATTTAAGACGGGGCTAAAAGGGTTTTTTCTAAAAAAAAAAGGCTATTGCCTGTTAAAATATAGTCTTAATAAGATGGGCATTTGCTCCGAAGAGTATGAACCGTCGGAACATCTACTCTGCGATTGCAATGCCATTGCCAGACAGAGACTTCGGTATCTTGGTTTGGGATTCTCTGATCCCTACGAGATTTCCTAGCTACCAACCAATATGATATTGAACTTCGCTTAAAGCCTTAATATTACTATTATCTGAGTTAGGATTATTCACCACAAAAAAGATGTTATTATGTGCCTCTTGCTACCCGCCTTATATTAATATTATTATTATTACTTCATAGAAACTATACAAAACAACAACAAAAAAAGAACATTTTTAAAAAATATTAAATTTTTTTTCTTTGTTATATTTTCCAGCTGAAAGTGTTAAGAATTTAACAAAATTCTCATCATATACAGAATGTAAAAATAATCAATGCCAATTGGAAAATTTACGAGAACACTATCACTGCTACGATCGTCCATGTATGGGAAAGATTCTTAGCAAAAAGGAGGAGATTATTAGACATTTGAAATGGCATAAAAAGCGTAGCGAAAGTTTAAATCATGGCTTCTTACGATTCTCATCATCCGATGACTGTAGTACCATTTTCCATGGAAATTGTACACACAATCGCAAACAGACACACTATCATTGCATACAGCAAAATTGCGGTAAAGTTTATATCAGTACCAGTGATGTACAAATGCACTCGAACTATCATCGTAAGGACTCGGCAATATATCAAGAAGGGTTTGTATTTTTATCATCCACTCAAGAAAATCAAAAATTTCGATGCATTTTTTTATTGTAAAATTTTTAACAAAAACTTTCCTTAACTTTTATTCATTTTCATGTTATTATTCGAATTTGAAAGAAATAAAAAAGAAAATTACATTAAAATGAATACTGCAAAACGCTTTTTTTTTACGAATTTTAATTTTTAAGCAAATAAAAACATTTTTTTTTTTTTTACAATTATTATTGATGATAAATAAAAAATAAAAACTTTAAAATCAAAAAAATTTGAATACGCACATACTCACTATTTATCTCAGCAAAAAAAAAAAAAAAAAGAACCACAATTAAATCAAATAAAAAATTAAACTAAATAACTAAATACCCTACACGTGTGCGATTTCAGTTTTCAAAGGTATCGCGCCACCGAGGAATGTAATGCAGATTATTGCATGTTCTCCGGCCAGAGGACCACCCATTTTCATTGTCGCCGCAACAATTGTCGGTACACCTTTAAAAATAAGGCCGACATGGGTAAGTAATGGAGTTTTTTTTTTGTTTTCCTTTTTTGCTGATAATTTGTTTTGTTTTTTTTTTTTTGGTTCTCTCATTCCAAGTTGGATTTTTAATTCTTTGCCCATACTTAACCTCACTTTTATGCTCCCCTTGACTGTATCATCATCTAACTGATAATTTACTAACAATTCATTAAAAAAAAAAAAAAAGAAGTGACTATATCCATCGAAATGTTGTTTTATTTCGTAAATTTTATTTGAGGTTATTTTTCTTTGAATTGTTTTTTTTTTTTTAATTATTTTTGCAATCTGGCGATCTAATTACGTCTTAGTTGCACGTTTAAAATTACAACCATTGAAATTCAGTTAATTTTTTGTCTGTTTTATATTGAAGTCATTTTATTATGGTAAATAATTTATTCCCTATCTGTAAATTGGTATTTATTTTTCCTGAATGTATAAACGAAATGCCTTGTTTCACGTGAAATGACAATTTATGAGTCGGCCATTTTGTTTTAATTCGAATTTTCAATATAGTTTGAAATTGTTCTTTATGATTTGTTCTACAGTTTTTTGTGTCGATTAAATGACATATTGAATATTTAATAAATATGAAAAAAATTCACATTTAATTATATTGTATTTTTAGTTAAAATTGTTTTTTTTTTTTTTGAAATTTTTATTTTTAGAAAAGCATAAATCCTATCATATCAAAGATTTGGAATTGGCACGTGATGGTTTTAAGAAATTTCTTAAAACCGAAGCATGCCCGTATACTGGTTGTCGATTTTCAAAAATATGCAATCATATTCATTGTGTGCGTGAAAATTGTTGTTACGTATTACATTCGAGCGGACAATTATTGAGCCATAAGCGTAAACATGAACGTATGGATTCAGAACAGGCGTATCGTCGATTTAAAATGGTCCATAAAGCAGCAGTTGCAGGAATTCTGGGACAAGATCTGTCACAGTTTGGTAAAAGTTCTGAATTTAGTTCGAAACCGTCAACGCCATCATCATCGTCCACAGCTATCTCGCCTGAGCTCCAGATAACTGGAGCGGCTGGAACAGCACCCGGTGGACATGGCAGTGGAATATTAACATCGGATCTGGCCATGTCGTTTCCTGCCGCTGCCAAACAGAATACGGATGCGATGAACAAAATGCAAAGTAATCCGGTCGATTTGAGCCTTTTATGTGGGAATACAGGCTTTTCAGTCGAGATTCTACAGCAAATTCAGAAAAGACAACAGCAGCTCTGGCAACAGCAAGCGGCTGCCAAATTGAACGAAGACGTTTCGAGCGGTGTTGCCGGAATGGGAAATGTTGCGCCAAGCAGCTCATCACCAACATCCAGTTTTAACATCAAATGTGATAATGGCGAAATGAAGCCTTTTCCACAACTATATGCGCAGCCGATGGAGCTGGGCGAGGATAATATTCTCAAATCGATGGTACAGAATTCAAGTCTGGGCCTTGGACTTGGAATTGGTCTTGGGCTCGGAGTCAACGCTGGGGTCGATGAGATCGAACAGATGATTCGGCAATATTTCACAGAAAACTGCACAAGACAGGCTAGTGGTCCATCGAATGAGAGCCAATTACAAACGGAACCGTTGAATTTGCATTTGAAAAATTCCATCGACAGTGCCAAGGCATGCCAAACGGAAACGTCGAGTCGAAGTGCGGCCAACAATCCGCGAATCGAATGCTTTATGAGCACAAACGAATCACATTTGCATTGTTTGATTAAAGGATGCGAAGCGGTTGTGCCTCGCAGTTTGGCTGATATCACCGAGCATATGCGAATGCACGAGCTGACACGAAATGCCGAGAGTATTATGCAAAGCTCCAATCTCCTGCAAATCACATCGATCGAAGGATTCTTCAATCGTAAACGTGGTCGTCCACCGAAAAATCGTGTCGTCGAAGTTTACAACAATGTAAGTAAATTTTCTTGTTCACTTTTTATATTATATAAAAAAATTTTGTTTGCTTACCTTATAAAACACCAAATTTTTGATATAGCCTTAAAAAAAAAAAATTAATTATATTAAAAACCAAAATAAATACAGGCACAGCAATCACCACAGGCTATCTTCACTAGTTTCAAATTAGAAAAGAACATAAATGAGCATTCTCCAACGTCTTTGCCACAAAATCCGATGCAAAGAATAGTGGCATCATCAGCGTCGACCAGTATGGCTGTCAGTTCCATTACAAGTATGCCATCAGCATCCCCATCGACAACGCTGTCATCGATGGCTAACTCTACTATCGTTGGCGGCTGCCAATACACTAACACCACCAAAGTCGACAATATCCTCGGTTATCTTTCGGACAAGAAGTTTCGGATATATCAGGAGAATGAGAAATGCTGCGAGCAGTATTGCGCCCTCGTGCATCAATTGCACTTCCATTGCATGTCGGTAAGCCATTGTCATTTTGCAACGACCACTGGCCGATCGATGGATAATCACATGCAAGAGTTCCACAACAATCAAAATGCCAACGTTTTCGACAATTGCGAATTCTTCGATCGAGCAATCGACTGCCAAACCGTCGGATGTGCTCAAAATCGGGTAAGCATTCCTGTTTGTCAAAATTTTCTAGAACCTCCAACTTAGGAAAAAATTGTTTACATTTCGAATAGGTGTGCTCGCACTTCCATTGTCTAAAATGTGGCCAATCCGTACTATCACAAAATGATCTTCAGCTCCATTTGTGTACTTGTTCGAACCATAATGGTGGTGGACGGGATACGAAGGATGCGGGAAATTTTAATGCCAACAATCCAGACGAGCCCTCATCGGCGGCAGTTGCTGCTGCTGCTCAGATTCTTAGTACAATGTTCAATAACAGTAACAGCCATAATGCCAACGGCAGTATGGCAAATAGTTTGAATAGCGCGACTGGTTCTAAGAATTCGAGTAACGTGGACTACCAAAGCGATCAACAACAGCAGCAAGCCCAGTTTCAGTCGCATCCAACTCCATCGCACACACCAGCGTCCGTTAATTTTTCAAGCGGATTAGGTAGCCTGCATCCTGCTGATATGTCAGTCGGACCGAACGACTCCACACTGAACGAATCCTGCTACAATACGAGTGGTGGTGGCGGGGCCAACAATAGTGGAAGCTCCGGCAATGGTGCCATATCCGGCGCTGACAAATCAAATGATGATGTCGAGCTGGACTATAACCTAGTCAAGTCAGACTCCAGCGAAGATGAAAAAGTCTCAGGTAGGCGCGAAACTCGTCCTTTTCAAATTCGTTTGGATAATCCAAAGCGGAATTTAATTGCAGTTGTTCGAGCGGCCGGGACATATTTTCCTCAGAATAGCAATAATGCTGACATTAGCACTTCAGGCACAGTTCCAACCACACCAACATTGAATAGTTCCTCCAGCCTGACACATACCAGCCAAAGTTGCAGTGACAGCATGTCAATGTGCCAGAGACCGTTTTGTAAACTGAAAAAGAAACTCCACCAACACTGCGAACTCTGTAATCAAGTAAGTCCCCAACAAAATATAAATATTAAAATTTCTCCAAAGCTAAAAGTGAATTCGTTTATAAACCGTATCCATTGCAGGCATTCTCGGACAATATGAAATTAAAATTCCATCGAATGAAGCATTCAACAACGAGACTTGGGCAATCGGTTGATGCGGAAGCTCAACAAAACCAGCGAGCGGACCGGGAGGGAGGACAATCGAAACTGGAAGGAAACGCGACTAGTAGTGGGCCCAACGGTAGTAGTTCAACTTCTGGCAGCCAGGATGAACAGCCGCAGGATCTGACAAAAATGATGCAACAGAGTCCGACCACTTCGAGTGCAGCCGCAGCTGTAGCCGCTGCAGCCGCGGCTGCTTCGCCCTTGCAGCAAATGTTGCCACAAAATTTTGTCGAAAATCTGTCAATGCAGAACATGCGTCTGGCCCAACTAGCCCTGTACCAGCAGAACCCTCTCTACTATCAGAACTATTATCCGCTACTAGCGTCGCAAGGACTTCCGCTTAATCAGGCCAGGGAACTGTTACAATCACAGTTTGACCAACCAATGATCAGCAACAAGTGCGTCATAAAGTCTGAACCACCTTCGATAATGGCGTATCCCTTTGTTGAAGCGGCGGTCGCGGCAGCAGCAGCAGCAGCTGCCGCATCAGCTGCTGGTGGCGTTGGCGGTGGACAATTCGAACTACCGAAGGTGCCCGCCGAAATGTTCGGCAGCTTCAAGCAAAAACGAAAATCCAGCGACGACTACGGACAGCTAGAACTACCGTCTAAGAAACTGCTCAAAACCAATCGGCAAAACAATTTCAAAATCTTCAAGGACGAACCCATTCCACATGGTTACCTGAAATTTCGATTCAACGAAGACTGCAATTTCGCCAATTGCGGCTACCGCAACCACCAGTCACATTTCCATTGTTGCCGAAATGACTGCTACTACAGCTTCTGTGACAAGACACGCTTTGTTCAGCATACCGCCCGACACGAACGTCTCGACAAACTGATGGGCGATGATTTTAAGCAGTACCGTGCCAATATGCGTTGCGGCTACGAGGAGTGCGCCTACAGCAAAAACATGGGCAGTACGTATTCATAATTATCCTTTTTATATATTCGAAATTAACCTTTTTCTATGTTTTTTTTTCCATTTACAGCTGGTCAAAATAATAAATCATCACATTTCCATTGTTTAAAATGCAGTTTTATCTGTTCGGATACGAATAAAGTGGTTGCCCATCGGCGTCAACACAGCAAAATGGAATACATTCGAATGGCGGGCTTTCGAAAAGTTGCCAACAATGAAAAGTGCACCATCAACGATCAAGAACCCTCGAATGGTGAGTGCACATACAGTTTGAAGCAGACGCACTATCACTGCCTAATTTGCGATTGCAGTGTCCTTTCTCGTGCACAATTAGGCTCCCATCGACATCGTGTGCAGTAAAAATTGCGGAATCAAATTTCAAAATGCATATAAGAAATTAATATTTACAAAAAAAAAACAAAAAAAAATATTTAAAAAATTTACAACAACAATAAAATAATTATAATTACAAAACCATAGAAATAAGTGATAGAAGAAGAAGAAAAAACCACTCCTTATTTTTTAAAGCAAAAAAAAAAACAAAAAAAAATTCTTACTAGCTGGTGCCGTTTTTTCTTATAACGAAGATTGTTATCATAATTAAGGGTAAGTCTGGTAATATTATTATTATTATTTTTTTTTAACAATGACTAAGTGATGTGAAGATCGTAAAATCGTTTTAATGGCTTACCCTGACAGTGTCACACTCACAAGAGGAGGAAATCGAAACGATTTTCAACTAATCTCCATTCACTCAGTGCCATTTTAAATAGATTCCTTTGTGTCATAAATAACGAACAAATGCCATTAAATATTTATTTTTGTTTTTTTTTTTAATCACTGACAGAATTTTCAACCAAAAAAAAAACTCTTTTCCGAAATTTTTTCCACACAATCCTTACAACAACAACAAAAACAACCCCTAAACTTTAATATTTTCTTTTCTCCTATTCACAATGCTCTCGTATTTTTTCCTAAAACTCTAATTTTTAACAAAAAAAACAAAGGCACAAATTCCACCAAATCAATACCACCAATACATGAATTTTAAACTCAACAAAATCTTAAATATATACAAATATGACAGAGATCATCTTTGATAATTATAAAACTATTTAAAAAAAAAAAAGAGATTAAATAATTTTTTAAGGAGTTAACCATTCCTTTTTGCTGAGGCTATAAAGTTAGACCAAAACTGAAAGGCTTTTTTTCTTTGATGGCTAATTTTTATAATGACTACACAGAAATATAAATGAACGGAAAAAAAATTCCCCGCAATTCAATTTAAAATATTTTGAATAATAAATAAAACGACTATTCAATAACAGAAAAACCTTATGACTGGAATTAATAAATGGAAAATGGAAAATTCTTATAAATAATTTATTAAAATAAGTTCATTAATTAATTGATTTAGGATATACATTATATGGAAAATAGAAAAGTTGTTTTTTTTTTTTATTAAAAATGATTTTGTTAGAAAAATTAACAATATAAAATAACAAAATATATACCATATTATAAATATATGAAGTAATAAAGGGGGTGTCCCAAAGTATACGTCAGAAGTAATTTTTTATAGAAAATACAGGTTCATAATTAAAAATTTTAAGGCATGTGACACCATTTTGTTGAAACCAACAATATATCGTCCACATCCATATTTTGCAATTTAGGCACAAAAAACTGGATTATCATGCGCCATTAACTGTTATTGGGTGACCACGTGTATTTTCGATGTTGCCTCAACAAAAACACGTGGATTTTCTGAACCCCAAATACGACAATTTTATTGATTAACCACGTCATTAAGATGAAACTGAGCCTCATCGCCGTAAAGAGCTTCTCAAAATGTCCAATTCATGAACACTGTTTTTGTTTTCTTGTTGAAGAGATCCAGTCTCCCAAAAAAAATTAATTAATCTCTTTACAATTATTGAAGTTAAATCATCACCATTTCGACCATATTTTGTACGAAAATTCCCAACTGTAGCTGTCAAACTTTAATTATTTTTGAAAATATTTTACCTTACAATGTAACCACATTGTTATTTCCATTTTTAATAATTCTCAACTGGATCAGCTGTCATCAACTTTTCGTTGGTTACACTTTACCACATAAATGGCGCAAAATTCAAATCTTTTGATTGTATTTGGGGACACCTTTTTTTTATTATTATTATTTATTATAATAAAGCACATTAAACGCCATAATTACAATAAATTAGTTATTTTAACATATAAATAGATATATTAGTTGAAAATATTTTCATAAAAGTAAAATAATATAAATAAACTTAAAATGTTCAATCTAAAAAAAAAAAAAAACATTTTATTTATTTTTCAAATTTTTTTTTTCTTTTATCAATTAAATTAGCTTTT
Source organism: Atherix ibis (assembly GCA_958298945.1). NCBI lineage: Eukaryota > Metazoa > Arthropoda > Insecta > Diptera > Athericidae > Atherix > Atherix ibis. The sequence goes on from OY282610.1 coordinate 4,494,142, forward strand.
ATACTCTTTATTCTTATTTATTTGGTTTGTCGTAAATAACATCAAATCGAAATATGAATAAAAAAAAAATTTATTTTGCAATTTTCATTCAAATTATAATTAAAAAAAAAAAAAAAGAATTTTTTGTTGGATTATTTAAATCATACTTTTTTTTTAAATAACAATTGTAAGGCTTTTTTAGTTTATCTGTACACTTTGCGGAGAGGAACGTTGGTGTCGAACAAAACTCGAAAAAAAACTATAAACTTTTTATAACCAAAAATAATTTATTCGAAATCTTATAAAAAAAAAATTCCTATAAAAAAATGTACATCGAAAATTACATTGCTGTTGTAAGGATTAAACAATTCTTTTCAATAATGTTTTTTTCTTTCTTATTTTTCTATATTAATTTTTCTATTCGAAAATTTATTTAACTTAAAATTTGAATATTGATCATAATTTTTTTCTTTTTTTGGTTAAATAAAATTTTATCTAAATTAGCAATTGTAAGGTTTTGTGAATTACACAGCAAAACTGAAATAGAAACTAGATATTTCGAAAAGTAAAAAATATCATTATTGTTTTTATTTTTGTTGATTATAATAATAATAATAATAATAATAATAATAATAAATAATCATATTAAAACGTTGTTTTTTTTAACGAAACAAAATGTCAAATTCGTTCCGTGACAACTACACATAAACTGGAAGTGGTGATAGTCTTATCAAAATTTTAACGAAACATCATCTTTGAAGAAGGATTTTTATTTAGATTAAAGATTTTTATTTAAATTTAAATTATTTTTCTTATTATTATTTCAATTAAAAATTATTACGATTTAAATAAATAAGAATAATGAGTATAAGATATTTTTTTTAAGATGTATTATTATACAATAAATACGACATTTAATTTTGAGTAGTTTTTAATTTAGAAATTCATCAATAGAATCTTTTTTTGAATTTAATTAAAATAAAATCAAACAACAATAAACAAACAAAACAAAAAAAAAACAAAAAAAAACAGAAAAGAAAATATGAAATTATTATTTAAGTACAGAATAATTTAATAAATTTAAACGACATAGTAGAATAAGGATATTTAATTAAATATATTCTATTACTATTCGTATTTATATGAATAATTGTATATTAATTTGAATTAAGTTTGAAGAAAAACAAAACAAATCTATTAGATATAATTTAAAACTATTACAAATATTATAAATGAAAAGAAAAACCACAGAAAAAATAACTTACAAAATAAAAAGTACTATTAAATATGCATTATTCAAGAATATATATAATACAATATATTTATTTATTAAATATAATTGATGGAAAAATTTCAAATTTATTATATATAAAAATTCTGATCAATCTATTTATCTATAATATATAGATGACCGTTTACGTAAGAGCCTACTCGTAAACTATAATTAATAAAATATTCATACAAATGATGATCAGATTCTAATAATTAGTTAGTAAAATAGAAATAAATTCTTTTAGTTTATTTATCATTTTATATATAAAATAAGTTTATTTATAATTAATTAAATGGTTTATAAAATATTTGATTTTTGTTTTTAAATTCTATAAACTTAAAAAAAAAAATTTAATTTTAAACAAACCGATTCTTTATAAATAAATAATATTAAAGTAAAACTATAGAAACTAGACATATATACCTACAGACATTCATATTAGATAAGAAAAATAAATAATTATTAATAAAAAAAAATTAATAAATAAATAATTCTTTTCTTTTTGAATTAATTTTTGAATTTACAATAAGTTCAAGTTCAAGAAAAATTTCAATTTAGTATTTATTAAGAAAATTAATTCAAATTAATTGATTTAATATGAAATCTTTCATATTAAATCAATTAATTTGAATTAATTTTCTTAATAAATACTAAATTTATTAAGAAAATAAAAATCATCAAAATATATAAATTGAAATAAAGACCCCTGACGTATCTGCGCACACAATAAATAATGAGTCTTTATTATTAATGAGAGAAGAAATTCAAAAAAAAAAAAAAATTCATAGAATTTTTCAAAATAAAAAAACTATCTAGTTTCGATTTTTTATTCAAAAATTATTAATAACAAACAAAAAAGTACTAAGAAATTAATTATTATATATATGATAAATAAAATTATAAGTTAAAAACAATGACATGAGTACATTTAAGAAACTAGAAATATATCATTAAATAAAATTATTGTAAATAAAATTAAAAAAAAAAAAATGCCTTTCATTAATACGAGTATTAGTATTTCACTATTATCAAAATACTAAAAACAAAACTAATCAAAATGTTATCCAATTAATGCTATGGAAAGTAGAGTTAAATAAATAATATGATAGTTGAAATTTAGATTTCGTTAAAATTCTTTTTTTTTATATTGCTTGAACCTTTTTTTCGGCAGCTGGGTCACTTGTCTAATTAAAAGAATTCAAATAAAACAAGCCCATTTGGTGAACCCTAACATTTTTCTAAACCCAAAATTGGCCGCGCATCGAGTCTTCGTGATTTTTTGCGGTCACTGTGTCACTCGCCGAATAAGAAAATTTCAAAACCGAACAAACCCATTTGGAGTCCGCGAACAATTTTTTTAACCCAAAACAGGCCCACAGTTAGTCTTTACCTTTCATTTCAAACTATGTCATCCTAGTGAGACGTGATTTTTTTCGGTCACTGGGTCACTCGCCCAATTAAAAAGCTTCAAAACTTAACAAACCCATTTTGTGATCCCAAAAATTTTTTTGAACCCAAAGCTGGATCAAATAAATCTTTACTAACTACGGAAAACTTTTTTGAACCCAAAACTGGCCATCCATGAGTCTTAATCTTTCATTTAAAGCTACGTCACACTGGTGAGACATGATTTTTTTCGGTCACTGGGTCACTCGTCCAATTACAAAACTTTGAAACTTAAAAGAACCTATTTGGTGACCCCGAAAATTTTGTTGAACCCAAAACTGGCCCACAATGAGTCATAACCTTTTATTTGATATTAGGTCACACTGGTGAGACATGATTTTTTTCGGTCACTGTGTCACTCGCCCAATAAGAAAATTTCAAAACCGAACAAACCCATTTGGAGTCCGCGAAAAATTTTTTTTAACCCAAAACAGGCCCACAGTTAGTCTTTATCTTTCATTTGAAACTATGTCATCCTAGTGAGACGTGATTTTTTTCGGTCACTGGGTCACTCGCCCAATTGGAAAGCTTCAAAACTTAACAAACCCATTTTGTGATCCCAAAAATTTTTTTGAACCCTAAATTGGATCAAATAAATCTTTACTAACTACGGAAAACTTTTTTGAACCCAAAACTGGCCATCCACGAGTCTTAATCTTTCATTTAAAGCTACGTCACACTGGTGAGACATGTTTTTTTTTGGTCACTGGGTCACTCGCCCAATTAGAAAGCTTCAAAACTTAACAAACCCATTTTGTGGTCCCAAAAAATTTTTTGAACCCAAAACTGGATCAAATAAATCTTTACTGGATCAAATAAGGTCACACTGGTGAGACATGATTTTTTTCGGTCACTGGGTCACTCGTCCAATTAGAAAATTTCAAAACTTAAAAAAACCCATTTGGTGTCCCCGAAAAATTTTGATTTTTTTCGTGATTTTTTTCGGTCACTGGGTCACTCGCCCAATTAAAAAGCTTCAAAACTTAACCAACCCATTTGATGACCTCGAAAAAAAAATTTCTAAAACTAAAACTGACCTTGCATGAATGCTCATTTGCGATTTGAAACTAGGTCACACTGGTGAGACGTAATTTTTTCGGCCGCTAGATCACTCGTCCAATTAGAAAATTTCAAATAATAAAAAGTCCATTTGGTGAACCGGAACATTTTTTCGAACCCAAAAATGACCCCTCATAGTTTCATTTGAAACTGCATCACTGTAGTAAGACGTGATTTTTTTTGGTCACTGGGTCACTCGACCAATTAGAAAGCTTCAAAACTTAACAAACATATTTGGTGACCCCGAACATTTGTTTGAACCCAAAACTGCCCCCCCCCTGAGTCTTAACCTTTCATTTGAAATTAGGTAACACTGGTGAGACATGATTTTTTTCGGTCACTGGGTCAATCGACCAATTAGAAAATTTCAAAACTTAAAAAAAACCATTTGGTGACCCCGAAAAAAAATTTTAAACCAAAACTGGCCCACAATGAGTCTTAACCTTTCATTTGAAATTAGGTCGCGCTGGTAAGACGTGATTTTTTTCGCCCACTTGGTTACTCGACCAATTAGAAAATTTCATAACTTAACAAACCCATTAGGTGACCCCAAAAAATTTGTTTAACCCTAAAACTGGATCCCATGAGTTTTTATTTAGTATGGAAAACTTTTTTGAACCCAAAACTGCCCCCCCCCCCCCCCTGAGTCTTAACCTTCCATTTGATATTAGGTCACACTGGTGAGACGCGATTTTTTTGCGGGGTCACTCGTCCAATTAGAAACTACGTCACACTGGTGAGACGTGTTTTTTTCCATGGTTACATATATTGGCCAAGACTACACCTCTCCTCTTTCCCCTACTTGTTCGCAACTGAAAAAATAATTATTACAAACCTAGAAAATGAGCATCTTTCATAACAAAGGTCTTGAGTCCTGATAATTGTTTCTTTTTATTTCGTTATTTGTATATCTGTTAATCTTGTTTCCTATTTAATTTGTTTAATTTTTAAGTTATATTTGCAAAGTAAATTCGGCTGGTTAATCTGATTCCAAATTACAATAAAATTCAAACATCGACGTGGGGCTGTGTCCAAATTAGGTTTTCTATCGAACGTATTTTTTTTTTTTTTTTTTAATTTAAATTTATAGTTGCGCGTGTAAGCTATAGACACAACGCCTTTTTAAATTATTTTTCCTTTTTAAAAAGTTATTATGTGATTGTTTTTATGTGTACTTTTTGTTTTAGTTCGTGATTTATTCGAATTAATAGCGGAAAATAGGCGACCAATTTCCTATGTTCGTCTCAATTAGACAGAATCTATGGCATATCAAATGCAGTTTTTCCTACTCGGTTTTAACATTTGTAGTGTTTAAGAAGAATGCTCGCCATATTAAGTTGATATTTTATTATTACACATTTGTCTAATCAAACTATGAAATAAGAAATAAAATTAATAAATTGTTAAAAATCCACGCAAAAAAAATCTATTTATTTTTTTTCTTGTCAACAATCATAAATGTTCAGTCTGATTGGAAATTTATGGCATACACTAATGGAGTTCGTTGACAATAGATCCAAGAGATGGCGCTCATGCCATTAAGGTGATATTGTTCTCGTTTCGATTTTTCTCATCATTCATATTTTTCGGTTTCGTTTATTTTTAATTTCTATATTTTTTTATGTGTAAAAATAATATTGGTGGAAATTTTTTTTGTTGCGGGTAAAATTAATAAGCTCAACAAAAGCTAGTAAAGGGCTATATGACCTTCTTTCTATCTACTCGCTCTGGTCACCCCATTTTGACGGGAAATATTTTTTTTTTCAACCTTTTAATCCCGGGTCAGGTTCAAACTTTTCGGTAATTTTGTGTAGAGTTCGAATTAAGCCTAGTAACATAGCCATGATACCATTAAATGGACTTAACAAAATAGGCTGATTTTGGAAAATTCAACAAAAAAAAACGTTGAAAGCAGCCTTGAGCTTATAGGATAGAAGATTAATCCTCTGACGATAAAGTTGCAGTTATATCGCTATCTGAAGAACGGTCTTCAGCAAGGAGCTATATTTTAACTCGTCCTTTTCAATCTAGAAGTGGAGGAATAAATTCAAAATTTTCTACAACCTAGAGCTTACCAAAGGGGATCATTTACCTATGCTTTGGGATATGGCGATGTTGGCGATCAGACACAGATATTCCATAGGGCTTTGCTCAGGATCGCTTCCATAGGATAAAATCTTCGGCTGAGCGGGAACAAAACTAAAATGGAGCGCATGGTGGCCACGTAATCGTAGAAAATGCTAATTATCTCTAGCTAGTCACATAGTAGAAACTATAGTTTCGAACTGAGATTTATCGATTAAAGGATATTCTCATTCATGATATGACCACGTGTGCCGGAAAAGGCCATGGAGAAGTGGACCAGTATGTAGTCCAATTTCTGACAGGACGGAAGTGCTCCAGGACATATTTTTATCGCTTTAGGGTGGACGTTGATCTGACATGCCCCAATTGTCGACCCACAATCGAGGATGGTGAACATATCATCTTACACTGTCCACACTTTACCGGAGAAAGAAAGGAAGTTGGAAAAAAATCAGTCAACGACCATGGAAAGGCATATTTGAAGTGGGTAAAAATCCCAACAATATAGGAATCGGTATATTTACAGCTTCTTTAGAGGTCTCCACTACCGACAAAAATGAAAGCAACAGCGGCTAGACCCTATTCGTTCAAAAATGTGGAATACGAGGTCTGTTCAAAAAGTATCGCGAATTTTGTGTTTTTTCAAAAATTATTTATTTATTCATGAATATCTATTTTTTCCCCTTCAAAGTAATCCCCACCAGATATTATACACTTGTGCCAACGTTTTTTCCAATCCTCGAAGCACTTCAAAAAATCATTTCTTGTGATCTTGTTCAGCTCCTCCTGCGACCGTCTTTATCTTCTCAATCGTAGTGTAGCGTCATTCTTTCATGGGGCTCTTCATTTTCGGGAACAAGAAAAAGTCACAGGGAGCCAGATCTGAGGAATACGGTGGCTGCGGCATTATTAGTGTGTTGTTTTTGGCCAAAAATTCTAGCACAAGCAACGATGCGAGAGTGGGGGCGTTATCATGGTGCAAAAGCCAATTTTTGCTCTTCCACAAATCCGGGCGTTTCTGGCGGATTACTTCGCGCAACTTGCGCATAACTTGCAGGTAATATTTTTTATTGACCGTTCTACCCTGTGACAAGAACTCATGATGCTCACGTCCCTGCAATCGAAAAAACTGTAAGCAAAACCTTGACATTCGACCGAACTTGGCGCTTTTTTCGGCCTTGGCTCGTACGGCAGCTTCCATTGGGATGATTGAGTTTTGGTTTCCACGTCATAACCATAAACCCTTAATTCGTCATCAGTTATGACCCTCTGGCGCAATTTTGGGTCGTCGCGGACAAAGTCCAACAGCTCCTTAGCAATGTTAATGCGATGCTGTTTTTGTTCGAAATTGAGCAAAAATCGAAGACGAGCCAAAATACGTGCAAGCAAAGCAGCTGTCAAAAATTAACTGAACACTAAAAATGACCGAACTTGTCGGCATAAGTGAGAGACATGAATACCAACATAACGCCACAAAAAATCGAAAATTGAATATACGTAACCCGCGGAAATTCAAAATTCGCGATACTTTTTTAAAAGATATCGTATTATTGTAACTCGATGATGACGCCATATGGTCTTCAGAAACTTTCGAATTATTGTATAGTCGGTAATATGTTTAAGATAATAATTTAACGACGAAAATTTTTGGCTGCTTCGAAAGACGCGGGATTAAATATGATGACGTGTCTGATCAATAGGCTGCAAGAGCGTGTTTACTCCTGCGTAGGTCCTGCTATTGATCAGCCTCTTCTGGACTACTTCCCCCAATTCTGGAAATCAATAACGTAACACGTGGTTTACCAACTTTTTTGGTTCATAGCTCACATTTTAAACCAGTGATTCTCTGAGGCCTCTTTTAGGTCAAGGATTGGCTCAAAGTTTGATAAACAAATGTATATTATGGAGAAAAAAAATTGTATAATATTGTTAGTGAGAGGAATGAGCTTCTGCCATATTTGTCATCAGCAATCTTAAATCACCACGGTTTTGGCTGCTTCGAAAGACGCGGGATTAAATATGATGACGTGTCTGATCAATAGGCTGCAAGAGCGTGTTTACTCCTGCGTAGGTCCTGCTATTGATCAGCCTCTTCTGGACTACTTCCCCCAATTCTGGAAATCAATAACGTAACACGTGGTTTACCAACTTTTTTGGTTCATAGCTCACATTTTAAACCAGTGATTCTCTGAGGCCTCTTTTAGGTCAAGGATTGGCTCAAAGTTTGATAAACAAATGTATATTATGGAGAAAAAAAATTGTATAATATTGTTAGTGAGAGGAATGAGCTTCTGCCATATTTGTCATCAGCAATCTTAAATCACCACGGTCCACTAATGACAATCGGTTTCTTTTCTTTGTTAGTAAATTGCTGACTACGAAAAATGTGTAATGTTGGAAATTCGATGAAAAATTGACTATAGTTTTCTTCTTTGAAGCAGCTCATAAAGAATTTGCCTTCTAGTATTATATCCGGCTTTATGAGCTGAAAATTCTTGTTATATATTCTGGTTTTATTTAGGCAGCCTTATGCTATGGACAGACATCTGGTATCGATACCATTAAATACTTATCCCTGACACACAACCCTTCAACTTGCCGCTTCAACTATTTATCCTTATAATGTATTATAATCTAAGCTACAAGCAAACAAACAAATCAATGTCAACTTTTAGCTCCTTGTTTTTCCGCTGCAGTTATAGTATGGAAGGATGGCGCTGAAATCAGTAAAACGACAAGATTGATGTATAGGGAAACCAAGAAAAAATTTGTGGTATCCGAATACCAGCTCTCTCAGCTAGAATTAAGTGGCACATACATGGTATTCGGCGTAGTTTCGATGCTACATGGTACCGATACTAGATGTGTGTCCCCCTTGAATTAAGCAAGTCATAACCAATGTACCTGATTTGACTAGGAGAAAACTCCAATAAAGCCACGAAACATTCACATTTTCCGAGACGTCCAACTTCAGCTGGTATGCTCTAACTTAAGCAGCATCGATGATGGATTATGTGCCTCTTAAAAAATTTCGTTGCTAATTGCACTATTGGAAAAGAATTTATACTGACAGCTGTGAGTGAGGTTTTTCGCACTGTACTGGCCACCGTCTGATATTAAAAAAATCCCATTAAGCAATAATATAATACAGAGACGAATCGACGAAATCTCCGAGGATGTGGAGAGTTCTCTAACTGAAATTTTTGTTCCTCAACGTCCACTAAATTTGTCTTGGATCAAAAAACACCGTTAGATCTCTTGGGTGGTACCAAACATGTTAAAAACCACTGTGAACCTACGAGGGCAATATGATAAGTCATTGGCTAATGCAAAGATGTAGTCGATATAATTAAATCGATATTTTTTTTATTATCTAGAATTCTTAGAAAGACGCCATAAAATTTTTTTATTAACATCTCTTGATTAGTTTGGTTTTGACGGCCATTGCAAACAGACAAGGTTTGTGTGTTAATAAAACACTATTTTTTGAGGGAAAAAAACAATATCTGAAATCGAAAACCAAGCTTGAAAAGTATAATGGGGATTCTTCGTCATTTTATGGAATAATTAAGAAGTGGTTTACTGAATTACGTTGTGTGGCGGTACGAGTACAAATGACTCTGAGCACCCAGGACGTCCAATTTAGGTCACCAACGAAGAAATGATTAATAGAATCCATGATATTCTTTTAAAAGACCATCGAATGAAAATATATAAGATAGCTGAAATTGTCAATATCCCAAAGAAACGTGTAGGCACCATCTGATATCAAATTTTGGAAATGAGAAATCTATCGGCGAAGTGGGTGCCGTGTTTGCTAACACTTAACTATAAAAGCATGTTTGTGAAATGACTTCAGTGGAGTGTATAGACATTTTTAAGCGTAATCCAAATGCATTTTTGCGTCGATTCATAACGTAACATAAATTCCCCATTACACACCATAAACCAAAGCTCAGTCAAAACAATAAACTTCTACTGTTTTCTGTAATCTTCGTCGACATTAATGCCGTATAATACGACACCAAGACTGTATTATACGGCATTATTAGAAGTTGAATAACAAAATCAAGACAAAACAATCGCATTTAATGAAGACAAAAAATCTCTTTAATCAAGACATTGGCACGCCTACACGTTTGTCATCACCATGGAAAAATTCCATGATTAAGGATACGAATTGCTTCTGCATCCACCATATTTGCCAGATTGAACCTCCAGCGATTATTTCCTTTTTCCAAATATAAAAAAAATGGCTCGGTGAAAAAAGATTTCGTTCAAACGATGAGGTGATTGCTGAAACAAGCGGCTATTTTGAAGGATTGGAGAGCTCGTATACTTCAGATGAGATACAAAAGATAGAAAAATGTTTGACTAAGTGTATCGAGGTAAAAGGAGACTATATTGAAAAAGAAAATGTTTAGTTTTTCTTGTCAAGGCCAACTATTAATCATTCAGCACTCGTACGTTTTCGTACACTTTCCCACAAATTAAAACAAAATAAAACAATCGGCATATTTTTTTCTTCTCTTTTTATTATTATTAATGTTTTTTTATTATTATTATTATTATTATTATCATATTTTGCTCTCTCTCGTGCACAACATTTCTCATTTCATTTCTTGTATACGATTAAATTGAACAAATCAATAAAAGAAAATTGAATTACAAAATGTAATCGTGAGAGTTAAAAATATACAATAGTTTTATTGGTATTGTTACATTCTTTAGATATTTACCAATTGTAAAATTAACTATAATAATAGTAATTAATTAATAGCAAAAAACACCTCTTTTATTTTATTTTCCATATAAATAAACATAAACGTGAGTATACAAACTATAAAATGAGCAAATAAAAATAAAACGGAAAAATTAAAAAGAAAATATGTAAATATATAAATTTTTCTATAAATCAATTAAACTAAATAAATTAAGAGATGACAAATGAATGAATTGGGTTTGTTTGTGTGGTTTTTTTTAACCCTTTTAATATACGCTCTTATAAAATTGAATAAAGTAAAATTTTTTTGTGTTTTTTCTGTTTCTAAATTTTATTTTATAAAAGTTTTCATTTTGCCTCCGTTTAATGTCAACTTGGCTTAAAATTATAACTTCAATTTTGCTTTTTTGAATAATTATAAATTTTAATTTACAATAAATTTTTTATTATTGTTTTTTTTTTGCAACCGATTTTACGACCCTTTTTTATAATTTTTTTTTCTTCAATATTTAAGTTTTTCTATACACGAAAAAGTGCTTAATAACGTTGTTTATGTTCGTTTTTTTTCTATTTTTTTTTCAATTATGTATATGATGTGAGATTAATAATTAAAATCACTATAATGACAGAAGATGTATAAGAATAATTATAATATTAGTACAGGTAAACCTCGTACGACTGACTCTGTTTGGCTACAAATCGATCTAGGAAATGCCGAAATTCATACAAAAAAAATTACAAGTATCTTTTTTTTTTTGATTATTTTTGCTGTTTTTTTTATATTTTTAACAGATCACGCGTGACAGATGACGTACGCCAAAGTCAAAAATGCTCAGCTAACATTGCCACACCCGAACGCATACAAATTATTGAATTTTATTATCAAAAATGCGTACTCTGTGAAAAATGTGTTTTGCGCACTTCGACCATTTTATGGTCGTCATAAGATGAACCTACTGAGCAAGCAATTCAAGCCATAGTAACAAAATGTCGCAGCAATTTTACAGCAATTGAGATTGTGTTGCTCGACTATGTAGAAGATTTTACGCAAGGATCTTGGTCTAAAATACAGCTCGTGCAAGAACTGAAGTCGAACAACCTGCGAAAGCGTCGAATTTTCGGTAGAACAACTTGCGGAAAATCCGTTTTAATTTACCAAAAAATTCCATATTTTGCTTATATGTGTTTAAGCAAAATTGTCGCATTTGGTCTGATGAATAACCACAGCCAAAACAAGAACTGCCATTGCACGCAGAAAAATGTACTTTTTGGTGGAATCATCGGTCCGTAATTCTTTAAATGGCGTCCTCTATCGCTCAATGATTCCGAACTTTTTTTTGCCCAAAATGCATGAACTGCATCTGATTGACATGTGGTTTCAACAAGACGACGCTACATAACACACAAAGAACCATCTTTCAAAAGTAAATAGCAAGCATTGATTTATCGATTCAAATAAAAATTTCATATTTTTCTTTGTTTCTTTTTGGAAATTTGAACACCAAACACTTAAAAAATCATCCGTTCGAAAAATGCCAAATTATGGCGATAATTCGTATTATTTCTGTTTGTTTGTTTGTTTGTAAGGTCCCTAAGACATGTGTCTAGGGCTCACTGAAATGTGTCCGTTGTTGGGAAATGCTAGTTGACATCTCTACTGCTGTCTTAAAGTATATTCCTGTACAAAGATGGATCGGCCTTCGCCTTTCTGAGTCTCCTTAGTGACGTAAACACTCTCAACCGCAAACCACGGTTTGCAATTCAGCTAAAGGGGGGAAGCTTGGAATAGTAACGAATGAGCGGATGGATCTTGTTCAAATTCCGATACTATTAATGAAATTGAGGATGAAAATCTTTTCGAATAGACGGTGGAAATTATGGTTTTATTGTAATTAGGTTATGTAGGGGGTAATTATTGAAACCATTTTATTGAGTAGACCTTAAAATGAAATAAGTGAAAAGCTGTATTCTTGACTAATACAGCTTTTCACTTATTTTATTTTAAGGTCTACTCAATAAAATGATTACAAAATATTTCTATATGTCTAAAACTGAAGTTGTTAATTTAAAAATAAATTAAATTATCCAAACAAACAAAAAACCTACAGATCTAACATCATAAAAGCAGGTAGGCAAAATAATTGTTGAATTTTCATTTCAAACTATTGAAAAAAAATTACAATTAATTTCAATAATTAATGGAACATTTACGAATAGTCATTATGAAATAAGTGAAAAGTTCATTGATCGAAAATAACAACTACATCTTTAATTGAATCAAATTTGAATTCAATATTAGTTGACAATTAATTATTACGATGACTGCCATGCCATCATTTTTTTTGTTGCTTTCGAATAATTTAATCGTTAATGCAATTTTCTATTTTCTAAAACGGAGGTTTACCCGCATATTATTGAGCAATTGAACAAGTTATTATTATTCCAATATTTTCATTTTCTTTTTTTTGGTTTTTTGCTTTTGTGTGTGTATTCAACTAATTATTATAAATTATCTATTGAATAATTAATAAATAATTAGTAATAAAAAAATCCATCTACCTTAAGCATATTTACTATCATCTTCCGTTTTTCGATTGCTTTCAGAATTTACTAACAAACTAAAGTGGAATCCTTCAACAATGAAATTGCATTTTTCAGCTAACTAACCCTTTCGTTCCAAGGATTCCACGAGCACAAGCGGGTAGCAACACCAGAGAGTTTTATTTTTTAAATCTTATTTTCTGGTCGAATAATCGATTTAATCACTCATAATTACTTATTGTAATTAGTATCATGATTCTAATATGAATCGTTTTATTTTAATTTTTGCATGTTTATCTGTTGTTCTTTTTTGTTTGTTTTCATTTCTATTTAATATTTATTTAAGCTTTTTTTTTGTTTATCTTTTATAACTAAATATTTATTATTTAATTTTATATTGTTTCATTTTTTTTTATACATATATTCGTTTTAAGTTAATCTTTATTAAATATTCTATAGTCGGTTTTCTTTTTTCTTCAATTATTTTCTAAAATTATTTATTTGAATTATTATTCATTTCATTTTAAATCCATTGGATCTGTTGTTTAATTTAATTTTATTCATTTTGTTTTTGTTTTATTTTCTTCTAATATTTTTTTTTAATTTTATCTTTCCAAAAGACTTCATACCATATTTTTTAAATTGTTTTTTTTTTTTTTTTGGTTTTCATTAGTTTTCTTATTATTCTTACTGTCTTCAGATTTCATGTTATTAATATTCGTATCATTTATACAATTATTCATATTTTATTCTAAACTATTTAAAATTAATAAAATTATATAGCCTGTTTTTTCTTTTGCTTCTATAATTCTCAGTTTAAATATATTATATTTTGTTTTTTTTTCTTGTAGATTTTCTATTTCAGTTGATTTTTTTCTGCTTTTCGGTTGTTGTTGCATAAACATACGTGTATACAGCCATTTATCGTGTATAAATATTTATGAATATGTGTGTGTGTGTGTGTGTGTGTGTATGTTTATGTATAAAATTATATATTTTTTCATATATATATTTAGTTTATTAGATTTGATATCAATTGAATTAGTTGTGGATGAATGTAGATAAATTTATTCTGATTATTAATAGCGTTTACAAATTATTATATTTTCTGTTGGTAATAGTCCCTTAATATAGCATACGTGTTTTGTAACTTTTTTTTTCTTTTATTCTTTTTGATATACTTTTTCTTTCATTAAAACTATGTTTTATTAAAGCCCTACAATAGCAATAAGTAATTTATGTATTCCTTTGCCACCACAGTACTATTATGTAGAGATAATAAGCCATTAGGTAATTTTCCCTTTCTATTTGATACATTTTTGTTATATTCGAAAATTTGAATTTTCTATTTTAAAAATTGTTTTGTATGATAGTAATCCTGATTTTTTTTTTTGTTATTCTACGTTCAACTTTATTGATTCTGAAATTTTACTACTTTTAATGAAATTTGGTAGTCTTTATATTAGCTCATTTTTATATGAAATTGCAGTTTTTTCTTTATTTTGAAGAGGTTAAATTGCATTTAATGTTACAAGAATAAATTCTCGCTTTCTTTTTAAATAAATATTTACTTGATCTTTTATTCTCTACTTATAATTTCATTTGATAAAACTTTACAAAAAATACTTTTCCAACAAAAAACTAACTACAAATAAATATTCAGTAATTTTGTTAGATCCCAGGCAAAATTTAGAATTTTTTTTTTAATTTACAGATTTGAATTCGAATTGTGCATAAACACAAATATAATAATTATTGTTATTTTTCTTGATAATTAACTTGTTTACTTGAAATTGAAAATCAATTTTTTTTAATTGAAAAAAAAAAACAATTTTTTTTTAACCAATCACAATTTTATTCATATATTTTATATTGTTCTATTAATAATTTTCACTTAACGCTATACCAGCATTTAAAAAAAATTCCTGATTAAAATTAATTTTACTATTATTTACGTATGCTCTTTCTTTGTTTCCTTTTTTTTTAAACTATTTCATTTATTCCAATACAAAAATATTATAACAAACAATAAATATATTTGTAATAAATAATCCTTAATGTAGGAACATTTATGTATGGTAATAATAATTGATAAACTTTTTGCAATTAATCTTTATAAGTTCTTTATGCCAAATTCGAATTTATTCTAGATTCTTTTTCGTGATTATTTTTTTTCCTTTTTTTTTTACTATTTTTGCTAATAATTTTCATTACTATAATTACTGTTACAATTTTTTAGATATTTTTTATTTCCATTCTGTTCAATTAATTAGCTCGGCGAAATAATTTCCATTTTGTTGCAGTTTTATACAATTACAATTAGCCTTTTTTTTGAATATATATTTTCCGGTATGTTTTTGCTTTTTTTTTATTGATTCATTCATTTATTTTATATAAATATAGATTAAATATAAATATTTTTTTTTGTTTGCTTTATTTTTATTTATTTATTTTTATAATTAATTTTATTATAATTTCTTTATTATTTTATTTAATTTTCTTTTATTTATTTTTAATTATCCATAGCATATCGTTGAGTCCATTCTCGTGCATTTCGAATTGCTTCAGCCTCATTGACTTTCCATAATTCGGCAACATCGTTGGCGAGCGGATCATCTGGATTTGGGGCACTTAATAAGGCTTGAATTGACAACAATACAGTACGTATTTGTAATGCTGGACTCCATTTATCTTTTAATATATCTAAACATATTCTACCTAAACGATCGATATTTGGATGATAGATTCGTGTTATAAAACGTACTTTTGGTGCTGACATTGGATAGTCTTCAGGTAAAAATAATTCCAATTTAAATAATCCCCCTTCAAATGGTGAATCTTCGGGACCAGTAACGATAACATGAAAATATCTAGCATTTGATTCATCTGGCACAGCACTAATACCAGGTACCGGTTCCAAGAGTAGACGTTGTGTTTCTTTGACTATTCTTCTTGGTAATGCAGCCATTGTAAAAATTTATATTTTTTTTTTTTTGTTTCTATTATCTCTCAAATAAATTATGTGCTCAAAAAATTTATATTTATAATTTTTAGCCTTTCTTGTTTTTATATTCTTATATTATCTACCAAATTTATGGAATTTACAATTTTTTTGTTTGTTTAAATTTTCCTATCTTGATTTGATTTTTTCTTTTACTAATTAAAATAATTAAATTATATTTGAAAATTATTTATCATTACTATTACTAGTTAAATTATTTTTGTTTTTCAAATTTGTTTGTTTGTTTAATATTAGTTTCTAATTTAATCCTATTTTATCTACTCATAAACAACAAAAAAACTTATTTTAACTTTTGATCTTATATCATACTATTCTTATTTAGTGTTTTTTTTTCTTATATAATCGTTTTTCTGTTTAATATTAATATTTTCTTAAGAATAACAATTTTTATGTATTATATATAATAAAATCCGTAATTCCAAATATCAGTTCCACTATAATAACTTTTCAGCTCCACTTGACAAGTCTTATATGTTCCAACAAAATAAAATTAAACAAAAATTGTTTTTTTATATTTGCCTTCCTTTTTTATAGTAATGAAAAAAATCCTCAACAACGGCAGGAGTGTAGTTAAGTTGAAATGGCTTTTAAGATAATTTTTAAATCTGTAAATATAAATCAAAATAAAATCAATTAGAAATTATTATTATTATTCAACAACAAAAAAGTTGAAATAGT
Source organism: Atherix ibis (assembly GCA_958298945.1). NCBI lineage: Eukaryota > Metazoa > Arthropoda > Insecta > Diptera > Athericidae > Atherix > Atherix ibis. The sequence goes on from OY282610.1 coordinate 4,510,948, forward strand.
TGTTTTTTTCGAATTTTTATAATTTTGCCGGTAGTCGAAAACATATGCTTCACAAAGGATTTTTTTAAAGATAGCTTATAAGGAAACAAGAGCACACAATGATAACTGGTATAGGAAAAAACATTCCGGTGAGATGAATTTACCAATAAAATCAACCAGTAAGTAGTATGATCCCATGAAGGAAAACTCATAAAATATAAAGGAAAATATTGCTGCAAGAACTAATAATATCCTAAGTATGAATGGTACCATTCTTATTTAGTTTAACCACTAAGCATGAGGAGTACCTTCCTTATTAAGTTTGCCCAACTTTAGCATACGCCGATGGCATCGACAGCATTTAAAATTAGAACTATAACCATGAAATTACTACTGTACAAGACACTAGTCTTACCAGTACTTATGTATCCGTCGAAAACTTGGGTTCTCAGCAAAAACCATTGCGAACTCTTGTTCGCGTTCAAAAGGAGAATCCTTAAAGAATTTTTGGCCCCTTAGAAGTGGATGGACAATTCCGAAGTCTATTTAACGGCTTAATTTTATCTCAGCTATTGAAATCAAATGAAGCTCAATAGTCTGCGAAGAGCTGGACACCTAATCCGCCTGGATAAGGTAGACTCTACCCAGAAAGTCTACATCGGCTCCATATATGGCCTCACAAACCAAGGTAAGCCCTGTCTTCGTTGAAGCAACGGCGTTAGTTAGAACACCAAAACATGCATATCCATTCTGAGAAGAGAATTCGTCAATGGATTTTTGCCCTCCTGCATGAGGATGAACGTTTCCGAAGCCTATATAACAACGATATTCTGGAGCCCACCCGGTTGTGGATAAAATTAAGCTGAATAGGCTGCGGTAGATTGGACACTTGATCCGTATGGATAAGGAAGATCCTGTCCGGAAAGTCTACAGTCGCTCCATTTATGACCTCAGAAGCCAAGGTAGGTCCTGCCTTCGGTAGAGCGACAGTGTTAACCAGAACGTCAAAAATCTACTTGGAATGCTTTAAAGTTGCTCAGGATTACTTTTAGATTCTAGTCACCTGTCTTTCCTTTTCTTTTAATAAGAAAAAATAAATTAATGAAAATATAATAAAAAATATAAAAATATATTAAATTTATTGGGGTTTTTTTTTTTTTTAAAAAAAAAGAAGTAGTTCTTAGTGAAATAGAAGATATTATTTTGGGCCAGAAAATTAAAACAATATAATGAACTGTTTTTTTTTGTTATTTTATTAAATTTACTAACAAAATAAATTATTCAACAAATATAATTAACTAAAAAATATGCATGTAATAAAAACCAAAGAAATAACTTTAAAAAAAGGGGATATATTAGAGTTTTAAAAAAAAAACCTCTAATCCGATATTGTTTGCAATATTTATGGGAAAAAATATACATACCTTAATTTATAAGGTAATAATATAATATTTTCAAATTTTTATTAATTTATTAAAAAATTATAGAACCCCAACAAAAAAAAAGTAGAATGTAAATGTGACTTTGACGGCTTGCGGCCTCGGCCTCTGCTAATATTTCTTCTAGAACCAACCAAACGCCAAATTGAACATCATTGATTCGAGGGGTTCAATGAAACTATGCCGATTTTAGGATAGCAGCAAAAAAAAAATACACCTCACAATGTTTAAAATATTCGTGAATAAATGTTATAGAAATATCAAAAAATATTTCACAAAGAAACTATGAAAATAAATAAATTCCCAAACACGACAATATGGAATTTCTTCCGAACATTACGAATCTTAGCACACGGAAGGAAGGTACACACACATGCCGCCGCCGATGGGTGATGATGCTGATGATGACAGACAGTACACGACTGTCATTTTAATTTAATTAACAAACTTTGAAAGAGTTTTGTTCTCTTCGAATCCAAAAATAATTAAATAAAATTTTCACACATCGTTTTCTGCTACTCTTCTTTTTTTTTACCTTCGAAATAAAATATTTAATTATGTCTTTTTTTTACGTTTTTTATTCTTCAATTAAAATCCATAAGAATTTATATTAAGGAAATTCCGGTCAACTATGATCAACTTGCTGAGAAAAATTGTTATTTGACAGTTCCACACCGCAAACACACATGCCCAGAAACGCTTAATCAAATTTTACATTCTCGCATACAAAGTACGTGCTGACAAAATTTACGTGCTTACCTGCGCCCGTCTCTACAGTACCGGCAAAAATAACACGACAAATTTGTTGTTGTTTTTTGCTTATTTTTTTTACAAAAAAAATCCTAATTTTTGCCACAATTCACAAAAAAAAAAAAATAATAGAAGAACTATTCACAAAAATAACAATAATGGTTACTACTATTGCTATAATTATTTATTCGATAATATCCGAAAACAAATTGTAACATATTGAAAACCAAAAAAATAAAAAACTTTATTTTAAAAGTCAAATTCTAATCAAAATGATTAGAGTTTGTTGGTTTGTTTTTTTTGTTCTTTTCTTTTTCTTTTTTGAGCACAATATCAGATTTTAAATATTTTTCTTTTTTCTCACACTTTTATAAAAAGTTCTTTTTTCTTAATAATTAATTTAGTTAATTTATTTATTTATAGTTTATACATAAATTATTATTATTATTATTTTTAGTTGGTGCACAAAAAAAACCACTATTTTTTTAAAAACACAAAAAAAACAACACGCAATCTCAATTTGATTGAACTTTTTTTTTTTTTTTAATGTTGTTAGTTCTTATTCCGTTCTCCTTATTTTATTTATTTTTTCTTCTTAATGTTTTTTTTTGTTTTTTTTTTTTGTTATGTTTAGTCAGTTAAACTGCAAAAGAATAGACATTTTTATAGTTTTATACTTTATTAATTTTATTATAATAATATTTCGTAAATTTGGTGTTAAAAATAATAATAATAATAATAGTAACAAAAAAAACAAAAAAAACAATGTCAAAAAATTAATTTACATACAATAAAAAAAATGGTTGTTTTTCTTTTATCTTAAAAAAATAACATTAAAAATGATTAGACAATTTCGTTCAGAAACGGAACATTTCGTTCCACGTTACAAGTACCGCCAACAAATTGTCGTTATGAATATTGAAAAGGAATTTTTTTTTTTTTCGAAAAACGTTCCTCTCACCACACCCCCCCCCCACCCTTTTCTCTTAAAAGCAAAAATTTTACCACGTATTAATTTTCGTAATTGGTTTTTTTTATCCCGTTCTCATTTTACATCCTCTACTCAGCACCCCTCTCTCCCCCAACCGAAACACCCCCCACCAAGCCTCTAAACCTACCACCGATTATACTATTCAATAATTTCATGACATTTATTATTATTGATAATAAAATTATTGAGAAATAATTATATAAAAAAAAAAAGCAAAAACAAAAACAATTTTAGAAAAAAAATTTCATTAATAATATTTTATTTGACGTTTAATTTATTTTTTTTTTTTTTTTGCTTTTTTAATCTATCACAACTTGTGGATGTGTAAAAACTGATATTACAAAACCAAAATGAAATTCCCTAATCACTTTTATATATATTGCCACTTTTACGGAGCCACTGTAAATAAAATTCCGGCAAGAAATTTTGCAGAAGCAAAAAGAAAATTGCGATTATAATTATAGGAAAATTTTTAAAAATCTTAATACAGCAGAGCCAAAAAAATATTCTATAATATCGTAAAGAAATTATTAAATATTAATCAAACTATTTTTTTTATTTTTTTATTTACAATTATAGATAATTATTGTTTGCAAATATTTTGCAATCTAACCAATCAAATGTGTTTTTAAACGTGTACAGTTTGTCTCCACATATTTTGTATATATATATATACACGTGCAATCACAATATATGTATACGTTTAATACTTAATTCTATGTATATAAATATGTACTTTTATTTTAAAAAAAATATATATATGCAGATAAGTTATAGTAGATAGAACGCAACATTTATTTATGATTATTTGCAATTTTATCTGCATACATATACATATATAGATAGATATGCGTTTGTTTGTATGCATGTACTCCTATCTACTATATTATTGGTTTTTTTCTTCATCTTCCCCATTCAAAATCAATTTCTATCCATAATTATAATTATTATAATTAATATTTGAACTATTTTTTTTCAATATTTCTTTTTAAATTTAATTATTCATTTTGGAAATGTTCCCATTTCTAGCCAACACAACAGCAGCACTATACACCAGCACCACCACCACCACAATAACAATTACTAATCACAAAATGAGAATTTTAAGCAAAAAAAAAGCCAAAAAATAATAAAAACTCTTTTTTTAGTGATAACTTTTAATGAAATTTAATGATAACTTTTAATGAAAAACCAATTTTTATAGTTGTTATTTTATTGAACAAAACCCCCGGTAACATTGCATGGATGGGATGAGATATAATAAAAATCAACAAAAAAAAAACGGTTCAAAATTAGGAAAAATTAAAAAAGGAGAGAAAAAAAAACAAAAACCCAATTAAATAATGGTAAAATTTCATTAATAAAAAGAATAGTAAAAATTAAAACAAACGAACCGAATTGAAATACTGAAAGGGCGACACAAAAAAAACCAAAAAAAAAAAAAATCTCTTTTTTTTTCCTTTAAGATGGTACTATTGTATATATAATATATATATTTTTATTTGCTTTTTTTTTTTGATTTCTTTACTTCTATTTTGAACTAGATTAAAACTATTAATTCGCTTTTATTCGAAGAGAATTGATTCCGAAATTGAAAATAAAATAATTCGAAATTTTATGAGAATTAATTCACAATTAAATCCGGTTTTATACGAACTATATAATTTTCTAATTTTCAATATAGAATCAAAAAAAAATTCTCAATTTTATTATCACACATCGATGCCGATGGTAGAAAGCCCATCATCATCAGCCAATGTTAAAATGCACGCTTAATTATTTCGTTTAGTTTGCTGTCTCGTTTGTACAAAAAAAAAAAAAAACAAAAAAAAATTCATCGCATCCGCTTTATTTCATTATTAAACCAGTTAATCAGAAAGAGTAAGGATACGTTCTTTTTACACGTATACTTTTCCAACCAAGTACTCATATTTTCTATGCTATCTTGTTTTTAAGCCAATAATATTATTCTGTTAGAAAGAGAACACCTTATGTTCAGGATATGTAGCGTGTCTGGTGAACGGATGCGGCCAATGTCAAAAACTCATCGAATTTGGTTTTCGTTCAAGCCGATACTCTATTATGGCAGCACTGCGTTCGGTTAGTTTATTGACAGTTGGGCATTTTCACACTTTTATTGATATTAAAAACGCAAACACTTGCTGGATTAAATATTTTTTCAACAAGTTATTGCTTTTTAAAGGATGTTTTAAAAATATGCATTCAACCTTGAAGTTTTAGATCGAAATGAACATGCCTTCTTACTAACGCATTTACAGAAAAATGGGTTTTGTTAACAAAAATGGTAGGAGCACAGACAATCTTGATGGCAGAACTGAAAAGTGCATTCAAAATTTTTTAAAACCCTTAACGTATTACTGGAAATGCACATAACTCGGACTGTTTTATTATTGTTCAGTTTGTAGTTAGCGTCGGAATTGTGTTGCTCTACCTACCATTAACAGTGCCGGAGAAAAATGGGTTTGTTAACAATTAGTGTGGACGCAATTGATGGCATGTTGTTCGTGTAATTTTAACCCTGTACAATTTATTGCCATAAAAGAGCATTCAAATCCTACACGGTCCACAAATGGAATCAAATTAATCGAATGTCCATATTGTGTTTGGCGTTAATTTTGTAAATAAAATATTTTCAAAATATTTTTTTGTTTGTTTGTAGTTTTTAAGTTATTATAATAAATGAAATGAAAATTATTATTATTTTATTAATAGTATTTATATGAATACAAATAAACCTTTAATTAGAAAATGAAGTAAAATTATATCCTTAGCAAAAGACGGAAACCATTTTCAATATTAGTGTAAACTATGAATTAGCAGGCAAAAGAAACGTTATTTTTATAGTTAAAATTTTTATTTTGCTTTTTGAAGAATAATATCCAATATTTTTAGTTGTAAAAAATAAAAATCAAAACATAAAAATTAATTTAAGAAAAAAAAAATAAAAGAAAAAGACTCAAAATATTTGTTTTAGACAATTCGATAATATAATTTATTCATAATATTTACTAATAATGGTATTAAAATTATTTTTTAATTAAAAATTATATTTGTTCAAAATTTTATAATAGAAAAAAAGGGAATTATTCAAAAAAATGAAAAAAAAGAGGAAAATAAACGACGTATTTTCCGTTTTTGTTTTATGGCAAAAGTATGCGAATTATATTATTTTTCTATAATTAAAAGAAATTGAACAACATTCAAATTAAATTTATAAAATGCTACTTATTTTATTATTAAAAATTTTTTTGTTTACAAACAGTTTTTTTAATAAAAATGTTCTGTTATTTTTTAATGGTTTTTTTTTAACGCGAAACTTTCTTAATAAAATCATTTCAAATTTTAATTCAAAAAAAAACAACAATTCAACAAAAAAAATATATATAAAAACTTTATGACCTAAACAGTTTTTCCAATGACAAATTTTAAGTTGAAATAAATTTTTTTTTGTTTTTTTTTTTTGTAGAATATTCTAAAAGAATAAATTTTTGAACAAAAACTGCCAAAAAAAATCTATCGTTTAACGTAAATATATTTTTTATTTTTGTTGGTAATTAACTGAATTTAACAATAGTTAACGAATTCCAAAGAATTAATATTTAATTTTTTTTTTTAATTAAAACGAACCAATTTATTTTTGAGCAGAAATATTTTTGAAAATTTCAATTTTTTTTGGTGAAAATAATAAAACTTGACGAAAATGTCTTTTTACGAGTAGTTAAAAGACATTTTCGACAAATAGTTTTATTATTATTGTATTTGGATAAAGAATCTTTTCAATTCTATTATATTACTCTAAAAATATAATTTTTTATAATTACATGAAAATAATTTGACAAACCATAAATAGAATTTGATAAAATAGTTAAAAAAAAGTTAAAAAATGATTTTTTAGTAGAATAGGAAAAGATTTAACGAAAGAATTTTTGCTATTAATTGAATTACCGTCTACTGTTTAAATATTTTCCTTATATTCATAAATAATATGGATAAACAATTAAATTTATTTTTTTAATGTAAAATAAAGAATTTATTATGAAAATGATGCTTTTAAATGTAATAAATTAGTTTCAAGTAAGAGACATTCTGTTTGAAAATAGTCATTTATTCATGTTTTAAAGTATAAACAAAATATTAAGTATTTTTTTTTAAATGAATTTTTATTTTATTAATTAAAACTATAAAATAAATAAATTTTTACATTAATCGAAAATAAATCTTTAACGATATACGTTAAAAATCCTAATAGAATTAAAGTAATTACAAAACAGCATATGGAATTTTTGTTAATGGTAGAAGATTTGAATTTTTTTTTTTATTTGAATAATTTACTTTATGTTTATTTTGAACTTTAATTATTTTTTTTATCATTAACAAAACTTATATTTTTCTTGGACTAAATGATCCATATTGGCAGAATTATCGAAAGTTAATTTGGCCCTCTTTTATGGTTTAAATAACGTAGAATTTTGTGAAATTTTCGAATAGTTTTTTTTTTTCGCTAAATAAATATCTTTGTTGTATAAATAATAAAATATGAAAATATGAATAAATTAAAATCGCTTTAATTATTCTATTATTCGTGATAATGTCTTAGAATTATATTGGATGAAATTCAAATTTAAATTTAATTTTTTCTTCTTCTAAAAACAAATCTTATTGTATAAAACAAAAATTACCAAATTATTAAAAATTTTCTTCCACATTTTTGTCCGAACTAAGAGAATTAGAAGGCATTTTCCTAATACAAATTGTACTTCTTAAATAATTGTTCTTATAAATGCATATTAAGATTTTATATTACGAGTAGAACCAAAGATTGGTTAATAACCCAAAAAAAGAATTCTATTTTGCAAAAAAAATAATAATCTTGTAAATTTTTTTAGATTTAGGGCTAGGGGGGGGGGGGTTTGTGGGTTTGCAGAATTATTCCTTTATGAATAAATATTATTAAGAACAAATCGAAATTATATAAAACGAAATGTATGCGAAAATAGAATATAAATTGTAATCCTTGAGATGCCAAGAATTGTAATTCCGTAGATTAAAAAAACGAGCGGTTAAGAAAAACATTGGAAATTTTATATTTGATTTTCGCAACAAAAAAATATAAATGAATATGAAAATATTCTTAAATTAAATTTGACCTAAAAATTATATTAAAGGATAATTTAGTTAATGACAAAAAGTAAGGTTGGAATTTATTTTATTTAATATCACAACCGTTAACAAGTTGATTTTGCCGCCATCTATTTGTAAATGTGATGAAAATTAACAAAAGAGAGAGGTTTTTTTTTTTTTTTTTGGTCAATTGAGTTGAAAGATGAAATTTTCTATGATTGAATGAAATGCATTAAGTACTGTGCTCTTTTTCTTGCAAATACGTTTAAGGAAGGTTTGACCCACAATGGTTAAAAGAAGTTAGAGAAAAAAATATGAGCGAGAGCGAGTAAGAGAAATTTAGCTAAAGCCCAGCCGATTTATTATGCGCGTGTTAAAGAGTGACAACTTTAGTTATGTAGAGAATTCTCATCTCGTTCATTAGTTCTTAACTGAGAAACATTCGGAAAAAATCTTCAGTGTTAGTTGTTCTCTTCTCGTAATAATATTGCGTGTTCTGTTCGGCTTGAATTTTTTGACAGTAGGAAACTGAACAAAAAGAAATAATACCAAATTTTAATGAATTTTTTGTTTTTTTTTTTTAATTTTGCCGCAAATATTATAAAATTGTCGAAAATTTATGAAAATAATTATAAACAATCGTTCTATACGAACATTAATGGTAATTACTTTTAAAGGAGAAAGGAAAAAAAAATAATTATTCAGAATAATAAAAATAAAAATATTTTTGATGCAAATAAGAATTGTGATTTTTGTGTGTACATATAACAAAATTGGTGTATAAACAAAAATTCAGGCTTCATCATATTCTGTTGTTGTTGTTAAGAGTGAACGAGTGAGTAGAGAAGCTCGGATAGTGGATGAGTTAAAAGGCAAAAGCAATACTAATAACAACACAGCAACAACAACATTAGCGGCTACAACGAAGCAGAAAAAGTGATACCAGCAGCGGCACCATCAATAGTAAAAGCAGGAAAAGAAGAAAAACTTACACGCGCACACAACCGTGCTGCTGCTGCTGCAAGCTAACACACGAGTAAACTGAGAAAATTAGTATTTAACTATAGAGTACAAAGGAGAAAACACAAACAAAAGTTACGTTGAAATATTTGGTCTTTGCTCTTCTTGGGTAAGAAGGAATAGGAAAAAGAGACGCATTCATTTGCAGTGTGTGCAAGAGACACAAATGCTCACCAATTGATGTAAAACTGATGGTGTGATATTGTGAGGCTGTGTGCTTGGATAAGTTTAAAGAGAGTACAAGACGGAGATATAAGCTATCTCTTTTAGCGCTTGGTCTACAAATATTGAAGCTCGCGGCGTGTAGCGTGTTTTTGGATACGGTGTATATACGCTCCAATTTGCCTGTGTGTTTTGTCTCCCATAGGTGAGGTGAGAATAAATTTTGTATTAATTTCGATGCATGATTTTGGGCATGTGTGTGTGTGTGTGTACTGTGAGTATCCACCAAACATAATTAGAGACAGACATTTTGTATTATGAATGAATGAAATATGTGAGTGGAAAATTTGTGGCGGCTATTTATTAGAAGCATATAGTAGTAGTAGTAGTAGCCATAATATTTTTAACTCAATCAATCAATTCGAATATTTACTAAATTAAATAAATAATATCATACATTTAACAATTATGATAAGAATTAAATAATAATATCGAAATTTTCAATAAAATTAATAATAAAATAATGCTAATAAATCAGCAATAATAACAAAATATCGTAAATTTCAATAGTAAATAATAATAATAACAAATTTGGGCTTGCTTGCTAATCTGTAATTTGCATAATATTAAAAATAATAATAGCTAGAAAAGAAATGGAATTTAGTAGAGAAAATTTAAAAAAAAAAAAACCATGAATTTTGTTTTATTTTGTATGGGATATGTTTTATTTGTTTTTCTTGCGGGGGTGTATGGTTTAAAAGGGGGTTTTCACTTTTATAAGGTAATTTACTTAAATTAATGTACTTATGTGATAATAATTTAAAGAAAGAAAATAATTTGTGTCATAAATAGAATTATTAAAATCAAAAGCATTTTTGGACTCAAAAAAAAAAAAAAAAAAAAATTGGTGGAAGAAAAAATCTTAAAAGAAAAAAAATGTAAATTTAATAAAATTATTTATTTACATAGCAAAAAAAAAAGGAACATTTTTAATTTAGAAAAAAAAAATCTTTTTTAATTTTTTCCCGAATATTCCTGGGTGCTTTCTCAAATTCTGGACGGAAATAAAACAATATCCAATTATGAAAAAAAAAAAAATTACCCAAATTCGTAAAAATATTTTTCTTTTTTTTAAAAAAAAAAAAAAAATTCCATTTAAGATATTATTGGAATGAGTCTTATGAACATTGGTAAATAAAATTTGGCGCCATTAATTTTGATTTTGTTTTTTTTTCTTCTTTTATTTTTATCCACAAATTTAAAATTTTTTTTATTATTATTCACTTAAGGTAATTATCTAAATTTTGATGTTCGAATTTTTACTTAAAATTGTATAAATTGAAATATTTCAAATGTTTGATTTTTCTGAAGAGAGGACGAAAGAGCATGTCAAATGTGATATTTCTTATTCCCTACTGCCGTTTTCCCTTTGTATTACTTGATGTTCGTCTTTAACTAGCCTTTTGTGTGACTATCGCATCAGAAGGCAACCCATCCATTTACTATCTACCTGACCTACCTGACCTACCTGGCCTACATGGAAATGCAACTTTCAATAGTCTCAGCACCTGTTAATTGTTATTTGAACCTGTAATCAGAATTCCTTCAAATAATAGGGGGAAAATAATGGCAACTGAAATGTATCGTAGTACATTTTTGTCTTCTGTTGTTTGTAAAGACTGACTGTACTAATTTGATCTATGAGGAAGGAACGGTTTTTGCGTCAACCTTAACTTGTTGATCTTATTACCCACTCTGATCATACTCAAATCTTAGGGATAATCAATAGGGGCAGATGTGTATAAAATATTTTTGCAAAGTAACCTTAGCTTAGATTATACCATTCGAGAAATATTCGAATTATAGGTAAATCGTCCATTTTATCGATTCGAGCGGTATAGGTCGAACATATTGGACGAACACCTTCCCCTTGATCGAGCACAATCGCTTCAAATTGTAGACGCTCGATCATTTTGGGTAACGAGATCGAACACAGCTCGGATTAAAAATTTCATTCAAGCTGCGTGTCCAAGCGCGAACATTATTGCAATTTTGACATTTGGCAGCGTGATTGGTGTAAAAAACGTTTGTTCATTAAATTTTTTTTATATGCCGGTTTTTTTTTATATACCGAAATATATGGCCTAGTCTAGACATTGGCATATCTTGTTTGGTGATTAACGGTGAGATCAATTTCAAAAGGTGATCGAAATCATCCTGGCCAAGACGGTGAAAATTGCTATACAATTACTGCTCGAAGCGGCCGTCAAAAACCCTTTCCGTATTCTCCGTACACCTCTTCGTTGTCAACGCTTTCGATATTGTCTAACATTTGTCACATCGTTGCGACTGCTGCTCCCATTGCTGTACTACGTTTTCGGTCCATTTTTTAATATACTTTTTATTTTATTTTATGTTCAAATATTTGTTACTTTTTCCTTGATTGCAAAACGGAAAAAGCACTGAATTAATGAAATTGAAACAAATGTCAAATTGCAAATGTCAAATGGATAAAGAAAAAAATCATAGCTCGAACAAATTCTGCCTGGGCGTTTTTTGATCGAGCTCACGTGTCGAAAATTGTTCAAGGATTCGAGCCCGTGATCGAGACTTTTTCATTTCCCTTTTGAAGACCTGAACAAGAAAAAACACGAGCTGAGACAATAATTTATCAATTGCTCGAATGGTGTAATCGGTGTTAAAAACTTCGTCCAATTGGAAAAATTAAAGACGAAATGTTTGCTCGAATAATTCGAGCACTTTTCAAATAGTAAAGGAGAAATGCCAAATTTAAAGGAGAAATTATCTTTTTTTTTTGCTCATCTGACAGTGTAATAAATGCACGAGCATGTACGAATTTTGCGCGTGCACGGTATTGTACAGATTTGCCGCAAACGAAGTTTGTGTATTACACGATCGGTCTAATTATAGTGTAATCGCTTCAATGAACATCGGTAATAATAATTAATTGCGGTACACGCGCAATTTACGCAAACAAAAGGCATTTGCAACATTTAAGAATATTTTGTTGGTCGTCCGCGTGCAAAAATCGTGCAATCACACGATCAGTATAATATACCAATGAGCTGTTTGTTGAATTAAACGATTTGACAGCGAACACGATTAGAATATCGTTAAAGATAAAAAAGGTGACTTTCTTGTAGAATAGAATTTTCGAACTACTCTTGATGCATTTGGTAATCTTCTGTCGTCCCTAATACTTGATCACTGATAGAAGCATTTTCAGTTACAGTCGTCTTCCTCACATCTAAATTAGTACCAAGTGCTGATGGTATTCAACTTTGATAGACGGTAACGATTTTTGACTAAAGCTGAGATCACACGGTGAGAAGTTTGTTCAATTTTAAAAAGTACACAGACTGGTTCATACAGCATATCACGCTGTCTCTGCAATGCACGAATTTTTGGTACGCTCGAACCGGGGAAAAAAGAAAAAGTTCGTGGCAAATGTCAATTATGATCGTTTGTCATTTGATTTTCGACTCTGTGGCTTCTTGGTGGTACTGCCAAAGCGCTTGGCTGTTATTTTGGGATTATTGACAACGGATGCCAGCTATAAATCGCTCTCAATTCTCTGCCGAATTAATAATGCCCGTAACTTTAATTCGTTCTGTAGTGGCAGACGTTTGTTATTCATGGAAACTCTTTCTCGCGATTCGTGCAATGTCAAATACACCATAGCACACGACCCGCACAATGCACGAATTTTAATTCGAGTAAACGTGTACGAACCGACAATTTTTCTAGGTTTGTGCAAAAAATTTCGCTAATCATACGATCTGTGCTGATTTTTTAGCCTTATTGCACAGATAATTCGCGCATCAGAGAAGATTGTTTTGAAGATTTCAAAACAATCTATTCCAAAGATCAGTATTGGGAGCTACACTGTAGGTCAAACGTTTGCAATCACTTTGATTTTAGGGAGAAAAAGTAATTTAATAAAAATACAATATTAAAAAAAGTAATTCTAAAATTCCTTTCTCATCGAAAAAACCTCCTTTGCGTTTGATTGCAGCTTGTACGATGCTTGATATTCGGTGGATCAGTTTTTTTATAGTTTCCTCTAAAACACTATTTCAGCATCACAAGTGGAGACTCTCCACAAGTCTTATTTGGCGGATGATTAGTATTCCCGTACCATTCTGTCTAGCTCACCCCATTAAACTTCTATGGGGTTGAGATTGGGTTATTTTAGTTATCTTTAATATAATATTGGTTAGTTGAAAAAGTTCGTGGCGTTTTCCACGAAATTTTTCGACTAAAAAATAATTCAAAAATTATTTTAATTTATTAAATAGCAAATAATTCATTAACGACTAGTCGCATTGCAACAACTCTAGACGCGCGTTTGAAAGGTGACAATACTTAACGCTTTGTGTGGCGCAAAATTTTCCTTGAAATTAATGTAGTGTGTCAAAAGTTATTCAAGTTCAGAAACGGACCAGAATAAAGAGAAAATTACCTATATTTTATAATATCACTTTAACAAACGATAACGCTCGGCCACACACATTTTGATGACTCGCCAAAAATTATGAGAGCTTACCTGGGAAGTTTTGATGCATTCACCGTAAAGTCCAGACAACACCCTCATACTACTACTTCTTTCGATCTCTGTAGAACTCTTTTAATGGAACCAAGATGGCTTTAAGAGAGGTGTGTGAAATTCACTTGATTCATGGCGAGCATAGTCGATAATAATGGTGAATATTTGGTTTGAATAAATTTATTTTAATACACTCTGATTTAAGCATCTCTATTTTACTCAAAAAACACCATAAACTTTTTCGACTAACCAATATTTTCCAAAATATAATCTCTGCATCATTTTGAACATTGTTTTGGATCGTAATCCTGCTGCATAACGAATCTTTTACCAATTAACCGAACTCCTGACGGAAGAGCATTCATCTCTTCAAAAGTAAATACTGTTAATTTTTTGAAATTCCTTACAGGCCCAAATCACTATCGCGCTACCGCTTTGTCTCTGGCAGTATTTTTTTCTCCAGCACTCCGACGCACACAGATTCTTTTTTTGGACTCAAAAATCTGAAACTTTGACTCATCCGTTACTATAAAATAACCTATAGTTTTCAAAATTGATTTTGACGTGCTATACGAAGGTCATTCAACAAGTACTTAGCCTACAAAAGAAAAACGAAAATTTTGGAAAGGTGGCAATTTATTTTTCCACATAATCTCCTTCAAGCTCGATACACTTGGCCCAGCGATGCTCTAACTTTTTTAACCCGTCCAAAAAAAAACATTTTCTCGAGGGAAGCAAAATAGGCCTCCGTGGCGACGATGACCTCCTCATTCGACCTAAATCTATTCCCGGCGAGTGATTTTTTCAGGTTTGGAAACAAAAAGTAGTCACATGGGGCCAAATCTGGAGAGTACGGTGCATGGTAGCGCAATTCGACCAATTTGGCCATGGCGACGGCGGAGGTGTGAGCCGGCGCGTTGTCGTGGTGGAACAGCACTTTTTTCTTCGCAAAGCGGGGCCGCTTTTTCTTCAATTCGACGTCAAATCGGCTCAATAAGTCAGCATAGTAGCGCCCCGTGATTGTTTTACCCTTCTTGAAGAAATCGATGTGGATCACACCTTGTGAATCCCAGAAAACGGTGGCCATCACCTTTCCGCCCGATCGAACAGTCTTCGCCTTCTTCGGAGCACGTTCGCCGGGTAAAGTCCACTGTTTCGACTGTTCCTTGGTCTCTGGTGTGTACCAGCGAATCCATGTTTCGTCGACGGTCACGAAACGACGCAAGAACTCCGCTGGATTGCGCTGAAACAGCGCCAAACACGTCGCCGATGTGGTCTCACGGTTGCGCTTGTTTTCCGGTGTGAGCAAACGCGGCACCCATCGCGCCGACAGCTTTCTCATGCCCAGTTCTTCGTGTAGAATATGATGCACCGTTCCTACTGCGATGCCCACAGTCTCAGCTATCTCGTGAACCTTCAATCGACGGTCTGCCAACACGAGATCGTGGACTTTTTTAACGTTTTCCTCCGTAGCAGCCGTTTTTGGGGCACCTGGGCGTGGCTCATCAAAAACCGACGTGCGGCCACGAAAAAACTCGTTGAACCAATTCTGGACGGTCGCCATCGAAGGAGAAGAGTCACCATACACAGCATCCAAGCGATCTTTGATTTCGCTGCGCGTTTTCCCTTCCAAAAACAAGAATCTAATCACCGAACGATATTGTTCTTTTTCCATTCTTGTGCAACCGACCGACACGCTCGCTTTCAAAGGCTCTCAAAACAAAACTAATGAAGGGAATCGACTGAAACTTTGACAGTAGGCTACTAAAAGAATGTACTACACGATGGTAAATTTCTTTTGTGACAGCAGTTCCATCGGGCGGTGAGGCTAAGTACTTGTTGAATGACACTCGTAAGCAAGGGTGTAGGGAACTTAGGTAATTGCAATTAGCATGTTCTGACAGAAAAAGGAACACGAATGGAAGTTATGACTTATTTTTTTAAAGGTGGTCACAAACTTTTGGTCTGCAGTGTATTTTGATAGAAATCTATTTAGGCTACACCCATCTGTAACGACGCTAGTTTTCTACCTGCTACATTCGTTGTTTGTCTTCAAGCTGGCTTGCGGCGCTTTATTTTGTGCTGGTTTTTATGTGTGTTGGCTTCATAGGATGTTTGCTTTCAAAGCTGGATTTCTACCTGTTTTTGATGCTTGCACAGTGACAGTTTGAAGGTAAGAAATTGTACATATGGATGTGTTATTTGCTCATTTATATCACGTGACAAGATAATTTTTTCTCAACGGTTCTCGTTAAAACCAACAGCAAAACTAGCACGAAAAATAGAATAGATTCTGTTTCTGAAATCTAGCTTGAAAACTAGCAGCGGAGGAAGTAGTAAAGTCATTTTTAGCACCGCAGCCAGCACGGTAGCAAGCAAGAAAACAAACAGGAAAACAGTTGCAATGGACTCTAAAAAATGTTCGCCTTTACGAATATCTAAGCGCTAATTTCTGTCTGATATTATCGTCAAACTCAAGAAGAGAAAATCAAGCTGTGCTATCCAGACTATGTACGAAATTGCCCATCAATTACCCTCTTTTAAGGAGAACGTCTTTTTTTTAAAGCTTTAAGTTTCAACATATTTCGACAACAAACCTTGGGACTTATATTGAATAAAACTAGCAACGATATACAAATCAAGAGAAAATAGACATCTTTTCAATAAGTCCTTTATGTGCCCAGTTGTAGGGTGATTCATACATACAGTAGGATGAAATTGGTCTAAAGCTACGATAGCACCATTCGAGAATTGCTCGAATTACAGGAAAATCGTCAATTTTTACGGCTCAAGTGGTGTTATATATGCTCGAACATGTTGGACGAACATCTTCCCCTTGATTGAGCACGTTCGAGACGAACAAAATATGGAGATTTGCTTGAATAGTGAGTGTAATTGGTTCAAATTGTAGACGCTCGATCATTTTAGTACACGAGCTCAAACACGTACCTCGAATAAAAATTTTCATTCAAGCTGCGTGTTCGAGCGCGAACATTATTGCAATTTTGACATTTTGCAGTTGATATTGTTGCGAAGAACGTTTGTGTTTTAAAAATAGTTTGTTTATCTCTTCCCTAATTGCCAAATATATTGCACTGCAAAATGCAAAAAGCACAATTGAAAATCGTTCATGAAATCGAACAAAAATCGTTCATGAAATCGAACAAATTCTGACTGGGCGAAATTTGATCGAGCTCACGTGTAATTACTGCTCGAAAATTGTTCGAGGATTCGAGCACGTGATCGAGGCATTTTCATTTTCCCTCCGAAGACTTAATGAGATAATAATAAGTCAATTGCTCGAGTGGTATAATCGGTATAAAACATTTCATCCAATTAGACAGGGTCTACCAATAAGAACATTTTTTTTTAAAATTCTGATGAGACACTGATTTTGTGTGAGAATTCCGTAATTTTTTGTATTATTGTGGCTCTATTGGACGGTGTTGATGGTGTTGATATTGGTTTTGAACTCTTGAATTGTGGGTGGGCTATTCTCATAAAGCCAACCGCTCACATAGCTCTACAAGAAGAAGTCCAACAGCGTTAAATCGCATGATCATGGTGGCCAATTGAAATCAAAATTAGACTTGCATTGGATTCGGTTTTCAATAAATCGATTGTTTCTTGGCCAGTGTAGCGCGCACCGCCGTTCTACTGAAACCACAAGTCGTCGACATCTGTGTCATTAAAAATGGGCCATAAAAAATTAATTACTATGTCCCTGCCATTTAAAGCAACTGTAGCATAAGCTATAGCATAAGCGGCCCATAAAGACTGCCATACAGTGACTCGCGATGAATGGAATTGTTGTTCAATAACTGCTCTTGAGTTTTCAGATGACCAAATGCGATCGTTTTGCTTGTTAATATAGCCGTCTAAGTGAAAATGAACTTCATTCGAAATTATCAGCACCACGTCCAATGATCCAATCAGAAAAATTTTGACGTTGAAAATGGTCTGGTGGCTTTAATTCTTGCATTAAGAGTCAAATTCTTGCTCAAAATTCGCCATGCTCGTATATTCATTGTGAACAGGCCCAATTGTTTAGAACGTCGTGGAACTGATCCTCTGCAAAATTTTCACTCACCGAAGCAATATTTTCACTATTATCCACAAAGTTGTTAATTACAGGCTCAGGCTCAGATGGACGATCATTACAAGTTGTTATTGAGGCCTTGTATTGGTAATAAATTCAAGCTTGTTATCAAGTTTGATCCTCAAATCCGCAACAGATTGAACATGTCCAATAAATATTAATTCCAGAAAATTTGTATGCAGAAGTGGAGCTCAAGAATATGTCATAACCTTTCACTTTTCTAGGTTTAATATAATAGTGTCATTTCGCACGTGTTTATCAAGATATTTTGAAGCTTTTACTGGTGTTCCGCAGGGTAGTCATCTTGGCCATACGAATTGTAAACGATTTTTAAATTGTTGATATTTTCAATCTTCGAATTAATTAGTTATAAAATGTCATCAATTGTGCAAGAATAAAAAGTAAGGGGATGAAGATGGCTATCCTGAGGTACACCAAAAACAGCATTCATGCGTCTTGATGTAGACTTACGGGAAAATATGTAATAATTGCTATAAGGTAAATAAGACCGAAACCAATCAAGAAATATTGCAAGAAAATAGTACAGAAAAAATCCTTTTTTGTTTTGGAAGTTCTGTGGATACGGTTGGGCAACTCTAGACAAGTCACCAAATAAATTGATTTGCGTGAATTTTCAACAAATAACAAATCAATGAAAGACGACGATTTCAGAAAGAGAACTAAAGAGTTTTAAGAAAAGCCGACATCTACGAGTGGTCAACGAACGAATTTAACGAAAAGAGAAAACAACGTGACGAAAGCCGGCGTCCAAAAGTTTTGTCATATTTGTAAATTTTTTGTTATGTTTGCCGGCGTTTTTTTTTTCCTCAATCATTCATTCTTCGGTTCCAGTCGGCAGCATTTAATGTTGAGAAGGCGCCAAAATGTTATTAGTTTTGTGTATACAAATTAAAAAGGCGGCATTTTAGGCTTGTTGATATTTTTTTACGTTTTTTTTCTCCACATTAATTTTTTGTGTTATTGTTATTGGATTTATTTTTGAAAATTTTATACAGTCCACTATCGTCGATCGAATAAAATAATCTCAATGAACAGAAAAGTTTTTCTTCGCATTTCAATATGATATCAATATTTTTGTTTGTTTATTTGTAATAAACGCCTCTCAGACATGTGCCCGAGTGTAACATTATAGCGCTACGATCGTAAGGCCATTTGGCGACAAATATCAATATTTTTGTTTATATATTGTAGAAAAGTAAATTTTGTCAATTTGAATATGGCGGCGATTCATAAAATTTTTTTTTTTTTTTGGAAGGACTCTGAGAAAAGAGCGGCGATTCATAAAAGTTTTGCCAGGCACACTTTGGCCTACGCCAAAATAAATAAGAAATAATATCGCATTTGTGGCGTTACAGAAGAGACCTTCCAAAACGACACACAAAAAAAAAACAGATCAAACAAACAAGCGTTTTTGTGCGCCATCTAGTGAACGACAGATCAAACTCGACCATAAAAACTCTCAAAGT
The DNA here is from genome assembly GCA_958298945.1 of Atherix ibis. Classification (NCBI taxonomy): domain Eukaryota; kingdom Metazoa; phylum Arthropoda; class Insecta; order Diptera; family Athericidae; genus Atherix; species Atherix ibis. The sequence continues at coordinate 4,530,584 of OY282610.1, forward strand.
CTTAATTTGATTCATTATTTAATCTTGAAAATTCGAAATTTTCCGATTTTTTTTCGATTCCATTGTTTTTTCCCCTACGCTTTTCGCTTCTTTCCGTCTTCCGAGATATTTGAAGCTTCAATCGTCAAAACATTGCTGTTCGAGTACTGAAAATGTGAATTCTAAGCGTCACCATTTAAACTGGCGACAAGCGCTGTTCCCAAACTGTCACCCATATATGGGTAAGTACTAACTGTGCACAGGCCTTCTTACCTTTGGTGATCGGAGGTTTACGTCAATTTGCAATTACTTGCGAACGCTTCAATTTTGGATGGTTCGGCGGAAAATCAATTTTATTTCTGGTAAATAAAATTGATTTTCCGCCTAACCATTCCGAAGATGAAGGCACCATCATATCAAATGTTGAAAATTTAAAAACTATTAAAAAAAATTTTAAATTTCCTCAAACATTCCGTATGATATCCATCGAGACAATATTTTTCATTATTTCCGAAATATTTGCAATTCTGACGATTTTTTTTACTGTCAGATTTTTTGCGATCAATCACAATTAATCGCGTTGTTTCCAATTCGATCAATTTTATTTTCGACCGTTGATCTCGAAAAAAAAGAAAGAAAATTTCTACGATTTTTCACATTTTCAACAAAAAAAACAAACAAATCTTCATTATCTTCTTATCCTTAGTCCAGATCTCGAACTAAAAAAGTTTAAGTTGCATTAACGGTTGTGAAAATTATTTAAAAATATATTTGTTTTGCCTACAGAGAAAAATGGTGAGGATTTTAGTATATGGTAAACGAGGTCTGTTCAAAAAGTATCGCGAATTTTGAATTTCCGCTGGTTACGTACATTCGATTTTTTGTGGCGTTATATTGATACTCATGTATCTCACTTATGCCGACAAGTTCGGCCATTTTGAATGTTCAGTTAAGTTTTGACAGGTGCTTTGCTTGCACGTGTTTTGGATCGTCTTCGATTTTTCCCCATTTTTGACCAAAAACCGCATCGCATTAACATTGCTAAGGAGCTGTTGGACACTGTCCGCGATGACCCAAATATGCTCCAGAGAGTTATAACTGGTGGAAACCAAAGCTCAATCATCCCAATAAAAGGTGCCGCAAGTGCCAAGACCGAAAAAAGCACGCCAAGTTCGGTCGAACGTGAAGGTTTTACTTACAGTTTTCTTCGATTGCAGGGACGTGGTACATCATGAGTTCTTGCTACAGGGCAGAACGATCAATAAGGAATATTTCCTGTCAGTTTTGCGGAAGTTGCGCGAAGCAATACGCCAGAAACGACCGGATTTGTGCAAGAACAAAAATTGGCTTTTGCCATTTTTGGCCAAAACCAACTTACTAATAATGCCGCAGCCACCGTGACTTTTTCTTGTTCCCGAAACTGAAGAGCCCAATGAAAGGGCGACTTCGATTGAGGAGATAAAGACGGCATCGAAGGAGGAGCTGAACAAGATCACAAAAAATGAATTTTTTGAAGTGCTTCGAGGATTGGAAAAAACGTTGCCACAAGTGTATAATATCTGGTGAGGATTACTTTGAAGGGGACAAAATAGATATTCATAAATACGAGTAAATAAATAATTTTTGAAAAAAAACACAAAATTCACTATACTTTTTGAACAGACCTCGTATAACATATATAATGTATATTTTTGTAAATTTTAAAACGAAATTTTTTGCGACAGCCATTTTGATTTGTGTAAAATTTTAAATCCCCTTTCTTGAAAATGAAAAAAAGTCTTTTAAGAGGACTCAGCAATTTTTTTTCTTATCGTTCTTGTTGCTTATTCATTTTCTAATTGTAATTGTGTTATTATTCAAAAAAAAAAAAACATTATTCAAACACCCTCCCTTCCCTTAACCTAAAAAAAAACAACAGTTAAACATTTTCTAAAAAAGAAAATTTATTAAAAATTAAAAATATATTCAAAATTCTTGAAATAAAAACGTTTGGACCTAGAGGATTCCCAAAAAAAAAAATTTTTTTAAATAATCACCCCTTTCCCTACGCCCAAAAAAAAACAGCGTTTTTCCTTAAAAAATATCACAGTTTATGGAAAGAACGAAATTTATTTCTAAACTATTTTGTATAAAAATAAAAACTTTAAAAAAATGTTCAATCTCGTCATAAACTGTACGAACGATCTGTCAATGAATACGAACGTGCATAGTAAACAATAGTTCGTATTTAATTGACCGTCTGAACGCCGGCTAACATTGAAAAAGTATACCGCAAATGAAAAGGCAAATAATGACAAAAAAAAGATGGGGGAACAACGCCACCAGCACCTAAAGTCAAACCAAAACCCAACCATGATCATCAATCCAAAAAATTTCCATTCTTTTCAATCTTGCATTAATGACTTATTTGAATTGAAAATTGTGGAGGGGGAAGTGTTGTGTTGAGTGGCGAATGGTGTAAATTATAATTTTTTTAATCTTTAAATTAAAATTGAAAAGATTTTTTTTTTCTGAGAGGAAAAAAGTAATCGTAAGCATTTCTCTTAATGCGCACTTCCTTGAGTATGTGTGTGTATTTAGGTTAGGATTTGTGTACATATGTGTATAAGGGGTATGTGGGGGGAAGACACGAAAGATCGTGTGGCGCAAATTTTACAATTTCACAAAAAAAAAAAATCATCAATGATTAATAGAAATTATGGTCAACAAAAAAAAAATATTTAAATAAAAAATTCGATTATTAAAAATGGTTATTTATTAATTTGGAAGAAAAAAAAACTAAAATTTTGATAAGGAAATCGCGTTGTTGGTTGATTTTTTGAAACGCGCAACAGGCTCCTCCATATTGGCGTTTTTTTTCATTTCTTGATACGAGATTGACACACAAAAGCGGGAATTGCACTAATACTAGTGCTAGAAACTTCCATACCACTTATTTTTGCCGCACACACTAATAAAGCGGGCACACAAAAGCAAAAGTCTTCGCAAATTAAAAGCAGGGGAACACAAAAGTTTAGGATGTGTTAGGTGAGGCCGCATTAAAGTTCCGATTTGACGTTGCGCTATTTGTTGCGTGACTTTACGATACCAAACGATTACTGTCGCATCACGTTGTCCAAACATTACAGCTGTCTGTCTCTTTCTGTCGCTACCGATTCCATATAATCAGACATTTTGCATTCACATTGTATGGTTGTGTTGCATTTTCATTCGTTTTGACGGAGCCTTAGATTATAGAAGAACTGGATAGGCGCCTCTACACAAAAATACTGTCCAAATTTTGTTGGCAATACATTCGTAAGAACGCAAACATATTAAAAATAACAGAAACGGCGTAATCATTGGGGGCCAATTTTAAAGTTTAGTATGCGATTGAAGAGTATGCGATTGAAGAGGTTTCAAACCATTTTGATTGATATGTGATGTCATCTATGCGTAAACAAATATTGTAGATTTGTTAATATTGCGGATTTTTTTGTTTAATGGAATTAGTTTTGGAAATTTGAATAAAAACACATAAATTATTATGTATTTTCATTTTATTAATATCACACTGTATATTATTTATTAAAACAGACTTTTTTAAAGTGGGGAAGAGTATATAAAAATATGAATTGCAAGTTATTTATGTGCACAAATTAATATCCATTCCAAAAATGCAGATTTAATGGTAATTTAAATAGGCCTGTGCAATACACAGTTCTCTATTTTTAAATATTATTTATTTATTTATTTCAACTATATATTAAAATATTATTTATTGCAATTATTAATTTTGTAGTATTAAAACTTACCATGTAGTATTCCATATACCAAATACGCAAGAAATAGCATTTCTTTGCAAACTACTCCTGTTCGGTCCTACGTGGGTCGTTCAATAAGTCCTTAGAAGAAGATGGAAAAAAACTGTTTTTTTAAAAAAAAATTTTTATTTTCAACATAATCTCCTTTTAGCTCTATACACTTTTACAACCGGTTTTCCAAAATTTTTATCCCGTCCAAAAAATAGGATTTCGGAATTTCTACAAAATACTCATCCGTTTGAGCAATGACGTCCTCGTTGGAAGTGAACCGTCGTCCGCCAAGTCATTTCTTCAGATTGGGGAAAAGAAAATAGTCACTCGGGGCCAAATCTGGTGAATAAGCGGGATGATGCAACAATTCCATTCTCAATTCCACAATTTTGGCCATGGAAACAGCGCAGGTGTGCACATGCGCATTGTCCTGATGCAAGAGGATTTTTTTCTTCCTCAGATGGGTGCGTTTCTCTTTGATTTCCTCGCTCAACCGTTGCAATAACGACGCGTAATACGCTCCTGTTATTGTTTTTCCTTTTTCCAAGTAGTCGATAAAAATGCTGCCCTGCGAATCTCAAAAGACCGTGGCCATCACCTTGCCGGCCGATGGCACAGTTTTTGCCTTCTTCGGAGCCCGTTCACCCTTGAAAATCCACTGTGATGACTGTCTCTTCGTTTCTGGAGTGTAGTAGTGTATCCACGTTTCGTCCACAGTGACATATCGATGAAGGAATTCGGCAGGATTGCGATGAAAGAGTGCCAACATATCCTTAAGAGCCCACTACACGATTGCGCTTATTCTCCTCTGATAGCAAACGCGGAACCCAACTTGCCGAAATTTTTTTCACAGACAATTTTTCATGCAAAATTGAAGCGACTGTACCTTGTGATATGCCCGTGGCCTCAACTAATTCGCGCACTTTAATTCGCCGATCGTTCAAAATCAGATCGTGGATTTTGTCGATAATTTCAGGAGTAGACACCTCAACTGGGCGTCCTGAACGATGTTCATCTTTTGTAGATGAACGGCCACGTTTAAATTCATTCACCCAATTGTAAACCGTCACAAACACAGGTGCAGATGTGCCATGAACTGCATCCAACTCGGCTTTGATTTCTTTCGGGCTTAAGCCTTTCAAATGGAGTTGTTTGATGACAGCCCTAAACTCGCTTTTTTCCATTGTTATGCAGAAATAAATGTCGTATACTTTAATCGACGATAGAAATTGACCTACGCTATGGATCGAACTGAAATTTCGACAGCTTTCCTGTCGATAATGTTACTTACAAAAAAAAACGTGACCGACACTACGAGCGCAATTTCTGGGATTTTCTAAGGACTTATTGAACGACGCTCGTACTTTAATGTCTGCTCTATGAAAGTGGAGCGAGCACACAACGTCCCGATTCTTGGGAATATCGGATGCTCCTGCCATAATCCACTTTTCCCGTAACCATTTATTTTGTGGAAACTTGTAAAGTTAACATATAAATATACGATCGTTACATTTACTTTTTCAATTAAGAATTAACATAAATTGAAGTATTTTTTGCACTATTAAAAAAATTCGTTCCCTTAAATTTTCTTAAACACACTTTACATGCACCGGCACTGAACTATTTTCTTGTAAATATTGAACTGTCAATATTGCATTTGTTTACATTTATTGAATGCCGAACTTTTAACTTTTTGACCACTTTTTGGATAAAATAAATCACTAAAAGGCATTTAGGCACATCACAAAGTAAAAATTTTTGTTATTTTGTTTAGTAAAAATGAAGATGTCAACTTACCGAAATAAAGAAATTCCCCGCTTTCTCATTCTGTTGAATTAAAGCAACTCTTTAAAAAACACTTCATTTTCTGAAATAAAAACTTCCTATTAAATATTCTCAAAAATATAATTATTTATATGAATACTTACTTTTTTGTAGGTACTTAAAAAAAAACAACATAAAAACTATCTTTCGCTTACACTATCCGTTAAGTGCCAAAATAACAACTTGAAAAACAACAAAAGTATGCAAGTATTTCGGTATGCTACCACTTTCATGGATAATGTCGTGTTCTGAATTCTCCAAAAGTATACAAAATTGAGGCGCTTTATATTTGATTGATATTTACGAAATAAATAATAAACCTAAAATAGAATTCCATTTCGTATCAAAAGATTGTACAAAAAATAAAAATTGCCTATCGTTGTGTTTAAATTGTATTTTTGTTTCCAATAAGTGAATTAAAATAAATATAAATTATGGTCTTGCAATTCAATAAATTTGCGTTACGACAACAAGATGGCAGTGGGTGTCATGTCTACATAAAAAAGTCTACACAAAAATATCCCTTAATTGCCATTTTTCGCCGCTTCGCAATAATTCCTACACAAAATTGCGCTTCCGAAAATAGATAAACAACGCCGTTTGTTCCGAAGGTGCGTCATGACTTTTCCGACAACCCAATATTAGCATATTTTTCAACGTTTTTTGAACGTTTTTTTTAAATCAAAAATTAAATATTTTAAAATAATTATCTATAAACTTTTAAATGATGGATTTACGAGGTCTGTTCAAAAAGTATCGCGAATTTTGAATTTCCGCGAGTTACGTATATTCGATTTTAGATTTTTTGTCCAGTAAATTTTTTTTTTTGATTTTTTGTCGTTCTGAACATTCAACTGAACATTCAAGATGGTCGACAAGTTTTGGCTCGTCTTCGATTTTTCTCCATTCAAAAAAATGGATCAAAATATCTGTTTCAGGAACAACAAAAAAAAATTCACAGGGGGCCCGATCTGGGGAATACGGTGGCTGCGGGATTATTAGTTGCGCAAAAATTCGCGCACAAGAAACGATGCGTGAGAAGGGGCGTTATCATGGTGCAAAAGCCAATTTTACTTACAGGTAATATTCCTTATTGATCGTTCTTCCCTGTAGCAAGAAATCATGATGCACCACGGCCCTGCAATCGAAGAAAACTGTAAGCAAAACCTTCACATTCGACCGAACTTGGCACGCTTTTTTGGGGAAAAATCGAAGACGATCCAAAACACGTGCAAGCAAATCAGCTATCAAAAATTAAGCGAACATTCAAAATGGCCGAACTTGTCGGCATAAGTGAGAGACATGAGTACCAACATACTGCTACAAAAAAAATCGAAAATCAAATATACTTAACCCGCGGAAATTCAAAATTTGCGATACATTTTGAACATACCTCGTATACGGTAAGGGCCTATTCAGGTATTCTTTAATCTAAGCACAGAGCCGATTTTCGAATTGACATTTCAACAAAATAACATTTTTTTTTTGGAACTGTTATTATTGTAACTGTTACCTGGTGGTAATTGGATAAAAATTTAATCTCAATGAGTGAAGTTCATTTAATATAAAAGAAAAAAAGATTATTTTATTGGAGAGAATATTTTAGTTTTTTTTTTTTTTTGGAAAACAATCTTTGAACGTATTGAAAAAGAAAAAGCGGGAAAAGTTTTTTTTTTGTTTTTTGTTAATTTTATTTTCAAGATAATTTTATTTAAATTATCTTATTTAGTTTTATCTTATTTTATCAATAAAATTAATTTTTATTAATAAGAATTTTTTTTTTATTTCAGTTGTCAAGAAAACTTTTCCTTTTTTGAATTGGCAAGAAAACCATATTTTTCGTTATTGTTGTTGGTGTTGTAAAATAAATTTTTCTTATAGATTATTAAAAAAAATGATCTAAAACAATTATATTGGTGTGGATATGGAGTGGTCCGAATTTGATGTGGAAGGATGTTTTGGAGCACGTTCTTATTGTGAGAAAAAGAAAATTGCCTTTGGAATTTTGATTGAGAAAATTTGTATTATCGAAAGGAATATGTCACGAGAGGAGATGACGGATATTGGCTTTTATTTTTATTAATAACACAAGATTCATTAGAATAATATTAGAATTTTTTTTTCTGTTCCAAAAGATTTGTTCCAAAAATCAAGAAAATAACGTAAAAAGTTTCAGGATCATTTTTTTTTTTTAAATTAAGTTTAAACTAAAATTATGTTTAATATAATCAAAATAAGAAGAAATTTATTTTTTATTAAATATACCATAATTATTATGATTATTATTTTTTGGAATGAAAAAAATTATTTCAGCTTTTGTTTGTTATATTTTATTAAATTTCTATTATAATTTTGTAGTATTTGGATTATTGGAAAAGTCATGGCGCATTTATTTGTTTATATAAATAAAATAGGAAAAAAATTAATCCATGATATATTGCCCAAATTGTTCGATAACCTTTTGCCATCTTTCAGCTTCATAATTCCTCGTTTATAGAAGAAGGACCTGTCTTTATCGGCGAAAAACTAAACAAGGTGTTGATTCTGAATTGAAGGTTTATACCAAGCAAAGAGTTTTGAAGAGAGCGAAGCAAGTGGAAGTCTGATGGGATATTTCTGGATAATGGACGCATTCAAACTGTGCAACTGCCGATAGTACATTTCGGAATTAATTGTTTGGTTAGTTGGTAGGAGCTCAAAAGACGCGGCACTTTTAAAATCCCACTACACTGAGATAACTGTGGATAGTAAGCCACATTGTTGTAAATGTCCACTTCTCATCAACAGTTATCAATTGCTTCAAAAAAGGATCGCTTTCCTCACATTTAATGAACATTGTCGTAGACATGAACTTCTTTGGATGCATGAGCAACCCCAATATTGAGCTCAAGGCATGCCTTTATTTTCTCAGCATCAATCTCGATTTTCATTTCTGACCGACGATCGTTGCCGAGATCCAGCATGAAATTTTGCGCTGGATCTCGACAACGATCACCAGCACGAAATTTTGCGAACCATCATTGCCACTGACGCCCTTATCATCGTTAATTTTACACAATTTTTCACATGTTTTTCGCACGTTCTTCCACTTAACGAAAATAAAACAAAATATGGCGAACATTTAAAGTTTGATCTTGCAAATTTGCACTTGTTAAATCCGTAAAATATAATCAAAATGAATCAGTTTTATTTTAAAAATAAAACGTAAACTATCAGCTCTTTGATGATATAACAATAATATAGATGCGAATAACTCTAGCTCTTCTGAAAATAGGTAAACAACGCCGTTTGTTCCGAAGGTGCGTCATGACTTTTTCGACAACCCAATATTAGCATATTTTTTAACGTTTTTTAAACGTTTTTTTTTTTTAAATCAAAAATTAAATATTTTAAAATAATTTTCTATAAACTTAAATGATGGATATACGTGGTCTGTTCAAAAAGTATCGCGAATTTTGAATTTCCGCGAGTTACGTACATTCGATTTTCGATTTTTTGTGGCGTTATGTTGGTACTCATGTCTCTCACTTACACCGACAAGTTCGGCCATTTTGAATGTTCAGTAAATTTTTGACAGATGCTTTGCTTGCACGTGTTTTGGAGCGTCTTCGATTTTTGTACATTCCAAAAAATGGATCAAAGAATCTGTTTCGGGAACAACAAAAAAATTCACAGGGGCCAGATCTGGGGAATACGGTGGCTGCGGCAGTAGTAGTGTGTTGTTTTTGGCCAAAAATTCTTTTTTTTTTGTTGAGCAAGGGCGTTATTATGGTGCAAAATCCAATTTTTGTTCTTCCACAAACCCGGGCGTTTCTAGCGGATTACAACTTTACTTGTGGCAGGAACTCATGATGCACCACGCCCCTGCAATCGATGAAAACTGTAAGTAAAATCTTCACATTCAAGCGAACTTGGCGTGCTTTTTTCGGTCTTGGCTCGTGCGGCAGCTTCCATTGGGATGATTGAGCTTTGGTTTCCACCATAAACCAGTTATGACCCTCTGGATGATGTTCTGTCATCGTGGACAGAGTCCAACAGCTCCTTAGCAATGTTAATGCGATGCGGTTTTTGGTCGAAAATGAGCAAAAATCGAAGACAAGCAAAGCACCTGTCAAAAATGAACTGAACATTGAAAATGGCCTAACTTGTCGGCATAAGTGAGAGACATGAGTATCAACATAACGCCACAAAAAATCGAAAATCGAATATACACATACGTAACTCGCGGAAATTAAAAATTCGCGATACTTTTTGAACAGACCTCGTATTAATAATTTATGTTTATAATATAATACTTCCCTTTTCGAATAAATAAATAAATGCATTTATTCAAAAAGGGAAGTATTGTATTTGAATGAAAATATCTCAATTTAATCGGAAAGGGATTATTATTAGATAAATTCTAGCTAATAATGGATATGTTAAACTATTTGAAATTGGATAGTGTATTCAATCTGGAGTATTTTAATACTTTGGCTTATTCTGTTGAGTTGTGATTGTTGGTGCTTCTGTAGTCCGGTAACTTATTGTGGCATGTATGATTGTAAGTTAATTGAAATTTTCCATTTCGATTTAATTTTTTTGTTTTATTGATTTTTCATCCATATGTATGCTTAAAATTTGACTTGAATTTGATTTTTTTTTTATTGTTTATAGAAATTTTTAATGAGTCAAATGAAATGACAGCCACAAGCTATGATAGTGGTAACAATATAAATGTGGTTGGTGGAAGCTCTAGACATACACCTGGTAGTACTGATGAGGATTTGGCATTGCATAATCATCATCATAATCAGGCCGAAGCACAACCATTTGCCACACCGAATTCACCGTCATCATCGTCTTCAACATCCAAGAATAATGGCGATACTACATTTGAGCCAACTGTTGATATGATGGTCAATGATTTCGATGATGAACAGACACTTGAAGAAGAAGAAGCATTAGCAGCAAGAGAGGCAGAAGATCCTTCGGTCGAACTATTGAATCTACAAAAAGAGAGCGAAATGCATTTAGACGAACTTATGGCTTTGTACAATTGTGCTGCGACTACTAATAGTCGCCTGAGCAGCAATTTAACAACGAATTCACGCCGAATAACATCGACTAGTTCGAGTAATCATGAAGGTAGTGAAGAACAAAATGGCGAACAAGATGAGGACGAAGAATGTGAGGATGATGAAGTCGATGAAGAGGAAGAAGATGAGGACGAGGATGACGATGGTAAAGAACCGTCCCAGCTTAGAAAACTTTATTCGGACACGTATGGAATTAACTCGGAAAAGCGTCTATTACGGAGTAAGTTTATTTACAATTCCTTTTCCTCCACCGATAAACTTGAATTGTATTGACCATTAAAACTTCTTACTTACTGGTTATCTCCCGACCTATCTGCCTATCCAAACATATTGTTTATCAAACCATTTATCCGTTTCAATAAATCCTTAGTTCCGACTATTTTATTTATGACCTTGTGCGTTTATTTTCTTATATATAAAGTTTCAAAGAAGGGCTGTGTTGTTGCATTACGACCATGAGGTAATATGGTGAAGTTTCCTTGATCTTCTATATAAATACCAGAAAAACTGTTATTTTCAGTAAAGAATCCCAAATTCACAAAACTATAATCATGTTTTTATAATTATCCATTTTATAATTTTTAGCAATGTCACGACAACAAAGCGATGAAGAAGATGACGGTGATTATAGCCCTGATGAAGACGAATTCAAAAAGGTTCAATCCAAATTTTATAATTATTTGAATTATATTCGATTTATAAGAATTTCTTTTTGTATTTGTGTATTTTAGACAATTATGGTTGGAAGTGAATTCCAAGCTGTGATACCTGAAGGCTTTTCTATATATGATGACACTTTGCCGTATGAGAATGAGGATAAACTGTTGTGGGATCCGAGTCGTGTTACTGAAAAACTAACCGAGGAATATATTGAAAAGGCCAATTTGATCAAAACACAAAACTTATCAGGCGTTGATGCAATACCGTTAGGCAATCATTTACGAGATAATGAAAAGGTAAATCACTAAAAGACAGTGATAGTTTTAATATTATTAGAAGTAAACACAGTACATTCCTAAAATTATTTGTAATTTATTGTAGGAAAAGATTAATTTCATGAATTGAAAAAGTTTTTCTTGCATTTTAATTTTTTTATATTGATTTTAACAATTACAGTTACTTTACATTCTTCATCAAAACGAATATAATACGGAAGATGCTTTGAAAGAAATTCGTGGAAATTTTGAAGCAGAAGCACCCTCAGATCAGGCGAATATTTGGACAGAAGAAGAATGTCGTAATTTCGAGTCTGGATTGAGAATGTATGGGAAAGAATTTTACACCATCAAAAATAAGAAGGTATGAGAAATTCGTTCGGATCGTGTCTTTTCCACAAAAATAATAGCTGAAATCGTCTTGTGGGGTACATACAATTTTCTTCAATATTTATAATCAGATATCCGCTTTATTTAAGCTAAATTAGTTTTGCTAATTTAACAGAAGTTCGATAAGCTTTTATCGAGTAAAGGAAATATCTAACTTATAGTTATCTAAACTAAATAAGTTTATGAATCAATAGAGAAAGAATATTCGAATTTGAAGGAAAGTTCAAAAACAAAAACTTATTGATATGCAGAACAATGTCGATATATTTTGCTATAGAATTAATACTAGTTTTTATATATTGTACATATCTCTTGAATTTTTATAACTGTATTTTTTGTTTTTATTTATCTTGAAACAGAAAAGAAACGAATTGAAAAGTATTGATATTTTTCAGGTTAATACGCGATCAGTTAGTGAGTTGGTACAATTTTACTACTTGTGGAAAAAAACAGAACGTCATGATGTCTTTGCAAATAAAGATCGCTTAGAAAAGAAAAAGTATAATTTACAACCAGGATTAACAGATTACATGGACCGATTTTTAGAAGAACAAGAAAGCAATATTTCTGCCGCGAACACGAATATGACAACACGCGATAGAACTACCTTGCCAGTTGCTGTAAATTATTTAATGCATGGAGATACGAAGTGCAATAATAATTCAACATTACCACAAAAAATATCGCCTGTGTCTATAGGAATGTTACCAATGGAAGTAGACAGTAATGTGGATAGTTTACATCCTGTAGAAATGGATGGCATTATAAGCGATACCAACTGTAGGAGAATAGCACCAATGTTGTTGGATCCTTTGGCGATTGGTGATGCCGAAATGTACGCTGCTATGAAAACAAATTCGATCCATAGTTCAAACAGTATTTCAACAAATATAAATGCTATCGTTGATGGGATTAGTTCACACACAACTAATCTTAACACAAGTCGTAAAAATGTAAATAGTATCGGTAAAGTTGAAAATCAAATTGAAAATCATATTCCTTCACACGGTGCACACGCAGCAATAAATTCAATTTTGGAGTCTGGATTCACGGCGATTACGACATCTGAAGGATTAACAGTAACACCAGTACAAACTACAACGATAAATAAAAAAATCACAGATGCAGATACAAATATATCACCACTTGTAACACCAGTATTCGGAGAACCAGAACAAGAATCGGCAACAATAACAACGATGCCAGTAGCAGCAGGAAAAACAACAACAACACCAACAACAATATCATCAACAGTAAACATTGACGATACACGTGATACAACAAATCTATGATCCGATCTGCAACCCAATAAAGTGCCTCGTTTAAAATTCAAATATTCCAAGAAGAAATTAAAACATAAGTAATAGTAAATGAAAGAAATAAAATAATAATAATAATAATAATAATGAAATAATTTAAAAAAAAAACAATTTAAAATTACTTAAAAAAAATACTATTACTATTAGAATAAAATGATGAAAAAAAAAATTTAAAAAAATATAAATCACAAATAAAATAAGGAATATTTATATAATAATAAGAAAATAGTAATAATGTAATAAGAAAATTGTAATCATTTTGATAATGAGGATCATTGTAAAATTTAATTGAAATTTATTATGAAAATGAAGAAAATTTTTTATAAATACAATACAAACAATTATAGCGACAATGGGTGCAACAATGTCACATTTAAAAATACTTTTTTTTGGGGAAATTTATAAATCGTATAAATTTGGTGCACTTTTTTCGAAATTATAATAAAATATCTCAGGGTATTATAGAATTTTTTTATATGTTTTAATTAATGCCATGTAGAAATTTTCAGTATTATTCAGAGAATACAATATTTATCATTCATTTGAAAATTTCAGAATGTGAGATCGATTTTTTTACAATTTATTAAAATTAATAATGCCAGTCATTCAGTGAAATACAATGAAATTATTTTTTACAAAATTTGTTATTTTAGACACATAGCTCGTTATTATGATTGTATTCGTTATCATGACGGAATTAATGAGTTTAACGAAAAATTTTCAACTGGATAAATTGTATAGCTTAATGCAGTTTAGTTATATTTTTTTCTTCGTACAGTAGTAAAAAAACATAATCAAAGTGCATTTTGCTTAGACTTTTAGTAAAGTTTCTTGGCACGTATTTTTCGTATGTATTGCTAAATTTTTATTTAATTTCCCGGATATTATTTTCTAAACTGAATATTTTTAATCATATCTAATAAAATAATAAAGATTTAGTCATTTAAAAATGACAATCAACCACCATCCTTTTAAATGAAAATATAGCAATGTACCGTCATATTGATTGCTTTTTCAACATGATAACGAATTTAATCATTTTCGATGTTATTTGCTCTACTTAATATTAATTAAGAAATGACAAAAAGAAAACAACAAGTTTTGTTATGTGTCATTGTTGCAACTAATGATCCTGTTATACACTCTTCCATATAGAGTTAATTTGTCTGTTAAACCCTTAAAAAATACATAGTAATATTTATGAATTAAATACAATCTAAATAATTAATTTATAAATAATATATATAATATAATATAAAATTTATAATATTAAAGAGAATAAAAAAATGAAATATGTTATGAAAATTTTATATATGAGAAAATACATTCACCAATTTATAATAATAAACATAAAACGTATACAAATATTTTTTGTAAAAAAGAAAAAAATAACTTGAGACACTTTGAATCAGTTGATACGTATAAGTTTCCCTGGGACTCGCATAACAGCGGTTTTTTTTTCTGAGAAGAATGCCAATTCAAATGAATTAATTTTATACAATACGGACGGATTCGCAAATAAAAATCTGTTAAATGAACCTGATTTAATTCTTGAAAATCTGTTCTTTGAATTTAATTTAAAAAGTAGAGAGAACGAAATATTTCGAAAAACTATATGCGTTAAAAAGAGAAAATCAATCCCATAAAAATTTTCTACTCAAACTTAATGTTTTGTTTTCCATTATTTTTGTTGTAAAAACCACAAAATGAATATGATATTTTCATCCTTTTTGACATCTGCAAATAGATACACTTTGTAACAATTTTTTTTTTAAATTGCGAATAGATACACCCATATGACAATTTTTTCAAATTTAAAGTCTCGATTTTTACTTTACTGTAAAATAATTCAAAATATCCACTTAATTATAAGAAAAATTAAATTAATTTCAGAGTTTTGTCGAAATACATATATCTGATTGACTGTCGTCTAATTGATAAATAGTATTAATGTAAGACCGTGTTGTATAAAATATATGTTAGTGATTGTATGCAGAAGGTATTTGTACGCATATTCATAATTCTTCATCCCATTTAATAAAATAAAATAAAGGATTCATTGTAATAAACTATTAGTAATAATATTGAAGAAATTGATGATGATAAGGTAATAAAAGAAAACTGAAACGTTTAACTGGAATCAATCAAATTATGTATAATAAATAATAAATAATAAATTGTAATTAATAATTGAAATATTCATAATAACAATAATAATAATTAATAAATATGAGATATCAGAGAATGAATGCGAGAGGAGAGAAGAAAATACAGTCGAAATTATGTTTGAATGTTGCAAAAATGAACAAGAATTATATTTTTATACTTATCTATACTTATGTAGATATAAAGATTGATATATATATATATATACATGTGTTTATGCATTTATAAAATTCAATATATAAATTTATTGAGTACACATATTCTTCTGTATAAACAAAAGGGAATGAGAAGTTTCTCTTAATTATAGTGTGGGGAGTAGTTTTTAATATTTAAGAAGACTAAGAAAAAGACCACAAATCGAGAAACAAAGGCTTCTCGTGTATGTTTAACTTATTAATAATTTTTATTTTTTCAATATTATACAGTATTTGTTAATTTATGACAGTTATTAATATATTTTCTTCTCTATATTTAATTAAATTATTTTTTTAAGTTAAAAAATGGAATATAAATAAATTTATATTTAAATTAAGTTAAAATACATTCAATAAAGAGATTATTTGAAATAAGTAAAATATTAAAAAAGAAATAAATATTTTTGAAATTTGTTTCTAACTAAAAATATGAAAAGTCGAAATATAATTTTTTTTCCACACTTTTGTTCTAAACTAAATGAGTTTTTTTTTTTTAAGTTGTGACATACTCTGAATGTTTTGCCCACAATGTTTAGAAAGAAGATAATGTTGAAAGGTTAAAGGGATTTTCCTTTAAAAACAAAAAAGTTTTTGTTGAACACATGACTGCCAAAGTACGTACTTGTAGCAGATTGTCTTGACCATTTATTTATTTATGATACTTGCAAATTCGTTTTCTTTTGTGATTTTTCTGTTGTCTTTTTTTTTAATATCTAATTCGTGAATTATCAGTAAATTATGGAAAATAGAAGCAAAACGAAAATAAGTGATTTGTAAAAATAAATGCCATTGAGATATTGGAATATAATTGTTTCCTGCACAATTGATATGTATAAAAGTGTATTAAGTAATTTATTTGGATAATTTTTTCTGGAATAAATGTAAGTTTATATAGAAAGTGGGATAGTTATATTCGTGGCATTAGACTAAAATGGTGGACGTTATAATCAGATCGTCATTTGTTTAATAGTCCGACCCTCTTTTGTATCGATGCAGTAAAATTGATGATATGCGTTTTTTTTAATGTATATACAAATTATAAGAATTCATTCAATATAAAGAGTACTTATACAAATTTTAAGGCAATCGATTTATGGCTTAGAAATTCTGGTAATGGGACAATAACGCCAAACTTCCGATAGTGTTGCTTTATTTGAGTTTTATAAAACATCTTATGTCAAATTTCTTTTATTTTCATTATCTTGTTTTTTATTTGTTTTGATATGTATTGATGAGCTGGTTAGCACGTTTACAATTATTTGGAAAAAAAATATGAATTTCGAATATCAGTTTTTGCAACTATCCAGATTATTTGAGGTACAATTATCTTGAAATATTTATTTCAATTTTGGCCATAAATAAATGTAATTTCAATTCAAGAAGAACAAAAGATTTGCTTCGAATTTTTCTCCATAGACTGAATTTAATCAATATCGACATAGTCCACTGTAGTTAATGTATCACATTATGCCTCGACAATTGGTAATAAAGTTGCCTGTCATAATATGATTTTCTACAATAAATTTTTTTTGAATTCCTTTTTTTATGTAAATAGTTTTAGTGATTATCAAATAACTCAGTCGGGATAATAAAGAAGAACATTTGCATAGCTGTATGGAAAGGATATATGGTAGTGCCTGATTAATTTCTAATTATTATTTTAAAGTTTCCACTAAATAATTATAGTAGTTTTTTCTTTTGGTAACAATTATAATTTTTAATATAAAATTATAATTTTATTTTTAGGCTTTTATTATTCCGCTGCGCCATTTTTAATTGGAAAAAAGAAAAAGTAATTGTATAATCTTAAAAATATTTTATTAAGTAATATTACAACTAACGTACTATATTATTCCTATTTTTTTTTAAATCGACCTCATTCACTAAATCTTATTTTTTTATGTACATTTTAGAATGCTATTTTGCAATTTATATTGTGTTATTTTAGTTAAATAATTTTATATGTATTACCATGCAAGTACTACCATGCACATCAATGACAAAATTAAAGCGTTATAATAATATTTACTCCTATTATTATAACGCTTTAATTTATCATTGATGTGCATGGATAAGAAACATTAATAATATTAATACAAAAACTAAATAACGAAAATTGACAACATAAGTAAATTCAAAAAATTATTTATTATTCATTAATTCTTGTTCAGTTTTGCTTTATTGTTTGTGTAAAAAATATGACAAAAAAATGTATGTGTCTAAATAGTTATAATATTTATTATTCGTAATAAAATTTATTGTATATTAAAAAGAAGATTAATAAATAAATAAACGTTTATATAATAGAAAAAATATAACAAGAAAAATTTATAGAAATTATCAATAAAATAAAAAGTATAGAAAGAAAATACAAAATTAATATGATTAAAAAAGCAAAAAAAAGAGAAATATTATTTTAAAAAAATTAAATAAATAAAATAGAATAATTATTGGGAATATAAAATTGTATAATAATTAGAAAATTTTCTATTCTAGTTAATATAATAATTTTGATGTATTATTCATTATTAATTTTATTAGAAATTGTAAGAGAATTCTTTAATATATATTTTAGTTAATTGAACCAGAACTGAAATAGACAGAAATAGAAATTATATTTTACAGAGAAATAAAAAATAAAAATATTATAGAAAATAACCAAATCACACTCAACCAATTATGATAAAATGAAAATAAATGCCTTAAGCCCCGTTTTTCTTAATAAATGCCCCGTTTTTCATATACAATAAATATTATAAAACATATAATATATAACATAGACTAGAAAAAATAGCAGAAAAAACCGACTCAATTTCTGAATACACTTATTTATGAGGGATTTTTTTTTTCGAAACATAATATTTGAATTATTTTTTTGTTATATTACAATATTTTTTATGATTAACAATAAAAATTAAACAAGTACGAGTATAAGTGAGAAACGCTTTTTATTGTTCCTATTTTTTCAATAATAATATTGTAATAATAAAAAAAAGAAAAAAATTTATATTAAATTTTTTTAATAAGAAAACAAAGCATTTATAAGTTACATATTATTAAAAATTATAAATACATATAAAGATAATTCGATGGGATAGTGGGGATGCGCTCCTTCGGTATAGTTAGTAATAAATATCGTTAATGATGAAATTCAGAAATTATTATTTAAAAAAAAATGTGTAAGAATTGTAGATAAATAAATTCTGTTTTATTTCCACATACATACATTCCCCAATAGATGACACTGCTATCCAGTTGATATTAAGAGCTGTAAATTGTTGCCATATTAAGGCTGAAAACTGTTTTCAGTCTCATGACTTCTCGACTTTTTTGTTCAACTTTAAAATATTTTCCATTTACTTTATTTAAAAAAAAAACAAAAAACGAATTAAGCAATTTATAAAAAACTTTCATAAGTGCATGTTAAACGTTTATAAGACCTAATAATAATTATAAATTTGACAAAAGCGTGTAAGAAGAGTGCCATCTTAATCGACTCTTATTAATATTTTTGTAGAGAACTTTTGTTTTTCTACACTTTCTGGAATATTTATAATTAAAAAAAGAATATTTATAATTAATTTATATAGTCTCTAATTGGAAAATTTAGATTTTATTCAAGTAAAAAAAATATGTTCATACACACGCGCATATACCATTAATTCGTAGATCTAAAAATTATTATCCCTTCAAAATAGCTTTTATGTTAAACATTGTCTTTTCAGAATAGCCAATATTAAAAAATCAGATAAAAAAATTCAAAAACATTGTAAAAAACAGATGGAATAATTTTTGTTTATTTAGTAAAAAATATGTTTTATATACAGCAAAAAATTAAAGTATACCAAAATAGCACTATCCCATCGATATTAGCAAAATAAAACATAAATTCTTATCCAATTTTAAAATAATGTGTAATTCCGTAAAAAAAAATTCAATTTAGTTTAAATCGAATTAAATATTATTTATTAGAATAAAATAAACAAAAATATTATTGAATCATAAAAATAATGTTCTGAAAGAAAAATATTAACAACGATTATTTCTGTACAATAGATATTTTTTTAATTTGGAGATTAGTTGTAATCAGATCTTTAAAAAAGTTTATAATGAAAAGATTGTTCAAAAAAAAATTGTTCAAAAAAATAAAACCAAACAAAAAAAAATTTAAAAAAGAAAAATTAATAAAAGAGATTAAAAGTAAACAAATATTTTTTCTTTAATGTTGGAATTTTTGGTGCACTCTAATATTTTTTAAGACGATATTTTCGTCGGTAAATACTTAATTTTTTTTTTGTATTTAAACGCATACAAATGTTATAAAATTCGTTTCTATACGTTTTATTGAGCATTTTAGTTCTGCCAAATTTTCTCATGTCCTGCCTCACAAGCCAAACAGGTTACATAAAAAATTATGGTAAGCATATATGAAACATAGCTAATCTTTATTTACTTTTTAAAAAATTAATATTTTCATATTATTGATAAAAGTAAACTTAGCTGGACGCATGTATATGCCAAGCATGGCTTGACAGGTCAGATACTGTCATTTCTATAAACTCCGAAGTCAGAGACCGTCATTTCTATAAACTTAGGGATTAAATTAACTCGATTTGCTGGTATATCCATGATTTCCTTATATAAACTTGATTTGATGTGAAACCTTGACTCTCTTGTGTGACCTTGATTTTCTTGTATAATGTTGATTTGCATGAATGATCTCTATTTCCTTGTAAGGTCTTGATTTGCTGGTTGATCCTGATTTTATGTAAGATCTTGACTTTCTTGTGTAACCTTGATTTGCTTGTATAATGTTGATTTGCGTGTATGATCTCGATTTACTTGTATGATATTGATTTGCTTGTTGATCTTGATTTTCTTGCATAACCTTGATTTTCTTGTCGATTTTGATTTTCTTGTATAATCATGATTTTTTTCACGATATTGATTTGCTTGTTTAACTTTGATTTTCTTGTACGACCTTGATTTTCTTGTCGATCTTGATTTTATGTAAGGGCTTGACTTTCTTGTGTGACCTTGATTTGCTTGTATAACCTTGATTTTCTTATATAAAATTGATATTCTTGTTAATCTTGATTTGCTTGTTCATAATCTTGCTTTACTTGTATGATCTTGATTATATAGTATAACCTTGATTTTTTTGTTGATGTTGATTTTCTTGGAAAACCTTGCTTTACTTGTATAATCTTGATTTTCTTGTGAAACCTTGATTTTTTTGTATTACTTTGGTCTGCTTATATGATCTTGATATTCTTGTTAAACCGTAATTTGCTTATACAACCTTAGTTTGTTCATGCTTAGCAAAATTTTGAAGCTTAGTGACTGTAGATTTTTCGACGCTTAAGAACTGCATAAAGTTTCCAAAACTATGATTTGCTCAAAGAAACCTTCATTTCCTTTTTCATATACACCTATGAATATAGGATAATTAAATGAATTTGATTTTTATGTGCTTACAGGTGAGGCTTTAACAATCTTAATTTTCACGTGTTTAGCTTGACACTGAAGGTTGGTGTTCTTGATTTATGTTAACCTAAATTGTCATTAAGGTTCACCAGCCTTTATTTGCTGGTTGCCTATGTAACATAGGCCATACAGGTATAATAAGATTATTTTACGTTGACTTTATTGCTTTCAGACTGTTTAGTCTTTGGAAGAACTTTTAGCCAAAGCACAGTAAGCAACTGCCTTCAGTTCTTTTCAGAATTCATTTTCATTTGAGCTTTGATTGAAAATTTGTATATGAACGAAATGGATACAATTTAATGTACAAAAAAAATTGACTAAAGGAAAACTCGTATTATTATAAGCAGTGCAATTTAAAAATTTTTTTTAAAGTGATTCTCTCTAAAAAGAGTTTGCAGAAATTTCGACTTTCAGAAAAAGTAAATTATTCCCTATTGACTATATGGAAATGTAAAAAGTTAATGAACTTTTTTTTGTTTATTGTAAATTTTTGTAATGGATAAATTTTATCTATACCTCTTTTTGTTAGCGAAATACTTTCTTTTAATATCCTCTTTAATTGTAATACGAAATAAATAAGAGTGCATTCAGAAAAGATGAAAATAAAGAAAAAACCATGCAAATTAACAAATCTGCAGACAATGAATATATTTTCCGCAAATATTCGTTCGATGACCTCTTAAGGGAAGCTAACTGAAAACCAAACAAATTTTCCTCCTTTTGGCATCCATTATCCTTTACTTCCAGTGTTTTTCTCTGCCCTGACTTGTACTATTCTCTTTCCTTTAGCTTATTTTGTACTGTTTTGTGATTTAATCGCTCTGAAAGCGGTATCCATTTACTGCCACCACCCAACTCACATCACGTTCCAATTTGGATTTTTGCCATAGCGAAACATGCTGGGAACAGACTCCAACTACAATCCTGACCGTTATTAGGATGAATATGTATGTAAGATGTCCGTCATTAAGCTAAAAATTGTATAAGAGCGATATCCTCGGTATATAGTAAAAGTGTATCTGAACGATACTCCTCTTGTATTTTTTAACCTAACCTTTATGAGCCATTAAAATTGATAAATAAATTGTAGAAAGGAGCATCTTTCGGGAGGGACCAAGCTGAGCTATACCTAACCCTAAATAATGTGTTCGCTCGACAGAGTGGCCTCGAAAGGCCAAATGGGAAGCCGCGTAGACAATTTATGAACTTTACGAGCATGGAAGACGCCACCGTGTCTGACACTTTTCATTGATGACCAAATAACCATGGAATCGTATCATCCTAGATGCCGGCAAAAATATGCTTCACGCTGTTTTCGTTTGTTTGCTTAGTTTTTGCGATTTTCGTTAAGTTTGCGCACAAAATTAACTACAACGAAATTTTCTGATTACTAACAGATTTCGCACATTGAACCCATTCAAAGAAAATAACGATATGACCGATAACTATGGATTTCATACAATAAAAAATATTTACCGCCTCAAAAAAATAATTGTTTTCTCTTAAAAGCTTTCGTTTTGGATACGCTAAGAAAAAAGCCTTCTTGCCAGTTAACGCATTTATTTCCGAATCGAATTAATACTTTAACTTGGTTAACTGGAAAAAAATTTTTGCCCAAAAATTCTCCATTTTAAGTCAAGAAGATTTGAGTTTTGAAAGGAAAAAAAATTCAAATCGAGAACAATTTGTTTAATGGAAATAAGAGATGATAGCTGAGATTAAATTATGGTTTATAAAAACTGCATATTAATCGGTTAATTGGACTTTGGGTGTGTCGTAAGGATATGTGTTGAATATACATACATAAGTGCTAGCACATGAACAGGGATCGTCAGCTACAACCCCTTCGAGGAGAGGGCAAAAATACTGCTGAGAATGGCGATGGTAGTTTTGTGAGGTGGTAATTATTTTCAGCGTTCAAGGATAGTGCATTTTACAAGCCTATGTTTGGATATGCGCCAGCAGGCCACACCATTGGTGGTATCTGTTGGCCGATGTACAATGTACTGCGGTGCAAGTAGTTAGGGTCGATGTTATTGTAAAGGAAGATTAGCCCTGACCACTCTATTCCCCAAATAAAACTAACAATCGTGCTGCACTCATTCTCTTTGCCCCGGACCGTTTTCGATGTCATTCAAGTGGTTGTCCCAAGCTGTGCATGGAGAGAAAATTGTGCTTATGATAGGCTTCATAATACCGACTCTCCTTAGTCGCCTCTTTAACCCTTTGAAGTATACATAACAACCCACCTGCCCATATTATTATTCGACAAAAATCTTGAAACCTGTTCAAAAAAACTAGAATGAATTGGTTGATTTTATTCGTGTTTAAAATTAACGATACGAGTATCTACTATAAGAATATGAATAATATAATACCTCAAAATGTCATAGTCTTGGATCAATTGATGGTCACATAATATTGTAACTTTCAATCGTTATGAGCGTGTGTGTGATTACTTGAACAATAAACGGTTACGCATAAAACAGAAAAGCGAATTTATCCGAATGGATTGTCAATAATTTCCGATGCATAACTAGAAATGTTCATCTTACCAGTGTTATTGGTAGAGCAACTAGAGCTATTTGGGCTCTGCGGTAAAACCTGGGGTCTGCAACCAAAAATTATACAGTGGTCATATCTGGCCATCTTCACCTACGTGGCTCTCATTTGGTGACCTAAGGCCGAACAACTTTCCGCCCAAGTAACCCTTCATAAAGTTGAAGAACTGGCATGCTTGGGTATTACAGGTGCCCTGAGAACTTGCCGCATGACAGCTCTTGAATCTCTTTTAGACCTGCTAGCTTTGCGTTTGCATATTAAAATGGAAGCAGCTAAAGGGGCACTGTTGGACATATTAAGGTTGTATTGGACCCAAGAGAATTCCAGAAAGCCAACTATGTATCGGATGCAATGCCGAGTAAAACTAACATAAACCAGTCCTTCAAGGTAGTTTCACGGAGCGCTTAACTTGAAAGGAGAAGTGGCCGTCACTTGAAGAAGTGGCCCATTTCTTTTACAGAGATCCCCATCCATTTTTCAGACAGAAATACATGGCTTAGAGCTTTGTGCCAGAGAATCAGAAGGAACCTACGTAACGCAAAGATCCACATCATTTTAGACCGCCAAGTTGCATTGAGACATCTAATGTCAATTCCAAGCTTGTTTGGTATATCCTAATGGTCATAAATCAGCTGGTTAGATGCACAAATATAACTTTAATGTGGGTGCCAGGTCATAAGGGTAACGAACTAGCAGATAAACTCGCCCAAAGGAAAGCGAATACTTTGTTCATTAGACCAGAACTATTCTATGATAACCTAAGGAGCCATTTCAGGTCCATTATTGACTCCTTAGGAGCGCGAGATCAAAAGCATATACTGGGATAATTCCTCAAGTATGAATCAATCTAAAAAATGCATAGTTTTTTCTAAGAACAGGGCGTTAAATGTCCCAAAACTCAACCAGCCAGACATAAGGCTAGGTCTGCAAATTAACGACTTTGGTCTGAAAAGGATGAAACGTTGAAGCACCAATAAGGTGGTGGGAGACTTCGCCATCTTAGATTGGCCTTTAGAATTAGGATTATTATTAACTAGCAATGTTGGATTGGTTTTGATTAGTCAAGTTTTGGAAAAGACCAAAAAAGTCCTTCAGTTTTATATTTGCTTAAAAAATATATTTCCAACGTGCATGTTAATTTTCTAGATCCTTCACTACTTTTTTTTTAGGATTAGCTTTGTATTAATATATCTTAATTAGTGCTCATTAGAAAAATGCCCAAAGTTTGCTGATTTAACTTTTATTTATCAACTTTGAGGTTAATATTTTTGTGCCCAATCAAATCAATTTCAGAAGATTGTCCTTATTGCATGTTGAACCCTACTTAGTCTCGCTCTGCTGTGCATAAACCTATTAACAATATGCATAAGCTTGTAAATATTGTAGTTGTAATAAATTTTGTGTCTGGTTGATCACAATTTTTTTTACTTTTTTTGCGTCATCTGAGTCGAATCCTTAATGGCCAGTGAATATTTTTCAGCTTTTATAGCGGAAGATCGGCTGCGTATTGTAGCTTAAAGCTTATAAAATTGTTTGCTACTCGTATCTCAAAATCAAATTTAGCTGCTATTTTTCTTACAACATTTTTCTTAAAGAATTCTTATTGATTTTTTTAATTTTTTTTTGCAAATATAGAAAGTTTTTTACTCAAACTATAAAGACCATATACAAATTTTATTCTTTCCTAACGTTCAATTAATACAAAAGCATATGGAATTCTCCTCTTGTTTTTGCTCACACAAAAATATTATCAAAATAAATAAATAACGTAGGAGTTTATAAAATCCTTAATCAGCTGCAGAAAAGCATAAAAAATTAAAGTAGAAAATTTCATTTGTATTTCGTCGAAATTCTCTTGTCGGCTTAAGGTGAGTGTATATTCTTGGCTAGTTGTATCCTATTGGAAGTAGAAATTTCTTTTAAAAAAAAACGTTTCTTCAGTTTGCTTGGACTTTTTTAATCTCTGCTTGTAAGCTTAAAAAGTGCAACAAACAAAAAGAAAATAAAAAGGAAGAAAATACTTAAAAGAACAAAAATTATATAAAAGTTTGACTACCAACGATGGTGTGGTGTGTAAATAAATAAAGAGTGTTGCCAAAATGAACTTGAATTAATGTGGAATAAAGTAAGACCGAAAAGGTGAACCAGCCACGTTGTGCATGCTTTTGATTCTGCATAAAAGCCCAAGATTGATTAAGGACACTAAAAATTCTGTTGAATTTTTTAAAAGGGATACCGTACATGGAAACGGTAACAACCGATGAAAGTATCCTTCAGGAAACTAAGTGCAATACTGAAGTTTCGATGCAGAACGAAATTATTCATGAGTTCGTGTCGGCACAGAAGCACTCAGAAGAGTAACCTTTTTTTGGACGGGGTAATCGAGTATCTTCTGCTTTTCCGTAACCAGGATTTAGGGCATCGATTGCGGACTGGGTCATTCGAGCATAGATGACCCATCGTACGTGTATAATGCCTTGAACAAATTGCTAAAAGCCACCCCATCTCCTATCCCCTTTCGTCCTAACATATACCTAACATATTTACCTACAATTTAACCGACAATATAGACAATTATATTGTGCTCTGTAATAATCAACTATACTATTATAGGTAAAAATTATTTACAATCTTCTTTCTTAATCATAAATAGTTAAGAATGAATTTGAAGAAAAAAATTTTCGCCAGTTCCCTTGCAACTAGAATTTCCCTTGTCTTCTGTTTATATGAGATTGTACAATATAAAATTTTCTACTGTGTTAAAAAACTTACTTACTTATACATGTATATTTTGGGGGGACATATGGAGAAATTTTGAGTAAAAATTATAAGTTGAAAAAAAGCTTTGTGGGTAATATATATTATCACCGACGATCGATAGTATTAACTAGTTGAGACCGCAGCATGCACAATTAATACGAATACTTCGATTGGAAACGACTACTTACCAGAGGGCTTTTACGAAACATTTTATTTCCTCTTTTCATTATTCATTATTTTTAATAATATAAATGGCTTTATTCAATAAAATTCCGAATGGGAAATAAAAGTTTTCTGTTCAGCTTATTTTATTTGGACTGTGCTCGTCTCTACCGTCTACCGCTATTCTGTATGTCCTTATGACCTTCCCTATGATGTCCGGTTACAAATATAATTTGTATTTGTCCTCTGATACACGTATTAAGGCTATTTCCTGATTAGTGGAGATTCATCGACAATCATTTTCTATTAACTTCAATAGTCGATAATATTGCACTGTCTTTGGCTATTATTCCACTTATTGTCAGTTTCGTCTTATAGATACAACTATTCTCTTATAGATACATCTTATGGATATAATTTTTATTTTTACAAGGTTCTAATTTAAAAGGACAATATATAAAATCAGGTTCTTGTAAAAACAAAATAAAAAATTGAAAATATAAAATAAAGAAAAATATTGAACAAAAAATTATTGGAATATCAAAATCAAAAGATACAATTATTGATAGACCACATCTGTATACATCTGTGCTCAATCAAATATCCTTAATAATCCGACTTATAAAATATCATTTGCTATTGATTGTAAAAAAATAAAAGTTTCTAGACAAATAAAAATTTTCATATCAACTTTTTTCTTTATCGTCGCTTTGCTCTGCTCTACGCTCTCAATGAATTGTTACCGATTTTCGCATTTGTGTCAATCTATTTCCGTTTTAAAAAATTCTGGCTTCATGTCCTTTTTGCCATTCCATTTGAAAAAGAAATAAAAAATTGTTTTTTTTTTCTCTACAGTTTATTATTTGTTGGTTTGTTAGCCAGACTGAATTGTCATTAAAGCAATTTTTTTAAAGTTTTTTCCTATTGTTGAATGTGGTTACTTTTCAGCTTATTGAATTCAGTTTTATACCCCATCGTCTTCATTCTCTCTTATCTTATTCGAATTGTTATTTGATGGTCGTCTCTTATTTGTTGCCCGTATATGTTTGTGTGGCAGTGTCTTTTTTTAAAAATTTATTTTACAAATGTACTTTTTTTCATTAGTTCTTTCTTTATAATGGAAAAAACTCCATTTCCATTTAGATTTCGGCTAAAATTTTTAAAATACACTCAAATACCCAAAATACATGGCAGTATGACAAGTCGATGATAAATTAAACAAGGAATTAATTTATTCAACAAAAAATGATTTACTTTTCAACATAGTATTTTTATACCGTAATACACTTCCTTCAACGTTTTTATACCATCCATGTAGTAAGATTTCTGTAAAAGAGGCCAAACTTTATAAAGGAAGCCTCAGTTTCGGTATTTGCATACAATTCTCAAGTTATGCAAAATAAAATTTGCATAACTTGAGAATTGTATACAAATTTTATTCCATCAAGCCATTTGCTTATGTTTGGAAATGGGAAAAACTCGCTGGTGGGTGGGAAATCAATTCATAATGTAATTTTACTAATATTTCTGTTGCAATTGCTGATAAAATATGCATCTAAAATATTATCGTTTTTACCATTATACAATATATGTATAATATTATCCGGTTATTGTTTTTAATTTATTAAGATAGTCGATCAAGAGTATTCCATATACTTGTATATCCCACAAAACAGTAGCCATAACCGTTCCTGCCGATGAAACCGTTTTTGGCTTCCCTTGTCCATGTTTGTAAGTAGAAGTACCTTGGTTTCTAGTGTTTCATGGTGCGTCCATGTTTTATTAATATTTATTATTCGACGCAAAAATTCATTTAGATTATGTTCGAATACTCAATTAAAGTTGGTACACAAGGACGTTTTTGGTCTCACCGATAGTTTCATCATACCTGAAATTACATGTTCTTTTGAGATAAATAGAATGTCAACTATTTTATACAATTTTATGTGAGAGTCCTTTGAAACAATATCATGGATTTTATAAATAATTGCCTCAGTGGTTACCTAAATTGGAAGTCTTGGGCACTCAGTATCACTTGTACTCGTACGACCATAACGAAAATCAGCAAACCCAATCCAAATCATTCTATACGATGGTAAGGAGTCTCCATAATATTTTTCAAGCTTGGTTTTGATTTCAAATATTATTTTTCCTTTTAAAAAAAAGGGAAAAACGTTATTGAGACATGAAATTCCCCTTTTCCCATATTAATAAAAAAACACAAACCTTGTCTGCTTTTTAAACTAATAAAGAAATAATTATATAAATGTTATATGGCGTTATCTTAAAAAAGCCGATTAATAAAAATAATATCATTTTGCTGAAAACAGCTGCATTTCTTGCATTTATCACTGACTTATCATATTGCCGTCGCAGAAGGCTACATCTAATAAGATGTAGTCATATTTTGCCATTATCTCTTTATCATATTTTTTACAATGTTAAAAAGTTTCGAAACTATTAAAAATATATCTTTTTATGAATGTAGCAATCGTACTGCCATGTATCAGCGTTTTTTAGCCATTTTAAAATATAGATCAAATAATTATCAAGTTGGTGATTCTTCCTTATTATCGTAATAATGAGGCTCTTTTCTCGCTCTGTGTATACATCAATAAGCAAGATTTCTATAAATTATGCTCCGAAAACCTAGAAGTGACTATGGGGCCGCTATTGTAACTGTCTGGTGTGCATTTTGGTCTAAAGATATTTATTTTTGATATTGTAAAGTTTCATTCCCATGTTTCCAATTATATTTCAGAAATACCCATAAAAGATTTAACCATTCCTTCCCGAAAAACACCAATCAACAACTTAAGCGACACTGGTCCCACGATTTGCTAAAATACTTATGCTTAGATTACACCGATTACACTTTGACCATGAATAAGATTGTGCAGGTTCACCGCAAACAAAGTTTGTGCATCTAATCATGGTGTAATCGCATCAATGAGCATCTGCACAAATAATTAATTGTTATTCACACGCAATTTAGGTGAGTAAAAAGAAATTTCAACATGTTGAAATATATTTTTGATCATGTGACGATTCGTGCAATTTTTTTTTTGGTAAATTCTCTACTTGGTCGCTACTGTTCTTATTTTATTTACTTTGTATTTTTAATAACGTTTTCACATTGATTTATTTATTTTGATTATTTATTTTAGTAAATATTTTTAAACATTTAATTCAATATTAATTTCAAAAATTAATATTTCATATTTAATATCCAAATTAATTATTTTTTATTTGTATGTTCGTACGCGAACGGATTTTTGCTGCTATTTTTTTTTTTAATTTTCATTAGTTAGTCTTCATTTTGCATAAATCAAAATAGCTTTTATAAAAAAGGTCATATATTAAATAAACTTTATCTTATATAAAGTTAAATACAAATATGCAGGCACATAGTAATTATGGTAACTGACAAATATTAAAATAAAGGATACTTAAATGATGAGCTCGTCACGAGCAAAATGAACGACGTTATATATAATATATCTACGAGCACTCACGATTAAATCATATATATGTTCATGCAATTTGTCCTTTTTCATGCATGTCATAAGCAAAAATTGATCGTCCACGCGCAAAAATCGTGCAATTACACGATCAGTATAATTTAAAAGCGAAATGTTTATTTTGTGTGTTACACGCACTGTGTAATGTAAGCTTAAGACTTAACTTATGTGACAAATGTATATGCAAGCAGGAGAAACTTCACGTTAATTAACACTATTATCTAAATCTGCTTTTGGGTTTGTTGTAGTTATAGATATCTGTACAAATTTAAAAAAAAAATTAATTTTAACATAACCATTATTATGTTAAAAGTGTTTGAGAACAAATACCTCTTTATAATGAGCACCCTCTTTCTATGCATTGCCAGCCCAATTTGTATTAGAAAAATTGTCTATTAAAATAAAGATACTTTATGATAGAAGCAAGAAAAGGATATGCAAATAACCGAAAATATTTAAGAAAACAACTATAAAAACGGAAAGTAATGGAATTTTTTTTAAATATATTGTACAATAATTTGTTTTGTTTTATCCTATTTTTTTTGTTAATTTATTTATATTTTGATAGTTTTTCTGTATAACCCACTCATGGGCTAACAAATCCTTGAATTTTTGTATGTGTACATACGCATACTTGGTAGTTATTTTGATGATATTAAAGTTTTTCGTGTTGTTTTATTAATTTGCGGAAAATTTCCATTTTGTTGTTTATGAAATATTCAGCAATAATTATCCGTGTTGCAGGTAATAATATTTGGCCGGCAAGCCATTTGGGGTGGTTTCGATGATGGTAACACATTCCCCAAACCAAACTACTCTCAACAATGGCTGTTATTCCGTTATCATAACAGATAAGAAAATATACAAACAAACACTCCCCAATCTATATAAACAATTTTATGGAGGTGTTGAATGTATGTAGTTACAAATGGAATAACAGCTACATAACTATAGCCACAATTGCAACATTGGCAACAGCAACAGCCACAACAACTGCTTTCAACGAAATTGACCCCAAAGCGAAATTATTAAATGTTCTACATGCACACGAGCATATATTTATGCGCGCATACACATCCTTTTGTATATAAGAATTTGTATATGTTGGTGTAGTCCATTTCTTTTGTGTACTTATTGTATTAAAAAATATATGGTAGTGGGTCGGTATAAGGACGCCTGATAGACTGGGGAACGAAGAAAAAAAAAACACAACAAGGATAACAATAGGTTAAGAGGAAAGGGTCTGCTTACTGAGAGAGCATTTCAGTTAACTGGGTTGAGAGAGAGCGGTGTAGTGTTGAGAAGAGTAAATCTGCACAAAATGAGCGAGCTTATTATGGTGAGATATTCCTAGCCATTAGCTTGCGGTTATGTTCGAAGTGCGGAAGAAAACAATGTCGTAGTAAAAGAAGAAACGGCTATAGAGGGGCCGGAAAAGGGTGAACAAGTCAAAGTAGAACAGGATTCGTTTATCTGACGTTGTTCTGCAATTAAAATTTTTCCAATTATCCTCTCTTTATCCCTTTTAACTTGTCTTAAGTTGGAATAGTTCCTGCTAACGAGCGTACAAAAAATTCTCTCCTGTTTCCAATTTTGTTTTTGTTTGTTTATTTTTACTCTCATTTCAATGTTGCACTCTCTTCAAATATATTTTACTATATCCTCCTCTAATCCTCTCCCGTCCTCTCCATAGCATTTTTTTCCATCACAATATCTCCCTCATTTTTATTACTCATTTTAATTTTGTATTCCTCTATTCTATGGAAAATTCACCTTTATCTTTATGTAATAACGTTAATAAACTAATTTTTCTATACTCTTATTATAAGGACATGTTGTAGTAATGAATAAATTTTATTTTCACTTACATTCCTTTTAAAAAAAATGTTCTCTTATATTTTTTACTTTTATTCATAATTGAAGAAAAAAAAATTAAAAATAAATCGTTCATAAAAATGTCTTCAAACGGAACTTTTCATATTAATTTTTGTATTCGCACAGTAAGAAGAGACCTTTACAGATCTTCCAGGTAGTATATCACTCATAGTTCCGAAGGGCTGTTCTTCCACTTCTGGCAAAACTCTTGCGTTAGCTTTTTCACCTATCATTTTCTTCTGGAATTTTTCCGAATAGATGAAAAACAGAATTTGTCCAAGTAGTTAACCAAAAAGATAAGTCCTCTTCCTCCTCTAATTATATACCCATTGAACCAATCCATTGGATAGATTCAACTCCGTAGATCTCTTATCTGTTACTTCTAATCCAATCCATTTTTTCACTGATGACAGTACTCTCAGCATACCATATTCATTTCCTGATTCATGTCCTTGCTCTTCGACATATTATACAATAGATAGTATATTCCTGATTCATGTCCTTGCTCTTCGCCGATATAGATAGTATATTATTATGGGGATCAAAGGATAGTGTGGAAGTCAATACTTCCAATAATAAATATTTTCTGGGACCAGAGTAGACTTTCCAAGCAGGATGTTCCTCAACCATACGAATTTAGAGTCCAACCTATCACAGCCTATTAAGGTTAATTTTATCCATAACCGGACAGTCACCAAATTTCAATTTTATGGTTAGAATTTTTGAGCAAATTAATTTTCGAGCAATATAATTTGATCCAAATTAGGAAACTTACTTTGTTTTGCTTTCATTTATGTGCAGTCCAACATTTTTCGCCGCCGGCTTAATTTTGATAAATTCATCTCCTATAGCTCTTTCTGATTGACACATAATGTCAATGTCGTCGACATATACTAAAAGCTGGACAGATAGCATCCACACTCGTCGCTTTCGCGGACGACGTAGTGGTTGCCCCTGTATCCAAATACCTGGAAGAAGTGGAAGCCGCATTCTCCACAACCATCCGGAGGAGAAGACTGGATGATAACGGCAGACCTGTCTTTGGCGGAACGTTCGACCGAGGCACTCCTTGTGAGTAGCCGGAAGAAAATGGAGACCATCACCATATGAGTAGGTGACCACGACATCAAGTCGCTACCCTACATCCGGTATCTGGGAGTGGTCTTGGATGCCAGACTCAACTACAAGGAGCACATCTCCAGCGTCAGCAGGAAGGCATCAGCGGTACAGGGCGCGATCTCGCGGATAATGCCCAATATCGGAGGCCCCAGGCAAATCCGAAGGCGACTACTGGCAACTGTAGTTACCTCCGTCCTGCTATACGGAGCACCAGTGTGGGCGAAATCGCTAGAGCTAACAACATACCGCAAGATAATGTCATCACTCCAGCGGCTCTCAGCGATTAGAGTAGCGTCGGCATACCGAACGGTATCACACGATGCGGTCAATGTCGTGGCATCATGCCCACCCATCGACATCCTGGCAAGAGAGCGGGAACGCCAATATCGTGGGAACAAGGAAGAGCGGCGAAAGGTACTATGTAAAGAGGAGAGACCCGAGAGTCTTCGCCTCTGGCAAGAGAGGTGGGACAGCTCGACGAAGGGTCGGTGGACTCGTCGGCTGATCCCAGATGTCACGAAATGGGTCACTCACCTGAACGGGGAAGTCGGGTATTACATCACACAACTCTTGACTGGGCGCGTATGCTTTCGGGTATACTTGCACAGATTCAAGAGAACTGACTCCCCAAACTGTCATCATTGCCGCGATGTGATCGAAGATGCAGAACACGTGTTCTTCCAATGCCCGGATCCAACGGCGGGATGTGACGGTGAGTACATTTGTCATCGGCGATATTACCCCAACGATTTTGCCATCTTTTTTTACACCCATTTCTTTTCTCTGTATGAGCCACAGCGTCACACCAATCTCTCCGGTGGTACAGCCTCTACCGCTCATCGGTGGAGTAAAAAAACAAGTAGTCCGCGCTCTCTACCATCAGGTCACAAGAAGGTAGAGAGCGTGGTATTGGTATGCCCGAAAACATCAGTATCCCGTAAAAAATTTGAATAGCTAGTCACTATGTCGTCGCTCTATCTACGGATCCAACGGCGGGATGTGACGGTGAGTGCATTTGCCATCGGCGACATTACCCCAACGATTTTGCCATCTTCTTTTGGACCCATTTCTTTCCTTCGTATAGAGCCACAACGTCACACCAACCCCTCCGCACAGCCTCTACCGCTCATCTGCGAGTATTTCAATCGGTGTCATTCCGGTCACAACACAAGTGGTCTCGTATAACACCGTTCGGAATGCGCAGGCCACCCTTAATGCGCTCTTAGGTTAAACTGAGACAACTCCACATATGTTTTTTACTCTAATCAGCCTATCCGCCCAAGTAGGATAGATCGGACCACAGTCGCCAACAGGGTTCTCCCAATCTGCCTGGGTTCCAGGGCAATAATTATCCCCGCTGCCACGCATCAATCATCACCCCTAGGTACTTTAGATATAGTCCCGAGATCACCTCTCCCCACATCTAATGGTGATACTCTTTCTCCACTTTTCCTGCCTGTGATATGGACCGTCTCCGTCATATAGTCTGCACGTTTGGGAGCCAACTCCGAACTGAAGCAACACTCTCTTCACAGATCTTTTTCCTACGTCTTAACA
This sequence comes from Atherix ibis, assembly GCA_958298945.1. Lineage (NCBI taxonomy): Eukaryota > Metazoa > Arthropoda > Insecta > Diptera > Athericidae > Atherix > Atherix ibis. Next base: position 4,565,306 of record OY282610.1, read on the forward strand.
ATATTTATTTGTATTTACTTATGTGTGCACAAGTGTATGTATTTATGTGTTTTCGATTTCCCATCTCAGAGAGCTTTTATTAGATAATCCAAAAAAAATTTTACTTAAAAATATTTATTTTTCTTCTATTTGATTTGCTTTTTCTTTAACTGGATACGCTGTATAGTTACAGGATATGCACCCATTGTATGTATATATATTAGTCCACACGTATTGTCAATAGCTTATATAGGATAGAAAGAGACAAGATGAAACACCTGTTAAAATTGTTGTCGGTATTTTTATGTGATTTTCATGAGGGAAAACATTGATTTGTGTATTCGTTGGCTGAAGGGAAAATGTTTGAGAACAATGCTCCCAACAAAATTATTATCTGACAAGGAGCGCATAAAAAATCCGATATTTTTATCAGATCCGAAAGGATTTGCAAAAATTGTTTAAAGCCAGTAACAGAAGAAGAAAAAAATAATTTCATTTTATAAAAAAATTATCTAGATTCCTCAAAGATAATATTTGAAAATTTCTTCTTTCGTTTATTTAATAAGATTCGTCACATATTCTCCTTGGGGCTTCTTCGATTTCGTTCTCTCTTTCTGTGTAATTACATCGTCTACTGGTCTAATGTACATTGTATCCACAACCCCCCCCCCCCCCTTTCCCGGTAGCCATTGGCCTTTCCCCCTTAAGTTTCTTCAATAATTTTGATGTTTATTTTCGATTATTTTCTTTCGGTTCTCCATTTATGTACTCGTATATGGGTACACATACACATAGGCATATATATAAGCAAGAGCATTTCGAAACGCTGAATATGATGCGTGCGCAATCTTGGTCTGCGCAGAAACTGCTCCATTTTCTATAATTGCCCCAACACCATCCCCCCGAAATATAATTGTCGGTATTTTTTGTCATATCATTTCTTGTTAGTTCGTTATTCATCAACACACACCTCCGCCCCCCAAACATTACCCCTTAAAATGCCAAAAAACTGAATAGCTGATTGTTGATTTAAAACTTATTGGTGTGGCTTTAGCTGAATATATGCTCTTTCCTGTTATGTGTATTGGTGCGTCTAGTAATGCATTGAAAATTCCGCTGATATCCCTTGTAGTTGGGGATGTGCTTGAATACATTAAAATATCAACTATAAGTTCGAATGAACTCCGCTTTGCGCTTGAGAAAAAGTTCTTTTCACTGTTATTCATATAAGTCAGAAAATCTATGTGTGAGTTAGTATTTGCACGTGGATAGGTTATGAAAAATAACATAAATGCATATGTGTACGTGTGGTGGTTATTTAAAAAAATTTCTTTTTAAAATTTATTTTGTTTTTTTTTTTTTAATAAAGTTTTTCAAAAATTTTACAAAATTTTATTATTCTTAAAAATTTCGAAAATTCTTTTTTCCCGCCAATAATAATGAGTTCTTAAGAAAAAAAAAATTGTTTTTTTTTCTTTTCATTTGGGATATTTTTTGTATAAAAAATAATTAAATTCGAATTAATTTCTAAGATAGGAGGATGATCATTATGAATTTTATAATATTATGTTGATGATTGTATTGTCAATATTTATGAACAATATTATGATTAACTTTCTAGAAATGGCCGTACTCATATACATATATAAAAAAGCTTTGGGAATGCTTGCTCGTTGAGGTAATTGCATGGCATGCGCAGTCTTTGGGTAAAAATATGCATTGAATTTTAGTTAAGAATTTACACCGATTTTCGAAAACTGAACGTATGCTGAGAGCAGGTATGTTGAAATATTCGCGCCAGCACTATTACTTGAGCAAGCAACCATATTTCGACAGGTAAACTGGGATTGACTACTCTGTTAGAGCTTGCCATTTTTCCGGGGTCCTTTCCGTCTCCACTTTCATCTTCTCTAGCCGCCGGCATAATACTCATTACTTCTTTGGAATGGGTCGTGCCCATATGGGTTGGAAGGGGTGGTGGGGGGGTGGGTGCGGCTGGTTGCAGAAACCTAAATGGACGAACTGATTTTAGTTTACTGTGTCGTGTAATTTGGCCGACCAATTGGCCCAAATTTTTCCTTCTCAAATAAAATAAGAAAAAAATCAAAATCAAAGTGAACAAAAAAACAACAACAAACAACAAAAATAAAAACCCCACAAGTTTTACATAAATTCCACTATACTCGTATATGCCAGTATACGCGATAGTATATTATATTTTCGATTTAATATCAACACCAATACATTTACAAATATCCTTTCTACAAGTATTATATGTACGATTACATGCATGGTCATTTGACACTAAGTTTTGATCGAAATTTTGTGTCCCATTATTTATTTCGAATAAGAAATAAAATTCAAATCAAAACCTGTTAATTTTAAATCACCTTCCCCCCCCCTTCCAAGCTTTGTTGATGGTGGAGTGTGGTTAGGTGTGGTTAGAAAGGTAGTTAAATAGTTATTTATTATTATTTTAGTTTGCCAAATTGACAATCATAAAATAGATTCATTGGAAAATATGAGATTGGACAATTTGAATAATTTGAGCAAAATTTCTCCCAAACGAAATAAAAGAACGAAAGTCAATCAATGAAGACGAATCAATTCGAAAAGTAGACCGGATAAAATGAATTTTCTTTTGTTTTTCGATAAAAGTTTTCTTTATACATACAAATATAAGAGATAGCATACTCATAAATTGGGCTAAGCTGGATTTGTATTAAAATATTTCAACGAATTTCGTATGTCTGTATTATTTCTTTCCTCCAATTCACATAAAGAAAAGTACTCTGAGAATTGTATAAGAGTGCTTATATATAATTTTAGTGAATTAATTTTATTCAATCAGAAAGTTCTCCATTAGTCTTATAGCAAGTAGAAGAACTTATTGCACTTAACAAATAAATATTATTTTAGTAATAACAGTAGTTATTAATTTATTATTATTGTTCACAAAAGTATATGATATTTTCCAATATGAAAAAGATTTATTTTGATCAAACTGTACATTTGAGTGGAAAAGTTTTTAATCTTAACAGTTGAGATTTTTTTCTTTTAGAAAATATATACTTTTAGTTTGTTGGTCAGTTCATTTTCTAAAATAGACTACTACTTTTCTTTTTATATAAAAATTAATTATGGTATAATACTTTCTAGAACTAATAATATTTAGAATCAATCAACAAATAAAATACTACGAGTAGCAGTAGATATCAGATATTGCATATTGATAGGCGAATTGATAACTACAATATTATAAGCCCCTCGCATTGACTTGGGGATTATTTTATTGTTTTATTTTTATATATATTTTTTGTTGACCTTAACAGAATTTTGTTTCTGAAGAAATTGTTATTGGTATAAAGAAAAAATCCTAATGAATCTTCGATTGTTGTAAGGGAAGAGGAAGAAGGTATTAAAATTTGGATTGGAAATAAAGTTTTTAGGAACAATAAGGTCCTAAGGAGTAAGGGTAGTGAGCACATTAACCTGCTAGGCATACTTGTCTTTAAGCGTAGATTGCATGGGAAGCGGGGGGGGGGGGGGTTGGTTTCGAAGGGGTTGCAGAGTAGTACTCCCACAGGCACCATAATCAGGAAAGGAAATCTTTTCAGAACAAATGGTGGATAATGGGGTCTCCTAAAAGTGTTAATTTCTCCATGGGGATGGAAAGAGCGGTTAAAAGTAAGGAGATGTAAGAAAAAATTACTAAAAAATTTAAAAAAAAAACAACTAAAAGAAAACTATTCATGCAAAAGGTCGGGAATAGGAAATGAGGAGGATGGGACAAAAAATTGGGCCAAATGACCTAATGATTGAGGCGCTACAGAATGGCCTCTGGCTCTTGTCACAAAGATCGTATAAGAAAAACAAAAACATTTTTGTGCGCCATCTAGTTATTGACAGATCAAACTTGGCCAATATAAAAAAAAATGGGAAAATATAACAAAAATATTTAGGGGATAGGAAAATCTCGAAAGGAAACCAACAAAAGGGGTTCCAAAATCTCCAAAGGTCGACGTTAATGGGAGAGACTTGGATGTTACATCTCTCATTGGCCTTTCACCAAATCCATCCTTTGACACTCCTCGGCCAAATAATTTTGGAGTGCCACTTTTAATTACCTCCCCCTTCCCCCCCTCATATAAGTATAATTTTTTTCAATATACATGCTTGTTTTTTTAATATTTGCAAATAGAAAATATTGTAGATTTTTAGTACGATTAAAATTTACAAAAAAAAAAAACAGTTCTATTGGAGGAAAGGATTTTGTGGTTCCTAAATTCAAAAAGTAATTTTCGGGAATCAAATAAGTTTACGGTTAAGGCCATGTTGTTTGCTTGCATTGGAATTATTTTTGTTTGTTCATATCTAGATTTTTGGCATATCTTTTAAATCGTCAAAAATGATTACTTTTACAGGTTTTAAAAGTTGCATTTAAAAAAGTTAACAAAAAAAAACTAGTGTATATTTTTTTAAATTTCCGGTTTTATTAGAAAGATTGAACCTTAAAATTTAAGAAAGAAGCAAAACATAATTTAAATGACTGCCACGGCTGGCGTTATAGTACCCCATAACGCTCGACCCAATTATTTAGTACATTTTCGATTGTCTGGGCCTGTATCTCTTTAATGGCAACTTTGATTTCGTGTTTCAAGGCCTCAATTGTCTCTGGATGGCTTGCGTAACATTTATCCTTAACGGCTCCCCACAGAAAATAATCCAACGAGCTCAAATCACAACTCCGAGGCGGCCAATTGACATCAGAATTTCGGCTGATTATTGGGTTTTCGAAAGCAGTGCCCAAAAGTTGGATTGTTACGTTGACTGTGTGGCAAGTGGCCCCGTCCTGTTGAAACCAAATGTCGTCCATGCCATTCTCTTCAACTTTTGGAAATAAAAATTCGTTGAGCATGCCACGATAGCGCTCACCATTGCCCGTAACGGCGGCTCCTTCATCGTTTTCGAAGAAAAACGGGCCAATGATGCCTCCAGTCCAAAATCCATACCAAACCGTGATTCGTTGTGGATGCATCGGCATTTCCATAGTGACGTATGGATTTTCTGAGCCCCAGATGCGATAATTTTGTTTGTTGACACACCCACCGAGGTGGAAATGGGCCTCATCCGAAAAGATGATTTTTCGGTAAAAATGCTCATCTACGGCCAATTGATCTTAAGTCCATTGGGCAAACCGAAAACGCATCGGATGGTCACGCGGCTTTAGTTGTTGGACTAATTGAACTTTGTGAGCTTTCATTCCGAGGTCTTTGTGCAAAATTCTCAACAGAGAAGTGCAAGAAATGTTCAATTCCTGAGAACGGTGACGAGTTGATGTTGATGGATGATCACGGACATTTTCAGCAACGGCGGCAATATTCTCGGTCGTACGCACTGTATTAGAGCGGGAACGTGTTGCTTTGGGAACCAACAAACCAGTTTCGCGAACTCGCTTCACGAATTTGTCCACAAGTTGACGTGATGGCATTCGATCTTTGCTCATTTTTTTAAAAAAATTCTTACAGTTTGGGTTGTCAGTTCTCAATATTTTCCAGTTTTCTTCGAACGTATAGATTACCATTTCGTAAAATTCAGACTTTCAACTAACTATCTGTCAATTCGTGATAACATTTAACACTCAAGTACTTCAAATAAATAGTGGTTCAAAATGCAACCGCTAGATGGACCACCCTATAGATTGTCAAAGTAAATTGGGAGAGTGGCTACTCTTCCAATTTATTATGATTTAATAGTAACGATAATGAGAATATGCCAAAAATTATGATATTTCCAAAACCTTTAAGCCAGGCAACCAACCTGGTTGGACATCTTTAAGCCGCATCGGATCTAAAAAAAATCCAGCAGTCAAGTATTATTATGCCGAGAAAATCTAATTTAAATCAGTTCATCAAAGTGGTTCTTACGGAGCGTCTAACTTGAAAGGAGGGGGTACTCGTCTTTTACGAGTACCCATCACTCGAGAAGGGGGTACTCGTCTTTTACATAGACGGATCTAAAATGAATGAGGGCGTTGCGGTTGGAGTAATCGAATCTTATTACCATCTATCTAAGGCCCTTAGTAAGTCTTCATTCATTTTTCAGACAGAAATACGTGCCATAGAGCTCTATACTAGAGAGGGTACCAGAAAGAACCTACATAACGCAAATATCTATATTATGTCAGACAGTAAAGCTGTATTGAAAGCTCTTGTCTTATCTGATGTTGAATTCAAGCTAGTTTGAAATATCCTTATGGTCCTAAATCAACTAGCTATAGACAACAATGTAACTTTGATGTAGCTGCTAGTCTATTAGGGTATTGAGGGTAACGAACTAGCAAAGAAACGTGCCAAAAAGACAGCGAATATTCTATTCATTGGACCAGAACTATTCTGTGGCAATCCAATGAGCTTCCTGGGGTTATTATTGAGTTCTGGAGAGCATGAAGTTAAAAGCTCACACTGGCATAATTACTCGGACATAAATCCCTCTAAAAAATTCATCCTTTTTTCTTAGAACACTGGCTCACAAAACTCAACAAACCAGACTCAAGGCTCTGACGAGGATGAAACGTCAGAGTACCTACTCTGCCATTGAGAGACTTCGAAATCTTGGTTTGGGGTTCCCTGATCCCAAGAGATTTACCGGCTACCTGCCAATATGATATTGAGGTTCCCTAAAAGCCTCAATATTACTTTTATTTGAGTTAAGGCTACTCACCACAAAGATCTTTTTGATATTAAGTGTGCGCCGCCATCTGGAATATGATGCAGTTGGAGGAGACCGGTTGTGTTGTGGTCGCCTATGCGAATGATCTTTTGCTCTTAATTGAGGGGGGGGGGGAGTAGGTCTGCAGTGGAGGTGGCGGGAAGCCGCTATATACAGATGTTGGGAGTGGAGGTTTCCGAAAGGAAGACGGTGTGTATGCTGTTGAGGGGCTTTTTGCGGCCAGTAGGCCACCCAATATTCGTTTGGGGACGGTTGGGGTCCGATACGCGCCGGAGGTGAAGTACCTTCGATTAAAGGTTGGGGAGAGGCTGAATTTTCGGCCTCACTTGCAACGTCTGAGGGGGCGCGTGGCCGTTTTGGTTGGAATACTAGTGCAAGAGCTTCGGAAGGAATGGGGGCTTCGATCCAGAACGGTGAGAGTCCTGTATAGGAGTGTGTTTGTTCCGTGTGCGATGTATGCGTCATGCGTGTGGGCTGACATTATGCGCCACCAGTATGCGGGGGTGGGCATAAACTCAGTGCAGCGTATGGTACTGTATGCATGTTTGAATGTGTGTGGGACCGTGTCAACCGAGGCGATGCAGGTTCTCATGGGAAAAATTCCATTGGACCTGGAGGTGCTGCGTGGAAGTAATCCGCTTGCAGGTTGTCCGGTTACGAATGAAGAGGTTCGGGATCTTGGTTCGTGCCAGCGGCGTGTACTGGTTCAGAACAGAATGTATTAAATATGGCAACGACGACGGGATGAAAGTGTGAATGGCAGATGGACGCATATGTTCATTCCGAATGTGTGCTTTGTATCTGTGTGTGGATTTGAACTTGGTCTGCACCTTGGGTATTTGCTCACGGGCATGGCAGCATGAATGGGTTCCTGCACAGGCGTGGTCTGGCTGCGGAGGCTAGATGCCCTTGTGGGGCGGAGGAGGAGAGGGCCAAGCACCTTCTCGTAGCTTGTGGCCTGTACGGGGACTTGCGTGACTTGGATGCGTGTGGAATCGTGGTGAATGATGAAAGTGTGGATGTGAGTGGTGTGTTGTGCGTAAGAGAGAGAGAGATATGAATGCCTGAATAGATTTGCCGTGGCACTGTTTGAGAGACGAATTAGAATGGTGCGTGAATGAGTGTGTGAATGACACGCAGGGTGGCTTCAACCGGTTGAAAGACCAAGGTCAATTCCGGTTGTACTTTCGGGTCTTGGCGAACCCGCGTACCTGAGCTGGCTTAGCGGTGCCTAGGAATTTACAAGATTCCTTACCGTAGCTCAATGAGCGGAGTACAAACCGAAGTACTCTTAAAACAAAAATTGGTACCACGGGAATCGGGGGCCCCATAGTGGAATACACTGTGCCCGATTAAGATCAGGCGCCATTTGGCAGCTACGTGGTGGTTGTGGTTAATACCCATGTCGTGGGTACGGTCTTCGGATCGCAGGTGGGAGGAAACTGGCAATAACCATTTTGCATTTATCTCGGGCACTGTCACTGCTAATGACAACAGAGGTTTAGATAGTCCTCGCCACCTGATTCTATCTGTTAACTGCCAGTAATGGTGGTACGTTGATTGAGCGTACCTCGATCCCTATAGTCGTAGGCGACTCGTGGTCTTGAGGTTTGGACAACCAAGTCACGTTAAATAACAACATATAACTGATCTTAAGTGTCTTTACTTAAGACCTTATAGATCTTACGGTCATAAGTGGGTATGGTCATCTTTTTTTAATAATTTTGAATAGTTGACCTCAATTAGAATTCCTACTCTAACCCTCCTAATTAATAATATTCTAGATTATAGAAACTATAATAAATTTAATTAAAAATTATTGCAATCACTTTTCCGAGTAGAGTAGTTTTTATTAATTTTTGTATTACTGTCTGCTGCAGCTTATTTTCGTTCAGTTTTTGGTCCAGTACCATGCTTCGTCCATTATATCGATTTCGGGTTGTTGTCTTTGAAAAGCTGGTGTTTTTATTTTCATGTACTTGATGGTTAATGGTTTTTTTCAGGAATTTTTTCCCTCACTTAAGGGATAAGACTATCAAAGTAGATTAGACAGTAAAGTGGTTTTTGGGAATTAGCGTAGGACCAAGCCTCGGTGGGAGGTATGATTTGGTGACAGAAAAAACTTAAAATTTATTATACTAAAAATTGGTATATCAATCAAGAATTGAGTTCACAGTCCTAGGAGACTTCCTTTCTGTTAATTAATTGTTTGAGATCAGCCATTTTTACTGTGCGCTTGACTTTTGGTAAGGATTAAAGAGAATTGCTTAAATTTGAAAATCATCTACAATTTTAATTTGAACGATGTTTAATATTTCTAGACAAGTCATTCCAATCAATTTAATCAAGATAAGATTACAACAGAAATAGCAACCTAAACGATATATGATGTTGTCAAGTGGCCACCATTTTGTGAAGCCACAAAATGTCCTTTGCTACAAATCTCAGAGGTTATAACGTCAAAAAAAAAAAAACATCATCAATAAATTTTGGTCTATTTTTTTTATAGTAATTTTTTAATTTAACATTTATTTACAGATTGGAAAATGGATTTTTTTTTTGTAAATTGATGTGTTTGTTCTCAAATAGATGGCACTAGCGGTTATTGTTAGATTTTGAAGCGTATTTTGTTTGGATACAATTTAAAAAAGTACTGGTTTTTTTGTTTTTTTGGTTATTTTTTTTTTAGTATCAATGATTATTGTAGTAAATTACCATTCAAAGAATTTGGAACTTTTGGAATAATTAACTCACGAAAGACTGTTGGACAGAATTTAATAATAAACTATGAGGTATTATTTGGTAAAAAGTGATTATATTCGTAAATATGATTTGTAAAGAAGAATTTCGGCTAAAGACAATAATTCTATTATTGGGAAAGAAGGCAGAAATGATTGAGAATGGATAAAAAAAAATCCTTACCCAATTCTCATACGAAAGAGGGTAGGTAAATGATGATGGGATAAAAGATATGCTTTGAAAATTGTTAGAAAATAATATTCGTCAAAGGAATAGGAAATATATTGTAAGCGTATGAAAATGGTAAAAGCGAAAGCGGTCCTTTTTGATAGGAAATTTTTTTATTATCTCTCATATACCTGTGTATGTGTGCGAATTCATTTTTGTATGTATTTTATATTTTTCGAGAAATTTTATTTAATTGTATGGCTTTCAACGTTTGTTTCTATGCCTATATGAAAATATTCCTTATAAGTTTTGTAGGTTTGTGTGTGTATGTGTGTGTGTACTTCTGTATGTGTGCGTGTAGAAAATTTGTTAATAGAATTTTGTATTTTTTCAATAATTTTTTTTATGTGAAAAAATCCTTCCTTTGCTTTAGTGGAAATTTTTCTTCTTTTGCCGAATTTTACATGTATGTGTGTGCATGAACATACACACATATAAGAGTACTTTTTTCTCATTATGGGAGTATTTGTGAAATTTGTTTGCATGGATGTGTTTTCAAAATATTCCTTTTTCACTGGAACATTTGTTTGCGCATCGTACGCGCATTACACTAACACAAAACCGATACACTCTTACAGAATAACCGTAATATACACATTTACGCATGCATAAGCTTTGAATACACATAAGCATTTATTATGTATACAATTTAATTATCATCGTAGAAAGGATAATGAATAGGATATCAGTAATATTATTATATTCAGGAGTAGAGAAGTTTAAAGTGTACAGTGAGATGCGATATTAAAAGAGGACACAATCTACAAGTATATTTAAATGTAAACACATACAAACACATCACCCAAATTGATGAACTAAATACAAATGGTAGGTCATCAGAATGGACAGAGTGTGGAAAAGTGTAAGGGGAATACAACAGGGGAATCGAAAGCTACAGTGTAATGGAAATTATATACGAAAGAGAAAATCAATTCAAATACAATACATTAACAAATGGGGAGCACTGTGTGTACTTGGTTTTGTATTTTATATTTTATATATATTAAAAAAAAAATTTTTTTTGTTCACTTCTACTCTGTACTATCAAGACAAGACCATATTACATGTTTTCACTTTAATCATTTCGCCTTGTCCGAGTATATATTGTCGCTACAGCAAAAAAAAAAAATTCTATAAAAATAATAAAAATCTTATTAAAAGAAAGTTTGTATTTTGTGCAAAAAGGAAAAATTTATTTCAATCAAAAAAAAAAATTGATTATCTTTTTAAAAAAATTTATATTAAATAATTTCATATAATATAAAAAAAAAAAGTATTAAAAAAAAAATCGATTTTATTCCATAAGATTTTTTGTTACTTTAGTATCTATCAGTTTGTTGTGTATTAATTATTGAAACCATTTATTTATTATCTGTCGATTAAACGGGATTTTATTTTCTATTTAAATATATAAGAAAATAAATAATAATATTTAAAATAAGTGAATATCTTCGAAGTGAAAGAAACTATTTATTATTTACACACTGAACTGATAATATCTTCTTAAAATTATATATTTATTAGTTATATTATATTATGATTATGGTAAAATTATTGTTGCTATAAAATAAAAAAGGCATCTTTTAAGAACTAAAAAAAAAATACATCCACGAATATATATACAAAAAAAAACATAAAATAAGTGAAAATAAAAACATGCACAAAAAAAGTGAATTATTCAATAAACAAAAAAAAATTAAATCTTCATAAATATAAAATATTAGTTATTTTATATTAGAGAACATCATCATTAAAAAAAAAATTATTATTTAATCACAGTTTATATTAATGCAGATAAATATTGATGAAAAATTAGCCAAATTGTTGAATTAAGAAAATTTATCATATAACCTAGTTTACCCGTGCCCCCCCCCCCCCCTTTTCCCCCCTCTCGCAATATTCCAAAGAATAAATAAAAGCTGATTTCCCAAAAGTGATTAAATGAGAAAAAATATTTTTTTTTTGAGAGATGGAGAGAAAAAGAGAGAGATAGAGCAATTATCCTCAGAAATTGAGAATTATCCTTAGAATTGAGAATGAATTTTTGTAAGTTCATTTTTTTTCACATAAAAAATCTTTTAAAAAAATAATAAAACAAAAAAAAAATACTTCGAAAATAATGGTTTCTTTTCCTTTTTTTATATAAAATTAAGAAATACTATTAAATATAGTAAAATAGAAAAAAAAATCACTATCAACTAATTTTTGTAAAGCAAAAAAAAAATGTTTTTCTATCCTTTCCTTGTAATCCAGTTTATATGATATATAAAAACATTTAAAAAAAAAATACTTTTTTACCTAAACTAAAAAAAAATAATATTTTTTATTCACTTTAAAGTAAATGGCATTTTTGTTCTTGAAAAGAAAAAACTAAAATTTTTTCTTCTAATTAGATTGTGGGCTTTCTTATTGTAAATTTCCCCTTTTAATATGGGTTTTTATTGTTGTTTTTAAGGACATTATTTTTTTACTTACACTTTGAATTATTTTTTTGTTTATAAAAATATTATATAAATAATATTTTCCCTATTATATATAATCATAATTATGTTGATTTATTATTAATTATTATATAATATTGAAAAAAAAAGGAACACTTGAGAGAAAAATTTCACACCGCAAAAAATTGACATAATTTTCAGGGGATACTCCCTTTTATCTTTTTTATTTGAAAAAAAATAATTTCCTTTTCATTCTTTCTAAAAAATAATAATAATTTTTTTTATTTGTCAATTGATGGACAATTTTAAAAAAAGAAGGATTTTGGGTTAAAAGTTTTCGTTTAAAAAAAAAATAAAACATTTATTTTATAAATAAAAAAAAAATTTTCTTTTTGTTTATTAAAAATAAAGTTATTAACGAATATTTGTGAAAAAAATATTTTTTTTTTGGTGCACAACATAGAAAGTTACATAAAGAAAAAAGTGTATTTATTTAGGCTCATGTGCGAAGGACGCGGAAATTTCCTGTACACATTTTTTTTTTGTTCATAAAAAATTTACGTCCTGTTTTTCCAACAATAAAAAGATATTTGTTATTTATGGATAATTTCAGGTAATCTTTTTATATATTTCATCTAAATTTCGGATATATTTTTGTTCATATTTCAATTTATCTAATCTTAGAATTATTCGTTAATTAATTGATTAGGAAGTAATTTTTTTTTGTAGCTGCTAGAAATTTGCATATTTAAAAAAAAAAAAATATCCTTGATATGGATAGAATTTTTTGAGAATTACAGAAGAATTTTTTACAAAATAAATTATGAAGTTAATTATTTAAGAAAAAAAAAAATCATCTGCTATGCAACGGTCCAAAATTTGAAGCAAACTATTGTAGTAAAATTCCTTGAGGAATAAATAGATTAATTAAAATTTCAATAGTTTTAAAATTTTAACAACATCACTAAAAATTATTATTATACAATAAATATTTATAAAAAATAAACGTCTAATATAGAAATATTAGCTTAACCGATCTAATGCCTGAAGTTACGAATATTAACAACTAACACCATCTGTTCACTATAACCGACACTTCTTTCTTATCACAACATAAAATGACATATTCATTTTTTTTAAAACTATTCCTTACTAATTACTAATGATGATAAGTGCAAATTATCGATTATATTAAATTTTAGGAACACGAAAATAAAAATCAGTTTCCTTAATGAAAATCAATATAATAATATATACAATTTATTTATTCAAATTTATTCTCTACAATAAATTTTATCGAAAATACAATTATACACACTCATCGATAGTATTTGTATTTTAATTGTAATTAGCCAAATGACTTGTTAAATATTAATCAATAAAATTTTAACTATGACACGCAAAATACCCAAAAGAAAAATCGATTTGCTTAACATAAATTTTCCATCAAATATTTTTCCTCACCATTATTATTAAATTAATATATGTAAATAGTTGTTAGTCGAAAGGTGTTCATTATTAATTGTTTCAGTAAATTTTCTTTAGGTAAAAAATAAAATATTTTCTCATACGTTTTCGTTTTTTTTTTTTTTGGTTTTTTATGTTTTTTTTTTACAGATTTAGCTTTGGCTTAAGCAAATGTGCATAGTATTCATATATGAAACTGTAAATGTTGTGTATTAGCCTCTTAAAAACAATTTTCATTTATATATTTCCTTTAAAAATAAATTATATATATTCAATTAAATGCAAGCTCAGAATATAGATGGCAGTAGGGCAATGTACAGGCTTGTACATATTTACAATACTCATCTTATCGCTATTCAATTTAAAATTTGGAAAGTAAAATAAAATCAAATGTATTTAAAATTTAGGTTTAGCCTAAATTTATCTTTTTATCTATTATTCTAAGTTTGCCATAATTAAAAAAAATAATTTTATATAAATAAGATACGCTAAAACTTTCTCCATAACTCGATCCTTTCAAGGTAATTTTTGATTAATTTTTCGCATATTTTGACTTGTAATTTGGCCATTACTTGACCGATGTTGTTTTTTAGATGTGATAAAATTTAAAAATTATCTGAGTAAATATTTTTTATTATATTCTAAAAAGATTTCGGCTTCAAATCGCATAATCTTTGGGGTCATTTCACGAGTACAGCACCAAATTTCGAAATATTGCGTCCTGAAAACTTTTCGTATAATAAAGCAAACATTTTTCATGTTTTCGAACTTGTAACATTTTAATATTGAAACTATGTGTATATATGGCTCAGATTAAAATCTTTAAGTTTAGATAAAAAATAAGCGGGCAATTCGGTGGTTATGACGCTTAGAATTAACGCTTACGGTCTCTTCTTTTTCATTTTCAAAGAAATACAAGCCAATGACCCCTTCAAACCAAAATGCATATCAGACGGGATAGAATAGCTTTTCCACATCCATTTGTGGATTTTTTCAGCCTCCTATACGGAAATTTTCCTTCTTGAGCGAGAAATAAGCCTTATCTCACGAAACGTGGCTACAGTAGAACCACAAATTTTGATAATTTTTTTTTGCATAGATACAATAGCTTTTCCACAGCCATTTGTGGATTTTTCGAGCCTCCTATACGGAAATTTTCCTTCTTGAGCGAGAAATAAGCCTCATCTCACGTAACGTGGCTACAGTAGATCCACAAATGTTGATAATTTTTTTGTTGCAATTTTAACGCAATTCAAAATATAAAATGCCAGACCATTATCAAAATTAAGATAATGTCTCTTCTTCTTCATTTTCAAAGAAATAAGAGCCACAAATGCATAACAGACAGAATATTTTTTCATAGATACAATAGCTTTTCCACATCCATTTGTTGATTTTTAGAGCCCCCTATATGGAAATTTTCCTTCTTGAGCGAGAAATAAGCCTCATCTCACGAAACGTGGCTACAGTAGAACCACAAATGTTGATAATTTTTTTTTTGCAATTTTAACGCAATTCAAAATATAAAATGCCCGACCATTATCTAAATTATTTTTATTTTGAATTACATTTAATTAAATATTTGTCAAACGAGAGGGCTATACTTTCCGTACTACAAAATGGATAACCAATAGTAAGAGAGTATAAATCATAACTAGTGACCTCTATTTTCAATAATGCCAACTAAAGTATTTTCCAAATTTCAATCTAAAAATCTTCCCATTTTCTCCAACACTTATCGTGTTCATCAAAAGTTTTGTCATTTTTGTTCCAAAAAAAAAAATTTTAAAATCAAAACTTTACGTACTAAATGGTTTTAACAAAAGCAAAAAAAAAATGCTCCAAAACTTTATGGAAAAAGAAATAAATGTAAAACAAAAAAAATACAGAAACATTTAAACTTTTTGAAGTAAGAAAATTGTTCACAAAAAAAAAATAGGAAAATTTAAATGGAAAATGCATAAAATAAAATTGAAAGAATTTTTCTTTTTTGTTGGAATATTTTTTTTTTTTGCGCTTCAACTTATTAACAAAATGACTTATGAGCCATCCTGTATTAAGGGTAAAGAAACATTTCTACAATGTGAATGAAGCCACACAAAAGGGGTACTTTCTTCTTTTCGTTATTTCCACGTCAATTATTCTTTTCTGAGTACACCTTCTGCATGTTAATTAACTTTAGCTCTTGAATAAATTAAAAGTTTTATAGAATTTTCGAAATTTATTTGAAAGGCAACCTTAAAAACGTTTGTAGTTTGTAGCAGACTAAGTTTTTTTTTTTTTTTTTTTTTTTTTTATTATTTGCTAAAATCAGTAAAATGGGAATTATTTTAGAAAAACCATTAAAAATAATAATAATAAAGAGAAAAACAATATTGCGTATTTTTGCGGTTTTATAAACGAATTTGACTTAGTTCTTTAAATATTTTTTAAATAATTATTATTTTGCGTACCACTCAAATGTTAACTAAAAATTTAACTGAGTTTTTTTTTTTAAAAGTCCAACATTTTTGGTAATTTTTTCTAAAAACGGATCTTTTTAGAAGTTTTTTTTTGGTGTAAAAAATTTAAAATATTACATTTGCCCCTTAAAAAATTGACATTATTTTATAATAATTTATTTTTTTGATTATTATTAAATGATACTATACTCTATGGTCTCCCCGATTGACCTACCTCTTGCTATTTATTAAAATCTTTGCACCCCTTTTTGGTAGAGATATTCATCCTTAATTTGGTTAATGATTTCTGAATTTGAACATGATCCATCCGCTCATTCTTTACTTTTACTAGACTCCCTAGACCTCATTAAGCAGATCCAAAAAGGTGAATACCGATTTATCCTTCTGCAGCAATCTGTTTATAGTCATAGAGCTTATTGGTGAGTTAAACTATGGGATTTTTCGAACCTATAGTTCCATGACGAATAATGGGCCATCAGAACAACACGTTCCCAAAAGCATTCACACTGTCATATTCAGTGATAGTCTTGTCACCCTGATACAATGCACTAAACAGCAGAAATGTCGAATTGCTTTCGGATCCGGGTCAGGTGGGTATTTGGGGAAATTCTCATGCGTCTCGTACCCACAGTAATCCCAAACTTATCTTGGCTACTAACAAAATGACATTTAACATCTTTGCCATTTCATAAAAAAATCAACTGGACAATTAGCAACACTTTTTTATCAACTCATTGGCCCACTACCAATAAACCAGTCTACTCAACATCCTTATAGAAATTTTTGGGGCCAAATAACCTAGAAATATCATTCCTTCCATTGTGCAGCTCCTTGATCCAATAGTTCCAAAAAAAAAAAAATGTCAATATTTCACCAAATGGCCTCATGGTCGTGGCGCTACAGAATGGGCTCCAGCTATGGTCTCAGAAGATGTTAATACTCTCCTAATTTTTGTCTTTCATTACATTTTTATTGAAAGCATGGCTAAGCTTTTCCAAAAGTAACATAGCCTCGTGGTGTTAGCTCTATTTTGCTATGGCCTCTGACACATGTCTTAGGGACCCTACAAGCAAACAAATGCGATATTGGAGAAAACAAATATGATCTGTTATAAAGCGGCAAATTTTTTTAATGCACAATTTTGTAATCCAGTGTGTACGGTAGAAAAAAGTGCACACTAAAATAGAAAAATTGTTTGCACAAAGTTCTTTTTTCATGATCAGTCATTGCACAAGATCTTAACGTATTTGGAACGAGAGCTGGGAAGGCTTTTTTTTGTGGTCTTGAAGAAACTGGCATGGGAAAATTTTGATTTGTCCGCAAGTGCATTAACGTCGTCAGATTCGCGAGGCCAAATTGATTTATTAGGTTTGCCTGCCACCAAGCCAAATCCGACTATAATCGATAATAGTCGTTGTGTCAATCGGCAGCCATCACTGATCGCAGCGATTTCAATGGCACGTGCATACAAAAAAAGGGGAGCGAACCGTATTTGCATTAGGGATTAATGGGATTAGTATTCGCTCTTAACGAGTAATGGGATTAGTATTCGCTCTTAACGAGTAGCTATACTATCGCAGGTGTTGTTCTAAATGCGGTCGTTGGTATGTTCATATTTAGACGTGGAAGGTTTATCTATTAATATAGCCCGGAACAAAAACCTCAGAGTAGCAGACACTTGTTTTCGATGAGATTGTTGACAGCTGTGCGCTCCTCTCGTGTTTTTCCCCCCTAAAGACTCAAGCACAATTCCGAAGATAACGCCTTAAGGTCTGAACACAATTATTATTATTATTAATTTACTTCAGGCTATCATCCTGAAGCAAATTTTTGAGAAAAACTTTGGACCTCATTACATATATTTTCAATCTTAACCTGCATACCACCTATGTTCTTCCCTTACTTTGGAAATATACAGTCACACCTAAGCTAAATAAACCAAAAAATATAATTTATCTTTAGAGGGCTATTCAGTAGTTATACCAGTCATATTCGTACATTATTTTTGGGACCACAAATGCTCAATCGGCGAACCGAGACAGTAAAATGCACCTTACTCTGAGCTAAATTTATTGAACCTGGTCGAGATGACGTAAAAACTTTTGCACTTGAAAAAAAGGCGGGTCCGTAAAATTATGTAATGCGTTCTCTTGTGACCCAAAAACAGCGTTAAGTCAACGACCTTGGAAATAGATTGCAATGAGGCACTTGCCTATTTATTGGTGCCGCCAAATTTCTTAGTCGAATGATTCACCCAGAATATACGCGTAACGAAAGCGATGACCGCATTCGACTCCGGTAAGAGTAAAAGCAGTGGGCCCTACAGGTCGAAACATAATTCCATCCAGTGGTGTTGCTAAATTTTTTTAAACCTTCACAATCTTATGGGCATGCATGCAATTGTGAATAGCGAAGTGATTATTAGTATTGCCACAAGTTTCAAGTATTTGACGATGTGGCAGCATTGTTGAGGTCGAATTCAAGGGTGAGATAAATGCGTATATGAGGTTAAGTGAACGAAAAAATTAAATTAAACAGAAAATATATATTGTATAATAAACTGATCAGATGGTATTTATTTACCTCTGTGCAATTGCTAAAATTAGTAACGATAGCTAAAATCGTTACTAGTTCAAATTGGAATTTTGGTCAGACCTTAAGGAGTACAGTATAATTTGTGTGTTAATTTAAAATTTGTGTACGACTTTGTGGTAACGACTTCAGATCCTGTCATAATTAGTTTTCAATCAAATTTAAACATATTCGTTTAGTTCAGTTTGAATAGTTTTTAAGACCTTTAAAAATAGGTTTTGATAGTTTTTATACTATAAGAATACATCCGATTTGATTCATAAAATATCAGCATATACATAATTTCTAGTTAAGGGTTTGAGGGGAGGTGGTAAGGTTAAATAAAATTTATATAATTTCGAAATTATAGACGATTTTTATTTATTAAATTAAAATTAAGGTATTTGAAACTAATAAAATGGGAAAAATTGAAAGAATGAATAAAAAATTCAGTTTGTTTAATTTTTAAAATTTTTAATTTTTTTTTAAAATTTCTAAAAACTATTAAATAGAGTAATAAAAAAAAAAAACAATTTCTTGTATAAATATGTACTAATATGATAATAGTTTTTTTTTAGTTTATTTTCTTTTAAAAATTATTTTTGTAAAAATTTCAAAAAAAAAAAACCAATTCTTTTTTGATAATTTAGGGTCTTTTATTAGGCGTGACCGTGCGGCCATATTTGAAATGATAAAATATTGTGTTACTGTCAGTTGTATTCAATAAGGTTAGCCATTTATTCACAGAAGGATACATGCCTCAACAATAATTGTTTTTTTTTGTTTAAAAAAAAAAATCTAATAAAATCATCTTCTGAGATGAGACCCAAAGAGGTGAATCTTTCGATCGGTGAATAAACAAAATGTCATTTCTTAGCTGAAGCCAATTTAAAAAAATATCCACGAGGAACCTTTACATTCTGAAAAAGTGACAGTTTGGTGTGGTTTATTATACGATGGCATCATTGGTCCTTATTTCTTTTTAAAATCAGCAAATGCGGATTTGCAATGGCCTTCAAAAAATTGTGATTTAACACCTTTGGACTTTTTCTTATGGGGTTATTTGAAGTAATTGGTCTATGTCAATAAACCGGCAACCATTGATGCATTAAAATTGAATATCGAACGCCAAATACGTGAAATAAGGCCAGATTTACTGCACAAGGCGATCGATAATTGCAATCATCGTATTCGGTTCTGTAAAAGGAGCAGAGGCGGCTATTTGAATAAGGTTATTTTTAGAACATACTTTAAAATATTGTATTATAAAATAATAAATTTTACTCTAAAGAAAATCTCATACAAAAAAAAAATTGTTAAAAATGGTAAAAAAAACGATTAATTTGCAGTTGAATAAAGAAAGTTGCATGAAAATTATTTTCGACAAGTAAACATTTTTTAATATGAATAATTTTTAGAAAAGATGATTTTTGTTTTTAATTAATTCAATTTTGAAAACATAAAATGTATTAATGATATTAATTATTTTACATATTTTGGTTGGGAATTTATTTAAAGAAATTTAAGCATTCAAAGGAAAGAACATACACGTAATTCCGCCGATAACGACAAACGGTATATAGTTGTGAATGTGAAAATTTTGAAACCTTCCTAATTTTATGGGAATGTACAAAATTCCGATGACGAATGACAACGACAAAGCTGAAGCATCGTTTATAATATTGTTGCTGTCCTTTTAGTACTACCACACATTACAGGAATTGGTTATGTGGCATTATTGTTGACTTTAAACTAAAAGGCGTGATAAATATTAGGGGATTCTCAATAGACGTGATCTATTTTCAAATAAACCGTGCGGCCATATTTGAAATACATTAAAAATCTTTTGTTACTATTAGTTCTATTTAATAAAGTCCGCAATTTATTCATAAAAAGATATACACCTCAAGAACGTTTGAAAATTATCCAAGTTTCTTATGAAAAGAATCGTTTTTTTATTGCAACTTATCGAGCACTTTTTCCAATTTAGTAGAAAGTCTTCATAAATTGAAAAGAGAGGGTTTTTTTTCAATGGGGTAATCTATCTTTAAATAGACCGTGTGGCCATATTTGAAATGCGAAAATATTTTGTTATTGTTAGTTGTATTTAATAAAGTCTGCAATTTATTCATAAACAAAATATACACACCTCAAGAATGCTTGAAAATTATCCAAGTTTCTTATGAAAATAATCGTTTTTTTATTGCAACTTATCGAGCGCTTTTTTTTCAATTTAGTAAAAACACTTTATATAAGGAATAGAGGTTTTTTTTTCAATAGGGGTTATTTGTCTTCAAACAGACCGTGCGGCCATATTTGAAATGCCAAAAAAATTTTTTGTTACTGTAATTTGTATTTAATAAAGTTCGCCATTTACTCACGGAAAGATATACGGTTAACAAGGTTTGATAATTGTCAAATTTTTTAATCAAAATAATCGTTCTTTTATTGCAACTTATCGAGCACTTCTTCCAATTTATAATCGGCCTATTGTGCTTGCTATTCGTCGAATTGTGGAAATTTTTGAACGCAATCTTTCTTTGCACAATGTTCGCATGCTGGTAAGATAAAGATCGGGTCAAAGTGCCAAGAATATTGTTGCCATTTAGACAAGTCTTGATGAAGTCCCAAAATTTATCGATTTCATAGCGTTCTCAACATTTGGGACTGTCTGTCAGAATAACATAGCGTATTTTACGATGGGATTTGATCATACATCCTTCCAAAATTCTTATCAAACAAAAATTGAAGCCGTGGAGACTAAAACAACTTGAAAAATTATTCTAATTTGTCCAAGAAAAAAATGGTCATTACTGGGCTGAAACCAATCTGCTCTGTATGAGGCTAAATAATAAATAAAATACTGATCAGATGGCATTTATTTACTCGTTACAGTTGTGTTTGAGTTGCCACTCTTCACGCACTTTTCCATAAAAGGGAATAGAAAAAGCACTACAATCAGCTGTGAGCCGCACAAAACGCCCAAAAAATAACCCATTTTATCACCATCCAATTTAAGAATTAACAAGAATGCAAAAAATCTCTTTCATATAAATCTGCACATAGAAATGTGGTTAATTTTTTTAAATTTTTGTTTGTTATTGGATTTAAGAAAAAAAATCAAAAAGAAAAAAAAAATAGATTTTCCCAATCAAAATGCGTTAAGTGAACTAATATCACAGCGTGAGATCTTTGAATTTGGTTCGCTCGGTTTCGGTTAGGTTGGTGAAACTGTCCAGGCGGTTTTCTGCTTTCTACATAAATCTAGAGGGCTCTCGGGACTTTCGGGGCTCTCGGACTGAAACTAAGAGAGTACACAAATCTAGGCTGAAAGTTTGCATTATATTCTATGCTCAACAACAGCTCCCACCGCCACACCAACCATGCCCATAAATAGTTCGAGAGAATGGACTGGCCCACCCGATGCGACTAAGCAGACGTCAAGCTGACATGGATACAAGAAAGTCATAAGTGCGCTCTCATGCCACAGCGAAAAGTCATCAACAAGAGAATAGCCCCGATCGGCTCTCTTTAGTAGGGCCCACCTTTTACGGATATATCGGGTTTTTCAATAGCAACTTGACACTTTTGAGTATTTTCAATATGAAAATACTCAAAAGTGTCAATATGGTATATTCCGAATCCCACCTCCAAAATCGACACGAGCAGTTGCTCTCAAAGTTCATATTAGAACAGCAGCACACCACACAACTCTCTAACTAGAACTGAGCAGATGATGGCGATAGTTGGAGCAGTGATGTTAGTTGGGGTCTGGTCTCTATGGTCTCATAAGCTGGTTGTATTGTTTGGTTGTGTTGAATGTGATAGGGCGGGTAGGGGAAGGTGTCGCTTTGAGACTTTGCTTAAATTGCCTTACCATGCCCCATGTTGGTTTCTTGTTTTTCTTGCAGTAAATCGAACACTCATACGTGCGAGCGTAACTATTGTGTAATATTTGGTTGCGTGTGTTCGACTGTGTTCCCGGTTCATGAAATTTACTATTGTTGTCCGTCCGTCCGTCCGTCCGTTCGTATACGAATCCAATTTTTGATTACGAAAAATTCGAAAAAAAAATATTTGTTTTGTTTTGTTTTGTTTTGGTCCGTTATCGATTGCGTAGTGTTTTTTATCAGTTAGCAAAGTTAAAGTTTAATGCAGGCAAAAAACACTAAAAAAAAAAATAACCGAAATCCTATTCGATGCCGTTCAGTAGAGCTTCGGCGATAGGCAAATAACAATCCGCAGATCCGTTGGTGTCCGTGGTGATAGTCGAGAATAGCTGGAATAAATTTGGTTCCGTTCGTCCAGTAGCAATCGGTGAAAGTGAATGCAAGGAACCAACCAGCAAATACTGCGATAGGGAAATCACATCTCGTGCGAATAGAACGTAAGTGTTGCATTGCTCCTCCATTGCTCCAGCCTTTCATCAACAATCGTCAATCGTTGGGTAACTTGAAGAGCGGATGGGATTCGTGCGTGGTGATCACCACCGTCAGAAATGACGATCATATTTCCGAAAACAGTGTGCAGTTAGTTCGGTGGTTAAGCTTAACTAATTGGCACTCGGTGTCGTCTGTGCACATTCCTAAGAATTCTGCGTCTTTTGCAATTCGACTACAAGTTTGTGCGTAAACATTATTTCCATCAATTCGCAATTAAGTGTAGGCAAAAATTAAAAAAAGAAAAAGAAAATCACCATTAAAAATATGATCAAATTTTTTTATTTCGAAAGTGATTTTAATGTTAAAAATTTGGCTATTTTTTTTTCAAAAGATTTATGGGCGTTTTTGTTTTGGTTTTTTTTTTTTGAATTTTTCTTTAAATCAATCTGTTCGATTTATGCGATTTATTTTTGCAGTGATTTTGGGGGGCGAAGGGTGGTAATGCGAACAATCGCATATTGGTTTTGAATTATTTTATGAAGCCTCAAGTTAACATAAAAGGATGACGTTATATGGTGACTATGGTTTTTTTTTGTTGTTATTTAAGAATAATTTATTAGTGAATTAATCACTGGTAAAATAGCAAACGGGGGCATACGTAGATGACCACATCGATAAGTTGGGGCTATGATGACGAAAAGTTCATAGTGAATAGGTTGGGAGGGGGGTAGGGAGACCGTGAGCTTACTGTCGATGAAACAACTCTTATTGTTTTCGTTGCGGTAGGCGGTGGGGAAGAGGGGACTCCAGCAAAAAAGAGTGACTATAATATGATTGCTCTCGCTCAGTTAGTATAAGAAAAAAATTTGAAAATGTTTGGAATATTTTAACACGAACTCTGCGATATTTTCGATTCTCTTTGGAGATGTGTGAATAATATGAGTAAATGTTTATGAGCCCGCAAATACTATGCTACCGCTCTGCAGCACTAACGATAGTGGTGGAGCTCTAGCCAACGATGATGATGATGGAGCTCTGGCAAAGCTAATCAACCGCTCACCAATATGAGAGAGGATTAGTTGGTATAATTCACAGCATTTTACCCCATGAATCTGAATGGGGAAACGGTCTCATTCTCTTAATCGATTCACTAAGTGAACATTCTTCTGGTGCGTTTGGGGCGGTGTAAAAATGTATAGCGAAATTTTTCTAGTGCTCAAATAACGCACATAAACTTTTATTTTGAAGACATTCTGTGTTAGTTCGGAATGATTTTCATTCGCAAACGAGTCGGCGATAATTTATATATTTTTAATTTTTTAGATAAATTTTTCTAGTTGGGTATTATTGCCAAAACCATAAAAAAAATCACATTACACACTAATTTTTTTCCATAATCGCAGCTATTTTATTAAAATAGAGACAACATATCGAAAAGAAATTATCAGATTTTTATGGCAAATTTTTTTTTTGGGAAATTCTTAATTTCTAAAGTGGATAGAATAAACTATACATTTTTTTTTCTTTTTTCAAATAAATAATAAAAATTACATTTTATTTTTGTAACGCTTAGTTTAAGGAATGTTCTCCCTAAGAAGATGTATGGACTCATATTGGTATTGTGGAAAGTAAATTTTTCCCAACTCAGATTAATTTTTACATTTATCTCTGCTCATTACTGTAAAGTTTTCGTAGTTCGAAAAAAAAACCGGCTTCATTTAACTACCAAAAAGTGCCCTATTTCATTGCAAAAACAATGGACATTTCACTGCCAAAAAGTGCCTAATTTCATTTGTTTACTGTAGAAAAAGCCCCATTTTATAAATAACACAGACCTTATCTTACGGCAAAAGAGCCTCATTTCATCACGAAAAAAACACTTTTTCTATGCAAAAAAATGCCCATTTAAGTGCAAAAAAACAAAAACAATTTTAATTACCAAAAAATACCTAATTTGTTGTTGTTTCCAAAATAGGTCTCATTTTTTTAACATTTTATTTTACTGCAAAAAGGTTTCATTTTACTACTAGAAAATCATTATTTCACTACAAAAGAAGGCCTCATTTCATGAACTAAAAGGAATTCAATAAAAAAGTCCCATCTTACTAACGAAAAAAGTCCTATTTTACTGTGAAAAAATAACCCTCTTTCATTGCCAAAAAAGTTTCAATTCATTGCAAAAAAAAGCCCCCTTTTTACTAACAAAAAAGGACCTAATACACTGCAAAAAAAACGGCCCTATTTCTCCCCCAAAAAAACATTATTTCACTATAAAAAAATGCCTCATTTATTAACAAACAAAAAGAGTCCTGTTTCACTGCAAAATGGAGCCTCATTTCACTAATAAAGAAAGCCCCCGTTTCACTGCAAAAAAAATACACATTTTACTGTCAAAAAAAAGTCGCACTTCTCTGCAAAAAATAGCCCACATTTTCTTGCCATAAAAGGGCAGTATTTAATTACGAAAAAAAAGCCCCACTTTATGACAGGATACGGCATATAATTATTGGTTTGGTGCGGGTCTCATATTACACAACATAATATGGCAAAAAAGACAATACGAGCAATAGCCAGTACCAGTAGCGTCGCTCTAAGGACTAACATGATTATTGAAATTTTTCCCGCAGACTTAATGTGTATCCCCTATCCAGAATATGTCATCCACCAGACTCCCCTCCTCCCAACCATCCCTCCCTTCGGCAAAGCAATCACAATTAAGCGAATTTTCCACTATTCAGCTACAGATTATGCGCTGTAATCAAGTGCTGAATGGGAATAATATCGAATGCGTACCAAAAAGACATCGGTTTCTGGCGTCACCGATTGAGCGTGCCCCAAATTTTCTTCTCCCCAAAAGAAAAAAAACTCAAAGCAAATAAAAATAATACAGAAACAAAAAATATGAAAAAAAAAACAACAACAGAAAATACGTCTAGTGTTGACGATTGGAGACGACAAACGCCAGCGTATGATTGCTCCTCTTTTACACTTTTGTACATCTAAGAACTGGTTCGGTATACAGTTTGTAACGATATCGAAACCGATAGTTACCGTCCCCCATACAGTACAGTCAGCCAGAATATGAAGTCAGCACCAGCAACGGTAATATGCTCACATTTATGCCAAGACAGTCCCGTTTGAAGTTTTGCTCGGCAAGGTGCTTCTATATGTGACAGAAAAATATAATTCTCCACACTCTGGTTATTATCAATATTATTACTACTTATCATCAGTTCTATTATTACTTTGATTTTATAATATTTTTTCTCTTCTATAATAATTGTTGATAGACAAAAAAAAAAAAACTACAACATTAATAATTACTATTACCAATAGTTCGGTATTAAAATTTTTTTCTGTGTATTCTTATTTTTTCTTCTTCATATTTTTAAACAACAAAAAAATGCCAGAAAAATTCCTTGAAAAAAATAAAAATATTTTTTGTACTATAAGAAAATCTGTGTTAAAAAAAATAAAAACAAATTCAATAATAGTTATTATCATAATAATCCAAGTGATAGAAAATACTGAACATAATTTATAAATATAAACTGGAAAAATTTTAATAATGCTACAATTTAGAAAAAAAAAAAATAACTGGTGAAAATAATAAACTTTTCAAAAAAATTATAAATGCTATAAATTTTTTTAAATAATTATGATAATATTTAAAAAATTCTAGTGGATATTAAATAAATAAATGGGAAAAGTTTGTTTGGAAGAGAAGAAAATAAAAGCTTTTATCCCCGTTCAGAAAGGACATCTGTAAATATTATATGAAAATGTTATGATTTTTCTCTTATCATTAAGCAGATAAATAATCACAAATTTTATTTTGTTTAAACAAATTTTTAATTATTTATTACGATTTTTAATTACTAACGATAAAAAATAATAGTTTTATTCGAAAAACTTTCTTAAAAGAGAAACTTTTTTTAAGAAATAAATTAGCATAAAAATAAAAATGAATTATCTTGTATCGATTGTAAATAAAAGGGTAAGAATTCGCACATGAAAAGAATTTTACATTTTTTCGTATAGATTAGAAGAAAATTGATAAGAAACCTAAACACAGAACCATTAGATAGTAATCATCGCTTATTAAAATATTACTAAAAAGAATTAAATAAAATTATGAACAGAATTCATAGTTGTTCGTTTGGTTTACTCTCTCTAAGCTTAATATTAAATATTAATGCATTCAAAAATAAAATAAAATAACCAACCATATATGAATAATAGTGTATAATTCCAAGTACGGTCATGTACATACTGTGTGAGTATATGTTTTTTTTTTTTTAGTATAGCGTAAGCAAAAGGAGGCAAATTAATGATATTAGGAAATTTTTTCTCTGATATTTTCTTATAGTGTAAATTCTCAAGTTTTTTGTATATGCTTTTATCATCTCCTAGAAGAGTACCAAATATATAAATATATATGTACACACACACACACACACAAACATACCTTGATAATATTTATAAGTTTTTATTCCAAAAAAAAAAAAACACTAAACAATAAAGCAGCAAAAACAAATTATTCTTTATGATATTGTGAAAAATTTGATGATATTTATCTTAATATCAACGGAATAAAATATGTTCCTTTTTTTTTAGGAAAAAGAACTCCTTTTATAAATGTTTCCATTTTATTTAAAATTAAGAAATATTTAAATTTAAGGAAAAATAAAGAATTTTTATATTTAAAAAAAATGGAAAAATATCAAAAATAAAAAATTTTCCTAAATATCCATTTGAGTAAGTAAAGTTTTTGGTATTTTAAGGGAATATAAAGAATTTTTCATATAAAAGGACTAAAAGAAAACATAAAAATTAAGAAGAATTATTGTTCCATATCCTTTTGTGAAAAATTTTCTTTTATATTTAATTAAAATATATTTTGAGATAGAATTTTTTTGAATAAAATGTTTTCAAAAATTCAAGGAGAAGAAACAAACATTAATAATATGAAAAAAATATTGCTGATATCCTTTCAGTAAAATTTTCATTGTAACTGCTTATAAAAAACTTTTGCATAAGAAAAATTTCGAACTCAAAGGAAAAATGAAGATTTTCTGAAATTAAAAGACTAGAAAAAAGTATAAAATTTTAGAAAAAATATTACAAAAATTTTCGAGTTGACTAATAAAAAGTAAAAGTGCTAATATCCTTTTGGGAAAATTTTCTTTTCAAACTTTTTACAAAAAATTATTAACTAAAAAATTTTTCATTTCAAGAGAAAAGAAGGATTTCAATATTCAAGAAGAAGAAAAAC
Source organism: Atherix ibis (assembly GCA_958298945.1). Lineage (NCBI taxonomy): Eukaryota > Metazoa > Arthropoda > Insecta > Diptera > Athericidae > Atherix > Atherix ibis. Next base: position 4,593,582 of record OY282610.1, read on the forward strand.
ATAAAAAATAAGAAGTAATATTTGCTAAAATCCTTTTGAAAATTTTTTTTTCGATTTTCAATATTTAAATAGAGAAAAAAAAACAAAAAAATAAATAATTTTATGGTTGATATCCTTTTGTAAAAATGACTTAAAAAAAAATTTTTTAAATTCAAATGCAAAAAAAAAATTTGAACGGAGAAATTTTTAATTTTGAATATTCAAGGAGTAGAAATACTGAGAAAAATAAGAAGAAAAAATTTTGCTAATATTCTTTTCAGAAAGAATTTTATGAAAATGTTTGAATAAGAACATTTTTGAATTCAAGGAAAAATAAAGAATTTTCATATTTAAGGAGCGGAAAAAAAAACAAGAAAAAAAGCAATTTTTTAATATTTAAAATAGAAGTTAATCCATAAATGAACAGAAATTTTTTTATGGAAAAGTATTTATTTAAAATTAATTTTTTATTTGGAAATTTTTATATATGCAAATTTTGATTTTTTTTTAATTATCCCAAAAAAGAATTTTAAAACATTTTCTTTAATAATAAAATTATAAAGACTTAGAATATTTGCTTTTTTTTCTATTTGAGAAAAAAAAAATAAATACTTTTTATAAAAAGAGAAAATAAATTGAAAAAAAAACAACAATAATCTATGTTTAAAAGCTAAAAAATTTCAACAAAATATCAAAAACTTTTACAAGAAAAATTATATTTTTGAAAATGTCTTTTAAAAATGAAAAAGAAAATAAATCGAATTCAATACGTTTTTTGTTTACAAGAAATTGCTTTATTTAAAAACAAACTCAAGAATATTTCAGTCTTTTTCGGATTTACAATAAAATATTTGTTCCTATAAAAACCAAAAAAAATTTTATGTAAATTTTTGAAGCGAAAAATCTAAAAGAATCTTTTCCCTTATATACTTTTTATACTAAAATATTTCTTTTTTAGCAATTTGATTTTGGAACGGAATGCAATTTGTTGAAAACTTTATAAAAAATTCTTAAAGAAATACAAAAAAAAAATTTTCCTATAAAAACCATAAATTTTTGATAAAATTTTTCAAAAAATATTTTTTCTTAAATTCGTTGTATACAAAACTTTTTGTTTTACTAATTTTTTTTGCAAACGAATTCGATTTTAATAATATTTTATAAAAAAATCTCAGAAAACAAATTCGAACATTTTTGTTCCTATAATAACCATAAAATTTTATTTGAATTCTTTATTAAAAAATCTTAAAGAAAAAAAGGAAACTTTTTTGTTATAATATCTATAAATTTATAAACGGCAAATTCTAACATACACACAAATTGTTAAACATTATTTTTGTTACTATAAAAACCATAAATTTTTATATAAATTGCTTATATTCAACAATCTTAAAGAAAAACAAAGTTGTTGTTTATACTTTTATATAATTTTCAATTAAAAATTCTAATACAAATTACTAAATTTTTTTTTAATAAACAAATGCGGTTTTTTGAATATTTAACTAAAAAAAATAATAACTGTTGTTCCTATAAAAACCATAAATTTTTCAATTGAAAAATCCGCAAAAATGAAAGTTTTTTTAATTCTATTATATATTTCCTAATACAAAATTCTGAAATAAATGACTAAAATTATTGTTGTTAGCAAATGCGATTTTTTGAAAATTTTATGAAAAGATCTCAAAAAATAATTCAAAAAATTTTTATTCCCATAAAAACCATACAATTTGCTAGCCATTTTTCTTGTAATTCCAGTACAAATGCGATTTGTTTTTTTGACTATTTTATAAAAAAAATCTCCCCAAAAAAAATTGATAATTTTTGTTTCTATAAAAACTATAATTTTTTTGAATATCATCTTACATACAATAATAAGATACTAGATTAGTAAATATATATTAGATATGAGAACATTTTCATGTACAAATCTAATATAAGAAAATTTTTGATTTCTTTTCTCAATTTAATATCAAAATTAGATATTTTAATTTTTTAAGTTTTTTTTTAAAGTAATTTTGTCAAAAAGATAAGAAATTTATTGAAACTTCAAAAAAAAAAAGATGAATAAAATGAAAAAATTTTGGAAAGGAATTGAAAAATCGTATAAAACAGCAACAAAAAAGCTCAAAGAAAATGCACAGGAAAAAATTGGCTTTGATATTAAATGACTATTTATAAGCTTTTGGACATTTTTATCACACATTTATTTTATATTCATTTCTTCTCTGTTTTTTGAGTTGATTGTTTATCTTTTGATATATTTGATAATTTACATGGAAATTTCTCTCAACTCTGTCTTGTTGAGAATTATTTACAGTCAAACGTTAATCAAAAATATTCTATTTCAATCATGAAAATTTAAAGAATTCTATTTAAAATTATATGGTATGCCTACAAAAGAAAATCCACAATAAAATAGAACTTTTCCCCATATAAAAATAGAAATAAAAATTAAATTTATTTGTAACCAGAAAGGGAGGGGGGGGGGGTGGCAAGAGGAAGAGGGTTATTGCTATTAAATAGAAAATTTTATTTTCAAAAATTATATTTATAGATTTTTAAAGAAAACCAAATAATATTTATAGATTTTTAAAGAAAATACTTTTGAATATGTTTTTTATTCTTTTTTTGAAGAAAAATTTAAATGTTTTTTGTTTTGTTTTATAAAAATAAAATAAATTATTAAAAAGTTAAATTTCTTAAACTATATTACTTTTAAGAATGGATTTATATAATTTCCTAAATAAATTAATAAACAAAACAATTAAAAATATTAGAAATATTTTCTTTTATTAACTTTAAATATTAGCAATGATTATACAAAGTATTTTAGTATAGGTACATTATTATAATAGGAAAATTTAATAAAAAATAAAAGACAAACAAAATTTTAAAAAAAAATATATAAAAATAATAAAAATTCAACAAATAAACTTTGAGTATAACATTTTTTTTATCCCAAATTGAAGCTTAAATAAATACAAATTAAATATAATCAATTAAAAATTTTAAGTTATAAAAATCATAATCTAAAATAAGAAAAAAATGTTTTTAATATTTATAAAAATATTTACATATTTTCAACACAGTTTTTTTTAATTATTTTTAAACAATCGATAAAAAAATTGCCAACAAAAAAACTGAACTTTAAAAATAAAAACAAAAATTAACTTAAATACCTTAAGTGTGTGCGTGTAATTTTTTTTGGTGTATTAAAATCCTAAAAAAAAAAATTTCATAATTTTAAAAGAAAGAACACTAAAAATTTAGTAGAAAATATAGTTCGTGGAAAAATATAAAAAAAAAACATATTTTTTACCTAATAAATTCGTAAAAATTTTTAAAATTTTCAAAACCAAAAAAATCATAATCTTAAATAAGAAAAAAAAACGTTTTTAAGACCCTTGAAAATTTTCTATAAAATTTATTCTAATTGAAAGCAAAAAAAACCATATTTTTTATCTTAAAATTCTGAAAAATTAATTAAATAAAAATGGTTTTTTTTTCGTTAAATGTTTTTAATAATATTTTAATGGGAAGAAATAATACTTGAAAAAAAGAAAAAAATATTTTCTGAGGACCCAGAAATTTTTTCTAAAAATTTGATTCTAATTAAATGCAAAAAAAATTAGTCTTTTCCTTTGAGTTCCAAGAAATTATTCACTTAAAATGTTTTTTTCTTCCAGTTTTAAAAGTATTCAAATGAAAAAATTATGATTAAGAAGGAACAAATAAATATTTCAGACCCGAAAAAAACGTTTTTAAGACCCATAAAAATTTTCTAAAAAATTAAATTTTAATGAGTACAAAAATAAGAATTTTTACCTTTAAATTCGGAGAAATTATTTCATTGAAAATGTTTTTTTTCCTTAATTTTTTAATAATATTCAAATAAAAACAAAATCACAATTAAAAAGCAAAAAAGTAAACATTTTTAAGACCCATACATTTTTTTTGTAAAAAATTTAATCTAATTAAAAGCAAAAACTTAGTTTTTTCCTTTGAGTTCAAAGAAATTATTTACTTAAAATGTTTTTTTCTTCCATGAAAAAAATTATGATTGAAGAAAAAAAAATAATTTACAGACCCGAAAAAATCATTTTTAAGACCCAAAAAAAATTTCCTAAAACATTTAATTTTAATAAAGTGTAAAAAAACAATAATTTTTACCTTTAAATTCGGAGAAATTATTTACTTAAAAATGGTTTTTTACCTTATATTTTTAATAATATTTACATGAAATAAAATAGAACAAAAAATCTTATTTAAGAAAGCAAAAAAAAAACGGCTTTTTAAGACCCAAAGTAGAAATTTTTTTTGAATTTTTAAATTTTTCTTGCTTAGCTTTTGGTGTGTTTTCGGCAGAAACGGAATGGTTTGTAGCATTGTTAAAAGCAACTATTTATAGAGGCGCTGTTGTCCTAGCCAGCAAGTTATTCAGGACACTTTTATTACAGCGGGTCTTATTCTTTGTTTAATGCAATTGCCGCAATTAAAATTTTATTCACCGTAACAGCCTACAAATACTTTTGGCTACAACCACAACAATTGCCAGTTTTATTAGTTTTCTTATGAAAATTTTCGATTTATTTTTTTATTATAATAAATATCAATTAGATTTAATAAAAAAAAAAACAAATAATCATTAAAAAACTAAAAAACAAATGAATAATTATAAAATCGAAAGAAAATAATCAATTATTTTTAGTGAAAATTATGAGCGAAGTTCTTTTGAAATAATTCGCATTTAAAAGAGCCAAAGGAAAGCGCACATATACTCGTGCATTTGAATTGATGTATGTATGTATGTATGTACTCATATTTATTATGTATGTATAAATTTTTAAATATACAATTTTTATAGAGAGAAACAAATTTTTCTTCTTTTATTTTTATTACCAAAATTGAATAATAAAAATTTACTTAAACGAAAAACCTTTACATTTTTCAATAAATACGTGTATAAACTTAGTAAAGAAGACGAGATTTTTACAGATATTATCTCTAGTGATTCTCAAACTTTTCAACTACTTTTTAATCGTTTTTTTTTTAAAATAATATTTGATTAATATGAAAAATGAAAACTATTTAATTAAATGAAAATTGAAATTTTCTTCTTGTTTTTAATTCGAATTTATCTAAATCTGATTTTTATATTTTCAAACTTTTCATTAGTATTAAAAATATTTTCATATTTTCTTTTGTATTTGAATTTTTTCTATTTATCATCGTTCATTAATAACAAAAAAAAGAACTATAAAAATTGAAAAACTTTCAATATACAATATATTATAGATAAAAAAGATTTTCTTTATTAAAAACAAAATTTACAAAAAAATTATTATAGAGAAAAAACAAATCAAAATATCATAAGATTAGTATTTTGGTAAGATCCTTGAACAGGATAATAACTTTTCTTTTCAACAGGATATGATAAAATAAATCCGAAGAGGAATAAAAATTAATTAATCTCTGGATTTAGTTGCCGCTAAGTTAGTATAAAACTTTTGAGATCCTTGTCAACGATATTGAAATCCTTATACTCGTATATTAATTGATTGTATTTTTCCTTTTTTCTTCCATCTTATATAATAACAGGTATTTGGAGGTCTTCTTTTATTTGTACAAACTAAACAAAATACTTGTCATCCAATTTTATTTTTCTTTTGTAAAAAAAAACCAATTTTTTTTTGTTTATTTGACAATTTTTTCGCTCCAGAAATTTAGTCATAAACTAAAAACTTTTACACTATATAAAAGAATATTTAATTATAATTAATTAAATATTCTACTACCTTTCATTGTTTGTAATTTTGTTATTTCAATATCTGGGTCACATTTATGCCTATTAATATTAATAAATTGATTATATTTATAGGGTTATCCAATTAAGAATTTGTAAAGTAAAATTAAATAAACTAAAGTTATATCTAAGTATTGATAAAGATTTTAATTTATTTATAATATTTAAATTTTGCCATTTTTAAGAGAACTCGATAATTTTTTAGTATTGTAATTTTTAATGGTTACGGACTCTTATTCGAACAGTAAGTATTTAATGTATGTTAGTTTTGAAATGCTCTAAAAACTGAATATTATCTATTTAAATATAATCTTTTATGTAGTTTTATCAACAACAAAAAATTCAAATAATACAATCTTAGATGTTAATTGACATTACCAAATCTTGAAAATAAGCGCCCATGGAATTTTTCGAATAATGAAGCCAAAATTTATTGTGCTTTTTTTCTTTTGATAAAAATAACTTATAATCTAGATTAAGCGCTTGAAGTTCAAGTGGAAAAAATTCCGTAATCAGCGTTCAGCATTGACAATTACGGTGTTTCTTTTATAATTACTTTTTGTGAATTATGGGGCTTTAAAAACGCACAACTTTTTTTAAAGTTGTTGGTTTTTAAAGACCCATAAATGGCTTTTTTCTCTATTGACATATTCATTGAGCGAAAAATAAGTCTTCATTACTGAGGTATATTTTGTCCAACAAAAAAAAACGTGTCAAAGTTGAAGAAAATTTTTACAGCTTTAACACTTTATTTGATAAATAAAAGATTTATTATAAAAAAAAATATTATTTAAAAAAATATGTACGAGGGTTGTTCAACAAGTACTTAGCCTCACCGCCCGATAGAACTGCTGTCACAAAAGAAAATTACCATCGTGCAGTACATTCTTTTAGTAACCTACTGTCAAAGTTTCAATCGATTCCCTTTATTAGTTTTGTTTTGAGAGCCTTTGAAAGCGAGCGTGTCGGTCGGTTGCACAAAAATGGAACAAGAACAATATCGTCCGGTGATTAGATTCTTGTTTTTGGAAGGGAAAACGAGCAGCGAAATCAAAGATCGCTTGGATGCTGTGTATGGTGACTCTTCTCCTTCGATGGCGACCGTCAAGAATTGGTTCAACGAGTTTGTTCGTGGCCGCATGTCGGTTTTTGATGAGCCACGCCCAGGTACCCCGAAAACGGCTGCTACGCAGGAAAACGTTAAAAAAGTCCACGATCTCGTGTTGGCAGACCGTCGATTGAAGGTTCACGAGATAGCTGAGACTGTGGGCATCGCAGTAGGATTGGCGCATCATATTCTACACGAAGAACTGGGCATGAGAAAGCTGTCGGCGCGATGGGTGCCGCGTTTGCTCACACCGGAAAACAAGCGCAACCGTGAGACCACATCGGCGACGTGTTTGGCGCTGTTTCAGGACAATCCAGCGGAGTTCTTGCGTCGTTTCGTGACCGTCGACGAAACATGGATTCACTGGTACACACCAGAGACCAAGGAACAGTCGAAACAGTGTACTTCACCCGGCGAACGTGCTCCGAAGAAGGCGAAGACTGTTCGATCGGCCGGAAAGGTGATGGCCACCGTTTGCTGGGATTCACAAGGTGTGATCCACATCGATTACCTCGAGAAGGGTAAAACAATCACGGGGCGCTACTATGCTGACTTATTGGGCCGATTTGACGTCGAATTGAAGAAAAAGCGGCCCCGCTTTGCGAAGAAAAAAGTGCTGTTCCACCACGACAACGCGCCGGCTCACACCTCCGCCGTCGCCATGGCCAAATTGGTCGAATTGCGCTACGAATTGCTGCGCCATCCACCGTACTCTCCAGATTTGGCCCTCTGTGACTACTTTATGTTTCCAAACCTGAAAAAATCACTCGCCGGGAATAGATTTGCGTCGAATGAGGAGGTCATCGTCGCCACGGAGGCCTATTTTGCTTCTCTCGAGAAAATGTATTTTTTGGACGGGTTAAAAAAGTTAGAGCATCACTGGGCCAAGTGTATCGAGCTTGAAGGAGATTATGTGGAAAAATAAATTGCCACCTTTCCAAAATTTTCGTTTTTCTTTTGTAGGCTAAGTACTTGTTGAATGACCCTCGTAAGCTAAATGCCATACTTCTTAGCAATTATCAAATAATTGGCCGGTACTTTCCAAAATGGATAATAGCGTATTTTCTTTAAAAGTATGACTATCGGTGTTAGAATTTTTGTACAGATACTCGTATTAAAAAATTATAAATTTCTGTAAAAAGTTCTTGAATTCATTGCATAAAAATTTTGTAAATTTCATATACAACGAATATGACAAAAATTAATTCCCAAGTCCAAATAAAAATAAAGAAAACAATTTCATTAATCGAAATATAATAGAATTTTATGGAAAAAAAATATCTAATACAAACAAACAGATAATAATGAAACACAAGAAAATAGAAGAATCTATGACGATAATAGGATCGGAATTTATTTATAATAAAATAGCAAATAAAAGAATAAAGTCAAGAGCAACATGGCAAGTACGTATTGGAATATTTAATGTTTGGCGGATAAACATTGATGGTGGATGAGGGTGTTGTGCTGGAATTATGAAATCAATAAACAATCAAGTGGATCTTATTGTAGAATATGCATCATGAATTGAGTATCGTATTGAGTGTCGTTTCCATCAACACTATGCCATATAAACGTCAATAGCCACTATCGGAACAAACGTCACAACAAAACGGCCATAACACCAATACTTGCCCATACAACCCTTATTGCCATTGTAACCAGTTAACCCATTTCTATATGAATTTGAACGGCATCAACATGATGGATTGATGGTCGAATAGTGGGGATATCATGTACGGGACGAGGGATATCTGGAATGGGTGGCATGGATGGCTAGAGAATCGATACGATCAAACTATTAATATTAGGCAAATAGGGTCCACCGCTCAGACGGTAATGGCGCTTATCTCGGCGGCAGCGGGACCATTTTTTATCATAAACTAGTATTAATGTATATTCAAACACATACAAATACGTTCTAAATCAATTCTTAATGCCAGTTTGTGCGTTTTCAACACCAAATCGGCTTTGTTCCTAGTTTGAATATTTTTTCCCTTCTATTCGTTCTATGAGTATGACGCTGTTGTTCGAGCATTTATGTTTTTGATTTGGTGTCGAACTTTTGTCTTCAAACGATGTTATCACGATATTTTATCAGCAATTGTATCGTTTTACATATTTAATTGTTTCCAATTTATGTGACATCCCCCCCCCCCCTCTTATCCACACACACGCAAGACTTTTATTTTTTTTAACTTTGCTTCACGTTCCATTTCACCGCCAAACTCACCGCCATCAACCAACCAATTTACTATGTTATAATTTTTGTTCTAACAAATTTGTTTGTTTAAAACTAACTATTTTATTGTGATGGAAATTTTACAAATCGGAATATGAATAAATAATAAATGGCAAAATATCAAAAATCAATATTGATTGTAATCTTTTTAGCTTTTGTAACGATTGTAATCGGTTTTATTGCGTTGAAATTTAAAAAAAAAAATTGCTGCAATGAAACAAATAAAAATTAAATTAAATCTAAGTAGGAAAAAAAAACTTTTTAAGATTTTTATTTATATAAAATAGAAGAAAAAAACCAAAAAATTAAAAATTAGCAAAAAAGTGCACGTGCGAGTGAGATAGTGCAAATGTTAAATAAATAGAAGAGATACGATATACGATAGGGTAAGGCGTTTTAACAAAATGACTGGTCTTGCAGATTCAATTTAAAATTCCTACTGCATGAAACATTTTCTTTCTGTAATGATATCATGACTTTATATTATTTTATCTATATTCGTAACAAATATTTTGTTGTTGTTGGTGACACTTATGCCAGGTACCAGTCATTTTGACAAAAATGACAATGGGGCAGCTACAACAATTGGTTAGTACTGCAACATTTTTTCGGCAAAAAATTTATGGTTCTGAAGATGAAGGTGAAAATGAAATAGAAGATCAGCAAACTGAAATTGCTTCAGACGGAACTATTTGGAAAAAAATTGAAGAAGAGGATGTTGCTGGAAGATCACCAGTTCAGAGTATTTTCAAGGATGAGTCCGGCCCTACAGCATACGCAAAAGAAAAATATTATGAAGGGGGAGCTAAAAAGCACATTTTTATTACTAATTGACCATCACATCTTAGAACATATAAGAACTTGTACAGAGTTAGAAGCCTCTCGAGTTTTGGGGAAAAAATGAACACTTAGACTTTCAGCTACACTTTCACTGTACTACGTTCTTAAAAATTATTAACTATTCATAAAATAATGCAATTTGAAGGCGCATTATTTCGACAGAAATTTTTACGTAATTTTCTCAGCATTTTTTAAATATTTATTACTCAATGTTGTACTTTACTTCGGAGTACGATTCATTATTTTTCGAATAAATGCTCATACGTGTATACGTAGTCTGTTCAAAAAGTATCGCGAATTTTGAATTTCCGCGGGTTACGTATATTCGATTTTTGTTATGTTGGTACCCATGTCTCTCACTTATGCCGACAAGTTCGGCCATTTTGAATGTTCAGTTAATTTTTGACAGCTGCTTTGCTTGCAACGTGTTTTGGCTCGTGTTCGATTTTTGCCCATTCCAAAAAAAGCATCAAAGAATCTGTTTCGGGAACAAGAAAAAAGGGGAGTACGGTTGCTGCGGCATTATTAATATGTTGTTTTTGGCCAAAAATTCGCGCGCAAGTAACGATGCGTGAGCAGGGACGTTATCATTGTGCAAAAGCCAATTTTTGTTCTTCTACAAATCCGGGCGTTTCTGACGGATTGCTTCCCGCAACTTGCGCATAACTTGCAGGTAATATTTCTTATTGACCGTTCTACCCTATGCTAAGAATTCATGATGCACCACGCCCTGAAATCAAAGAAAACTGTAAGTGAAACCTTCACATTCGACCTAACTTGGCGTGCTTTTTTCGGTATTGGCTCGTGCGGCAGCTCCCATTGAGCTTTGGTTTCTATGTCATAACCATAAACCCTTGATTCGTCACCAGTTATGACCCTCTGGTGCAAATTTGGGTCGTCGCGGAGATAGTCCAACAGCTCCTTAGCAATGTTAATGCGATGATGTTTTTGGTCGAAATTGAGGCAAAAATCTAAGACAAGCCAAAACACGTGCAAGCAAAGCAGCTGTCAAAAATTAACTGAACGGTCAAATAAGTGAGAGCTATGAGTACCAACATAACGCCATAAAAAAATCGAAAATCGAATATACATAACCCGCGGAAATTCAAAATTCGTGATACATTTTGAACAGACCTCGTATCAAATACCAAAAACATTTTACTTTTTTATGTCTGTAAATTTGTTGAGGATTTTTTTTTAGAGTTTTAGAAATTCTTTTACACTTAATAGGCATGCGTACCAAACGCATGTCTATTTATCAATCTTTAAAAAATAAGTTTAAAGATTGATACAATGACTAACTCCTTCTTTGCCAAGATACGACCTGGCTTGCATCTAACAAAAATCCTCAACATGCTTCGAAAACTTTTGCAAAATCCAAATCTAAATCCTCCAGAACTGACGGGCTTACTAATTAGATAATAAAAGTGAACGAACGCAAATGTACCCATATAACTTTTACTCTCCAGTATAAACCGTGTACTCTCATGTATCTTTATAGCACTGCCATACCACGAGTCATTTAAGTTCTTGTGTATAAGACAATTTCTTGTTATGGAACCCAAACACAATCAACAACTACTTCGACTTCAAAACAAACCTTCTAAACTTATAATATACAACAGAATACTTCTATACAATGCCCCTACTGAAACCAATATAGACTTATGGACTAGAACCCTAGGACCTCTATTAAACCTTCCACTTCTCGTCAAATCTAATTCTTTCAATGGAAAATACTTCACAAAATTATGAATGCTCCTTTTTATGTTTGTAACAGTGTTATTAATCGTTACCTTAAGTTTCAATCCATTCTTTTCGATCATAATAATTCCCTTGCTTGAGAGATATCCTTTATTTTCTTCCCTATAAAGATAAGCTATCATCTACTTCCTTCCACGCAGAGAAAAAACTTTTCTGTTGCTGATTTTCCTAGAGTGAAACCTCTCTGGTATGTCCGAATAATTTTATTTGGCAAATGGGGCTATCCTACCTAGTCAGGAGAATATTTTTTAGATGGTACTTGGATCATTAATTGATGACCGTTTGGTGTAGTGTGTCAGTTTGCTGGTGATTCCGTCAACGCCAGGCGTCCTCTCTTTCTTCAGTCGATGGATCGCTTTTGTCTTCTATTCGATGCTTTATAGCGACGTCATGGCGGGCTTTCAACTCATGTTCTGACTAGTTAGTATTGAGGAGTTCATCAAATTGTTCCAGCCACCGCCTTAATGGACATGCTTTCAAAATTCTCCAAACTATTTGGTCGGAAATCAAATTACCCTCTTTACTACGGTACGATGAGCACCTAGATAAGCTAGATAAAACTTCTACGTCTGGTGCGGCTGGTCCCTATATATTTCGATTTCACAGATTTGTTCATCATGCTGTTAGGCTTTTTTTTCTTTTATCTGTTCATTCACTTCTCCTCTCTATAAATATAAATATTGTACATAAGAAAAATAAAGAAAATTTATAAATTGAAACTTTTCAATTTTCTGACCAATTAAAATTTGATTAAATATTCTGTTCGGTTTCTTTCTTCAATTTACGATATGCCAAGTGTAATTTCACAAATTAGAAATCCGTCATGAAAAGTTAACAAAAATAATCACTCTTCTTGGAAATTCGAAGATTTATAAGTAAATATTAAACATCGAAATTTATTTAAACTTTACTAAACTTGAATATTTGGTTTATTTACATCGAGAAGAAAACGAAGAAGAATTTTTTATGACAATTTATTTAGAAAGTTTAACTGAAACCTTTGAAAAACTGTAAAATTTTTTGTATAACCTGATTAGGACGAACACAAATTTATGGAAATATTAATAATTTCTTTTACCTTCCTTTCCCCTCCATTCTTTTTTTTTTTTTTTTTTTTTTTTTAAAAAAAACCTTTTCATTTTATAAAATTTTGTATAAAAATTTTGTTCTATTCTGATTTTATTATTCGATTAAAATGGTGAAAATTGTTTCTTCAAAAAACTTTGGAATAAAGAGAAATTCTCTACTGAAAAGACAATTGTCCAAATTCAAATTTATCTTTCAATTAATTATGATTTACGTTTTTTTAATTAAACTTTTTTAATCAATTTTACAAATTAAATACTAAAATGGAATGCGATACGTTTTCTTTTAAAAAATTGCAAATGTTAAATAATTTGATTTTTTTTTTTTTTGATTTTCCCATTTTCAAAATACCAAGCTAACCTTTTTTGTGATTTGTGAAGTAAAGCTCTGTCATTTGACAGCTGTTTAACATAAAATATAAGTTAAGGTAACATTTCGAGTTTGACCATTTAACATTTCTTAGTGCAATAAATAAAAGATAAACCACTTTATTTATAGCTCATGCTTTAGTTAATTAGCTGACGGACCTCGTTATAATTATTATATTGTAAATATACATAAAGTCATATTGAAATTATTGTTCAGTAAAGATAAGCTGTGATATTTTTATTGCTACATTTACGTCTAACTTCATAATTATTACCAGCTACCGAATCGCCACATTTCATCTTCAGCATACTGGTTATAAGAAGCTTATTCAATGAGTGGATTCCAAATAAATAAAGCTATGGGAAAAATGTAATAGAACACAAAAATCATTACCACCGATACTCGTACATTAAACCGTTGATTAACTTTTTATTAAAAGATCAACTTCAATTCTTATGAGATGAATCGACTTATCTATTACTCACTTCTAAACTGCGACAGGGGTTACCCCACATCTACATTCGATCGTTACCTTATTGATTATTATAAGCCACCGTATTCGATAGAAAAAAGCTGGTTTTTCTTTTCGATTTCTTAAAAACTACAGGTTCGATAATGAATAAAATTTTCTGCTTTACGTTGAGCAAATTTTTGACTTACCACATGTTAGCCAACCACTACATTCAATCGTAAGTTTATTGATGATTATAAGCGGCAATATTGAGTAAAAAATAAACTGAATTTTCTTGGGAACAACAGATTTGATAATGAATAAGAGTTTCTGCTTTATTTTAAGCAAACTTCTAAAGTAGCACAGATTGGCCATTCCCTACATTCGATCGTTAGCTTATTGGTAACTTTAAGCTACCATATTGGATGAAAACAAAACTGTTTTTTCTTGGGGACAACCGATTTTATAATGAATAAGACTTTCTGCTTCATGTTGAGCAAACTTCTAAAGTAGCACAGATTAGCCAACCGCTACATTGGCATCGTTAGCTTACTGATTATTATAAGCTACAATATTGGAAAAAAATTGGGTTTTCTTGGGAACCACAGATTTGCTCATGAATAAGACTTTCTGTTTCATGTTGAGCAAACTTCTAAAGTAGTACAGATTAGCCAATCGCTACATTGGCACCGTTGGCTTACTAATTATTGTAAATTGCCATATTGGGAAAACAATTGGGTTTTCTAGGGGACCACAATTTTGTTCATGAATAAAAATTTCTGCTTTACGTTGAGCAAATTTTTAAATTACCAAATGTTAGCCAACAACTACATTTAATCGCAAGTTTATTGATGTTTATAAGTAAATATATATTGGGTGAAAAATAAACTGGATTTTCTTGGGGACAATAGATTTGATCATGAATAAGGCTTTCTGCTTCATATTGAGCAAACTTTTTTGGTAGCCCAAGTAAGCTAACCACTACATTCGATCGATTCCGCTTATTGATGATTTTAGGCCATATTGGGTGAAAACAACATGTTTTTTTCTTGTGGACAAAATTTTTGCTAGTCAATAAGACTTTCTGCTTCATTTTGTGTAAAACTTTTTAAGTACCATAGTTAAATCAACCGAATCGTTCTCTTACTGATTACACATTTGCTTTAACCATGCTGCTTCATTTTTTTAATACAAATATAATATAAAAAGAGGAGTATTGTTGTGCCTGCAATTATACTCTACAAAAAATTAAAAAAAATTTTAAATTAACTTTTTTTTAAAAATATATTTTTTGTTTCTCATATTTAAAAATATTTTTTTTGTCTTCTAAAAAAACTTTTTTCAATAAAAATAATTTTGTTTGGATATGGTTTAAAATTTTTTCCAAAAACAAAATTTATAGTTTTTCAAAAAAAAAACCAAAACACCGAAAATCATATTAAATTTATAAAAGAAAACGTAGATTTGGTTTTAAAAAAATTATGCAAACAATTTTCATTTAAAATTCTACAAAGTGAAAAATATATGAAAATAATTGGATTGGAAAATCATATAAAAAATATAATTTGTCAATAGTCGTATTAATTGTAAGTGCCGTAGTTTGTGTCTGAGGGGGGGGGGGAGGTTGGGGTTGTGGTGGTATGTGGTAAGATATTATTTAACAGGAAGTGCAAAAGGAAAATCTTTTAGTTAAAAGCGCCTTAATTAGTATTATTAAAGTAATTATTTTTCAGTTATTTTTGGGGGGGGGGGGTGGCATAAAGGGAGGTAGGTACAATTTTTGCACAAAACATAAACATACTTAAACATACGTGTATGAGTGTTTTCACGGGTTAGCCTTAGGCATGTCAAAAGTACTTTTGGAGGTACATTCATGCATTCGTCTAAGGTTGGGTGGATACAATTTCCTACCAATTTTCATATGTATTCATAGCTATATGTATATACTGAAATGTGTACATAAATAACTGTGCTATAGATATATCTACTTGGTATTTGATTGCATAACCATGTACAGATAGATCTTCATACGAACATACTTCGAAGATTTGGCGTGTGGCTACTATCCCCATCTATTTTTATGTCCAGACATACATACATATACAATAGATTTGGATCATATTTATGCTCGTCCATAGATGGGGGACTAATTTATTATAGAAATCGTAATATACAGACAGGTATGTGCATATATATTCATGTGTACACTGCCAATATTATAAACAAAAATGTTCAAATGCCTTTAGCGATTAAATAAAGAGAATTTCTGATTTATTTCTCATCAATTTAAAATATTTTATATGCTCGTACTTACGTTAAACTCAGGTTTTTCCTTACTTCACAAATACATATTTGTACATATACCATTCACCAAATTATTTATATTTCTGCACTTGTTTGGATAAAATCCTCATGGAATTGAGGAGTATGGATTTTTTTTTGTGGGAAGGTTTTATGTAAAAGTTTTGTTATTGTCAAATTTTTTTTTTTGCAAATATATTTTCACTTGAAAAGGCTTATAAATATTTATAAAAATATGCAAATAATGCAAAAAGAAAAACCATTGGAAAAAGACTAAAAAATTCTTTTCAAATTTTTTGAGGAATGGGAAAGAAAGAAGAGTTAAGTTGATATTAAAAAAAGAAAAGAAAATAATTTAATATTATTAATAAATTCTTTAGCAAAAAAAAAGTTATTCAGATTAAACTGAAAATCATAAAAACAATTTGTAAATTAAATAATATTATTGAAAATTATCAAAAAAAGAAAAAGAAAATACACAGCGAATGTAGCAATATGGATCCTGCGCAATCTGAAGAGTGCGATAATATGTTGTCTATGCAAATTGTAGTAGCGTAAGCGAGATAACTCGATAAAGTTGCTTACTGAGCAAGTGCTCTGGAGATCTTTGGCAAATAGATAAATTCTCTTTTATATGTTTAAACTGTTTGAATTTAATTTGTTTTCTCCTAATTATGTGGACAGAAAATAATATCTAATAAAAATCTATAAAATATAATATAAGGTGTAGTAAAAAGAAATCAATTTTGGCATTAAATTGAAGGTTTTATTTAGCATAGATAGAATGATACGATTTAGGTCAAATATGCATCGCTTTGTTCGATAACTTGTTGCTATTTTGGAGGTAATTTCATAATGCCTCTCTTATAGAAACCCTCGTCCCTGTTGGCAAAAAACTGGGACAGTCGATTTTCACAATCTTCTCTTGAGGCGAATTTTTCACCTGCACAATCATTCGTCATGGACAGGAAGAGGTGCCAGGTCCGGACTATAAGATGGATGCATAAGAACATACCAACCAAGGTCCCGGAACTTCTGGCGAGTCACTATCGATGTATGCGGCCTGGCGTTGTCCTGATGGAACACAATTCCTCTCCTGTTGGCCAAAGCTGGCCATTTCTGGGCGATTGCTTCTTTCAGACGGTCCAATTGTTGACAGTATAGGTCCGAATTAAGAGTTCGGCCGTAGGGGAGCAGCTCATAGTAGATGATTCTCTGCCAGTCCCATCAAACACACAGCAAAACCTTGCTGGCTGTCAATCCTGGCTTGACCACCGTTTGCGCCGGGTGACCGCGATTTGACCACGACCGTTGTCGCTTCACGTTGTCGTAAGTGACCCACTTTTCATCACCAGTAACCATCCGCTTCAGAAATGGATCGATATTGTTGCGATTCAGCTGCGATTCGCAGATGGAAATTCGGTCCATGAGGTTTTTTTGCGATACCTCGTGTTGCACCCATACATCGAGCTTCTTTTTGTATCCAGCCTTATTTAAGTGGTTCCAAACGGTTTTTTGTGCAATGTTTAGCTCCTGGGCAATCGAAACAGTGCTTACGTAATGGTCGGACTCGACGATTTCCATTATTTTTATTGACATTTTCGACAATTGGCCTTCCAGAGCGTGGTGCATCTTTGACATCAAAATTACCGGAACGAAAACGACAAAACCAAAATTGCGTATGATTGGCTGTTACAGTATCAGGACCATAAACACTATTCACATTTTCAGCTGCCTGGCTTGCGTTTTCGCCTTTATCGAAGAAAAACTGTAAAATATGGCGTATTTTCTCTTTGTTGGTAACTGAGTCAAGTAATCACAAAAATACTGAGTCAAGTAATCACAAAACTGTATAAAAAGCTTTTTTAGTACAAAGTCTTATCTTTCTAACGCTATCTAGTGCAACCCAATCGCACTCTTACAACGGGAGATACAGACTCCTAAAGCCATCTATTAGCAAAATAATGGATTACTTTTTACTACACCTTATAAAATAAAAATTAAATAAATTAAAAAATGAAAATAAAAAGATATTTTTAAGAATACCGGCTTCACAAGTAAAAAATTATATTTACCATCAGAAATAATTAGATTCAACTAGTTTTTCAGCTTGTTTTTGATTTAGTTGTAAAAATAAATATAAATTATTTTCAATTCGATGAAATTATTGCTAATATATTGTAATATTTAATAAATTATATTTTTTTTTCCTTTTTATAATAAATATTTTATTATATTCTCAATAAAATATAATAATTTAATATTCTTTTAAATATATTTAAAAGGATCTAATTAACTATTCAAAATTTTTAAAACAAAGAAATTATCCATGTTGTTATTCAACTTGTGTTTTGAATAGTAAAGTTGTTTAAAATATATTTTTGATTTTAATTTCGATAAAACTTTTTCATTATTATATAATTTTAATATTGCCATTTTTTTTAGAAATATATATATTATATTATTATTTAAATATCTGTCACGTGACTTTTTTTAAAATACGATCCTTTTGAAGAAATTTGCGTAAGGCTTTTTTGCACTTTTTGGGCTGTTCTTCAGACATTTATTAGCTCTAAAACTTTTAAAATTTAGCTAGGTTAATATGATATCTTATCAAATCCTATAAGATGTTCAATAATGTCAAATTGGAACGATCTTGGTTGATGCCAATTGACATAACCAAATCTGAAAAATTACGCGTTCTTGGAATTTTGCGCGCAATAAAGCCAAAATTTGTCATATTTTTTATAGTTGAATAGTATCAAGTTAAAACTTAATACTATTCATATTAAAATTTATAAGTTTTGTCTAAAAAAATTCTGTTATTATAAGGTCATAGCGGTCAGAATTGTAACGGATAAGGTTCCTTCTTCAAAGAAATACGGTCCAATAACCACTTTAGACCAAAAAAACACATCAAACAGTTAATTTTTATGGATACAATGGCTTTTTTTTAATAGTTTTTTAAGAGTTTTCAGAGCCTTTTATAGATATTTTTAACTTATTGTGCAAAAAATGAGACTCATTGCGATGACCACAATCTGTTCTTAAAACGCAACACATGATTATGAGCATAATCACCAATTTGGAGAAGGTTTTTATAATTTTTTTTCTTATTTTAGTAATAAGTAAAAATGGCAAATAGTAAAACTAAAGAAATATAATTTTTTATTAATAGTTTAATTTAATATTTGTAAATATTAAGACTATACTTTCCAAACTAAAAACTGGACAGCCCATTTTATGTCTGTATTGCCTCAAGTAATTTTCTTTCTACACAACTGATCTTATCATAAAAAATTATTTAAATAATAAAATATTCTTATATTAAAATTAAATAAATTTAAAATAAGGATATTTATTTTATTAAATGGTATGTAAAAATTTTCTTAAAAAGAAAAACCAAAACAAAAACAAACTTTATAAAAAAATTACCATCAACTTTTCAAATAGAAACTTTCACATTTTTGATTTTTTCAAAGTTCTGAAATCTTTAGGGTAAAGAAATGAAATCTTTGATTTTTCGGTAAATATTATCATTTTGAAAGATTTAAAATTCTTCGAATCATTTTAATTGTTCGGATTAAGATTAAATAAATTTTATTGCCTTTTGAAAAGTGATTCCCACGTTCAAAATGAATTTTCTGTAATATTTATTTTTCTCTTCATTAATAATTATTAATTAACTAATTAATTCAAAGAAGTACAAATTGACTATCAATTAATAAGAAGTACAAAAACAAAAAACTAAAACGATTACGGTTATCACGGAGACCTTCATGTAGAAAATTTCCTTTCAAGTCGTTATTTTAGTGTTGCTTCGGTAATAAATTCGATGAGAGAAAATTTCTTTTAAAAAATTAAAAAACAGGCAAATTGTAATATGAAAGGTAAAAGGAAAAAAATTCTTTTCTTTTAAAAAATTTCTTTTATCTGACTCTGCTGGTGGGGTTCGTAGCATACCTTCCTGCTTTGTAAACCGATGAATAAATAACAAAAAAAAAGAGTTGTCTTATCCTTAAAGAAAAGCACCTTACAATTATCCTTTGATTAAACATATTTCTATGTAAATGAAATTCCTAAAAACAAACAAACAAAACGAAGGGAGAAGAAAGATTTCCATAAGAAATAAAACAAAAAGGATGTGTTCGAAGTAGGGGGAGGGGTGGGGTGCAAACAAAAAATATTATTAAAGAATGTTTAGGAGAGGGTGAAAAATTTAAAACGTAAAAAAAATAAAATGAGTTTACAGGATTTTTGAACATTTTGGTTGGTTTTTGGGACGAAAGTTAAATAAAACTCGAAAATTGAAATTTTTTAGACTATATTAATTTTAATCCCAAATGACTCTCCACATGTCTTTCTTGGAGAAAGGATAATATATTTGTACTATTTTATATGGCTGATATCATAAAACTTCTATATGGGGTTGAGATCGGGGAGGGTGGTGGCCATCTTGTTTTTTATTTTATAATTAGTTTTTATATAATTTCTAACTATGTTTAGAATTGAAGCAAAATTAATCCTTCACCAATTAACAAAAGTCCTGTTGGAAGAGCATTTGCCTTTAAAATGTTAAGATACTGCTCTTTTCTATGGAAATAGTTAGACCTATCATCATCTACGTGGCTCTTGTTTGGTGGCCTAAGGCTGAACAATGTTCTTTATAGAAAAATTATTGAATTTTTCTTTATAGAAAAATTGTTAAATTTTTCTTCATAGAAAAATTGTTGAATTTTTTTTACAGAAAAATTGTTGAATTTTTCTTTATAGAAAAATTGTTGAATTTTTCTTTATAGAAAAATTGTTGAATTTTTCTTTATAGACAAATTGTTGAATTTTTCTTTATAGAAAAATTGTTGAATTTTTCTTTATAGAAAAATTGTTGAATTTTTCTTTATAGAAAAATTGTTGAATTTTTCTTTATAGAAAAATTGTTGAATTTTTCTTTATAGAAAAATTGTTGAATTTTTCTTTATAGAAAAATTGTTGAATTTTTCTTTATAGAAAAATTGTTGAATTTTTCTTTATAGAAAAATTGTTGACTTTTTCTTTATAGAAAAATTGTTGACTTTTTCTTTATAGAAAAATTGTTAAATTTTTCTTTATAGAAAAATTGTTGAATTTTTCTTTATAGGAAAATTGTTGAATTTTTCTTTATAGAAAAATTGTTGAATTTTTCTTTATAGAAAAATTGTTGAATTTTTCTTTATAGAAAAATTGTTGAATTTTTCTTTATAGAAAAATTGTTGAATTTTTCTTTATAGAAAAATTGTTGAATTTTTCTTTATAGAAAAATTGTTGAATTTTTCTTTATAGAAAAATTGTTGAATTTTTCTTTATAGAAAAATTGTTGAATTTTTCTTTATAGAAAAATTGTTGAATTTTTCTTTATAGAAAAATTGTTGAATTTTTCTTTATAGAAAAATTGTTGAATTTTTCTTTATAGAAAAATTGTTGAATTTTTCTTTATAGAAAAATTGTTGAATTTTTCTTTATAGAAAAATTGTTGAATTTTTCTTTATAGAAAAATTGTTGAATTTTTCTTTATAGAAAAATTGTTGAATTTTTCTTTATAGAAAAATTGTTGAATTTTTCTTTATAGAAAAATTGTTGAATTTTTCTTTATAGAAAAATTGTTGAATTTTTCTTTATAGAAAAATTGTTGAATTTTTCTTTATAGAAAAATTGTTGAATTTTTCTTTATAGAAAAATTGTTGAATTTTTCTTTATAGAAAAATTGTTGAATTTTTCTTTATAGAAAAATTGTTGAATTTTTCCTAATAGAAAAATTGTTGAATTTTTCTTTATAGAAAAATTGTTGAATTTTTCTTTATAGAAAAATTGTTGAATTTTTCTTTATAGAAAAATTGTTGAATTTTTCTTTATAGAAAAATTGTTGAATTTTTCTTTATAGAAAAATTGTTGAATTTTTCTTTATAGAAAAATTGTTGAATTTTTCTTTATAGAAAAATTGTTGAATTTTTCTTTATAGAAAAATTGTTGAATTTTTCTTTATAGAAAAATTGTTGAATTTTTCTTTATAGAAAAATTGTTGAATTTTTCTTTATAGAAAAATTGTTGAATTTTTCTTTATAGAAAAATTGTTGAATTTTTCTTTATAGAAAAATTGTTGAATTTTTCTTTATAGAAAAATTGTTGAATTTTTCTTTATAGAAAAATTGTTGAATTTTTCTTTATAGAAAAATTGTTGAATTTTTCTTTATAGAAAAATTGTTGAATTTTTCTTTATAGAAAAATTGTTGAATTTTTCTTTATAGAAAAACTGTTGAATTTTTCATTATAGAAAAATTGTTGAATTTTTCTTTATAGAAAAATTGTTGAATTTTTCTTTATAGTAAAATTGTTAAATTTTTTTTTATAGAAAAATTGTTGAATTTTTTTTTATAGAAAAATTGTTGAATTTTTCTTTATAGAAAAATTATTGAATTTTTCTTTATAGAAAAATTGTTGAATTTTTCTTTATAGAAAAATTGTTGAATTTTTCTTTATAGAAAAATTGTTAAATTTTTCTTTATAGAAAAATTGTTGAATTTTTCTTTATAGAAAAATTGTTGAATTTTTCTTTATAGAAAAATTGTTGAATTTTTCTTTATAGAAAAATTGTTGAATTTTTCTTTATAGAAAAATTGTTGAATTTTTCTTTATAGAAAAATTGTTGAATTTTTCTTTATAGAAAAATTGTTGAATTTTTCTTTATAGAAAAATTGTTGAATTTTTCTTTATAGAAAAATTGTTAAATTTTTCTTTTTAGAAAAATTGTTGAATTTTTCTTTATAGAAAAATTGTTGAATCTTTCAATCTTTCCCATGGCACACAGACGCATGGAAATGGCTGGTTGAGTAACACCAAATTGCTCCGCGAGAATTTTTTGCGTTTGGGTATCGTCTTCCTCCAAAATAGCCTGCAATTGATGATCCTCAACCTTCCTAGGCCGAATTTTAGGTTTTTAGTCCCACAAGTCAAAATTGCCGTCTTTAAACCGACGAAACCAATCTCGGCACGTTGTTTCCGATAAAGCACTGTCGCCATAGGCCTCCATAAGCATTCGATGCGATTCGGCAGCCGATTTCTTCAAATTGAGGCAGAAAAGCAGAACTTACCGCATATGCTCTTTTTCTGGCACAAAACTAGATATGATTACCAAAATGAAAAATGTATGATGTTGTGCGAAATTGCTGACAATGTGCACTGATTAATGTTGACAGATGTCAAACTCATAAAAAAACAAGTATGGCGTGCCCATGGTAGCTTAATACGCTCACTCACGCCATCTATGACCGTGAGTGAGCGTATTAAGCTACCATGGGCACGCCATACTTTTATAACAGCGGATTTGATCTTATACCTCTGGTATACAAATTCGATTGTCCAGAAGGGTATATCCCCTATAGTTTTGAAGAGATGGTCTCTTGCGTAAGGTTTTCACCGATCCTTTCTTTTGGAATTTGTCGCATTGTTGGAAAATGAAATTCGTTCAACAATTTCCCCAATAAGGCGAGTTCTCTTCCCCCTCCAATTACCACCCCATTTCACTAACATCCCTTCTTTCTAAGGTCATTGAAATACTGATAAGCTATCAGCTAATAAATCAGGGATACTTCTCAGTGACCTTCAATAAGATTTCCGCAGCAATAGATCCACTTGTGGTTTGATAGCATAGCTAATTTTTCTGGAGAGTGTAAGGTTATTACTCTTGATACTCGTATTTCAAATGAATTTGACAGAGTTTTGCGTCCGGCTCTTTTGTCAAAAATGCGCACATAACAGTTCGGCTGAAAAGTTGAGAACCATGACGTCTAGATGGCGTCTCTTGCAAAAATCTACTTAATTATCACAAAGCACCATGCTTCAAATGATTCCTGTCAAAATTTGACAGCAATCGGTCGATTGGTTCGAGAGATATAGCATTTTGAGTGGAGCAACTTTTGTTATTGAAAAAAAAATGGATAAAGACGAATTTCGTGTATTGATAAAGCATTGCTTTTTGATGAAAAAAATACAGTGGAAACCAAAGCATGGTTTGACAAACGTTACCTGGATTCTGCTCCAGCTATTTCAACTGTGGAATATTGGTTTCGTCAATTTCGAACTGGTCGTACGAGCACAGTTGATGCAGAACGCAGTGGACGCCCAAAAGAGGTGGTTACGGCAGAAAACATCAAAAAAATCCACAAAATAATTTTAAATGACCGTAAAGTGAAGTTGAGCGAGATAGCTGAGACTCTGAAGATATCGAAAGAGCGTGTTGGACATATCGTGCATGAATATTTGGGCAAGCGAAAGCTGTGTGCAAAGTGGGTGCCGCGTGAGCTCACTGTGGACCAAAAACAACAACGTGTTGATGATTCTGAGCAGTGTTTGGAGCTGTTCAAGCGCAATAAACCCGAATTTTTGCGTCGATATGTGACAATGGATGAAACATGGCTCCGTCACTACACTCCAGAGTCCAATCGGCAGTCGGCAGAGTGGAGAGCGAGCGACGAACCGAATCCAAAGCGTGGAAGGACGCAACAGTCGGCTGGCAAGGTGATGGCGTCTGTATTTTGGGATGCGCATAGTATAGTATTCATTGACTATCTCCAGAAGGGACAGACGATGAACAGCGACTATTATATAGCGTTATTGGATCGTTTGAAGAAAGAAATCGCTAAGAAACGGCCTCATTTGAAGAAGAAAAAGTGTTGTTTCACCAAGACAATGCACCGTGTCACAAGTCGATGAAAACGATGGTCAAACTCAATGAATTGGGCTACGAATTGCTTCCCCATCCACCGTATTCTCCAGATCTGGCCCCCAGCGACTTTTTCCTGTTTGCAGACCTCAAAAGAATGCTCGCTGGCAAGAAATTTAAGACCGATGATGAAACTGAGGCCTATTTTGAGGCAAAACCGAAAGAGTACTATAAAAATGGTATCGAAAAGTTGGAAGATCGCTATAATCGCTGTATCGCCCTTGAAGGCATCTATGTTGAATAATAAAAATGAATTTTGCAAAAAAAAATATTTCTACTGTGTTTCGTTCTAAACTTTTCAGCCGAACTGTTATGTGTATAATAACGATCGGGTGATATTTTAGATAAAAAAATACAAATATTTAAAATATGTTTTATGAAAATTTACAAATATATTTATTTACTTTTACATCTAAAGAAATATTTGTTTTTAGATAGTCTTTAGTAAAAAAATCAAAATGGAAAACAAACTTTGAAAAATTACAATATATCCTTTAGTAATTAAGATTATTAAATAGTTAAAAATTTTGAACCGGTGCTCAATATGATTCGTTGATCCCTGGTTATGTTGGGTAATTAATGAGCAGATTGGATCAACGGTGGAAGATTTCTTTCCCCACTAATGATAGCCTTCTTAACAATCAGCAGAAAAATTTCTCAAAACGCACTTACCTATCATTTTGTTTTCAGCAAGTAACCTCGTCCTCTCTGCCATTCCTCTACTATCATATCCTAAATGAGTACCAATAAATCGATGATTTTTTCTCTCAATAAGACTAGTTCCATTGCGGATCCTTCTAGACTAGACCATTTCCCTTTAGTAACCCTCTTTTAAATTTTCTAAAGCAATCTAATTGCTCCATAAAATTTAATAATATTCAATTGCTCTCGCCAACTTATTATCGAACAGTTTAATTAGGGGAAAAAAAATGCCACATATTATCGCCAAATGGCCTCATATGCATGGCGCTACAAAAATAGCCTCAAAAAATTTCTTCAATTCCAAAACTAATATTTTTTCGTTGTTTAAATAAAAATAATACCAACCAAAAAAAAAAAATTAAGTAATTTTACTTCACAAAATTTTTTTTGGCATTTATTTACCACCTAGTATGTCCGTGGGTGTGTGTGAACACAGATAATTATTGTGAGTCTAAGAATATTTTGGTATTTTTTACTCAATCGAAATTATGCATGCTCCTCACATAGATTTGTAAAGATACTCTTCGTTTGGAGATAAGATGCCCATGTTCAGTCTATAAGAAAATTTTACATTTTCTCATTAATTTTTCCATTCACGTTCTAATTCGAAAATTTTCATTTGTAACTTTTTTGTTCTGTTTCCATTAGCATTTTTTTTTTTTTACAATGCCGAAAATTTCCCTCTCATCATCTATTTTTATACTCATTTCTATTTTCATTCTAATTTTCACTCCTACACACATACAGAACACACAGTCGATTAACTCTACATAATATTATATTATTTTGTATGCAATTGCAGATGTATTGTATATTTTAAGAATATTTTCCAAATTTCGTTGGAATTTTCTTTCATTGGAATTTTTTTTCTTGTTCTCTGAACTGTGAGCAAAAGATTTGAGCATTAAAAGAGTTTTTTTTTTTGAAGGAGAAAATATCAAAAACATATAAAAATAAAATACGAATAATAATTAAAGTAAAAAAAAATTAACGAAACGAATTTTTTTTTTAATAAGTTTTATGGTTGGTCGATAGAGTTGGATTTTCGTTGTAGTTAGTCTTCTGGCTATGTTTGGAGGTGCAATTATACGAACATGATCACGTGACAAATCTCATTTTTTTCCTAATCGCCCATAACCCATACACCTGATGCTGTACAAAAAATAGTGTTGTCACAAGCACTTGAATATTATTGGAAAAATTCCTATCTCATCTTTGAGGGCGCCAATCATCATAAGCAATTCTCTTTGGCAACGCCATCTGAACTTAGTTACTAAAAGTTCACTTTTATCCGCTTGCATTCTCGTTTTTTCATTCATTTAATGCTCAATATTTCTTTCTCTCTTTCTCTGTAAATGTTAGATATATTTTTTTTTTGCTTTTTGATAAAAATCTATTTTCTCTTTTGAATTATTAAACATTTTGTTTTTATGTTAGTTTATTTTTATTCTTAAAAGTATGAAGAAAATAAACGGAAGAATTTTTTTAACTTTTTCATTTATTTTCTTTGATAATAATTGTTTTCTTTTTGTTTTAAGTACAATATTTTTGTATTATTGGAAATTTAGTAAAAAGAATTTAAAAAAAAACTAAGATTGTAGGATGGTAGGATAGATGCGAACAGTATTTCGTACATAAAAGAGAGCATTGATAATTTTTCGAAGGATTTAGGATTGTAGGGTTTGGATTCGAGTCCGTATAGTAACGAATTGTATAGTAATAGTTTGATTTTTATTATCAGTTTTGACCTATTACCTAGAAGTCTCAGTAATTATTTGCATTCTCCGTTCAGTTCACTTCTTTTTATTGGGATGTGAGGATTTCAATTTAACCGTTTCTTTATTACAAGTCCAGAATAAGACGCATGCGCGTTTTTTGTCGAATACTACATCCATTTAGGATTTAGGGTTATGTCAGATTTAGGGTTATGGCGGAATGTAAAAGTAACATGAGCACATTTTGAATCAGGCTTCTAAAGAGTGGATGTGGTCCTGTTATGAATAACCACTAAACAATGCTTTTTGATATGCTAGGATATCGTTGTGATAAGGAATATCATAGGTGTTAATATTGTAAAGAATTGGATCTAAGATGCTCTCCTGAGTGACACCGGCGGAGATAGGATAAATATCAGAATACTCAAAATATTTATAGGTACTTAAGGGATAGGATTTTAAGATATAGAAATAACTAAAGGGTAGGACTCGCTGCAACTTCCAAAGCAATCCAGCATGCCATTCACAGTCGAACCTAAGCAGTATTCCTTTAGCTCTAGCGAGTATGCTATGTAACCGACTACGCGATGATACAACTGGATAGTGGAATGCTCAGCTCTATATGATAAAGGCGTTTTAGGATTAATTTTTCTAGGATTGTTGATAAAATGGCAAGAAGACTTTTTTCTAGGATTGTTGATAAAATGGCAAGAATTTTAGAAAAAAAGTATTATAATCAATTAATTGTAGGCTAATTTTTAAGCAAATCTTCTCGTATTCAATTGTAATTGACTTTAAACTTTAGCTTGAAGTATCCACAGCTAATACAGAAAACAGTTCACCGATTAAACAGATTTGGTTTCATTTAGAAAAATAATGAACTAATTAGAAAAATAATGAAAGTTGAACGGCAAATTAAAAATCCTAAGGCAAGCTTCTCAGATTAATTCCCAAATTCGCAACTGACTAAACACGTTCAACAATGGTTCCTGCAAACTTATAATCAAAAATAAGTGGAGGCAGGCCCCTGATAAATATTCATATACTTAATTACAGATATGCTTTTGTTATTGGCACTGTTTTCAATAATATTTTTTAAATATTTTCTTAAATACAAAAAAAAATCTGTAATAAAAATAACGAAATTGATAACGTATTGAAGAAGAGAGAAGTGAAGAAAGTGATTTTAAAAAAAATTAAAATTTTGTGTTGGCATATTATTGGTCAAGGAGGGGAGGATAAAGCACGAAGTATAGAAATAACAAAAGAAACCAATTTGTAGGAAACGATAGAAAAAGCAGAGGATTTTTTCGAGGTTCTAGAAAACTTAACTGTTATACTTTATAAAATTAATTAAAAATATACATTATAAAATTAATCCAAAAAATATTAAGAGGAGTAGGAAGGCGGAAAGGGGGTGCTACTGTGGGTAATGCATTAAGTAGGGAAACATGAAAAAAATTTGTTGAAAGAAACGATGAAAGAAGAAGTTAACTTATAGAAGTTAACTGTTATACATTATAAAATTAATTTTAAAAAATATCCAAAAAAAAATTAAAAGAAAAAGTTAAATAAATAAATTTATATGAAGAACCGAAAAAAAGAAGTCTGCTCTGTGGGGTTCTTAGAGAAGTTAACTGTTATTCACTATAAAATTAAATAAAAGAAATATTCAAAAAGAATTAAGAGGGAAAAGTAGTGGAAAGGGGAGTGCTACTATGGGTATTGCACGAAGTAGGGAAACATAAAAAAATAAATTTGTAGGATGAAACGATGAAAGAAGACAGCTTTTTGGGCGTGTTAGAGAAGTTAACTGTTATACATTATAAAATTAATTTTAAAAAATATCCAAAAAAAAATTAAGAGGAAAAGTTAAATAAATAAATTTATACGAGAAACCGAAAAAAAGAAGTCTGCTCTGTGGGGTTCTTAGAAAAGTTAACTGTTATACACTATAAAATTAATTAAAAGAAATATTCAAAAATAATTAAGAGGGAAAAGTAGTGGAAAGGGGAGTACTACTATGGGTATTGCACGAAGTAGGGAAACATAAAAAAATAAATTTGTAGGATGAAACGATGAAAGAAGACAGCTTTTTGGGCGTCTTAGAGAAGTAAACTGTTATACATTATAAAATTAATTTAAAAAAATATTCAAAAAAATTAAAAGAAAAAGTTAAATAAATAAATTTATACGAAGAACCGAAAAAAAAGTTCTTAGAGAAGTTAACTGTTATACACTATATAATTAATTAAAAGAAATATTCAAAAAGAATTAAGAGGGAAAAGTAGTGGAAAGGGGAGTGCTACTATGGGTATTGCACGAAGTAGGGAAACATAAAAAAATAAATTTGTAGGATGAAACGATGAAAGAAGACAGCTTTTTGGGCGTCTTAGAGAAGTTAACTGTTATACATTATAAAATTAATTTTAAAAAATATCCAAAAGAAAATTAAGAGGAAAAGATACAATAGTTGATAAAGAGGGTGCTACTATTACTATTGCACGAATTAGGGAAACATTAAAAATAAATTTGGGGATCTTGGAGAAGTTAACTGTTATATAATATATAAAAATATGTCGAAAAAGGATTAAAAAAGGTAGGAGGGCGATGGTAGGTATTACAGAAAGTGGAGAAACATAAAAAATTGTACCAAGAAACGAAGATAGAAGATGATCCTTTAGTGATCTCAAAAAAACTGAACTGTTATACTAGTGCCATTTTTTGTTTTTAGTTTCATCGCCGATACCGTTGCTTTAATAACTTTTCTTAACCCATCAGTTTCTGGTAGTAACATTTTTATCACCGACTCTATCAATTTGAAAGTAGTTTTTTTTCGTAATTTTTTTTATTACTATTCCATGCAGTCTCCATTTTTTTTTTATATACAATATTCTGTATGAATAACTTGTCCGAACAGCATGAAAAGTAAAATTTGCGAATTTGAAAATAGGATAATTTTTGTATAAAAGCTCTTATAAAAAAAAACTTCATTTAAGATTTTTTGAATAATCAGTTTTTTGTTGGCGATTTTCGAGCAAGGCTGAAATCGTCCTTTTCTGATTGGTTTTTTTTCGCTCTTTATCTATATTTCATTCGTAATCCTGCAGGTAGGATTTGGTTTATTCACTTTTTCTTTTCTTCTGTAAATAAATTGGTAATTTCGTTTGAAAAGATTTGACAGAAAAAAACACCACTTTTATATTAATATGATTTTGTATACTGACTGACGAGTTCATAACCAAAATATAATAATTCACACCCTCTACAACCAATGTGGTCTTATTCAAAAAAAAAAAAATATTCCTTTTGATATTATTACATCTAACCTTCAGAATTGGATTATTTCAATATTTTCAATATTATAATTTTTCTCTACCAAATTTACATATAAAAATTTATTTATATTTATTCATTTATTCTTTTTTCCATTTCGTTTTATTCAATATTTATAGCAACAATAAAAAAAAAATCCTTTTTGCATAAGAATTTTTCCTTTCAGAGTTGAGTTTATGATTATTGCTGAGATTTCTTTTATGTTTTCGTTATCAATACACCTTCCTTTTGAAAAGTTCAACAATTTACCTTTGAACCTTTATTTGTTATTTTCTTATAAAATTTTCCCATTTCTTCTTCTTATTTCAATATAAATTTTTAATAAATATTCATATTATAAAGTGGTTTTATTTTCTATTCAATCTTATTTATTGCAACAACCAACAAAAAAAAATCCTAAATTTATTTTGTTGGTTTCATTTGAGAATTGGTTATTTCTATTATTGAATATTTATTTGTATTATTAAATTTGGTATACCATATTTCTAACACTGTCAAATATATTATTATCATTCTCTCTTCAAATTTATTTCTTTTTATATTTACATAGAACTGAAAATGATATTCTTATCAAATGAACTTTTGGTGCTTGAAATCTTTTATCTTCAGTTTATCTTAAACAGTTTTTAACATAAAACTCCAAATTATTTTTATTTTATTTTCTAATTCTAAGAAATTGTTGTTGATACGATGTTGTACATAGTATATTTTTTCCTTTTCATAATTAATATTTTACTACTAAAATAGGAACTAGCACTGGCAGAATACACAGAAAAAAATGGCATTATATAAAAAAGGAAAGATTTAAAAATATTATTAGCTATTCTAAGGTATTATTCAATTTTTACTTTAGAAAATTAAATTTATTCAAACATATTTTAAATGAAGATTTTTTGATTTGATTTTTATTGAATTATATTACCCTAACGTTGCCATTATATATAAATTATAATTAATTTTCAAAGACCGTCACAAAACTTCTTGCAAGATTTCATTCGTTTGAAGTAAGTTTTGATGACTTTTTCATTTATTTTGGGGTGTTATTAGACCATTACTTGAGGGATTATTATTTTTTATATGCTCTGAAAATTAAAACTTGATTTTTTATAAAACTTTTAAAAAAATAGTCCTTGGGGCGAATCTCAAAATTATGCGTCTTGGCAATTTTTTTGTACAATAAAGTAAGAAATCATATATAGTTTAGACTTTATTGTTTAGGTTTAGGCGCAAAAATAATAGAGCTGAAAATTAGCGATCCTTCTTCATATTCAAAGAAATACAGTCAATTTTCCTGTACGAGGTCTGTTTAAAAAGTATCGCGAATTTTGAATTTCCGCGGGTTATGTATATTCGAATTTCGATTTTTTTATGGCGTTATGTTGGTACTCATGTCTCTCACTTATGCCGATAAGTTCGGCCATTTTGAATGTTCAGTTAATTATTGACAGCTGCTTTGCTTGCACGTGTTTTGGCTCGTCTTCGATTTTTGCCCCATTCCAAAAAATGGATCAAAAAATCTGTATCAAATTTTGTGTGAAAAACAAAATTAATTACGCGGACGCCTTCCGAATGTTGACAGTGACATATGGTGAGGAACCTTGGACCGAAGCAACGTTTATCGATGGTACAAGATGTTCTCAGAGGGCCGAGAAGACGTGAACGACGAAAAGCGGACACCCGAGCACGTCAACAACAGACGAAAACATTGATGAAGTAAAGAAAATAGTATTGGCCAATCGTCGAATCACCGTTAGAGAAGTTGCTGAGGACTTAAACATATCGATTGGCTCGTGCCGTTCGATTTTTACCAATGATTTGATCGTGAGACGGGTCGCCGTGAAATTCGTACCAAAATTGCTCAATTTCGACCAAAAGCAGTATCGCATTAACATTGCTAAGGAGCAATTGGACTCTGTCCGCGATGACCCAAATTTGCTCCAAAGGGTCATAACTGGTGACAAATCATGGGTTTATGGTTATGACGTGGAAACCAAAGCTCAATCATCCCAATGGAAGCTGCCGCACGAGCCAAGACCGAAAAAAGCGCGCCAAGTTCGGTCGAATGTGAAGGTTTTGCTTACAGTTTTCTTCGATTGCAGGGGCGTGGTGCATCGTGAGTTCTTGCCACAGGGTCGAACGCTCAATAAGGAATATTACCTGCAAGTTATGCGGAAGTTGCAAAAAGCCATCCGCCAGAAACGCCCGGATTTGTGGAAGAACAAAAATTGGTTTTTGCCATTTTTGGCCAAAAGCACCACACTAATAATGCCGCAGCCACCATATTCTCCAGATCTGGCCCCTTGTGACTTTTTCTTTATCCCGAAACTAAAGAGCCCCATGAACGGACGACGCTACTTTACGATTGATGAGATAAATACGGCATCGAAGGAGGAGCTGAACAAGATCACAAAAAATGATTTTTTGAAGTGCTTCGAGAATTGGAAAAAACGTTGGCACAAGTGTATAATATCTGGTGGGGATTACTTTGAAGGGGACATAATAGATATTCATGAATTAATAAATAATTTTTGAAAACAAACAAAAAATTCGCGATACTTTTTGAACGGACCTCGTATACAATAGCATTTTTACAGTTCTTTGTAGATTTTAAGAGCTACATCGCTAGAGAAAATTAACAGTTCTTGTAGAGAGTTTTTCACAATTTAAACAAATTATTTGATTTTATTAAAAAATGCCATATTTTGAACTAAATAAATATTAACTTAAAAAGTATATATTTTTGATAAATGTCAAATGATAAAAATGTTCTTTCCAAACTATAAAATGGATAAGCTCTGTATGAATAATAAATAAAATTGAAAAGGAAAAAAACACACACACACATACTTAAAAAAAAGGACAACGAAAAGTAAGTGAAATGGAAAAGAAAATAAAAAAATAATTCTACTGAGAATTACTAATGGAATTCATATAATTTTCCATAACCAAACAATATGTAAGTGTTAAAAGTTCTTAAATAATAAATCATAGAAATATGATGAGGTCTCTATGGTCCTTGTCCTCTCTATATATGTGTGCATATATTATTTAATATTATGTAGATTTGTAAGGAAATTCTCAACCATATAATCGAAATTTTTGTTTCAATAAACTTAGCAAAATATCCGATCTTTTATTATCAATTTTAAATAAATAATCAATAAAGGTAAAGATTACGTAATAAATATTTGGAAAATGTCCTTATAACTTTTGTCCATGAAAATGGTGTAATTTTAAAATATCCTTTTTCGGAAATAATTTTTGCCTAAATTGTACTTGACTTGATCTAAAATGATATAACTGGATTTTGTCATAAATACAATAAAAAATATAAATGAGAGAAAAAATAGCACCATTTTAAGAAAATATCCTTTTATGATGAATGAAACAAAAAATTTTAACTGCGTAATTTTTAACCCTCTTCTTTAAGTAATGGATTCTGCGTAATTTTTAACATTTACTGTAATGGATTCTTTCTGATCATTTTCGAAGGGGAACGGCGCAATGATTCTAGCAGCCTATAAACCCCTTCAAACAAAATAATTCTTTTTTTTTAACATGGTGTACCTATCATTAGACATAATACCACGGGTTAACTACCACAGCCCATCTAATAGTTGCATTTAACATGCTCGTTCTCCAGCTCCACTTCGTTTTGATACATTGCTTAAATTTCCATGTGGTTGAACCTTCACACGTCTTCCACTTTTTTCGTGAGGCTTATTCTATTTTCTGCTAATAGGAAGCCATTCTCAAACAGAATAGCGAACAAAAAGGAAGGTTTTTCTTTTTCCTTCTCAGCTTACCAACTCTGTCATTTCCTACCCAACCTCCAACTCGCCATGACTTATGATTCCATCTGGTCCCACTCCTGACCAGCTCCATTCATCATAGGTAGGTCCTTTTTCTAACAATCAGTAGCCAGTTATAAGCTAGTTACCCTAACTATTGATAATAAGGCTACTACCATCTGTAGTGATAGCCTCCAGGACATTTGATATCCCTTAGCACCAATCATAAGATTGTTCCTGCGATATTGGTATCAAGCACAACCATCACGTCTCAGCTAAAAGCACCTCATCTCATGTTCAGATACAGAGCGTTTAAAACTATGGGGCACCCAAAACCTCATGGTAACTTTTTTTGATGCAAGAATACGTGTGCGATACTTCCGATTAGAGAGCTACAGTATCGGAACCTTGTAAATTCTAGGCACTGCTAGTCCAGTTCAGGTTCCCATTCTGATTCAAAAGTATGTGGGAGGTGCTTTCACTCAGAGAGCTATAATAGGAACTTTGTAAATTCTAGGCACTGCTAGTTCGCCAGGATCTATGTTTGATTTAAGAGTACATGAGGGGTAATGCCTCTCAGATAGGTACAATAGGAACCTTTTTAAGTTTAGGCACTGCTACTCTAGGTCAGGTAACAATTGCATGGGAGGTGCTACCACTTATAGAACTGCAGTAGGAACCTTGTAAATTCTAGGCACTGCTAATATGGTCAGGAGCTCTCTTTGATTCAAAAGTATATGGGGGTGCTTCCGCTTATAGAATCATAGTAGGAACCTTTTTAATTTTAGGCACTGCTAGTCCAGTTCAGGTTTCCATTTTAATTCAAAAGAAACCTAGTAGAAACCTAGTAAATTGCAGCCACTGCTAGTCTGACTTAGGAGCTCAGGTTCCTTAAGACTCGTAGGAAATTTTGGTATTAATCATTGGGTTAGGAAAAAAAATCATCGCTCCCAACAGTGGATTTTTTAGGAGGCATTGACTTTTCACAAATGATATTCGGGTTTTCCACGCCTCAGATTCGACAATTTTTCTTGTTAATGTAGTCGTCGATGTGAAACTGTGCTGCGTCTCTAAAGCTGAATTTCGTGAAATGTCATTTTTACAGAACGCCCGTTTTCGTAGTAAGTTGGGATGATTAAAATGCATTGTTGCGTTATTATTGACTCCATAACTTAAAATGGTATTATTTAGTACTTGACATCTGTAAAAAAAAAAGTTCTATTTTCCATAAAGATTTTAGCTGAAAATTTTCAACGAATTCATTTTTACTTCAATTTTATAGTCTGAAATTATGAAGAGAATCCTAACAACGCAAAGGTCCTAAAATGTAAATTAACGTGACTAGAGGTGTTCGAAGTTCTGTCGCTCTAAAATGACCTCTGGTACGTTTTCTTTTTTTGAGACCTTACATGGAAAATCGTTTGTACTCCAATTGATTAAAAAAAACACCCCTTTGTCCACATCATCGATTTGGAGGAAAATTTTCGCTATTGTGGATGTTCTAATTCGAAGGTTGGTTTATGGCAGATTTCTTATGGAGAACGAGGAGCTTTGCCTGAAAGTTTAAATTTTCACTGAAATTATACTACACCTTAACCCCCTCCCCCTCCCTTAACCAGCGACATTGAAATTAATTTCTTCACATTCCACTGCATTTTCAAAAAATCTGCTGCCAACAATCACTCCTGAATTTGATCAGCAGGTATTTCAAAAAAAAAAATAATTACCCAAAATATTCACGTAAAGGAAATTTTTCATAATTTCAAAAGAAGAAAAAAATTTTTTTTGAAGGATAATTTTTTTTTTTTAATTAAAAAATTTTAATTATTGTATTTGGAAAAATAATGAAAATTTGATTTTTCATTGTGATATGAATTAAAGAAATTTTAATTGTTTATTAGTTGAGTTTTTTTTCTCGATTTATTGGAATTTTATCTGAACAGGGAATGGCACTTTAAACAGGAATTACTTCTTCCTAAGTAAATGTTTTATGAATGAAAAATTCAAGTGAACCGAGAAAAGGTACGAATCCAGATCAATAATATTTGTTAATGATACTAAAAAGCTTAACTGAAAAAGTTGCCACGATAGAATACTATACAAAGTGTCGTGGACTTGAATACCACTGAGGCATGGTCCTATGCTAATTCCTTAAAGTCAGCTTTGTAGCTAAATGTCCTTGAGTGTCGTACCGATTACAAACCGAAAATCTTTTGTTTGAAATGATTACAAACCGAAAACAAACAAACAATACAGATAGCCCACCCTATACTCCTATATATTATGTACCAAATAACTCTTTTTATCCTTGTTGGATCCTTGCTACCCAACAAGGGAACTAATGTAAATTAGTATAAATATAAAAAAACAATCAATATTTCCCGGATTCTTTTATAAAATATTTTCATAAAACATCAATAAGACAAAATAAAAAAAAAAAATAAGAAGAAAATCAAAACAATTTGAAAAATCCCATTAACATTTCTGATCACTTCTTTTTCCATGTCGAGTCTTAGAATAACCCAACCCTTTAGTATATCCTAAATAAATAGAATTTTTAACCAATAATAATATACAAAATGATAAGTACTAAGGCAACAGCAAAAAAAAATTAAATAAATATTGTTTATCGTATCGTCCGCAAATCATTTTCGGGATTTTAGGATTAAGGACTTTTTTTCCTTTTAGGAGTTCTTGAAATCGTAAAAGTTATTAACTCTATAATTTTTGCTCCTTTAAAATGTACATTCAACGAGTATAAATAAAGGAAAATTATTTACAAACAAAAAATATCGAATCGTGTTTATATTATTTTCTGTTTGAATTTGATTATGTTCCTTTTTGATGTATTAAGTTTAGACTAAACGCACTAGTGTTGAGTGGGATTAAAGTGTTACAATAAAGGAACATTTTTAATACTTCCATTTTCGTTTGATATTGAATAATAAAAGTCAACAGAAGAATTGGTTTTTTCTTCTTTTGATAATGTAGAATTTTTTTTTCTTCTGCTTATTTTGTTTTTATTTTCTTTTCTGTATCCTTCGAAAAATTGCAAATGTAGCCTAATCCGTATAGAATTGAACGAAAAAGTAAAGTACGAATAAAAGAGTGTTTGGATATAATTTTTAATGGTAGAAGTTCTTAAGAAACACTAAGGTAATAGGGTGAAAAAGGGGTTTAAAGGAAAACAAAAAATAATATTCCTTCAAACTGGAGTGAGTGTACAGTCCAAGCTAAAAATAGAGAGTTATCCAATTTGTGCTTTAAGAAATGAAATTTATATAGAGTATAGTTAAAATTATTATTTAATTATAGTTTTTCTTTTATTTTCTTAATATAACCTTGCCATTATATAAAAAAATTATGGTTAAAAGATTTTTTGCAGCACTCAAATCTTTTTGAGGTAATTTTCAATGATTTTTTTTTGCATATTTTGTGCTGTAATTACTTGAAATATGTTGATTTTTAAATGCTCTAAAAGATTAAAACTAATTTTTCTAATGGTGTCAAATCGTACAAACAATTGACCCACACCAAATCTCGAAATTTACACGTTCTTGGATCTTTTCGCGGAGCAAAGGCAAACATATTTATTGTGTTTTGTGTATTGTGGTGGTATTTTGTTAAAATCATATGTAGTTCGGGTTAAAATTTTAAACTTTACGTTAAAAAAAAGTTACTAAGAATTTATGGTAACGGTCTTTCATTCTTCATTTTCAAAAAGATGACCTCTTCAGACCAAAATGTATACCAGAAAGTCTAAAGTATATTGTTCTAGCATCTAATCGATGTAGCTTTTGCGCATTTTATTAATAACTATTGAAATTTATTATAAAAAATGGCATAATTAAATCTAAATAGATATTATTAATAAATTATATATATTTGAATTATTAAGTAAATAAATTGGGTTGTATTTTCCAAACTACAAAATGAATAATACAGTCAAATCTAGTTCGTCATGAAAAATATATAATTTTCTGTGTCGTTTAATATTTTTTTTTTTTTTCATTATAAATATAATAATTAGGAAAAAAAGCAAAGTGATGGATAGGTAGGAGGGTAGGAGAGGGGGGGGGGTAGGTGAGGTCTGGGCGAAATCAGTTGCATGCAAAGAGAAAAGAAAATAAAATTTTTCAAAAAAATTGAAACATATTGAAAATTACTCACAAATTTATTAAAAATATCAATTACCGAAAATAATCAGAGTGGGAGAAAAAGGATAATACTTTAAATAGTATAGCAACCGTTACTCATAGTATGATGGTTAAAAAGGATGACCGTAACAAGTCCAGTTACCGTCAAAATAACTACTCAGATAAATTATTACTACCGTTGGCGTTCAACATTCATTGTAGAAGATGAATTCCTTTTAGGACTATTATCACAAGGACATTGAAAACTGCTTTATGTCCAACATCAGAGCCACGACATTCTCCGGTGCACCTCTGTGCCTCTTCTCTTTTGGAATTGAATGGTGTGCAGTAAAAGAACATGTGCTCCACGCTCTCCAACATCCCGTCACAAGAAAGGCACATTGGGCTACAATCCAATTCAAAGAGGTTTTGGTAAACCCGAAAATAACCGTGTCCCATCAAAAATTGTTACAGGTAGTAGCCAACATTACCATGTCGTCGATCTGTCGGGATGAGACGGTGAGTGCATATGCCATCGAAGGAATTATCGCAACCTCCTCTTGGGCTAATTTTTTTCCTCTGTACGGGTCTCGTACACCGATCTCTCCTGCTCCTCCGTACGAGCCACAGTGTTACACCGATCTTTCCTGCGGCACAGCCAGTATTTCGATCGGTATCATTCCGGCCACAACACAAATGGCATCGTATGAAACTAATCCAAATATGAAGACCACCCTTAATGCGCTCCTATGGTTAACTAAGACAGCTCCACGTTGTTCTAATCAACCCATCCATTCTAATTGGTGCAGAATACAGCAGGATTGATCTGACCACGGTCGCCGACAAGTTCTTCCTACCATGCTTGAGTCTCCTTAGATTCGGCGTTAAGCGCGTCAGTGCCATAACTGCCCTCGCAGCCTTCCCACCAAGAATAGGTATTTCTGAAACTGCAGCCTCGAATTAATCAACACCCATAGATACTTTAGAGAGGGTCCGAGATCACTTAATGTTCGCCAATTCTAATGATGATATTCTCTCTACACTTCCTGGTCGTAATAACTGATGCCTCTGTATTATAGTCCGCAAGCCTAAGACCAGCTGTCAGCAGCTAAATCAACAATCTCATTACAGCAAATACGATGGTTATCGTTTCCTCTGGTTATCGTTACATCACATTCCAGAACTACCCTCGTGATCCTGTATAATCTCTCTCCACTGTGCGTCCTGTATTTATAATACTCAGGTAGTCTTCTATTATCCTGGTAATGTACTCCGCAACAACACCCATTATTGAGCTCAGATCGCCAAGGATACAATTCCATATCGCCGAGTTGAAAGTATTCTTCTTATATGTGGATGTGTGTGTATGTGTGTGCGTGTGTGTGTGTATATAGATCAATCGATTATTAACTCAATTGTTGAATAGGAGAACAAAAAAAGAAAACAAAACAAAATGCCCAAATATAAAGTTCTCTGTAGATATGAGTAAACACATACGCACACATTAACAGATGTAATATTAAAATGAAAAATTTTAAAATAAAAAACAAAAAGGAATCAAAATAGAATATGAACAGAGCATAGCCTTAACACGTAACAATAGAGTTGATTTTATTTTTTTTTAAAAAAACCAGAAACAAAAAAAAATAAGCAAAAAAAACCAAGCTTAGTAAAATTCCGATTAAGCTTAAAAATTTATACCAGCAAACTAACCCCCACTATACGCACACAACAGACTACACTGTAAATAATGTCCATACACATTCGCATATCTTTAGAATTGTTCGCTTATCATCCCTATTCGTCCTTATAAATAAATAAATCCATACACAAAAATATTTGATTGTATTCAGTTTGTATATGCAATGGCAGTACTCAGCCTCTAGATTGACAAAAGGATAATGCGTTGGCATGTTTGTATGCGTAGTAAACTTAAAATGTACACAGCATGATACGATTAGTCAGAATAAGAGATAAGCCCAAGGAATAACGGTGCTTGTTGAAAGGGTGTGATATAAACTTTAATAGACCACAGCGTAGAAAAGGATGAAAAGCTTTTATTAAAATTCTCTTTGAGCTTTTTGAGTATTCTTCTTATTTTCGTTTGGTTTGCATTTATTTTTATTATTTTATTATATTTTTGTTTTGTTTGCATTTGTCGGTAGGATTCGCGGTAATCGTCATTTTGAACTTATTTCTTCGACACGATAATATTGTTTTTCTTTTTTTTTGGGAAATAAATTCTGTAATAGTAATGGTAACGAAAACAGATCCGTTCTATCCAACACACCCAATCGTATAGTGATGCATTTGAAGTGGAAAAAATATTTGCCCAAATTTTGTCTTCATCACCTTCACGTTCATTAATTGTGCACCACGAACAGAAACAACAAAAAAAGCTAATGGCATTAACTGAATTTATGTCCTTTTTGTATTTGTCGTTGTCTATATGTACAGAAGGCCATTCACTACATCGCCAAATTCCTTTAACTCATTTACACCAAACCAACCCCCCCCCCCTCCTCATTTACCCGTTCAGCATTCGCCATTATTCCTTTTACTTTGATGTATGTTTGTGTACGTAAGCAAACAGGTTCCTATTCTTCTTCTTCTTCTTCTTTTTCTTCTGCTGCTGCTGTTGCTGTTGCTTTTTTCTTTACAAAACTTTTATTATATTTGTATTAAGGAGTCAACAACATCTATACAAAAATGGATGGTGTTGTTGTTGATGTATTAGTTAAAAGCTAATTTATTTTTGTGTTTGTAGGCGAGTAGGTGTTCGTATAGATTGTTGTTGTTATATGCGATTGTGGCCACAAGATTATAACGCTGTTCTCTGATCGGTGCTCAGTCCTTTCGTTTGTTGCCGCATCTACAGTCTCTCACAACATCCCCCCACCACCACCGAAAAAACAACAACAAAATAATGAAAAGGAAAAAGCTTTCATTCTTATATGGACATAACAGTTATCTAAGACTTAACGAACACCAACCTTCCCCTTCAGTTTTTTTTTTTTTTTTTTTTTTTTTGGATTGTTGAAAAGCATACCAAATAAACAAAAGTATACAAAAAGGCCTACAAGTTTAGAAATATTTTTTACACAAATTAGTATGTATGGATGGGTATGCGTGTGTGTATGTAGGTTGTTGTGGATGACTGTGCGCCATATTTTCCCTTGTACTACGGTTGTACTATTTTTCTATTGTTGTTTTTTTTTTTTTTGAAGGATGAACGAGCAGAAAATGCGCCACAACCTACACAAGGGCATTCATTATTATTGAATATATGCATTTATGGCTCATACTTTTCTCTTTTCGCCATTTTACTCCATTTTACTACTACTTCTCCTACTGCTGCTGATGATTTATTTTTTTATCTTCTTTTCTATTTGAAGCCTTTTTCTATATGCTTTATTGGGTCTTGGCCTCCCACAACAAAGTAGCATTCTCTCATTCATCCTAATTTACCTTAATTGCTATTTGGCTATACAAATAACACTAAAAACAGGACATGTCCTAGTCACCCACTCTCATCTATACATTGAAAGTCGTAATAAGTATAAGTCATAACCTCGTCCTGCATTTGATAGGGAGATGTTTTTGGCATGTTGCCTCCGTATACAAAAGTCATACTGTTTGCACACGTTTTTCCATATCCTTTCACCATTCGACTGAATACTCTTCTATTTATCAGTGCTCTGCCATCTTTATTGGTGGACTCATTCTTGTTTGATGATATTGTCCTTCTTGTGTTGTATCTATGTTTTGCTTACCTTATCGATTCGTAACATCCTTATTTGATGGCATTCTCTTCATATAAGCTAGGCTAGCGGTAAGTGTTTCATAATTTAAATAGTTTTTGCCTGGTCGATACCATCTTATGAGATGCGATATATTACAAGGTGATACTACGATGCCAAATAACATAGCATAGAAAACTAAATTTTCATGTACTCGTTCTATTGTATACGCATTTGCATACCTGACTATTTATAGTTTCGGAAAGGATAAATTTTTCCAATCTTGTGAACTAGTTTACGGTGATTGTATATCGCACCGGTTTATACAAGAGCGGCGGTGCTGTTCTGGGATGGGAGTCCAAACTTCTGTTGTGTGAATGGTAATAAATACACACAAACATTTCCATCCTTTTTATAGACTATTTTATTTCATGTTTTCATAATGGCCAACTGCAACGCGTTCACACATGAAATTTCCAAATTTTTTCTATAGCCGAAAAAAATAGCTCCTTTTCCTTTTTATTCCATTTTGAACATTTTCTTTTTATTGTTTTTGCGCGCCTCTACAAGTGCAACAATACCAACAAAAAAAAAATTAGACACACAAAAGCTCAATGATTTTGGTATAGGCCAACCCCAAATGATATCCTTATTATAAACCAAACAATCTTATATTATCGAGTCGGCATTTTTCTCCATAAAAAACAATTTGGATTCCATACATCCTAAAAATACTGAGTACGAAATACTTACATCCATACACGCATATATATTCTGCACAAATTTCTGAAATTCTGTATTCAGTTTCTTATTTATCCAAACATGTATTAAAATTTGTCCTTTAACACATTCAAACAAATAGTTACGAATCGATATACTACACAGACTCATACTCGTACGGTACTATGATAGTATATAAATACAGAAAAATATAAATATCCTTTTTTTTCGTAAGAATTTCGAAATTTTTCCTAACTTATTTTATTTTTAGTTTAAAAAGAATCAAAAAAAAAAATCGACATCAGGAAAAGAGTTTTTTTTTAAAGAGAAGTACAACGAAAATACGTTCAAGTTGATTTTTAGAAGGATTCGGTTCGATTTTGTTGCTCT
Organism: Atherix ibis; assembly: GCA_958298945.1. NCBI lineage: Eukaryota > Metazoa > Arthropoda > Insecta > Diptera > Athericidae > Atherix > Atherix ibis. The sequence goes on from OY282610.1 coordinate 4,636,810, forward strand.
CAATTTTTCAATTTTCACAAGTGCTTAAATCAAAATTTCGAATTTTAAGTGAATACCATTTGTGTGGAATGTGGATATAAAGAGGCTTTGTGGAAGGTGAATTGATTTCATTAGTATTTTTATTCGCCGTTTTTCAGTGGGTATTCTTAGTGGAGTACTAAAGCATCCAACCTTAAGAGCGAGCCAAGATCCAATAAGGATACTTCATATATTTTTTCTATCTCCCACTTGTTATCATAATTATTATTTTACTTTTATTTAATTTTTAGCGAATATTTTTTGTTAAAAGTAAGTTCTTGATCAGATTTGTTGTTATGACTTTTTTTTTGTGACAATGAGTCAGTTTAAATTAATTATAATTTTTTGTGCGATGTGATTAAAATAAATTATATTGCATTTTATCAATTAACTATAAGTTTTATAGATTTTTTGGTTTTTTATAAAAAAAATTTTTTTTTTGAAGGCAGTATGATAAGTCAGTGATAAATGAAATAAGAAGCTTAATTTGTTCAACAAAAATTCATTTCTTTTTTAACATAGTCTTTTCTTAGCACGATATACTTTATCCAATGATATTTCAACTTCTCTATACCATTTGTGTAGTAAGATTTGCCAAACCTTACTAAATAGGTCAAAGTTTCGACTATAACTTCAGAATTGAAATAGCTTTCCAGCAGAATAATTTGGAATTGGAAATTTCTAAAACTTTAGAATTGGAAAAACTCATAGGGAGCCAAATCTGAAGACTACGGTGAGTGGAGAAGCCATAACCTTTCCTCTTTGTTGGACGGAAATATTTTTGCCTTCTTTGTTGGACGTTCGCTAGCAGAAGTCAATTGTTTTGGCTGAACTTTGAATTCTAGTGTTTAATAGTGAATCTATATTGCATCAACAGTTATGAATCAATGCAAAAATTTATTAAGATTAAGCTTAAAAATATCCAAACATTTCAATGAAATCGTAATATGAACACGTTTTTGGTCAGGTGTTAGGAAATGCGGTAACCCATCTCGACGATAACTTCCTCATATGTAAAATATCAAGTATGATGTTGCCCATAGAGTGAAGGTGTATATGGTAAATTTTGTTGAGATATTTACCATATACACCTTCACTCTATGGTCTTTCAAAACGATATCATGGATTTTATTAATCATTTCTTCGGTGGCGAACAAAATTGAAGTCCTGGACGCTCAGCGTCACTTGTGCTCATATAACTACAACAAAATTCAGTAAAACCCTTATAAATTATTACCTACAATGATGAGAAGTCTCCATAATACTTTTCAATCTTGTTTTTATTCAAAAAAAATAGTGTTTTATTAATATTTCCACATTAAAAAAAAACACTAATCTTGTCTTCTTTCAATGGCCATCAAAACTAAACTAATAATCAAATGCTTATAAAATTTGGCATATCATCTTTTCAGAATACTAAATGATCAAAAAAAATATCGTTTTCCTAATATCAGCTAGATTTACTACATTTACTACTGACTTATCAGACTGGCTCTGTATAAATTTTTCTGAATTCAATTTTTGGAAATTCTCTTAAACATAAAAAAATAATATTATCTTTTAGTATTCAAAAAAAAAATATGAAAAAACTTCAAAACTAGTTAAAGGTTTTTTTTAAGAATTTATAATTTTTCTGTTTTCGAAAACTTTTTAATCTAGAAAGTACGAGTATTCTTACGCATTTCTTCAGGCTGTTTAGGTTTATCTTCTCTAATTTTCTGTTAAATTCAATAGTATCAGAAACAATTCGAATGTGTTTAAATTAACTTCAGAATTATTATTAGCATAATTTATACACACAAAAAAACAAAAAAACACTGTACTATAGGCACTTAAAAACACATTTTATAATGATTCTTTTCAATTTTGAGAGCGTAAATCATAAACTACTATGTTCTGTTCAGTATTTAATTATAGCAACGCCATCTAATCTTCAGTAGTTAAATATTAAAAAAAAATGTTTACGACTTCTTTATCGTTGTTATTCCGCAATAAATCCAATCTTAAATAGAATGCTTTTATTTTTCCTCTTTAACAATGCCAATATTTGTAGAACCGATTATATTTATACGAGCAAAGAGAAAAATGCATTAAAATATTGCTGCGTCTGAATGCTAAGGAATTGCAATAAAATTGCATGTTATTGAAATGAAGTGCAGTAGTTAAAGCAAACGTTACAAATTAGAAAATAACAATAAAATTTACTATATGAAAGGTATACTCCGAGACTGACTTAGTGAGGCGAACAAAATGAATTCCAAAACAATGAATTTAATTAACATGAAACTAATTGCATTGGCGTAAAAATAATTGATTTGATTAACGATTTTTCGGTTTTGTTATTAATTTATTGTATTTGGGCTATTTCGTTTTTGTTTTCTGAATATTCCGAAATGTTTGTTAGTGTTCAGATGATGGATAGATCTTCTTATTATTGCATACTTGTGAATGAATGTTCGGTACTAAATGTAAGACCTTCTATTAATTAACAACAATTATTTATACACCGGAAATATTAAATTAAAATTATTTGGTATAGTTTGACGAAAACAAAATAAATTATTACAATTGTAAAATTTCTGTACCTTTCGATCGATTCAAATTTAATAATTTATTAGTCCAAAAATTGTACAATTAAGTAAAATCGCTAATTGTTAGATAAAATGAGATATGTTTATTTGCTGGCAATTTCGATGGTATTAGAATAAATATTCAAATATAATTAAAAATTTATATTATTATAATTTGACAGAAAATAAGCCATTTTTGCTTATTGTTCAACTGTCAAAAAAACTAGATGAACATAACCTTACTCAAAATGGCCGCCATTACGATTCGTATACTATGGATTGAGCTAGCATATTGTGTTTGGAAATGTTCGCATGGGACAAATGTCTGTTATACAGCTGTATGACATACAACGAATATGTACCTTATTACAATATATTTGCATGTGGTCACATACGATGTCCAGTTTTTGCCATGTAAAATCATGACTCATGGTAGCGTCTTTACGCGAGGGCAAGGCAGTTTTTCGTAAAGGCGCTGCCACATGCTGTATGGGTGCTGTACATGTGCTGTCATTTCATATGGCAGTCAAAATTAAGCACTGCCACACTGTATGGTAAAATGTAATATTTTTGCATGGCATAAAAAAATACATTAACATATAATTTCAGTTTCAAACGGTTATCCATTTTATAGTTAGGAATGTACAGCTTTGTCATTGGACAGTTCATAAAATTTTACATAATTTAAAATAATGTTAGCTTAGTTTAATAAGTTGATTTGGTTAAATACCAACCAATACATTAAATTAAATAAATATTTTGCAAAATTGTAAATCTTCTGTAAATACATTTCGCTGATTTTTCAAATAAATTTTTTGCAGCGATGAGGCTCGTTTCTTGAGCGGTGAGGATACGTTAATGATTGAAATTGCCACTTTTTCAAAATTTCAAAGTGACTGTAAGAATGTATTATTTATCTGTATTTGTTCGAGACCGTTACTGTTAATTCTAAGCATTATGGTCGTATGATAACCAAATTTTTTTGGGCGTAAATATAAAAATTTTATTTTTGACTATATTTAGTTTTGACAAATTGGTGTCACAAGTTATAAAAGAAAACAAATTAAAATTTTCTTTGTACGAAAAGTTACTAGAACGCCCAATTTAGAGATTTGGTGATGTCAACTGCCATTTAAGATTATGCAATTTGATACCATTTGCCTTTTCCTTATAAAACTCTATAAAAATAGACAATTTACAGCCAAAAATAGACGAAAACGGCTTCCAAATTTATATCAAAAGGATCAAGTTCTATTCAGAGATTTTGTGGCAATTATTTAAATTTTTTTATATAATGGCAAAGTATATAAAATATAATTAAATAAAAACTTAGTCAAAATTCAAATTTTTAAAAAAAAATTTATATAACTTTACTTTCCAAAGCGCAAATTGAATAACTCTTTATATTTTCATCTTACTCCCTAGAATTCATATATTACCGCTGCCACTGTCATTATTCAAGATGGGAAATTAAAATAAATACGAAATTATCATACTGCATATGTGCATCCCTGGGGGCAGGAATTTATTGAAATTATTTCTTTGGTGAATTACCAATACCGTCTTCTTTCCCGCTCATCAAGATTGAGTGTTCTAAGGATTAATGTCACGAAGCCATCGACAGTCACCTAAGCTGTCCTCGAGCCCAACATCAGCGCCACGTGGTTCTGCGGCCATAATGTTTCTTTCCACTCGGTCCGTACTCTCAACCACGCCCCCATTACAAGAAGGGAGGATTCTTTTGTATCATCTGTCGCTCAAAAATAGCCTCGCATGCCTCCGTTCGGAATGAGCAGGCTAAACCTCAATGCGCTTATACAGCGTAGAGCGGGATCAGTGTGCCTTCTAAAAATTTGTTTATTGGGGAAATTTTTGGTATCTTCGTAAGATCGGACATGCTGCTAGCCAGATCGGAAGAGGTTGTAGTCGGAAAAGTCGATTTCTACGTCCCATTTCAGTGTTTCCAGGGTTGTTTTAACCACCTTAGCAACATGTGGCAGAGTATTGTCGAGCTTTAAAATCACTTTGTCATGTCTTTGCCCGTTTTCTGACTGATTTGACTTTAATTGTCGGCTCAAACGCATCAGTTGTGTTCGGTAGCGAGCTCTTTCACCCGGTTGCAACCGCTCATAATATACCACGCCGAGCTGGTCCTACCAAATATATAGCATTAGCTTCGAGCCCCCACGATTTTCTTTGCTTTGGATCCACTTTTCATCGCCAGTCACAAAACTATGCAGAAAACCATTCTTTTTTTTGCCGTTAGAGCTTTTGGATCATTCCCAAGTTTTTCAAACGAAGGGAAATAATGGCTTGTTGAGTTACGCCTAATGAATCTGCAAGATTTTGTTACATTTGACATGGATCTTCATCTAGTAATGCTTCCAATTTTGCGCCTTCAAGCTTTTGCAGCGGTCCTAAACGCTTCTTTGATTTTACGATGTGACTCAGCCGCAAGTTTTTTCGAATTGAAGACAAAAAGCAAAACTTCCCGCAAATGAAGCTTTTCTGGCTCAAATTTCGACACTTTCACATGCAAAAAAAACTATATAACGCCGATAAAAAAAGTCACAAATGTAATTAATGATAAGGAAGGCGTTGTTGACAGATGCCAAAGCGTACGATTTGACGTTTCTAATCTGATATTTTAGATCTGCATTTACTGCTGGCGCCATTTATTGGAAAATGGAGCAAAAACTGTCAATATAAAAAAAATATTTCGAAAAAGAAAATATTTTAATTTTCGAAAAGTGCACGCGCTAAAGCGACTGAGGGATCTTTGCTATACTCGTATCTCAGCTGTATTTTATTTCGAAGTTCAGGTTATATTGGTTCGGGAAAATGACTGTGGTGGCGTTGCGGTCAATAGAGGCATACATCGAACCACAGAATACAGTCACTTCATGGAACTTTGCTGATTTGTATGGTTTTTCGAAAAAAAAAAATGATTGTATGGTTTTTCGAAAAACATAATCTTTATGAGGTGGTCCTATAAGTACATTTTGACATTGTGGGCGCTTTTTTTTTAATAAAATGCTTTTATTTTTAATTTACTGTTTTATTTCCTAACAAAATTATTGATAGTTTAAGTTTGTTAATTTTTATTCGAAAAATAGATAACAATACGTAAAAGTCATAACAAAGTTAAAATAGTAGTGGCCATTTTTTTTTTAATTCTATTTTTCGTTTTCTTAAATTCTCTTATTTTTGTTATGAAAGTAATTTAAGTAGAGGGTCTCTATTTTTGTGATCTGCAACTATTTTACAAAAACAAGTAATAGGGACCATCGACAATTGCTCGGAGAATTTTCGATTGGAAGGATTGCATTCGAATGGGACTGGAACGTTTGTTGGACCTCCAAATGTTCGTAGGGGCCTCACTACCGTGTTGTATAGAAATAATTTTTTGTCAACTGTCAGTTTTGATTGTTTATTTAAAAGTTTTTTTGTAGTTGTCAGTAGAGTCTTTTCGTTTCAGTTCTTTTTAGTTTTGTATGTCAAACCTATTTTTCTTTGTAAAATATTATTGGCATTAATAAATATGGAAAGAGATGCTTTTTGGCAAAGAGTAAAAGTAACATGAGCACTTTTTTATTCCTTTACATTTACTTTTCACTTTCTGAACCAGTTCTGATGGGAATCAATATGGTTTTGTAAATGGTGGGAGGCATTATTTTGGTTTTTGTGACATGATAGAATGACAGTGTCATTACGGTGTTTTAATTGGAATGAATGTCGTGGGTATAGGGGAGGTCAAAGAATGCTACCCTAAGTATAGGAAGGGAAGAATATGAAAATTCCATCGTGTATCGAAAATAACTATACTATTTTTGGAATGGATTTAATCGGAATGAAACGAATCGTGTTTGATTATTAATTGACTCTTTGAAATGATGAGAATTTATCGACATTCGATTAAGAATGATTTTTGGTAGTAGCGGGAAAGAGAGGAGGCCTTAAGAAGTTTTCCAACATTTTTGATTATAATTTTTTATAAGAAAATGTCAACAAATTTATTTTTATAGCATTTTTATTTGATATTAGAATTGTTGCTGTTTTTTTTAAATTTAAAAAAATATTATCTTCACAGTTTTTTTTGATAGATTTTGATATTTACATTTGTAGGTTAGGTTATAGTTGATGATGGAAATATTTACTGTAAAAATTAAGAGTTTTTAATTAAAGAAGATTAATCCTTTAAAATTGAATAAAATATGGCAAATTCAAAAGTAAATTCAATACAATTAAAATTTAAAAATAACCTCCACGGTAGTTTGAATCGTCTAATTGACGCTGTCCAGATCGTCTAATTGACGCCGAAAAAAAATCTGCTCTGATCGCGCGGTACCTCCCGCCATTGACAGTGACCATCGCGCCTCCCTTTTTTCGAAAGCTGGAAGGTCCTACCAAAACCCACACTAGACAGTTGGTCTTTATGGGTGCAAAGGAAACTCCTACAACTTTTGTGATTACTTTTCATCCCAAATACGATAATTTTGCTTGTTTTCGTCGCAAAACATGTTTTTTTCTACAACTCTGGAATATGAAAATTTTACACTATCTTGAAAATTATTGTGAAAACCGATCATAGGCCAGATTAAAGTGAATAGTTCTTTAAAATAAAATAGTAATTATAGTATAATACAGACCTTTAAAAATGACAGAGAGTTACCAGGTGTATAAACTTAAAGCCACTGTTTTTTTAGTCAAAAAAAGAACACATTTTTTTTCATATAAAGCAAAAAAGAATTTATTCAAAGTACTTGCCCTCGCTAGTTACACATTTTCCCCATCCTGGGCAATTTGTGGATACCACGCCAAAAAAATTTCTTCTCTTTCGAGGCAAACCACTCATCAAGTCATTTTCGGACGTCTTCCTAAGAATTGAAGTGCTGCTCAGCGAGCGCGTGGCCCATCGACGAAAACAGGTAGTAGTCAGAAGGGGCTTGATCTGGCGAATAAGTGGGTTGGGGTAGCACCTCCCAGTTGAGTGTCTCCAAATAGTTTCGGACCCTTTTTGATGTGTGCGATGGTGCGTTGTCTTGGAGGAAAATTAGCTTGTCATGTCTTTGTTGATAATCCGTCCTTTTTTCACGCAGAGCACGGTGCAAATTGATCAATTGTTGGTGGTAGCGGTGGGCATTGACAGTTTCACCAGGTTTCAACATATCATACTAGACGATACCCTGCTGATCCCACCAAACGCACAGCATAATTTTCCGTCCGAAGCGATTTGGTCTTGGGGAAGATGTTGATGGTTGGCCGGGATCAACCCACAATTTCTTGCGTTTAGGATTCTCGAAATATATCCACTTTTTATCGCCTGTCACAATCCGATGCAGGAACGACTTTCTTTTTTGGCTGACGAGCAAGATTTCGCATGTGTTTTTGCGACTGGGTATCGTCTTCGTCCAAAAGAGCCTGCAATTGATGGTCCTCAACCTTCCAAGGACGATTTTCACGCTTCTTGTCTCACAAGTCAAAATTGCTGTCTTTGAACCGACGAAACCAATCTCGGGACGTTGTTTCCGATAAAGCACTGTCACCATAGGCCTCCATAAGCATTTGATGTGATTCGGCAGCCGATTTCTTCAAATTGAACCAGTTTCTCGCATATGTTTTTTTCTGGCACAAAACTAGACATGATTACCAAAGGAAAAATGTATGTTGTTATACGAAATTGCTGACAATGTACACTGATTAATGTTGACAGATGTCAAACTCATAAAAGAAGTGTGGTTTGCCCATGGTAGCTTAATACGCTCACTCACGCCAACTATGACAAAACAGCGGATTTAACCTTATACACCTGGTATAATTTTGAACGTTAAAAAATAGGCTATCAAAGATGGGAAGGCTCTTAATATGTAAGGGGATATAAATACATTATAAAAATTGAAAATTCTCTCATTTTTAACTAAAAATTCTCCTTTTTTTGCGGAATATTGGAAAAAAAATATTCAAACAGGACATGATTATCAGGATATATGATTGCACGTACATCAACTGCACTTAATCTCTAACCCAACCACCCGATGGAATAGCGTAAAATGATCAAATTGCTTTTATTATCAATTATTCATAGATAATCGACTCCCTCCTCCCACCATCCCCCACCACCCCTACTCCATAGGTGGTTGGAGGTTATGTGTGCCCTTTAATGGCATTGGTTATCGTTGCTGTCCTATTCTCGATGGCATTTTAAATACACACATACGCACACACCTCCACTGAATTTATGTATCCATTTATACAGTTACTTTTATATTGAACACATCCTTATGTGTGTTTTTCGGAATTTTCTTCTAAGACCAGATTATATTGCCTTTTATATCCGTCGAAACTTCGATTTGCTGAAATGGCACAGTTTCGCTTTTCTTTAACCCTCAAACTAAACATACACGAAAAGGACCAAAAAAAAAAATCAACAACAACAAACAAAAAAAAAATCGATGCCTAAAATGAAAATAATAAAATATTTAAAAGAAATGAATTATTCAGCTAGCCCTTATTGCCTATGAATGTATTAGTGAAAAATGTTAATGTTCACATAACACCTATGACGGACTATCCACTTTTATCTACCAACACCTATTCACACCCATTCCATTCTCTTTATTGTTAGGAAACCTACGTCTGGTCTATATTGTTTTTAAGTCGACTCCTTCTAGCAAATACTAGTGAATAAATAAATGTACGAAGAAAAAACAATAAGGACGAAAAACATGAAAATGTAATAAAACAAAAACGCATGAAAATTTATAACGAAAAACAGCTGAGCAAATAGAAATTGTATTATTTTAGAAGAAAAGAAAAAAAACACAATCGAATAAATAAAAACAACAGTGCCAGAGAGGGAAGGTGGTTGTTTGGAAAATGGGTAAAATGGAGGGGGAAAAAAATGGTGGTTCATACAATACAATAAAAATACATAAATATTGTCCAGAATGAAAATGAGGTGAATTTTAAGACCGAAGGAATGCAGGGAAACTGAAGCAAGCAAACAATAATAATAATAATAGAAAAGAAAATACTCATAATCTACATCGAATAAGCAAAGAGAAAATGGTAAAATGTCTAAAAAATTATAAAAGAAAATGTGGAGAAAATATTGAATTCAAAATAGGTCATTCTGGGTGCTCTACTGTACCTCCTTACATAAACGAGCACGTACGCCTTTATGAGTGAGAGTCCCTGAATATGTGCAGATGTACTTGCGCTTATATGAGTAAGGATTTGTGTGTGTGCACATGTGCAGTTCGGCACAACTCTAAGGGTTAGTAGCTTATAGACAATAATTATTGTCTCTGCAGCCTTTTACCTTCAACTCGTCAACAAAAAAAAAAGGTGTTGGCCTCAAAAGCGTTGAAATATGCACACCGCAGTGCATTCTATCGATTCGTACATATATGATATGCCATACTAAAAAGATAGAAGAACCCATACAGCTAAAAAGCATATTTATAGGACACATCCTTGCCTTTCGGCATGGCATGTACACTTGACCAAACGGCATGTGAATAAATAGTCCTGCAGATTTTCCATTCGAAAGCTCAATCACCTGTCTCTTGTTTATAGCTCTTTACTCTTCATTTAAGCATATTTTCTATTAGAAAACGTATAATTTTTATGGTAAAATTTTAATTGTGTGTATTAGTGATCCAACAGGGGATAGTGTAGTATTATTAATAATAAATTTAATGATAGTGGAACGATGTACAAAATGCTTGGAGTTGTTCCAGTAATTTCTAAAAGGACTAAGACAGCATTAACAGAAAGAAGTGTGGACAAATAGTGTTATTCGATTTTTCTAAATTACGGATTGTATAGAGTTTTTGTTTGATGTTATGTTAAACTATTATATATAGTTTTAGGGGGGGTTGGTTCCGAGGGATGAGAAAGGCATTGAGAATGACTTGCTTCTTAAAAATAGAAAAATTATACATATTCAAATAGAATTTTTTCCACATTCCGACACAAATTCAGATTTACTCGTTCGTTCGTTTATTAGGATTCGACTGCAGCAAATCTATCCAATTAGATGCAATCAAATGCTATTCTGTGCAAATGCAATTCAATTCAAAGTGATCAGATACGGGGAGGTGGTAAATTGAAGAAACTCCGCGTCATGTTGCTCAACGTGTCAATCTGAAACGGGAAGGACAAAAAATCCTGCTTTTTTTTTCAAGCATAACGTTTAGGCGTTCCTCTTTTATTGTATTATTTTTTTTTTTGAATAAATAAAATGAAAATGCAATCAATTCAAGTACATTTATTTTTAAATATTTGAAAGCGAATATAAATGTCGATTAATTATTGTCGCTTTTATTTTATGAGATGAGACGTGTATAACGCCCGATAACGTATGAATATGTTGTCGACAGCATCACCATCACTCATCTCAGTTCATCAAATAATCATTGAACATAAATGCATTATTTTTCAAATATTATTATCCTGTCTGTACGTAATAAAAATCAATAATTGCAGAAAATAAAACATATTTTTATAGCTGTAAGAATGGAGGATATTTTTTGATTAGTTTTTATTTAATCAGAATTTCAATGGAAATTTTTATCTAAAAAATAGATTTTTATAGAACAATGGCTAGTAAGCTTTAGTTGATATGCTTTTGGGAACTTTTAGCATATGTCTTGAATACTTTTTGACATATGTCGAAACAGCTTTCTCAAAGCGTATGTCTTAGGGACTTCTGTAGAAGACCTCTTCCACATAAGATGACTACTATAAGTTCTGAAATTGATATGTCCCCAAAAATACTGTCATATATCCGAAGGATTCCGTTTATATTTTCTAGAAAGTTCAGCTCAATACTAAAGGATCTTATCGTGTATCTTTAAAATACTAAGTAATAAATAATCGACTTCACAGATCTTCCAGGGTCTTAAATACATTTAACTCGGTAAATATTAGATGTTTCTGCCACATGTCTTAGGGACCCCTGGCACATGTCCAATGAATCCTTCAAAAATTTTCCAGGGTCTGAAATTCATCTAACTTAGTAAATATTGGAGTTTTCTGCGACATGTCTTAGGGACCCCTGGCACAAATCCTATGAATCCCTCAAATATCTTCCAGGGTCTGAAATTAATTTAACTTAGTAAATATTGGAGTTTTCTGCCACATGTCTTAGGGACACCTGGCACATGTCCAATGAATCCTTCAAAGATCTTCCAGGGTCTGAAATTCATCTAACTTAGTAAATATTGGAGTTTTCTGCGACATGTCTTAGGGACCCCTGGCACAGATCCTATGAATCCCGCACAGATATTCGAGGGTCTTAAATATATCTAACTCATTAAATATTGGAGTTTTCTTTCTGCCACATGTCTTAGGGACCCCTGACACAAGTCCTATGAATCCCTCAAATATCTTTCAGGGTCTGAAATTCATCTAACTTAGTAAATATTGGAGTTTTCTGCCACATGTCTTAGGCACCCCTGGTACATATCCTATGAATCCCGCATGAATATTCCAGGATCTTAAATATATCTAACTCAGTAAATATTGGAGGGTTCTGCCACATGTCTTAGGGACCCCTGGCACAAGTCCTATGAATCATTCAAATATCTTCCAGGGTCTGAAATTAATCTAACTTAGTAAATATTGGAGTTTTCTGCCACATGTCTTAGGGACCCCTGGTACATATCCTATGAATCCCGCACGAATATTTCAGGATCTTAAATATATCTAACTCAGTAAATATTCGAGGGTTATGCCACATGTCTTAGGGACCCCTGGCACATGTCCAATGAATCCTTCACAGATCTTCCAGGGTCTTAAATACACCTAAGTCAGAGATAGTTAGAGACTTCTATCACATGTCTTAGATCTAACTCAGAGAATATTAGGAACTCCTATCACATATCTTAGGGACCCCTGGTACATGTCCAATGAATCCTTCACAGATCTTTCAGGGTCTTAAATAGATCTACCTCAGAAAGAATAAGGGACTCTTGCCACTGTTCTGAAGGACCCTTGGTATATGTCCAATTAATCCTTCATAGATCTTCTAGGGTCTTAAATACATCTAACTCAAAGAGAATTAGGAACTTCTGTCACATATTTTAGGGGTCTTAAATACATCTAGCTCAGAGAGTATGATTAACTTTTATCATAAATCTAAGGGCCCCAAGCACATGTTTAAAAAATTCGTCAAATATGTTTAAGGGCACTAAATACATCTAGAACAGAGAATATTAAGAACTACTGTCACACATCTTAGGGACCCCTTGTACCTATTTGATGAATCTCTTAGGACCTTGAATGCATTTAGCTCAAAAATGTCTTATGAATCTATCACAGATATTCTGGCATCTTAAACTTTCTACCCCTAATACATATGTAATAATTTCTTCACCAATATTCTAGAGACCTCCGTTCCCATATCATAGCGACTTACCTTACAATGAAATAGAATCAGTGCAATAGAATTAAAAATTCCAATCAATAAAAACAAACAAAGCCATTAAAAAGTAAACAACAAAATAAATAAAATACGAATTAAAATTAATTTATTTAAAATTGATTCGTTCAATTTATGGAACAGTTTTAATATCATACAAAATTATTGCAGTATAAAATTTCCATCCTATTTCAATGGAAATGGAAAATTTCACAGGTGATTTACGCAACAATTCATGTGGCAAATCACCACCGGATAACTCAATAGGGATTTGGTATGAGCTTGATTAGAATATGGATTATGGGAACGATGTTTCGTGCGGTGATCAGTCGATTTAATAATTAAAATCATGTAACATCAAGTAGGTTTGTTGTTGTTCGACCACCGCCGGCATTCTCATTTGAAACTTGTCACGTCAAGTACGGGTAGACGACAGCTTCTGGCATACTCGTTCGACTTGTTGGTGGGACTTGATGAATTTTTGTTTGATTTTTCCGGCCAACTAGAATACCGCCAACCGATACACAGATGCACAGACGATTTCAATTTCGAATCAGAAGAACTGTTATCACTTTTAAATGCGAAAATCTTCCAGTAAATTGATTGAGAAAAATGTACACACTCGAGAAAGTTATAGTGGGGAAAGGGACTGGGTTATGGTGACTAGGGAACGGAGGAATACTCTGGCATTATCATCTCAATTGGTACAAGTATTCGAAACTCGTTTGCAATGCAGATTACCTCCAAGTCGGTGGTATTCCGTTGGACTGGAATCTGTAACGTGACCTAATGGAATGAATGATATGCAAAACGCTACTAAGTTCACTGTACATTATATAGTACGCAAAATTATAAAAAAATTATTTCTCTTATTTTGCCTATTAATAAAAATATTATGCAAAATTATCAGTTTTATTGTATTTGGCCGAAGAATTTGCTTATGGAATTGACATAAGCAAATTCTTGAGCAAAATCAGAGTTTAAATTAGTTAAGAAAAAATTATTATAATTTTTTTCTATTACTGACAATTTTTTAAATTAAGTAAAATTATTTGAATAAATTTTTTGTTTGAAAGAAATCAATTTTTTTGTTTGTTGATATTTTAAGACTTTAAAATAAGAGTGCACAAAGAAGAATATTTCTCATAAAGATGCTAGAAAATAATTAACTAAGAGTAAAAGGGTGAAGGGACATATTTTTTATAATTAAAAATAAATATTTCTATTTGCGTAATCGCTACACCACTAACCATATTTGAGGTGTTAAAAAATTGTACTCTACTCTTATGTGTTTATCATTTTTAATCAAACTGCTTACGTAATTTTCAATCAATAAATTCAAAAGTATTATTTTTTTTTTAAATTATTGGAAATAAAAACAATAAAGAAATCGTGATGTTGTTATGAAAGCAATAGATTATTTTACGATAACAAAAATTTGATAAAAATAAAAGGATTATCCAACTTAAGATTTTAAAATCTAACTTCACAAAAATTCAATTTTTAATTCAAATTTTGATTAAAATTTTATTAGATTATATTTTTTAAAATTTTGCTATTATATAAAAATATATAATATTATTCAAATAGCTGCTATATGATTTCAAGCAGGATCTGATTCTTTTGATGTAATTTTTAATTATGTGTAGTTTTTCGTACATTTCAGATTGTAATTCCATAATTACTTGACGGATTAATTACTTGAGGTTGTAATTCGATAATTTTTATCTTAGCACAAAAAAAAATCTAACGGCTTTTAATCGCATGTTTTTGGAGGCAAACAGAATTTGTTGTGTTTTTGCACAATAAAGTCAGAATTTGATAGTTTTTTATTCAAATCCTATATAGTTCAAATTAAAATCTTTTAGTTTAAACCAAAAGACAGCCAGTTATTATACGGCCACAGTGCTCAGAATTGACGTTGATGATCTCTCCTTTTTTATTACTTGACTGATATTGTTTTATAAGTACTCAAAAGTTTAAGAATTATCTGCAAAAATATATTTTCTACTATATATTTACAAAAAAAATCCAACAGCTTTTAATCGCATGTTTTTGAAGGCGAATTGACATCACCAAATCTCGAAAATCACCCATCTTGCAAAATAAGGCCAGAATTTATTGTGTTTTTGTACCATAAAGCCAGAATTTGATACTCTTTTATTAAAATTCTATATAGTTCAAATTAAAATCTTTCAGTTTAAACCAAAAGACAGTTAGTTATCATACAGCCACAGTGCTCAGAATTGACGTTGATGATCTCTCCTTTTTATTAGTTAATAGATAGTGCTTTATCTCGAAAGTTTAAGAATTATCTGCAAAAATATATTTTCTACTATATGTTTACAAAAAAAATCCAGCGGATTTTAATTACATGTTTTTGGAGGCGAATTGACATCACCAAATCTCGAAAATCACCCATCCTGCAAAATGAGGCCAGAATTTGTTGTGTTTTTTTATACAATAAAGCCAGAATTTGATCCTCTTTTAGCGTATTCTATATAGTTCAAATTAAAATCTTTCAGTTTAAACCAAAAGACAGTTAGTTATCATACAGCCGTTGATGGTCTCTCCTTTTTTATTTTCATGACAATTTCACACATTACAATGCACAACAGACCGATACTTTTTATAAATACAATGACATCTCTAAATTCACTGGTGGATATTTCTATATACCCCAACCACCCCCCTTCCACCCCCCCTAAATATAAAAATTGGTAACTAATAATTTTATTATAAACTAATACGCATTATTTACCAATTTTTATATGATAAATAATGCGTATTAGTTTATACTAATGACTAATATATTCACAGATAATAACTTCTCTTTTATAAATAATTTTGAGATTACATAAAAGTAAGTTGGTTAATTGAAAAGGAAACTTTTAATTTTGCTGATGTTATTAGATTATCTTTTCGAAGCGTATTTTCCGCGTATAAATCTGATTGATTTGTTTATTCACGAAGGCGATTTTATTTTGTCGATTAGACCATATCTGAACAACGTATGTACAGTCGTGGCATTGCTCAATAGACGATTGCCTTCGTTAGTCTCCCCACTCTGCCGATCAGACAAATTAGCTTCAATCGATAAGTGCCTAATTGAAAATCAATGTAGTGTCCACTCGGCGATTATTGACTTAATGACTTGCTAACGAATTCACAGATCCCTCAGACTGAATTTATTTGCCCAAATTTTCGTACCCCCTCAACTCTTCGTGTCTCCTTTCATCCGTAAATCAGTTGTTGTCGGCCAAAATCACATATGCAAGTGTTTTTTCCAATAAATATTCAGACTATCTTATTTCCACATGCGTGGATCTGTTCTACGGTACTGCCAAAACAGGGTAAATATCCTTAAAAATTTACTGTCTATTTTTTGCTGGTAGACCATTTAGTGTCCTTTCAGATATGCAATTTTCATAAATTAAATTTTTTTTGTATACATTTCTGTTGTGCTCGTATCTATAAGAATTGTGTATTATTCTATGACAATTTAAGTAAAAATTCGGAAAGTTTTTGAACAAATTTTTTTTTGTTGAAAATTAATAAAATTCCATCAAATGTTTTCGTGGTTTTTTTTTTTAATTGAAGATTTTTTGATAATATTTTTTTTTAAGTATTTGAATAAGTTTTTGCTCTTTTTTGAGCAAAGTCTGTTGTTTTTTTTGTATAATAAGATACAAACAGATTTTAGTCAAAGTATCTCCCACAACTTTTTGCCATCTTTCGAGTAATAAACGGATAGGTGGAAGGAAATATTCAGGTTGTTTTGAGTCGATCCATTAATCAAGCCATTTTTTGATATTTTCAGGAGAACGGAACTACTCTCCGGAAAGGGCTGATTGCATGGACTGGAACAAATGGATATCTGAAGGGGAAATATTCTGCAAATATGGCGGACTGGGAAAAATTTCCCATTTTAGTATTTTGGGCCGGTTTTGTAACGTTGAGCGTGGCCCTGTCGTTTAGCAGAGTTATTTCTATTCTCCCATTTCGGCTATTTTTATGCCGCAGCTCGATTGAATGCTATCAGCTGCAGTTCAAAACGATCACTAGTTCTGGCTTTGGATGGTTTCAGGAGTTCATAATAAATAAAGCCTCTCCAATACCATCATATATGTGTACTTCCGAATTGTGAATATTGGGTTTTGGCATTGATGGACCTGGTTCTGTTGGTTTAGTCTACGCTTTTTGACGGCTTTTTTAACGCTTCCTGATGGCTTAGAAATGCTTCCTGATGGCTTTGTCCATACCGTCCTCTAGCTTTTTTGACTCTTCATGATGGCTTTGTCCATGCTTTCTAATGGGTTTTAATGCTTCCTGCTGGCTTTGCTCGTACTTTCTGCTAGCTTTGCCCATGCTTTCTCCTAGCTTTGTCCACGCTTCCTGATGGCTTTGTCCACGCTTTCTATTGGTTTTGTCCACGCTTCCTAATGGCTTTGCCCATGCTTTTTCCTAGCTTTGTCCACGCTTCCTAAAGGCTTTTTTCGTGCTTTCTGCGTGTCTTTGTTCACGCTTCTTGATGACTTTTTCCATGTCTTCTTCCACGTCTTCATGACTTTTTCCATGGTCTCTGATGGCTTTGTCTGTGATGCTGGCTTTGTCCATGCTTTCTGCTGGCTTTATCAAGGCTTAAAGTTGTTTAGAATTCCTGATGACTTTTTCCATATGTTCTCCTCGGTCTGTCCATATCTTCTCCTTGGTTTTTCCATGCTTTCTCCTGGTTTTGTCTATTTTTTTCTGCTGAGTTTGTGTATGCTTTTTGTAGCTTTGCCCATGCCTTTTGCTGGCTTTGTCAATATCTTCTTCTGGCTTTTTCCATGCTTTAGGTTGTTTAGGATTCTTTTCTGAATAATGCGATGCAAAATCCATTTCTTTTCTGTCATCCGAAACCGATCTAAAGCATCGAAAATCTTATGTCCAAACGTCTTTCGATGTCCCGCTCCTTCCACTGATATAGAACCCAATTTCCTCCTTTTTGGATGTAACCATTTTACCGACAGTAGATTTTGTAACATTTAACACATTAGACAAATCCTCGAGCATTTGGAATGGATCTTCAACAAGTAATTTCGAATAGTTCTGCGTCCCAGAATTTTTTCGCAGCTCCTTTGCATTCTGTGTCACTTACATCGAAATCAATATCTTTAAATCGCCAACACCAATTTTTACAAGTTCTAAGCTATTCGTTGAAGGATAAATATTAACATTTTCACTTCGAATAATAAGAAAATATTCTAAAAAAAGACCAAAACTTATTCCCATTACCTATCCCTGATATTCTATTAGCCGAATTCGCCTCCAACGCCCAAAAGAAAAATAAGCTATTAAGAAAATAATTCTTCAGAATAAAAAATAGAAGAAGAAGAAAAAATTTAACTTGTTTAGACTTCTTCCACTTATAAGCTACATATTTACAAAAATAATAATTATATTGTAATAATAATAAAATATAAAAAAGAAATGATAATAATACCTAATAAGAGGCGTTACATTAATATTTTCTAAATAATTGCAATAATACAACTAAGCATAAATGTATGTATAACCTTTATTATTACGACTATATTTATTTCAAGGACATTTCGACATTATTTGAAGGACATTTAGCGTTACGATGAAGTCTCTGTTAATATTTTATCATATTTCGATTGTCCTTTATTTGCATAAGAAAAGGTCAATGTGTCTATTATTTATTAAATATAAATAGTAATTATTATTTATTGTTAAATTATATTTTGGGAAATACCCCCCCAAAAAAAAAGTAAAGCGCAAAGAAAAAATCATTGAAATACGACATATTAACGAAGGCGACTACAAGGACTAATAATACATTTTTTTACTAATAGAAATATTCACACAATTAAAGTATACATAATAACCTATTCGAAGAAAAATTAGGAAACTGTACAAATACTAAAAAATAAAAACCACAAACAAATTACTTCAATTGTAATGAATTTAATCGATTACCAGTCAGTCGTTGATTGAAATTAAATAAATTGAAATTGATTTTTCGTCGTCTCCTTTTAGTTATATATTTTCAAAAATCCTATAATCAATCAAATCCAAAACAAATTATGAAAAATATCATATTTTTTGTAAATTAATTTAATGGTCATATGTAAGCGGGAAAATTTTGGCATGAGGAAGCTCATGTTCTCTCCATGAGGTTCTCTCCATGAGGTTCTCTCCATTGTGGAGTTTTTCAATCCTTCATTACCTTTTCCAAGTCCTTTTTTTAATTTCTTAATTA
The DNA here is from genome assembly GCA_958298945.1 of Atherix ibis. NCBI lineage: Eukaryota > Metazoa > Arthropoda > Insecta > Diptera > Athericidae > Atherix > Atherix ibis. The sequence goes on from OY282610.1 coordinate 4,656,089, forward strand.
TGTAGATCTAATCACCCCTAACTGGTTCATACAACTAACTGCAGGCTGACTTGATCTACCAGGTATATAAGCTTTAATCCGCTGTTTTTTAGTTAAAAAAAAACACATGTTTTTTTCATAGAAAGCAAAAACAAATTTATTCAAAGTACTTATCCTCGTAGGTACACATTTTTCCCATCTCTCGGGCAATTTGTGGACACCACGCCAAAAAAATTCCTTCTCTTTCGAGGCAAACCACTCATTAAGCCATTTTCGGACGTCTTCGTAAGAATCGAAGTGCTGCTCAGCGAGCGCATGGCCCATCGACAAAAACAGGTGGTAGTCGGAAGGGGCCAGGTCTGGTGAATAAGCGGAGTGGGGTAGCACCTCCCAGTTGAGTGTTTCCAAGTAGTTTCGGATCATTTTTGACATGTGCGATTGTGCAGGAAAATCAGCTTGTCATGTCTTTGTTGATAATCCGTCCTTTTTTCACGCAGAGCGCGATGCAATTTGATCAGTTGATGGTGGTAGCGGTGGGCATTGACAGTTTCACCAGGTTTCAACATCCCATAGAAGACGATACCCTGCTGATCCTACCAAACGCACAGCATCGTCTTCCATCCGAAGCGATTTGGTCTTGGGGAAGATGTTGATGGTTGGCCGGGATTAACCCACGATTTCTTGCGTTTACGATTCTTGAAATATATCCACTTTTCATCGCCTATCACAATCCGATGCAGGAACGGCTTTACTTTTTGTCTGCTGAGCAAGATTTCGCATGTGTTTTGGCGTCACTCCATCTGCCTATCGTTCAATTCATGCGGCACCCATTTTGCAATCTTTTCAATCTTCCCCATGGTACGCAGACGCATGGAAATGGCTGGTTGAGTAACAACCAATTGGTCCACGAGAATTTTTTGCGATTTGGTATCGCCTTCGTCCAAAAGAGCCTGCAAATGATGGTCCTCAACCTTCCTAGGCCGATTTTCACGTTTCTTAACCCACAAGGCAAAATTGCCTTCTTTGAACCGACGAAACAAATCTCGGCACGTTGGTTCCGATAAATCACTGTCACTATAGGCCTCCATAAGCATTCAATGAGATTCGGCAGCCTATTTCATCAAATTGAAGTAGAAAAGCAGAGCTTCTCGCATTTGCTCTTTTTCTGGCAAAAAACTAGACATGATTACCAAAGGAAAAATGTATGTTGTTGTACAAAATTGCTGACAATGTGCACTGATTAATGTTGACAGATGTCAAACTCATAAAAGAAGCTTAATGCACTCACTCACGCCATCTATGACCAAACAGTTGATTTAAGCTTGTACCCCTGGTAACTCACACACTTAGTGTGTGGCACTGCATCATGGTATCTGGCTCATGTCTAAGCGACTTTACATATAAACAAACAAATATGCTAACATATACACCCTCAATACACTAGTCTAACTGTTTCATCAAACACGACTCTAGTACCACCAGTGCCATCATCCTAAAAGGGGGAAATATGTTTTGGCTCATATCCTAGGGATTTTCAATACATAAGCAACTTTCGTCATTCTGCAAAAAATTCCACATAAAAGACCTTTCATAAAAATTCAGACACACTCTATAAAATCGAATCAACTCTAATAAGTCCTTCACATTTACAAAAGACCAATTTTATTTAACCTTCATACTTACATGTTCTAAGGACCTTATCGGCAAAAAAAATAATAAACAAAACTAAAAAATTATTTTCGTGAAGTTAAGCGTGTCAATGAAAATTTATGAAATTGGGAAAAAGGGATGCTACCATCAGGGTTCCAAATACACATCAAGGCTTTTTAGGAAACTTTATAGAGGAAAAAACTGTAACTAATGGATGGACCATCGCGTATTGTGCTCTTTTAGGATGAGCTTAAGAGCAATTTACGGAAAGTCTGCCAAACATCTTATGAACATTTTCGCAGTAGCAATGGTCCTAAATGCAACTAGAAACCTTAGAAATTTTTTCACACACAGTAGTAAGTAAAAAAAAACCTTTAAATAAACCGTAAAAAAAACTAAAATAAAGCGTAAAACCATAATATTCAAATAAAGCTTTTATTTTATTTAAAAATATTGAAAATATTAAATTTTTTAGGTTAAGCCAATACTTATGACCAGTAGTGTACCTTCTCGTGTGTAGTTTTTTTTAAAAGGAAATTTCTCATAAAATTTGCATATTTTAAAGAAAATAAATTTTATTTTTACTGCCAAAAAAAACCATTTCTGATTTCGTACTTTTGAAAGGGGGGAGGGGAGAGGGGGAATTCCCCCTTTTGAAAGGGGGGAATTCATATTTTTCTTGTCAGATTTCTATGAAATTCTTCTGATAATATTTTTCTTGTGCCATTTAACAATTGAATTTTGATAGTCTTTACCATGCAGATAAAATGTAAATTCCGAAAAAGTGTTATTTTTTTAAATATTCTAGCTTGTTTTTGCTATTGAATGTTTTATTGTATATTGAAAAATGCAATTTGTTATTATTGATTACATTAACATATGTGGAATGATGTATTATGTATTCTGTGGAGCTATCAATAGACTTGAATCGACTCGATTTCTAATATTGTTACGAGTTTTCTTATGCTGACACGAATACGATAAATATACGAATTCCTATTATTAACACGTCTTCACGCGGAACAGTATTGAATCCTTATTCAGATCCGGTTTGATTGGTTATGTTTAATTTTCCAATTTTATCTTCTTTTTCTCAAAATTCAATTGATTTCAAATTAAATTTCTGCTTCAACTCGAAGCACACACACTGCAAAATCAGCAAAACATTCACCGTTCAATTAGGATTCAGACCAACAAAAATGAAATTATTATAAAAATAATAAGAATCCAACACCAATTACGGGACGAATGAAAGTACTTTTTTTTTCAACACCAATTACGGGACGAGTGAAACAGGTAGATTTTTTTTCACAATAAAATTTATTATAAAAGGTGCACAATTTTTGTCCCGATTCGTTTTTTTTTTCTGAGTCATTCTTTGCTTTTAGTTTTAATTTAGCCTGCATTCCTTGGGTAGCTATACATCTCGATCACACTCCTGTCAATGTTATCTTTAGTACCAAAATGACGCCCTTTCAAAGGTTTTCTTATCCTTCGAAACAAAAAATTATCAGGTTGAAGAAGCTCAGGAATCCCATTTTGTAAAATAAATTTGTTGACAAAGATGGCCGTCCGACAGAGGGCGTTATCATACTGGACACCTTAAGTATCTGTAATAAGTGATCTGACATGAATAAGCCTATTTGTGAACCTCTTAAAGACTCACTCATCAGCTTCAATCTTAATCGATGATCTAACCTTACAAAAATATTATAGTCATAAATGGATTCTCAAATAATTTCGGAATCTAATTACCTAATTTTTCTCGCTCTATTTTTACAATGAGATATACTGAAACAGCTCCTTGTCCCTAGAGTCCTTTTATCCATCTATAATATTACTTCAATTTCAAAGGTCTCAAGAGATCTCTTGGTCAATTTTGATTTTAAATGAATGTTTATTAATGTTAATTCACTCCTAGATCTTAACTCTGATTATAGCCCTGTTCTACTAGTCTTCGATTCCCAATCCACTCCAAAAGTCAATCCGCCGAGACTTATTAACGGACCAATTGATTGGGAATTATTCAAAAAATATATTGACGAGCATTTAGACTTACGATAAAGCTTAAAAACAGAACAAGAACTAGATGACGCGGTATACAACTTTACAGCCTTCTCTCAAAAAAGCAAAAACTAGAAACCTACACAAAACTTGACAAATCAACCATTAACAATTAGGCGTCTTATTGCAGAAAACCATTAACAATTAGGCGTCTTATTGCAGAAAAACGAAAAGCAAGAGCCCATTGGTAACATACAAGAATGCCCAGCGACAAAACCAAACTGAACAAACTGCAAAAAGAACTACATGACAAAATCACAAAATACAATACAGAACGTTTTAGAAACTACACTTCAACCCTAACGAAAAACAGAACTTTTTGGACTGCTACAAGACAAGTACTATCTTATAGAAAAACAAAGCACCCTTTACGAAAAACTGACGGAACCTGGGCCAAAATAGACAAACATAAAGCAGACGCTTTTGCTGAACACCTTGCACACACACATAACATACTCCACATGAGGACATACTAGACAGGACTCATTGCACTATAATCGAGACGGAACCATCCATTCCCTTACCCATGAGTATTCCCCCTAAGGCAATCACTCCTTCCGAAGTTGCCAATTTAATCAAGCTCCTTCCCAAAAACAAAGCTCCTGGCTATGATGTGATTACCTCCAATATAATCCAACAACTCCCTTAAAGAGCAGTAGTTTTCCTTGCCACAATATATAACTCCATCCTTAGAACACCACATTTCCCAATCCTCTGGAAATTTGCCATAATTAAAATGATCCCTTAGCCCAGTGAAAGGTTATTATTTAACGTGATTTTGTTGCCAATGCTTTAGACCACGAGTCGCCTACGACTATAGGGATCGAGATACGCTCAATCGATCCCTTAGCCCAATAAACCAATAAATCGCCACGCTTCCTACAGGCCAATAAGTCTCCTCCCAGTACTCTCGAAAATCTTTGAAAAAATCCACCTTCGCCGCTTACATCCTCTACTCGAATCTTCAAATTTAATTCCTGATCACCAGTTTGGTTTCCGAGCCGAAAGAGTACTGTCCCGGTGTGTTTCTTGATATAAGTCAAACTTTTGATAGAGTTTGGCACCCGGGTCTACTCTGGAAACTCAAGAGGTTCCTTCCTTCCACCTATTTCCTAATCCTAAGATCATTCCTTTCCAACCGACACTTCCAAGTAAATGAATCCAACGAACTCTCCAATATCTCTCCGATATTGGCTGGGGTTCCTCAGGGTAGCTTACTTGAACCCATCCTCTACAACATTTACACATCCGATATCCCAATATGCCCTAATACCTTCTTTGCTAAAAACGCCTTGCATCCACGAAAAACCCCCAACATGCTTCCAAATCCAAAGCCTCCAGAACTGGTTTACTAGGTGGAGAATAAAAGTCAATTATCGTAAATCTATCCAGGTAACTTTTACTCCCATATACCTTAATGGCAGTGTCATACCACAACACACCGAACCTCGGTACCTAGGACTGAACCTAGACAAACGCTTGACATGAAACCCACATACAAGACTTAAAAGACAAGAACTTAAAAGACGATACCTAAAACTACTTCGACTTCTAGATAAACGTTCCAAACTTACTATAGACAGCAAAGTACTGTTATACAATACCTTACTGAAACCCATATGGACATACGGACTAGAACTGTGGGGATCTACTAAGCCTTCTAATTCCCGTCCAATTCAATCCCTTCAATCAAAAATACTCCGTACAATTTTCGATGCCCCCTTTAATGTTCGCAATACTGTTATTCATTGTGATCTCAAAGTCCCATTTGTTTTTGATGTGGCAGTATCTCGCTATAAAAAGTTCCGTTCCCGTATCCTCAATCATAATAATCCTCTTGTTCAAGAACTATCCTCCATTTCCTTCCCTAGAAATACCCATCGAAGACTTACGCGTTACTGGTCGCGTGATTTACTAAAATACTGAGGCCTAACAGAAACACACGCTAGCAGGAGGAACTTCATTGGATGTTTACTCCCTACAACCTTTCAAGTTAACTAATACTATTGATCAAATTTACTTATTACTATGTTCTAGTTGTAAATATCTAAAAAAAAAAAATTAATGTTTATGGGGCAAATAATAAAAAGTGGATAATCAGGATTGAAACTTTTTATAACGAGAAACATAAAAATCATGGATGACGGCAATATTTAAGTCATGTTGTATAATAAATTTTATGAACCAACATTTTTACGGAGGCTTTTGAATTAAAATGATTGGAATTTAGAGGAAATTGCGCGCTTACTAGAAAGTCAAAGCTCAATACCATAAGTCCAGATGGGTTTCAAAATTGTGTAGAAAATTAAAATTATTTTCTTTAGTATCGGCTTTGATTGCTTGTTCAATAATCGAAGTAGTTGTGGATATAAGTTGTTGGAATAATATTCCCATTAAGGTATATAGGATTAGGTGGATTTTTGCAGAAGGTAAACACGCTTCTGCTCTTTTACTTTCACTCTCAACCCCTTGGTCAGTCTTGGAGATATGAGGTAGAGGATTATGAATTACTGGAAGCTATTTGAATATTTGAATGAAAAGCAAGAATGGTGATACGAGGGTCATTCAACAAGTACATAGCCTCACCGCCCGATGGAACTGCTGTCATAAAAGAAATTTAGCATCGTGCAGTACATTCTTTTAGTAGCCTACTGTCAAAGTTTCAGTCATTAGTTTTGTTTTGAGAGCCTTTGAAAGCAAGCGTGTCGGTCGGTTGTACAAAAATGAAAAAAGAACAATATCGTTCGGTGATTAGATTCTCGTTTTTGGAAGGGAAAACGCCCAGCAAAATCAAAGATCGCTTGGATGCTGTGTATGGTGACTCTTCTCCTTCGATGGCGACCGTCAAGAATTGGTTCAACGAGTTTGTTCGTGGCCGCACGTCGGTTTTTGATGAGCCACGCCTAGGTGCCCCGAAAACGGCTGCTACGGAGGAAAAAGTTAAAAAAGTCCACGATCTCGTGTTGGCGGACCGTCGATTGAAGGTTCACGAGATAGCTGAGACTGTGGGTATCGCAGTAGGAACAGTGCATCATATTCTACACGAAGAACTGGGCATGAGAAAGCTGTCGGCGCGATGGGTGCCGCGTTTGCTCACACCGGAAAACAAGCGCAACCGTGAGACCACATCGGCGACGTGTTTGGCGCTGTTTCAGCGCAATCCAGCGTAATTCTTGCGTCGTTTCGTGACCGTCGACGAAACATGGATTCACTGGTACACACCAGAGACCAAGGAACAGTCGAAACAATGGACTTTACCCGGCGAACGTGCTCCGAAGAAGGCGAAGACTGTTCGATCGGCCGGAAACGTGATGGCCACCGTTTTCTGGGATTCACAAGGTGTGTTCCACATCGATTACCTCGAGAAGAGTAAAACAATCACGGGGCGCTACTATGCTGACTTATTGGGCCGATTTGACATCGAATCGAAGAACAAGCGGCCCCGCTTTGCGAAGAAAAAAAGTGCTGTTCCAGCCCCCTGTGACTACTTTTTGTTTCCAAACCTGAAAAAATCACTCGCCGGGAATAGATTTGGGTCGCCACGGAGACCTATTTTGCTTCCCTTGAGAAAATGTATTTTTTGGACGGGTTAAAAAAGTTAGAGCATCACTGGGCCAAGTGTATCGAGCTTGAAGGAAATTATGTGGAAAAATAAATTGCCACCTTTCCAAAATTTTCGTTTTTCGTTTGTAGGCTAAGTATTTGTTGAATGACCCTCGTATCATTCACATAGGTGGCTTTTATAGTATTGTAAGTATAAATAATATATAGACGTGGACCAAGAATACTACCTTGAGGAACACCAGCTTTAATAGGGGATAAAACTGACAAAGATATAAAAAATTATGTATAGGGAAGGAAGCTCTAAAGTTTTCGGTAGAGTATAAGATGATACAGAATCAAAGGCGTGTGATATGTCTAGGATAACTCCAAAACAGTACTGCTTCCGCTCAAGAGAGGGCACAATATATTCAACTATGTGATGGCACATTGTTGAATTGTGCAGTGGTGTGCTCGAATATTAAATTGACAATCAGGGATAATTTTAGCATCTTCAAGAAGGAAATTTACGGGTTTATTTAGTTTGGGAATCATTTGAATTATGGAAAATTTCTAGAGTTTTTAGTAATTTCTTCTTTGAAAACTATTATTAACTTTCAGATAAATTTCAATTTAACTAAATAAACTATTAATCATTATAATGGATATTTCAAAACTAACAACAAAAAAATATTTTCCTATAATAATATTCGTATTGCCCGTCAGTAAAATAGTTTTCCGAATACTTTTCATAATTGAATATTAAATTAAAAAAATAATATTAAATCCTATTTTTTTTTATTATACTCGTATAAAAATAAATTACCATAAATTATTTTAAAATAATACAATATGAACTCTTATACTTACTTGAATATAAATACATGTCTAATAAGTTAATGGTGGCAACTAGTCTAGGGGTTGCTGAGAAAAGAGAAAAGCGAATTATATGGTAAACAGTATTAAAATCTATCATCGGCATTAAAACAAAACATAGATTATCGTAGGGATATTGTTTTCTGTTTTGTACTAAAATTAATAGAATAAAATGGGGAAAAATTTATAATTGCTGACAAAGGAGTTGAGACAGTATCCATTTAGAAGGATTAGAAGACTTAAGGTACATTAAAATTAATTGTAGAAGAGATTGGGCGGTTGGGATTGGACAAAAAAGGGAGAAAATTGTAATTTCGATACTTTTTTTTTTTGGCAAAGTCTGAGTGGGGAGAAAAGGAATTATGACCGAACATTTTCATATCTAAACATATAGTCAGTCGGTAATGAGTTTGCCCTTGTCGCCATCTTGTGTTATATATGCGAACATGAACACACCTACTAACATAAAGCCGGTTTAGTCAAGTTTGATTATGAAATTTTCAATTTGCCGTTGATGATAGGGTAATGGAATCTGTTGACAGTGCCTGGAAGGTAGAATGAAACCAAGAAAGGATACTACAGAAAGTTAACATGACGTTGATGTGGTGAGGGCAAGAAAAATGACAATGTTGATGCTGGTAAGTAGAGTTGCGGCAAAGGAGACTAATAACGATAAGGATAAAGATTTTCGTTATTATTTACACTATTTTGGTTTGGGGTTTTCTGTTACCTCAGTTTTGATTGAATTTGATATTTGGAGGCCTTCGTAGATGGGATGATGATTAACTGATAGCGACGTAACTTCCGAAGATGTTTTTAACCTTCCGAATACGAAACGTACCAGTTACGCGTTAATCGTTTGTTCATTAAGGTGTGACAAAATTATGGATTTTATTGTGTTTTCTATATAAAATACAATAGACTAAATTAAAATAATTAGAAATGAAGAATATGCTTTTAGTATGCTGTGTTTTCGCATGGTTTTGTATACGGTCGGATAGCTATTCGCCTATTGTACTTATGTGGGGCTGGTAAATTTCTTATAATCGTACTTGTTTTATTATGGAAATTTTACAGTTGAATACACGTGTATGTATTAAAATACGTTTCTATGTATATTCTTCCAATCGTATTTGTATAATAAATATCGAAGAAGAAAAAAATTGGGTTGGGCACAATTTATTCAAATAATTGTCGTTATTATCCAATTTCATTTCACATAAAATAATGAGAATACAGCCTATACGGTATGCTTCTTAATGGGTTTTTGTAAACATCACCTTAGGCAATACGCCTGTATATATGCGTATATATTTATTTCGGCATATTTATGGTAAAGAAAGTTTCATTTTCATGTGTGCTTACAACTAGTTAGACCTTCAACCAATTTTATGTTCATTTAATTTAGGTAATTATTTTCTGATATTATTTTTGGTTTTTTTTTTTTTTTTGGTATTTATTTTTTAACTACTTTTCTGTCAACTTATCTTTTTTTATCAATTTATGTACATATAAAAAAGAATATTCATTTTTAAAAAAAAATTTTATTGTATATAAAAAAAAATTATTCCAAATAGTCTAAATAGAAAGTCTGAAAATTTGTTTAAAAAGAATAAAAGTTGTAGAAAAAATTCTTCTAAATGATCAAATTAAACAAATTTTTTTAAAATGATTTTAAGACCTCTTAGCATATAAAAATAAAGTACAAATTGCAAAACTTATTATTTAATGCATTTAAGACCTTATAGCTCCAAAACATGAAGAGAAAGTTATAAAAAATATTCCCTTAAATGAGAACCTTTAGACCTCCTAGTAAAAATCAAGTAAAAATTGTAAAAAAAAATTGTTGAAATGATTTTATGACCTTAAAAGGTAAAAACAGAATTGAAAATATAATAAAATATTCTTCTAATGACCTTAAGACCTCCTACTGCACAAAAAAATAAAGTAAAAATTGTAGAAAATTTCGTCGAAATGATTTTATGAACTTTAAAAAAAGAATTTGTAGAATTTTAAATTTTTTTCTCTAAATTGTTTTAAATACTCTTTATTAAAAAAAAATTAAGTAAAAATTATAAGACATTTTTTCTAATGATTCCTGTGACCTTAAAATGTGAAATTGAAATTTAAACTTAAAAAAAATGCTTCTAAATAGTCTTTAGGCCTCTTAGTACAAATATATAAAGTAAATAATATTTAAAAAATCTTTCAATGGGCTTAAGGCCTCGTAGTATAAAAAAAAAAAGTTGATATTGAAGAAAATTCGGTCATATGGTCTTATGACCACCAAGTACAGAAAAAAAGTAAATATAAAAAAAATTCTAAATATTCTTATGACCTTAGAAGGAAAAAACTAAAATTTATATCTACATTTATTTTCTATAATTACTCTAAGGACCTTTTAGTGCAAAAAAATATAGTAAAAATTGTAAAAAAAATGTCTAATTATTTTTATATCCTTAAAAGTCACAAATAAAATTTAAAATTAGAAAAAAATCTTTCAAATGGTCTTTAGCCATCCTAATACTAAAACGTAAAATAAAAGTTAGAATATTGTATATTTCTTATAATTATTTTTATAACCTTTGAAGGCACCAAAAAAAAAAATTAAAAATTGAAAAAAATTCTTTTAAATGGTCTTTAGACCTTCTAATACTTAAAAAGTAAAATAAAAATTATAATGTATTTCTTATAATTATTCTTATGACCTTAAAATGAAAAAACCAAATTTAAAATTAAAAAAAAAATCTTCTAAATGGGTTGGGACCTCCTAGTGCAAAAAAGTAAAATAAAAATTATAATGTATTTCTTATAATTATTCTTATGACCTTAAAATGAAAAAAACCAAATTTAAAATTAAAAAAAAAATCTTCGAAATGGGTTGGGACCTCCTAGTGCAAAAAAGTAAAGAAAAATTATAAAAACTTTATTAAAACTATTCTTATGACCTTAAATAGAAAAAACCAAATTTAAAATTTAAAAAAAAAGTCCTTCTAAATGCTGTTAGGACCTCCTAGTGCCAAAAAAATAATGTTAACATTGTAAAATATTTCTTCTAATTAATCTTATGACCTTAAAAACAAAAAAAAATATTTAAAATTAAAAAAAAATTCTTCTAAAAGGTCTTAAGACCTCCTAATGTAAAAAAATAAAACAAAAATTGTAATATATTTTTTCTCATTATTCTTATGACCTTGAATAGAAAAAACCAAATTTAAAATTAAAAAAAAAAAGTTCTTCCAAATGGTTTTAAGACCTTTTAATGCGAAAAAATAAAGTAAACATTATTAAAATATTTCTGGTAGTTATTATTATAACTTTGAAAAGAAAAAATAAATTTTGTAATTTAAAAAAAATTCTTTTGACTGGTTTTTGGACCTCCTAATATAAAAAAAATAAAGTAAACATTGTAATCTATTTTTTCTCATTATTCTTATGACCTAGAAAAGAAATAACAAATTTTGTAATTTAAAAAAAAAATTCCTCTGAATGGTCTTAGGACCTCCTAGTGCGAGAAAGTAAAGTAAAAATAGTAAGAGTTTTCTTATATTTATTTGTTTGACCGTAAAAATCAAAAAATATTTAGCAAATATAAAAAAGTATATGTTTTAAATGGTCTTAGGACATTCTGATTCAAAACATAAACTTAAGACTGTAAAAACTATTCCTCTAAATGGTCTTAAGACCTCCTAGCATAAAAAATCTTTTAGGTAAAAAGAAAAATAGAGTAAATAATTAAAAAAAAGGTCCATTAATATTAAGACTTTATAGTTTAAAAACGAAAATGGAAAAATATAAAAAAATAAAATTTAATATTTAGAAAATAAGGCGAAATTTTGTTTGTGCTAAAAATATTTGTTAAAAATTAAATTCTCACCTTAATTATTAAGGTATTAAATATTAAGGTACAAAGTTACCTTAATATTTTGTGACATATTCGCTCCTAAATTCACATATAAATAATATTCTCTTAAGTTAAGAATATTAATTTTTATTGTTTCTGGCCGATGTACAAAATGTCTGCCTTCAAAAATAGTTTGAACTATGCTAAAAACACTTCAAAGTATGCTGTTTACCAATAAAAAGCAGGTTGTACCATCATGAAAGAATATATGTTTATGATGGCCAATTTATTCCAATACTATCTCCAAGTGCTCGTAGTTTGGTTAAAAATGGTCCTTACAATCTCGGTCAATCATAGTAATGGCAATGGTAAATGGTGATGTCCTTTACGTCTTGACTTTTCATTTTTCTCTTGTAAATTCCTATCGATTATTATTGCCTATGTACTTGCCTTGTATTTTAAATTGACGTTTAAATCAATTTCTCCTTTTTATCAATATTTGTTCATCTATCAGTTATGGTTTATGAGACTTTTCTATTAACGAAGAATCCTTGAAATTTCATAGTTTTGTCATGTTCAGTTATTGTCTGCCAATCAATGCCAACAAATCAACTAAAAGATTCCCCATTTCTGTTTATTTTCTTTTTGTTATCGTTGTTGTTGTAGCTGATGGGCTATCTTCTCGTCCTTTTTATTGTCCACGACTATTATTATTATTATCGCCGGTATGGTTTGATGATATTTTTCTATAGTTCTCATCATTATTATCGTTATTATTATTATTATTATTATTATTATTATTATTTTCCTTCAAATTTTTCTACTGATCGTTACTATTATTATTTCAAATATCGATGCTGCTATTATTTAAGTTGGCTTTATTGTGAATAGTTGATTTGTTCTATTATTCGTTTTACTCCTGGCTGTAGATCCTGTTTTTTGTTCAGTCTATCTATCTAGCACAACAAGTTTCATTGTTCAATTGAAATCATCACCTAGTGTGGGTTGAACACCATATAACCGATAACGATTTAAGAACATTTCGATTAGAGTTGTCCAAATTTTATTGCGCTAGTTTGGTTTTAGTAATTAAGCTACAACTCATGCGTCTGTAACTCTTCTTCGATTATTTTTATTTCTTCATAATATTAATTTCCTTACCTCTCTTCCATCAATCCTGTTGTCAATTCAGGCAAATACCATTCTTTCCTTTTAAATAATTTAAAAATAAATAATTTTATAATTTCAGAAAATATTATTTTTATTAAAACTTGAATTAATTTTATTCAATTTTGTGGTTTGGGAAATTTTTTTTAAGGGTTTTGAGCACATTTTGAGCTGTAATTCAGCCATTACTTGATAAATGTAGATTTTTAAATGATTTAAAGAATTAAAATTATTTTAAAAAAATGTGTGTTTTTATGTAGTTTTACAAAAATAAAGCCCAACTGCGTCAAATAGCAATGATCCTTGAGTCCAATTAACATCAGCAAATCTCGTAATTATGTGTCCAGTGAGAACTTCTGGTGCAATAAAACCAGAATTAGTTATATTTTATGGAGTATGGCAAAGTTTTTTTTAAAAATCACATATAAAAAAAATGCCAATTCTTTAAGTTTGGGACAAAAAAAAAAAACTACCTGTCATGCAACTATAGCACAAAGACTTGACCAAAAAAAATAAGGTGTCTACCATCAGATCAAAATGCATACCATACAGTCACTTTCTACGAATACAATGGCTTTTTTATAAGAGGGTTAAAGCTTTTGTAAAAATACATATTTTTTAATATAATTTTTTTAATAATTCAAATATTAAAAATATTAAATGGCAAACTACAGTCTAAATAAATATTATTTTAATAATAGTAAAAATATTTTATTACTATCAAATATAGGAACTATACTTTCCGAATTATAAAGTGGATAATCTGATATTTTGTAATTTATTTCATTCTATTTTCTTCTAAAATTTTACTTGTATAATAGATTATAAAAAAAAAAATATGTACATACTATACATCTGGTGAACGTGTTAAAATGTTATAATTCAAAAAGATGCTTAAACTCGAAATGTAGAAACAAATGTGCAAAAATTTATAAATAAAATTTTATTACGAAATTTAACAAAATTACTTACTATCTATCCGATTTGTTGAATTCATCTAAAATAAACAAATTGTATAAATGCAATGAAATATTCTTGTTGACAAAAATAATTTTTATTCTTGCGCAATGGGCCCAAACAGACAGACCAGATCGTAATGCCGACCATTGTCGGTAGTGCAGTAATCATAAAAATGGTGATGCGAAAAATATTCATTTCTGGTTGAAAGGGGGTTATTCGAGATCATAGACGAGACTTTTCTATTAAATGGTATTTGCGAAATATTTCAAATATTTTACTTCAACAAAAAAAAAAAGAAAGAAAAGAAAACTCTTTTATATTTTCAATTGTTTTTGTTGTTTTTTTTAAATTTTAAAAATTTATTCATAAAATTCTTATCAAAATGTCCTCGAGTTTTTCTTGGTAAAATCATTTTTTCAAATGATCCTTAACGATGATATTTTTGATAATGTTCTTTTCAATTCCTTAACAATTAACGATGATATTCTCTAATGCCTTAAGAACTTTGACTAAAAATATTCTTGGCAATAAAATTTTTTTAACGAGTGTTTTTTTTCTCTAGTTTTTGGTGATAAAATAAAAGAAATAAAATTCAAATTGTCTATTTTTTTGAATTCTTTGGCTAAACTATTAAATAAAAGAATAAAATCTACACCATCTATTGATACAATAATCTCTTAGTAGATGTACTTAATAGTCAGCCAGACTATTGGACCTTAAAAATTGAAAAACTCTTAAGTTATCAATTAAAAATTACATCAACAGTAACGTGAAAATTATAGTTTATCAAACGATTTAAGCAATAATATCATCTTTTGGTCCATTAATTTTGAAATAATTTTTAAAAAAATTCATATCTTATTATTATTAAGAAAAACGTTTATTTAAAAAAAAAACACTCTTTTTTGGTAATTTTCATTTGAAAAATATACTCTTTAATACAAAAAAAAAGGGTTTGGTTAAAAATTAACACTGCGCCATCTAACAATAGAAAAATAAACTGATTTTTACAACAGAAAAATAGTAAAACCTGTACTTATAGTAAACAACAATACAGAAAAAAAACACACACGCACACATATATATATATAGTGAAATAGTAATAATTTCTATTCAGAGAAAAATATTGGAACAATAATTGAAATAAAAACAAACAAACAAATTAGATCGAGATTTTGAAGTAAAGTTTTCTAAAAATAATTTTAAAAGAATGTAAGAATAAAAAAAAAAGGTTGTGAGCATCTGGTGGTGGTAGGCTGAGAAGAGTGCATGCAGTTCATTTTGGCGTTCAGTTCTCGCTCTTGTAATCTTCAGAATAAACGAAAGAATTTTTTGCTTATTTTTCTCTCTCTCATTTCGTTTTTTTCCCTTTCATTTGGCAAAGATCAGTCAGTCTCGCACATGTGATTATTTTGTCGTCTCCACATCCGAATCCCATTTAATTGTTATTTTTGTCATTATTTTTATTTGTTAATATTTTTGTTTATTTTTTTGGATCTAATAAATGAAAAATATAACAAGCTTAGTAGTAACTAAAGAAGAATAATACAAAAATATGACAAATAACAGTAGCGGAAGAGGAAGAGGGTCTGTTTTGTCTATCAGAAATAATGATAACTTTGGTGAAGGAAGTAAAAAAAACTACCAAAATTTAAAAAAAATTCCTGAAATTGTTTTGGAATTAAAATCAAATTTGCAAAAAAAAAAAAAAAAATTTAACATCTTCATTAGCATTACCGTACAAGATCTGGCGGCAAATTGACAAACTTGAAATCGATTTGAATTTTCCAAAATGCTGTAACTTTATAAAAATTTGGAAAAATTCATAAAAAAAATTAATATTATTATTAAGACAAAAAAACTGAAAAATCCCGACTAAAATTGACATTTTCCCCTTCATTAGCATTACCGCACAAGACCTAGCGGCAAATTGATGAACTTCAAATCGAAAATTGTTGAAAATGATTTTTTTTATAAACACGGAAGTGAATTTTTACTTCATAAAAGTTACTATAAACTTTTTTTTCATTTCTGAGTTGAATTTTCTAAAATGCTATAATTTTATAAAAAATCGAAAAAATTCATAAAAAGTTGAATATTATTAATTAAGATAAAAAAGCTGAAAAATCCCAACTAAATTTGATATTTGCCTGTTCATTAGCATTAGCGCACAAGATCTGGCGGCAACTTGACGAACTTTAAATCTAAAATTGTTTAAAATGATTTTTTTTATAAATACGGAAGTGAATTTTGACTTTATAAAAGTTGCTGTTTACTTTTTTTTTTCATTGCTGATTTCAATTTTCCGAAATGCTATAATTTTATAGAAATGCGAAAAAATTCATAAAAAATTTAATATTATTATTAAGACAAAAAAAAAACTGAAAAAAACAACTAAATTTGACATTTTGCCTCTTCATTAGCATTACCGCACAAGATCTGGCGGCAAATTTACGAACTTCAAATCGAAAATTGTTTAAAATGATTTTTTTTATAAATACGGAAGTGAATTTTGACTTTATAAAAGTTACTGTTAACTTTTTTTTTTCATATCTGATTTCAATTTTCCGAAATGCTGTAATTTTATAGAAATGCGAAAAAATTCATAAAAAATTTGATATTATTATTAACCCAAAAAAAAACAGAAAAAACCAACTTAATTTGACATTTTGCCTCTTCATTATCATTACCGTAGAAGATCTGGCGGCAAATTTACGAACTTCAAATCGAAAATTGTTGAAAATGATTTTTTTTATAAAACGGAAGTAAATTTTTACTTTATAAAAGTTACTGCAAACTTTTTTTTTTCATTGCTGATTTCAATTTTCCGAAATGCTATAATTTTATAGAAATGCGAAAAAATTCATAAAAAATTTAATATTATTATTAAGACCAAAAAAAACTGAAAAAACCAACTAAATTTGACATTTTGCCTCTTCATTAGCATTACCGCACAAGATCTGGCGGCAACTTGACGAACTTCAAATCGAAAATTGTTGAAAATGATTTTTTTTATAAACACGGAAGTGAATTTTTACTTTATAAAAGTTACTGCAAACTTTTTTTTTTCATTGCTGATTTCAATTTTCCGAAATGCTATAATTTTATAGAAATGCGAAAAAATTCATAAAAAATTTAATATTATTATTAAGACAAAAAAAAACTGAAAAAACCAACTAAATTTGACATTTTCCCCTTCATTAGCATTACCGCACAAGACCTAGCGGCAAATTGATGAACTTCAAATCGAAAATTGTTGAAAATGATTTTTTTTATAAACACGGAAGTGAATTTTTACTTCATAAAAGTTACTATAAACTTTTTTTTCATTTCTGAGTTGAATTTTCTAAAATGCTATAATTTTATAAAAAATCGAAAAAATTCATAAAAAGTTGAATATTATTAATTAAGATAAAAAAGCTGAAAAATCCCAACTAAATTTGATATTTGCCTGTTCATTAGCATTAGCGCACAAGATCTGGCGGCAACTTGACGAACTTTAAATCTAAAATTGTTTAAAATGATTTTTTTTATAAATACGGAAGTGAATTTTGACTTTATAAAAGTTGCTGTTTACTTTTTTTTTTCATTGCTGATTTCAATTTTCCGAAATGCTATAATTTTATAGAAATGCGAAAAAATTCATAAAAAATTTAATATTATTATTAAGACAAAAAAAAAACTGAAAAAAACAACTAAATTTG
This sequence comes from Atherix ibis, assembly GCA_958298945.1. Taxonomy (NCBI): domain Eukaryota; kingdom Metazoa; phylum Arthropoda; class Insecta; order Diptera; family Athericidae; genus Atherix; species Atherix ibis. The sequence goes on from OY282610.1 coordinate 4,673,873, forward strand.
ACATTTTGCCTCTTCATTAGCATTACCGCACAAGATCTGGCGGAAAATTTACGAACTTCAAATCGAAAATTGTTTAAAATGATTTTTTTTATAAATACGGAAGTGAATTTTGACTTTATAAAAGTTACTGTTAACTTTTTTTTTTCATATCTGATTTCAATTTTCCGAAATGCTGTAATTTTATAGAAATGCGAAAAAATTCATAAAAAATTTGATATTATTATTAACCCAAAAAAAAACAGAAAAAACCAACTTAATTTGACATTTTGCCTCTTCATTATCATTACCGTAGAAGATCTGGCGGCAAATTTACGAACTTCAAATCGAAAATTGTTGAAAATGATTTTTTTTATAAAACGGAAGTAAATTTTTACTTTATAAAAGTTACTGCAAACTTTTTTTTTTCATTGCTGATTTCAATTTTCCGAAATGCTATAATTTTATAGAAATGCGAAAAAATTCATAAAAAATTTAATATTATTATTAAGACAAAAAAAAACTGAAAAAACCAACTAAATTTGACATTTTGCCTCTTCATTAGCATTACCGCACAAGATCTGGCGGCAACTTGACGAACTTCAAATCGAAAATTGTTGAAAATGATTTTTTTTATAAACACGGAAGTGAATTTTTACTTTATAAAAGTTACTGCAAACTTTTTTTTTTCATTGCTGATTTCAATTTTCCGAAATGCTATAATTTTATAGAAATGCGAAAAAATTCATAAAAAATTTAATATTATTATTAAGACAAAAAAAAACTGAAAAAACCAACTAAATTTGACATTTTGCCTCTTCATTAGCATTACCGCACAAGATCTGGCGGCAACTTGACGAACTTCAAATCGAAAATTGTTGAAAATGATTTTTTTTATAAACACGGAAGTGAATTTTTACTTTATAAAAGTTACTGTAAACTTTTTTTTTTCATTGCTGATTTCAATTTTCCGAAATGCTATAACTTTATAGAAATGCGAAAAAATTCATAAAAAATTTGATATTATTATTAAGACAAAAAAAAAACTGAAAAAACCAACTAAATTTGACATTTTGCCTCTTCATTAGCATTACCGCACAAGATCTGGCGGCAAATTTACGAACTTCAAATCGAAAATTGTTTAAAATGTTTTTTTTTATAAATACGGAAGTGAATTTTTTGGGCTGTAATTCGAAAATTGTTTAAAATGTTTTTTTTTATAAATACGGAGAACTTTTGGGCTGTAATTCGACAATTAGTTTTTTTTGGAAAGAAACAAAAACTTCTGAAATTGTTCAAAATTATTTATTTACACGGAGAATTTAAATAAAACTACATTAAATAAATACGGACTGATGGAAAAAATTAAAATTTAATAAACACGGAACTGCATTTTTCCATAAATGAAATTTATTTTAAGGTGAAATGTTTGCATTTCTGGTTAGAGTTTTCCAACGTGCTATAAACTTTAAAAAAATTTCAAAAAAATTCTAAAAAATTCAAAATTATTTCTTTTCAACGACATTTGCCTCTTTATGTTTTCATCAAAAGATCTGGCGGCAAATCGACGAACTTCAAATCGAAAATTGTTAAAAATGAGAATTTGATAAATAAAATTGACTTTTAGGTGCTATGTTTGCATTTCTGGTTACAATTTTCCAAAGTGCTATAATTTTACAATATAAAAATACGAAAACGTACAAAATTATTTATTTACACGAAAAAAAACAACAACAAAAAAACATGAAATAGGAACTGAATTTGACATTTGCCTTTAGTAGGCCTGACGGCAAATCGACTAACTTCAAATCGAATATTGTTGGTACTGCATTTTCTTTCTTATTTACACTCAACAAAAAAAATTGGTAGAAAATAATGCTTATTTACATAAAAATATGAAATAAAACAAAAAAACAAAAAAATTGAAAAAAATTACGAAATAAACCGACAGATCACAGTAAGATCGCTACAAAGATCTCACAGTACATTTTATTCCAATATTAATTTTTTTTTTTTATATAATATTATAACAATGAGAAATGGAATATATTTTTGAATTTCATCGAATTAGTTTTTTTGCAAAAATTAATTCTCTTTTTAAACAAATCGCAATCAGAGGATAAGAAATAGTTTTGTAAGGAAATTTAATTCCAACTGTTTGTGACCTCACGCAAGTTAGATAAATGATATTAATTAATTTTTTTTTTAAACTCTATAAGAACACTTTTTATATTCGATAAAATTATATAATTACTTATACAATCTTAACCATATGACAACATTCTTTAAGTATTTTTTTTTATTTTTGTTTTTCTTTTACATTTTCTTGTTTACATTCTTCTCGATTAGGTTTAAAGCATCATTTTTGCTTGTGATGACAGCATTTTTTGGTATTAGTTTTTTTTTCTTCCTTGCAACTAGACTTTGTACCAATTTGTTTGGATGTTTTGATAAATTGAGAATGGAAAATTTTGTTGTGAATATTGATGAACTTATAAATATACAAACGATATTTAGGTCTAGGTCAGTTGGTATCATTCATTAGTTCGGTCGAGACTATAGTACGGAGTGTCGTATAAAATTTCTACAATATTTCAAAGGATACGAGATCTGGCAAGTGTTGTTTGGTATCACAAATTGTTATTGTTATTGTTTTTGTTTTTTGTAAGATCAATTTTTTATAAGTGCGCATATGCTATATTATATAGAATAATTGACAAACTTTAATAAATCACATTTTAAAAATAGGAATTTTTCGAAAAATCATTAAAAAAAATTTACTTCTTAAAAAAATAATAAGGAAAAAATTTTCATTTAAAAAAACTGAATGTGAAAATAAAAAATGAAACCAGATTCTCCTAGTGAAAATTTATTTACAAGAAAGATTAATGACAAGACTGTTGTATGGAAAAATAGATTTTTCGAAAAGATCCATAATTACTCGCAGTTAAGTTAACTTGTTTCTAGCAAAAGCTATTTCGGAAAATTTTATTTTTATCACTTGTCTATGTGATCGTATATTATTAACTATGCGATCATTCAGTTGTTGGTTGAATTTATAAATTGGAATTTGTACAATTGTGACGATATGTTCAATAGTATTGATGATGATGATGATGATGATAATAATAATATGTTCGTATTAATATTGGTACTCGGCCAAAAGTAAACATCACCCACGCTCTAGAGGCAATCAACGTGCTGATTTTGTCCTAATTACCAGACGCCATTTGCCATATACTTCGTATTCGATGAATTTGTACAATTTTGATTGCGCAGACAACAACAAAATAACAATAATAAAAAAGGGATTCAATGAACCAACCCTCCACCATCTCTCTTTATATCATTTTCTTCTTCTATAAAGATTTATACTTGTTTGATTGGAAAATTCGTAGATTTTTGAGAAAAAAATTTTCCCACTCAATTCAATTTTGAGCGTTTTTACCCTAAGAAATTTTTTGGTATACAAATATATTTTTTTTTGATTACAAAAATAATAATCGAATTATAGAAATCACTATTAAAATAATAATTCGATCCATTTAATTGAGTATACATGCTCCAGAGGGTGATTAAAAAACAGAAACAGATGTACTAGCACGTGCCCGAATGATTTATAAATAACTTTTTGCCAACAGAACTACTTGCTCTTATTATTTTGTTGTTGTTGTTTTTTTTTTTTTTTGTTGAAAATTCCCCATTTTTCTTAATGGATTTTTGCTTTATTGATATTCAAAAAATTTCCATTATTTCTACTCAATCACAAAAAAAAATTCAGATAAATAATATTTACCAAATCGGTTTTAAATATGCATATTACTAAATAATGAAGTTCAGATATTTTTATTATTATTAAAGGAAAAAACCTACGCAATTAAATATTTAAAATTAAAAAAAAACTATAGAACAATTTTTCATAAGCACAAAAAACCCCCTCTACTTGATAATAATGGGTGTGTTTGGGTCTAAATTACATAATCGTCAATGATAATAATTCCACCTCTCTTATTATTACGACAATTCAAAAGTGTTGGCAAATTTTCAAATATTTCTGTTATTTTAATCAGATGAAAATAATCAAGTTGTATTTTTTTTTTATAAGAGCCAGAGGGCATATTATACAACACCACGACCATGAGGCCATTTGGTGACTTCATGCTACGTGTAGGTTGGCATTGCCAGCTTCCATAATGAACCTGATCGATTGTTATTTGGAGGGAAATATTTAAGAAGGTTAAAAATACGAATTGTAGGATTTAGTAGTTCCACAATAAAGGGTGAAATTTTGGGTTGTGTGGCATTCATTTAAAATATGGGGAGTGGTGAGTTGAGTGCCACAAAAATGCCATGAAGGACAAATTTGGTTACCAAATAAGTGCGGTATGCCCAATCCAAATTCTAAGTAGTTAACTTGCCAAAAATTTCTAAATTTGTGTGGATAAAAATCTTCTACTTTCAGACCCAGCAGTCTATCTGTCTACGCATGGACATTTGGTGGGTACACATAGATGCGGTAAGCTTTGAATTTCAGTGGAAACAGAACTACACCGTCAGCTAATTAGTTCGCTCGTTGCCAAAGATGAATAGCAAGCATACTAGGCCGATTATGCACGATAAGTTGCAATAAAAGAACAATTAATTAGATAAAAAAAAAATTGAATAATTTCCAAACGTTTGTCTTTCCGTGAATAAATTACAAACCTTATTGAATATACTTTGATAGTGATAGAAGATTTTGACCCTAATTACAATATAAAAAAAAACACCCTAATTACAATATAAAAATTTACCTTAGAGAGATTATTTGAAATTGTTTTTAAGCGTTTTGCATTTAACATTAATATGTCCATAGAAGGAAAGGTATTTTACTGTCTTGTGTGGTATCGCATAAATTTTTGTTTGTTTAAAGAAGAACAGAATATAGAGTGAACAAGAAGAAGTAATGAGGAAAAACTCTGTGAGTTGTTTCGTGAATAAGGAAAAAAAAGAAGAAGAAACGAGGAAAAACTCCGTGCGTTGCTCTATTAAAAAGGAGAACAAGAAGAAGAAAATAGGAAAAACTTCGTAAGTTGCTCTGTTAAAAAGGCGAACAAGAAGAAGAAAATAGGAAAAACTTCGTGAGTTTCTCTATGAATAATGAGCACAAGAACGAGAAAATAGGGAAAACTTCGTAACTTGCTCTATGAATAATGAGCACAAGAAGAAGAAAATAGGAAAAACTTCGTAAGTTGCTCTGTTGAAAAGGAGAACAAGAAGAAGAAAAGAGGAAAAACCCCGTGGGTTGCTCCATGAATAAGGAGAACAAGAAGAAGAAAAGAGGAAAAACTCCGAGAGTTGCTCTATGAATAATGAGCACAAGAAGAAGAAAAGAGGAAAAACTCCGTGAGTTGCTGTATTAAAAAGGAGAACAAGAAGAAGAAAATAGGAAAAACTTCGTGAGTTTCTCTATGAATAATGAGCACAAGAAGAAGAAAAGACGAAAAACTCCATGAGTTGCTCCGTGAATAAGGAGAAGAAGAAGAAGAAGAAAATATGAAAAACTTCATGAGTTGCTCTGTTAAAAAGGAGAACAAGAAGAAGAAAAGAGGAAAAACTCTGTGAGTTGCTCTATGAATAAGCAGAACAAGAAGAAGAAAGGAGGAAAAAACAATTGCTGTAATAATTCTATTGTAATTTTTCTCCATCAATTTTATTAGTCGCCTGAGAGTCTGCAATTTTTGGAATGTTCTTTTCGATATAATTTTTCCCAAAGATAAATTTTTTATTTTTCTTTCATACTTTTATGGCCATTTTAGATTTTTCTGCCCGAATTTTATATCATTTTTATTATAATTTACCGATATGAATGAATAATGTGTTGTTGTTTTTTCTATTTTTTTTTTTTTTTGGTTTTGGTTTTGCTTATCCTAAAGGTGAAGAATTTCCTTTTTGTCGTCAAAATAACAAAAAAAAAAACCATTCCAATTTATTTGAAGAATTTTTATAGAGAATATTTTCACTTTTGTTAGTAAAAGGAAATGGAAAAAAAACATACGTACTTCTAAACGCCCATCTAAATGACGGAATGTCAACTTTGTGGTACTATAAGGGAAATTTTTCAAAATAAACAAAACAAAAACGAAAACATAATAACCATTTTGTATCAATCTATTTTTCTTCTAGATCTCTATTCATTTGCGATGGTAGCTTTAGTTTTATTGCATGTTTTCGAATTTTAAGATGAACAGCTCATCTTTAGCTATTCGAAGAATTTTCTGTGGTATTTCAAGACGTTGGCGACGGCAGTCACAATTAATGTACCTACAAATATGCATATAGAAAAAATTCTCTTCTATATATATATAAATGTGCATATATAGATAAAGAGACAAAAAGACACAGAGAAAGAGAGAGAGAGAGAGAGAGAGAGAGAGAGATAGAAAAAATTAAAAATAAAATAATATAAAATGTGACTTTTTCGCTTTGATTATACAATGTGTATTCGTGAATATTTTTGCTAATTTGTTACTATTCACTTCTATAAGATTGCCTTCTTTAAGAAAAATAAAATTATAAGAGTACAAATAACAATAACAACTTCGTTTTCTATTTCTTTTTCCTTTTTTTCTTCGTCTTCTTTTTATTCTTCTTACTTTTCTTATCGTATTATTATTATTCTTATCAAAAAAATTACTAAGAGATTGGTTCTGTATGCGTGTTTGAATATTTTTCGGATGGTATCCGACGAAGGTGTTAATGGGGGAAATCCCGTGAGATCTAAAGGAGTATCTTCTATTGAGTATACTAAGGTATTGCGTTGAAGAAGGGTTGTCCTGTTCTGAATGAGAGAATCTGGGTTATGGGCTTGTGTCAATGGTAGTTTTTAGCCCTTATGAGAATTATGAAATCTGGCAACAGCGATGGAATGACAGTGTAAATGGGAAAGGGACTGATAAATTCATCTCGAGTGTCAGGTTTGTTTCAAGAACTGGTGAGTCCATCTCGCATTTATCAGAAGAGAGTGGAGTGCTGTTTATATGAGGATCTACGAGAAAGAAATACGTGGTCTGTTTAAAAAGTATCGCGAATTTTGTGTTTTTTTTCAAAAATTATTTATTTTTTCATGAATATCTATTTTGTCCCCTTCAAAGTAATCCCCACCAGATATTATACAATTGTGGCAACGTTTTGTCCTCCTTCGATGCCGTCTTTATCTTCTCAATCGTAGCGTAATGTCGTCCTTTTATGGGGCTCTTTAGTTTCAGGAACAAGAAAAAGTGACAGGGGTCCAGATCTGGGGAATACGGTGACTGCGGCATTATTAGTGTGTTGTTTTTGGCCAAAATTCGCGCACAAACAACGATGCGTGAGCAGGGGCGTTATCATGGTGCAAAAGCCAATTTTTATTCTTCAACAAATCTGGGCGTTTCTGGCGGACGGCTTTTTGCAACTTGCGTATAACTTGCAGGTAATATTCCTTATTGACCGTTCTACCCTGTGGCAAGAACTCATGATGCACCATGCTTCTGTAATCGAAGAAAACTGTAAGCAAAACCTTGACATTCGACCGAACTTTTTTTTTTTCGGTCTTGGCTCGTGCGGCAGCTTCCATTGGGATGATTGAGCTTTGGTTTCCACGTCATAACCATAAACCCATGATTCGTCATCAGTTATGGCCTTCTAGAGAAAATTTAATGTTATGCTATTTTTGGTCGAAAATGAGCAAAAATCGAAGACGAGCCAAAACACGTGCAAGCAAAGCAGCTATCAAAAATAAGTGACACACATAAGTACCAACATAACGCCACAAAAAAAATCGAAAAACGAATAAAGGTAATCCGCGGAAATTCAAAATTCGCGATACTTTTTGAACAGGCGTTATATTTTTAATCTAGGGAATTCCTCCGTGACCATCAATATGCTTTCCGTACCAATGGATCCACTGGTGATTTGAAGGCATATCAAGCCGACAAAGTGGAACCGACCTCACTTTTTCTCTAGGGAGTGTAGGATTATTGCACTTGATATTTCAAAGACATTTGACAGTGTTTGACATCAAGCTCTTTTGTGAAGAATGCATACATAAGGTATCGACTATTCAGTGCAAGTTGTTTTGGATAGCTTCAAGTCTGCGGGCCACCAAATAAAGGCTAGTGTTCCGTAGGGTTCTGTTCTTACCGACCTCCGTTGACCACATATTTAATACAAAGAAAAATGCTGTAAAATGTTTGACTCTATCTGATTCAGTCAATTTAAACAAGGCATATTGTCGCCTCAAGGCGCTTCTAAAGTATCATTGCACTTAGTATATGGGATACCGCCTCTACAATTAATTCAATAATGCACATCAGTTTATCCTGAATCCCCCTTTAAGACGTACTGTAAAAAATAAGAGACTCTTTTTTTAACCATTCAATCTGAATATGGAATGCTCTGCCTCAGTCGATTTTCCCAAATCCTTAAAAATCAGCAGCTATTCAAGACTAAAGTGCACCGACATCTCTCTCTCTCTCTCCCTTTCCCTCCTAATACTTTCCTTACACGCGATGTACCAAAACATTATAAGGAAATTCATAGTTCCTTTAGCGCAAGTGATTTATAAAAAAAAGGATCTGAATGCAAGTGAAAGTAAAAGTGAATGACAGATGAGTGGGTGTGAGTAGGGGCACTGAGAAGTATGAACGCTTGAAGAGGTGTGCCGTAGCATTCTTTGAGAGAAGGACGCGAATGTTGACTGGGTGATTCATGTATATGTGATACGCAAGATGGCTACCACCGTTTCGGAAGGTGATCAAATCTGTGGAAGAGGTCTGTAGCCTTGCGGACCATAAGACAGCGGTAGTTCTAATCACGGGCAGGAAGAGAAGAGAGAATATCTCCATTAAAATCGGCGAATATAAGATAACTCTTTTTTTAATCGTTTAATCCGAATCTAGTGACCATCTCTAAAGTACTTAGGGGTGATGATTGACGCGAGGCTGCGGTTTCAGGAACACCTATTACACGTTTAATGAAAGGCTGCTGAGACCCAGTCATAGTAGGAAGACCTTGTTGGCGACCGTGGTCGGGTTAATTCTACTACAAACTTCGCCAATTTGGGCGGGTGGGTTGATTAGACTAACCTACATACGTGAAGTTGTCTCAGTTAACCGTAGGAGCGTATTGAGGATGACCAATGCATTCCGAACAGTATTATATGAGGCCATTTGTGTTGTTGCCATAATGATTCTGATTGAAATACTCGCAGATAAACGGCAGAGGCTGTACCATCAGAGAGGTCAGTGTGACGCTGTAGCGCGATTCGAGGTAGGTACGAAGAAAAGAAAGGAGTTCAAGAAAAGGCTGGGATAATTGCTCTCGATGGCAGATGGGCTCACCGTCTCATCTCGGTAGTGGATCTGTGAATAGATCGACGACATGGTGATGTTAGCTACTACCTATTCCGGAGGTTTTTGGGTATTGATGGGACACGGATATTTTCGGGCTTATCAATACCGCTTTAAATTGGATTGCAGCCCAATGTAACCTTCTTGTAATTGGATGTTGGAGAGCGCAGAGAACGTGTAATTTTACTGTACCCGATTTAATGCTGAAAGAGAAGTGGTTCATAAGTGCGCTGGCGGACCCCAGACACCGGATAATGTAAAGTGGCCCTGATGATAGACTTTAGAACGGCTTGGGAGGCTGTCGAAGTCCTTGTGATAGCAGTCCTAAAATAAAAACGGTAGTAGTGATTTCGATCAATCCCTGCCCCACGAAGTAATGCCTGACCAAGTAACGTTTCCGAGGGAAGATATAGGCATATGACCAAATAACGTGGTTTGTAGTGGGTTAAAGTACCATATTTTGTCTTGAAATAGTTTCCACCTTACTGTAACAAAAAAAGAAAACCGTCCTGGAAGGTGACTAAAAATCCGAAGGCACCACCGAAGAGACCATTGTCGAGTCCGGTGGTATCTTAGAATTTTTGATGAATCTGCATACCTGAACTGGCCTAGCAATTTATAAGATTCCTTATGACCGCGGAATCAACGGAGTACAAACCGAAGGACTATTAAAACAAAAATGGGTACTACGAGGATTTGGTGGCAAATGACGTTAAAACAAATCGTATCCGACAATGGCTACGCACCTTCGGCTTTCATGTGATGGCTGTGCTTAGTGCTCATGTTAAAGATACCAGGTCTTATGTCGGGTGCCATGGCATTGCTTACACATATGACAGCAGATATTCTAGGTACGTCGCTTGGGCGTATCTCAATCCCTACAGTCATAGGCAGCCCATATGTCTAACAATATATATGCCACATTAAGGCAACAAGAATATAATTCTTTTGCCAATAAATTAAAATTATTTTGAAATATGGCCACCAAAAAACAACAACAAATTATTCAACATTATTTATCATTTTATATGGTCAATATTATTATTCATACAATAAATTTTAGTATTTTTACCATTTAGCTTAATCCTTTTTTATAATATATGAGTTTATTGGAAATTTAGTTTTGTAAAATCCAATTTCGATTAGTCTACTGGCAATGGTAATTATTATTTTGTGGTGCAGTTTTGTGTGTTTGTTAAATACACATACTTTCTGGGCTGATGAATTTTCAGCTAAAATTCAGTTAAAATTAAATAGGCGAAAAATATATAAAAAATTTTGGTAACAAATTAAAAGAAAAATTATTTGAAAAATATTGAAGAAAAATTTATAATGATGACAAAAATATTATAAATAAGAAGGATTGTCGTCAAACTAATGAAAATAATACTAAAATTTTGAGTAGAACTTTTTTGTGGTTTGGCTAACAAATGACCAGAGTGACACGATTAGAGTGTGAATTTTTTGGCAACCAAAATTATATATATTTTCAAATTTCGTTTACTTTTTATTAAATAGGTTCATAAATTGTATTATTTTCTTTTCTCGATTTTAGATGATGGTTAAGTTTTTTATTTTTTATTATGGTTTTAATTTTTATTATTGTATAATTTTCTTCTGGGAAATTTATTAAAATTTTGGATCTCATCTATTGTTTTTATTATAATTAATACTATTTATTTCAAAACTAATCTACAACTCTTAGAGTGCAAGAGAAAAAATAAATTACAGATAGAAATTATAATATTTTAAATTTATTTAAATATTATTCTTTTAAATAATATTTAACTTTTCCTAATTTTTCTGTGGATCATAAAATATGTTGGCTTAAAAAAAAAGTCAAAATATTCATAAATTTTGGCCATGTTACTATTGTATTTATTTATGGAAAATAAAAGCTTCTAATATACCTAAAGTTATTTGCTAAAAAATTGAAGAAGAGTTGAAACTAGATAATTTACATTTTATTGATATTTTGTAATTTAATAGAAAAATAGAAGTTTTTTTTTCTATTTTTGATATAATTCAAAAGTTTAATAGACTTTAGGTGTCAAAAAATAATATTAAATAAATTTATAGTTACTTGAAAGAACCTAAAATTAACTTTTTATTCTTTAATTTATACTTGAAAGAACCTCATAAAAAAAAACTTCTTTTCAAATTTGAATTAATATAAGGTCTTAGCCGAAATGTTCAGTAAATTTTAAGAAAACAAATTTCTAAGGTCTCAAAATTATAATAAATGGCCATTTTATTTTTGATGAAGCAAAATAAATTTAAAAAAATTTACTTGCAATCAATTGTAGTCATAAAATTCTCAAAGATTATTGAAAACAAAAAAAACTCAGTAACTGTGGAACGTAAAGAGAATGTTCAGATCATCGAAAAAGTATTAAAAGACTATAAACTATTGAAAGTCGAGACCCTAAAAGTAAATAATTGTTTTTGACCGTAGAAAGAGCATTAAAATATTGTAAGCTATTACAAGTCTAGACCTTAAAAGTAATTAAACTTATTGGCCATAAGAAGAGCAGCAAAAATTGTAAATTACGGAAAGTCTAGACCTTAAAAATAATTAAAGTTTTTGACCATAGAAAGACTATCAAAAAATTTTAAACTATTAAAAGTCTAGACCCTTAAAATAATAAAAGTTTTTGACCGTAGAAAATGCAACAAAAAAATTTAAACTATTAAAAGTCTAGACCTTAAAAGTAATAAAAGTTTTTCACCATAGAAAGAGCATCAACAAATTTTAAACTATTAAAAGTCTAGACCCTAAAAGTTTGAAAAAGTTTTTGAACATAGAGAGATCATCGAAAAACTTTAAACTAATAAAAGTCTAGACCCTTAAAATAATAAAAGTTTTTGACCGTAGAAAATGAAAAAAAAATTTTAAACTTTTAAAAGTCTAGACCCTAAAAATAATAAAAGTTTTTGACCGTAGAAAATACAAAAAAAAATTTTAAACTTTTAAAAGTCTAGACCCTAAAAATAATAAAAGTTTTTGACCGTAGAAAAGGCAAAAAAAATTTTAAACTTTTAAAAGTCTAGACCCTAAAAATAATAAAAGTTTTTGACCGTAGAAAGAGCAACAAAAAAATTTAAACTATTAAAAGTTTATTCTGTAATATATCAAAATGGACACCAGACAGTCATTTTTCGTGGATACAATGGCTTTTCCATAGTCACTTGTGGGTTTCTAGAGCCCCGTAAATAGTAATTTTGTTATTGACGTATCCCTTCGACGGAAGAAAATTTTCTACTAAAGCTTAACGCAAGAAATTATTATTTCTCTCGGGCTCTACGGCATGCGGCACCGTCTTATATTGTAATTTAGGTACAAAAACTTGGATTATCATGCACTATTAACTGTTATTGTCAGACCAGCTGTATTTTCGAAAAAGAATGGCCCGATGATGCCTTCAGGCCAAAATCCAGTAATACGTTGTGGGGATGCATTTGTTGCTCAACAATCACTCGTGGATTTTCTGAGCCCCAAATGCAACAATTTTATCGATTAACTAAGCCATCATGATGAAAATGAGCCTCATCGCTGAAGATAATTTTGTTCTTCAGTGATGGGGCTCATTTTCATAATTCGTAGAGAGCTTCTCAAAATGTCCAATTCCTGAACACGGTTTTATATTGAACCACTTACTGAAGAACAGCCACAGTATTCAAGATCACTATGAGATCCAGTCTCCTTAAATTTTTTGATTATTCTCTTCACAGTTGATAAAGTTCAATTTCACTAATGCGACCATATTTTGTACGAAAATTGTGAACTATGTCTGCTAAGCTTTAATTATTTTTGAAAATATTGCTCAAAAATAAAAACGGATTGTTCTTTTATTAGGCGTTCGATTTTTAATAACCCTAAACTGTCAACTGCCATGCTGTCTTTTTGTTTTGTTGACAGCACTTTACCTTTGTAGAAATTTTTTTTTTTTAAAGTTTCTTTATCTTGTAAAATAGTTTTATTGCTAAATAATACGAGATTTGTTCAGAAAGTATGGCGAATTTTGAAATTCCGCGGGTTACGTAATATTCGATTTTCGATTTTTTGCGGTGTTATGTTGGTACTCATGTCTCTCAATTCTGCCGAATGTTTAGTTCATTTTTGACAGCTGCTTTGCTTGCACGTGTTTTGGCTCGTCTTCGATTTTTGCCCATTCCAAAAAATGGATCAAAGAATCTGTTTCGGGAACAAGAAAAACTCACAGGGGCAAGATCTGGGGAATACGGTGGCTGCGGCATTATTAGTGTGTTGTTTTTAGCCAAAAATTGATGCGTGAGCAGGGGCGTTATCATGGTGCAAAAGCCAATTTTTGTTCTTCTACAAATCCGGGTGTTTCTGGCGGATTGCTTCGCGCAACTTGCGCATTACTTGCAGGTAATATTTCTTATTGACCGCTCTACCCTGTGGCAAGAACTTATAATGCACCACGCCCCTGCAATCGAAGAAAACTGTAAGCAAAACCTTCACATTCGACCGAATTTGGCCCCTTTTTTTCGACCGAATTTGGCTTCCATTGGGATGATTGACCTTTGGTTTCCAAGTCATAACCATAAACCCATGATTCGTCACCAGTTATGACCCTCTGGAGCAAATTTTGGTCATCGCGGACAGAGTCCAACAGCTCCTTAGCAATGTTAATGCGATGCTGTTTTTGGTCGGAAATGGGCAAAAAACGAAGACGAGCCAAAACACGTGCAAGCAAAGCAGCTGTCAAAAATTAACTGAACATTCAAAATGGCCGAACTTGGCGGCATAAGTGAGAGACATGAGTACCAACATAACGGCACAAAAAAATTGAAAAGCAAATATACGTAATGACCCTAAGAATATACAGAGGATAATCTGTCAGAAGTCATGACAAGGACCCTAAGAACGGCGAGAACATAAATTTTAAGCGTGCAGTGACGGCGAGAACATAAATTTTGGGGTTTTTTTTTTTTTTTTTTTTTAAATCTTTTCAAAGAGAGATACAATCTCAATTTTGATCGTGAAAAAGATAGCATCACCATTTCTGGGATTATCGACATCTGGTCTGTGGTCGGTCAATGTCAATTCCAGGCAGTTTTTAATGCAAACAATCAACAGTAAATGGGAAAAAAAACGGAGTCTATGTGGATGGTATCGATTAGCATATTTTTTTTTATTTTATTAATCATAAATCCAATATCTGAAAACCATTCTTGCCAACATGAGTAATAAATGACCTCTCTTCTGATTATTTTCATACGGACTTTGCTGAGAACAGAAACTAAACTCATTCCAAAGATGGAAGCGTTTTTATTTCTTTTTATCGATTGCGCAATTTACTTTGAACTTTAACACCACATGTGCATCCGAATGAATGGCTCTATTTTTCGTATTAGTGCCATTCATTTAAATTGAATTTTTCTCTTTGGTGTTTTCTTTTCTTTTCTTTTAATTTCGATCCAATTCGATATTTTTTTTCTTTTCTGTGTTTTTTGTTTTGTTCTACTATGTCTGCAATAATTCTTATGACATAATATCAGGAAAATAATTTTGCACATCGTCAGTGTTTTCTTTGCACACTTTTTTTTTTATTACTTATTCTAAGATCATATTTTCCATTATTTCAATAGCAACAAAGTACTTACGTCTGGTTTGTAATTTTTTTCTTCCGCTGAATTCTTTTTATTTATTATAGTATTTTTGTGTTTTTATTGGAATTTATTCGTTTTTATTTTTATTTTATTGCTGTCTAAATAAATGTCGCCATTCAGCCAGTATTTCATTACGATATCAAATCGGCCGACATCTAATTGACATTTATTTGCTTGGCCCAAATTTAGTTAAGCATTATTTCGCTTTGCATATTTAGCAGTTTGTTAATTCCGATTGTCTCATATTTCGTGGCAAACGTTTTTTTTTTTTTTTTTGTCATTTACTCCATACACTCTCATTTTATTCTATTCTATCACATTTGGTGGAAGCTATTGGTTTTTCGGCCCACCAAACTGATTTACATACTATTGACTTTTTAGAAATTGATCAGAACCGTAGCTCTGGGGCCGTAATTGTGCTTATTTGAGACTATGGCTTAGGAGTTCTTAAAAGGAGTTTTTTTTCTTATTATTTTCTTTTACGAATCTAATTAACTTCCATTAAATTTCGTACATAAAAATAATCTATATACAAATGTGTAGATACATTTTCGAATATAGAACACATAATTGAGATTAATTTTCTATTCACTTTTTTTTCTCGATTTTTTCTATTCTATTATTTTCTTCTTCTTTGAAACATTACTAACAAATGTTAATTTAATATAATTCTAATTTATTTGTTCTATTTTATTTTGAATTTTTTATTTATTCTTCTTGTTGTATTTTCTTATACCCCCCTCCCCCCATTCCCTCACTTCTTGTACACTCACAAATTAGTATACGAGGGTCGTTCAATAAGTCCTTAGAAAAAAAAGGAAAATTTTATTTTTATTTTTCACCATAATCTCCTTTTAGCTCTATACACTTTTCCAACCGTTTTTCCAAAATTTTTATCCCGTCCAAAAAATAGGATTTCGGAAGTTCTGCAAAATACTCATCCGTTTGAGCAATGACGTCCTCGTTGGAAGTGAACCGTCGTCCGCCAAGCCATTTCTTCAGATTGGGGATAGTCACTCGGGGCCAAATCTGGTGAGCAAGCGGGATGTTGCAACAATTCCATTCTCAATTCCACAATTTTGGCCATGGAAACAGCGCAGGTGTGCACACGCGCATTGTGCTGATACAAGAGGATATTTTTCTTCTTCAGATGGGGGCGTTTCTCCTTGATTTCCTCGCTCAACCGTTGCAATAACGACGCGTAATACGCTCCTGTTATTGTTTTTCCTTTTTCCAACTAGTCGATAAAAATGATGCCCTGCGAATCCCAAAAGACCGTGGCCATCACCTTGCCGGCCGATGGCAAAGTTTTTGCCTTCTTCGGAGCCCGTTCACCCTTGAAAATCCACTGTGATGACTGTCTCTTCATTTCTGGAGTAGTGTAGTAGTGTATCCAGGTTTCGTCTACAGTGACATATCGACGAAGGAATTCGGCAGGATTGCGATGAAAGAGTGCCAACATAGCCTCAGAGTCCACTACACGATTGCGCTTATTCTGCTCTGAGAGCAAACGCGGCACCCATCTTGCCGACATTTTTTTCACAGACAATTTTTCATGCAAAATTGAAGCGACTGTACCTTGTGATATGCCCGTGGCCTCAACTAATTCGCGCACTTTAATTCGCCAATCGTTCAAAATCAGATCGTGGATTTTGTCGATGATTTCAGGAGTAGACACCTCAACTGGGTGTCCTGAACGATGTTCATCTTTTGTGGATGAACGGCCACGTTTAAATTCATTCACCCAATTGTAAACCGTCGCAAACACAGGTGCAGATGTGCCATGAACTGCATCCAACTCGGCTTTGATTTCTTTCGGGCTTGAGCCTTTCAAATGGAGATGTTTGATGACAGCCCTAAACTCGCTTTTTTCCATTGTTATGCAAAAATAAATGTCGTTAACTTTAATCGACGATAGAAATTGACCTACGCTATGGATCGAGCTGAAATTTTGACAGCTTTCCTGTCGATAATGCTACTTACAAAAAAAAGTACGGTCTTTACCGACACTACAAGCGCAATTTCTTGGATTTTCTAAGGACTTATTGAACGACTCTCGTAGTAAGAATTTTTTTAAGTAAGAAAAAATCAATGAAATTATTGTAATAACAGTTTGATTAAAAATGTATATTTATAAATTAAAAATTTATTATTTTCAATTCTAAAGGAGGGTTATTCAATTTATGGTTTGGAAAGTCAATATAAATAAAAGACATTTTTTTAGAATAGTTTTGATATTATTTTAATTTTGTTATATTATGGAAATTTTGTCATTATTAATAAAATATAATAAAATTCACATGGTTAGCTAAAAACTTCTTAGAGGAATTGATCTTTTTGATGTAATTTTTGGGTAAGTCCATGGCCATTTTGGGTCATTATACGACCATTTATTGACGCCGTGTTGATTTTTAAATACTTTTAAAAGTTTAAAAATTATCTATGAAAACAAAATCCGTTTTATAGCTTTACAAACAAAAAAAAAGTCGAATCGTTGTCGAATTAAGAATTTTTTTTTTTATTTTAAAAAATAAAACGTTGTCGAATCGCATAATCTTGTAGGTCTATTTACATCACAAAATTTCAAAATTACTGGTTCTGGGGGAACTTTTAGCATAATAATGTCAAAAAATCTGTCAGATTATACTAACGATTTTTTTTTGGTAACAAATTGAAATCTTAAAGCTCAGGGCTAAAAAATCCAATGTCAAATGATCATAATGCTCGCAGTTGACGGTATTCCTTTTCATTTAAAAAAAAAAATCTTTCAGATCAAAATGACAACTGACAGTTTTATTTTATAGATATAACAGCTTCTCCATAGTCAATTGTAGATTTTTATGTGTCTTATATATAGTAATTTAGCTCAAAGACGCATCTACCGATCGAGATATAAGCCTAATTGCTGACGAAAATTTTGTACGAATCGTTACTAGTACAGAATCACCATTTTCATAAAAAAAAATTATATTTTTGTCAATAAAATTCATATAATAAAATGGCTATTTTCAAACTAAATAAATTTTTTCATAGCTAAAGCAATACTTTCAAATAATATTACATTACAAAGAGTTAATTTCGGAATAATAAAATGGATAATGTATTTTTTTTTAAATTTAAAAATGTAATCCAAGAACGGACGTTTTTAAAAACGAGGTCTGTTCAAAAAGTATCGCGAATTTTGTGTTTTTTCAAAAATTATTTATATATTCATGAATATCTATTTTGTTCCCTTCAAAGTGATCCTCACCAGATATTATACACTTGTCCCAACGTTTTTTTCCAATCCTCGAAGCACTTCAAAAAATAATTTTTTTGATCTTGTTCAGCTCCTCCTTCGATGCCGTCTTTATCTTCTCAATCGTAGCGTAGCGTCGTCCTTTCATGGGGCTCTTCAGTTTCGGGAACAAGAAAAAGTTACAGGGGGCTAGATCTGGGGAATAAGGTGATTGCGGCATTATTAGTGTGTTTTTTTTTGTGCCAAAAATTCGCGCACAAGCAACGATGCGTGAGCAGGGTCGTTATCATGGTGCAAAAGCTAATTTTTGTTCTTCCACAAATCCGGGCGTTTCTGGCGGATGGCTTTTTGCAACTTGCGCATAACTTGCAGGTAATATTCCTTATTGACCGCTCTACCCTGTGGCAAGAACTCATGATGTACCACGTTCCTGCAGTCGAAGAAAACTGTAAGCAAAACCTTCATATTCGACCGTACTTGGGGCGCTTTTTTCGCTGTTGGCTTGTGCGGCAGCTTCCATTGGGATGATTGAACTTTGGTTTCCACGTCATAATCATAAACCCATGATTTGTCACCAGTTATGACCCTCTGGTGCAAATTTAGGTCATCGCGGACAGCTCCCTAGCGATGTTAATGTCATACTGTTTTTGGTCGAAATTGAGCAATTTTGGTACGAATTTAACGGCGACCCGTCTCACGCACAAATCATTGATAAAAATCGAATGCCACGAGCCAATCGATATGTTTAAGTCCACAGCAACTTCTCTAATGGTGATTCGACGATTGACCAATACTATTTTCTTCAATTCATCAATGTTTTTGTCTGCTGTTGTGTTTCACATCTTCTCGGCCCTCTAAGAACATTTTGTATCACCGATAAACGTTGAAACGGTCCAAGGTAGCTTCAACATACAGTCAACATTCGGAATGCGTCTGCGCAATTAATTTTGTTTTTCATACAAAATTTGATACAGATCCTTTGATCCATTTTTTGGAATGGGAAAAAATCGAAGACGAGCCAAAACATGTGCAAGCAAAGCAGCTGTCAAAAATTAATTGAACATTCAAAATGGCCGAACTTATCGGCATAAGTGAAAGACATGAGTACCAACGTAACACCACAAATCGAAAATCGTATATTCGTAACCCGCGGAAATTCAAAATTCGCGATACTTTTTGAACAGACCTCGTATTATCACTTAAACCCTACAACAGCAAAAACTGAGATTATATCAAATTGCTGATATGAACAAGACCCCGAAAACATATAAAACTGTTTTTTGTGGTAAATGAGAAAGATTTGAATTTTTTCTAAATTTTAATATTAAATCAATAATTATAAATAAGTTATAGTAAATGTTAACAAAACAATAAGTTTCTTAAATTATTAGATAAATTTTACTTGTTATATTATTTCTTTTCTGTTGATTTTTGAAAAAAAAAATTATTGTAAAATAAAATTCAAATGAGTTAGTTGAAAAGTTTGATTGAATCTACGCATTTTTATTTGAATTATTTATTAAATATGAAATAATACAATTTTTATATAGTTTTTTTTTCTTTTTTCTAACAAACTAAGAGAATAAATAAATAGTACATCACGTCTGAATAGAAAATGGAAAAATACGAGAAGACAACGAATAATATTGGCTCTTCTCATTAGACTATGAAGACGAGTATAGAATGAAATTTTTACTTTTATATTTAGTTATTAATATTTGATTTTTTTTCTATTTATAGAATATTTATTAAAAGATTTTTTTTTTTTTTAAATACTTCTCAATTTTTTTAAAATAAAATCTTTTACATTTAATAATTATCTTATTAGGCACTTTATCCAATTTGTATTTTGCAAGGTAAATTTTAATAAAAGCACAATTTAAAGTCTGATTTTTATGAAATTTTTATTTCATTATATTTTTTAGACCTTGCCATTATATAAAAAATGGTTGCCATGTGATTTCTTCTTTTGCCATAGCCTATAAAAAAAAACTCCAACAGCGTCAAATCGTACGATCTTGAAAACAAATTGACATCATCAAATCTGGAAATTACATGTCCTGCAAATGTTTCCTTTAATAACATAAAATTTTGTTTTGTTATTTAGCTTATGGAATCTTTTTGTAAAAAATCACATATCTTCAGGTCCAAAACTTTAATTTAAAGCAATAAATAATTGGTTATAATATGACCATAGTGCTTAGAATTGAGGATAATGGTCTCTCCTTCTTCATTACCAGGTGTGATTGGTGGAGAATGCGCACCAATGACACCTGTTTATATCCAAGTCAGTTACTTTTCACGAATATAATGGCTTTCTCACAGTCACTTATGGATTTTTAGAGCCGCAGGTATTTTGCATTTTCACGTATTCGTCATCGAGCAAGAAATGAGCCTCATTGGCGAAACATAATTAGCACATTGTAAAATTTTTTATAATTTTTAAATATTGTTTGCTTAAAAAAATCTAATTCATATTATTAAATGCAAACTTTTATTTAAAAAAAAATCTTTATTTTAAATAATATATTTATTAAGCAACTATCAAATGATAGTGGATTAAATTTTACGAATTTAGGTAAAATTTAAAAGTAATCATTTTTTTTGTTGAAATCTTACATAATAGAATATTAAACGAAACAAAAATACTTAAAAAATTATTAAAAAAAACCCATCTAATAATTAAATATGGGCAAGTTTTCTGAATAAATTATTTTTTATCTACCAAAAAAAAAAAAAATTTAATTAATTTCGTATTAATTATAATGGAAATATTTTCATTTTTTCAAAGAATATTACAACATCAACCAAATAATAATAAATTTATTGTACGACAGAATATTGATGAAAGAAAAAATACTTTTAAATAAATAATATATAATAAGATTTCGGTACCCAACACCCCCCCCCCCTTTTGAAAGTGCGAGTAACACAATCCAATGGGTAATAATATTAAAAATAAATATGCCATCATATCTTTGAGTTGGGTTTAAATTCATTTTTTAATTAAATATTTATGCTTTGGTAAGAGTATAAAATTTTCTTTATCATTTCTAATTATTAAATAAAATATTAAATTTTATAGCGTAATTTTCGTAGAAAAGGAAAGAATTTTTTACACAATAATACACTTTTCTTTTCTGTTTACTTCCTTGTTTTGGTTAAAAATTGTACGAGTGCAGTCTGATAAGTCAGTGATAAATGGAAGAAATATAGCAGATGCAATTCTTATTTAAATGCAATTCTGATTTTTTTGTTGAATTTCTTTTTTTAAATTGTAATAAATAAATACAAGGTTAGTCTGATAAGTTAGTGATAAATGGAAGAAATATAGCAGATATTTGCAAATAGAAAAATTATAAATTCCTGAAAAAAACTAATTTAAATGCAATTCTGATTTTTTTTTAAATTTCTTTTTTTAAATACTAAAAATAATCAGTCGAAAAGAAACGATTTCAATTTTATTGGTAATAATATTTTAAAATAGCTCCTTTCATTTCAAAAATATCAAAACTAAAATGGTAAATTTTTATGTTTGAGAGAATTTTAAAAAGAAAATTCATAATAAATAAATACAAAGGTTAGTCTGATAAGTCAGTGATAAATGGAAGAAATATAGCAGATATTTGCAAATAGAAAAATTATAAATTCCTGAAAAAAAACTAATTTAAATGGAATTTTGATTTTTTTTTAATTTCTTTTTTTAAATACTAAAAATAATCAGTCGAAAGGTAACGATTTCAATTTTATTGGTAATAATATTTTAAAATAGCTCCTTTCATTTCAAAAATATCAAGACTAAAATGGTAAATTTTTATGTTTGAGAGAATTTTAAAAAGAAAATTCATAATAAATAAATACAAAGGTTAGTCTGATAAGTCAGTGATAAATGGAAGAAATATAGCAGATATTTGCAAATAGAAAAATTATAAATTCCTGAAAAAAACTTATTTAAATGCAATTCTGATTTTTTTTTAATTTCTTTTTTTAAATACTAAAAATAATCAGTCGAAAGGTAACGATTTCAATTTTATTGGTAATAATATTTTAAAATAGCTCCTTTCATTTCAAAAATATCAAGACTAAAATAGTAAATTTTTATGTTTGAGAGAATTTTTAAAAATAAAATTCATAATAAATAAATACAAGGTTAGTCTGATAAGTAAGTGATAAATGGAAGAAATATAGCCCATATAATCAAAACAGTAATTTTTTTTTATTATTTGGCATTCTTTAAAAAACTTCATATAAAATTTGATTAATATCTATGAATTAGCTTAGCTTTGACAGCCATTGAAGTCAATAATTTAATATGGACAAAAGTGAATTTTGAATGTTAACAAAATATTATTTTTTTAGAAGAAAAATAAGCTAAAAAAAATATTATGAAGACTCCTCTTTATAATTGTATTGAATGATGGCAATGCGGTTTACTTAATTTCGTTGTCCAATTTAAGTCACCACCAATAATATGATTAATAAAATCCATGATATCGTTTTAAAAGATCCTCCAATGAAAGTGTATGTCATAGCTGACATGGTTAACATTTCAAAAGAATATGTTGGCAATATTTTGCCATAAAATTTTGTGGTATGAGGAAGGTATCGGCAAAATGGTAGCCGCGTTTGGTA
The DNA here is from genome assembly GCA_958298945.1 of Atherix ibis. Lineage (NCBI taxonomy): Eukaryota > Metazoa > Arthropoda > Insecta > Diptera > Athericidae > Atherix > Atherix ibis. The sequence goes on from OY282610.1 coordinate 4,696,724, forward strand.
ACATTTGACCAAAAACATGTTCTTCGAACGACTTCAATGAAGTATTTGGATATTTTTAACCCGAATCCAAATGAATTTTTACAATCGATTCATAACTTTTGATGAAGCATACACAGTCAAAACAATGTACAATATTTCTAACAGCGAATGTGTACCAAAGATGGTAAAAACTGTTCTGTCGCTAGAAAAGGTTGCGGCTACTGTGTTCTGTGACGCACATGGAATAATCGTCATTGACTCTCTTGAAAAAGATAAAACGGTAATAGGACAGTATTATACAGTATTATTAGATTAGTTGAAAATTGAAATCAAGACGAAACGATGCATATTCATCAGCAATTTCAAGAGAAAAATCAGTGTAATTACGTTATGAACTTCTTTCCTACACATAGTATTCTCCAAATTTGCCTGCCTATGACTTTTCAATATTTTCAAACATGAAAAAAAAGGCTTAATAGACAGAAATTTGCATCCAATTCTGAAGTTATAGCCGAAACTGTAGTCTATTTTGCAGCTTTCAATAAATCGTATTATAAAAAAGTTCTGACAGAAAAAAAAAGTTGAAATATTCTTGGATAAAGTGTAAAAAAGACTACGTTGAAAACAAAATCAATTTTTGTTGAATAAATTAATTTTTCATTTCATTTATCACTCACTTATCAGACTGATCTCATAATCTCTAATCAAATTTAGTATGAAAAATCAATTTTTCAAATTTTCTCCTTTTGGTCAACTAAAAAACAAAAAGGATATTTTTTGGTATGAAGAAAATTCTTTTAACGATTTTTTCTATTGTGTTTTCTTTTGGTTTTAGAACTGATAATATTTTTTTTTTCCAAAAAGCATAAAGGATCTTTGGTTTTTTTATAAAAGTAAGCAAATTATTATCCTCGTTTTTTTTGTGGCTTTTCTTTTATAAAAAATCTTAGCCATTTAAAGCCAAAGATTCACATACATGGTTACTTTCTGTTAAAATAAGTTGAAGAATATGTTATATAAAAATGGACTGGTAAGGATATGATCGCAATATGCTGATTGTGCCAATACAAGTCCATATATTTATATACGTGTGTGTATGGACTGCAGTAAGTTATTTGGCTTAAGACTACAATAAATTGGTAATAATAAATCAGAAAAGAGATTAAGAAGCATAGTGTCGAGTAAATAAGTACTCGTACTTCCAGAAGCCATTATCCTAGATAGTCGCGTTTCGGTTATTGTGCCAAGAATGTCTGCTGGCATTGGTGCCATTTGTACGAGTATTATTTGCTTTAATCCTGCGTTAGCTGCATTTTGCACATAAACTGATAGCACTAAAGCTACTGCAGCTACTGTAGACTATGAAAAAGCTATTCGAGCAATTTACTGGCTCCTTGTCAACTGACATTGTCCACACAGTTGGAGTTCGCATAGTTTCTCTATAACTAGAGCGGGTGTTACGCGTAATCCTGCGTATAAAAGGTGTACATCCATAATGGCCAATTTTACTTTAACCAGTTAACTTTTCTACTCAAAAAAAAAAAACGCTTAGACTGTTAGATCTGGGGAATATGTGGTAATATTCGTGTGTCGTCTAGGTTGATTGATATCTTGGAGCTCCACAACCACTTATTGCCCTTATAAATTTCGCAGGAACATTATTTTTTCATAGCACTTACAATGTGAAGATAGCACTACGATTATATCCATAAAACTTATTATTTAACTTATTTTTTATTTAAATTGACTAGTTTTTTTTTCGATAAATTATTTTTTCTTCTCTATGATGCAATATTCTTTAATCGTCATCAAGCAGAAGTCAACGTCTCGACCGGATGATTCAAAGAGCTTCAGACTTCCCGGCTTCACGTTGCGGTCTTTCACTTCAACACTCTCAGCATGTTTTTGGTACTCTGGCTTATGCTGTCGCTGCATCTAACCAGGGCTTCTAGAGATATTGTGAGCTTACTGGATGGTCGCGTTAACACTTCAGGATTACGGCGTTAAATCGATGTCAGAATCGGTCATCCTCCTATCGAGAGGTAAACATTCTTCGGAGGATCCTATTCTCAATCGCGATTAGGAGTTCGTAATGGTTTTACATGTTTTTGGCATTCGTCACTAACGCCGTCACTCCACTGAAGGCAAGGCCTACCTTATCTCCTCGGAAAAGTATATAAAGCCACTATGAACTTTCTGAACAGGATCTTCCTTATCTATAGGGGGTTAGGTGTTCGGCCCATCGCAACCCCTTGAGTTTGAATTTTATCCACAACTTGGTGAACACGTTAACGCTTCTGATCCTTATCATTAAAGAGGTTTCAGAATCCTCCATCCTCCTGTCGGGGGCCGAAAACCCTTTGAAGGAAGCTCTTCAGTAACGAAGGAACCTCTTCAGATCGTAATGGTTTTGAATATATTTGGTGTCCTGACGAACGCATCGCTCCAGCGAAGGCAGGGCCTAGTTTTTATTCTGGGCCATATATGGAGCCACTGTAGACTTTCTGGGCAGGATCTTCCTTCTCTATACGTGTTAGGTGGCCAGCCCATCAGCGCCCTTTGAGTTTAATTTTATCCACAATTGGGCTGTCTATTCATTAAATAGACTCCGGAATCGTCAATCCTATTGACTCTTCGAAGGATCCTTTTCTCAAATACGATGAAGAGTTCGTAATGGTTTTGCATGTTTTTGGAGTCCGCGAGTAACGCTATCGCTTCACCGAAGGCAGCGTATACCTCGTCTTCTGGAAGCATAAATGGAACCACTGTAGACTTTCTGGGCAGGATCTTCCATACGGGTTAAGTGTTTAGCCCATCGCAGCATGTTAAGTTTAATTTTATCCATAACTGGGTGGGCGCAATAACGCGCCAACATCTGGCTCTTAAATAGGCTTTGGCTTCGTCCATCCTTATTTAAGGGGCCAAAAATTCATCGTAGAATAAAGAATTCGTAATAGTTTTGTATGTTTTTGCAGTCCATGACTAACGCCATCACTTCGGAGCCACTATCCCCTTTCCGGGCAGGATCTTTCTCATCCATACTGATAGAGTGTCCCACCTAGAATAGTCTCCGCAATCGTCAATTATCAACTGCATAGCATGAAAAAAATTGTCTGCAAACTCACAAAGGACTTTAACCATAATATTCAAAATATTCTTTTTCTTGTTCCAATTAATAATTTTTAAATAATGTTTTTTCCGCATAATTTTTCAACATTATTTGCTCACCGTTTTGAATCCTAGTCTCGACGGTTTGTTCGTTTTTAAAGAAAAAAATTTTTTTTTGTTTATTAAAGGTTTGTTGTTTGATGTAAACATGCGATTCGTCCTTTGTGATTCTTATCTCCATCACGCACCTGCATTTTTCTATTTATGTGCATCCATGAACCATTTTGCTGCCAACATTATTTCTTTCATGACATTAACCATATTTCAGCATGTCTGCATTTTTTTTATTAATACCTATCACCCCCAACTATCCTGGCTATATGGGCATAATAAAATTAAAGACTAATATAAAAAGCAACTAGTATATTAATACGAGTGAGAGAAGAAGGACTTTCAAAAATAAGAAAAAAATTACTGCTGCACAATGCGTATTAGACGAAAAAAAAAAACCCCAACAAAAATTCTCACCACACCAATTCTTACCTGCAATTATAATTTATTTATATACACATATAGGAATACCAATTTAAATACCATTTTATATATAACAATTATAAGCATCCAAATGTTTAACTAGCGTCCTTAGAATACGCAGTAGCAATTTGTGGTTGGTTTGCTGTTCGGGTCAAAGCCCTTTTGGAATAGTGGCTCGATGTCACACTTCCACCATAAGTCCAAGTCAAGCTTTTACTATTCGTATTTAATGCAAATTCTTATTAAGAAAGAAGAAAAAACGCATAGGAAAAAGGATCAAAGGAAGTAGAATGAGGGAAGAGGGATTATTGATTAGTTTAGAATTGCTTAAATACGACTGCCATAAGGATTATTGCATGTTGAAACTAAGAAATTTTCTACAATTTAATTAAAAGCACTTTAACCAAAATGAAAATTTACTAGTTTTTATTGATTTTCTTGTATTCTGTTATAAATTTAAATAAATTTTTAACTCAATCAGAAAAAAAAAGAATTTCTACTCTTTGTAAATTTAGAATAAAAATTTTGAATTTTCATAAAAAAGAGGAAATGGAATCTTTTTTTCTTTTTTTTGGAGAAGGATTAAATTGTATTTGAGTAAATTTTAAGATGATATCCTATCTCTTTTAGCTTTACTTCTTTTGTTGGTTTTTTTTCTTTCTTCTCTCGCATTTTTCACCATTAATACCGAACGAATTGGTTCTTATTTGATTGGGGATTTCGGTTTGTTTATGAAGAAGTCCAAATCCAGAAGACCCAGAAGTTATATGTACATTCGGAATATTCTTCCGTATTTGAATTAATTGTGCGCTTCTTGTTTTGGCAATTTTTGCAATTATCGTAATGAAAATGAAAATGAAAATGAAAATGAAAATGAAAATGAAAATACCATTGTACTCGTCTAGCCATGAAAGTAATGGAAATAAATCCCAAAAGGCTTAAGGAAATTAAATGTGAATCGAACGAACCTTTTTTGCTTTGCTTTTGTTTTTTTTTTTTGCTCTTTAATAAAACAACGAATTCTTATATTATCTTGTATTAGTTTGTTAGGCGATAGGCGATAAAATACAAATTTTCCAGTATGAAAATAGAAACGATTATATTTCAATTCTCAAATTTGCCATTTTCATTTTACGATTAATTGAAAAGAATCGACCGACTTAGTAGATCCGGCGGCCCATTTTCTAATCAACCTTTTTGAACGAACACACTAAGTAGAACTGATGTTTCGCCTTTTTCAATTGTTGTTTGCTAGGGATTCGTTTTTTTTGTTTTGTTTTTATAGCTTTCGAATTTCCATAAAAAAGGGCGCTCCTTTTTTTTTTTTGTTAATGATAATTAACTTTTTACTAAGAAAGCGTTTTGGTAACCTGCTTTACAAACAGGGGTGTTGATTAGCGTTGGGTTTTAGGTCACCTTTCACCGTTCTTTCTTCTTCCAGTCCCATGGAGCAGTTAACACCTTTGGGTGCCCCATTTTCCCATAAATATTTTCGGCATGAAAATTTTCAGGTTATGTTGGGTGTAAGAGCACCATTCAGTATTCAACTTCGAAGCTCCTCGCAATCTCCGCGAAAAGCTGGCAGCAAGCATGTCTAGTAAGGTTAGGGGAAAGGTCCTCACTGGCCGTACTCCTGTGGAACTCAACGTTTATCCTACAGTCGAAATTCTATTGTCCCCCTCTTCCCCTCCAACCCCCAAGGATTTCGCATGAATCTCAAAATGACCATAACAAGTTGCGGGCAATGAGCCGATTGATCAACTGGCGCTGGCCGCTCCTGCTAACCAAACTAGCAAAGGACACCTTTGGCTATTCATAGGCATACGCAAACTGCTCAGAATTCAGATAGGACACATAATTTCCTATTCGGAAGCCATTCTCGTCCTAATCTGACGTTCAACTCACTATCTCTCATCTTCTAATAGAATTTTACCTTACATAACAAGGATTTCTTTTGATAATGAGATTTCCTCGATTGTGATTGGGCTTTTAGATCCCTCAATACCTTTTCCAAATGATCTCTTTAATTTCTTAAAATAAACTAACATACTCTACAGAAGCTAACCACCAATTCCAAATAACTAAAAACCGATTCCATCTGTCCACACACTTTCTGGTCGCCAAATAGCCTCATAGTCGTGGCGCTGCATCGTAGCCCCTGGATTATATTTTGCATATAAACAAACAAATAAAGTTTTTTTTACATATTTATATTTTTAAAATTTAAAAAAAAAATGGAAAAAATGTGATAGTTTTCTTTATTGTCGCTGGCCCTGAGCAAGTCGCTTCACTTCTCGCCAAACGCCTCTCCGTTTAGAGTGGTTCTCGATGAATCTTATCTAGATTATTCGTGAGCGGCCGCATTGTTGCGAGTCTTGGAAATTCCACTCGTTTTTGTTAGGCTCTCTCAAAGTATGCTCGATCCACTGTAAATTTCTCTGTTGAATCTCGAGCCTAGTAATTCGCAGCAATTTAGTCTTGTTCATATTTACCTCCAGTCTGACTCTTTCAGTACGATTTTTGCACAATTTTTATTTTGTATTTTTAGTTCAGTTTGCTCAATTTCTAAAGTAAAAAAAAAACGCAGCTGCATTCTCGACGAAGAATGGTCCAATGATGCCTCCAGTCCAAAATCCGCACCACACCGTAACACTTTGTGGATGCATTTGTTTCTCAAAAATCATTTGTGGATTTTCTGAGCCCCAAATATGACAATTTTATCGATTAACCATGCGTTCATGATGAAAACAAGTCTCATCGATAAATGTTGCTCAGTTTTAATAAAAAAAACATATTTTGCTCATATTTATTGCCCAAAACACATTTTGCTCAATTTTTTTTTAGAATTTGTTAAAGTTTGCTCAATTTATGGTAAACATGCAAAAATACGATTTTTGCACATTTTTTTATTTTGTAATTTTAGTCCAGTTTGCACAATTTCTAAAGTAAAAAAAAAACGCAGCTGCATTCTCGACGAAGAATGGTCCAATGATGCCTCCAGTCCAAAATCCGCATCACACCGTAACACTTTGTGGATGCATTTGTTTCTCAAAAATCATGTGTGGATTTTCTGAGCCTCAAATGTGACAATTTTATCGATTAACCATGCCTTCATGATGAAAAAAAGTCTCATCGATAAATGTTGCTCAATTTTAATAAAAAAAAACATATTTTGCTCATATTTATTGCCCAAAACACATTTTGCTAAATTTTTTTTTAGAATTTGTTAAAGTTTGCTCAATTTATGGTAAACATGCAAAAATACGATTTTTGCACATTTTTTTATTTTGTAATTTTAGTCCAGTTTGCACAATTTCTAAAGTAAAAAAAAAACGCAGCTGCATTCTCGACGAAGAATGGTCCAATGATGCCTCCAGTCCAAAATCCGCATCACACCGTAATACTTTGTGGATGCATTTGTTTCTCAAAAATCATGTGTGGATTTTCTGAGCCTCAAATGTGACAATTTTATCGATTAACCATGCCTTCATGATGAAAAAAAGTCTCATCGCTAAATCCGTGGTCAATAGGCTTCAGTTATTGAGTCAATTGAACTTTGTTAGCATGAAGATGGAAATCTTTCGTAAGAAAACGCTGTAGAAAACTTCTTGAAATGTTGAATTAATAAACACGGTTTTGTATTGAACGACTTGTTGCAGGACGGCCAGATTGCGAATTTTAGCTGAAAACCCTTAATTTATTTAAAAATATACCTCAACAATAATAACGCATTGTTCTTTTGTGTGGCGGTCCATTTTGAATAACCCTAAACTGTCAGCTGTCACACTGTCATTTTGTTTCGTTGGCAACACTTTACCGCATAAATGGCGCAAAATTCCAATTTTGCGTATTATTTTTAACATCTTATATTTATTATTAATCATAACTGGATCATGATGCTATAATATTTTTTTTTTGAAAATCTTTTATATTCAACAAAAATATATTTGTCTCTATTTGAAAGTATCTATTTTATTTCAATGAAAACAATTCATTTAATTTATTTTTATAATACAAAAAATAAAAAAATAAAGTACTCAAAAAAGCTAATAAAACAAAAATTTAAAAAAAAAAACTATTTTATGTTTATTTAATTTTTGAAAAGTGCAATTTAATAATAATAAATTATGTATTTTTAATACAACACAAAAAACTATTTCATAAAAACATCAGAATTAGTTTAAAGAAAGTGAATTATTGTAGTTCATCTAGAAAAAGGGCAAGAAAAAAATAAGAAAAATTTTAAATTATGTGATGATATCAGTTATTTTTAAAAGACATTCTTATTATTCAATTAGCGCGAATAAACTATTAAATATTTTGTAATAAATATAATTTTTTTTTTTATTAAAAAAATCAAAAAGAAATAAAATAAATAAAAAAAAATTATGATAATTAATAAAAATATTGATATTTTTATATAATTTTTAAAAAAAAAAACCTTAAAAAATATCAATATTTAATTAATTATATATATTTTGAAAATAAATTGTAATTTTATTTTATAAACTCTTTTTTGACTATTTTCAGTTGTCCATTAGGCGACTATACAAATTTCAGGGTAATAACAACATTCTACAAGTTTTTCCTCTACAATTAAATACGTTTGAAGAAATAAAAATGAAAAAAAAACTGTAATTTCATATAAAAATTGAACTATTATATATAAAAATAAAATTACTATAGAAAAGTGTATAAGGAAGAAAAGAAAATTTAGTGAAAAATCAACTGTGTTCTTAGTTATTGTTAAATTGAACAAAATAATAACTAAAATCAAGTGTTCAAATATCATATTAAATTAAAATAGTATTAAATTAACTAAAAATAAGTGCTAAAATAATTAAAGTGAAATCAAAAATACTATAATAAAATATATCGATTTGATAAAATAATAATCGTGAAAATTATATAAGAAATTGGTAAATAAAATGAAAACGGACTAATTTTATTGAACATATTCCATTAAAATATATTCCATTTAATACTCTAGTAGTAAGAAAAATAAACAGTGAAAAAAAAACAGATTTTAATTAGAAGAAAATTCTACAGAGTGTGAAATTAAAAGACCTTCTCGGAAAATTAAGTGTTCAACAGAAAATCTCTTATCAAAATTTTTTCATAAAATAGTGATTGATATTTAGTGATTTTTTGTTTGTTATTACTATTACTATTATTATTACTATAAGTATAACTAGTATTATAATTATTATTATTATTATTATTATTATTATTATTATTATTATTAATGAAAAGTGTATTGCCTCAAAAAATTGGACAACTGGTAAATTGAATAAATCGAAGTGTATGTAGGAAAAAAAACTTTTCTTTATAAGAAAGCAAAAAAAAAATAGAAAAAAAATTCTGGGATGGAAGAAAACGAAATAAAAAATATAAAAAAAAATTATTTATTTATAAATATATCATCAGAAGAAAAATGTAAAAGAAAAAAGTTTGGAAAAATTCACAAGTTTTGAGAATTTTTTCAAACTTTTGAATTTTTTACAGAAAAAATCTATTAAAAAAAAAAAAATTATACTAATAAAATGCTAAGAAAATTTCCTTATGAAAAAAAAAAATGTAATATTTTTAACAAAAAAAAAAAAAATTCATAAAAGTAGAAGAGATTGGAATAAAATCAAATGAAATTGGGAAAAGCGATTAAATCGCTGGGAAATATTGCACGCCGCCGAGTGAAAGTTTTGCATTTTCAGTCACAGTGCTAGGAAGCAGCGACGCAGACATAGAAGCAACAGCAACGGCAACGGCAAAGGCAACTGTAATGCCAACGGCAACGGCAACGGCAACAGGAAAGGCAACGGCAACGGCAAAGGGAACGTCATAGGCAACGGCAACGGAAACGGCAAAGGCAACAGCATCAGCAGAAAAGAGAGGCTGACGTCAAGCTTTAAGGGTAACTGCACCACCGACTGAAGATAATTAAATTGAGAGAGAGAGAGAGCTCTACGCCAGTCATATCGTTAGAGGAAAACTAGTGCAGGATGTCAATACGGCAGCCAAACGACAGAAGAGTATCGAGCACAAATCGAGAATTGCTCTGCACTATCCGACAAAAGAAGAATAGACTGCGCTGTTCGAATGCGATGAAAAACATCGCAAACGGCGGCCAAAAGGAAAATTCATCGAACTTTTCGTTTTCAATTTGGATTCGAATTGTGTGCGGCTGGGTTGGTTAAGTAAGATTGCTGCTGTCCCGGACTGACGAAAGCGAAAGTGTTTTTGAGGAACAAATTCTATTCTTCGGTGGAAATAATTTTTCCTGCTCTCCCAAAAGAAACCAAAAAAAGAAAAAAGAAAAAAAAAGCATTTTTAAATTTTTTTTTTTTTCTAATAAAAAAAAATATATTTTTTGATAAATTAATTGATTTGTGCGTGTGCTTGTTTGTTTGTTTGTTTGTGTATATGTAATATATTTATATTATTGTATGTGTGCAAGTGTAGTATGTATTTGAGTTGATGTGTGTGTGTGTGAATATTCATTTATAAAATTCGAAAACAAACAACAACAAAAAAAAGTAAAAAAAAGAAGACGAAAACCGAAAAAAATCCGAATAAAAAATAGTGTATTTAAAAATAGCAAAAAAAAAGCAGAAAATAAAAGAAGCAAAATTGTTTTGATCGTCTTCCCAGTTGATTACTTCATCTTTGAGTGAAACGGGAAATGAAACGAACCAAATAAATATAATATAAATAATAATTATAATAATAATAATAATAATAATAAAAAATAGTAAATAATAGTAATAGAAAAAAATATATATATTTTTTTTCTTCCAATAGGAAAGAATAAGTTACACACACACACGCACATATTTTGAGTGAATTTTTTGTCGAATTTTGAATATTTCGCGATTGATTGATTGATTGTTCATAAAAGGAATAAAAAATAATTCGGAAGCGATTATTGAAAAATATCGAAACGAGCGAAATTTAAAACTAAAAAATAAAAATAAATCAATATTATAATAATACCATTATTAATTGTGGGATTGTGTAAAAAATTCGTGTGTGTGTTTTGAATAGTAATTTGTGTAGTTCAAAAAGAAGGAACAGCATAAAAGATATCACAAGCGAACTGAATTTTAAACCAAAAATCGAAACGAGAGTTTACAGAAAATTTAATAATTATAATAAAAATCAAATAAATTAAAGTCCTACAAAAATAATAATAACAACAACAACAACAACAACAACAACAACAATAGTAAAAATAAAAATCTTTTTAATAATATTCATAATAATAAATAAATAATACCGAAAAGTGGTAAATTATTGTAAAAAGAAAGGGAAATTATTGAAGGTAAAAATTTTTTTTACAAAAAATTCATATTTGTGCGCTGTTGTTGGTGTTGCCAGATCAGATCAGATCAGATCAGTGGAGTGCTACTTTAATTGTCTGCCGAAATAGATTTCCTCAAGTGTGCCATCGCGATGGCTGCACCAGCAGCCTGCACGCGTTTCTCAGATAATTATGAGATTAAGGAGGAGCTTGGCAAGTAAGTAGATACACCATTTTAAGAAAATTTATTTTTATATACAGCAACAAAAAAAATCGATTTATTCATTTTTCAAATGTGTCTAAAATGATATTTTTATATTTACGAAAACAAAAACAAACAAATTAAGTAAAATTTTAAAATCTATATAACACCCCAAATCAAATTTTGCTCAATTTGAAAACGCAGAAAACTTTTGCTAAATTTTTTGGTAAAAAAAAAACACATTTTTTCATTAATTTTAATATCTAAGAAAAACCTGTTGCTCAATTTTTTTTAATAAATATGGTCCAAATTGCTCAATATTAATAACCAAGAAAAACATTTTGCTCAATATTAATAGCCAAAAACAAGATAATATGCTCAGCTACTTTAAAATAAATTTTCTGCAGTTTCTTAAATTTGGTTAACCAGAAAGTAAAATTCATCTTACTCAGTTTTTATTGTAAATTTGGTCTAAATTACTCCATTTTATTGGCAACAAAGAAACCATTTTATTCAATTTTGTTGTTGTAAATTTGATGAAGTTTGCTCATGTTGTTATATATACAATATAAGAAAAAAATGTTGGTCTAATTTATTTAATAAATTTGGCCCAGTTTGCTCAATTTTAATAAAAAAACACTTTTTGCTCATATTTACTACCCAAAAAATATTTTTCTTAATTTTTTTTTGAAATTTCATCAAGTTTGCTCAATTTAAATACGCAAAAATACGTATTTTCACAATTTTTCTGTATAAATTTGCTGCAGTTTGCTCAATATTAATAGCCAAAAAGAAGACAATTTGCTCAGTTTTTTAAAAATAAATTTACTGCAGTTTGCTCAATTTCGTTACCTAAAATGTAAAATTAATCTTACTCAGTTTTGGTTATAAATTTATTCAAAATTACTCAATTTTATTGGCTACGAAGAAGCCATTTTGTTGTTGTAAATTTGGACAAGTTTGCTCAATTTGAAAAGCTAAAAAACTATTGCTTAATTTTTTGGAAAATTGCTCGTAATAATTTTAATATATAAGAAAAAAATGTTGGTCAAATTTATTTAATAAATTTTTCCCAGTTTGCTCAATTTTAATAAAAAAAACATTTTTTGCTCATATTTACTACCCAAAAAATATTTTGCTCAATTTTTTCTTTTAAATTTGATCAAGTTTGGTCAATTTAAATACGCAAAAATACGTATTTGCACAATTTTTCTGTATAAATTTGCTGCAGTTTGCTCAATATTAATAGCCAAAAAGAAGACAATTTGCTCAGTTTTTTAAAAATAAATTTACTGCAGTTTGCTCAATTTCGTTACCCAAAATGTAAAATTAATCTTACTCAGTTTTGGTTATAAATTTATTCAAAATTACTCAATATTATTGGCTACGAAGAAGCCATTCTGTTGTCGTAAATTTGATCAAGTTTGCTCAATTTGAAAAAACTTTTGCTCAATTTTTTGGAAAATTGCTGCTAATAATTTAAATACCTAAGAAAAAAAAAGTTGCTCAATTTAAATTTAAAAAAAAACACATTTTCCTCATATTTACTACCCAATAAACATTTTGCTCAATTTTGTTTTGAAATTTCATTAAGTTTGGTCAACTTAATTTCATCAAGTTTGGTCAATTTAAAACATTTTTTGTTTGTATAAATTTTGATAATAATAAAATTTTTAATTATACCATAAAACCGACATATTTATAAACAAAAAAATCTTAAATATTTTAAAAAAATTGAAATTAAATTTACAAAAAAAAAGTTTAATTGTTACATTCGTGAGAAAACAATTCCAACTCTTGTTAATTAATTGATCACTCGTACTGTTATTTGTGAGTATATATGTACACACGTGATTGTTCATTGAAAATTTACACAAAATTACCCTTTAATATTGTTGTATATAAAAACAAAAATCAAAATAAAAATGTTTTTAATATTTAAAGCAAAAAAAAAAAATTAAAAAATGTGACACTACAAATTTGTTCTGCAAATGTTTGGTGATCTTTTGACATTTGAAATGTTATAAACAAAAATTGATAATTGTCTAAGCTAAATGTTGGTTTATGTTCAAGATACTCGTACTTTTATTAAAAAGAAATTTCTTTCCTTTTGTCTAAAGAAAAAATGGAAATTTCTCGTCGAAAAAAAAAATACAAAAAATAAACGATACAAATTAGTTTTATTGAGCTATAATAAAAATAGATTTCACAGAAAAAATGTCTAAAATATTTGGAAAATTTAAATAAAATCAGAAAATAGTTTAAGATAATAGAAAGAATTTAATTTATTTGAATTTGAATTTTGATTCTATTATTTGTGAGCATACGTCATTTGCTTAACTATGCTTAGAACCTATTATTAGTAGAGAAAATATTAATAAATTATGGAATAGACAAAAACTTACTCGCACAAAATGCTTTATTAAAAAAAAAAAATCAGTCGAAATTTTTATAAAAGAAATTATTTTCTATAATTATAATAAATTTAAACTTTTTATTTAGAATAATATATTCTATAAAAATAAAAGGTTTTTTTTTCTTAAACTACAATATATAAAATTTATAACCAAAAATATCGATATTAAATAAATGATTTACTGAATTAAACGAGTTTAACATAAATGAAAATAAACTATTATGTTTGTATTATAAGTAAATTTCCATTTTGAAAAAAAATCTATAATATATTGGAAAATTTGAGAATAAAAATTATGATATAGTTAATAATTTATTTTATTCAAAATTTAATTGGATTTTCATATTTAAAGATTGAGACAAAATGTTTTTTGGGATATATGCAAATAGTCCTAACGAGAGCATTTTCTTAAAAAATAAATAAATTAATGAATCCTTAAGTAATGCAGTAAAATTATAAAATCATAAAATTTTTTTTAGATACCCTTACTTTTATGGTAAATATAGTAAAAATATAAAATTGTCAAACTTTTTAAGAGAATAATTCTTTTAGAGTAAATATAGTAAAAATAGCAAATCATAAAACATTTTTAGAGACTCTCACTTTTACAGTAAACACAGTAAATAAAGTCAAAATAGCAAATCGTAAAATATTTTTAGAGACCCTCACTACAGTTAATATAGTAAAAATATTAAATCGTCAAACTTTATAGAAACCCTCACTTTTACAGTAAACACAGTAAATATAGTCAAACTATCAAATATTTTTTAGAGACCCTCACATTTACAGTAAATACAGTAAAAATATTAATTCGTCAAACTTTTTTAGAGACCCTCACTTTTACTGTGAGAAATTGTTATTTAACGTGACCTAGTTGTCCAAACCTCAAGACCACGAGTCGCCTACGACTATAGGAATCGAGATACGCTCAATCAACGCACAACCATTACTGGCAGTTAACAGATAGAATCAGTTACAAGCTGACTCTCCACCTGCTGGTGGCGAGGACTATCTAAACCTCTACTGTCATAAGCAGTGACAGTGCCCGAGATAAGTGCAATGCATTGCTACATTTGCCAGTTACCTCCCACCTGCGATCAGAAGACCGTACCCGCGACATGGGTATTAACCACAACCACCACGTTGCTGCCAAATGGCGCCTCACCTCGATCGGGCACAGTATATTCCACTGTGGGGCTCCCGATCCCCGTGGTACCCATTTTTGTTTTAAGAGTACTTTGGTTTGTACTCCGCTCATAGAGCTACGGTAAGGAATCTTGTAAACTCCTAGGCACCGCTAAGCCAGCTCAGGTACGCGGGTTCGCCAAAACCCGTAGGTACAACCGGAATCGACCTTGCTCTTTCACCCGGTTGTAGCCACTCTGCGTGTAACTTTTACAGTAAATACGAGGTCTGTTCAAAAATTATCGCGAATTTTGTGTTTTTTCAAAAATTATTTATTTATTCATCAATATCTATTTTGTCCCCTTCAAAGTAATCCCCACCAGATATTATACACTTGTACCAACGTTTTCTCCAATCCTCGAACCACGTCAAAAAATTATTTTTTTGTGATCTTGTTCAGCTCATCCTTCGATGCCGTCTTTATCTTCTCAATCGTAGCGTAGCGTCGTCCTTTTATGGGGCTCTTCAGTTTCGGGAACAAGAAAAAGTCACAGGGGGCCAGATCTGGGGAATACGGTGGCTGCGGCATTATTAGTGTGTTGTTTTTGGCCAAAAATGGCAAAAGCCAATTTTTGTTCTTCCACAAATGCGGGCGTTTCTTGTGCAGAACTTACAGGTAATATTCCTTATTGACCGTTCTACCCTGTGGCAAGAACTCATAAAGCACCGCGCCCCTGCAATCGAAGAAAACTGAAAGCAAAACCTTCACATTCGACCGAATTTGGCACTTTTTTCGGTCTTGGCTCGTACTGCAGCTTCCATTGGTATGATTGAGCTTTAGTTTGGTTCGTCGCGAACAGAGTCTAACAGCTCCATTGGGATGATTGAGCTCTGCAGCAAATTTGGGTCATCGCGCACAGAGTCCAACAGCTCCTTAGCAATGTTAATGCGATGCTGTTTTTGGTCGAAATTGAGCAAAAATCGAAGACGAGCAAAAACACGTGAAGGAAAGCAGCTGACAAAAATTAACTGAACATTCAAAATGACCGAACTTGCTGGTATAAGTGTGGAGACATGAGTACCAACATAACGCCACAAAAAATCGAAAATCGAATATACGTAACCCGCGATACGTTTTCAACAGATCTCGTATAGTAAAAATATTGAATCGTCTAACTTTTTTAGAGACCCTCACTTTTACAGTAAATAAAGTAAAAAATAGTAAAATTATCAAATTGTCAAACTTTTTCTCATTGAAAAGATTATGTACAATTTTTATTTGATCAATTAATTAAAAATAAAAGAAACAAAATTGAAAATCATTAAAAATAAATAAAGAAAATGAAATAATATATTTTTCAACAAATCGATTTCCACGACAACTATAAGTACAACGACGACAATAACGACCACTGCTCATATTCCTGTTGCGTAAATTTCTGGCATTGATTTTTTTGCTGGTACTGTTTCTACTACTAGTTCTGGTTCTGGTTCTGGTTCTGGTTCTGGGTCTGTTTCTGTTTCTGATTTTGTTGTTATTGTATTGTGACTATCGATTTTGTATTTTGCATCGTTAAGACTTTAAGAACGCCCACAAGACATTGTCCGTCGCCCACAATTTCTCTCATATGCTCGGGCATAAATTGTCCGAAAACAAAAGTAGAAGAAAATTACATTCTATGACGTTAATTCGCCTTTTCTTCAACATCATCATTATCATCGTCTTTGGTTTTCTTCATTCGATTTCTATTTTTTTTCTTTCTCCTTCCAATTTATCTCCTCTTTTTTCTATATGAAATTTTTTCTATACTTTTACTCTCTCTTATGTTGATCGATATTTCATGGGGCTTTGTACTATTTACTTTGCAGAATTGTTGCCAGATTGTGGGAAAGTATTTTTACAAAACTTCTTTTTTTATATATAAATGGCTAGGCATCAACAACAACATATCCATTTGTTCTCGCAACCCTTAATTCATTATTGTCCATCATCCTCATAAATAAATTGTTCTGCGCGGAGGCGATTTCTATTCCACAAACTTACGTAACATTAATGGTACGTAAAGCTTCGCACACTGATATTTAGCAAAATAGCAAACCGCAAGTAAAATATGAAAAAGATTAAATAAAACTGAAGAAAAAAAATATAATATGAACAAATGGAAAAATCCAAATATTCTTCGACAAAGACTAATCTTTGATTCGAGATTATTTTTCGTTCTTGTTCACGTGTCTATGTACGTGATTATGACGAGAGAAAATAGATTCGGACAGAAAAGAATTTTTGATATTTTTCTAAAATGTAAAAAGGAGGCGGCAGCAAGCATTTTTGCTACTAACACAACTAGTTCATGATTAAGAGAAAAACAAATCGAAAATTAAACTAAAAATTTATGCAAAGAAAAAATCATACGAAAGAGAAAAAATCGAATAAAAATCATTGCAAGAAAATTGTTCATTTTTAATATGAAATGGAATTTTTAAGAATATGCCATTATTATTATTAGTAAATCAGAATTTTTATGTTGATTTAAATTTTTATATAAACGTACATGGTATGTGTGTGTGTGTGTGCATATCCTTACGTAATTTTTTCAAGTCCATACACACTTCTTAGAGTACATTAATCTTTTTTATTGCAGTTAATTTTAGTTGTGTTTTTTTAAAGAGATTCCATTTTTATTTGTGTACATTTTAAATTTTGTAACTTATTTTTCGATTTTTTTTTATTTATTACTGAAAAATATGATAATATTCGGTATTGATTGATTTATTTATTTTTAATTTTTAGTTTCTTTTAGAACAGTTGTGATTTGTTAAAGACTTAATAGAAAATATGGTAGAAATTTGGTTTTTTTTTTTTTTTTTTAGAAAGTCTAAAAGTGAGTTAGGTGGTGGAAAATTCTTAAAGAAAAAATTTGTTGTATCTTATTTTTTATGTAATAAAATAAATATAAAGAAGAATTGAAACTAATAATTAAAAATCTTAAATATTGAATCGTTATCCAACAGTATAAAAAATAAGTATGTAAATTATTTAAATTACGAAATTACGCATTCTGGAAAGTTTTCACGTAATAAAATTAAAATTAATTATGCTGAGTGGCTTGTGGCATCGCATTGCTGAAACCATTTATAGTTCGGATGATAATTTTTAAGTTTAGACAAAAAACTGAAAAAAATAAAGATTTCTATTTCTTTATATTTGTGGATTTTCAGAGCCCCTCAAACGGTAACTTTGCTTATTGACGTATCCATCGAGAGAGAAATGAGCCTCATTCCTGAAGAAAATTACCACCTCTTTAACCATAAAACGTGGCTACAGTAGAGTTTTCACTTTTTAGTAGAAGTAGCAACGTTGCTGGGTATCATCTCTAAAATAGTTTCCCAAAAAAAAAACTCACCATTCACCCAAAAATACCAAAGAGGCTTCACCCTAATGGGATCAGATTTTTTTCCTACGGCAGAAAAAAAATGTGGGCATCCCAGAAAAATTGATTAGACTCACTAGGCTGACCATGACTATTGTAGGAGGAAGAGTAGAAGCAGCCGAATCACTTTCAGAAGCGTTTAACATCCACAATGCTCCCCGACAAGAAGATACATTTTCATGTGTTCTCTTCAGTCTGGTGCTAGAAAAAGTTCACGAACCAGGGTTAGACATGAGGGGTACCATTCTCATTAGGTGTGCCCCACCTATTATCATACGCCGACGACATCGAAATTATGTGTCGATCAGCAAGAGCTGTACGAGAGACCTTCGTCAAGATTGAGATGGAGGCGCACAATTTTCGGTTGCACATAAAGAAAGGAAAAACAAAGGTCGGCGTCGAAGACAAGACCAATAAGCACTAGTCGCATACAGATAGGAGATTATACCTTTGAAAGAGTTAAACCATGCTCCTATTTGGGGTCACGTATTGAAGTCGATAACAACATGGAGGAAGAAATCCGCCTACGGTTACCAGTGCTCATGTATTCTTCGGAAACTTCGACCAAACTACAGACGCATATTTCTGGACTGGTCTAACAATCAACTATAAGGAGCAGATCTCTAGCGTCATCAGAAAGGCATCAGCAGTACAGCGCGCTTTCGCGGATAATGCCCAATATCGGAGGCACCAGGCAAATCCGAAGGCGACTACTGGCAACTGTAGTTACCTCCGTCCTGCTATATGGAGCACCAGTGTGGGTGAAATCGCTAGAGTTAACAACATAGCGCAAGACAATTTCATCAGTCCAGCGGCTCTCAGCGATCAGAGTAGCGTCAGCATACCGAACGGTATCACACGATGCGGTCAACGTCGTGGCATTATGCCCACCCATCGACATCCTGGGAGGAGAGCGTGAGCGCCAACACCATAGGAAGAAGGAAAAGCGGCGAAAGGTCCTCTGTGAAGAGGAGAGACCCGAGAGTCTTCGCCTCTGGCAAGAGAGATGGGACAGCTTGACGAAGGGTCGGTGGACTCATCGGCTGATCCCAGATATCACCAAATGGGTCACTCGCCTGAACGGGGAAGTCGGGTATTACATCACCCAACTCTTGACTGGGCATGGATACTTTCGGGCATACTTGCACAGATTCAAGAAAACTGACTCCCCAAACTGTCATCACTGCCGCGATGTGATCGAAGATGCAGAACACGTATACTTCCAATGCCTCTTCTACGAGGGGGGGGACACGGGCAGGTCTGGAGAAAAATCTGGACCGTTCCATCAGTCCAGAAAACATAGTGGAGTGCATGCTGAAGAGCCAATCGGCTTGGAACAGAGTTGCAGGCTACGCGGAATCTTTAATAAAGGATCTTCGCAGCAAGTACGAAGAATAGGCCGTGAGGCGTCATAATATCGGGACAGTAGTAATATCAAATAAGAACGCCCCGGCAAAGTAGTATTTACAAAGAGTGCCGCCGGGGAACCATCATTCCGGGAGCAAGGGTAGAGGTACAGGTAGGTTTTAGCGAGGTAAAAATTCCTCATAACTCGCCTGGCAGGTAGAAGGTCTTCCAGGCGAGTACCTTTTGAAGGTTTCCCCCTGTACCTCATTAATCTATAATTAAAAAAAAAAGACTGGTCTAACAAAGGAGCAATATAAGTGTACCGAGCTGCGATCAGGAAAAGCTATGCGAGAGGCCTTCGTTAAGATTGAGTCGGCAGCGAAGACTAGACCCAATCTTGGGCTATGCAAAAATTAAAGCAAAACAAAGCAAATGGTGGCGGCGTTGGCCTCGAAGTGGGACCAATTACCACTAGTTGCATACAGATATGGGAGTTAAATCACTTCCCTACTTGGCGTGAAGGGTCACAGCCGATAACAAGTGACAGCCAAACAAAGCCTATTTCAGTCAGTCTAAACTATTTCACTCAAAAATCCTAACCACAACATAGAAGCTACAAGAGGATGGATGATTCCGGAGCCTATTTAATGACAAGATTCTGGAGAGCTTATTTAATGACAAGATTCTGGAGGTTGTGGATAAAATTAACCTCAATAGGCTATGGCGGACTGGACACTTAATCCGTTTGAATGAGGAAGATCCTACCCGGAAAGTTTACAGTGGCTCTATTTGTGGTCCCAGAAAACGAGGTAGGTCCTGACTTCGGTGGAGTAATGAATTTAGCCAGGAATAGTCTCAAATTTTGTGATTCAGCATGCCTAGACTAGAGTCCCAGTTATTCAGCCATTGGTGAGGATGATGACGTACGCTAAAAGCACTTTAATGTAGCTGAAAGTGAGTGTTTCGGTATTTCTATGAGCACAACATTTCTGACGAATAATGTTGCGAGCTGAAGTAGATTTCGCGAGAGAAGTTTCTGATCGACTTCATTTCTTTGATCTTTGGAGGCGGAAGGCACAAACAACCAATCTTCGCTGTCATCATAAAAATCCCCTTTGTTGTCCTGATTTTAATTATCTCATTTCTATGGTAGCAATTTTTTGACGTTCTGGCTAAAGCGATTGCTCCACCAAAAGCTAATTTTTTAGTATCTGCTTCTAAGGCGTCCTTCGTCATCGTCATTGTTCAAACCTTGTTTTTTATTCAAGAAAATTTTGGACCATAGATCGCTCTATCTTTTACTACTGTTATTCTTTGTGGAAAATATTTCAAATTATTTCACAGAAAATATGCTAAAATTCGATTGAGGATAAAACCAGTAATTGGTTTTAGAATTTAAAAAAATTATATTTTACCGCTTATATAATCTTAATAAAAAAAAACGTTCATTTAAAATAACAATAATACAGATGCTATTAAATTATTTAAATGTTAAATGTCAATATTTAAAATTTGTCTGAGAGACAAATGACATTTAAAAATATCACCTTAACAATCTTCAAGCGTCATTTTTTCATAATGAAAATATTTTCCAGTGATATGGTATGATGGGATAGAAGAATTTAATGTTAAATATTATCATAAAAAGGAGATTAAATTCAATAGGAAGAGACAGAAATAAATAGTGTAAAAAAAATAACTGAAATTTTCTAAAATAAATAATGTTGAAGACAAAATAAAAACAGACAAACCAGCCTGGTAGAAAATAATAGCACTTAAAAACCACTTTAAATAAATCATATTTATTTTTGGTCAAAGTCAGTTAATTTTAATCATAGTGTCAAAAAGATGAACTTCATTTATTATTATTATTATTACTACAAAAAGTCCTTTCTAAGGCAGTCAATTTGTTTTTAAATAAAAATAATCGATTCGGTTTGTTAATAATTTAAATTTTTTTCCATTAAGTCGCGATAATAATATCTGCCACGTGGTTGTTACCAAAAAAAAGCACGTGTCCGCCATAACTTTTCACAAAACTTCTGGCTACAAAATTTCCACTTCTTGTTAGATGTTCTCTTTTAGGGCTCTTGATCGTCTAGACTTTAAAAAGCCCCAAAGAAAAAAGTTTTTTTAGGACAATTTTGTATGCCAGTGTAAATCACCAAAACGAGCGATTTATCCACTGTCGTTTGTATAGTTTGTGCTGGAACCACATGTTCGCCAAACACAATTTGTTACAGTGTTGCCGATGCTGTGTCCTTGAAAAAATATGAGCCAACCATCTGTCCTTCGTAAAGGCCGCACCTTAAAAGTGACTTTGAGAGGATTTACTAGCTCTTCGTGTATTACACGTGAATTTCCAGTGCCCAGAATTATCTGCTATAATTTTGATTAGTCACATATCCGCGCAAGTGGAAGTACACCTTTACGAGGTACAAGGCAGTTTAGGAGGGCTTTGTACAAGGTCTGTTCAAAAAGTATCTCGAATTTTGAATTTCCGCGGGTTACGTATATTCGAGTTAATTTTTTTTGTGCCGTTTTGTTGGTATTCATGTCTCTCACTTATGCCGATAAGTTCGGCCATTTTGAATATTCAGTTAATTTTTGACAGCTGCTTGGCTTGCACGTGTTTTGGCTTGTCTTCGGTTTTTGCCTATTCCAAAAAAACTGATCAAAGACCAAATTTGCACCAGAGGGTCATCACTGGTAACGAATCATGGGTTTATGGTTATGACGTGGAAACCAAAGCTCAATCATCCCAATGGAAGCTGCCGTACGAGCCAAGACCGAAAAAAGCGCGCCAAATTCGGTCGAATGTGAAGGTTTTGCTTACAGTTTTCTTCGATTGCAGGGGCGTGGTGTATCATGAGTTCTTGCCACAGGGTAGAACGGCCAATAAGGAATATTACCTGCAAGTTTTGCGTAAGTTGCGTGAAGCAATCCGCCAGAAACGTCCGGATTTGTGGAAGAACAAAAATTTGCTTTTCTCATTTTTGGCCAAAAACAACTCAATAATAATGCCGCATCCACCGTATTCCCCAGATCTGCCCCCCTGTGACTTTTTCTTGTTCCCGAAACTGAAGAGCCCCATGAAAGGATGACGCTACGCTACGATTGAGGAGATAAAGACGGCATCGAAGGAGGAGCTGAATAAGATCACAAAAAATGATTTTTTGAAGTGCTTCGAGGATTGGAAAAAACGTTGGCACAAGTGTCTAATATCTGGTGGGGATTACTTTGAAGGGGACAAAATAGATATTCATGAATAAATAAATAACACAAAATTCGCGATACTTTTAGAACAGACCTTGTATGGGAACATCTTCAAGGCGCTATAAGGATCGTCTATTGACGTTCCTTTCGTCTAGTTGGTGTTTAAGGGTCCTTTGCGACATCTGGAGCCACAATATGATATTCTCCGGGATTGGTCACATCTGCTACTACCCCGCCCGCGTTGAGTCAGTCTCCTCGAGTATATGCTCAGTTTCTCTCACTCGACCAGGCTTGGAATCAACAGTGAAATTCACCTTAAGCCAAAGTCACCAACCGATTATTTGTCAAAAACATTAATAAAATTAATCCCGCGTTCTTCAAAACTATAGAAATTCTACGTTTATTCTGTTTCTGTTTAGTTAACAATTGTCAAAATTTCGATGACATAAGACGCCATTTGTAAAAATTACCGCATCTTCCGATAGGGTGAACATAACTTTTACGCCATTTTGTTATACTCGTACATTCGTCAAATGGGGTGAATTTTTCTTTCAAAACTTCTTTTGCATGGATTATAACAAGTTTTATTTTTTTATTATTATTATGTTATTCAAAAAAAAATAAAAATTGCAATAAAAATTTACAAAAAAAAATATTTTAATAATATCATTTGGTAAGCAGCAGGTAAAAAATTATAGAAAGTTTAACCAGACAATACAGCACACGGTGGAACTGCCATCCTTATTAGAAATTCCTTAAATCATTCCTTCCACTCACCAACTGCCACCGAATCCCGTCAGTCTATAGTTATTACCCTTCAATGTAAATCCTTTACCTTTAACGTTGCATCTGTTTATTGTCCTCCAAATAAAAAATTAACTCCCATACAATTTGATTCCTTCCTCAAATCAATTGGAAAATCCTTCATCGCGGGAGGAGATTATAATGCCAAGCACCCTAAATGGGGTTGCCATGTTTCGAATCCCCGAGGATAGATTCTCCAAGAACTCCTCTCCCATACCACTCTTGAACTGAAACAAGAAATAATTAATTATAATAACGAACGATTTACTAAATACACAGAATCACTGACAACTAATAAGTCACTTTGGACAGCTACCCAATGAATCCTCAAATACAAAATAGATACACACCCGCTCCGGAATACCGACGGAACCTGGGCAAAAACGGATAAACAGAAAGCCAACATCTTTGGCAAAAACAGTTGCCCATAAGTCCACCTCTTAAGTTTTTCACTCCTTCCGAAGTTAAATTCACAATAGAACACCTTTCCAATAAAAAAATCCCCAGGATATGACCTAATAACCTCAGAAATCCTGAAGCAAATTTCCAAAAAAAAACCCTCGTCCTTATAACCTATATTTATAATAGTATCCTCCGCACATCATTTTTTCCTTCCCTGTGGAAGTTTTCCATAATTAAGATGATCCCAAAACCCAATAAGCCCAAAAACCTTCCTACCTCATATAGACCTATAAGCCTCCTTCCCATGTTATCAAAAATCCTAGAAAAATGCCTAAAACGCCTTTATCCCATTTTTGAAACCGAGGGTGTCATTCCTCAGCATCAGTTTGGATTTCGACCTGAGCATTCCACTATCCAGCAGTGTCATCGCGTAGTCGACTACATAGCGTGTTCGCTAGAGCGAAAGGAATACTGCCCAGGCGTGTTTCTTGACATTTCGCATGCTTTCGACCGTGTATGGCACCCGGGATTGCTTTGGAAGTTGCAGCTTTCCACATCCTTAAATCTTATCTCTCAGACCGATATTTTCAGATAGCTGAACATATTGAGTACTCTGACATTTATCCAATTTCCGCCGGTGTCCCTCAAGGAAGTATCCTAGGTCCTATCCTATATAACATTTATACCCATGATATTCCTTGCCACAACAACATCCTAACCGCAACATATGCTGATGATACAGCCATCCTGACACATCACAAAGATCCTTCCACAGCCATTAGTATCCTACAGAACCATATCCACTCCTTAGAAACTTGGTTCAAAAGGTGGAGAGTTATGGTAAATGAGCAAAAATCTGCTCATGTAACTTTCACACTCTGCCGAGAACAAATTCTCGACATAACCTTAAACGGCAGTATTATTCCACACAAAAATAGCGTATGTTACCTTGGACTTATATTCGACAAACGGTTTACCTGGAACCTTCATACGAAAACTAAAAGACGTGAACTTAACGGACGATACAAACAATTATTACGTCTCCTAGACAGTAAATTAAAACTTACAACAACAAGTAAACTATTACTATACAATACGGTTCTGAAACTAATATGGACATATGGTCTAGAACTTTGGAGTTCGACTAAGCATTCCAACTCCCCTTCCAATCCAATCCCTACCATCGCGAATCCTTCGTAAAATTGTCAATGCCCCCTTTTATGTGCGAAACACTGTTATCCACCGTGACCTATGCATCTCCCGATATAAAAAATTCCATTCGCATCTATCCTTCCACCCTAATCCTTTAGGAAGGGAACTTTTCACTCCCACCCTTCCAATATAACACACCCATCGACGTTTAAAACAGCGATGGCCGAGAGATTCTCTAAAATTATAAAATAAAATTACCCCCGTTCTAGAGGTAACATCGATGGGTGTTTTCCTCCACATGTCCTCATGGCCATGTATAGTCCCGTAAAAAATCTGCTTGTTACTAGCATAAGTAGTTGTAGATAATATTAAAATAAATAAAAATAAAAAAAAAGATATTTCATGTATGTGTGTAAAATATGTAATAATTTTTTTCTTCTTCGACAAGTAAAAGTAGTTTTGAGACCATATTTAAAATATCTCAATTTGATTAATAATTGTGTAAAAATTTAGTATTTTATGAATTAAAGTATTTTCCCCCAAAAATCTGGTAGCAGCGCTAGATTCATCTATTTTAAGATACATCGTTTGATTTAATTTTTCTTCTCCTTCCTTGTACCTAGTTCTCAGTCGTAAGATTATTCCTTTCGAACAGACACTTTAAAGTTAACGAATCCGACAAACTCTTTAATCTCTCTCCGGTATTGGCTGGTGTTCCACAGGGAAGTATACTTCGACCTATCCTCTTCAACATTTATTCATTCGATATCCCAATTTGTCCCAATACCTTTATTGCTACATAAGCCGATGATACGGCCTACCTTGCATCTAGCAAAAATCCCCAATATACTTCCGAAATTCTCCAACCTCATATCCAAACCGTGCAGACCTGGTTTACGAGGTGGAGAATGAACGTAAATCTACCCACGTAGCTTTTACCCTCTTCCGTAAACCATTTCTTCCTATATACCTTAATGGCACCGAAAAACTACACCACACCAACACACCTAGGACTGAATTTAGACAAACGCTTCGCATGGAATCCCCATACAAGACAAGAACTAAAAAAGACGACACCTACAACTACTTCGACTTCTAGACAAACTTTCCAAACTTACTATAGGCAGCAAAGTACTTTAATTCATCGCCCTACTGAAACCATTATGGACTTATGGACTAGAACTGTGGTATCCTAATAAACCTTCCAATTCCCATCGAATTGTACTCTGTACAATTGTTGACGCTCCCTTTTCTGCTCGCAATACCATTTATCCACCATGATCTCAGAGCCGGTTTGTTTATGATGTTACTGTGTATCGTTAGAAAAAGTTTCCTTCCCGTGTCTCCAATTGTACTAATAAACTATCCTCCAATTGCTTTCCCAAATCTTTCTATTATTATATTGTAATTTTTTCTTCTATTTATTTCATGCACTTTTCTTATTTTATTTATCTAGAATAGGCAGTCCTTAGCGATCTGGAAGAGGTATTCCTTGCCATTTCAGCAATTTTTAGCTTTAAATTGGCTTTTGTTGAGAAAACACATTAATAATAGGAAAAATTAAAAAAAAAATTACTAAGAAAGTTCGTTCTGCAATCGTAGCCTATCAAATCTGAATACGAGGTCTGTTGAAAAAGTATCGCGAATTTTGAATTTCTGCGGGTTACGTATATTCGATTTTCGATTTTTTTTGGTGTTATATTGGTACTCATATCTCTCACTTATGCCGACAAGTTCGGCCATTTTGAATGTTCAGTTAATTTTTGACAGCTGCTTTCCTTCACGTGTTTTTTCTCGTCTTCGATTTTTGCTCAATTTTGACCAAAAACAGCATCGCATTAACATTGCTCAGGAGCTGTTGGACTCCGTTCGCGATGACCCAAATTTGCTCAAGAGCTCAATCATCCCAATGGAGCTGTTGGACTCTGTCTGCGACGACCTAAACCAAAGCTCAATCATCCCAGGAAGGGAACTTTTCACTCCCACCCTTCCAGTAAACACCCACCGACGTTTAAAACGGCGATGGCCGAGAGATTCTCTAAAATTATAAAATAAAATTACCCCCGTTCTAGAGGTAACATCGATGGGTGTTTTCCTCCACATGAGTAGCATAAGTAGTTGTACATAACATTTAAAATAAAAATAAAAATGAAAAATAAAAAAAGTTTAAATTTGATTAATTAATATCAAATATGAAATATGATCAATGAAAAGCTATGGAATTAATCGAAATCAATAATATCGAGAAGCCAGAAAGGGGAAATGTCCGAATAAAGACCAAATTGGACATAAGTTATTATTTTAAATTGTTTTTTTTTTTTTTGGAAAAAGAAAAATAAAAATAAAAGGAAAGGAACAGGATAGATAAAAGTTTATTTACAATGGAAATAAATCTCTCTCATCTAAAGAGTTTTATTTGCTGAGTTTCGAAAATTTTCAAAATTTATGCAAATACACAATCTTTGGTATATTTCCAATTTCAGTACTACCCCATTCCCCTAGTTCAATTTATTGGTAATTTTTCGATTGCGGTGGGCTCACAGACAACCAAATTTTAATTTTGTTTACACACGGTCAATATTGTTTGAGGCTATTTGATCCTTTCTTTATCCTTTCTTTTCGAAAATTTGAACCCATTTCCATTCCTTGCCGACCATACAAACAGTTTTTATTTGGAATTCAATTTTAATGAGACCCATTTTCACCAGAGATATTTTCACTTAATGTTGATAAGGTTTTTTTTTTTGTGAATTTAAATAAATTTGAATATCCCCAACATTCCCTACAATGTACCCTAACAAACTTTTCATAATATAGCAAACGTGTGATTCACCACATGACATATACTCGTAATAATAATATATATTCACAAAAATAAATGCAGAAAAATACCAACCAAAAAAAAAAAAAAAAAACAAGGAAAAAAATTTCTCGTACAAGATTCAAATTGTCTGAAAAGTCGAAAAGTACTAATACTCTCATGATTTATTCATGAGAGTATTAGTGCTCGTACCGAATGGGGAACGTAAAATTAATGGACTCCAATTCTAATTTGGAATTTATTGAAAATTTCTGCCTCTTTTTCATATTTGATTTCTTAACTAATTCGTAAAATGTAATCATTATTCCTCAAACCCTCATTATCCCCATCACCATGCTCAGATCTGTTCAAATTGCTCGAAATATTTTTGATTGGGGCAAATTTAATGTTGTTATTTACTTTGTGCAAAATTTAATTTAAACATTTTTTTTTTTTGCCACCCCAAAAATGAATTATGTAGTAAACAACCGATAGTTTATTGTTTGGGGCGGCGATGGGGGGGGGGGATGATGGTCATGTTATTTTCTGTGAAATCCTTCAAACGTAATCAAAAATGAATACGAAAGTTTTGGTATAATATTTAAAGGAAGTCCCTTATCTCCACAGAAGTAAACAATGTTCGTAATTTTGAAGAGGCAGAAAGTTTTTCTTGATTTTTTTTTTTTATAGAATTTAGCTTTAACTTGAAGCATGACGCACTTTCCCACAACAAACGTAGCGAAATATTTACCGATCAAATTAGATTCATCTCAGATGGGAGAATAATTAAAACTACCCTTCCTGGAAATAATAAGCCATAAAAATCTTTTTCAACGAGTCCTCGGAAGCAGCAAGGTGGAATTCTCTACAAGCACAAACATTATACGATTAATTGGCTTATGCAATCCATAATTAGATGTAGACAAGTTGACATGTAGAAGAGGTACTTTTCTCAAGTTGTATTTGAGTCCTTTGATCTAAACGAAAGCGAATTTATAAAATACTGACTTTATAGCCCTCTTCCGTCTTTCACTCTTACTTTATTAGCTACTTGGCAAGCGGATCTTCTATACCAATCAGAAAACTTTCCGTCATTTGATCAGCGTCTTGGGCAAATGGTCCCAGCATGCTCACACTACTACGCCATCTTTTTTTTTAACAACTTTTCAACCATCTTTCGTGTTCCATGTCAAACATTCCATCTTTTCATCCGTCAATTCCAATCTATATACCGCTTCCCTCGTTATACCCCACACATTTGTACAACCATCCGGTCTCACCCCTGACTTGCGCCATCCATCATTTGTTAACAGTCAGAAACCAGTTGCAAGCTATTTACCCTAATTGTTGGTAACAAGACTTACCTAAACCTACCTGCCATCGCTCAACTCTAGTCCTAAAGCTGAACCCGCGATGTTGGTGTCAACCACCGCCACCCACGTTTCTGCTAAAGGCACCTCAACTCGGCCAGGCACGGCGGACGAACCACAGTGTTGCTCCCGACCCCCATGGTACCAATCAGGTCTGCTTTTAAGAAACTCAAAAAGCTACCTTGTAAATTCCTTGGCACTGCTATGACAGCTCCGGTACCGCGTGTTCTCCAAGTCCCGTAGGTTACTTCTGGTATAGATCTTATAGCTGGATTATTCACTTGTGGTTAAAAAGTTGGTGAATTAAGATCAAATCAGCAACCTTGGGGGTTTTTTTTCCAAGTGTAGGCATCTTCAGTAAATTAAGCCGAACTGTGTACACTCATAGCTTCATATTTTGCCAGGTTCAACATCAGACCATCCGTATGAGAGGAAGAATAAAAGCAACGGGAATCACTTTCAGAGGCATTTAACATCCACAATGGTCACCGGAAAGAAGACACACTTTCGTGCGTTGTCTTTAACCTGACGCTAGAAAAAGTGATTCGTGACTCAGGGTCAGGGCTCAGCATGAGGCGTACCATCATCATTAGGACATAGTGTTGCGATCAGTAAAAGTTATGCGAGAGGCCTTCGTCAAGATTGCGGCGGCGGTGAAGACTAGACCTAATCTTGGGCTATGCAAAAATGAAGGCATACCAAAGCAAATGGTGGCAGCGTCGGCGTCGAAGTGGGACCAATTATCCTGGTTGCATACAGATATGGGAGTTAAATCCCTTCCCTATTTGGAGTGAAGGGTCGCAACCGATGTGGTAGCCAAACAAAGCCTATTTCAGTCGGTCTAAACTATTTCACTCAAAAATCCTGACCACAATATCGAAGCTACAAGTAGTCCTCATGTATTCTTCGAAAACTTGAGTTCTCAGCAAATGCGACTGCGAACTCTTGTCTACGTTCGAGAGGAGAATCCTTTGAAGAATTTTTGACCCCTTACATGAAGATTAACGATTCCGGAGCTTATTTAATAACGAGATTCTGAAGCGTTGCCGTGGCCGATTGGTTGTGGATAAAATTAACCTCAATAGGCTATAGCGGACTGGACCCTTAATCCGTGTGAATGAGGAAGATCCCTCCCGGATAGTCCATAGTATTGTGGTCCCAAAAAACGAGGTAGGTCGTGACTTCGGTGGAGTGATGCATTTAGCCAGGACGCCAAGAAAATGCTGGGGTAATCTCAAATCCTGTAATTCAGCAGGCCAAGACTAGACTCCCAGTTGTCACATCGTTGATGAGAATAATGACGTACGCTAATATCGACCATTTTATTCGTTAAAAAGCAGTTGCTGGAAGTGAGTGTTTCGGTACTGCTATGAGCATAAAATTTCGGACGAATAATGTTGCGCGCTGAAGTAGATTTCTCGAAAGAAGTTTCTGACCGACTTAATTTCTTTGATCTCCGAAGACGGAAGGCACAGACAACCATCATGCTGGCAGTGTCGAGCTGAAAGACCGCGGTGCACAGCCGGTACATTTGGATATCTGTGACTAAGCAGACCTAGACCGGACTACCGGTTGTATGATATTTTACTTTTCAAAATGGCGAATAAAGTTTTGTACAATTGCGAGCAGACTTTTTCTAGAAATTTACTAGTGCCAGACAACCATCCAAGGGGTTCAAATCCCACTGGGCCATGGCTCTACGCTAATTCCCAAAAACCACTTCACTTTCTATTCTACTTTAATTTTCTTACCCCGTCATCCTTGCCTTTACAAAAAGTGCTGTAAAAGCCATTTGCCATCCGAAACACGGAATTATCAGCACACCAGCTTTTCGGAAAGAAGAAACAATCATGGACAAACACCCTTATTGGTCAAAGACCAAAACCCGAAACAGACAATTTTGGCTGCCCCTCCAACTGTACGAAAGCATGGCACCGCACCAAACTGCATGAAAATAAGCAGTAGCATGGATGCAGCGGATGCAACATCTGCTAACCGAAGACAAAAACATGATCTTAAAACCGATACAAAAATGTAATTAGAGCATTTGTAAAAAGATTATCAACATTTGATTATTGCTGATAATGCGTCCTTTTTTTACGCAGAGCACGGTGCAATTCGATCAGTTATTGGTGGTAGCGGTGGTCGTTAATAGTTTCACCAGGTTTCAATATCTCATAGTAGACGATACTCTGTTAATCCCACCGAATGCACAGCATCGTCTTCCGTCCGAAGCGATTTGGTCGTGGGGAAGATGTTGATGGTTGGCCGAGATCAACCCACGATTTCTTGAGCTTAGGATTCTCGAAATATATCCACTTTTCATCGCCTGTCATAATCCAATGCAGGAACGACTTTCTTTTTTGTCTGGCGAGGAAGATTTTGCATGTGTTTTGGCATTGCTCTATCTGCCTATCGTTCAATTCATGCGGCACCCATTTTCCGATCTTTTCAATCTTGCCCATGGCACGCAAACGCATGAAAATTGCTGGTTGAGTAATACCCAATTGCTCCGCAAGCATTTTTTGCGATTTGGTATCGTCTTTATCCAAAAGAGCCTTCAATTGATGGTCCTCAACCTTGCTAGACCGATTTTCACGCTTCTTGTCCCACAAGTCAAAATTACCGTCTTCGAACCGACGAAACCAATCTCGGCACGTTGTTTCCGATAAAGCACTGTCACCATAGACCTCCATAAGCATTCAAAACGATTCGGCAGCCGATTTCTTCAAATTGAAACAGAAAAGCAGAGCTTCCCGCATATGATCTTTTTCTGACACAAAACTAGACATGATTACCAAAGAAAAAATGTACGTTGTTTAACGAAATTGCTGACAATGTGCACTTATTATTGTTGACAGATGTCAAACTCATAAAAAAAAAGTATGGCGTGCCCATGGTAGCTTTATACGCTCAGTAACGCCATCTATGACCAAACAGTGGATTTAAGCTTGTACCCCTGGTAAAAGTCGAAAAAGTACTTTTTTTTTTAAATATACAAAATATTTCTGATCTGTTCCCATCCACAACAATTACGAGTGGCCATTTTCTCATTTTCAAAATAGTGCAAAGAATCACAACTCATGCCATTTACCTTAATTACCTTTAACGGAAACCCAAACATTTTTTTTTGTGTATCTAAATTCTGTCTTTTTTTTTATAAATAACAATGAAAAATATTACTTCTATTGTGATCTAGTTTTTTTTTTTTTTTTTAATGAAATTCTCCTTTAGCATTGGTACAGTTTAATAGCGTGCTTAAATAAACGTAAGTGTTTAAAGGATTTATATTTATTTTTTTTCCCTCCTCAAATTACCGTTTAGAACTTTTACAGTCTATAAATCACTGATTACTATGACTTTGTGAATTCTTTATCAAATGTTGCGTGCACAAAAGTGATTTTCTTATATGCTAACGAAACTAAATGTGTGTCAGTTTATACCCTCAAAACATACTTGCAAGTGCATAAATTCGTAAATTATAGATTTGGTGGTAAGTTTTTTTTTTGCGCCTTTTTCCATTCAATTATTACTTTTTTGTTGTTGTTATTATTAATAAAATTGATGTTGTTGTTTTGTTCTATAATAGAGAATATTGATTATTTATCGGACAAGAGAATCAAGTTCCAATAGAAGCAGGTGAAAATTATTATAAAGCGATAAGGTACAATTAGGTAACAAGTGAAAGGCGTATTTTACCGATTGTATGGTAGAAGCCAATTTTTGTTCTTCCACAAATCCGAGCATTCTGGTGGATTGCTTCACGCAACATGCGCAAAACTTGCAGGTAATATTCCTTATTGACCGTTCTACCCTGTGGCAAGAACTCATAACGCACCACGCCCTTGCAATCGAAGAAAACTGTAAGCGAAACCTTCACATTCGACCGATCTTGGCGCTACTTTTTCGGTATTGGCTCGTGCGGCAGCTTCCATTGGAATGATTGAGCTTTGGTTTCCACGTCATAACCATAAACCCATAATTCGTTACCAGTTATGACCCTCTGAAGCAAATTTGGGTTGTCGGCGACAGAGTCCAGCAGCTGCTTAGCAATGTTAATGCGATGCTGTTTTTGGTCGAAATTGAACAATTTTGGTACAAAATTCGCGGCGACCTGTTTCAGTAAAAATTTTTCAGTAAAAACTGAACAATTTTACTGAACAATTTTTACTGAACAATTTTTACTGACCAATTTTTACTGAACGATTTTTACTAAACAATTTTTACTGAACGATATTTACTGAACAATTTTTACTGAACAATTTTCACTGAACAATTTTTACTGAACAATTTTCACTGAACAATTTCTACAGAACAATTTTTACTGAAAAATGTTTACTGAACAATTTTTACTGAACAATTTTTATTGAACGATTTCTTATGAATAATTTTTACTGAACAATTTTTACTGAACAATTTTTACTGAACAATTTTTACTGAACAATTTTTACTGAAAAATGTTTACTGAACAATTTTGACTGAACAATTTTTATTGAACAATTTCTTATGAATAATTATTACTGAACGATTTTTACTGAACAATTTTTACTGAACAATTTTTACTGTACAATTTTTACTGAACAATTTTCACTGAACAATTTTATTGAACAATTTTTACTGAACATTTTTAACTGAACAATTTTTACTGAACAATTTTCACTGAACAATTTCTACAGAACAATTTTTACTGAACGATTTTTACTGAACAATTTTTACTGAGCAATTTTTACTGAACAATTTTTACTGAACAATTTTTACTGAAAAATGTTTACTGAACAATTTTTACTGAACAATTTTTACTGAACAATTTTTACTGAACAATTTTTATTGAACAATTTCTTATGTATAATTTTTACTGAACAATTTTTACTGAACAATTGCTGAAATTGAGCAATTTTGGTACTAATTTCGCGGCGACCCATCTCACGTCGAAATGTTTAAGTCCTCAACAACTTCTCTAACGGTTATTCGACGATTGGCCAATACTATTTTCTTCACTTTATCAATGCTTTCGTCTTTTTATCGTTCACATCTTCTCGGCCCTCTGAGAACATTTTGTACCACCGATAAACGGTGCTTCGGTCTAAAGTAGCTTCACCATATGCCACAGTCAAAATTCGGAATGCGTCCGTGCAATTAATTTTGTTTTTCATACAAAATTTGATACAGATTCTTTGATCCATTTTTTGGAATAGGCAAAAACCGAAGACCAGCCAAAACACATGCAAGCAAAGCAGCTGTCATAATTAAGTGAACATTCAAAATGGCCGAACTTGTCGGCATAAGTGAGAGACATGAGTACTACCCGCGGAAATTCAAAATTCGCTATACTTTTTGAACAGACCTCGTATCAATCCTGTAAAGGCTGCTTATACATGTCTTTTCCTTGTTTTTTTTTTTGGCTTTTGATGATTTTTCATCTCACTTGTTTGGTATTAAAATTATTTTTTCCTACAATCGAATCAAGCATGATTAGTTATGAAAAGTCCAGTAAGTTTTCTTGAAAAATATCATAAGTCCAAAATCGCTAGAGTAAATTTTAACTCTAAAAGAACTTAAAATCTATCAAATATGAACCTTTCACCGTGAATATCTAATTAGAGTTATTCCAAGAATTAAATTTTCGTTATCATAGAAATTGTTCTCGGATGCGTATTAATACATTTCACAAAATCCTCTTTCGTTCGAGGATTTGTTCATGTTGCATTTTCAGAAATGACCAATTGCGTTCTCGTTTCAGTACAATAACTATACACCCTCAATAGATACATACCCAAATTAATTTTAAATAATGGATAATTAGCTATTCCTAGTACCAATAATCAAAAATATCTTCAATTTTAGTTTACCAGTTAATAACGTCCATAATCCGTAATTATAATTGTACGATGTCATTTTCATCTCTCATATCTTATCTATTTTATATACAAATACGAATACGAGCTTATTAGTTAGTTTCCAATTAGATATACTCGTATATATAAAGTATAAATCTGAATAGGCATTTCTAGTTATGATAAGTAAACTTGTATGGCTCAATGCCAAAATGTTAGAGTACTTAACTGATCAGCTTATTATTGTATAGAAGAATTGGCATATGAAAATGCCAAATGAAATCGGCAAATTTTCATTATCGAAAGATTTGTACATGCTCATAATTACCATAAGAGTTAGTTGTTAAAATTTTAATGTGATAATGGAGCTTTTTTGGTAATATATTATAATTTAATTGCATTGGCGACAGTCATTCTGTCTGCATATAATTTAATCCAATAAAATTTTTCTCGTACTTTTTAATACTCTTTATAATATAAAATTAAGAAAAATTTCCAAATATGATCGATTTTCTTCTTTATTTGGTTCATTTTTAAGATTTTTCGTAATAAGGATCATTTTTTGTTGGTATTTGTAATAATAGTAAAAATATTAAAAATTATATAAAAATTACGATTAAATTAGTTCAAATAGTGTTCATATACTTTACCGTGAGATGGCATCTCTCATTGTTAATTAGCAACGCCATCTAGTAAGAAAATATCTAAACTCGATTTTAGGTGAGGTGGCACTATTTTTCAAAAGGCTTTTTTTTGTTACAAAATATAAATATTTTTATTATATTTTCAAAACTAAATTTATAAAATAAATAATTTGAAATATTTTACCAAATAAACTTTAATACCGAACTTTATGAACATTAGCCTGCTACCAATATTTTTAGAATGTGGTAAAGGAGAAAATATACAAAATTTTCTTAAATTTCTATGAAAAAATTAAATTAATTTGTTCAAATTTTTATTTAATAAAATTCACTAATTTATATTCTCATATATCCAATTATAAAAGGTAATATCTTCAGTGAAAAATGGATGAGTCCAGACAAATGGGAGAATTGGGATGTGAAATGGGAGAATTTTTCGTCCAAACATAAACTTGCAACTAAAGAAATATTCAAATAAGAAGCTAAATAAAATAAAGCTTATGCTTATGCTTTATTATGAAGAAGGAAAATTGGTTTTGTTTTAATGATGTTGATCAAAGGTGATGAGATTACACCTACTACTATAGTCGTCATCAAGTTTGATTATTAAAATGTCTGCGTCTACTGTTCTTGAGTTAATTAGTTTACCTGTAATATTATTTCGGTTTTTTCTTCTTCTTATCTCTAGTGGCACATAAATCAGAAGATGGTATTTGAAATTCCTGAAAATTTAAATATGATACTCGGTGCTAGGTGACGAGTAAATAAAATCGTATTTTCAAATTGCCGTATTTTGTTTTAAAGGAAGGGATTTAATGAAAAAGTCCCTTCCTTTAAAACAAAATACGGCAATTTGAAATACGATTCAATTAATAAAATCATAGTAGTTAAAGCTCAGAACTGGAATTTGTACTGACCACTTTTTACTGAACAATTTTTACTGAACAATTTTTACTGAACAATTTTTACTGAACAATTTTTACTGAAAAATTTTACTGAACAATTTTTACTGAACAATTTTTACTAAATAATTTTTACTGAAAAATTATTATTGAACAATTTTTAATGAACACTTTTTACTGAACAATTTTTACTGAACAATTTTTACTGAACACTTTTTACTGAACAATTTTTACTGAACAATTTTTGCTGAACAAGTTTTACTGAACAATTTTTAATGAACAATTTTTACTGAACAATTTTTACTGAACAATTTTTACTGAACAATTTTTACTGAACAATTTTTACTGAACGATTTTTACTGAACAATTTTTACTGAACAATTTTTACTGAACAATTTTTACTGAACAATTTTTACTGACCAAATTTTACTGAACAATTTTGCTGAAAAATTTTTACTGACCAATTTTTACTGAAAAGTTTTAACTGAGCAATTTTTACTGAAAAATGTTTACTGCATAATTTTTACTGAAATATTTTAACTGAGCAATTTTTACTGAAAAATGTTTACTGAATAATTTTTACTGAAAAATTTTTACTGAACAATTTTTAATGAACAATTTTTACTGAACAATTTTTACTGAACAATTTTTACTAGTCAATTTTTACTTAACAATTTTTACTGAACAATTTTAGCTGAACTATTTTTACTGAACAATTTTTACTGAACAATTTTTACTGAACAATTTTTACTGAAAAAATTTTACTGAACAATTTTTACTGGTCAATTTTAACTTAACAATTTTTACTGAACAATTGTTACTGAACAATTTTATTGAACAATTTTTACTAGTCAATTTTTACTGAACAATTTTTACCGAACAATTTTTACTGAACAATTTTTACTGACCAAATTTTACTGAACAATTTTATTGAACAATTTTTACTGAACAATTTTTACTAAGCAATTTTTACTGAACAATTTTTACTAAACAATTTTTACTGAACACTTTTAACTGAACAAATTTTACTGAACAACTTTTACTGAACAATTTTTACTGAACAATTTTTACTGAACAATTTTTACTGAAAAAATTTTACTGAACAATTTTTACTGAACAATTTTTACTGACCAAGTTTTACTGAACAATTTTATTGAACAATTTTTATTGAACGATTTTAACTGAAAAATTTTTACTGAACAATTTTAACTGAACAATTTTTACTGACAAAATTTTACTGAACAATTTTGCTGAAAAATTTTTACTGAACAATTTTTACTGAAAAATTTTTACTGAGCAATTTTTACTGAAAAATGTTTACTGAGTAATTTTTACTGAAAAATTTTTACTGAACAATTTTTAATGAACAATTTTACTGAACAATTTTTACTGAACAATTTTTACTGAAAAAATTTTACTGAACACTTTTTACTGACTAATTTTTACAGAACGATTTTTACTGAACAATTTTTACTGAAAAATTTTTACTGAGCAATTTTTACTGAAAAATTTTTACTGAACACTTTTTACTGAACAATTTTTACTGAACAATTTTTGCTGAACAAGTTTTACTGAACAATTTTTAATGAACAATTTTACTGAAAAATGTTTACTGAATAATTTTTACTGACCAAATTTTACTGAACAATTTTATTGAACAATTTTTACTGAACAATTTTTGCTGAACAATTTTTACTAAACAATTTTTACTGAACAAGTTTTACTGAACAATTTTTACTGAACACTTTTTACTGAACAATTTTTACCGAACAATTTTTACTGAAAAAATTTTACTGAACAATTCTTACTGAACAATTTTTACTGAACAATTTTTACTGACAAAATTTTACTGAACAATTTTTACTGAACAATTTTTAGTGACCAAATTTTACTGAACAATTTTATTGAACAATTTTTACTGAACAATTTTTACTGAACAATTTTTACTGACCAAGTTTTACTGAACAATTTTATTGAACAATTTTTACTGAACGATTTTTACTGAACAATTTTTGCTGAACAAGTTTTACTGAACAATTTTTAATGAACAATTTTACTGAAAAATTTTTACTGAACAATTTTTACTGAACAATTTTTACTGAAAAAATTTTACTGAACAATTTTTACTGAACAATTTTTACTTAACAATTTTTACGGAAAAAGTTTTACTGACCAATTTTTACTAAATAATTTTTACTGAACAATTTTTACCGAACGTTTATTTTCATTGAAATTTTTTACTACAAGATCCTAGAAATTAGATAGATCTGAATCTGTATAATTTTAAAGGAATAAATAATATTTGATGAATTGTTTTTTCTCTAAAAAAAAATACTGAGAAGCAAAATCCAAACAAACCAAAAAAATTCAAATCAAAATGTCTAGGTTACCATTAGTTATGAATAAAAACCACATAAAGTCAAATTTTATTAATTCTTAATCACGAGATAAATTTAATTTTTTAAGAAATTACAGTATCCAAAAATAAAAAGTTTTTCTTAAATTTTTCGGTATTATATTTTTTTTTAAAAATAATTTCCTAAAATTATTAATTAAAAATCCTTAAGGTGTTACGGGTAAAATCACTACAGCTAAACCCCATCTAATTTTGTTTTAAAAAAATTTACATTGTTTGATAGTTTATTTTTATTTTATAATTAGTTCTCATTCGAGATGAATTTCTTATAACATATTTTCAGTAATTATCATCAAATCCTGGAAACTTCAGGCAATCAAAAATGTTTAACGTAACAAATTTGAAAATAATAAAATATTGTTGCAATGTAAATCGGTTTAAGAATATAAGAGTTAATTTTTAATTACATAAAATTTTCTTTCCATACCATTAAGCTTAGTAGAAAAGAAAAATTTTAAAAATCATTTACTATTAATTCACTTTAATATAGTATAAAAAAAATCAGAGATTATCGAACTTTTCCACTAACAAAAAACCAGAATACTTTTCCGAAGATAAACTAAAAATTAGAGACTAAAAAACAAAATTAACTTTTGTCGGATAAGGGCGAGAGGGGGGCGGGGGTGGTTACTTTCGGATAACAAAAGAAGCCTAATGCGCTAAATACCTAAGCGAATTGAATTTTTATCTTATCCATAGGTAATTTTTTTTCCTTTTGGTATAAATTTATATGTGAATATGTACTCTTCAAATGGAAATAATAAAATCCACCATCAGCCAATACTTTGAGAAGTGAAAATATTTTTCACAATCAGGAAAATTGATTTAGCAGCCGCACCTACCTTCGTGCAAAACCCCCGAAAAAAAACAACAAACCCCCCTTCCCATCTCCAAAAAATAAAAAAAATTACAAAAAAAAACGTACGAACAACAAACAGTCACGAATACTAAACAGTTTGGGAATTTGTAAAAGTTTCTCTGAAAATCAATAAGCGAACATGTTCAGATACATTTGTATATAATGCATGAGTAGATAGATAGAGAATATAAAAAAATGTATCTGTATTTGTATATTTAGGTTTTAATTCTTGTATTTTATTTATTATTTTCGATATGAAACTAAATAAACAAAACTTTTGTCTCAATGGGAAAACAACTGTTTAAGCTGATAAAGGACAATGATGAGAATAAAAAAAAAGAATTTTGCCAATATTTTCTCTTAAAGACTGAGTATGTGTTTGTGTTTATATGCAATTTTCATGTAATTATAATAAAATTCAATACGCACACAATTTTATATAAGAATAAATAACAATGAAGGTCAAATGCTAAAGAAAATTAAACGAAAGCGTAAGGCACCACATTGGAAAATACTCTATACCGTTCGTTGAGCCCTCTGGTGGTAAAGCTGTCACACCAATAGTAGAGCATTGATATTTGCAAAAATGGCAAACAATCAAAACAAAAAGTTTCCCATTTATTTACTATAAAATTGTATATTTTCTTATCGGTTTTTTTTTTCCAACATATTTTTTTTTTAAATACTCTTTCCCAACACAGATAATTTTTTGCAATAGTTTTTCCTTTCCTCCTTTTTCGAAATTTATTATTATAAATAATAATAATAGTAATAATAATGGATAATGATGATGATGATAATTTTTTCAGTCTCGCCTCATAAACTTTGCGTGATGGATCCTTAAATTTTGCCTACTATACGTGTGTATTCATTTGTATAAGGAGCATAAGTAGAACGGGGTTCAGGAAAAAATTGCCGAAATATTTTTCGATGATAAATGATTTTATTTTCGAACATCGTTATTCATTTTAGTTCAATATCCTTACGCTAATATATAGAGCGTGTACTAACTAATGGTATTTACGAATCTTGATAATATGCGAGGACATGATTTTCAAATACAATATTTCATAAAATACTCGAAAAAAAATTTTGATCCATTTTGAAAATTTTCCAAATTCGAAAGTTAATTAAATTCACCTTCAATCTTATATCTAATATTTTGTTAGTAACTTTTCTACAATTCTTTCACAAATTATCGTATATATTTTTTTTTTTATAGATTTATAAAGAATATAATTTTTTTTTCATTTTCACTATAGAATAAATTGATTCTGTTTAAAAATTAAAGCTATTATATAAAAATAAGTCAATAATTTTAGTCGAGATTTTGTTTTTTTTTTCGTAAAAGCTTTTAAATCAATTTATAGAAAAATTCATCTTTTTTTAAAGAATTATTATGTAATAAGATAAAAAATACACATACTATTTTAGTAAAATTGTTGTTTTTTATATAAGGTCTGTGAGAAAAGTGGTAGAGCCTATTTGGTAATGCCGCGATCATGAGCCTATAATTTTTCGTCATTTATATCAAATAAATTAAATGAAAAATAAACGCCTTGTCACTAACAATTTGCTCTTAAGTATTATTTTTGCTAAAAGACAATTCGTCAAATATTATTTATTCATTAAAATTATCCAGAATTATTAAATTCAGATAAATCATATTAAATTAGAACAGATTCAGATCTATCTAACTTATAGGACCTTGTCCAAGCAGACTATAAATTCGGAATTCTGAACTGGATACCAAAAGTAGCATTCTTCCATTAATAAGTCATGCCCTACCGAGGGTTTACTGAATAACCACGTTACAAAAAGTCCCTTCAAATCAGAGCGGGGCAAAGTTATCCTTCTTGACGATTGAATTAATTAAATAATTTTTATGCATTTTCGTAGTCAATTTTCAGTAAAAAATGTCAGTGAAAATAA
Organism: Atherix ibis; assembly: GCA_958298945.1. Classification (NCBI taxonomy): domain Eukaryota; kingdom Metazoa; phylum Arthropoda; class Insecta; order Diptera; family Athericidae; genus Atherix; species Atherix ibis. The sequence continues at coordinate 4,738,494 of OY282610.1, forward strand.
ATGTTCAGTAAAAATGGTTCAGCAAAAAATGTTCAGTAAAAATTATTAAATCAAAATTGGTCAGCAAAAATTGTTCAGTGAAAATTATTCAGTAAATATTGTTCTGTAAAAATTGTCCAGTAAAAATTGTTCAATAAAAAATTTTCAGTAAAAATTGTTCAGTAAAACTTTTCCAGTAAAAATTATTCAGTAAAAATTGTTCAGTAAAAATCGTTCTGTAAAAATTATTAAGTAAAAATTATTTAGCAAAAATTGTTCAGTAAAACTAAATTTTCGGTAAAAGAAAATTTTCGTTAAAAAACTTTTTCAGTAAAAAGAAATTTTCGGTAAAAAGAAATTTTTAGTAAACATTTTTCAGTAAAAATTTTAGTAAACATTTTCAGTAAAAATTTTCTGTAAAAATTTTCAGTAAAAATTTTCTGTAAAAATTTTCAGTAAAAAAATTCTGTAAAAATTTTCAGTAAAAATTTTCAGTAAAAATTTTCTGTAAAAATTTTCAGTAAAAATTTTCAGTAAAAATTTTCAGTAAAAATTTTTCAGTAAAAATTTTCAGTAAAAATTTTCAGTAAAAATTTTCAGTAAAAATTTTCAGTAAAAATTTTCAGTAAAAATTTTCAGTAAAAATTTTCAGTAAAAATTTTCAGTAAAAATTTTCTGTAAAAATTTTCTGTAAAAATTTTCTGTAAAAATTTTCAGTAAAAATTTTCTGTAAAAATTTTCAGTAAAAATTTTCTGTAAAAATTTTCAGTAAAAATTTTCTGTAAAAATTTTCAGTAAAAATTTTCTGTAAAAATTTTCAGTAAAAATTTTCTGTACAAATTTTCCGTACAAATTTTCCGTACAAATTTTCCGTACAAATTTTCCGTAAAAATTTTCCGTAAAAATTTTCCGTAAAAATTTTTCGTAAAAATTTTCCGTAAACATTTTCCGTAAAAATTTTCCGTAAAAATTTTTCGTAAACATTTTCCGTAAACATTTTCCGTGAAAATGTTCCGTAAAAATTTTCCGTAAAAATTTTCTGTAAACATTTTCTATAAAATTGTTTATTAAAAAAACGTTCAATACAAATTGTTCAGTGAAAATTATTCAGTAAAAATTGTTCTGTAAAAATTGTTCAGTAAAAATTGTTCAATAAAAATTGTTCAGTAAAAATTAGTGAGAAAAATATTCAGTAAAAGTTGTTCAGTAAAACTAAATTTTCGGTAAAACTTAATTTTCGGTAAAAGGAAATTTTCGTTAAAAAAGTTTTCAGTAAAAAGAAATTTTTAGTAAACATTTTCCGTAAAAATTTTCCGTATAAATTTTCCGTAAAAATTTTTCGTAAAAATTTTCCATAAAAATTTTCCGTAAAAACTTTCCGTAAAAATTTTTCGTAAAAATTTTTCGTAAACATTTTCCGTACACATTTTCTATAAAATTGTTTATTAAAAAATTGTTCAATAAAAATTGTTCAGTGAAAATTATTCAGTAAAAATTGTTCTGTAAAAATTGTTCAGTAAAAATTGTTCAATAAAAATTGTTCAGTAAAAATTAGTGAGAAAAATATTTAGTTAAAGTTGTTCAGTAAAAGTTGTTCAGTAAAAATTAGTCAGTAATAATTGTTCAGTAAAACTAAATTTTCGGTAAAACTAAATTTTCGGTAAAAAGAAATTTTCGGTAAAAAGAAATTTTCAGTAAACATTTTCGGTTAAAATTTGCTGTAAACATTTTCCGTAAAAACTGTTTGTAAAATTTTTGTTCACAACTGTGAACAAGAAAGAAAAATAGATTCAAAAGGACACCTTCTAATCACTATTGCCAGAGAACGCAAAAGCGAAATGCCTTCCTTACGTAAACTTTGATAAAACCAAAAGAAAAAAAAACGAAAAGAAAATCATTTTCTGTACAACATGAAAATATAAAAAATTAAAAGATGTCCTTTTTTTTCATTTGCACAGAAGCAACATTTTTTAAATGAATCCCAATTGTTGGTAGGTTTTTGTAATTTATAATTTTAAGTCCTTAACCTCAATTTCGTGGTGGAATGAATAAAAGGATTCGAAGTAAATTAGTCCTATTAGAAGGCAATTAAGTGGGTGCCGTCGTGGTGGAAGAGAAAGTTCTTCGTCCTTTTATGAAACTTAAAGAGAGCTATTATACCATTTTTTACTTCTAAACATTGTTCATCGTAAGACCTTCCATTTTCTTTCATAATTTTTTTTATTATTTTCAAGTGATTTTTGTTGTTGTTTTTTTTAAATAATAATTTCTAGTTTCTTTCATATTAAGATTATAATTATCTTAAAACTGGCAGAATTATTATGGCTAGTATAGAAATTGGCATCCATTAGAAAAACTACATTTTTTAACGTCATTTTAAGTAGAACATCTCAAATTGGTTTCAAAAATATTAATTAGAAAAAAAGGTAAGCGAATAAAAAGCTTTTTCTCTAAAAAAAAAAAAAAAAAGATGCTCAAAGTATGAGTGATGATAAAATTTTTTTTTAATGCTCGTAACATAAAAACATTTGTAAATAGTGATGAAAAATGGATGATTTTGTGAGACTGTTTGAAAAATTCCGCCCAATTAAGGCGTGAGGCCTCTTAACCAGATACGAGAGCGCACATTATAGGTACTCACTCGTTCGTACAAGTGCACACTCGTATGTATGGCCAAATCCGTTGAGAAGGAGCATGTAAGGACATAAGTTTTACTCGCCCAAAAACCCTGTTCAGCATAGAAGGAGTGTGTGTAAGGACATAAAGAGTTGAGGTATTGAGGCTCCACGGATCGGAGAAGATATGGCATAACAAATTAGAGGGGGTTATTACGATACTCCGTGTAATTCTGACGATATCGGGACAGGCTCTGCGCCTGTATATGGAAAACCAAGATAAGAGCATGAAACTCGAAAAGAAATAATAAAACGGAAATGATCCACATCCTTTGCTCGTTCTCGGGAACTTTTTATTTATACATTTTTCTTATACGAATGCGTCGTTCCTTTTTTCCACTTTTTTTTCTTCTATTTTCTTTTGTAGTTTGTTTTTATTTTTTTTTAAATTTTTTTTTTTGGTCCTGTTTATTTACATTTATTAACTTTTCTTTGAAACATTAAATATACAGAAATTTTTCAGACAGTTAAATTTGATTGTGTTAGTTCGCTTGTATGTATTCTGTGCACATGTTATCACGACGGTAAGAAGAACTTTACTTTACAAAATAGAGCGGAGAAGCAGTAAGAACAAAAAAAAAAAAACACTCCATAGAGAAGCACTGATAGGATTCGGGATAGATTTCTTCGTAGCAGATTTAGTGGGGGTGGTAGGTAAAGACGATGGTTTTCTTTTAGCCCATTTAAGGTATTTTATGGATAAGGTTTTGAAGATAGCGAGAGGGAAAGGATAAAAGGGAAAGTTATGAATATCTGGTCACAGTAAGGATATAGGATTCAAGTAGACACAACGACTCAAAGTAAACAAATAGCAGACATTTTCAGGGCTTACCAATATCGGATGGTACAAAGTTGGTATTTTTTGCACCTTGGTCTTGAGGAGATTGTGCCGAAAAACACCATCGGTGTTCGGAGAAAACTATCCGCAACCAAATTTAGTAGCTACTAAGCGGATAGGATTGATTTGATTTTCTACTCGTTTCTATGAGTATTTCCATTTTGTCAGTTCTACAATATTTATGTTTGTATTTGGGATTTTGAATTAAATTTCTACTAGTTTTCTTTTTTGCTATTTTTCTGCACATTCTCGATAAAACTAAAAGAAAATTTATTTCATGTTAGCTTATGCGTTTCATGTGAACGAATTTGTCTATATAAATACATATGTATATATGTACAGAATTGATTAGAATATATCCTTGGGTTTATCCAAAAATCTGACTATTACCAATCCTGTTTACCTTGTTCTCGATTAAAGTTTTCTTCCCATCAATTCTTTTTCTACTTACATTTTATCGGAAAAACTTCTTGCACAAGCACATAAATTCACACGCTTTTGGATCTGTTTTTTTTTTTTTATTTTTACAATCATTGTCAGATTTATATGGAATTTTTTTTCTACTAAAAAAAAAAATCTTCCTTTTTGTAAGTAATGCGCACGCATTAGATCGATTTTAAACTGATTTTTCTTACACGAAAATACAAAAATCAGAGCAGAAATTAAGAACCACCACATTTTGTTAACATTTGTACGGTTTAAAAATTAAATTATATTCAAATAAAAATTAGTAAAGTTTTAACTTAAATTCAGCAAAATTATCAGGAAAAACCATGAATTTTTACTGTAATTTATCAACAACAACAAAAAACCAGTTTTCACAGATATTTGCTCTGGGAAAATGTCAGAACTAAGCAGAAAATGTACGATTTATTTTTTAACAAAATAGCTATTTACCAGGGGTATAAGCTTAAATCAACTGTTTGGTCATAGATGGCGTGAGTAAGCGTATTAAGCAACCATGGGCACGCCATACTTTTTTTTTATGAGTTTGACATCTGTCAACATTAATCAGTGCACATTGTCAGCAATTTCGTACAACAACATACATTTTTCCTTTGGTAATCATGTCTAGTTTTGTGCCAGAAAAAGAGCATATGCGGGAAGGTCTGCTTTTCTGATTTAATTTGAAGAAATCAACTGTCGAATCGCATCGAATGCTTGTGGAGGCCTATGGTGACAGTGCTTTATCGGAAACAACGTGCCAAGATTGGTTTTGTCGGTTCAAAGACAGCAATTTTGACTTGTGGGGAAAGAAGCATGAAAATCGGCCTAGGAAGGTTGAGGACCATCAATTGTAGGCTCTTTTAGACGAAAACGATATCCAATCGCAAAAAATGCTCGCCGAGCAATGGGGTATTACTCAACCAGTCATTTCCATGCTTTTGCGCGCCATGAGCAAGATTGAAAAGATCGAAAATGGGTGCCGCACGAATTGAGCGATAGGCAGATAGAGCGACGCCAAAACACATGCGAAACCTTGCTCGCCAGACAAAAAAGAAAGTCGTTCCTGCATCGGATTGTGACAGGCGATGAAAAGTGCATATATTTCTAGAATCCTAAACTCAAGAAATCGTGGGTTGATCCCGGCCAACCATCAACATCTTCCCCAAGACCAAGCCGCTTCGGACGGAAGACGATGCTGCGCGTTTGGTGGGATCAGCAGGGTATCGTCTACTATGAGATATTCAAACCTGGTGAAACTGTCAATGCTCACCGCTACCACCAACAACTGATCAAATTGAACCGCGCTCTGCGTGAAAAAAAGACGGATTATCAATAAAGACATGACAAGTTGATTTTCCTCCACGACAGGGCACCATCGCACACGTCAAAAATGGTCCGAAACTACTTAGAGACACTCAACTGAGAGGTGCTACCCCACCCCGCCTATTCTCCAGACCTGACCCCTTCAGACTACCACCTGTTTTCGTCGATGGGCCACGCGCTCGCTGAGCAGCACTTCGATTCTTACGAAGACGTCCGAAAATGGCTTGATGAGTGGTTTGCCTCGAAAGAGAAGGAATTTTTTTGGCGTGGTGTCCAAAAATTGCCCGAGAGATGAGAAAAATCTCTAGCTAGCGAGGGCAAGTATTTTGAATAAATTTTTGTTTTTGCTTTCTATGAAAAAAACATGTGTTTTTTTTATTAAAAAACAGCGGATTTAAGCTTATACACCTGGTATATTGAAATTTAATTATTCTTAAATAGTAACAAGTATAATCTTAACTTAAATTGTTAGAAGGAAGAGGAGTAATTTATCAATAGTCATTTTGCAAACATTTGTAATGTTTCAGAACTAAACCATTTGCAGAGTAATCAGAAAATGCCGAATATTTTCAAATAAGAACTAAACAAAATCTAAACTTAAATTGGTGAAAAAGTAAAAAATAACAACAACAAAACAACCAATATTTTTAGAAAAATTATTTACACTATATAGTATATTATAACGGATATAAAAGGGAGCATTAACAATTTTGCAGAGTATCCTTGATTGTAAAGATCCTGCATATGCAATAGGAATTGGAAGTTTTGATTGAATCCTAATCAAATGTTCCAATTCCTGCTGAATTTCCAAAAGTCAAAAAAAGTTTATTTAATAAAAGTTCACTATTTATTATTAGTATCGTACGTTTGTCCAGTAACCTTAGTAATTGCTGATAATATCCGTTAATCCTTTGTGGTTTTAAGATTGCGATTATGTCAGAATTTTTATGATTAGTGATAATCTTATAATTAGATAGGATGTCTTGTGTATAAATATTATATTGAAATAATACTAAAAATATTGTCTGTAGGACTACAGCTAAAGAAGGATGTACTTCTAAATAGTCTGCACTTACTGCTACTTAGAAATGGGGTTGGTAGAAGATATGTAAATTCATAAAATATAGTAAAGAACTATCGAATTTGTGCTACAAATAATAAAATATAATAAAACACATTTTAAATTATTGGGAATAAAATTGGGAAACCGCCATTTGCCAATAGATGGCGCCAGCAGTAAATTTAGGTCAGAAATATCGAATCAAAATGTCAAATTGTAAGCTTAGGCATCTGTCAACAACACCTTCCTTATCATTAATTACATTTGTGACTTTTTTTTATCGGCTTTATATATTTTTTTGTGCGTGAAAATGTCGAAATTTGAGCCAAATAAGCATGATTTGCGAAAAGTTTTGTTTTTTGCCTTCAATTCGAAAAAAATCGATGGGTAAGGCACTCGAATGATTGTAGAAACTTATGGTGAGGCTAGTTTTAGTGAAAGAATGTGCCGAGAATGGTTCCAACTCTAGAAAATTGATGATTTCGACGTGGAAGACAGGAGCTTCCCGAAAGTTTGAAGACGCAGAATTGGAGCCATTACTGTATGAAAATACATGTCAAACGCAACTTACAGATTTATTGCGCGTGACTCAGAAAGCCAAAACGGCAAAAAAGGAAGCGTTTCTGCATCGTATTGTGACTGACGATGAAAAGTGGGTCCATTACAATAATCCAAAGTATAGATTATCGTAAAGGTGTCGCGGTCGTGCATCAACATCGACGGCCTAGCCAAACATGCATGGCTCGAAGATCATACTATGTATTTGGTGGGACCAGATCGGGTAAAACCATCGCAGGAGCTCACTACCAAACGCAACTGATGCGTTTGAGCCGAGCATTGAAGGAAAAACGGTCAAAATACGAGCAAAGACACGACAAAGTGATTTTGCAGCACGACAACACTCGGCCACATGTTGCTAAGGTTGTTAAAACCTACCTGGAAACACTGAAATGGAACATGCTATCCCAACCACCCCGTCTGACTATTACCTCTTCCGATCAATGATGCGTGCCCAGCTGAACAGCACTTCCGATCTTACGAAGAGACCAAAAATTTGGGTCAATTGGGGAGAAGTTTTTTCAGCATGGAATCCGTATACTCCCAGAAAGATGGGAAAAAGTTGGACAATACTTTTAAGCATAATTATGTGACAATTTTTCCACGATAAAACCTCAAATTTTGGGCGGCTTTCCATGTCATGATATTTGGTTGCTATTGGAACTGTTTTTTTTTGAACAGACCTCGTGTTCAAAAAGTATCGCGAATTTTCTATTTTTTCAAAAATTATTTATGTATTCATGAATATCTATTTTGTCCCCTTCAAAGTAATCCCCACCAGATATTATACACTTGTGCCAACGTTTTTTTCCAATGCTCGAAAAAAGCTCGTCTTTCGATGCCGTCTTTATCTCCTCAATCGTAGCGTAACGTCGTCCTTTTATGGGGCTCTTCAGTTTCGGGAACAAGAAAAAATCACAGGCGGCCAGATCTGGAGAATACTGTGGCTACGGCATTTTTATTGTGTTGTTTTTGTGCCAAAAATGGCAAAAGCCAATTTTTGTTCTTCCACAAATCCGGTCGTTTCTGGCGGATTTCTTCTCGCAACTTCCGCATAACTTGCAGATAATATTCCGAACTTATGATGCACCACGCTCGTGTAATCGAAGAAAACTGTAAGCAAAACCTTCACATTCGACCGGACTTGGCACGCTTTATTCGGAGTGGGCTCGTGCGGCAGCTTCCATTGGAATGATTGAGCTTCGGTTTCTACGTCATAATCATAAACCCATGATTCGTCACCAGTTATGACCCTCTCGAGCAAATTTGGTCTTTGATCCGAAATTGAGCAAAAATCGAAGATGAGCCAAAACACGTGCAAGCAAAGCAGCTGTCATAAATTAACTGAAAATTCAAAATGGCCGAACTTGTCAGTATAAGTGAAAGACATGAGTACAAAAATCGAATATACGTAACCCGCGGAAATTCAAAATTCGCGATACTTTTTGAACAGAACTCGTATAGTTTAGATAAAAATCTTCAAGTTAAAATCAAGAAAATTCATTTAATCATATGATAAAAAAAATTTAACTACTCGTAATATTATCTTAAATGGAAAATTTGTTTAAAAATTGTAAAATAACCGATCTGTACTTTTCGAATTATTTAATTTTAATAATTTTATTATTATTAAAGGGAAACTTTTGAGTTTTCAGTAGTGCCCAGGATGCCATACACCATTTAAAGCATTAGAAATATTTAAAAATACAATATTTTTGGAAAATACTTTTTCCTCTCAAGAAGGGTAGAAATTTTTAGATCAGAAGCAAAATTGATAATCACAAATGGATAGAGTCGTTTTAATAGATTTTTTTTTTTTTTTAATTTGATCAAGGATTAATAGAAGGCTTATATAGATTTATAGTAAAATGGAAAAAATTAATTTTTATATATAAAATATATCTACTACTATTTTTATTTCTTAGCTTTTGTGAATTCGTATTTTTAATATTGTTTGCATATCAAATGAACAATAACTTTTTATACAATATTTAATATATAAAAGCTATAATAATAATAATAATAATAATAATAATGATATTATATCTAAAATAAAAAAAAAAATGAATTTAATGTTAATGGAAATCGTACGACAATATGAAGATGAAAAGACGATCATCAAAAATACCCCAACTGTATTGCTGTTGATTTCTCTATGCACGACTGAGCATATTTTGATGAACACTCCATACGAATACGTGCGTATGCATTTGAATAACGAAAACTTATATGATATTTCCCAGTCATACTCGTAAATTATAATATATAAAAAAAATTTGTACGAGCATATAACGACAGCAAAGCACTTCATGTCAGGCAGTCTAATATAAAATACCTGAGATATCAACATCAGTAAATGCTTTTATGAAAATTCACATTCAACCATCATGAAAATATTAAAACATGGCTACTAATAAAGAGTGCACAGAACGAAAGTGTATGCAATAAAAATCCACTTTTTTCCCATAAAATCCCCTCTTCCAGAAATTTCTAATTTAGTTTGCTTGCTGCTTACCTTATTATTATTACGAGTAGTAGTCAGTCGTCCTTTATCAATGCTGGGGCTTTGTACTTCTCTAACCTTTCCGTTTCTGGTAAATTTTTAAAAACTTCTTCACACAAAAAAAAAATAAGAACATTTTAATTTTATTTTTATGAATAATATTATTGGACCGTGTCGATATAGTATATTTACCATCATTTAATAAGAGCACATTTCCGATTTATATGAAAAGATAAAAGAAAGTTGCACTAACATCCCGCCTGAGGGAGAATATTGTACATTGTTAAATGGGATTTTTTCGTTTACAGCAGAAAAAAGTCAACCATTTCTATATGATATTTATTGGAATTTTTATTATATACCTTCAATAATAAAATGTTCAATATTTAACATCCAAATAATTTAAATATTTCAATTTTATGAATATTAATATTTTTTTTTTTTAAATAAAAATTCACTGTATTAAAAATGAAGGAAATTTTTTCAACCCCAATTCTTGATGGCATCCAAAATAAAATATAATTTTTTTAATAATTTTATTAAATATAAACAAAAACAAAAAATCGAACACCCTTTTAGATGGGACAGTTAGGGCGTGTCAAGGCAGTGTTTAACTGGTGTATCAGACTAGCCAGTGGAGCACGACGGACTTCCTCTTTGAATTCAATCCTGATCGAATTTGGTCGAAAAGCCAATTTTTTTTTGTATCCCTTCAAAAACCTCGAATCAAATTAATTTATCTAAAATCTTTGCTTTTTAATTATCCTATCTTTAAAACCATAGTAGTTAAAGCTATTATAACCACGCCCAATTCGAAAAGAAATTCATCCTTTTTATTATTTTTAATTATCTCAATATTAGAGAAAGATCCTTTCACTTTGTCTCTCCAATCCTGATTGGAAGCTGTGCTTCGGAGCAATATTGAGTATATCTACGTCTTAAGATAGGCTTAAGAAGTCAACTATCGACCTGCCTATCTACAGGAATCTTTTTCTTGAACAGTTATGTTTACCAGGTGTATAAGCTTAAATCCAATGTTTTTTGGTCAAAAAAACACATGTTTTTTTTTTCATAGAAAGTAAAAACAAATTTATTCAAAGTACTTGCCCTCGCTAGCTATACATTTTTCCCATCTTTCGGGCAATTTCTGGATACCACCCAAAAAAAAATTGTTCTCTTTCGAGGCAAACAACTCATCAAGCCATTTTCGGACGTCTTCGTAAGAATCGAAGTGCTGCTCAGCGAGCGCGTGGCCCATAGACGAAAACAGGTTCTAGTCGGAAGGGGCAGGTCAAGTGAATAAGCGGGGTGGGGTGGCACCTCCCAGTTGAGTGTCACCAAGTAGTTTCGGACCATTTTTGACGTGTGCAATGGTGCGTTGTCGTGGAGGAAAATTAGCTTGTCATGTCTTTGTTGATAATCCGTCGGTGCAATTTAATCAATTGTTGGTGGTAGCGGTGGGCATTGACAGTTTCACCAGGTTTCAACATATCATACTAGACGATACCCTGCTGATCCCACCAAAAGGACAGCATTGTCTTCCGTCCGAAGCGATTTGGTCTTGATGGAAGATGTTGATGGTTGGCCGGGATCAACAGACGATTTGTTGCGTATAGGATTGTCGAAATATATCAACTTTTCATCGCCTGTCACAATCCGATGCAGGAACAACTTTCTTTTTTGCCTGGCGAGCAAGGTTTCGCATGTGTTTTGGCGTCGCTCCATCTGCCTATCGTTCAATTCATGCGGAACCCATTTTCCGCCGATCTTTTCAATCTTCCCTATGGCACGCAGACACATGGAAATAGCTGGTGGAGTAACACTCAATTGCTCCGCGAGCATTTTTTCCAATTGGGTATCGTGTTTGTCCAAAATAGCCTGCAATTGATGGTCCTCAACCTTCCTAGGCCGATTTTCACGCTTCTTGTCCCACTAGTCAAAATTGCTTTCTTTGAACCGACGAAACCAATTTTGGCACGTAGTTTCCGATAAATCACTGTCTCCATAAGAATTCGATACGATTCGGCAGCCGATTTCTTCAAATTGAATCAGAAAAGCAGACCTTCCCGCATATGCTCTTTTTCTGGCACAAAACTAGATATGCTTACCAAAGGAAAAATGTATGTTGTTTAACGAAATTGCTGACAATGTGCACTTATTATTGTTGACAGATGTCAAACTCATAAAAAAAAAGTATGGCGTGCCCATGGTAGCCTAATACGCTCACTCACGTCATCTATTACCAAAACAGCGGATTTAACCTTATACACCTGGTATCAAGGCTTATCTGATCCAAATCGGCAATTTTAATAATGGGGTCCTTTCATACAGGGCAACCGCTCTACGTGGCCCTATAAATTATCCTGTACTCAACAAGATTCGACAAAACTTACTCAACAATATGTTCCTTGAGTTGTGTTTAATGCCGGGGCATGGGTGAATTATGAGAAGTGAACATGCTGATCAGGTGGCTTGAGAAATTCTCTGTCGTTCGGTTCTTACAGCTATCCCGAATCTGCCTCATCTACTTACAGAATATCAAACGTAGAACTATAGACTGGACTAATAGTTAGACCTCTCAGGCGTCTCACTAGCAAACTACCAACAATCCAGTCTACTCAACAGTCAACATAAAAAACTGCTCACAATTTAGATAGGTCACACTTCTGTTACCCAATTACTTTCTTTTGGAAACCACAAACATCCTAACTGCCAATCCTGTACCGTTTGGCCTACTATCACCGATATTTTAAGCAAATGTTCCTACCATCCTGAAGCTCCTAGATTTCCAAAGTCGCCTTTTAACCTGATCAAAAACACACTAACAAACTACAACTGATCTAGTCTATTAAAACCTGATGCGTTTCGCTTAGGAAACTGGTAACCTGACTGGCCCACATACACAAAAACTTATTCTCATCAAACTTGGCCGCATGGTCGTCGTGCTATAAAATGGCTCTAAAAATAAAAATAAATAAACAAAAATGTAAATTTAATGCTGAAAAATTTCTATATTAACAAAAATTATACAAAATGAGTAAATTGACTATGAAAATTTTTCAAATACAAAGTGTGGTAGAAATGAGATCTAAGCTTAATCTGGCAACAATGCGGATCTCTCCTCTTCATGACTGGTACGTTAGTGTGTCTTAGACGTACCAGTTTCGACATCGTTTTGTAATTATGTGACCCGATAGAAAGTTATAAGTTAAATTGTGTTTTTGTAGTGCGTCACAAAAAATGTCACAGCGAAATTAGGGGCACGAATGTGCCATGGAATTTTGTGTCAAGCTTGATGAATCTGCCAGTTTGACTGACAAAAATTTACCTATGAGAGAGTATAGAATTTTCGGTGGCATAAAATATTTTTTGTCATGGTAGCGAAGCAGTCGAAGACGAACCTCATTAAGGGAGTTCTTCAGCATAGCAAACTGATGCAAATTCAGAACTTTTCAATAACTTCTTTATTTAAAAGGCTTATTATTATTATAAAAAAAAAATCCTTAAAAAATTCAGAAAAAGGGTGTTTTGCATGAAATCGGTCGTTGCAGATACTTGAGAACGTCCTCTGTCACATAGCCATCAGTATCAACGAGATTTTATCGAAAAAATAAATTCCTGACGTTCCCCCAATTCCTACTCACCTATTTTCACCTGATCTATGGTAAGTCCGCATGCGTTCTCACACGTTCCCCTAGATCGAAAATAACGTCTAAGAAAACACTTCAAGATACTATACGTATCGATAATATCCAAATGAGTGTAATTCAAGATACACTCCTTTGGATGTTATCGACAATACCATAAAGTATATCCTTAATACTCGTATTATGAAATTTTTTCAAGCCTTCCGAAACATCTCATATAACAAATAGAATTTTTGATAGAAATTTTCTTTAAAAAATTTTCATTAAATATTTTTCCATTTTCTATTTTAATTTTTTTTTTTAATAAATATTATCTGATATTTTTCAATTGTCGTATCTTATTTTAAATTGAAAACAAAATGCTTTGTCATCTCCCCAAAAAATAAAAAAACCAAAAAAAGTAAAATAAATTCCGTGGATTGAATTGGATCACTTCCATTTAGTGAGCCGAATGCCCATTGACACTAAACAAAAAACAATATCAAATTGAGTATAAAAATGATGTGTTTTTTTAAAATGAAGAAAAAATATGAAAATGTTAAAAGGGGGCCCTAAATGGTGGGGAGTAGAGTAGTTAGAAGAATGGAATGTGTTTACACAAGGACTAAAGAGTTTGAGAAATTTTATAGAAAATAATTTCAAAACGAAGAATGGGAAAATTTGATTTCGCAGAAAAAATTATCTTGACTTTTTCTTCGATCCTTTTTATTTTCTGTAATTTTTTTTTTTTGTACTTATTGCTTGTTTGTTTCTGCGTTACGAAAGGATGGAAGGGAAAATTTTCTGTTGAAATCAGAATCAAATCTAATGTACACATTACACTATTTGCATTCGCAATAAATTCAATTTCGAATAGATTGATAATGTCGCTAGTTGAAAAGATGGCCGGGCAAGTTTTCCATTTACCCGGCGACTCTCATCTTTGTATATTGTCGGCGGCGTCTGTACGGGATGACTTCTATTACTAGACAGAGTCACGTCAACATAAGTAAATGTGACGCCATCTTTCCCATTCCTTTATTAGTGGCAAAAAATATATTCCATCACCGTCGTCAGTTTAAGGTGATGAAGATAAATCGTATCGAAACGCTTCGAAGGCCATGAAGTTAGTAGCAATTGCCTTTGAAAATTACTTTGCCGCTAGCAATGGCATTTTCATGGCTGTTTGGGCATCCTTTGTCGCCAGTGGAGAAAAAATATATATCGATTGCATGTAAGACGATATCCCTGAACAGGATACATTCCGTTCTTGATTAGCATATGTGCTCCTTGTCGCATGAATCCTATGCTAATTTTCCAAAAAAAATTTTGTCTCAATCTTTTCTGTTCTGTTTTTTTCCCCCCTTTTATTCTAATTTTGAAATTTTGATAAAAAATAAAAGTGCACACATATAAGAAAATTCATATTTAATCGTATTTTTCAAATTAACACCATTTGATGAATAACTGAATTTTTATGAAAAGTCTTTTATGTGGGATTTTTTTTTTTGCAAAATGGCGAAATTTGTTTATGGAGTTTTTATTTGTTTATTTGCTTGAATGGAAAATCCCAAGGACTTGAGCGAAAAAATATTTGTTGATTATTGGGAATAAGTTATTGTCCTTGTTAGGTTGTACTAAATTTTCGGGTTTGATGGAATAGTTGTTCTTGTGTATTGAACAAGTATATTTGTTTGATATAAGATCCCTAGACCTATTGTAAGTTAATTATGAAATTAACTTACAATAGGTCTACGGATCAAGTTAAGAAATGATGTGTGAGAACAGAATATCCCTTTTGAATTCTAAGCAGATTCTTTGTTAATAATTTTCCCATCCGAGACATTCTCCGGTACTAATTGCCCCCAGGGCTACGTGCTAGACGCATTTAGGACCCTAGAATAATAGTGTGGTATTTAAAGGATATGTGCTAGGGATCCCTTAAATGTTTGGAAGTAGTCTCTAATACCCTCTGTACTAAATGAACTTAAGACCCTAGAATATCGATAAGATATTCATAAAACATATACCAGGGGTCCCTTAGATGTGTGGTAGTAATTCCTTCTACTCTCAAAGCTAGATGTAGTTAAGACCCTAGAATATTGGTGATGGATTCATAAGACATATGCTAGGGATTCCTAAAATATTTTACAGGAGTCCCTAATATTCTATGAACTAAATGCACTTAAGACCCTAGAATAACGGTTCGGCATTTATAAGACATGTGCTAGGAATCCCGAAAATATTTGGCATGAGTCCCTAATACTCTCTTAGCTAAATTCACTTAAGATCCTAGAATATCGATAAGGTATTCATAAAACATATACTAGGGGTCCCTAAGATGTGTGGTAGTAATTCCTTCTACTCTCAAAGCTAGATGTAGTTAAGACCCTCGAATATCGGTGATGGATTCATAAGACATGTGCTAGGGATCCCGAAAATGTTTGACAGGAGTCCCTAATACTCTCTGTTCTTAATGCATTTAAGACCCTAGAATATCGGTTCGGCATTTATAAGACATGTGCTAGGAATCCCTAAAATATTTGGCGGGAATGCCTAATTCTCTCTGAGCTAAATAGACTTAAGACCCTAGAATGTCACTAAGGTATTCATAAAACATATATTAGGGGTCCCTAAGATGTGTGGTAGTAGTTCCTTCTACTGTATGATTTAAATGTTGTTAAGACCTTAGAATATCGATGCGGCATTTATAAGACATGTGCTAGGGATCCCGAAAATGTTTGACAGGAGTCCCTAATACTCTCTGTGCTAAATGCATTTAAGACCCTAGAATATCGGTTCGGCATTTATAAGACATGTGCTAGGAATCCCTAAAATATTTGGCGGGAATGCCTAATTCTCTCTGAGCTAAATAGACTTAAGACCCTAGAATGTCACTAAGGTATTCATAAAACATATATTAGGGGTCCCTAAGATGTGTGGTAGTAGTTCCTTCTACTGTATGAGTTAAATGTTGTTAAGGCCCTAGAATACTCTCTGTGCTAGATGCATTAAGGCCCTATAATACCTATTTAGGCCTACCAGACTGTCACTGTAGATGATAATATTTCGCTGATTGGTAATGCAAACTGATTATCAATAAAAACCATTTTTTTTCTATTTTTTTTCTCATTTATCAAAGACAATATTTTATTTTTATTGATTAAAAAATTTCTAAATAAAAATTGTTGTAAATTAATTGTAAATAATATTCTTCCTGTCATAAATTTTGATGAAGGGCGCACATATCTTTAAGTTGGTTTTGTTAATATCTAAAAAAAATAATAAGCCATTCTTTCGTCTGTAGTAGTTTCTATAAATATTCATATTTAATTTGATAGTTTAAACTATTTTCAAATTTTTATTTTTATTAATATATTATTTAAGATATGATTTTTATTCACAAACAAACTACGTTTAGAAGATAATGTTTTTTTTTGTATAAAGTTATTCTTAGTTGAGTATCCATCGTAGACTTACACTTAGTATAAAAGTCCATATAATAATTTTATTCATTAAAATAAAATTATTATATGGACTTTTGTATGAATAATATTTATTCGACTAAATTTTGTACTCCAAAGCCTACTCAAAATTCGCTCAAAACGAACTATAGTCAATAAACAGACTACAGTATTTTCATAATCTTATGAAAAAATTCAATAAAAATTTCCAAAAGTCAATTAATAATTTTTAATATTATTAAAAATTTGCAGCAGTTGAAAAATGTTTTCAATGAAATTTCTTTTTCAGTAAAAATATTCGGGAATAATTTTCAGAAAGAATTCTTGTGAAAGTATGAAAATATATGAAATTTTCCAAATACAAATAAATGGCAAAACGGAGACAATTATTTAAATCGCTATTTACTCTGGCACAACTTTCTCGACCAGCAAATTTAATTAACCTCAAACAGTGATTAAATTAAAAACTATTCAGTATTAAATTCGTTCTTATGTTCAAGGGACAGAAACTGACTGAATGTTACTAATTTACTATTACTTAGTACATATTGAATTTGTGCAAATCAAACCGATTTAAAAAAAAACTATTTGTCATGAGAATATTTTTGAATAGAATTTTTTTTTTGCTCAATTTTTGAGAGATGAATTTATTTGAAAAACAGATTTTTTATAAGCGGCAATCCCAGAAATACCCGGCCTGACAAAGAAAACACCAAAATTTTTCAAAAAAAACATATTTATTTCTCAACAAAGTATCTTTTTTGCTCGATACACTTTACCCAATGATGTGAAATATGTTCGATACTCTGTTTATGTAGTAAGAACCGTCGAGCTTCTCAAAATAGCTATTAATCGTACACTTCATCTTCTAATTGTTGGCGAATCTTTTACCACGGCGCCATTTTTTTTAAAATTTGGAAAGAGCAAATAATCCGAGGGGGCTAAATCCTGGAAACAGGGTGAGTGAAGAAGCAGTTCGAAATTTAACTTATTGATCTTGAGCATCACGATAATGTAGGTGTGAACTGGTACATTTTATTTTTCATCAAATGCGCCCGTTTTTTCTGGACTTTATCACTTAAACGCTACAATAAATTTGCATAATACTCGCCATTGATAATTTTTCCTTTTTGAAGACAATCAATAAAAATTATCCCACGCGTATCCCAGCAGATGGAACTGTCTTCTCCTTCTTTGGAGCTGATTCTCACCTTTCAGTCAATTTATTTTGATTATTCCTTGGACCCACACATCACCAAAAACATCACCAAACACTTAATTGACGACTCCATTTATGTTCCATTGTGAGCAAACGCGACAGCTATTTTTCAGTCGACAATCTTCTAATACCATTTTGTGGATGTTTTTCACCTCATTTGGGCAGCCAAAGCGATGTTCTTTTTTGCAGCTCATACGGCCTCCCAATATTTTATTGTTGTAAGCTGACGAGCAGACTCTCCCACAGTTCATACTATTATTGGCTGTCAAACAAATTCTATCAAACTTAAGCTTAATAAGATTGATACTTTTGACCATTGAATTTTTTTTCAAATAACAACTGCCATTTAATACGTCAGGTCAGGTATTTCTGGAACTGCCCTCGTAAATTTTTTTTTTTTTTTTTTTTTTTTTGGTAACAAGCAAAAACCTAATTTTTTTTTCTCTCTTCATAAAAAGAAAAATTGTTCAATAAAAATATACTCGAATATCTTCTATCATGAGATAAATATCTATTATTAAACTTTCAACGCTAGATTATAGTGATTACAGATCTCTTCGAGATGTTCAATAAAATTCATATAATTTTAGCCAAACGCAGAAAGTGAATTTTTTGTGAATGTATCCGATTATAATATTCTTTTTTTTTTTTTTTTTTTTTTTGAATAATCAATTTGAGTTACTAAAACTGTGATAAAATCATAACATAAAAAGAAGAAGAAGAAGAAGAAAAAAACTTAATGTCTACAAAGTGGCTAGAGGCATGCTTCCAACGGAAGGATGAAAGAGATTATTATCCTTTTTTCAATTGATAAAATAACATCGTACGATATTTTCTTTAAGGACACCTCTTCACGTACTCGGTGCGATTTGCTTTAAGAATATTTGAATTGCTCATATTTGAACGTTTTCGGGGCAAGTACAAGTAGATCCTCAATATTTATATATGTGTGTATGTATGCATGTATAGGTTATTATATACACATACAACGAGACTATAAAAAATTATATCTCAATTTAGTTAAAAATAAAAGTTTTACTCTATACTTTTCTGTCTCACTCAGCCAATCTTATTCATATTTTGGGATTTGATTCAAGGTGTACATATACTTAAGAAGAAAAAAGTCAATTTGTCTAAATGATTCAAAATCCTTTTTTTTTTTATCACCAATACCAGCAGAGTATAAATAAAGTCAAAAAAAAAAAGAAGAAAATCAAAAACTTGATACTAGAAATAGATTTGAATAGAAGAAAAATAAAGAAGCTAAGGAAGCTAGAGGCATAAAAGATTCTTTTTTAACTTTCTTAAAAATACAAAGAAATCTATCTAACAATTTCCAATGGACATATTCTCTATATATACCATATATATTTATTGTAGGAAGTGTGTGTGTGTGTATGTGTGTTTTTTTGTTGTTGAAATTGAAGTTAAATAAAGAAAAATCCTGTCAAGAATCATGTTGAAGGTGTTGATTTTTATCGGTTCATTTTGTATCTGTCCAAAAACCTGAAACATTTTCAATACGATCGATATATACACATACAATATATTTTAAGGATACTTACTCGATTCGACTTTGATTTTTATCATATTCGCCTATAATAGAATCAAACGAGTATTTGAAGAGTAAAAAAAAACTAAAAAAACTTTTTTTCTTCTTCTTCTTTTTTTTTTTTTTTTATAATGCACACAAGTACACTATTACCACTTGGATCTATTATCCTTTGCACGAATTATAAAATATAAGCACTCTAAGAACGGATATGAAGACTCTTAAAAATATGAAATACACTTAAGTGTGGAAATATGAGAAATAAATGGTTCGGCATCCTTTTAAAAAAAAAAAATTCGATTCTGTTTCTATTTTTGGTATGAGTGTGTATGTAGGTTTTTTTCTTCTTCTTCTTCTTCTTCTTTATTCTAATCTATTTTCCTGTATTGGTTTTGTTCTCTTTTTCACTTTAAAAATTTCTTTCTCTTGATTTGATTGTGGGTGTATTTTTTTTTTGTGTACTCATTTTCGTATTATAGAAAAAAAAAATCTTTGTTGATTCGAAATGGTACGTGCTTGACAAGATTTCAAGTTGATTTCGAGTAGAATCTGAATCTGAACCTAGATCTCATTCTGTCCATGGACCAAATCTGAAACCTAGAAGATATATATCATTTTGTCCCTGATCCAATTTTCATATTTAAAATTCTGAATAATGATGCCAACAAGAATCTTACGTCTATTAACTATTCTATAAGCAAACATGCTCGCTCTATACATTATGTATGAGATTATATTTTAGATTTGAATTTTACCTTATAATATTTTTTTTGTGTATAGATCTGTGTATATTATATAATATCCATAATATAAATATATATATACTCATATTGACCTCATCATATAACATTATTTCATCTATTTGATATCATCATCTTTGATTTATATTATAACGTAACGTTTTTATTGGATATCCAGTTTCTTAATATATCCTTTCAATTGGAATTTTTCAATACGAAAGGAAATTCTTTTGCACTCTTCGTATTTTTCCTACAGTTTCTTACTGATTTTCTCAATAATATTGGCAGGATGAAAGAAAGAAAAAAAACGGTATAGAAAAAATTCCTACAGCCTAACTTTTGGAATATCGTTAGTAAACAACCAGACCTACCCAGTCCCAAATAAATAGAAATTCTCTAAATAAGGAAAAAGGAAAAATGCAATTTTCAAGGATATTCAGTTTTTGTGGGAAAAGAACTAGGATGAAAGTGAAAAGAAATTTTAGAGGAGAATTTTAAGAATCTTCAAATTTACAAAAGGACAATTTTCTTTTTTTGTTTTCGTTTGGCTTTAGACCTTTTCCACCCCTATCCGATTCGGACATTTTCTCTTCTCTACTTTTGAACAAAATACTGTCTATAATGGAATTTTCAATTAATCTGTTTTTAAAAGCAGTTTCCCAAATCATTCTTTTGCTTTCATATTTTATTTTTATTCTATTCTATTTCTATATTTTTTTTTTCTTCCATTCCGATAAGTTTCACTCTCTTTGATTATTTTTCTATTCAATTTGGTTATAACTATTAATATGAGAGCATATATGTATATATTTTTAGTAATTATTAATTTTATTAGAAGGATTTTTTATTACTATATCAATTTTTAAGGATGCGGAAGAGAGAGACAATAACTTTTATTATTTAAGAATATTATTATATAATATCCTTGAAGATTTTCAAATCCCAGTAGAATGTTCTTCTGCTGTAATATTGAAATAACGTTTTAAGAGAAGAGTATCACATCGGAATTTTTGTATTGTCGTAAGTTTTTTTTTTTGGAAATAGATTAAACAATCTGTGAAAAATGAGACTTGCTTGGAGGACCTTTGTTTTTTTCTTTTACTTCTGTATTTTTTTTCCCGAAATGGCAGTTTTTAGATAACAAATACTGATCGAATGTTGGTTACATTTTTTTCTTAAAAAAAATGCAACAAAAAAAAAACATGCACACAAAATAATAACTTGCAGGTATAGAATAGAAGATTTGCCCTTTTCTATCTACCTACTGGGTTGTTATTATGTATCTGCGCACATGTATTTATTTTTTTTATTATAGTATGGTGGAAAACATTGAAAGACAATTTTGTGGACTTTCATCCAATAAAACTCTACCATACACATTTATGTATTTTTGCGAGAATCAGTCGCCAGGCGTTACATTGGGTGTACCAATTACTGTACGATTCCGTTCTGAACGTTAGCCAGGCGAAGTGTCTTTAGGACTGCTGTTGTGAAAACATCGACAGTGTCCCAAAATTTGGGATATTTTTTAGACTGTTGTGAAAATATTGACAGTCTCCCAAAAGTTGGGACATTGTTTAGAATGCTGTAAAAATATCGACACTGACAAAAAAATGGGGTGTCTTTAGGAATGCTGTCGTGAAAACATCGACAGTATCCCAAAATTTGGGACATTTTTTAGACTGCTATGAAAATATCGATAGTGACTCAAAAATGGGGTGTCGTTAGGACTGCTGTAGTAAGAACATCGACAGTGTCCCAAAATTTGGGACATTTTTTAGAATGCTGTGAAAATATCGACAATGACTCAAAAATGGGGTGTCTTTAGAACTGCTATTGTGAAAACATCGACAGTGTCCCAAAATTTAGGATATTTTTTAGACTGCTGTGAAAATATCGACAGTGCTCCAAAAATGGGGTGTCTTTAGGAATGCTGTCGTGAAAACATCGACAGTGTCCCAAAATTTGAGACATTTTTTAGAATACTGTAAAAATATGGACACTGACTCAAAAATGGGGTGTCTTTAGAACTGCTATTGTGAAAATATCGACAGTGTCCCAAAATTTGGGACATTTTTTAAACTGCTGTGAAAATATCAACAGTGTTCAAAAAATGGGGTGTCTTTAGGAATGCTGTTGTGAAAAAATTTTGGGACATTTTTTAGACTGCTGTGAAAATGTCGACAGTGACTCAAAAATGGGGTGTCTTTAGAACTGCTATTGTGAAAATATCGACAGTGTCCCAAAACTTGGGATATTTTTTCGACTGCTGTGAAAATATCGACAGTGTCCCGAACATGGGGTGTATTTAGGATTGCTGTCGTGAAAATATCGATAGTGTCCCAAAATTTCGGACATTTTTTAGACTGCTGTGAGTGTGTCTTTAGGACTGCGGTAATGAAAACTTTAGAAAATGGGGTGTCTTTAGGACTGCGGTAATGAAAACATCGACAGTGTCCCAATTTTACGAAATTTACCAATTACTGTTCGTCTCTGTTGGTGGTCCAACATTAGGACCACCACTATGGTTAAAGGTGTCAAAGGATGGCCAACACATTTTTATAGCCCACCATTTGAAATTGGGGATAATAAAATAAGACGTATTTCGCACTCCTTACCAGCCCACCCGCTATAACAAAGACATATTGGACTATTGTTAAATTTAAAGCAATGTTTCTAAGCTCAAAAGCAGTCATGTCCCATCAAAAAGTGAGATAAGTAGTAGCCAAGCTCATTATGTCGTCGATCTATTAACGGATCAACAGCCGCGATGAAACTGATCCCACCGATATTGCCACATCCTCCTTCGTTTCTGTCCACAATATAAGACCCAAATCGCGCCAACGCGTTATTCTGAGGTCTCTGACAGAGCAGCTTCTGTCGCTCATCTGCCAGAATTTTGTTCAGTATCATTCTGGCCAAAATGCAAAGGGTCTCATGTGACACTATTCGGAATATGCAGGCTACCCTCCTACAGTAGACTGAGAAAGATTCAGGTATGTATGTTGCTCTAATCAGCCTATTCGCATAGAGCAGGCCTGGGTCCTCCAAGGCTCGGAATAAGGCGGGCAAGTGCTATAATTACCCTCTCTGCCTTCCTACGTACATATAATAGATGTTTCTGAAACAAAATCCTGGCATCAATTGTCATCCTCGGGTACTTTAGCGATAGTCCCAAGGTTACCCCATGTTTGCTAATTCTAACAGCAATGGTTTTTCTACACTTACTACCCATGCTGAGCACTACCTCTGTCTTAAGGTCTGCAATCTGAAGGTCAGCTGCCAGAAGCCAACGTCGAACAGAAGGAATAGTTTCATTACAGGTATGCGATATTTCTCGTATTCTCTGAGATATGCAGCTTAATAATATCGCAAAGGTCAACCAAGAGCCAAAGACAGAGACCTGTAGGACCCTCTTCCGTAGTCCTGTATGACTTATTCTCACTGCTCTTCATGTACGGAAGAGTTCTACTACTCAGCAAGGCTGCTATTATCTTTACGTCAAGAGTTATGACCGAGGAGTACTTTATAAAACCTCTTCTCCACCGCTTGCCCTCGATGTCCTCATGCGCAGTGCTAATGACCAAATCGATAGCATCTAAAGTGGATCGTTCCTTCCTGAAGTGATATCGGCTTTCTTCACCCTTCGGTGAATTCTTCAAATCTATTACATAAAATAAGTGCAAAGATTTTTTGCACCGTGTCCAAAACTGTAGGCTGAAGAATTCACAGCTGCCCCCTAGCCTTTGGTAGTAGCATACGCACAAAGCGTCACCTGTGCCAAAGTTCCCCTACTCAGACAAGTATTGAACATAACCAAATATAAATTTTTATCCGCTGCAATAGTTGCTTTCCAGGTGCCTTTTTATCCCAAATTCTTATGCATGCTCGGAGGCTTTCATCCTGAATAATTCATCAGACCTCCAATGTAGCCACCGCTTACTAAGGGACGATGTTGGTGATAATTCTATTCAGCAGATTAGACAAGTTTGGAGCTACACTCAATTAAAATACTCAACCAACTTTTAAACAATATTAAAGAAATTAACTAATTTTAAAGATTTACAAATCCCGAACACATTAAAAAACAAAGTAATATTATTAAATTGGTTAATGTTGTATTAATAAAAATAAACACGATATAAAAAAGATTATTTAAATTAACAAAATTATATCTGCGATCATTTCAGTATGATTCGAAAAGGGTACACAACCTTTCCGACCTATACAAATACAAATATTTAGTATCATATCTACTTTAACAAATAACTTTTTCTAATTTGTGGTTAAATTTTTACCAAAAGAAAAATGAAAATAAAAATAAATATTTTTAAAAAGGAAAATAATTAAAATAAAAATGACCGCATGTTTTTGTCATATTTTAAATATTTTTCTGATGAAGAAAACCCTTTTTACATTTTGTCATTTGCTTTTCGTTTTTATTTAATTATTTTCAAAGTATTAATTATTTATATTCTTTAAGTATTAATTATTTAAAAGCTTTTTAAGGCAAGTTGGTTGGTTAATTTTATATTATCATATCAGATATAAAAATTTAAATGAAAGCACATATCGGCCCTATTGTCTTCCCCTTTTTTAATTATATGAGCGCCATCTCTTATATTTACTATTAATTAAATTTGGTGAAAACTCTTTTACGCATAATCGAACAATTCATATATACGAGTATACTTGGATTAAGTTATTTTTCTTTATATAATTTTTAATTAATTAATTTAAATTTAAAAAAAAAAGTGTTTTAAAATATAATTTGAATAATTTAAAATATAGTTTAAAGGAAACCAATGAACATGACTAGGAATTTGCATTTGTCATTTGATTGTGGGAAAAAACTATTTAGTCTTGCTTTGTGGCTAGCATATATTGGGGATATGGGGTGGGGGGGGGTGTTGTGTTTATGTATTTTACCAGCCCACTATCGTCTTCGCACCCAAACATAACAAATACAAATATCACGCGTAAAGGAGATTTTATTTTACTTGAGGAAGCTCCGAAGACTGAAACAGGTTCAACAAAAAACCAATCGGGAGGTGTTAAAGTTCTCAGATGTTAGGCAAAGGTGAGAGAAAATATTTCATAGTGATTATGATGAAATAAGCTTCAACAAAATAATAGGGAAAAATCTAACCCAAGGTAAAAAAGAAAAAAAAACTAAAATCGATGTAGATGAGGAAGAAGGTGACTTTGTCCCAAAACTGCCCATTCAACTTCTGACTGGATGATAGAAGTATTCCTATTTTAGTCTATGACTTACCTGCCTTATCGAAGAACTATAGTAGTAAGATACAAAGGATCGGAAGGAGAAAGGTTAAAAAAAATATTTAACTATTTAACAAACATTTTTATAAAAATCTATATTAACAAAATTCCAATATAGATTTTATTAAAAATGTTTGTTCATTGAAAATATTAATAAAAAATATTTTAAGGTCTGGAAAATCCTTCAGAAAAAATTTTATTTGTATTTATATGCGCTCTTCCTTATTGATCCACTCCATGTAATGGGTGATTTTTTAAGTATTTGGTTTATAAATTTTTTTAAAAATAAAATTTTTATTTAAATCAATAAATCAATGCTTGTAATTTATTTTTTAACGATTATTTTTTATAAATTTTAACTATGACTAAGTTTTAAGTGATTCATGCGAGAGCATCAATTTTGAACCACTTTTTCGAGCATGTCGATTGGTATATCGCTAATAATACATGTAATATTATCTTCTAAGGGTGCAAGTGACGCTGGTTTATCAGCAAAGATAAGTGACGTTACGTAATCATATAAAATATGTAGTCTAGAGGCGTCAAATCGCACGATCTAGGCGGTTAATTCACCGGTCCGAAATGTGAGATATATATCTCTCAATATGTCCATTGTTTCACATCCTGTGTGGCATGTAGCGTCGGTTTTTTAAAACCACATGTTGACCAGATATAGTTCTTACATTTACGGTAAAAAAAAGTTTGAAATCATCGATAACGACCGCCATTGACGGTAATGTTGTGGCCAGCGTCATCTCTAAAGATATACGAAAAGATATTCAGCTTAAAATCGACAATTTTCCTTATTTACGTGCCCATTCAAAAAATGAGCTTCGTCGCTGACCGCATTTTTTTGGTAAAAGAACGGATTTTTTTCAAGCCGGTATAAGGCCTACACACCGAAAATTCGACTCTTTGACAGGTTATTTGGCTTCAGTTCTTGCATAAGCTGTATTTTATACACTTTCGGATGAAGAATATTTGGTAAAATCTTACACATAGTCGAGTAACATAATCCCAATTGCTGTGAACGGCGACGGATAGATAAATTGCGTTCTTCACCAATACTGGATGCTATGGCAGCAATAATAAATTGCTGCGAAATTTTGTCACTAGTAATTTGTAAGCGTTGTTCAGGTGAAGTGCTTCCATGATGAAATGTCAATGCTAACTGAGCAATTTTGACTTTGACACACGTGACGTGTCATGCGCCATCTGTCAAAAAGGAAAAACCACACAGTAAAAATATCACTCGATAATTTGACTTCCCTCCTAGAAGATTCTTGACAAAATAGAGTTGGCTAGCTGTCGATCCGTTATGATAGAGACATCCCAGGTAGAGTGCCATTAGCCGATTTGACCAATACGGTAGGTGCTGATCAAGTTACTGGAGTACAGAAGTTCAATTTTGAGAAGAACGATCAGGGTTGTCTTATTTGATTATTTATCTTCAATAAGGTTATTACATATATCGGAATTGGTTACGGACCGGAATCTTTCACATCTTTTATAATATTTTTTGATGAACATAATTGTAAAAGGTATTTTAATGCCATAGGGGATTTTCTACAAACAAATCTATACGGTCCATCAAATTGACAGACGTCATCCACCAAATTGGCAGATGTCAGTCAACGTGACCTCAAAAAGAAAATTGACTAACTTTTGGCTAAAGTATTAGAGGGTCAGCCAGATTGCCTAATTTGTCAGTCAAATCTGTCCCACAATCAATAGCTATCGTCGGCCACGTTTATCAAAGAGGCTGACGCAAAAATCGGACTATCAGTTGGTGAGACAGATTTTAATTTCTTTATTTTGACAAACAACTTCAAATTTTTGACAGACAAGTTATATTGTAATTTTGATATTAAATCTCGAATTACGATTAATATATTTAAAAAAAAACAACAACTGATAATAAACATTCTTCTCTATTCAAATATATTAAATTAAATGAAGTACATATAATAAATACGAGCAGCTATAAACTCACGAACAATTAAATAAGAAAAATAATATACCATAAAAAAGGGATTTTCTGTAGTAAAAAAAGGTTTTTTTTTAAACTTTAACAGTGCAATACAAAGCAATTTAATAATAAATGTTCCTGAATAAAATGCTCTAATGTAATTTTCATAACAAATCATTAATTTGGTTCTAGAAAATTAATTAGTTGAACAAAAAAACGTGATTTCTGAACAGAACAGCTGACATGACACAAATGTCACATGTCAGCTGACTAATTTCTGCACAACGGTCTGCCAATTTACCTGCCAAAATCGGTCAGCTGACATGTCAGCAGCTTGATCAGCCAACATCACAAATCCGACTATTCGACGATCAGCCATAACAACGACACCATTTGGTGTGGGTTATCATTGGCAGCTCTTTTTTTTTTTAACTGATCTATAGTTTATTGACGGAATAATTCAGAAATTTTTAAATTTTGTAGAATAATTTAAAATACTTATGAAGGTTAAAAATAGGAATTTGGAAAGGGGTTGTTGAGTTTAGAAGCTCTACAATGGAAAGAGTCCTATTCAAGCAAAAATTATGTTTTAAATGGCAATTTACTTCATATATGGAAGATAGTTAGTTGAACACCGCAGGCATTGCATAAAAAACGAGACTGACTTCTGGTCAATAAGCGGGGTGGGGTAACACCTCCCAGGTGAGTGTCGAAAAGTAGTTTCGGACCATTTTGGACGTATGCGATGGTGCGTTGTCGTAGAGGAAAATCAGTTTGTCATCTCTTTGTTGATAATCCGTCTTTTTTTCACGCAGAGCACGGTGCAATTTGATCAGTTTTTGGTGGTAGCGGTGGTCGTTGATAGTTTCACCAGGTTTCAATATCTCATAGTAGACGATACCCTGCTGATCCCACCAAACGCACAGCATCTTCTTCCGTCTGAAGCGATTTGGTCTTGGGGAAGATGTTGGTGGTTGACCGGGATCAACCCACGATTTCTTGAGTTTAGGGTTCTCGAAATATATCCACTTTTCATCGCCTATCACAATCCGATGTAGGAACGACTTTCTTTTTTGTCTGGCGAGCAAGATTTTGCATATGTTTTGGTGTCCCTCCATCTGCCTATCGTGCAATTCATGCGGCACCCATTTTCCGCCGATTTTTTCAATCTTCCCCATGGCACGCAGCCGTATGAAAATTGCTGATTGAGTAACACCCAATTGCTCGGCGAGCATTTTTTGCGATTGGGTATCGTCTTCGTCCAAAAGAGCCTGTAATTGATGGTCCTCAACCTTCCTAGGCCGATTTTCATGCTTCTTGTCCTACAAGTCAAACCGATGAAACCATCTTTGAAACGATGATAAAGCACTGTCACCATAGATGCGATCCGGCAGCCGTTTTCTTCAAACTGAAGCAGAAAAGCAGAGCTTCTTGCATATGCTCTTTTTCTGGCACAAAACTAGACATGATTACCAAAGGAAAAATGTATATTATTGTAAGAAATTGCTGACAATGTGCACTGATTAATTTTGACAGATGACAAACTCATTAAAAAAAAGTATGGTAGCTTAATACGCTCACTCATGCCATTTATGACCAAACAGCGGATTTAAGCTTATACCTCTTGTATAATTTTCCTTAAAAGTTTTGTTGCTTATATAAATTCGTTACTTAAAGAAAAAAATATCTTTAAAAAATTTTGATAATTAAAAAATTAGCAGTAATTTAATTTTCACTTAAATTCTACACAATATAATGCGGTCAGTGGGCTTAATTGTTCTCTACACAAACTAAAAGTTAGCACAGACACTAACCAAAATCAGTGCTTGCTTATGAATATTATTTCCTGTGCTTGCTTATGAATTGTGCAAAGAAACAAATTCTGTAGGAATGAATGACAACTTATATCTACAATTGAAAAATGTTTGTCTGTTGTGGCATGTGTCATATAAAAATAAACTAACGTCTAACAAAAATATATATTAAGACAAAGCGGAGTGAAAAAAAAAACAATTAGAAAATCGATGGATGCCATCCAATATTTATAAATAGCGATAGAAAACCAAAGCAAACCTTAACACTATGCGTCACGTGCATCGCTGACAGATTGCGACGCTGTTAAACTGTTTTCATGTAACAGAAGAAGAAAAAAAAATTCATCTATTTTTTATAAGGTATATTTTTGTAACATATTTCCGCTCTTATTTTAATGGTTTTTTTTTATTTAGTTTTTAATAATTATAAATTTTTCTATCAAATTTTTGTTTGTTTATTTTGTATAAACAGAAAGAGTCAAAAACATTCTTTAAGCACGTTTTACAATTAAATCATATGTACTTGTGGTTTGTCATTGCTTGTATAAAATTAGTCTCATTTAGAAATAAGAAAATATTACAAAAATGTCATAACAATATTATAAAAATTTAAAAAAAAAGAGACCATAAAATTATAGAAAAAACATTACATAAAGGCGTATGCATAAACATACATAATTGTTGATATAAAAATAAAATAGTAACTTGCATTAAAAGTGAAAAGGGATTAAGCGACTACGAGGGCCGTCTGATTAGTCAGTGATAAATTAAAGAAAGCATTTATTTAATCAATGAATATTGATTATATTTGTAACTTTTTTATACCATTCGTGTGGTATGATTTTTTAAACTTTGATAAATAAGCCTTAGTTTAAGTTATAAATTCAGAATTGGATGCAACTTTCTTTCGACCAAGCCATTTCTTCATTGCCGGTAAATGTGCATGTTAAATACGGTCGAAATTTCATTATTCAACTGTTCTAGTAATCTTTTTCAAAATAGTCGATATAGTTTATATCACGTACATTACAGAAAATAGCAACCATAACCTTTCCTCCCGATGGAAGCGTTTTTGCCTTCTTTGGTGCACGTTCGCTTTTTTTTTTTGTTGTTGAATTATGGTGTTTAACGTTAAATCCACGTTTCATCAAAAGTTATGCATCGATACAAAAATTGATTTGGATTAGGCTTAA
Source organism: Atherix ibis (assembly GCA_958298945.1). Classification (NCBI taxonomy): domain Eukaryota; kingdom Metazoa; phylum Arthropoda; class Insecta; order Diptera; family Athericidae; genus Atherix; species Atherix ibis. The sequence goes on from OY282610.1 coordinate 4,768,734, forward strand.
AAATATCCAATAGATCCAATGAATGCGTTATACGAACACGTTTCGGATCAGGTGTTAAGCAAACGCGGCACACATTTTGTACAATACGATAGAATCCGCATACCCAAAATTTTATATAAACTGCTGTGTACACGGTCTTTTGAGATATTTACTACGTCAGCAGTCTAATACACTTTTACTCGTCGGCGTTTAAAACGATATCATGGATTTTATTATTCATTTCATCGGTGGTCATCTCAATTTGCTATCCTCGCTGCTCAGTGTTACTTGTGCTCATACGACCACAATCGAATTTAGTAAATCACTTCTGAATCATTCAGAGACTGTCCTTAATACTTTTTCCTCAAAAATTAACCCATGAAATTCACTTATTGTAATTCCATATTACTGAAAAATAAACACAAATCTTGTTTGCTTTCAAAAGGGCATTAACACTAAACTAACGGACAAATGTTCTTAAAAATTTTTATATCGTCTTTTAAAAAATAACAAATTAAAAAAAAAATATATTAGTTTGCTAATATTCACTATTTTTCTTGCAATTATCACTGACTTATCAGACTAACATCGTAGCTATCATATATATATGAGGTCTGTTAAAAAAGTATTGCGAATTTTAAATTTCAAAATTTCAAAAAAAAAATTAATTTGCCAATATCTACTACTTTTCTTGCAATCATTCGAAGACGAGCCAAACACGTGCAAGCAAAGCAGCTGTCAAAAATTAACTAAACTTTTGAAATTCAGCTAATTTTTGACATCTGCTTTGCTTGCACGTGTTTTGGCTCATCTTCCAATTTTGCCCATTTTCGACCAAAAACAGCATCGCATTAACATTGCTAAGGAGCAGTTGGACTCTGTCCGTAACGACCCAAAATTACTCCAGAGGGTCATAACTGGTGACGAATCATTTGCTCCAGAGGGTCATAATTGTTGATGAATATGCTTATGAGGTAGAAACCAAAGCTCAATTATCCCAATGGAAGCTGCCGCAGGAGCCAAGACCGAAAAAAGCGCTTACAGTTTTCTTCGATTACAGGGGCGTGGTGCGTCCTGAGTTCTTGCCATAGGGTAGAACGGTTAATAAGGAATATTACCTGTAAGTTATGCGAAAGTTGCGCACAGTAATCCGCCAGATACGCCCGGATTTGTGGAAGAACAAAAATTGGCTTTTGCACCATGATAACGCCCCTGCTCACCACGCATCGTTGCTTGTGCGCAAATTTTTGGCCAAAAACAACACACTAATAAGACGCAGCCACCCTATTCCCTGTGACTTTTTCTTGTTCCCGAAACAGATTCTTTGATCCATTTTTTCGAATGCGCAAAAATCGAAGACGAGCAAAAACACGTGCAAGCAAAGCAGCTGTAAAAAATTAACTGAACATTCAAAATGGCCAAACTTGTTTGCATAAGTGAGAGATATGAGTACCAACATAACGGCACAAAAAATCAAAAATCGAATATACGTAACCCGCGGAAATTCAAAATTCACGATATTTTTTGTACATACCTTCTTTTTTTGAGCTTAATAATATATTATTATTAATAAAAAAAAACCTCACCTTTTATATGAAGCTTTTATGACTGATTTTTTAGCAATTTTATGCCAACTATGCTTGAATGAAGATCGATTAACGATTGGTCGAATATTTTTCTATCAAAAATACATTAACTTAAATAAATCAAAGTTTAGGTGGTATTTTTTATTTATTAAACTCTCAAAACTAAATATGAATATGTTAAAAATTTAGCATTCTCTAAATTTTAATTCTTTCGAAACTAGAATAATTTCAATAAGGATACAATAAAGTTCAAATTTATCTGTGGATACGAAAAAAAAAACAATCAAATCTAATTATTATCGTTACATTTTATCCTATTTTCCTATTTTTTGTCCACGAAACGATAAAAATGGATAATAGTTAATTAGAAATTTTTTATCATACAAAATATGTTTACTTTAATCCAAAAAAAAACGAAATCAACAAAAAATTACTTTTAACCAAACAAGAAAAAGCGGCCTCATGTCTTACTATAAATAAAAGTGTATACAAAATTAGAGCAATAATACAACAAAGTAAAATTATTAAATTTTTCTATGTTAATATTATTTACACCTTGTTGATGATTGAGAAAATGAAAATAATTTTCCTTTGATGAAGTTCATGTTAGAAGATTTCACGTTATTGATTGGGATCGATATTGTCGGCCCGGCCCGGCCCCAAAGGCGATAATTTCAATTGGTAAATATCATTCCCAAAATAGATACGATGTATACTCGTATTTTGTGATTGGTGCGTGTCCTTGGCTCCTTTTTTTTTATCCACCAGTACCAGATTCGTTCATATTTATTTATCCATTAGACCCTCGAAGTTTTCATTTTTTTTTCTCTCTATTTCCAATCGACAAGAAATTGATGATGTTTGAGTTATCAGTGATGATAGATATTGAATCTTTTACTATATTTTCGTATTTTTCCTCCCCCTCGAAGTGAGTGGAAATTATCATTTGCACACGTACATATAAGATGATATGTTTGTTGGCTCACGTTGTTAGAAGAAAAATAGATTCTTTTCGTTTTCAAGTGCTCACGTTCTGAATTGGTTTTTTATTGCTAAACGAATCGTTGAATTGACAATGAACATATGACTTACAAACCGAATCAAAAAAATTGTTTATTCTTACTATTATTATTATTATTATTATTATTATTATAATAACTATAAATTAGTAATAGAATTGTTATCACTATTTATTCGGGTTCATACAATAAATTTGTATACATCTTGGAAAATATATATTTATTATTAGGTATTTTCCTTTTTTCATATAAAATTATTTACAAAATAAAATGCATTCTAAAACAAAGAGAAAATATAGAAAATATTCTGCTCCGTTTATATAACCGAATACGATGATTTTAAATATCGACCATTTTGTGCAGTAAATCCACTATAATTTCACCTATTTTGCGTTCGATATTCGATTTTAATGGATCAATGGTTGCTGGTTTATTGATATAGACGAATTACTTTAAATAACCCCACAAGAAGAAGTGCAAAGGTGTTAAACCACAACTTCTTGGAGGCTATTGAACATTTTCATTTATTGAAATTATCGAATCTAAAAATTTTTTCCACAATAAATCGATTTTGGCATGGGTTGTGTGGCATGTAGCACCGTCTTACAAAAAGTTTGGTATCATCGATCTGTACCGCTCACCACTGACAGTTACGGCAACTCCTTTCTCATTGACCGATCACTTTTCGAGAATGTAAAGGTTCCTCGTTAATAATTTGTGGTAATTTTGCTTATTCACCGGATCCAGAGAAATAAAAATGCGCCTCATCTGAGAAGATGATTTTTTTGATAATTTTTTTTTATTTATAAAAAAAAAAGAATAACGATTATTTTGATAAAAATATAATTTTTTTGTGTTACTTTATAAAAAAAAAAAGACCAACGCCATCAAAATCGCACAGTTTTTGAAGCAAATTGGCATCACCCAATCTTGAGAGCTTTTCGCACAATATATCCAAAATTTATTGTGTTGTTTGGCTTCTGGGGATTGTTTTATTGATATGGAATTGATGGTTACTGTCACTCTTTCAAGGAAATACGGGCCTTCAGACTAAAACGCACACCTGACAGTTATTTTTTGTGGATACAAAGTCTTTTTCATATAGGTTTTTAGAGTCTATATATGGCAATCTCGATTCTTGATGTATCGATCGTGTGAAAAATAAACCTCATTGTGACTACCATTATCGCCTCTTAGTTTAAAATATTTACTCAATTTTTGCTTTTCTTGATTCGTAATAAAAAATGGCATACCTTAAACTAAACAAACCTATTTTTTTAAAAAAATACAAAATTATTGTATAATCTGACAGCTGTCAAATATAAGGACTACACTTTCCAAGCCGCAAAAGGAATATAGCGAACATTTGTAGTGTTTATAATGTGATCTTGTAAAAAGCGGGAAATATTATATGCAGCCAAACATTTTTATGTTTTAAAATTTATTTTCTTTGTTATAAAATATAAATAAATAATTTGCAAAATTAAAATTAAGTATAAAAAAATAGCGAATTTTATTATCTGTTCCATACTCAAAAAAGCGGAACGCACGAAGTGTAGTAATTAAAAATAATTTATTATCCGCTATCTTACTAGAAAAGCTTCAAAAATTATTGGTCCATATCAAAGAGGCTTCACTCCAGGTTAATCAGCAACAGATTAGATCATCTAAAAAAGTAAATGTAGTCGAATCACTTTCAGAGGGGTCTAGGAAGGCGGCGTACTTTGGTGCGTTCTCTTTAACCTGGCGCTGGAAGAAGTGATTCGCGACTCAGGGCTTATTATAAGAAAACACCATCTTCTTTAATTTGCCTAGCTTTTAGCATATACCGAAGAGATCGACATTATGCGTCGATCAGAAAGAGCTATAAGAGATGTCTTCATCAAGATTGAGATGGCGAAGGAAAATCTAGGCTGCCCATAATTCAAGGTAAACAAAGTACATGGCGGCAACGTCGGTGTCGAAAAAAATACTAATTAGCATTATTCGATTACAGAGAGGAAATTCAAGCTTTGAAAGAGTTAAATTTTTTTTTGGGAGGTGGGGGGGGGGTGGTGGTTAAGGTTGCAGGCGACCTTAAAACATATTCAATTTTAAGTGAAATAGTTAGAGGCAATCTAAACTATTTCACTTAAAATTTCTGACCCGGAAATTCTACAACGGCTCCATATGCTTGTCCCAGAAAACATTGCGAACTCTTGTCCGCATTCCAGAGAAGGATCCTTTGAAGAATTTACAGCCCTCTACATAACGAGTTCCTGTAGCATTACCGCGACTACCCGGTTGTGGATAAAATAAGGCTCAATCGGCTGTGGTAGGGTGGAAGATCCTGCCCGGAAAGTCTACAGATAGACCCTATCTTCGCTAGAGCGAGGGCGTTAAAATCATCCTGGTAGTGTCAAACCAAAAGACATTCTGGCACGAAGCGGACACGTCTGGAGCTTTTTAATTCAGCTGACGTAGACCGTACTTTCGATTGTCACGGCGTTGATTATGATCTAATTAAATATAGCAAATTTTTCTTTTCTTTTAAAAAAAATATATTTAAGAGCTAAAATAATTTAGTCAGACAAACATAAACTAGACGATTATACTCTACATGAGGAAATATTAGCTAGGACTCATCGAGTAAGGACTTAATCCAAAACTAAAGCTCCTGGCTATGATCTTATCACATCCAATATACGAAATTTTGTGTTTTTTTCAAAAATTATTTATTTATTCATGAATATCTATTTTGTCCCCTTCAAAGTAATCCCCACCAGATATTATACACTTGTGCCAACGTTTTTTCCAATTTACGAAGCACTTCAAAAAATCATCTTTTGTGATCTTGTTCAGCTCCTCCTTCGATGCCGTATTTATCTTCTCAATCGTAGCGTAGCGTCGTCATTTCATGGAGCTTTTCAGTTTCGGGAACAAGAAAAAGTCACAGGAGGCCAGATCTGAGGAATACGGTGGCTGCGGATAGCTCACCGCAACTTGCGGATAACTTGCAGGTAATATTCCTTATTGACAGTTCTACCCTGTGGCAAGAACTCATGATGCACAACGCCCCTGCAATCGAAGAAAACTGTAAGCAAAACATTCACATTCGACCGAACTTGGCGCGCTTTTTTCGGTCTTGGCTCGTGCATCATAACCAATCCTTTTAAAAAATTTTCGAAAAAATAATCCTCCACCGCTTATATCGGGCTCACTCTGATAACTCAAGAGGATATTACCTTCTACGTATTTGCTAGACCTAAGAACATTCCCCTCCAACCGACACTTCGAAGTAAACGAATCCAACGAACTCTCCAATATTTCTCCGATATTGACTGTTGGTCCACAGGGTAGTATACTTGGACCTATCCTCTATCCAACATTCCAATCTATCGCAATACGTTCTTCGCTTTATAGCTACGTAACTTTTACTCTCTTCCGTGAACCATATCCTCACATATACTATAATTTTAGTTCTACACTTACTATAGACAGTAAAGTACTTTTATAGAATGCACTACTGAAACCAATATGGACTTATGGACTAGAACTCTGGGGCTCAACTAAGCCTTCCAATTCCCGTTGAATTGAATCCGTTTAACCAAAAACGCTTCGTACAATTGTCGGCGGTCCCTTTTATGTTCGCAATACAGTTATTCATGGTGTCTTGTTATAAAAAATTCCATTCCCTTATCTCCAATCATATTAATCCCCTTGTTTAAGAACTATTCCCCACTTCCTTTCCTAGAAACATTAATCGAAACACTTAAGCAGCACTGGTCGCATGATTTATTAAAACACTAAGTCTTCAATGGATGTTTACTCCTCATAACTATTCATATTAATTATTACTATTCTATTAATCTGCTTTAAAGCATATAATATAATAAAATATATAATATAATAAATTGAAAAAGAAAAAGAAAAAAAAATCATAAATAATAGTCTACCTCTTCTATATCAACTGAATATACAATAATTTAATATTAAAAGATGAATTAAAAAAAGGGAAAAAGGATCTATTTAGTTAGTCCCTATTCATAAGCATATATGCGTTAGTATAAAACAGAAACTTTAACGTTCTTAATTGGTATAAAAATTTTATAAAAAAAAAAAAAAATTAAATAAAAAGAGAATAAAAACTGATGAGAAGAGTCTTCTTGCTTATAAAAAGAACAATAAGCAAACATAAAATAATATACGAGTATATGTGTATGGTAAGAGAAACCTTTAAATTACTATTATTTCATTATTATTAAATTTTATAACAAATTTTCAATTAGAATCTTTGATGTTTTAGTTGATGGATGATACGATGATGTGCCCAACGGGTATGAAAATATATACGAGCGAGTTTATTTTCGCACAAGTTAATTAGCATTTGCACTAGAAAGTTTTCATTTTGAAAAGCAAATGAACGAACAAATAAACGCAATTTATGTATGTGTTATTTGGTGAAGGAAGGGAAGGGGGGGGGGGTATTGATAAATAAATGAGTAAACGAGATAGCTGATACTAGACGAAAGGATATTCTAGCCCGCTCAACGACTGAACAACTATACAGTATATTCACATTAGAAACTCATTTTGGTGTAAACTTTTGATATAGCAAAATGGGAAGCTGCTACCCCAAAAATGTACGACTTGGAATACCAACATCAACCCAGCAAGCAACAGCCAGCAAATACACCGATTCAAATTGTACCTTCAGGAATGAGTTTGGTACGGGAGTACGGGCATTGGGCGGCATACGAACCTTGAACGAATGACGAACGATCTAAACAAGGAGTTTCGTAGTGAATTGGGAGCATGTCGATGCTCCTCGTAAAATGGAACAATTTCAATGTGTATCCAGCAAATATATTGTACATAAAACTTTCTATATACAATAGTCCTATATAGGTTAATATTCTCTGATATACACACTTAAATATTATATATTGAAGTATGTGCATAATTATAGTCATAAGGAGCAAAAAAGGAAAAAAAAACAATCTGTTTCCTTAAGTGCGTTATGTTTGCTTATTCAACAAGAAATAACTAAACACACACACAATCATATCTAGTCAAAAGATAAGGAAGAAAAAATCAAGCTGAAAATATATTTGATCAAAATTGACGTTGGTTGATAAAAGTAAAAAGCTGAATAATGACAAGCCAAAGAAAAACCAACAACAGCAGCGAAGTAAATTGGAGTCAAGTCTGAGAGGCGAGCGAACATGAATTTTAACCAATTCGAAATTTACAAGAGGATCGTAAAGGATATACAAAATCATAATAACACCAACCCCTGCAACCTAACCACTAGCAACCACTCCAAAAGGAGCCAGACTTTATGTTCGCCGCAATCATAAAAGTTGTACTAGCACCTCATTAAACCAAAAATTAAACAAAAAAAAAAAAAAAAAAAAAAAAAAAAAAAAAAAACCGAAAAAAATATTGTAGCCATGCTTCGAGCATTTAAACGTAGTAGAACAAAATTGAGTGACAGAGAACTTTTACTAATAGCTTCCCATCCAATAATATTGAAATCATCTAACCTAACTAACTAACTATGAAAAAGGATATTTATTCAAGGCTCATCATCATCGTCGTCAAATTCCTAAATTTTGCTCGGTGCTTACTTATTTTTCGTTCGTAAAATTGAATTTTTACCCAAAAAACCAACAGATTTTGAATACCAAAAAAAAAAAAAATAATAAATAAATAAAGATGAATAATCAAAAAAATACTCTCTCTCATTCCTTTTTTACGCTTCAACATAACCACAAATTTTCTTAGTTTTGAACCTTTCATCGTAAAAGCACAAAACCCAAGCACTTAGTATGTTGGTCTGCTTATTGTGTAATATTGTAGTTGTGATTATATTGAAGAGTGACAAGCAAACGTCCTTGTACCCTTGTTAAAGTATCAAATAATCGATTTTCATATAACGAGTATATTATGCGAAATAATTTATTTTTTCATCAAATTATTAAGAGTTCTTCTAATTAACTGAACACTTTATAAGCAGTCAATGTGGAAATGTGTCCTTACCCCCCTCCTGACTAGCAAGAATACTGCATTGTTCCTAGAATAGTGAAGAAAGCCTTGGAAGAACTCCTTGAAGGAGAGATTAATTTTTATTTTTTTTGGTTTAGAATAGCGAAGAAAGCCTTGAAAGAACTCCTTGAAGGAGATTAATTTTCAACTCAATTTTTATAGTGAACTTTTGCCAAATTGTGAGTAATTTTTTGTTTTGGAAAAAATATTTTTTCTACTGTATAATACACGCATAGCTTCTTCATCCATCTTTGAGGTTTAAAAAGTGTATTTATTTATCTAAAAAAAAAAAAAACAAAGATCAATCAATGATGTATTCCCCATTTTGCTCAATAACCTTTTGCCATCTTTCAGTTCTGTTTGGCGATGATCCTTGCTGCGCGGCATTCACAACCTGACTTGTGTTTTTAGTAGTGATTTCCAAATATTCGCAAAAGCTCAGCCACTCAGAGAAGTGTTGGCTGTGAACTAATATTGCGGTCACCGATGGTAAGAGTAATAGACTCCCTTACTTTCCTGCGTGTCACTCGTACAGCGTCGGTTTTTTTAAGTGGGTCTGGAAATTATACACTTGTGCCAACGGTTTTTCCAATCCTCGAAGCACTTCAAAAAATAATTTTTTGTGATCTTATTCTGCTCCTCCTTCGATGTCGTCTTTATCTCCTCAATCGTAGCGTAGCTTCAAGAAAAAGTCACAGGGGGCCAGATCTGGGGAATACGGTGGCTGCGGCAGGAGCGTTATCTGGTAGATTTTTTTGAACTGACTGATATCTTCTTTTAAAATGTCATTAAAGGGACTGGGAACTACTTTATGCTCCGGGTATCTGGCGTATGGTCATTTTCTCCGGGCTCTCGTTTTCGCCTTTATTAGCTCATTTATTTCAATAAGATAGCTTACTCTAAGGGTATCACTATGAGATCCGTATGGAACGCTCTCAACAGCTGCTTGCTGTATGTTAGCCTTGAACTCTTCAACGTCCACATTTATTTGCTTCCTTGCTTTAAGCGGGACATGCTGGTTAAGTTATTGTGTGAGCTTGCTTCTAAATATAAGCAATTTTATTTTTATTATTGGATAGTCCGCATGGTCAATACGATGGTGTTCCTGGAAAATGAAAAAAAATAGTACCTGTTATGGTACATCGCGCGTGTAGAGAGAATTAGGAGGGATAATGAAAGAGATGTCGGTGCATTTTGCTCTTAAATAGCTGCTGATTTTCAAGAATTTGGGAAAACCGAGTGAGGCAGAGCATTCCATATTCAGATTGAACCGACAGTTTACGGGCATGGACAGTTTACGGGCAAAAGGAATATTATATTTTATATACGAGGTCTGTTCAAAAAGTATCGCGAATTTTGAATTTCCGCGGTTTACGTATATTTGATTTTCGATTTTTTGTGGCGTTATGTTGGTACTTACGTCTTTCACTTATAAAAGACGTAAGGCATTAAAACTAAACTAACGGACAAATATTCGTCTTTTAAAAATTCACTACTTTTCTTGCAATTATCACTGACTTATCAGACTAACCTCGTAGTTATCCTATTGCGAATTTTGAATTTCCGCGGGTTACGTATATTCGATTTTCGATTTTTTTTGTGGCGTTATGTTAGTACTCACAACTCTCACTTATGCCGACAAGTTTGGCCATTTTTAATGTTCAGTTAATTTTCGACATTTGCTTTGTTTGCACGTGTTTTGGCTCGTCTTCGATTTTTTGCTCAATCTCGTCTTCGATTTTTGCTCAAAAAATAGCATCGCATTAACATTGCTAAGGAGCTGTTGGACTTTGTCCGCGACCAGAGGGTTATAACTGGCGACGAATTATGGTTTTATGGTTATGACATGGAAACCAAAGCTTAATTATCCCAATTAAGCTTTGGTTTCCATGTCAGAAGTTCGGTCGAATGTGAAGGTTTTTCTTACATTTTTTTTTTGATTGCAGGGGTGTGGTGCATCATGAGTTCTTGCCACAGGGTAGATCGGCCAATAAGGAATATTACCTGCAAGTTAGTCGTAAGTTGCGTGAAGCAATCCACCAGAAACGCCCGGATTTGTGGAAGCACAAAAATTTGTTTTATCACTATGATAACGCCCCTGCTCACGCATCGTTGCTTGTGCGCGAATTTTTGGCCGCAGCTACCGTATTTCCCAGATATGGCCCCCTGTGACTTTGTCTTGTTCCCGAAACTAAAGAGCCCCATGAAAGGAAGGCGCTACGCTACGATTGAGGAAATAAAGACGGCCTCGAAGGAGAAGCTGAACAAGATCACAAAAAATGATTTTTTGAAGTACTTCGAGGATTGGAAAAAACGTTGGCACAAGTGTATAATATTTGGTGGGGATTACTTTGAAGGGTACAAAGTAGATATTCATGAATAAATAAATAATTTTTAAAAAAACACAAAATTCGTGATACTTTTTGAACAGACCTCGTATAAGGGGCATTGACGATTTTACTTAGGATTCTAGATTGTAGAACTTCAGATCTTTGAAGTTTTCTATGTGCGTCGTATGTTATTTGTTTATTAAACTTGAGTACTAGATAACAAACTAAGTCTTTTGATGGTGTAATGTTGCTGTTTAAGATTATGGAAGGAGAAGATTCTTGAGGAAGCGTGAAAGTAACATGAACGCATTTTTGTTCGTTCACCCTCACTTTTTGCTTTTTGAACCATTTTTGAAAGGAGTGCGTTTATAGGATAGTAGATACTATGATAGGGTTTTGGCGATAAGCTAGGATGGCAGTATCATCAGCATATCAGGTTACTTATTGTTGGTTGGAATGTTATGAGTACAGATCTTGTATAATAAGAGACCAAGGATGCTACCTTGTTGGATACATGCTCGGATGGGCCATATCTCAACCATCTGAAAATATTGCTCAGATAGAGCATGAACTATGTTCAAAAATATGGCTGGACAAATCGGTGATGTGGAATTATATTTTTTGTCTTCAAGGATGGGCTAAAGCCGTTTTAAAATCAATTTTTCCAGTACTTTGGCAAAAGTTGCGAATAGTCGTATGGATCTATAAGAGCAAGGAAGTTAAGCTGATTTTTTTCGTCTTATTATGTAGAGTTTCCAAAATTATACTAAAGATTTTTAGTATAATTTTGGAAACTCTACTTTAGTGTCGGTAAAGATTTTTTTTTGTAAGTACATTATCAACAGGAAAGCTGTCAAAATTTCAGCTCGATCCATAGTGTAGGTCAATTTCTATCGTCGATTAAAGTCAACGACATTAATTTGTGCATAACAATGGAAAAAAGCGAGTTTAGGGCTGTCATCAAACATCTCCATTTGAAAGGCTTAAGCCCGAAAGAATTCAAAGCTGAGTTGGATGCAGTTCATGGCACATCTGCACCTGTGTTTGCGACGGTTTACAATTGGGTGAATGAATTTAAACGTGGCCGTTCATCCACAAAAGATGAACATCGTTCAGGACGCCCAGTTGAGGTGTCTACTGCTGAAATCATTGACAAAATCCACGATCTGATTTTGACGATCGACGAATTAAAGTGCGCGAATTAGTTGAGGCCACGGGCATATCACAAGGTACAGTCGCTTCAATTTTGCATGAAAAATTGTCTGGGAAAAAAATTTCGGCAAGATGGGTGCCGCGTTTGCTCTGAGAGGGGAATAAGCGCAATCGTGTAGTGGACTCTGAGGCTATGTTGGCACTCTTTCATCGCAATCCTGCCGAATTCCTTCGTCGATATGTCACTGTGGATGTTACCTGGATACACTACTACACTCCAGAAACGAAGAGACAGTCATCACAGTTGATTTTCAAGGGTGAACGGGCTCCGAAGAAGGCAAAAACTGTGCCATCAGCCGGCAAGGTGATGGCCACGGTCTTTTGGGATTCGCAGGGCATCATTTTTATCGACTAGTTGGAAAAAGGAAAAACAATAACAGGAGCGTATTACGCGTCGTTATTGCAACGGTTGAGCGAGGAAATCAAAGAGAAACGCCCCCATCTGAAGAAGACAAAAATCCTCTTGCATCATGACAATGCGGCTGTGCACACCTACGCTGTTTCCTTGGCCAAAATTGTGGAATTGAGAATGGAATTGTTGCAGCATTCCGCTTATTCACCAGATTTGGCCCCGAGTGACTATCCCCAATCTGAAGAAATGGCTTGGCGGACGACGGTTCACTTCCAACGAGGACGTCATTGCTCAAACGGATGAGTATTTTGCAGAACTTCGGAAATCCTATTTTTTGGATGGGATAAAAATTTTGGAAAAACGGTTGGAAAAGTGTTTAGAGCTAAAAGGAGATTATGTTGAAAAATGAAATTTTTTTTTTTAAAAACAGTTTTTTCCTTTTTTTTCTAAGGACTTATTGAACGACCCTCGTATATATATTTTTTTTCGAAACCAAACTAGAATAGATTTTTATAATTTTCTTTTCGGTCATTTTCTAGTATAATTTAATATTTAAATTAAATATAGTAAAAAAAATTCTCTTTAAAAGTAAAATGGAATAAAAGAATTTGTAGAGAAAACTTACCATAAACCAAACACAATATCGTCGTAAATAAAAATTGTAATAGTAATCGTTTGAAATAAATCTTCGCCATTTGTATGAAAGCTCCGGGGGTGGGGTGAGGGGGATTGGGGGTTGATTTTTCTAAATTGTCCGATATTAAAGGGCCATTAGTCTTCTGTTTCGGCAGACATATCTAATAAATTCAGCACGAAATCGATCTATTATTATATTTTCCTTTTTTTTTTCTTCTTAACATCGTTGATAGGTTTTTGGCAATGGTTTTATTTTTGTTTTTTTTTTTTTTTTCTTTCTTTCTTTCTGTGAAATATTGTATTTTCTGCGGTACGCTATCACCATTGAACGTGCTCAAACTACAAACCGGACAAAAGCCAAATAAATACGACAAATGGTTGAATAATTTAAATATAAGGGAAACTTTTGAATTTTATCAATTGTTGAACTTTGATATTAGAAAATTTCATCACAAATACAATACATACTATATTGGCACGGTTATATAAATGCGATCAGATAAAATAGCGTTTTATGTTATTATATTACTCGTATTGGAATTTTAGATATTATTGGTAGAAAATATGGCACCCTGCAAGACTTTACCACCGTATCGAATACCCACTGGAGATGTTACCATAACAATGGATCGGTGATGAATGAATTCTACTATCACCCAGTTAAGTAGTTTGGGTGAAAATTTTCTGGCCATGACGGGTCGATTGGTCAACTAGATTAGTTACTGTCCAGAAGATTGTTGAACTGATGTACTTCTACTATTCGTGTAAATCGTGAGAATCGCTTCTAAATATTCTCGTAAATCTTTAATCCCCAACCATTAGTTTTTTCTCATTCTCAGATTACGTGTTCGTTGTTCGATGGGTGATTACATTTCGATTGTTTTTTTGTTTTTTTTTGTGTGTTCTATACGTCACGATGCGGGAATTATATCCTATTTGCTTGCACCATAGTCCAGGTCAGTTAGTATTCATTACACTGAGATAATTGAACTCTACGGAGAACTAGAAGGTTCGTTAGTACAATAAAACTACAACTAACAAAACAGCACCAAACTAAATTGAATCGATAGGAAACCATAAATCCTTAAAATGCCTTTTTATGCCATATCCGTAAAAAAAAATAATACGAATAATATGGATTTGTTGAAAGCTCACAACATCCGTTGTGTGCGATCCCACCCAACAGAAATTGTGACTGACAATTCGGTAGATTACGTACGAGACCATCGAAGGTTGTACGAATTCAATTATAATTTTTTTTTTTTTTATATGATTACTTATTCAAACATATGTATGTACGAGAAGAGCTGATAAATGTCCTTATATGTACATATATATCGAAATAATTTACTATACCAAAAGAAATCGCATATTTTTTAATAATATTTGAATATTTAATAATAAACAACAACAACAACAACAAGTACAAAAATGGCAAATTCGCGAACAGAAACCATATTCGAAAAGATAGATGAACGTGCATACAAGCACATAAATATTTGTTAAGTAAATGTTATTACAGCCGGAAAAGGGAATAATTGTTCAAATATGCACACGTACTTTTTGATGGGTTGTGGGGTATTATGCCGCATGTTTATATCTCTCACAACCCAAAATAATAATAAAAAAAAAAAAAAAAAAAAAAAAACCCCACAACCTAATAATATTAAGTAAAAATTTATGAAATATGTGTTATACGAAGTAGATAAGTCGAACGTTATGGTTTTCATCAAACGAACGTTATATGTGTATATGACAGCAATATTGGTACCTTATTGACGATAGAAGTAAACCCGAATTTACTCGGCTTAGAGTACCTTCACCCATCTAAGCTGAATCGATTCAGCGGGGGTTGTTACTTAACCCTTCGGATAGTGTGCAAATACTTTGTGATACACCATCATTTTTTGCCACCTCTAGCCCCCAATAAGCCACCTCTAGTCCACGGTAGCCCACTTAGCCACTTATCCACCCACCTAGCTTTCGGTTAAATCGGCAAGGGTATTTATGCGCGCCTAAGTTGATTTTTCTTCTTTTTTTTTTTCATTCGATTTCAATGTAACATAAACGTGCTACACGTTGTAGTCATTCCCATAAATTGAATCCAAATTGGGATCGAAAATTGTTAAACCGAAATTGTTTTTTAAGGCATTCGAATATTGGTAAAGGGGTAAATTCGGATCGTAAAAAAAAGTCTCTTCTCACCATCAGAACGTATCATAAGTATTGCTGAAATTGTTGCTTGGTGAAATGGGGTTCCTGGATTAAATTAGTAGTGAGGCTGAGTGGTGGTAGTGATGGTGTCGGTAGTGATGGTGGATGATGTGATAAGGACATCCTCCTTAAAGTATACAATACGAGGTCGATACGAACTTTTGGTATATTGAATTTATTCATGCATTCTGATAAAGCAGCAGCACATATTTTCCTGGTACGATTATGTCTGATATTTTTGCCATTTACGCATTTACAAGGAGTTTGGTTCTGTACTTGTTTTTCCCAAGTTTTCACTCAAATTTTTGTCTCTTTTTTTGTTATATTTTCTTTCGTTTTTTTTTCTTCTTCTTTCCCATAATCGTATCTGAGCTTATTTCGTTATCCATTTCCGATTCTTTTATTATTCCGTATTACAATAGATTGTCTCTGTTTTGGCAACGAACAAAAAATACAACAACAAAAAAAGGATAAGATCTATTATTTTTTTCATACACATGCATACATACCAAATATTTGTAAATGATAAAAATAAAAAATTCTTTCCTTTATTAATTTTTATACTTTTTATTAATTGGATTTTTTTATTTAGTCCTTTTTATTTATTTATTCTCCAATTTATAATCCAAACATTCAGGACAAATATTAGTGTACTTGTAGACCAAATATTAATTGGCTTCAAATTAATTATTCATGCACACACATCCACGTATACATACATTTAGTCATAAATGCACTTACAAAAAATATATAAGTTTTCTTCGAATTTCTATTTGATCAATTTTGATTTTATATGAAAATTCATATTGTATTATTGTCCATGTCCATAAATTACTAACAAATACAATAGCAATAAAGAAAAATCATTAATTAAATTTACTATAATAATAATAGAAAAAAAATTAATTGACTATTCCAATTTGCTGGACTATTTGTCAAAGTAATTTTATTCAAAGTTTTATGTATGAAAAAACCCCAAAATTTCATTGCCATCAAATTATCCAATTTTACTATTCAAATATGTATAAAACATCATGTATTTTTGTGTTATATTTTCTAATAAATTATATTTCTTTGTTCAAGTTTCATTCTTATATACCTAATCATATATTGTAGTTTCATTAATTGACCCCATAAAATAAATTATTAATCGAACTGCACCCTATCATTAGATATGATTAGAGTTATAATGGTGAAGCGAAAATGAATTTAATTGACGCTGAACCTGAAACTTTTTTCTTTCTTTTAAATCTAGGGTTTTTTTTTTTTTTTTTTGAAAATAATTATTTTATAATTATAAAATAATAATTTACTAGATTTTTGATAAATTTAAACTGTTCTATTATATAAAATTGAAAATTATCTAAAGAAACGCCGAAAAACTACAATGCATTTGATAAAATGAGTAGAGTTTCGACGTTTTTGAAAGTACCATAAAATTTTTATTAATTAGTACAAAAAACTAATTTTTTTTTCAATTATTATATACAAAAAAAAAAGTTTGGTCTAGGAAAAAAACTACAAACTATCACTCCAATCTTTTGGGAAAAAAAATGGACAAACTGAAAGTCGACTAACACCTTTTAACCACATGAAAAGTCTACACTCTTAGTTCTTCAATCCTTCCGCAGTTAAATCGATAATACAATAGCTATCTGACAAAAAAGCCCCAGGATATGATCTTATAATTAGAATAAATATCAACAAAAAAAATCCACTTCCTAATAACCTACCAGGTATATAAGCTTAAATCCGCTGTTTTTTATGCAAAAAAACACATGTTTTTTTTCATAGAAAACAAAAACAAATTTATTCAAAGTACTTGCTCCCGCTAGCTGCACATTTTTCCAAACTCTCGGGCAATTTGTGGATACCACGCCAAAAAAATTCCTTCTCTTTCGAGGCAAACAACTCATCAAGCCATTTTCGGACGTCTTCGTAAGAATCAAAGTGCTGCTCAGCGAGAGCGTGGCCCATCGACGAAAACAGGTGTTAGTCGGAAGGGGCTAGGTCTGGTGAATAAGTGGGGTTTCGGACCATTTTTGACGTGTGCGATGGTGCGTTGTCGTGGGGGGAAATTAGCTTGTCCTGTCTTTGTTGATAATTCGTCCTTTTCTCATGCAGAGGACGGTGCCATTTGATCAGTTGTTGGTAGTAGCAGTGGGCATTGACAGTTTCACCAGGTTTCAACATCTTATAGTAGACGATACCTTGCTGATCATACCAAACGCACAGCTTCGTCTTCCGTCCGAAGCGATTTGGTCTTGGGGAAGATGTTGATGGTTGGCCGTGATCAAACCACGATTTCTTGAGTTTAGGATTCTCGAAATATATCCACTTTCCATCGCCTGTTACAATTCGATACAGGAACGACTTTCTTTTTTGTCTGGCGAGCAAGATTTCGCAAGTGTTTTAGCGTCACTCCATCTGCCTATCGTTCAATTCATGCGGCACCCATTTTCCGCCGATCTTTTCAATCTTCCCCATGGAAAGCAGACGCATGGAAATGGCTGGTTGAGTAACACTCAATTGCTCCGTGAGCATTTTTCCAAATTGGGTACCGTCTTCGTCCAAAAGAGCCTGCAATCAATGGTCCTCAACCTTCACGCTACTTGTCCCACAAGTCAAAATTGCCATCTTTGAACCGACGAAACAAATCTCGGCACGTTGTTTCCGATAAAGAACTGTCACCATAGGCCTCTATAAGCATTCAATGCGATTCGGCAGCCGATTTCTTCAAATTGAAGCAGAAAAGCAGACCTTCCCGCATATACTCTTTTTCTGGCACAAAACTAGACATGATTACCAAAGCAAAAATGTATGTTGTTGTACGAAATTGCTGACAATGTGCACTGATTAATGTTGACAGATGTATATAACCAAACAGCGGATTTAAGCTTATACACCTGGTATATTTAAAATAGTTTCCTTCGCAGTTCATATTTTCCTTCAATTTTCTATAATCAAAATTATCCCAAAAACAAACCCAAAAACCTTCCTACCTCATACAGACCCATAAGTTTTTTTCCCATTTATATCTAAAAGCCTTGCCAAATTTAATCGCGACACATGTTCATTCTTTTATTGAAAATGAGGGTGTAATTACTCACCATCGCATAGTCGACTGACTATGGTACATACCGTATTTGCTACAAAAAATGAAATACTGGCCCTGGCATATTTCTTGACATTTCGCATGCTGGATTGCTTTGAAATTTTATTTCTATTTATTCACAGACCGATATTTTCAGATAGCTAAAAATATTGAGTATTCTGAAATACATGCTATTTCCGCTGGTGTACCTCAGGGTAGTTCCTTTGCCACAGTGATATTCTTCTGTATATGCTAACAAAACAGCCATCCTTATACATCAACTCCTTCGAAGCTTGGTTGAAAAGGTACTTAGTCGTGCATGCCGGGTAGGTGGAGGGGGAGGGGGTAGGGTTAGGTTGTTGAATGAGAAAAAATGTCCTGATGTTACTTTTACATAAATCCAATCCTTAATAGTAGTAATATTCCACAAAAAACGAGTTTGTGTCATCTTCATCTTGGACTTACCATATAGTCTGGAAATGGTTAACTTGGATCTCTCATAACAAAAAAGAAGGAAGTGAACATAAACGGATAATACAAACAATTATTATACAACAAAACTGACAGTAAAAAGTAAATTATTACTAGACAATATGATACGGAGACCAATATGGACATACGGACTAGAACTTTGGGATCCGAACAAGCATTCGAAACCTTATAATCCCGACTCTTTCGAAAAATTATCAATGCTCCCTTTTATGTAAGATACATTATTACATTTTTTTGTTTGGGACCTGTACATCTTGCGTCTATCTTACTATCCTAATCCTTAAGTAAGAGAACTATTCAATCCCACCTTTCCATTGAGCTTCAATTTTTTTGAGCTTCAATTTTTTTGATCTTCAATTTATTTTTAAATTTATAAAATAAATCATTCCGTTCTTGAACAGACATCCAATGGTGTTTTCCTCTATATGCCATTATATCCTTGTAATTTTATCAACAAAAAATAAAAATTAAAAAAAAATTTCCTTATTACAAATTAGATCTAATTGTAAATAAAATTTAAATTACAAAAAAATTATATTATTGTTACTCTCAAACCATTAATAAGGTTTAAGGAACATGCTAAAAATTAACAAAAAAAAATATTTGTTGAAGCGCCAAAAGATCTGCAATTTATCCATAAAGTAGCGAAGTGCGCCATCTCTGAAATAATAGAGCTATATGAAAAAAATAATTTTTTTGAAGTTTTTTTTGAAAATTGATTTGAACAAAATTTGCTTTAGTATTTTTGAAAATTGATTTGAACAAAATTTGCTTTTTAAATGAAAATTAATTATTTTAACGATATGTTCTACTGAATTATAGTATATAAAACTGAAAATCGTCCCTTTAACCAACCATTAACATACTGACTGCTTCATTTTTTTTTGATAAAAAAATATCCTTTCAAATTATCTATATAATTTTAAAATATAATCTTAATTATTATAACATTTTTTTATATAAAAATGTTTACCTAAATATTACATATATCAATTTTATGATATATTTTTGTTAGTAATGAACGTTCAACAAACGGTCATTCGACAGAAATGCTATACCTTAACTCGTAGTGGACATCAAAAAGTCATACTGTAAGCAATAATATTTTATTAGATAATTTTTAATAATAAAAAAATAGTAAAAATTATCTAATAAAATATTTAAAGAAGTGCGCCGAAAGAACAGTGAAGTACGCCATCTGTGAAATGGTAGCAAAACAATACTAAATTCATTTTTCTTAAGATATCTTTTGAAAATTGATTTGGCATAAAGTTTCTTCTTAAAGAAATAAAATATATTTTTTTTCTTCTAAATTGAAAAATAAATGCTTTTTAAATGATATTACAATAAATAAAATATATTTGTTTTTATACGTGTAAAAAAAATTAATTTAACTACTTATAAAGTCAATGAGATATAATAAAAATTCTCAGATATTTTACTAAACGATAAGAATAATATCGATAAGAAGAAGGGAGAAAAAAACCAAACAGAACTTTTAGGAATGATGAAATAACTGCCAAGTAGATAAAAGTTGAATCAAATTCAAAGCACAAGTCTTTGCAATATAATAAATGTAATGAAAAAAGGACATATTTTTTGGGGGAGGAATATGTAAAAGAAAAATCAATTAACAGCGAAAATTGATTGGTTCACCACAAGAACCACATAAAATTGAGATCGGAAAAGGGAAACAAGTACGACGGAAGCATAAAGAAAAGATGACTTTTAGCCATCCCATTGGCCCAAAGAATGTATATATAGTTTATGCTGAAAATACATACGCCTATATATAAATATATCTAAATTTTTGTTGTTGTTGGTATATGTTTAGATGTCAATTTGAATGCATTTACACGCTAGTGTAAAAGAGAAAACGCCTTACATATGTACGCGTTCCCATACATCCATAAGTAATTCATTGGGACTATTTTATTATTACTATTTCAATGGAATTCCTTATTTTCATTTAAGAAATCTATAGTAAAGATTATTCCAAGCACGCATACTATTCAAGGCACGTATAGCATATGCTGATTAACGGGGGGAGAGTTATTCAATTGTAGATTAAAATTCTAGATGTACGAGTGGCGTCCAATGGCGGATAAAGAAATATCCTTCGACTGTGACAGCAATGATGGCGCTCATAACAATATCTTTGCTAGCCTTTCAAATCAGATTTATTCGAAATTTGGTCTCATATGACTAATACAAAAGATTCCATACAATTTCCTTAATGATCTGGGCTAGAGTAGAAATTACCCAACCCCGAAGTTTTAGCGCACGAAAGACTTATTATACCAACAAAGGATACAATAGATGGGCATATATATATGGATACTATTCATTTCGATTCCAATCGTCTATAATAAATGAAATCAACAAGGAAAAAAAATATTATAAACAACCAAACACAAACAAAAAATAAAAAAATAATAAGTAGACAGAAAAGCAATAGGCTTACAAGATAAATGATCGGCATTAAGAAAGAGCCAATATCTACTGGTAGATAAAGCATAGTTGATAATTTGGCAGTTAATAGCCTGTGACCAAAAGTTAACTCTTGACAATCAATATCATCGAAGGAAAAATAATTTGGAAAGCGTATGCCTTCTTCGAATGCCTTCAGCCACCAAACACACCTTATAAAGACTATCCTTTGGATAATTATAAATGTACAAGTATGAACAGAGAGAGTGTCCTTTCTTATTCAAAATAATTGACCTGAACAAATGATCGATTGAATAAGCTGGGGGAGGAAAAAAAACCCCTATGCAGAATTCTATATTGTTTTATTCAAATTTTAGCAAAATAATATTATCCTCATCCCCCTACCCCCTCTATTGATAGTTTCTTTTTAATTAAAATAGCACGCCTAATCCTTGGATTTCAATTTTAAAAATTTCCAAATCGATGATTGAAGATGAATAAATATTTTTACTTAATAAAAATACTCTCCATTTTAATTGACTATTCAGAATTGAGTTTTGAGACCCTTACTATCGAGGTGACCACAAATTTGTTAGCAGATCAAGTTTTAAAGTTAATTTTCCAAAAAAATAAAAATAGTTTATTCGGTTTGTACACTGAAATATGTGCTCATAAGTTAAAATAAAATAAAAAAGATTTTATTAGTTATTTGGCATCACATTTTTTTTAACTAAATTAATTTAATCTAAATATTATGGCAAACGTAGTCATGTGTTCGAGTATTTAAATTTCAACAGGCTTCGTACTGTTCACTTGGCTTGATGATATTAGCCAAACAAGCTAACAGCACGCTATATGGTGTAATGTGGCCAAAATAGGGATAGACGCGCGAATCGAAACTTGAACGTTCGTAAGCGGAAATGAGCATAGTCGGAAGGGCCAGAGAGAGAGAGACAGAGAGATAGTGAGCGACTAACATCTAAGCTCTACCGTTTCCTTCTTAAGTTTTTTTTAAGTAGATACTCAAGTTTTTTTCTCAATTTCTTTTTTTTTTTTT
Source organism: Atherix ibis (assembly GCA_958298945.1). Lineage (NCBI taxonomy): Eukaryota > Metazoa > Arthropoda > Insecta > Diptera > Athericidae > Atherix > Atherix ibis. Next base: position 4,791,162 of record OY282610.1, read on the forward strand.
TTCTTATAAAAATTCACCATTATTTATTTTTAGCTTCTTCTTTAAATTTATTTTTTCTCCTTTAAATCTTATCGCTTTCCAAATTTTTATATTTCCCCTTTCCCCCCATTACTAAAATCTAGTGCATTCCCTGCCTCCATAGTTTTCTCATCTTTCTACTTCCAACTCTGGATTACTGTCTTGACTACTGCCTCGACTTCTATCTCGACTCTTGTTTCAACTCTTTTCTCAACTGCTGTCTCGACTGCAATCTCAACTGCTGTCTCGACTCACTTTTCAACTCCTGTCTCGACTCCTATATCGACTCCTGTCTTGACTACTGTCTCCACTCCTATTTCGACTTCTACCTCGACTCCTTTCTTGACTCTTGTCTCCACTGCTATCACAACTCCTTTCTTGACTCCTGTCTCAACTGCTGTCTCAACTCCTATCTTAACCACCGTCGGAACTCTTGCCTCTACTCGTGCCTCAACTCCTGTCTTAACTCCTCTCTCGACTCCTGTTTTAACTCCCGTATCGACACGTATTTCGACTCCAGTCTCGGCTCGTATTTCGGCTCCAGGCTCGACTCATCTATCGACTCCTGCCTCGATTCCTGCCTCGACTCTTGTCTTTACTCCTCTCTTGACTCCTGTCACGACTGCTGCCTCAACTCCTGCCTCAACTCCTGTCTCGACTCCTGTCTCAATTCCTGTCTTGACTACCGTCTCAACGCTTGTCTCTAATCCTGCCTCAACTCCTGTCTCGACTTCTGTCTTGATTCCTGTCTCGACTACTGTCTCAACTGCTGTCTCGACTCCTGTCTTGACCTATGTCTCAACTCTTGTCTCTACACGTACCTTAAGTCCTGTATTGACTCCTCTCTCGACTCCTGTCCCGAGCCCGGTATCGACTCCTATCTTGACTCCTCTCTCGTCTCCTGTCTCGACTTCTATATTCGGCTCCTTTTTCGGCTCCTGTCTCAACTTTTGTCTCTACTCCTGTCTTGATTCCTCTCTCAACTCTTTTCTCTACTCCTGCCTCAAGTCCTGCATTAACTCCTCTTTCAACTCCTATCTCGACTACTGTCTTAACACCTCTCTCGACTACTGTTTTAACTCCCGTCTCAACTCGTATTTACTCCTCTCTCGATTCCTGCCTCGACTTCTATCTCGATTCCTGCCTCGACTCCTGTCTTGATTCCTCTCTCGAATCCTGCCTCGACTCCTGTCTCGATTCCTGCCTCAACCCCTGTCTCGGCTCCTGTCTTTACTCCTCTCTAGACTCCTGTCACGACCCTTGTCTCAACCCCTGTTCCGATTTCTACATCGACTCTTTTCTCTACTCCTGTCTCAACTCCTGTCTCCATTCCTATCTCAACTCCTTCCTCGACTGTGTGAACCCTGAGAATTAGCATAAATTAATAGAACAGTTTGGAAGAAAAAATCCATTTTCGGTAAAACAAATGTCGCAGCCGGATTTTATTTCAACTAAATAACTGGAAAAGTATAAATATCACTGCCGAATCTAACGTTTGACTGAAAATTCCATAGATAAGATTCTTGAAAATGCACCTTATAAGATGTTATATAAAACTTCTTTGGATGATTCTGAATTCCTAACAGAACAAGACCAAAAATATACGGACACATAAACTTACTTCTATTATACACCATCAATAGACCAGTAACTGAAGGAAAGTCATAAAGATTATATTAAATCCCTTTTAGTTATTCACGAAAATTTTAAACAAATGAAAACTCAAAATGATAAAAATGGATTAAAAAATTATAAATCCAAATGAATTATTTCATTAAGCCAATTTATAAGGCATTTATTTATTTTTTTGAAATGGTTTAACTCAATTCAATACTTCAAAAACAACATTTTCGTAAGTGATTGACACAAAATTTCACATTCATAATAAATTTTTATTAATTAAAACTAATCAAATTCTAAATTGAAATGGTATATTTTAAATGTCTCGACCAATTTCATATTGATGGGAACATATATGAAATTATCAACCTGAAAAGATTATTTTTTACTTTAATAAAAAAAAAAAAAACCCCGAAATAGACTCGAAACAAAACATTCAGAAATTATTTTGTCAATATTTTGATGTTATATACAAACAAAACCAACATGGACAAAATTACAAACTAAATCATTAATAATAGTTTGTGAGTTTTGTTTATTTTTATCCAAAAGGTATACATAAGCCTGTATACCTACTACAGCCTTAGTTGTTAGATATTACGTAATCCACCTCTCATCACCAGAGTCTAAACCAGTAAGTCTCTGTTTTGTCTTATGTGGCATTAAGGATTCGGAAGCCGTATGTGAACGTGCGTGCTTAAAACGCATGGGTTTCCACAAATATGAGCAACTACCATTTATGCATTATTAAGAAGAAAATGAAATTAATTGAAACCAATCGTTTTCATGTTGACAAATAATATTTTCCATGCTATTTTTGAATTTTATTACATCTACCTCTTTAATCAACCCACCCCCAACCATATGTTTTTTATTGATAACACACTGACATATCTCATATTTTCTGAAAACAATATTTTCTGATCTTCCCAATAGAACTTTTCTGCCTTAAAAAAAAATAAAAAATCAAATTTCGATGGAATGAGAATCCAATTTCCTTTTTGAAAATCAATCAAACAATAATTTTTATTCTTAAAATAGGTTTTTACTATTACTTATTCACTTACTTAAGTATTTATTTCAAAAATTATCTTTTCTTTGCTTAAATATTAATTAGTCGAAAAAGTTCATGGCGTTTTCCGACAAATACAGTTAAAAGCAAATAATTCAGTAATCACTAATCGCGTTATAATAACACTAGACGCTCATTTGAAAGGTGATACGTAAGGCTTTTATTATTGAAATCGGTGTACTGTATTAAAAGATATTTGAGCTCAAAAATGGTCCGTAATAAAGAGAAAATTCGAAAGATAAAGCGTGAGACTTTAACCCACTAAAACCACCTTGCTTAGTCACATTTCTATATCTTCCTTTGGGATTGATCGAATTGCTACTTTAGTCAATTATTACTAACATTTGCTTTCACGGTGATCCAAATTAAGTCTTTTTAGGAAATCGACACACTCCCAAGCCGTTCTCGACTCCAACATCAGAGCCACAATATTCTCCGGCGTCAGGGGCTTGCCAGCGCACTTATGTGCTTATTCTCGTTCCGAATTAAATCAGCTGCAGTAAAAGATCACGTGGTCTACGCTTTGCACCACCTTGTTGCACATTGGGCTACAATCCAATTCAAAGCAGTATTGGTATTTAAGACAACATCCGTGTCCCGTCCAAAATTGGGGTAGGTAGTATCGATCTATTCACGGATTTACCGTCGGAATGAGACGCTGAGTGCATCCGCCACCGGGGACATTATCCCAAAGATTTTACCATCTCCTTCTCGAATTATTTCTTTGCTGCGTACGAGCCTGGGGTCGTATCACCTCTCCGCCTCTGCCGCTCATCTACCAGTATTTTAGATCGGCATCATTCTGTTCACGAAACAATTGGCCTCGTATGATTGATCCGACCTGTGTCCTGGTGCAGCTAACAGCAGGATTGACTTGACCACAGTCGTAAACAGGGTCTACCTAATCTACCTGGGTCCACCAAGATTCGGCATTAAGCCTGCCAGTGCCATCATTGTCACCGCAGCCTTCTCACCAACGTGCTTCTGAAACGCCAGTCTCTCGTTAGAGATGGTTCCGAGACCACCCCATGTTCGCCAATCCCCATGCTGATACTCTATCTAAACTTATGGTCCACATACAATGTTTATACGCATGCATTGTGTGTACATCAATTAACTGTCGTGTAGCCGTTGACAACCTGTATTTTGCTAATCTGAAAAAATGATCTGCCTCACCTCAAAGAAATCACGAAAAAAAGGAGTCACAATCGAATTCAATTCACAATCATCAAAAAGGAAAAAATTATGATGGAATTTATCTAAGAATCGTCGCTGCCGTTAGTCTTTCGTCTTGGTTTCAAATGTGTTTGTGTACAATTCTAAGTGATAGTATAGTTGGGGCACTAAAATTCTCTTGACGTGATAATATTAATTTGTACAGGCTTCACAACAGTAGATTATCCCATCTTATCTTAGTGCTTGTATTTACCTATGAAAATCAAGGAAACGTTAAAATGTGGTGAGAGAAATACAATCCTCACGCGAACCAAACGAAATCCGCTGTTGATTCTGTACGGATTCTTACTCCACTGATTTTACTTACACACACACAAATAGTAACCATATTCATAGTTACTCACTCACAAGTACATTTATCATTGTATATACTCATAAAAAGTATCAAAAAGTTCTACAAAAAAAAAAACATTTCCTTGGTGAATATTCAAAATTTTTCATGTCGTCCATTCGTCCTTCCAGCTTTCACCACAAATTGTGCTTATCCATTGTAGCTGGTTGCCTCTACTCACTTACCACCATTGAAATGCTAAATTGTAATTAAATAAAAAAATTTGAATAAACTCTAAAGAAAGTTCTTAAAATAAATTACTTTCTGTTATTTGTTTTTTCATTTTTATATTTGAAAAGATTTTGCACATTTCCTAATGACACCACATCACCTTTTCACTTTTATTGAAGTTTAAAAATAGAAATTTCATCGTAAGCGTACTCGACTACCATCCAATGGGATCGTTGGTTCGAATCCCACTGAGGCATGGTCCCAAAAATCCAGTTTTCCTTTCCATTTCTACTTTAATTTTCTTATCCCGATATCCTTTGTTGCCAAATTACCTTTAGTATCGTGGCACTTTGAATATAAATTTCAGTACTAATGTTACTTGAAATGGTAATTAAAAAAAAATATATAAATTACCTGCGATAGTTTTACAAGAGTTTCTATTATCGACCTACAGAGTAAGCAATTCAAGCCATAGTGGCAATTTTACGCTATTGGACATCAAACCACCAAGCAGTGTGCTTAGGGTGCGTACAGAGGAGAATATTTCTGCCATAGAATTCGTCGCAGTTTACAGCAATTGGGATTGTATTACTCGGCTTTGTGGAAGATTTTATGTAAGGATCTTGTTCTGAAAGTGTATAAAATACAGCTCATGCAAGAACCGAAGCCGAACGACCTGCAAAAGCGTCGAATTTTCGGGCCTTAGACCGGCTTGAGGAAAATCCATTCTTTTACCAAAAAATTGCATTCAGCGACGAAGCTCAGTTCTAAATGAATGATTATGTGAAAAAGCAAAATTGTTGGTTTTGGTCTAATGAACAGTCACAGACAAAACAAGAACTGCCATTGCACCCAGAAAAATATATTTTTTGGTGCGCTTTATGGGCCGAAGGAATCATCGGTCCATATTTCTTTAAAGATGACGCTGGCCGCAACCTTACCGTAAAATGGCGGCCGTTATCGCTTGTTGATTTTGAACTTTTTTATACCCTAAATATAAGAACTACTTTTGGTCGATATGTGGATTCAACAAGACGGCGCTACATGACACACAGCACGCGAAACAATGGACATATTGAGAGATGAGTTAGGTGAGCAATTTATTTCACTGGTCAGACCGGTGAGTTGACCGCCTAGATCGTGCGATTTGACGCCTCAAGACTATTTTTTATGGGGCTATGTAAAGTCACTAGTCTACCAGCGTCACTTGCAGCCTTGGAAGACAACATTACCCGTGTTATTAGCGAGATATCCGTCGAGATGCTCGAAAAATTGGTTCAAAATTGGAGTTATCCGTTATAAAATAATTAAATTATTTTTATTTGACTGCCCAACAACTGTTTGGGATTATCCACAATTTGATGATTAATTTTGTTATTGATTTATAGGTGGTTCTTCACAAATACATGGAATAAGATCGGATTATTGCCATTTTAATGATATTATTTACAGAAAACATACGAGATATGTTCAAAAAGTATCGCGAATTTTGTGGTTTTTTTTCAAAAATTATTTGTTTATTCATGAATATCTATTTTGTCCCCTTCAAAATAATCCCCACCAAATATTATACACTTGTGCCAACGTTTTTTTCCAATCCGCGAAGAACTTCAAAAAAATATTTTTTTGTGATCTTGTTCAGCTCCTCCTTCGATGCCGTCTTTATCTCCTCAATCGTACCGTAACGTAGTCCTTTCATGGGGCTCTTCAGTTTCCGGAATAAGAAAAAGTCACAGGGGGGCAGATCTGGGGGCTTATTAGTGTGTTGTTTTCGGCCAAAAATGGCAGAAGGCAATTTTTGTTCTTCCACAAATCCGGGCGTTTCTGGTGGATTGCTTCCCGCAACTTCCGCAAAACTTGCAGGTAATATTCCTTATTGACTACTCTGTGGAAAAAACTCAGAATGCTTCACGCCCCTGCAATCGAAGGAAACTGTAAGCAAAACCTTCACATTCGACCGAACTTGGCGAGCTTTTTTCGGCCTTGGCTCGTGGGGCAGCTTCCATTGGAATGATTGAGCTTTGGTTTCTATGACCCTCTGGAGTAAATTTGGGTCAGATTCGATTAGCAATGTTAATGCGATGCTGTTTTTGGTTGAAAATGGGCAAAAATCGAAGACGAGCCAAAACACGTACAAGCAAAGCAGTTATCAAAAATTAACTGAACATTCAAAATGACCGAACTTGTCGGCATAAGTGGGAGACATGAGTACCAACATAACGCCACAAAAAAAATCGAAAATCGAATATATGAAATTCGCGATACTTTTTGAACAGACCTTGTACTTTTAACTTTAAGTCCACAGTACTGCCAAATCTCCAGATACCACCTATGCATATGAGTGCATCCGCTTATTTTATAGAAAATTTTATGAACTTATAAGAAAAAAGTAATTATTCTAAACTTCAAAAATTAATCCAAAGAAATACTTTCTTATAATTTAAAAAAAAAACCATTTTTTCGTTAATAATTCGCAATAAATTAATTCGCAACTACTCCAACACAATATTTTCATATTAATATATTCTTAATTGTCATATTGTCAATTTGATTTTGATGTAACTAAACTAATCGTAATAAAAAAAGGACCAAACATTTAATTAGTCACAAATTATAGGTGGACATTTTGTACAAATGACATCAAATCGATCTTCTGTGGCTCCACAATAAAATTGACCAAAATAATAATAATTAAAAAAAAAATACCTGTCAGGACATATGCAACGATTTCATTTTAGCGCTACGAATAATGTTCAGCTGTGGTAGATTCGGTTAAATTTTCAATGAGGCGATGGTATGTTAGTTTTGGTTATTGCCTTTAACCGGTAATAAGGCTGTCTACCAACCAGAAAGTGTACCAGAAACGTCAGAAGAATCAGAACCACCTTGTCAGAGTAACTGACAATTTAATTTCGAATCATGACATTATAATTGAACACACAATCATCCTTTTATACATACAACAAATATAAATACGTACACACTTTAATAGAGAGGCCCGAATATTCACTGTTCATCAAATCTCCCACAAAACGGATGGTTTGAGCACATCAATCAAAATTGAATGAAATTAATTTGCATCTGTTCACTTTAATAGCAGCCATAGTAACAAGGACGAGCCCAGGTAGATAATCCTGAGTGATTTACATGAAATTCGAGAAGGAAAAAAAAATTTATTGAATAACCTTTGAAGCGATTGTTGGTAAATTGCTATGATTTTTGGGTAATTTTCTATGGTATTTTTTTTTTCAAAATCTAATCGGCATGATGGAAAATAGGTTTCGTTTGTGGAAAAATGTGCAAATCGCTTTTCAAGTGGGATGAGATAAATTGCCGGACGAATGAATATCTGATAGCTATTATTAATATCGTAGATGTTTACAAATTTAGGGAGAATTTAAGTCCCTGAAATCTTGATATGATCAAGAATAGCTAAGAGTTAGTAGAGAATTAGCTGAAGCGGAAAAGAAAATTTTGTGTCCTGGAATTCTGGGATAGCGCCGGTGACTATGACAACCAGAAGAATTGTCAAAGCAGAGCATGTGCGAAATTATTTGTTATTTTATTCTAAAAATCGAATTCATCGTTATGCGCATGTCGATAGTTAATAATGTGGTTGCTATTCAACAGGACAGTCAACTAAACTATGAGTAAAAAATTTAACAGAAGTTACGAGTTTGCAAGTTTTTAAATTTACAAAATTTCAAATTTTCAAATTCTCAATTTAAACAAATGTTGAAATTTTCGAATACTTAATTAAGCTTATTGTTTAATTTAAGCTAATTGTAAAAAATTTTGAATATTTAAATTTTTGAGTTTTCAAATTTTTGAATTTTCGAATTTTCTACGTTTCGAATTTTCTAAATTTATACAATAATTTGCGGATTTTTGAGTCTTTTAATTTTCATATTTTTAATTTTGCTATTTTTTTAGTTTTCCAATTTTTAAAATGTACAATTTTCAAATTTTAAATTTCGAACTATCGAATTTTTAAATTAAAAAATTTTTGAAATTTTGATTGTTTGAATTTTAGTTTTAAAATTTTTGCGGTTTAGAATTTTCAAAATTTTGAAATTGCGGATTTTTGAATTTTCGAATTTTTGACATTTTGAATTTCTATAAATTTATAATTTAAGCAATTTCTGATAATTTGATTGTTTAAATTTTAAAATTTTCTTGGTTTCGAATTTTGGAAATTTTGAATTTGCGGATTTTTGATTCTTCCAATTTTCATATTTTTAAATTTGCTATTTTTTTAAGTTTCAAATTTCGAATTTTTAAATTTAAAATTTTGAATGTCCGAATTTTTGAAATTTTTAATGTTAGAATTTTACAATTTTAGAATGTCCAAGGTTCCGAATTTTGAAAATTTTTAATTTACAGATTTTTGAATTTTTGAAATTTCGAGTTTTTAACATTTTTAAATTAAGCAATTTTTGAAATTTTGATTGTTCAAATTTTAAAATTTTCTAGTTTTCGAATGTTCGAAATTTCTTCTTTGCGAATTTTGGAGTCTTTTAATTTTCATATTTTTAAATATGATATTTTTTTAAGTTTCGAATTTTTAAATTTTGAAAATTTCGAATTTAAATTAAAAATTTCGAAGTTCCGAAATTTTAGCATTTTTAAATTAAAGAATTTTTAAAATTTTAATTGTTTAAATTTTAAAATTTTCTAGTTTTCGAATTTTCGAAATTTTCTTCTTTGCGAATTTTGGAGTCTTTTAATTTTTATATTCTTAAATTTGATATTTTTTTATGTTTCAAACTGTCTTTAAATTAAAGCATTTTTGAAATTTTGATTGTTTGAATTTTAATATTTTGGAATTTTCAAGGTTCCAAATTGTGAAAATTTTAAATTTACGGATTTTTGAATTTTTGAAATTTTGAATTTATAACATTTTTAAATTTAGCAATTTATAATATTTTGATTGTTTAAATTTCAGAATTTTCTAGTTTTCGAATTTTCGAAATTTCTTCTTTGCGAATTTTGGAGTCTTAATTTTCATATTTTTAAATTTTCTATTTTTTCAGTTTTCGAATTTTTAAATTTTGAAAATTTCGAATTTAAATTGAAAATTTCGATTTTTTGAAATATTGATTTTTTTAATTTTACAGTTTTGGAATTTTTAAGGCTACGAATTTTGGAAATTTTAAATTTGCGGATTTTCGAATTTTTGAAATTTCGAATTTTTAATATTTTTAAATTAAGGAATTTTTGAAATTTTGATTGTTTAAATTTAAGAATTTTCTAGTTTTCCAATTTTCGAAATTTCTTCTTTGCGAACTTTTGAGTCTTTTAATTTTCATATTCTTAAATTTGCTATTTTTTTAAGTTTCAAACTGTCTTTAAAATAGAGAATTTTTGAAATTTTGAATGTTTGAATTTTACAGTTTTGGAATTTTCAAGTTTTCGAATTTTCGAATTTTTGACTCTTTCCATTCTCATATTTTTAAATTTGCAATTTTTTTAAATTTCAAACTGTCTTTAAATTAAAGAATTTTTGAAATTTTGATTGTTTGAATTTTGAAGTTTTGGCATATTCAAGGTTCCAAATTTTTGAAATTTTAAATTTAGCAATTTATAAAATTTTGATTATTTAAATTTGAGGATTTTTTAGATTTTGAATTTTCGAAATTTCTTCTTTACGGATTTTAGAGGCTTTTAATTTTCAAACTGTCTTTCAATAAAAAAATTTTTGAAATGTTTAATTTTGGAATTTAGAATTTTGAAATTATCACTTTGCGGATTTTAGAATTTTTAAATTTTAAATATTTGATTTTTTGATTTTTTTAAATTATTGAATTTAAAACTTTAGTATTTTGGAATGTTTTTATATTTTTAATTATGCTAATTATTAAGTTTTAGAACTATCACTCTGGACAGAAACTCATTTACTTTAGTGTCAAGTTTTGTATTACCATAGAACCTGACATCATCATTAATTAGTTGAGTTACGATAATAGTTGTGCTATAAAATTGTATTATGAAAGACAAATGTCGTTTTCTGCCTTTTAAATTTATTATATTTACGATTGTGTGGCAATAGTAATCTGCTTCTCGAATATTTATATGATTGTAAAAAAAGGAGACTTTACCGAATGCAGTTTGTGATTTTTTGGTTATGAGTACAGCATCAGATATGGATTCGAAATTATGTAGATTGAGATTTAATTCACCTCCATTTTCCAGCACCTATAACGGCTATTTTGTCTACAATTAAAATGCCAGGATACAATGATAGCAAAAGGGAATAAATATTGTTTCTCATGTTAATTTGAAAATATTGCACAACCACTACCGGCCATACAGTCAGTAATTTGCACAAATTGAAATGTTACTATGGCAGGAGTAATTGCCATATTGTCAATACCTTGGGGCCATTCCATTTCAATATTATTGCCAATATTTACCTTAGCTCCGTTATGAGGTTTTCGATTTCCGATTAAGCGATAACAACTAGTTGGCTAGTAGAAAATTGGGTACCAAATGCACACAATCATTACCGTATAATAAATTTGAATTTTCGATAGATTCATCAAACTAAAGGATATGAATCTAAGTGGATAATAAATGGTAAAATTACATTTTTTCATCAACATCAAACCCTATTCAAATTTCTAATTATATTACAATAATTTAATTGCTAATATTTGAATAGTAAAAGTCTGAGAGAAAATACGAGTGATTATCTTAAGTATTTCTTTTTATTTTCATATACACATATGAGTATATTAAATGGTATTGAATTTATTCGATTTTAGAAGATTTTTTAAAAATATTCTTCTAGTCTGATTTGTTTCCCCTATTTATGATGATACTACAATATTTAAGCATGAATAATAAAAACATTCCTTATAAACAATTTAATTAAAATTACAGTAGTTTTAATTTTAAATTTAATTTTACTTCGAAATTCATCTAAAATTTTTATTTGCTCTGTTCAAAATTTCATATTAAATAATACTAGTGCTCGTATCATTTTCAATATTTCTTTTTACTTGTCCAACTTTATCTGCTTCTCTAATTTCTTCCCTTATTTTTCTTTGTTTTGAATGGTACTTGTGCCATTTCGAATGGTACTTCTAATACGAAAAGGAAGCATTTCAAATATCATTTTACTTTCTCCCCATTTTATTAAAGGACCAAAACTAATACAAAATAACTCGAGTATTTTATTTCTACTTAAATAAAAGAAAGTTTAGTAATTTCCTTTGCAAAAAAAAAAACAAATCAACAAAAGAAATTAGTCTTTATTATTATTTTTGAGATATTCTCCTATTTCTATTTAAAATTAAATATAATTTCCAAAGTTATATTAATATAATTTCATTTTTTGTTTTATAAATGACTGTATAATATTGCCTTTTTTCGCATTATACAATATGTACTTATTATTTCATCGTATGTTTGCAACGTTATTTATTACTATTATTATTTTAATTTTATTTGGCTTTGTATACTCACAGCAGAAAGTCAGATAAGTTCGAAAACAAAACGGAGAACTCAATGTTAATTGATTGGGTCTTTGCTGACATTCTGATGAGTTGCGACTTTGGTGACAGTGATGAGGTTTGTTTCTTTGCTAAAATTGGGAAATGTTTTCCGAAAGTATCGATAATGCGTATGGGGGAAGAGTAGTGATACTAAATTTTATGGAATAAGTGAAAGGAAATTAAATAAACGAATGAGAATTATTCATTAAAAATACTAACTTTTATCAGAGTTAAATTGAAAATTACTTTTTAGAAATATTTTTGAAAAATTTTCATTCTTTTCTACGATGATAGCGATACACATTTGTAGGGTTTTTTTTTTTAAATTTTCATAATTGTAATTTTTTAAAATGCAAGCTGAATTTTTATTACTTATTATTAATTATCATTTATTGATAAATTGTTAAAAATTGCAAAAGTATGATTTATAATGAATTAAACTAATCTATGTTTTATTATTCATAGTTCCTCCTCCGTCCGACGGGCCTAATATCCTGAATTAGCGGGTGTCGTAGGAGTAATTATCATCGCCGAATAAGGGGAGGCACTCCAAAATTATTTGGCCGAGGCGTGCGCTCACCCATCGTCATCGACGAACCACACCATTCTCTTCCCCCTCGTTAAACCGGTTAATAATTTGTTTTGCCTTTTCAGTTTTAATACCAGGTGTATAAGTTTAAATCCGCTGTTTCTTATGCAAAAAAAAACAAATATTTTTTCATAGAAAGAAAAAACATATTTATTCAAAGTACTTGCCCTCGCTAGCTACACATTTTTCCTATCTGTCGGGCAATTTTTGGATACCACGCCTAAAAAAATTCCTTCTCTTTCGAGGCAGACCACTCATCAAGCCATTTTCGGACGTCTTCCTAAGAATAGAAGTGCTGCTCAGCGGGCGCGTGGCCCATCGACGAAAACAGGTGGTAGTCGGCATAGTTCAGATCTCCCTGTTGAGTGTCTCCAAGTAGTTTCGGACCATTTTTGACGTGTGCGATGGTGCGTTGTCGTGAATGAAAATCAGCTTGTCATGTCTTTGTTGATAATCCGTCCTTTTTTCACGCAGAGCACGGTGCAATTTGATCAGTTGTTGGTGGTAGCGGTGGGCATTGACAGTTACACCAGGTTTCAACATCTCATAGTAGAAGATACCCTGCTGATCCCACCAAACGCACATCATCGTCTTCCGTCCGAAGCGATTTGGTCTTGGGGAAGATGTTGATGGTTGGCCGTGATCAACCCACAATTTCTTGAGTTTGTGGATTCTCGAAATATATCCACTTTTCATCGCCTGTCACAACCCGATGCAGGAACGACTTTCTTTTATGTCTGGTAAGCAAGATTTCGCATGTGTTTTGGCGTCGTTCCATTTGCCTATCGTTCAATTCATGCGGCACCCATTTTCCGATCTTTACAATTTTCCCCGTGGCTCACAGACGCATGGAAATGGCTGGTTGAGTAACACCCAATTGCTCCGCGAGCATTTTTTGCAATTGGTTATCGTCTTCGTCCAAAAGAGCCTGCAATTAATGGTCCTCAACCTTCCTAGGCCGAATTACACGCTTCTTGTCCCACAAGTCAAAATTGCCGTCTTTGAACCAATCTCGGCTCGTTGTTTCCGATAAAGCACTGTCACCATCGGCAGCCGATTTCTTCAAATTGAAGCAGAAAACCAGAGCCATGCCCCTGCAATCGAAGAAAACTGTAAGCAAAACCTTCACAGTCGACCGAACTTGGCGCTTTTTTCGGTCTTAGCTCGTGCGGCAGCTTCCATTGGGATGATTGAGCTTTGGTTTGGGTCGTCGCAGATAGAGTCCAACAGCTCCATTGGGATGATTGAGCTCTTGAGCAAATTTGGGTCATCGCGAACGGAGTCCAACAGCTCCTGAGCAATGTTAATGCGAGGCTGTTTTTGGTCAAAATTGAGAAAAAATCGAAGACGAGAAAAAACACGTGAAGGAAAGCAGCTGTCAAAAATTAACTGAACATTCAAAATGGCCGAACTTGTCGGCATAAGTGAGAGATATGAGTACCAATATAACACCAAAAAAAATCGAAAATCGAATATACGTAACCCGCAGAAATTCAAAATTCGCAATATTTTTCAACAGACCTCGTATTCAGATTTGATAGGCTACGATTGCAGAACGAACTTCCTTAGTAATTTTTTTTTAAATTTTTCCTATTGTTAATGTGTTTTCTCAACAAAAGCCAATTTAAAGCTAAAAATTTCTGAAATGGCAAGGAATACCTCTTCCAGATCGCTAAGGACTGCCTATTCTAGATAAATAAAATAAGAAAAGTGCATGAAATAAATAGAAGAAAAAATTACAATATAATAATAGAAAGATTTGGGAAAGCAATTGGAGGAGAGTTTATTAGTACAATTGGAGACACGGGAAGGAAACTTTTTCTAACGATACACAGTAACATCATAAACAAACCGGCTCTGAGATCATGGTGGATGGGAATTGGGAGCAGAAAAGGGAGCGTCAACAATTGTACAGAGTATTTTTGATTGAAGGGGTTGGATTCGATGGGAATTGGAAGGTTTATTAGGATACCACAGTTCTAGTCCGTAAGTCCATAATGGTTTCAGTAGGGTGATGAATAAAAGTACTTTGCTGCCTATAGTAAGTTTGGAAAGTTTGTCTAGAAGTCGAAGTAGTTGTAGGTGTCGTCTTTTTTAGTTCTTGTCTTGTATGTGGATTCCATGCGAAGCGTTTGTCTAAATTCAGTCCTAGGTGTGTTGGTGTGGTGTAGTGTTTCGGTGCCATTAAGGTATATAGGAAGATATGGTTTACGGAAGAGGGTAAAATCTACGTGGGTAGATTTACGTTCATTCTCCACCTCGTAAACCAGGTCTGCACGGTTTGGATATGAGGTTGGAGAATTTCGGAAGTATATTGGGGATTTTTGCTAGATGCAAGGTAGGCCGTATCATCGGCTTATGTAGCAATAAAGGTATTGGGACAAATTGGGATATCGAATTAATAAATGTTGAAGAGGATAGGTCGAAGTATACTTCCCTGTGGAACACCAGCCAATACCGGAGAGAGATTGAAAAGTTCATCGGATTCGTTAACTTTAAAGTGTCTGTTGGAAAGGAATAATCTTACGACTGGGAACTAGGTACAAGGAAGGAGAAGAAATATTAAATCAAACGATGTATCTTCAAATAGACGAATCTAGCGCTGCTACCAGATTTTTGGGGGAAAATACTTTAATTCATAAAATACTAAATTTTTACACAATTATTAATCAAATTGAGATATTTTAAATATGGTCTCAAAACTACTTTTACTTGTCGAAGAAGAAAAAAATTATTACATATTTTACACACATACATGAAATATCTTTTTTTTTTATTTTAATGTTATCTACAACTACTTATGCTAGTAACAAGCAGATTTTTTAAGGGAATATACAAGGACATGAAGACATGTGGAGGAAAACACCCATCGATGTTACCTCTAGAACGGGGGTAATTTTATTTTATAATTTTAGAGAATCTCTCGGCCATCGCCGTTTTAAACGTCGGTGGGTGTTTACTGGAAGGGTGGGAATGAACAGTTCCCTTCCTAAAGGATTAGAGTGGAAGGATAGATGCGAATGGAATTTTTTATATCGGGAGATGCATAGTTCACGAACAAATGGAACATTTAGGTCACGGTGGATAACAGTGTTTCGCACATAAAAGGGGGCATTGACAATTTTACAAAGGATTCGGGATTGTAGGGATTGGATTGGAAGGGAGTTGGAATGCTTAATCGAACCCCAAAGTTCTAGACCATATGTCCATATTGGTTTCAGAACCGTATTGTATAGTAATAGTTTACTTGTTGTTGTAAGTTTTGATTTACTGTCTAGGAGACGTAATAATTGTTTGTATCGTCCGTTAAGTTCACGTCTTTTAGTTTTCGTATGAAGGTTCCAGGTTAACCGTTTGTCGAATATAAGTCCAAGGTAACGTACGCTATTTTTTT
Source organism: Atherix ibis (assembly GCA_958298945.1). Lineage (NCBI taxonomy): Eukaryota > Metazoa > Arthropoda > Insecta > Diptera > Athericidae > Atherix > Atherix ibis. The sequence goes on from OY282610.1 coordinate 4,807,089, forward strand.
TGTGGAATAGTACTGCCGTTTAGGGTTATGTCGGGAATTTGTTCTCGGCAGAGTGTGAAAGTTACATGAGCAGATTTTTGCTCATTTACCTTCACTCTCCACCTTTTGAACCAAGTTTCTAAGGAGTGGATATGGTTCTGTAGGATACTAATGGATGTGGAAGGATCTTTGTGATGTGTCAGGATGGCTGTATCGTCAGCATATGTTGCGGTTAGGATGTTGTTGTGGCAAGGAACGTCATGCGTATAAATGTTATAAAGGATAGGACCTAGAATACTTCCTTGAGGGACACCGGCGGAAATTGGATAAATGTCAGAATACTCCATATTTTCAGCTACCTGAAAATATCGGTCTGAGAGATAAGATTTAAGGATGTGTAAATAACCCGAGGGTAGGACTCGCTGCAACTTCCAAAGCAATCCAGGGTGCCATACACGGTCGAAAGCATGCGAAATGTCAAGAAACACGCCTGGGCAGTATTCCTTTCGCTCTAGCGAACACGCTATGTAGTCGACTACGCGATGACACTGCTGGATAGTGGAATGCTCAGGTCGAAATCTAAACTGATGCTGAGGAATGACACCCTCGGTTTCAAAAATGGGATAAAGGCGTTTTCGGGATTTTTCTAGGATTTTTGATAACATGGGAAGGAGGCTTATAGGTCTATATGAGGTAGGAAGGTTTTTGGGCTTATTGGGTTTTGGGATCATCTTAATTGTGGAAAACTTCCACAGGAAAGGAAAAAATGATGTGCAGAGGATACTATTATAAACATAAGTTATAAGGACTAGGGTTTTTTTGGAAATTTGCTTCAGGATTTCTGAAGTTATTAGGTCATATCCTGGGGCTATTTTATTGGAAAGGTGTTCTATTGTGAATTTAACTTCGGAAGGAGTGAAAAACTTATGCAGAATGTCTTGGACATCTTCGTGAGGTTTAAAGATGTTTTGTAAGTGTTTGCCAAAGATGTCGGCTTTCTGTTTGTCCGTTTTTGCCCTGGTTCCGTCGGTCTTCCGGAGCGGGTGTGTAGCGGTTTTGTATTTGAGAATTCGTCTGGTAGCTTTCCAGAGTGACTTATTAGTTGTCAGTGATTCTGTGTATTCAGTAAATCGTTCGTTGTTATAATTAATTATTTCTTGTTTCAGTTCTCTTTGTAGTTGGTTCAGTTTTTTCTTCTCATTTGGCATTCTTGAACGTTGCCACTGGGCCCTGGCTCGACGTTTCTCGCTTATCAAGCTGCGAATTTTTTACGGAAGATTATAGTCATGTTCTCGTATGGTTGGTTTGTTATGAGTTATGTGGGCGTTAGTGATTGAGTTCTGTATGTAAACAGTCAAGTCGTTTACGGCATCGTCTATTTCTTGTACGTTCTTAAGGCTTTGTTGTAAATGAATCTGTTAGTCTAAGTTCTGTCTAAAAATGTCCCAATCAACTTTCCCATTTACAAGTTTGTGAAATATCTGAAAATCTTTTATAATTAATAAATAAGAAGAAGAAAAAAATTATTATTATTTCAAAATTCTTATAAGTAGACTGATGAGTTTGAGTATACATTTCCACGTCGTCCTTGTAATAATTACATCCTCCAGTAAATATTTCACTTTATCATCTTTATTATTTTCATATCCCTTAAACGATGTTTTTCTTTATAATTTCTTATTTAAATATTATGATAATTTTCCGATGATTATTACTTGTTTAAACATATTTTATTCATCCCACTCTTATCATTCGCACTCTTACTATGCTAACATAAAACTTTTCCAGTTCGTTTGCTTTTCAAAAGCAAAAAAAAAAATAAAAATATTATTTAAGGAAGCACAGAATTTGTGTGCAATTAAGATAACGATAAAACCCGAATAATCAAATATCTTTTAGAAAATATATCAGCTATAATATATGAATTTATTTTAATAAATTGGTTTTGTACGTGGGCAAAAATTTGAACTTAAATAACTTCCTACAAATTGTATTATTTTCTGTTTGATTTTCTCTACACCATAGAATATTTCTCTTGCTTACCGTATTATCCTTTTCCGTATCGTACTATTCTCTTTTGACTCCTTGTTTATTTATTGTTAAAAGTAAACAAATCTATTTATTGAACAACAAAAAAAGTTTCATTTTTTTCCCAGTATTCAATAAATATTTACATATCAGACGGACTATCAATTTTTATTTTCTCCATTTTATTTTTTTAAATTTTTGTTTTTTTTTTGAGTTCTTCTTGAATAAATATTCATACTAAGGGTGTTTTGTTATATAACATAGTCAACCTTAATAGATATTTTTAAATATTGTTATTTTTTTTTTTTGCACAATATTTATTGTTACTATAGTAAAATTTGTTCTTTTTTTACAGGGGCGCATTTTCAATTGTAAAAAGATGTGTTCAAAAATCGACAGGATCGGAATTTGCTGCAAAAATAATAAATACAAAAAAGTTAACAGCTCGAGGTTAGACATTTTTTTTTTTTTTAAATAAAAATAACTAATAATTATTGGAATTATTATTTTCAATAATAAAAAAAAAAATTATTATTATTTGTAAAATAAAGTAATTAAAATTAATTTTTATTATAAATATAGGCAAATTCTATTAAGATTTAAATGAAAATAAATAAAATTCTAATCAAATTCGATGGCGCAACAAACGGAAGTCCAGTCTAGAGATCTGCTGAATTAAAGAACTCCAGACGTTCTGGCTAAGAGCCCTCCGTATTTCAGTTCGACACTCCCAGCATATTTTTAGCGTCGTAGCTAACACCATCGATCCACCAACGGCAGATTCGACCTTGTCTTCGAGGACTATAAATAGAGCCACTGTATCGGATCAATTGTCAAGCAAACCACAGTCTAATGAGCTTAATTTTATCCACAACCGGATAGTTGCGGTAATGCTCCAAGACCTCATCGTTAACTAGGCTCCAGAATCGTCCAAATATATAAACTCCTATCTGTATACAACTATTACTAATGGGTCTTGTCAACGATGCTGACGCTGCCACCATGTACTTTATTTGGCCTTCATTTATGCCCAGCCAAACATTTTTTACCGTCGGTCCAATCTTGATAAAGGCCTCGCGTTGAGCTCTTTTTGAGCAGGGCATTATGTCAAAGTCATCGTCGCTAAGACCTGAGCAGACTTAAAGAGGATGGTACCTATTATGCTTACCCTTGAGTCATGAATGAGATTTTTCAGCGCCAGGTCAAAGAGAACGACCATGTTGATGTTAAATGGCTCTGAAAGTTATTCGGCTGCTTTTACTATTTCTGATCAGCCTAGTCAATTTAAGCAATTTTTCCAAAATTGCTTAATAGAGTTTTCTCTTGGTTACGCTATCATAAGCAGCTTTAAAGTCGATGATCAGATAGTGGATATGTTGATTACATTCCAAAAGTGTTTCTTCTCTGGTATGAACCAGTATTTTTTTGGGCGAATGGAGCTGTCCTGCCTAATAGATTAAATTAGGGTGCCGTTCCGCTGTTTTAGTCGAAAACATTTAGACCAAAGTGTAGTCCGTTGTGATACCACGTGATCATCAAAGCTGATATCACCCTGAGAACCAATTGGAAACGAGTACAAAGTCACGTATAGCCAGAATTTCTGCTTGAAATACACTATACAGGTCTGGGAGTCATAGGGACATGCTTATATTACTGTTATATGTCCCTTAATTGACCCATATTTTTATATTCCTATAGCATATTCCTCCTGGCCTCTACCCTATTCCCACTCAGTCCTACTAGAAATTTTTGATTTATACTTAATGTGAGAGTCCAGACCTGCTACATCAAAATCTGTTACTTTATGAATGAATTTGTTGTCATTCAGCATCTTTGCATGTCCAAAACAATGTTCGGTGCACTGCCTTGACTCCTTTAGATGCAGAACTGACCTAGTGGAAAGTTCTTTAACAAATGATGCCTAAGGAAACTGTTGAAATTTCTTGTGTGGGATCCTCTTAAACAACAGACTTCTTATATCTTGATAAACAAGATTCTGACACCTACCTTCTGACTCTCTGAGACAGAAGGTAGTGTCAACTTCAACGGCCGAAGCAGAATACATAGCAGCCTATCAAGTAATCGACGATGTGTGTTGGCTGAAGCGACTGGCCCTGGAACTTGGCATCATGAAAGAAGATCAACCCATTCCGATGTTTGTGGACAACATGTTGCAAAACACTCACGAGGGAAAATTAAATAGGGGAAAGAAACATATTGAGATTTTGAGAAAGTTTATTAAGTATCACACAGCAATGATGTTGAGACGTGAGAAACGAACCTCCGGCATCCGGCATGGCAGCAATTTCGATTCGAACGTGGCACGAGAGGATGGCGTATCAGAATGTGAAGTATGTGAGAGACGTTGTGAAGAGAAGAGGCATTAAATTCGTCGACGACTGGAACAATTACTGCTGTGAAGGTTGTGATTATGGCAAACACCAGTGCAAATCTCACCCTGCAAATGAAAAGACGGCCAAGCAACCCCTAGATCTGGTACATGTGGATATGGGCGAGATGAGAGAACCTTCGCTAGGTGGCGCTAAGTACTACTTAGTATTCAAAGATGATTTTTCGCATTACAGAACAGTTTATATTTATGAGGACAAAGAACGAAGCACCGAACAAACTGAAGTTGGATCGTGAGGATGCCGGAAAACCAACTTGGAAGGAAAATGAAATGTCTACGTTCTGATAATGGAAAGGAGATAAGAAATGCACCCACCGACGGGTTTCTGACTAACTTGGGGATTTTTCACACATTTACAAATCCTCACACGCCACAACAAAATGGAAGAATAGAACGTGTGATGAGAACCATCGTTAAAGCTGCACGCTCAGCTCTGACAGCAGCCAACTTGAGTATAAGACTGTCGGCGGAGGCAGTTTCATACGCTGTGTTTACAATTAATCAGACTGGGACGAGTACTGGGAAGGGGAAATCTCCAGCTGAGTTATGGTTTGGACGGCAAATGGATCTGAATAAGTTGAGAACATTTGGATGCGAGTGTTACGTTCTACTAGCAGAACACAAAAGTGGCAAGTTCGACCGGAAGTCAGAGAAGGGCTACCTGGTTGGATAGCCCTTCTCTGACTTCCGGACATCGAGACATTGTCAGCGAGGCAAACGTGAACTTCAATGAAGAATATGAGATAAACAAGACTGAAGTTGTGACGGAGACAAATGCTGAAATGCCAAACGAACAAAGTGCCAAAGAAGAAAGTGAGACTGAAACGGAGGAATACGACACAGGTGAAGATGAAAGTGAAGAAAAAGAAAGTGCAAAAGAAGTTACAACTCGAAATAGACTAGTTCGTTCGACAAGTGGAATTCTGCCAAAGAGATATGAGAACTCAATGATGTGGTGCAGTAGAGGTATTGGCCAGAAAGATAGAGTACTACTCGGAACAGCTGAGGACATCACGGTGTCCGAAGCGCTGAAGGATCCAAACTGGCGACGAGCCATGGAGGAAGAATACAAATCGTTGGTTGACAGGAAGACATGGAAGTTGGTGAAATGGCCCGAGGGAGTGAAACCATTGACCTGCAGATGGGTCTTGACGGAGAAATCAAATGTTATGCTGAAGGCGAGAAGGACAATAGCAAGGAATCGATTATGGGGAAACGTTTAGTCCAGTGGCAAGTTATGCATCGGGCCCATAACCTGTTGAAATTTCTTGTGTGGGATCCTCTTAAACAACAGATTTCTTATATCTTGATAAACAAGATTCTGACAAAACTTTCTGTCGATAAACAATATTACAAAAAAAAATTAACACGCAGATAACAATTCGAGCACACCTGTCACTTTTTACATTCACTATCAGGAATAAATTTATAGGTTAAGTTTTTCAAGACTGCCAACTACAAAAATTTCACTTTTATTTTTCTGAACAACTGTAATTGGTGGACAAATTTTTGGTTAATCTCAACAGAAAGAAAATGCAGCATGGTCTCATGAGCCCATGTTGCTGACATTCTAAGACCCATACGCTCGCTCTTGACTTTCTTCCAAAAGTTTAGGTAGGTGTTCTTACGAGGGTCGTTCAATAAGTCCTTATAAAAAGATGGAAAAAAACTGTTTTTTTTTTTTAAATTTTAACATAACCTCCTCTTAGCTTTATACCCTTTTCCAACCATATTTCCAAAATTTTTATCCCGTCCAAAAAATAGGATTTCGGAAGTTCTGCAAAATACTCATCCGTTTGAGCAATGACGTCCTCGTTGGAAGTGAACCGTCGTCCGCCAAGCCATTTCTTCAGATTGGGGAAAAGAAAATAGTCACTTGGGGCTAAATCTGGTGAATAAGCGGGATGCTGCAACAATTCCATTCTCAATTCCACAATTTTGGCCATGGAAACAGCGCAGGTGTGCACACGCGCATTGTGCTGATGCAAGAGGATTTTTTTCTTCTTCAGATGGGTGCGTTTCTCTTTGATTTCCTCGCTCAACCGTTGCAATAACGACGCGTAATACGCTCCTGTTATTGTTTTTCCTTTTTCCAAGTAGTCGATAAAAATGATGCCCTGCGAATCCCAAAAGACCGTGGCCATCACCTTGCCGGCCGATGGCACAGTTTTTGCCTTCTTCGGAGCCCGTTCACCCTTGAAAATCCACTGTGATGACTGTCTCTTCGTTTCTGGAGTGTAGTAGTGTATCCAGGTTTCGTCCACAGTGACATATCGACGAAGGAATTCGGCAGGATTGCGATGAAAGAGTGCCAACATAGCCTCAGAGTCCACTACACGATTGCGCTTATTCTCCTCTGAGAGCAAACGCGGCACCCATCTTGCCGAAATTTTTTTCACAGACAATTTTTCATGCAAAATTGAAGCGACTGTACTTTGTGATATGCCCGTGGCCTCAACTAATTCGCGCACTTTAATTCGCCGATCGTTCAAAATCAGATCGTGGATTTTGTCGATGATTTCAGGAGTAGACACCTCAACTGGGCGTCCTGAACGATGTTCATCTTTTGTGGATGAACGGCCACGTTTAAATTCAATTTTGACAGCTTTCCTGTCGATAATGCTAATTACAAAAAATTGTCTTTACCGACACTACGAGCGCAATTTTCGGATTTTCTTAGGACTTATTGAACGACCCTCGTATCAACCAGACAGTAAGATAGCGGCAAATATCTTATAGATGTTATTCATAACCGTTAAACTACAATATATCAATGTTCTTTAAATAAAAAATTGTTTATATTTAAAATTAATACAATATATAATTTAAGGATAAAAGTACATTTATAGAATTCCAATTAGAAAAATCGTACACGTTTTGTGGCTTTTATCTTATATAAAAAAAAAAAACATTTATATAATATAATAACATAGTAAATTAATTAAAATTGGTGTATTCGAAATGATCTAATAAATTATCAGTAAATTATCTATACAAAAGAAGCTATTCACAAATTGAAGGTAATTTCTTCGAAAATAATTGTTTAAATCGAATAATACGTTTCTAATATAATATTGTGTAGATAATCTTTAATATTATCGAAAATTGAGATCCTCTACTTAATCGAATAAATTAATGGCTTATTCTTGAAGTTAACTTCAATTATGTGGTAAGCAATTTAATTAAAATTAACAATATCGTTTGATATGGTCAGAGTAAGATAATTAATTCGAAAGGAAAGGAATACACTGACTGCTTGCTCTTGGCGTTTCCTCTTTTCTTCTTCCATATTTAATAGAGAAGATGGTAATTCACATTTCAAATAGAATTATTTAAACTATTTGATTAATGCAAATTAATTATCTATTAAATTAATATTATATTAAAATGGGGGAGAATACTTTTTTCCCAAGATGAATTTATGCCCATTATTCACTTAAAGTGATCCGCTCTTCTAGGGATTGCCATAGTATAATATCTTCCAGTAGTTCAAAAGACATTTTTAAATGATATTTTATAAATTTTTTTTTTTTTGGTAATTTTAATTTGAATATTTAAAGTAATTTTGAATTTATTGAAATTGTAATTCAATAATTAAAATTCATATTTGAGTGCGTCAAATGCAATTTTAATAAAATAATATTGCGATACTAAAAACTAAAAGTAAAATAAAGTCTCTCTCTTACTCATACTGATTTGGAACCGGTTTTCTGTAACCTTCCAGAACACCCCAAACCCACCCCAAACCCATTTCCAGAGAATGATTTTTTTTAAACAAAAATTTTGAGAAAAACCAAAATTTTAATATAATATTTATTTGAGGGGGTGTAGAGGTGATTTGAATTGTCGAAGAAAAATGCTTTTCAATTTTGTTATTTTGAATTTTAGTTGTTTTTTTTTTAAATCTAATAGAATAAAAGCGTAGAAGAAAAAAATTTATTAATACGATTTTGCCATTTCGATTTTGTGCTTTGCGTATTTATTTGTTTGTAAGTTTCCAAAGACAAGAGACAGGAGCCATATCTAAGCACCATGACCGTAGGGGATGGGATGGGATGATTATTTTAACGGGCCATCAGACCTCGCCAGACGCTTTTGCATCCATCTGCTCAAGCGGTCTGATGGTCCGCCCGGCTATTAGTGGCACAAAAGTCCGGTTGGGAAGGGGAGAGGATAAGTGAACGGAAGGAAGCGGTGAGGTAAATTAGCGTAGGACAATGCTGCTACAGCGGGATTTGAACCCATGACCCCTTTTGCCTGATAGTCTCAGTACGCTATCGACTGAGCTACCGTTTGTTTGTTTGTTTGTTAGTTTGTTAACGGGACATCAGACCTCGCCAGACGCTATTGCATCCATCTGCTCAGGCGGTCTGATGGTCCGAAAGGGAAGGGTAAGGGATAAGGAAATGAAAGAAGAATAGAAAGTAAAGCGGTGAGGTAATTAGCGTAGGAGGGAGATGACTATATTGCTGCAAATGGGATTCGAACCCACGTCCCTCTGGTTGGTAGCCCAGCACGCTATCGACTGTGCTACCTAGAGGTCTGACTGAGCTACCGAGGCCGGTGTCTCAGGTATGACGGTTTAAATATTCAAATAGACAAAGTTATGGAAAGTTTTTGTTTCCTTTTAATTCTGATAGAGCAAAAGTAATAATTGAATTTTATACAGTAGATTAGTATGTGTTATTATATTTTAGAGATGACTAGGGAAGGGTGTCGGCGGTATGACCAATTCAAATTCTGAACAATTTTGTTTTGTGCTCTGTTGTTAATGAAAAAGGTCCCGAAGCCATGTGCTAAACTCTATATCTAAGCATCGCGACCTGAGGGTCATTTGGCATCTCAGGTATTACTTTTAAATGGTTAAATAGATGAAGTTGGGAAAAGTTATTTTATTAAATATGTTGAAGGGAGGACTAGGGCTAGCAATTCATTTATAGGACGGATCCTACTTGAAAAGGAGCTCTTTGTTATGTAACAATCCGCCTGTATCGCAAATTTTGTGTTTTTTTTTTCAAAAATTATTTATTTATTCATGAATATCTATATTGTCCCCTTCAAAATAATCCCCATCAGATATTACACACTTGTGCTAACGTTTTTTCCAATCCTCGAAGTACTTCAAAAAATCATTTTTTGTGATGTTGTTCAGCTCCTCTTTCGATGCCGTCTTTATCTCCTCAATCGAAGTGTAGCGTCGTTCCTTCACAAGAAAAAGTTACAGGGGGCCAGATCTGGGGAATACGGTGGCTGCGGCATTATTAGGGTGTTGTTTATTGCCAAAAATTCGCGCACAAGCAACGATGCGTGAGCAGGGGCATTATCATGGTGCAAAAGCTAATTTTTGTTCTTCCACAAATCCGGGCGTTTCTGGCGGATGTCTTTGCGCAACTTGCGCATAACTTGCAGGTAATATTCCTTATTGACCATTCTACCCTGCGGCAAGAAGTCATGATCTACCACGCCCGTGTAATCGAAGAAAACTGCAAGCAAAACCTTGACATTCGACCGAACTTGGCGCGCTTTTTTCGGTGTTGGCTCGTGGCAGTTTAAATTGGAATGATTGAGCTTTTGTTTCCACGTCATAACCATAAATCCATGATTTGTCATTAGTTATGACCATCTTCAGCACGCTCCTTAGCAATGTGAATGCGATACTGTTTTTGGTCGAAATTGATCAATTTTGATACGAATTTCGCGGCGACCCGTCTCAGGCCAAATTATTGGTAAAAATCGAATGGCACGCGATTGGCTCGTATGTTTAAGTACTCAGCAACTTCTGTAACGGTGATTCGACGATTGGCCAATACTATTTTCTTCACTTCATCAATGTTTTCGTGTGTTGTTGACGTACTCGGGCGTCCGGCAAGCTTTTTGTCGTTCACATCTTCTCGGCCCTCTAAGAATATTTTGTACCACCGATAAACGTTGCTTCGGTCCAAGGTAGCTTCACCATATGCCACAGTCAACATTCGGAATGGGTCCCCGCAATTAATTTTTTCACACAAAATTTGATCCAGATTCTTTGATCCATTTTTTGGAATGGGCAAAAATCGAAAACGAGCCAAAACACGTGCAAACAAAGCAGCTGTCAAAAATTAACTGAACATTCAAAATGGTCGAACTTGTCGGGATAAGTGACAGACATGAATACCAACATAACACCAAAAAAAATAGAAATTCAAAATTCGCTATACTTTTTGAACAGACCTCGTATGTGGTATTGATATAGGAACCCCGTAGGATTGGTAGAATGGATATTACCGAGCAGAATGTCTTGAGTGATGAGCGTATGACCAATGCGAATTTTCAGCAAATTTTCTTACCCAGAATTTTGGATTGGCTCTCGAGTAAGTCGACTTGGTGATGATCTCTGATAATGTAAACAGTTTTACTATTTTCCCATCTGGAGTATTTATTATTTTTTGTTGATAAATTACAGTAAACGTTTTTGATGTTTTATGTTCATTATCTCCACCCCCTCCCACTCTCATCTATCAATTTAAGTAAAGATTTTAATAGTTCTTTTTTGCAAATAATTCTATTTCCAATTAAATAATTATTTTATTAAAAAGTTAGGCAAAAAAAAATTAAGTAGAATGTCATTTGGCCGTGGTAAAAGGGATATGCGTCTGAAGTTATTGGCCGAAGGTAATGGTTTGCTGTTTAGGTATTTTTCCTGCAACCGGAATCTTCCAGACGTTAGGGAAGGTGGAGGATAGCAGTAGCTGCCTGAAGAGGTTTAATACTACGTTAATCATTCTGGAAGGTACTATGCACTTACCGGAAGAGGGTTACTTTAATTATTTCAATATGTGGTGGAATTCGTGACGAGAGATTTGGTATGCATAGAAGCTCAAGAAGTTGTAAACTTTTCAACGATATCAACCGAGTTGACAATAATATTTTCGCAAACCGTTAAAACTTTGGATAGCACCCGTCCTTTTCTTACTCCTAATGGCATTTATATCCCTTCCAACCTCCTTTGGAGTAGAGTTTATGTACACCGAGTCAGAAAATCCCTTCCAAGCTTTTTGTTTGGCTTTTCTCACTGACCGTGGTCTCAATTCTATCAAGTTTTTCATACTTGAAAGTTGTCTGAGTAAATTATACACCGGTATTGGGGAAACTAGCACCGCATCAATTTTCCGATGCGGCGACGTGCATGGTTAGCTTCTATTATAATTGGGAGATGGTCACCATTCTCTAGAAATTCGTGAACAATTAATCTTCATAGCACAAAATTACGAAGTAGAATAAAGGTCAGATCCAATTGAGAAAAAGTACCTATGGTCAAAATGGAAGAAGAAGATTCATCAATCATTAATGTGTGACTGGAAAAATAGTAAATCAGCCAGTCTGCGAAGATATTGCCTCGTCAATATGTTGTAGAGCGGACGGAGGTGGTGAACCTTTTTACATGAGCAGTTTTTTTAATTTATTTATTTAAATGACTTAAAAACATAACGCGAAGATGGTGCCATTATTTAAAGATCCTTCAAGCAATTCTGAAAATGGGAAAAATTACAATAAAAAAAATAGTTTAAACATTTTAATAAAAATAGTTTAAAAAAAATACTTTGTTATTTATTATGATCTTGAGGTTCAGGAAAAGTAGTATTTTATTGCCTGAAATATAATCAAAATTTATTCCAATTCAAAACCATAATATAGCATACAGTAACATGTGCATCGGAAAAAAACCGAAATATTGGTTAGTCGAAAAAGTTCATAGCGTCTATATTTTACTCAAAAACGCCATGAACTTTTTCGACTGACCAATAATATAACTGAAACAAATTTCTAATAAACTCAACTATTCCGTATATTTTCATTGTAGTTATTATTTCTCACATTGAAAAAAAAAAATTCCACAAAAGCCAACTTCTAAGAAAATATCCATTCGCACCTAAATAAAAATCCTTTTATTTTTAGGTACAATAAGTTTCCTTAACAACTTTAATAATTATTTTTATAAAGTATAATAAAATTTAATAGATTTAATAATGTTAAAAACCTAATCTGAATCGCTTAACGTATTATATTATATAAGCCTCCTTTTCATTTGATTAAAAATCCTTGCAAAATTAATCCTTAAATGTCTTTATCCTATTTTCAAAACCCAGGCGTATTTCTTGATATTTCGCACGCTTTCGACCGTGTATAGCATACTGGATTATTTTGGAAGTTCCAGCGGGTTCTAACCTCTAGTTATTTCTACATCCTAAAATTCTATATTTTTGACAGATATTTTCAGATAACTGAAGTACCTCAGGGAAGTTTCATAGCTCCGATCCTTTACAAAATTTATACCCATGATATTTCCTTGTCTAGCCTAGCAAAAAAAAACATTAATGTAGTGGGGGTAAAGGGTTCTCCTGTCACAACCTTTCCTTAGATTCCCATCCACTCCTTACAAACTCCTAGTGGGAGTAAATGAGCAAAAATGTGCTTATGTCATTTTTACACTCTGCGAAGAACAGGCCTCTGACATAACAGCAAAAAGAAAAACTAAAAGACTGTAGGTCAAAACTGACAATAAAAGGCAAACTAATACAATACAGCATGGTACTAAAACCAAAATGGACTTATGGACTCGAACTTTGGGATTCGACTACGCAATCTAATTCCCTTCTTTTATTCCAATTCCTAAAATTGTCAACGCTCCTTTTTATATACGAAACACGGTCATCCATCGTGACTTAAATGTTCCAATCGATCGTGAACTATTCATATCCCATTATAAAAAATTCCATTCCCGTCTAGCCTATCCTCCTAATCAATTAGTAAAAAAAAACTGTTCATACCCACCCTTCCATTATACAACCATCGATGTTTGACACGGCAATGGCCTCGTGATCATTTAAATCTATAAAAGATGTCATCCCGTTCTTGGGGGAGACATCGATGGGTGTTATCCATGTACTAGTACTAAACAATGTGGTACTAAAACCAAAATGGACTTATGGACTCGAACTTTAGAATTGGACTAAGCATTCTAATTGTCTTCTTTTATTCCAATTCCTAAAATTGTCAATGATCCTTTTTATGTACGTGACACTGTTATCCATCGTGACTTAAATGTTCCAATCGATCGGGAACTGTGTATCCTGCCTCTGTCCTACTATCCTAATCCTTTACCAAGAGAACTGTTCACACCCACCCTTCTATTATACACCCATCGATATCTGATTTTTTAAATTCTTGAGGTCAAATGGAGACGTTCTGATTTTTTAAATTCTTGAGGTCAGATGGATATATTTAATGTTGTGTTAGGAAAACTTTATTTGAGGACATTTTCATGGCATGCTTTTAGGAGAAAGTTCACGTATTCTCAATTTCTGAAAATACAAAAAGAAAATAATCTAAATAAAAATAGTTTAATTAATAGTTTTTCTATAATTTTTCTATTCCTTTTCTATGCTAACAATTTTCTATATTAGAATTATTATTAAAAAAAAAAATATTTTCTATTTGAATTTTTTATTATAGATTTTCAAAAATTAGAACGAGAGGCTAGAATTTGCCGAAAATTACAACATCCCAATATCGGTAATATGAAAATTTTATTTATTTTTATTTTTTTTTTACATTAAAACAAATATTATTGAATAATTGAAAAAAATTACTATTTAATAAATTGTTTAGAAATTAATATAAAATATAATAGAAAAAAAATTTTCTTCTTTGGTGTCCGTTTAGTCCGACTGCACGATAGTATACAAGAGGAAAATTATCACTACCTCGTATTCGATCTGTAAGTACATTTGTAAGGTTTTAAAGTATTTTTTTAGAATTTTCAGTTTTGTATTGAAAACTGTCCGTGCACCGCCGTACCTTCTTCTAATGTTATTAATAAATATTTTAGAAAAAATAAAAGAAAATATAATAAATTTTATATGAAGCCAATTTAAAAAGTCTGTGAATACCTTTTTTGTTGACATACGAGCATACTGGAAATTAGTCGTTCTGTGTAAATTTAATTAAGTTTGCAAGTGAGAAACTCATTTAATGACTTCTTAGTACGTTTTATGTCTTAAAAATTGTATTCTACGTAATTAATTTTTGCTTTTTCTTTAAATATTTGCATAGCTACATAATACATAGTATAATAAATACATTTAGCTGGAAATTACGTAATTTCATAAAATACTAACTAAAAGTGGAGACGTCCATATACATCTGTTCATTCATACGAGCATATATGTTAATTACAGTACATCTGTGCATATTTTTGTAAATGCGTCTGAACATATAATACATACAGTCTTGATTATATGCCATTTACTTGCATGTATATACACACACACTCGAATAAATATATTTCGTATTTCAACTGTAAGCAAATGAAATGCAACGTGAATTTTCAATTATTCCGAGTTTATTAAATCAAATTAAGTTTTGCCCCCTTTTATTATTATTATAAAAAAAATTTTTTTGATCGAATTTAAATAATCTTATTAAATATAATTGCTTTAACCCAGATTTGTGCTTCGAAAAGTAAAGTTTCACGTAATAAAGACCTAATTTTTTGTGTCCGTCGTGTGGCTTTCGATGCCGTTTACATGAAACCATATATGTTCCAGGCAATAAAAAGAACCTTTAAGTTCAAAAAATTGCATTTTAATGATACCTTCAGTCAAAAATGCACACCAGACAGACAGTCATCAACTCTTCTATATAAAGGGTTTTCGAATAAGAGTGATATGATTTCTTTTCAACAAAAAAAAAACATACTAATTGTTAAGGAAATTCAAATGTTTTTTATTTAATGTGAAGTATAATCGATACAATTAAGTTCTTAATAAAACGTTATTCAAATGGCCTCCATGACTTCTTTTGCACTTTTTCCACTAAATCAAGTCGTATGTCATAAATAGCACGTTCAATATTGACTTCGAAAGCTTGAAGAGAGTCTGGTTTATTGGTAAAGGCAAATAACTTTAAATAACCCCACAAGAAATATTCTAATGGTGTTAAATCACAACTTTTTGGAGGCCATTCAATTTCTTAAAATAATCGAATCTCCAAACTTTTCTCGCAAAATTTTCGATTGTTGCACGTGCTGTGTGGCACGTAGCCCCGTCTTCTTGGAACCAGATGTTTTCAAGATCAACTTCTTCTAATTTCGGTCATAAAAAGTTGATTATTATCGATCTATATCGCTCTCCATTGACAGTAACGGTGTTACCAGCTTCATTTCGAAAGAAGTACGGACCGATGATTCCACCAGACCAAAAACCACACCAAACTGTCAATTTAGGTGAATGTAATGGGTGTTCAGGAGTATTTTATGGATTTTCTTCGCACCAGAATCGACAGTTTTGTTTATTTACCGCACCACTCAGATGAAAGTGAGCCTCATCGGAAAGATGATTTTCTTAAAAAAATCGATGCAAGCCCAAATCTTCCAGGTTGTGATTTGAGACAGTCCCAATTCTTGAGAACGTCTTAGAATCGACAAATTGCGGTCTTCAGCAACACTTGCCTGAACGGCAGAAATATTTTCATTACTTCAAGCGGTTCTTTATCTTATTGGCACTTGAACATTATGTAAAGAAAATGTATGCTTGAAATTTTTAACAATTCAACGAATAGCGAGCATAGTTGGACGATTATTACGATCATAAAATTGCAAAAGCGCACGAAAAGTTGCAATTGGAGAACGATTATTTTGATAATAATATTGAATAATTTGTAAACGTTGTTCTTGCGTATATCTCTCCATGATAAAATTGTAAATATTACTGAATACAATGAAAAAAAACAACAAATCATGACATATAATAAATGGCCGAAACGTCACTTAGAAATCATATCACTCTTATTGGAATACCCTCTATGGTGCCTACTCCATTGTGTCTTGAGGGTTTTCAACGTCTCAGAAAGTAAAGTTAAATAAGAAAAACCTATAAAATGCAGATTTCATAATATTGTTCGGATCCTTACCATTACGCATAGAATATAATATTATTTAAAAGGACACCACTACAACACATCTTCAAAGAAGGACTCGATGCTTTCGACATAATTTTTGATGACTTTTTAAAAATTGTTTGGCTCTAACGCTTAAGATCAATTGATATAATCAAATCTCGATATTAAGTGTCCTGGCAACTTTTTGTGTAATAAAGTCAAAATTTATCATGTGCTGTGGCTTGGGGCGCCATTTTGTTGAAACTACGTGTGGTTCAGATTAAAATCTTCAAATTTAGACTAAGAAAATTTAATTTCCATAAGCCAAAATGGCTTCCCTTTCTTTATTTTAGCCAATAATATCATTATACCAAAATTGATACATTAAATAATTTTTTTTTTGTGGATAAAAACATTTTCAGGCGTTCAGAGCCACATATACTTCAATTTTGCTTATCTATCAATCGAGCCTCATCGCTCAGATATTTTTTACAATTCGAACACAATATTTTAGTCAATAAATAATCTATAACTTAAAATGGCAAACTCTTCTATATACAATTGTTAACTTAAATACTCGTAATATATATTTTTAACACCTGTCAAATGACAAGGCTTTACTTTCCTAACCACAAAATTAAAAGCCATCAAATATCTGACTTTTTTTTTAAGTTTGTTATAATTTTTGATATATTTTAATTTGTTAATAAAGAAGAAAGATCAGGAAATAAATTTTATTGTAATTTAATAATTAAAATAATTAAAATTGGTTATCTTTGTTATATGATAATTTAGTGTTACCGGCGGTGAATTGTTTGAAGACATAGTCGCACGCGAGTTTTATTCAGAAGCGGATGCATCACATTGTATCCAACAAATATTGGAATCGGTTAATCATTGTCATCAAAATGGTGTTGTTCATCGGGATTTGAAACCGGAGAATTTACTTTTAGCTAGCAAGGCTAAAGGTGCAGCTGTTAAGCTAGCCGATTTCGGTTTAGCTATTGAGGTGCAGGCTGATCACCAGGCGTGGTTTGGATTTGCCGGTACTCCAGGCTATCTATCACCTGAAGTCCTAAAAAAAGAGCCCTATGGAAAATCTGTCGACATATGGGCATGTGGTAAGTTGAACTATTTTTTTTTAATCATATTAACTATAGCCTTAAAATGCCTTGATTTACCGACACTGTGCCCAAGGATTCCTGTTTTCTATGTCACGTAAGCTGTCGTGGCGTTAGGAATAAACAATTCTACCTTTGTGTTCAAGTCCCATCAACAGAGTTTCTAAAATATCCTTACAATCACTACTCATAATAATATTATCTATAGTTAAGAAATTATTCTGTCTTCTCAGGAAATATTAATAAAAATTATATTGTAGTTTTTTTTCCAAAGCGTTAACATTTAAGTTTTGACATCAACAAACCAAAAAAATCTATTTTATTTTACATTGCATTAAGAAATTCTATTAAAGCAAGGATTTGTGTGAAATTTATAACAAATAGATTTTTAGGAAATATTTAATAATCAAAAGAAAGGAAAAAAGTTGTTGGAAAAACAAAATTTTTGATTTCGTGTCAGAAAGTTCCTAACCGCGATAGCTCCTGACCATGATAACTCCTGGCCGCGATATCACACGAAGGTATATCCTTTATTGTTTAGAATTGCGATAAAACAAAGAACAAAATTTGTTGGAATGCGATAGCTTCTTCTTTTACGTATAAGCTATTTATTTACAGCAGGCTTCTAGAAAGCTAGTACAATTTGCACCTTTCGAATTAACTATTCCTTAAGTAAGTCTAGTTAACTATTACTGAAAGTTCCGAAAGACATAAAATTAATTTTTCCATTTAAGTTTTAAATTGAGTATGATTTCTACTGTAAATCGAATATTTAAATTGTTTAATATCTTCTCTGATTCTAATTATGATTTTTATTTATTTCAGGTGTCATACTTTATATCTTATTAGTTGGATATCCACCTTTTTGGGACGAAGATCAATACCGTTTGTATTCGCAAATTAAAGCTGGAGCTTATGATGTAAGTTAATTAATATAAATACGAAATTTGCTTTTTCTACAATATATAAATAATGATCTTATCTAATAGCTTATAATTGATAATATTTGTAAAGGAAAAATTCGAATATAAGTAGAAGTTTTTAACACAAAAATATATGCGATTAATTGTGCTATCAAAAAAATTTTTTTATTTATTTAAAAACAATCAATATATGTAAATGATTTAAATTAAAATAAATTATTTCTGGATACTAGTTCAAATAGGTTTTACTGAAATATTTTTTTAAAAAAAACGGACTGAATTTTCTACAATTACATGAAAAAAACCAAAATGTTGTAATAAAAAAATTGAATAATTTTAATTTCACAATAATTATATTGTTGGGATTTGCCGGGATATCTCCAATTATTTGTAGATCAGTCTTTTACCTCTGGAGCACATTTCACGTCGACTTTCTTTCCAAGTTATATATTTTAGGTTAATTTGAACATCGATTACTGAACTGATGAATCATAGGGCTAATTTACACGAGCCAATTTGGTTTTATTTTCTTCGACAGGTCCCTTCATAATATTGTAGACAAATATTTGATTTGATTTTAACATATATTAATACTGGTAATACTAATTGTTTATTAATTAGATATTGTAAAATATGAAAAAATTTATTTCCAATCAAATGATATCAATTTTATTTTTCTGTAGCTAATATTTTCGAATATAGCAACGGTTAAAGATTAAATCGATCCCACTAATTTCGAAATAAGATTTTGACTTTCTCCCACGCACTTCTCCCCGCCAATCAAACAAGTTTTATCATAGAATAAATTAAGCAATCATTCTCAGAAATATTCATTTGAAAGGACAAAATTCCCTGTGGAATTTTTATAATTCTTTTCTATTTTACAAAAAGAGAAAATTCATTCTGACTATTTTATAAAAATTTTAAACAAAAATTCATATCATAAACAACAAGCGTTTTAATTTAAAAATAAGTTTAATTTTAGTTTATACATGAATATTAAAAAAATCTTAAGCTTAACCGACTTTAAAGAGCTTACTTTTATTATATAAAAAACCATTTTAAAACCAATATGGACTTATGGTATTTAAAATTGTAGTTCTATTAAAAGTTCCAATTTCTGTCGGATTTAATTACTTCAATAAAAAATTCTACATCGGAAAAAAAAGTCTATCTCTTCAATCCAAAAAGGAAACTTTTTTCTTATAACGAGAAGTATATAAAAGAATCTTCTTCTGTTACCTTTCCCTATAAACACTAATCGGCACCTAAAAAGATATTTGCAAAAAATCTCCTAAAAAGTCATAATGTCTTGTTCGGTAAGGGAGACACCTTAAGGGAGGTATTTGCTCCAACTTAATTGTTTTCCTTCTGTTACAAAAATATCTGCTCGTTAAAATGTTCCTGTAGTTTTTAATAATAAATGAAATAAAATTAAAAAACAATTACTAAATGATCAAAATCGTTGCTTACTTTGGTTACACAATATCTTCAACAAAAAAATAAATGAAAAAAAAAATTGTAAAGAGTAACTAGGAAACAAAACCAAAATTGTACTCGGAGACTAAATGTCAGGCCTAGAAACTCGGTAATAAGAAAATTCACTAATTCGTGATTAGGAGACATTTTATTATTGGATGTGATTCAGTTGGCTGCCGCAAGGGTTGACAAATGACCCAACAACAGTGATTATATAAGAAAAAATCATAGATTAGATTTGAGTACTAATCTCAACAATCCCATTTATTTTTTAAGTATTTTTCTGGTGCCATTAGCCATTTTATACTAAACATGATTTCCATCAGCTTTTTTTTTTACAAAGAATCCGTTTTGAGTCATTTATCCCCACCAATAGGCAGAGAATGTCCTTTTGCTGTACGACATCGCCATTTGCTGTGCTATCTATTATTGCAGCCTTTTTTTATATTATTGATTTTCATATTTCCATAACTAAGTAAATGTGATATGATATTTTTATAAGAACTTTTTTTTTAAAAAGGGATATAAACTTTTCTTTTAAAAAAAAGTATTACGATAACAAATTAAATTTGCTTATTCGAAAGATAATTTTTGGTGTTAGGATCGTCTCACTTTTGAACACTGCTTTGAGTAAACGCTTAATATTCCCTTCCGAGACATATTTATCAACATACACCAATGACTTTACATATTGACACAAGAAATAATAGAGCGATGTCAAATCCTATGATCTTGGAGGATTATCGAGAGGTCCAATGCGTAAAAAAATATTGTTGCCAAATTGTGTCTTCAGTAACGCTATCCTGCTAGAAGCACATATCATCCGGATCTATGTCTTCTATATTAACAGATAAAAATATTGATGAAGGCCGAGTAGCATCGTAAATTGACCGCCTTCACTTCGGAAAAACTAGGGACCACGTAACGCTTAAATGCTATTTAGAGGTCCAGCTGCATTTTTGAATAAATAGAGATGAAATTTGATTTCATCTCGCTCTAAAAGCAAAAATTTAACTTGATAACAAAACCATTAAGCCATAAATGAGGCCAACATGCGGCGCATACCATGATCCAGCAGCTTTAATTCGTCTTCCAACCGGATTCTTTACTGTTATAGGCTAAAAAAATTTGTGCAAAATTTTACACATAGTAGAAAGTCCTGAAAGCCCTGCCTATTCGGATCAATTTAGTTCTTTATGCACAAATTTACCTAAAGCTGATATTTCTTCGACGAATTGATAATTTCATATCATGGAGATTATTCATATACGAGGTCTGTTCCAAAAATATCGCGAATTTTCTGTTTTTTTTTTCAAAAATTATTTATTTATTCATAAATATCTATTTTGTCCCCTTCAAAGTAATCCCCACCAGATATTGTACACTTCAAAAATCTTTTTTTTTTGTGATTAAAAAAAGATCCCTTCGATGTAGCGTAGCGTCGTCTTTTCACAAGAAAAAGTCACAGGCGAGCAGATCTAGAAGATACGGTGGCTGCGGCATTATTAGTAACAATGCGTGAGCAGGTGCGTTATCATGGTGCAAAAGCCAATTTTTGTTCTTCTACAAATCCGGGCGTTTCTGGCGGATTGCTTCCAGCAACTTGCGCATAACTTGCAGGTAATATTCCTTACTGACCATTCTACCCTGTGGCAAGAACTCATGATGCACCACGCCCCTGCAATCGAAGAAATCTGTAAGCAAAACCTTCACATTGGACCACCGAACTTTGCGCGCTTTTTTCGGTCTTGGCTCGTGCGGTAGCTTCCATTGTGATGATTGAGCTTTGGTTTCCACGTCATAACCGTAAACCCATGATTCGTCACCAATTATGACCCTCTGGAGCAATTTTGGGTTGTCGCGGACAGAGTCCAACTGCTGCTTAGCAATGTTAATGCGATGTTGTTTTTGGTCAAAAAATGAGCAAAAATCGAAGACGGGCCAAAACACGTGCAAGCAAAGCAGCTGTCAAAAATTAACTAAACATTCAAAATGGCCGACCTTGTCGGCATAAACAAGAGACATCGAACATATTTAACCCGGGGAAATTCAAAATTCACGATACTTTTTGAACCAAAAAAATTAATGTTTTTTTTCCGGCGGCTTTTATCAAAATTAACGACATATTTTCGAACTGAATTTGTACAATTTGGCAACGTTGTTCAAACGTCAGTCTAGCCCTGATGAAATGTCAAACTATACTAAGTAAAAATCATTGACAGATGGATAAGTTTGTTTGACAGATATCAGAAGATCTATTATCTCCTCCCTTAGACAAATATACCCTAAAAAACTAACTCAAGTAAATAACGACAATCAGATCAGCTGCATGCCAAAAACCTTTTTTTTAAAGCCATACAAACAGAAATTATAATATTTTTCTTTTACAGTATCCATCACCAGAATGGGATACAGTAACACCGGAAGCTAAACATCTAATTAATCAAATGCTAACAGTTAACCCATATAAGCGAATTACAGCTGCTGAGGCCCTAAGACATCCATGGATTTGCGTAAGAAAAATTTATTTTCAATAATTTCTTATTATTTATTTTAAAAAAAAAATCGATTTTCTTTTCAATGAATTTTCTAGCAAAGAGAACGTGTTGCTTCTGTTGTACACAGACAAGAGACAGTGGACTGCCTCAAGAAATTCAATGCACGTCGTAAACTAAAGGTAAGCTATTTAAAGAAGACTCCTGTTTGTTGATAAAATCAAATATTTTCGTTTAAATAAAAAATATTAATTTATTATTGTTTTTTCGACTTACAGGGTGCCATCCTAACGACTATGTTAGCTACAAGAAATTTCTCAAGTAAGTGTTAGTATTTCAGTTTTAATAATTTTTGTTATTATGACGCTTCTGCAAAAAAAAAATTAATGTGTGTGTTTCCATGGAAATTGTCAAAAAAAAAGAAAAGAAATATAAGAGAGACTATTTGAATTTTATAGCATTTTCTTTTCTTTTTTAAATGTTTGAAAAATATATTCATATACAAACTCTGAAAATTTGATGTTGTTTTTCTTTGTAAATTAATATTGTATAATTAAAAGTTAACTAATATTTTAACTTATTTTTTTTTTCCTATTTTAATTATTATATCTTACAGACATACGTATTTTATAGTATAATACTTCAATACACATTCATACACAAAGAATATGGAAATTTATAAAATTCGATATTAACAAATGTTATATAATGCCTTTAAAAGTTCGTTGATTTTGTTTGAAAATTGAACTTCTTCGTTAGAGATTCATTATTGCCACATAGGAAATTTTTTTTAATTATATTCCTCAATATGAAAATAAACTTTTCCAATTAATTGAAATTTTCCTTACCTTCAACAGCATAGATGCTGTTATTTTCAGGTAATTTCGCTACTAATTTTTTAGCCTATCAATGCTGATTATTATCATTAATCAATATTAATGGCTCGAAAAAATGAAGTAACTGAAGTTACGAAAAGCTACAAATAAGGTCGGACGAATAGATTATCTTCATTAGATTGACTTATTTAGTCAGCAATTTTCTTCATCAATTCTGAACTGCTTTGATTTTTATATATTTCTTAACGAATCGTTATGGCATTAGTGAAAGACTCAAATTAATAAATATCTACGAGGGTCAATCAATAAGTCCTTGGAAAAAGATGGAAAAAAACTGTTTTTAAAAAAAAAAAAATTTTATTTTTCAACATAATCTCCTTTTAGCTCTATACACTTTTCCAACCGTTTTTCCAAAATTTTTATCCCGTCCAAAAAATAGGATTTCGGAAGTTCCGCAAAATAATCATCCATTTAGCAATGACGTCCTCGTTGGAAGTGAACCGTCGTCCGCTAAGCCATTTCTTCAGATTGGGGAAAAGAAAATAGTCACTCGGGGCCAAATCTGGTGAATAAGTGGAATGCTGCAACAATTCCATTCTCAATTCCACAATTTTGGCCATGGAAACAGCGCAGGTGTGCACACGCGCATTGTCATGATGCAAGAGGATTTTTTTCTTCTTCAGATGGGGGCGTTTCTCTTTGATTTCCTCGCTCAACCGTTGCAATAACGACGCGTAATACGCTCCTGTTATTGTTTTTCCTTTTTCCAAGTAGTAGATAAAAATGATGCCCTGCGAATCCCAAAAGACCGTGGCCATCACCTTGCCGGCCGATGGCACAGTTTTTGCCTTCTTCGGAGCCCGTTCACCCTTGAAAATCCACTGTGATGACTGTCTCTTCATTTCTGGAGTGTAGTAGTGTATCCAGGTTTCGTCCACAGAGACATATCGACAAAGGAATTCGGCAGGATTGCGATGAAAGAGTGCCAACATAGCCTCAGAGTCCAATACACGATTACGCTAATTCTCCTCTGAGAGCAAACGCGGCACCCATCTTGCCGACATTTTTTTCACAGACAATTTTTCATGCAAAATTGAAGCGACTGTACTTTGTGATATGCCCGTGGCCTCAACTAATTCGCGCACTTTAATTCGCCGATCGTTCAAAATCAGATCGTGGATTTTGTCGATGATTTCAGGAGTAGACACCTCAACTGAGCGTCCTGAATGATGTTCATCTTTTGTGGATGAACGGCCACGTTTAAATTCATTCACCCAATTGTAAACCGTGGTGCAGATGTGCCATGAACTGCATCCAACTCGGCTTTGATTTCTTTCGGGCTTAAGCCTTTCAAATGGAGAGGTTTGATGACAGCCCTAAACTCGCTTTTTTCCATTGTTATGCACAAATAAATGTCGTTAACTTTAATCGACGATAGAAATTGACCTACGTTATGGATTGAGCTGAAATTTTGACAGCTTTCCTGTCGATAATGCTACTTACCGACAAAAATCCTTACCGACACTACGAGCGCAATTTCTCGGATTTTCTATGGACTTATTGAACGACCCTCGTACTAAGGTCCTACTAAAGAATTCTTCATGGATCTTGAAGAGAAATATGAAAAATGATAAACACGTAAGAGGGTAGTTTTTTTTTGTTATTATCATATTTTGAAGGAGTTCCAACTTAATCATCGAAAATATTAATCAAATATTGGTAGTATAATTTCTAAGATTAAATATCTTCCATTACACCATTTGGCCATACAATCATAATGCCTAGATATGGTCCCTGGTATATTTGCTTGAGACCTTTAACAAAAACAAGTTTAGAGCGATTTAATATGACATTTTATTGGTAATAAAACTTGAAATTATCGTGTTTTTATTCTTATAATGAAAAAAAAATCTAAATCGCAAAATGGCGACATGATTGGTGGTGCATGACAAAATGGCCGTTGACTATTCTCTTCGAGACCTCATATATACAAACAAACGAAGACAATCCATCGTTTTCTCATTGCATATGCTCGTAAATAAGATCCATCGAAAATTATTTTTATTGGGATAATTTCTGGTTTCTTTTAATTATAACGGTAATACCAGTCCATGTAGAGTTGATAGAAGCATTATTTATTGGGTTGTTCGGAAAGTAATTTCGGTTTTTTTGTTTTTATAAAAATGAAAGACAATTTTCTTATAGTGAATTAATATTTTATTCAATTGAATATTTTCCAGTCTGAGCCAATAACCTTTGCCATCTTTCTGGCAGAAAATAAAATGTTTGTTCTTTGCTGGCAAAAAATTGATCCAAGTGATTTTTGACCTCCTCATTTGAATTAAACGTTTTACCGTCTAAAAAAAATTGTAGAGACCGAAACAAATGATAATCGGAACTTGCTAGGTCTGCAAAGTATGGTGAGTATGGCAGTATATCCCATTCAAGCTCTTAAAGCTTTTGCCGAGTGGTCAAACTTGTATGTGGTTTCGTATTATCCTGTTGGAACACTATACCTTTCCTATTGACCAATTCTAGCCTTTTTTCTTTAAGTGAATCACAGTACACTTCAGAATTGATTATTGTGTTGTCCAACTAATCACAGTACACTTCAGAATTGATTATTGTGTTGCTTGATAGAAGTTCAAAATAAACGATTCCTTTGATATCCCACAAAAAAAGGTTACAGATTATGCTATCTGTAACCTTTTTTTTGATGAATATTGGCTTTCGAAGTGTTTTGAGCCGGTTCATCTTTTATTGTAGACAATCCATTTCTCGTCCCCAGTAATGATAAGCTTCAAAAATAGATCATTTTCTTGGCGTTTGAGAGGCAAATCACAAACGTCAATGCGACGGCACACGTTTTTTTCCGTAAGAAGATGAGGAACCTATATGTCGAGCTTTGAGATTAAACCTAGCTGTTTTAAATGATCATGAATGGTCGAATTCGATAAATTTAATCTTTCAGCGATCTCACGAGTTATTATTCGCCTTTATTGTGTCTTCATCAGTTTCAACTGACCTTCCAGAACGTGATACATCTTCGAGATCGAAATTGCCGGATCGAAATTTTGCAAACCAGTTTTGGCACTGGCGCTCACTTAACACATCTTCCCCATACACAACGGATAATTTTTTTCTTGCTTGAACAGCATTTTTATTTTTTTCTATAGTAAAAAAGTAAAATATGACGAAAATGTTGTTTTTCACTTTCCATATTTAAAAGTGTATCAACCAAAAACTACCGAGCAGAATCAATCGAATTTTTTCACAAGCAAGCCTTGCTATGTCAGCTGTCAAAATACATATGATTATGGAGCTTAAGTATGAAATTAGTTGTTCCTTTTTCTCAACTCCTCTGTTGAGAAAAAACGAAATTACTTTCCAAACAACCCAATATTTAGTTTCTTATTCTGGATTAGTTATTCATAACTCAACTCAGACTCCAGTTGAGTTTTAAAGCAGTTAGTTTTTGCCAGTGAATATTGTAATTGCGGCTCTTTATGGGAACCGATATAACAAGGCACTGTTAAGTTATCTTTTGAGATCAAATATTATATAATAAGCCAATGAGTTCGATTATGAATCTTTTATTCAATTAAAAAATTATTACTATTTATACAATTATTGTTTCTAAATAAATTATAGAAAATACATAATTGTTTGTACATAATACAAAAAAATTCCATCGATGACACGTGATTTCAACCAAATGGGATACTGAAATTAATTATTATGGGTTGTGAAATGTTCTTGAGATTTTTTGAATGCATTTGTTTTGAGTCAACTTAGACCGAAATCAGTCATTCGTCATTCATATTACATGGCTCGTCCGAGGACTATTTAAAAAGTATTGCGAATTTTGAATTTCCGCGCGCTACGTATATTTGATTTTCGGTTTTTTGTGGCGTTATGTTGGTACTCATGTTTCTCACTTATGCCGATAAGTTCGGCCATTTTGAATATTCAGTTAATTTTTGACAACTGCTTTGCTTGCACGTGTTTTGGCTCGTCTTCGATTTTTGCTCAATTTCGACCAAAAACAGCATCACATTAACATTGCTAAGGAGCAGTTGGACTCTGTCCGCGACAACCCATAATTTCTCCAGAGGGTCATAATTGATGACGAATCATGGGTTTACGGTTATGACGTGGAAACCAAAGCTCAATCATCCCAATGGAAGCTACCGCACGAGCCAAGACCGAAAAAAGCGCGCCAAATTCGGTGGTCCAATGTGAAGGTTTTGCTTACAGTTTTCTTCGATTACAGGGGCGATGTGCATAATGAGTTCTTACCACAGGGTAGAACGGTCAATAAGGAATATTACCTGCAACTTATGCGCAAATTGCGTAAAGTAATCTGCCAGAAACGCCAGGATTTGTGGAAGAACAAAAACTGCCTTTTGCACCATGATAAAGCTCCTGCTCACGCATCGTTGCTTTTGCGCGAATTTTTGGCCAAAAACAACACACTAATAATGCCACCGTATTCCACAGATCTAGCCCCCGCAGCCACCGTATTCCACAGATCTAGCCCCCTGTGACTTTTTCTTGTTCCCGAAACTGAAGAGCCCCATAAAAGGACTTCGAGGATTGGAAAAAAACGTTGGCACAAGTGTATAATATCTTGTGGGGATTACTTTAAAGGGCACAAAATAGCTATTCATGAATAAAGAAATAATTTTTGAAAAAACAAAATTCGCGATACTTTTTGAACAGACCTCGTATTCCTTAGACCACTTTATGTAGTCGAACCCTCATTGTCGTCATTCTAATAAGCCATTTTCGTCATTCAGAAAACCTCCCTTCCTGTTCACTCGTTTATCCCTTCTCAATTTCATGAGCTCCATTTTGTTTCCTTCTAATGGCAAGTATACTCTTGCCATTATCCATGAAGCATTCAAACAATCCATCCGTAAATTACGCTACGGTGAGCGGTCTAACATATAGATCGCTCACCCAGCGTCCAACTTGCCATGACTTATGCTTCGATCTGGTCCCGTTCCTCACCAGCTCCATCCATCACAGTAATAGTAAGTAACCAGTTACAAGATAGTTACCCTAACTGTTGGTAGCATGGCATACACCTCTACTATTATGTGCAGTGACAACACCCGGGATTCTGCCATCCCTCAACTCCAGTCCTAATATTGCACCCGCGATATAGGTGTCAAGCGCAGCCACTAAGTTTCAGCCAAAGGCTCCTGACCTCTACCGGGCACGGTGTACGAACAACCGTGAGGCTCCCGGCCCCTGTGGTACAAGTCAATTGTGCTTCAATAATACCAAGTGGGTACTCTTCACTCAAAGAGCTACAGTAAGAAACCTAATAAATTCCTTGGCACTATTAGGCAAGCTCAGGAGTTGTGTGCTTGCCAACACCAGTAGGCTACATTTGGCGAAGATCCTTTGGCTGAATCATTCACTCAGAAGTGACCCACATAGGGGCAGCTATTACTAGACAATCTATAAGTTCGATAATTTCTGCAGACTATCATGGTGAGTAAGTACACGACTATTACACATAAAATAACACCAGCCTTACTCATATTGATATGATCATCTCATATTGAGACTATCTGGGCACAGGCGGATTCTACAAAATGCTTACTAACTTCGAAAAAAAACACATATAAAACCCATACACCCCCTAAAATCTTACAATCTTTACCCAAATTCGCTTTGGGACAGTTTCATTAGGAAGAATGCTAATCCAAACGCAATGTGAACTAGCCAAATTCATGGCCTTGAGTTTTAGTCTCCGAAGCTTTCCATAGAAAATAATCATTATAATACCGTACGGGAAAAATGGACTGATTTAATGATCAACTTTTTAATAGCTTCCAGGATCTAAGAACTGTTTACAATACAATCGTTGATTGCCTTTTCATACAACTGCCTGATTTCATAATGAACCCATTTCTGCATGACGAGAAAAGAGCTTAATATCATCATCATCAACCGGAAGTCCGGACTAGCCCTGATGAATCAAAAACTTTCAGACATCATGGCTTCGCGCCATGGCCTTCTTATTCGACACTACCAGTTTATTTTTAGCATTGTTATTAAAGCCGTTGCTTCATTAAGTATACATCCTATCTGTCCTTCTGGCACCATAAATAGAACCACTGTAGACACTCCAGGCGGAATCTTCCTTATCCATATGGATTAAGTTGTGCCTTAATTTAATCCACAACGGAGTGGTTATGCTAACACTCCAAGATCTCATCATTAAATACACTCTGGAATCGTTCATTCTTACGTGTATGTAGGGGGCCAAAAATTCTTCGAAGGACCTTCCTCTAGAACGCTGACAAGAGATCGCAATGGTTTTTACTGAGAAACGAAGTTTTCAACGAATTTTTGAGAAACTGACAAGTCTTGTATCAGCCAGGTGTACATTTTTTTACCTTTCGAAACTAAAAACTCCTGTCTGTATGCGAAGAGTGCTAATACAGATTCTTTGATCCATTTTTTGGAATGGGCAAAAATGGAAGACGAACCAAAACACGTGCAAACAAAGCAGCTGTCAAAAATTAACTGAACATTCAAAATGGCCGAACATTCAAAATGGCATAAGTGAGAGATATGAGTACCAACATAACGCCACAAAAAATCGAAAATCGAATATACGTACCCGCGGAAATTCAAAATTTGTGATACTTTTTGAACAGAGCTCGTATATTTACAGGCATACGGATACAAACATTCGCAAATTTATAATCACTTATGCGGTTTGATTAGGCATTTAAGCTTATGTCAGTGTCAGCGGTATTATATATTTTTGAGTGGAGCTAATTGAAAATATATAAATTGAAATTGTAGACGTTTTTTCTTTTTTAATTATCATTTCAAGTAAGATTATCAAAAAAAAGGACATCGGGTTGAGAAAATTAAAGTAGAAATGGAAAATAAAAGTGGATTTTTGGGAATTAGCGAAGGACCATACCTTAGCGGGCTTCGAACCCACGCACCCTTGGATGATAGTTCAGTGCGCTAACGACTGTGCTACCAAACGAGGGTTAAATTGCAATTCAAGTACAATCAAATAATAAAATGGCAACGATAATACCGATTTTTTTCGTTGTTTTAATATTGCATAAAATGCCCCCAACAAAATATTACTGTCACTGTAGTCTTATGCTTGGCTCAGTACTTTTATTTCAGTGTCTTTAATTATGACTTCAACATTTTGAGAGCGTATTCTTTCCAGTTCTTCTATAATTAATGGTTCCACCTTATTAACTATGGATCATATAAAAAGGAACCTTTTGTCACAAACACAATTGCAATGGGTGATGAAAAAAGCGCTGCTAACATATTTAAAACGCTCCCAATCTTCTGGGAGTGCACACAATTTGCGATCATTGACCAAAATTAGTTACTGTTCTGTCGTAGTATTACCAAAATATTTATACTTATTTTCACTATGGTTCCATGTGGCACCATTATTAAAATTGATACCAATTGCAAGGTTAAATCGAATTAAAGCTAAGGTCTTTGCAAAAAGTATCACGAATTTTGTATTTCCACGGGTTATGTATATTCGATTTTCGATTTTTTTGTGGCATTATGTTGGTACTCATATCTCTCACTTATGCCGACAAGTTCGGCCATTTTGAATGTTCAGTTAATTTTTAACAGCTGCTTTACTTGCACGTGTTTTGGCCCATCTTCGATTTTTGCCCATTCCAAAAAATGGATCAAAGAATCTATTTCAGGAACAAGAAAAAGTCATAGGGAGCCAGATCTGGGGGATTATTAGTGTATTGTTTTTGGCCAAAAATTCGCACACAAGCAACGATGCGTGAACAGGGGCGCTATCATGGTGCAAAAGCTAATTTTTATTATTCCACAAATCCGGGCGTTTCTGGCTGATTGCTTCGCGCAACTTCCGCAAAACTTACAGGTAATATTCCTTATTGACCGTTCTACCCTGTGGCAAGAACTCATGATGCACCATGCCCCTGCAATGGAAGAAAACTGTAAGCAAAACCTTCACATTCGACCGAATTTGGCCCGATTTTTTCTGTCTTGGCTCGTACGGCAGCTTCTATTGAGATGATTGAGCTTTGGTTTCCACGTCATCACCATTTTTTTACAATAACTTTTAAATTAAAAATAAGGTGAGCCTTTTTAAGCACATTTTTCATAATATTTTTGCAAACTTCTGGTGTTATTTCAGCATTTTCGTTTCGAATGTCAGCCGTAAGCATCGATGTTGTAGTTGGTTTGTTAGTGTACACCTTTTCTTTCAAGTATTCCTATATGAAGAAACCGGAAGGGTTCAAACCAGAGAATCGTGGGGGTTAGTCTTCTTGGAACCACATGTTTTGTATGCCTAATTGATCCAATTCGAACGGAAGAAAGTTTTCCAATATGTTCCAATAGCGCTAACCAGTAACTGTTACAGTATTGGCTCCAGAAATTCGGCCCAAATACCGCATCATACAGTTACTCTATGAGGGTGTAGTGGTCTTTGGTGTATCAGGGTTTGAGGTTTTTCAGTGCCCTAATCGAAGTGTGTTCGTTGCTCGTAATGATTTTTGTGTGTTTCGTCGCTCATAATAATTTTTTCATCACACTTTGAGCCAAGTCGTAGTTTACTACGTCGTTCATAATGTTTTTTTCGCCAAAAGTTGCAACATAAAATGTTTTAATAATTTTAACACGTTGTTGCAACATTAGATGTTTCATAATAAATTGCGTTCGGCCACTCTCTACGACTGTTAAATACCAACAGGCATATATCATTCAAACCAAAATGGTAGTCCAAATAAAATTGACTTGGAACATACGTGGGCTACTATATATATTTCTGGCCTAATAATGAAAATGCGAATATTTATCAACGAAAAAGGTTTTATTGTTTTTCAAAATATTCTCCATCAAGATTTATACACTTTTGCATGCGCTCAAACCAATTTTCGAAGCACTTTTTCCACTCCGATTGAGACACCTCCAAAACATGGTTTTTGAATGCTTCAACAGCATCTTCTGGCGACGAAAATCGTTGACCACGCATTTTTTTCTTGATGTGTGGGAATAAAAAGAAGTCATTGGGTGCCAAGTCAGGGCTGTACGGAGGATGACCCATCAATTCGACGTTTTGTCCGGTCAAAAAGGCGCTGGTTTGAGCCGATGTGTGAGAGCTCGCATTGTCATGGTGCACAATGATTCGACTTCTCTTGTTCGTTTTTCGAATTTCTCCGAAGACTTCAGGCAAACAAATGGTGGTGTACCACTCAGAATTGACCGTCCTACGTTGCACAAGCGGAACAGTCGCCACATGACCAGTTTTGCCAAAGAAACAAGCGACCATTTGCTTCGAAGTGCTTCTTCCACGAACAACTTTCGTTGGATTTGACTCGTCTTGGAAGACCCACACGGTCGATTGCTGTTTTGTTTCGGGCTCATACGCATAGATCCATGATTCGTCACCTGTGACGATCTTATAAACGTCTTTTGAAGCACCGCGATCGTATTTTTTCAGCATTTCTTTACACCAATCCACACGAGCCTTTTTTTGAGCGATTGTCAAATTGTGCGGGATCCAACGAGAACAAACCTTTTTTACGGCCAGGTGTTCATGCAATATCGAATGTATGCTGGTGGGAGAAATGCCTAGGCATGCCTCTATCTCACGGTATGTCACATGACGGTCTTGCATTATCAGTTCACGTACGGCATCGATGTTTTCTGGAACAACGGCTGTTTTTGGACGACCTTCACGGAATTCGTCTTTGAGCGAGCGTCGGCCACGATTGAATTCGTTGTACCAGTTTTTCACAGTGCTATAGGATGGTGCTTCATAGCCATACAAAGATTTAAGTTCATCGATGCACTCTTGTCGTGATAATCCACGTCGAAAGTTGTGAAAAATGATCGCACGAAAATGTTCACGAGTTAATTCCATTTTTTTGCCAAATTGATTTTTTCAAGTCACTGTAAACAACACAAATGATAGTCGTACGTCAAAACGTTCTGAGTACGTTTATGCTAAAAAATGTCAAACTTTCCAATGGAAATGTCAGATCGCACCTGGCAACACTTAGTGTTGCCTAGGCCAGAAATATATATAGTAGCCTACGTAAAAACCACCCTGTATACAAATAGTAAACAGGTCGGCAGACATTTCTTTACTCGTCGCAATTGCGTTAAATATTCTAAATCGAGGAATTTCTTAAACATTTTCCAATTGAAGTTATTGGTTGCAATTGTGTTTGAGAGCTTTAAATTGAAAACAATTTAACAAAATTTGTTTTAAAAAATTAAAAAAAAAACAAAAATTTTAAAAATATCTTTTTGTGCGAACTTAAATCGTGCAATTTTGTTGGTGTGTTAATAGATCCCTTCCTGTCTGCTATATGAGGTACTGTTCAGATCTGAAGTTTTTGCTTTACCACAAAAAAATATGAAAAATACTGTTATGTTATTGGTAGGTGCACTTCAATAGATGCTCCAATTAAAGGTGCAATGAAAGGTTTGATTAAAGGATGTGTAGCACTTTTTTTTTTTGATAACTGAAAGGTCGTTGTTTTGTTGATAAATTAATATTTGTTCCAGTCTAGGTATTAGAAATCGGTTAAGTTAATTTGATTTGCAAGTAAAAGACAGCGCACCGTATAAAATTTAGGATCGTTTTTATGTTGAATAAATAAAATTAGTTAGGAGCGGTAGTAAAAATCATACAAACAATTATGCTGCTCTGTCTATTATGCAGCAGATTTTACCGAAATTTGTAGAGTTCGATATTATAAAATTAATTTGATCCTTTCAACTTTATCGATACCACAGTTAATTCGGGACAAATGTCAATGCCAAATTATCATAACAAATTTCCACTAACAATTTGACTTTTTCTTTTTATTTAAAAGTTATTTTGTATTGATTAAAAATATAAATTGCTGATTTGGAATAAGTTCTTGCAATATTTTTTGAACAAAATTTATCGTACAAACTGATTTCATTCAAAGTATCTCTCACCAGAAGCGACAACATTTTTCTTCTTTCGGATTCTTTGGACACGATCGATTTGTCAAGCCATTTTTCGATGAGATTTGAACTGGTCTCCGGAAAGGGCTGACTGAACAAATGGAAATCTGAAGAGGCAATATATGAAAAATACGGCGGATAGGGGAAGATTTCCCATTTAACTACCTTCCCAAGTATTTCGTAACCGATTTTGCAATGTGGGATCTGGCGTTTTCATATAGTAGAGTCAGCTTATCATGTTTGCCGTCTCATTTCGGTCATTTTTCTTTCAAATATCGATTCAATGTTATTAGCTGCAATTGATAGCTATTTCAGGAGTTCATACTAAATAACACCCCTCTGATCCCATTAGACACACAGTATGAGCATCGAACTACGGATATTGCGTTTTGGCGTTGATGGGACTGGTTCTCCTGGCGTTGACTATGCTTTCAGTTGTCAAGGGTTGTCGTAGTAACTTTATATAAATATGCGTTGTAAAAAAAAACCTTTATTTTCTGTTATCCAAGTAGCATCTTGCAGTTGATCAAACCGAACTTCCTACTTTTTCGACCATTCTCACCGTTCTGCTCTTTCGGAAATCACCCTCGCTCCATCTACCCATCCTGTGATATTGACAGGCAGTACCGCTCATTTTCTAACGGAATGTCATCTTACCCAATATTTATTTTCTAATAAGCTCCCCTTCATACCTTTTCCAAATACTCTTTTTAATTTCTTAAAATAAACTTACACACTCTACAAACTCTTGTCACCTCGAACTGATCCATTTAACTGACCAAAGATTGATTACATCGAATCACATACTAACTTGTCACCAAAAAGCCTCATGGCTGTGGCGCTGCATCATGACCCTTAACTCACGTTCTAGAGACATTACATACAAACAGGCAAACAAGCTTACACATAATCGTACGCCCTCAAAATACAAGTGTAACTATTTCATCAAACACGAAGTAATACCACCAGCGGCATCATCATAAAAAGGGCAAGAACTTATTCCCATAATCAATAATTTTCTCTGATTGGCTCTGATTGACCGCATACTAATTTTACTAGTGTTTTCTGTTGGTATAGGAAGTATTTGAACCAAATATGGACACAAAATATCCAAAATTGAATAACATCATGCGGCTTTATTATCTTTAAGTCCTTTTTATAAATTTATTGCTACCACCGTTTTTTGAAGGGTCAGTCTTGGTCTTTGGGATCACCACCGTCAGTCATTATTAAGATGACAAGATTTTTCAAAATTCACTCTGCATTACTATCGAATAAAATATATTTTAATCTTTTATTCTTTAGCACTTATTAGTAAAAATTTGAGAGCTCATTCAGTGCCATATTCAGTACCATAAAATTTTTTACTGTTTTTATAGTAATTTTGATTTTTGCTCAATTTGTTCTACTCTTTATGGTATTTGGTATTGTTTTTTTTTTGTTGTTGAAAAGGTGAGATAAAATCTATCTTTGCCATGGAATAATTTTATTTTTAAACATTTAAAATCAAAATAATATAAAATTACCCCCAAAACTAACAAATAATCAGACCATTAAGTTCAAATTCGAAAATTTGGCATTTTAAATTAAATATTTTCCCTTGTTTGCCACAAAAACAACAAAATTCTCTAGATTAGCATTTTTTTCTTCATTAAGTTAGTTTATTTTAATATTTTATCTATTTACGTAGTTTATTTTTTATTCTTATAAATGTAAAAAAAAAAAATTAATCAAAAATAATTATTAAATAATAAATGTTAAAAAAATTAATAAAGGTTTATCCAATTTATACTTTTGAAAGTAATGTTAAATAAAACAATTTTTAGTATTTAGATTTTAATAAAAGTTTTATTTAATTATATTGCAGAAATATTGCCATTATACAAAAAAAAATTTAACGCCTGCTGCGAAATTTTTCTCGCAGGACTCGATCCTTTTTATGTAAATTTTTAGTAACTTCTTAACACATTTCGGGATTTGATTCTGATATTATTTAATAGATCGTTGTTTTTAAATTCTCTATAATTTTTTTAATTATTTACATTAATGTGATATTTAGCAAAGCCTTATACAATAAAATAAAAGTTCAACCGACGTCAAATCGGACGATCTTGGAGGCCGGTTGATATTACAAAATCTTGAAATTACGCATGCTAGGAATTTTTCACCCGATAAATACAAAATTTTTCTTGTTTTGGTTCAGTTTAAAATAATTAATTTTATGCCATAAAACACCAAAATATCGCTCAGAATTGACTGTAACAGTCTTCCCTCCTTCAACATCTTCGAAGGAATACGAGTCTCTCAGATACTTTTTGAAAATAGAAAATTTAATCTACTAAATAAAATGGCAATTTTCAAACTATATATAAAAAAAAATTTTAAATAATATTTAAAATACTTTCAAAACTTTAAAATGGATAATCCTTTATTAATTAAATATATGTAAATTCATGATTTGATGTTGTACTAAGTAAAAAGTAGGAATACTAAAAAAAGCTACGCTCATTGTTCTAATTGCCAAAAAGAGAAGGACATTTTTTCTTTCCTTTTTGGCGAAATTCTAAGCAATTTATTTCATAAATTTTTTTTTTTTCGTTTTGACTATAAAATTTCAGGCAAAAGTATGATCACCAAAAAGAGTGACGGATCTCAGGTAAAAGAGTCAACCGATTCTTCCAGCACTACCCTCGAAGATGATGATGTCAAAGGTAAGTGTTGCACAATCATTTCTATTATCTATTAGACACATA
Organism: Atherix ibis; assembly: GCA_958298945.1. Lineage (NCBI taxonomy): Eukaryota > Metazoa > Arthropoda > Insecta > Diptera > Athericidae > Atherix > Atherix ibis. The sequence continues at coordinate 4,844,027 of OY282610.1, forward strand.
CATGCATACAATTTGTATGTATGTGTAATTTGTGTATATAGGTTATATAGTTTTAGATGGTTTTTCTTTTTGAAATTATTATCAAATTATGAAATTATTCTAAGAGTATGAAAGAAAAAAAAATAATCAATAAACAAATAAAATAAAAATGAACAAAAAAAAACATATAGAAATACCGGAAATATTATTATAATCAAATTAAAAAATATTACGACAATAAACAGGAGTGTTTCGTAAAATATTTGAATCACATCCTTTATAGTTATAAACATAAAAATCATTTGAAGAATAATATACATAAGTGAAGGATATTTTTTTTACAATATGTTTTTTTTTTTACTATTAGAAAGATTATTATTAATAATATAATATAGAAAATTGAAATAAATTTCTAATCATAATTAGGGGAAAATAATTTAATTTTATATAAAGAAGAAAGAAAAAAAGAAACGATAAGCAATATTAAAAAGAAGAACTAAAAGTGTATATTTTTTGGTAAACAAAAATTTGAAAGTAGAGGAAAATCCTAGAAAATTTCTAAGAAAAGGATTTTTTTTTATTACAATAATTTACTACATTGCCAAAAATATATTTTTACTGCAACAAATTATATAGAAACAATTTCATTTTAACAATGAATACAAATTAATCAAAAGCTAATGACAAAAACCAAAGGAAAAAAAATCTTATTTTACATAATCTAAAAGGGTTGAAAAGAAAATATCACTCGCACAAACATATATACAATATATCATACACAAATTGGTGTGAAATAAATATCTGAATACACAGTAACTTTATATATTTTTTTTACAATAAAAACATATCCTTGAACATATATAGGAAAATATCAAATTACTGCTAAACATACATTTTTTATGTGATTAAATATTAAAAGTCATCTGAATATTTTGCGATAAAGTGTCGTATATCTGAGATAAAGGGTAGAAATAATAGTAATATGAAATTATATAACTAAAAGGTAAATTAGATAAAAGCAACAACAACAAAAAAAACACAATAACAATACATAAAAAATAAACTCTAAAAAAATATTTAAAAAAAAAACTACGGCAATAAAAAATAAAAGCCAATTACTACAGAATAACAGAAAGAAGAATAAAGTATCGCTAAAAAATTTGTTAAAAATAAAATTGCCTTATTGATTTATTCTATTACTAACCAAATAATCATTGGCATAACAACAACAACATTTACTTCAATCAACAAAATTTAACTATTGCTGCTACAACAATTATTTACCATCTACTACTACTACTACAACTACTACTACTATTCACTACTACTCACTTGCACTACTTCTACTACTGCAATGAATTTATTTGCCATAATCTACAATATTTTTTTATCAAATATTTCTGTATGAATAATATAATTCGACCGACTACTACTGCCAACAATAAACAACAACAAATTATTTGACTATCAAAAAAAATATAAAATAAATTATTAAAAATCTGTAACCAACTGACTTGATTTACATTTCAATAAGTAACAAATTTTATGGTAAAAAAAACTTTATTTTTTTCAAAAATATTATTTTTAAATAATTTTGTTTTGTAAATTATATATTTAAAAAAAAAAAAATAATTCATATCTATTAATTATAACGATGCAAAAAAACAACAACAAAAAAAAACTTTTTACCATAATGTTGGCAACACTGACTGATTGTGTCATGGCGATTACAATGGCAACAATAACAAAATGGCCGTTATTAAATTTGTATCATTTTATCATATTTTCATTTTTTTATATTAATTAATTAATTTTTATATATTTTTCTTTATTTTTTAATTAATTAATAAATTTTATTTTTAAAAAAATGGATGGATTTCCTTTTGTGTAGATTTAGTATTCATATTCAGTGATGTAGATTAAACTATTGACAAATTTAAATACTTGAGAGTTTGATTCTATACACGTCTTCTTTATTATTATTTTTTTTATTTTGATTATCTTAAATTAAATGTTAAATATAATGTTTATTTTGAAAGTATGGTGTAAGTCCATATTTTTCTTTGTTTTTTTGGTCGATTGAGAAATTTATAAATAAGTTCTATGAATTATGAAAAGTATTAAATTACAATTATTAAAAGTTCAATTGCGTTTTGTTCGGTTTTTGTTTATAAATAATAATAAGAAAGAAAAAATGGTGAACGTTAAAAAAAATATGCTTATTATTAAACTATTAAATGATCAATTTATCATTTTAACAAAAGCTTAATATAAGATTCTGCTTTTATTTTGAGGTCATTTTGTTGAAGTATTTTGAAATATTCATAATACCCAAGAGGTTATGTGCAGATATATTTTTCCTATGTGATGGGTCTGATATCGTTATATAAAGACTCTTTAAAATTTTGGTGATGTACACGGTATTTTATATAGTTCATAAAATAGAATTTTATGGTACATTTTTATAACGGATCTACAAATTGGTTTTAAATATGTTCACAGTAAAATATTTACCATTTATTATAATTACTTCCATTTTGTTTAGAACAAGAATTTTTTAGATAAATTTTAGTTATAAATTTCAGTTTAATTGATTTCATGGCATTCCTAATGACCACGTGGTGAATTTTGCAAAAGAGTCGCCCAATTGGTGGAAGATTTAAAACGACCGGATTATTTTGAAAATAAAAATTTCGCTGATTATATCAAAAAACATGGTGCTAATTTTTCAGAAGAAATTTTCTTCTCAAACGAAGCTCATTTGCACTTAGACGGCTATGCTAACAAGCAAAATTATAGCATTTGAGCATCTAAAAATCCAAAAGTATTGTAGTTCTTGAACAACCTTTAAATTGATCATGTGTCTTTATGAGCCGATGGTATCTTATTGGTGCATATTTGTTCGAAAATACTGTCACTACAGAGACATGCTAACCAATTTTCTATAGCCTATTTTTGATGACATAGATGTCGAGGACTTGTGGTTTTAACACGACGATACTACGTACCACACAGCCCAAGAAACATGCGATTTATTGAAAACCAAATTCAATGGACGCCTAATTCGTGAAGTGGTGATGTCAATTCGTTACCAAGATTATATGATTTAATGCTGGTGGACTTCTCCTTGTAAAATTTATAAAAACAATCCACACCAAGTTTATAAACTCATAACCAATATCCAAAACTTTGGATCAAAAATTTTGTAAAAATCAATAATGTCTGTAAACGTTTTTGTGGTAAACATTTGTTTGTGAATTATTGTTTATTCATAAATGGTAAAGTTTTTACAACATTATGTCAATAAAATAATAATGGGATTTTCATAAAAAATTTGGGTTTTATTTAAAATTTGAAAGAAAAAGTTCAAATTCGTAGACCCTTTTTTAACTGATAAAGTCTTTAGAACATATTTCAATAAAAAATTATAGGATTTTCTTACAAAATTTCGGTTTTATTTAAAATTGAAAAAAAAAGTTCAAATTGGTAGACCCCTTTTTGACTGGTAAAGTCTTTACAAATTATTGCAATAAAAAATGATGGGATTTTCTTCAAAAATTTGAATTTTATTTAAAAATTAAAAGAAAAGTTCAAATTGGTAGACCCCTTTTTGACTGGTAAAGTCTTTACAAATTATTGCAATAAAAAATGATGAGATTTTCTTCAAAAATTTGGATTTTATTTAAAATTTTAAAAAGAAGTTCAAATTGGTAGACTCCTTTTTAACTGGTAAAGTCTTTACAAATTATTGCAATAAAAAATGATGGGATTTTCTTCAAAAATTTGGATTTTATTTAAAATTAAAAAAAAGTTCAAATTGGTAGACCCTTTTTTGACTGGTAAAGTCTTTACAAATTATTTCAATAAAAAATTATGGGATTTTCTTACAAAATTTTGGTTATATTTAAAATTGAAAAGAAAAGTTCAAATTGGTAGACTCCTTTTTGACTGGTAAAGTCTTTACAAATTATTGCAATAAAAAATAATCGGATTTTCCTAAAAAATATTGGTTTTATTTAAAATTGAAAAGAAAAGTTCAAATTGGTGACCCCTTTTTGACTGGTAAAGTCCTTGCAACATGTTTCAATAAAAATGCAATTCTCACGTTTCATTTCGTTGAGAATGTTTTATAATTTCTTGATAATCCTCAGGAGTGTAGAAGAAAATCCTGGTGTTCTTATGCTATAATTTTATATTGAATATAAACCTTTTCTTGCTAATTGGGCATTTTTTAAATGATCATCATATCTTTGTAAAGAAGTATCTTTTTAGTCGTCATAATTGCTACAAAGCGAAGTAAATATTTTCTATTCCATATATTTTAATTCCATTACATTTACGCCTTTACTGGTAACAACTTTTCCCTTCCAAGTGCTTAATTAGTCTACGAAAAATGAACTTATACCACCATTAAACAATTCTACATTTATCGACGAATTTTAATTTAATCAAAACATGCAAACATTTTTAAATAACAAAGTATGGATTTACACCACTTACAAAATAAATACGATCCAAATATTAAAATAACAAACATTTCAATTATATAATAATTTTCTGTTCGAAAATCAAAATCAATAATAATTAATCCTTATTTGTCTATTATTCATATATTTAAATAAAAATTTAAAAAATATTATAAATAATTTCTATAAGCTTTTGTTTCTTTTTCAAAGAAAATTTCAATTTGAAAGAATTTTTACCATATTACTTACAATTTATATAAAGAAATTAAAAATTGATCCTTTTTGAAAATGAATTTTATTATTATTTGATTATTATTGTTTTTTTTCTTTTTGTATTTTTCTTTCATATTTTACACATATATTAACTGTATGAAAACAGTATCAACAATCAATCAAACTCGAAAGGATAATTATGAAAATGTTTTATTGAAAAAAAATGATAATCATGAAAATATTGATAAAAAAAAATCAAAAATAAAAAATAATTTTTGTAATATATTTTAATATTATTTAATTATTAAATATAAATTAATTGTTCGAATTTCTATATTTAATATTTTATATATAAACAAAAACAAATCAAAATTATTCTATTATTATTTTAATTATAAATGTTCATATTTACACATACCATATGTATGAATGGTGTTTCAATAAAAATGAATTTGAATTATCCTTTTAAAAAAAAAAATAATATTTTATTATTATCGAAAAGTATTTAAATAAATTCAAGTATTGAGTAAAAATGAATAATTACTAATAAAAAAATGGCCACAAACTGCGAGAATACTACATGCCTAATAGAACTCCATCTAGTGGTGAATAAATACATTGAACGTACTATTAATCAAATTTGCCCCCCTTAATTGATAGAAATTTCTAATTTTACTTAATAATAATTGGAATTTTTTTTTCAAAAAAAAAAAAATTTCTACAATTTGTTATGTTTTTAAAATTTGACATTTCCAAATTCAATTCGTTTTTAATGAAGAAACCATTCATTCATATTGAACTTTAAAATGCAATCAAATCAACAATAAAAAAAATATTTTATTTCTAAATCAATAAAAAATTTCAAATCACACACACACACACACATTTTTAATCAATAAACTTAAATGATCCATTATTGTCTGAGTGAAAAACATTACCTTTTTAATTATTTGAATAACTATTTTGAATTGGAAGATGTATAAAATTTTGGATATGTATCTTTTTTTTTTGTTATAAAAAAAACAATAATTGGACTATCTATCTTTAATAATAATTTTAAAGATCTTTCGCAATTATCGAAAAATATAAAAGAAATTATTATAAGTGTGTAACTAAAAACTGAATTCATTAATGTGAAGTTAGCTGCAATTCAGTAGTAAAAAGATTATTCAATTTAAGGTTTGTAAAATAAAATAAATAAAATGGATTTTAAATAAAGATTTTGATAAAAAATTTAAATTTATTATATTTCATAAATTATGGCATTATAGAAAAAAAATTTTATATTATTTATGGTAAATGTTTCGCCATAAAACTTCTTGCAGAACTCGATGCTTTTGAGATAGTTGTGGATGATTTCTTCGAAAACTTCAGACTGTAATTCAATCAATACTTAACAGCTTTTTGATTTTTAAATATTCTCAAGTCTATAAATTAACTGCATAAATATTAAATTTTATAAAAAGACCAAAATAGCGTCAAATTGAACGATCTTAGAGGCTAATTGGTATCATTAAATTAAATTCTTATGCGTCCTGGAAAGTTTTCATGCAATAAAGGCAAAATTTTTCGTGTTTTATGGTGTGTGAAGCTCTTTTATTAAAATCATATCAAACATATCAAAAGTTGTGATAAGATCATAGCGTTCGGAATCGACGGTAATGATCTGTCCTTCTTTATTTTCAAAGAAATATGGACCTTTTTTTTTAAATAAACAGCTTCAGACCAAAATTGACACCAAGCAGTCACTTTTTGTAGATATAATAGCTTTTCTACTACAATTTTGCTTATTGACACATCCACTGTAAGCTAAAAATAAGCCCTACAAAATCAGTATCTAAAGTGTATCTTCGACGCATTTAATAATTATTTATAAAATTTATAATATAATATTAAATGGCAAACTTTAAACTTTTATATATATTATTTTAATTTATATATTTAATATAATATTGATAAGATAACAGAGTGACACTTTTAAAACTTAAAAATGGATAACCCGAAACTACAGTATTTTAATAAAAAAAATTGTTTGATTGCATTTTTAAAGTTGAAAAAAAAAACATTGAATAAAATTAATTTTTTTAAAATAAAAATTTACTTATTAACTAAAAAATAAATAAAATAAAAAAAACCTATTATTATAATTTATATTAAAAGATTTTAATCTGAACATTGTTTGTACGAAACTTTCATTTATAAAAATGAAAACTTTTTAACTGAACTATTTAACATATAAGAATTGTTATTATAATTAAATTTTATTATAAGTTTTTTTTTTTTTGTTAAAGGAAATATGTTTCTTGTTTTTGTTTTTTTTTGTTTTTTTTTTTTGATGAAAAACAATTTAAATCGAAAATTGTCAGTTTTATTTGTAAATATTTCTTTTATGTTCTTATTATGGAAATGTAAGAACATTAAGCAAAAGTTGGAAATGAAATAAGAAATAATGAAAAATTCAAATTTAAAAGAAAAAGACAAATTTTAACTATCAATTTTAAAAAATATATATGAAAATATTTGTAAGAAAGAATAGATAATAATAATGTTGTTTTTCTCTTTTAGATAAAAAGGCGTTATGGTATAAGAAAAGTTATTCATTTTTGCTGCAAGACATAAACGTTAATTAAGGAAGAGTTTTAATAAAAAAAATTCCCTCTACATAATATTAAATTCATTTTCTAAAATCAATAAAAGATTTATTCTTCATAAATCTTATTTTATGTAATTGCATAAATAATTTTTGAAGAAAAAAAATACAATTATTTATTCATTATTTTCAACATGATGGAAAATAGTTGGAGTACTTAAGAGTTTTTAAATAATTTTCGATTTATCGTTCAATCCTTTTTAGTATGGGAAAATTAATTTTCTTCCAATTTCAATGTGAATATGTGTCCTAGACTCCGTTCTTTTTGCAAAACTATTAGAAGACTAACTCACCACCTAAACTGACCGTGACATGATAGTGTGTACTATCGGACATTATGACCTTCCATTCAAAGGGTAAATAAATAAAATTGTGAAAGTCGAAAATATCTACATACATATAGATATAGATTCACTATAAATGGTAAAAGTGGAAATTGTTCTCTTGAATTTTCTACACGGTTCTGTGGAGCAGAAAAGGTAATAGCTTCTCTGCAGTCAAATGGGGCGTATCGAGTGTGAAATTATCAACGGAAAATTTTAAAAACCAATTTTACCGCATGGTTCTGTTTTTATTTTATTGTTCCGTATAAAAGTTGACTCTTATTATCGTAAACATTTTTATTTTGTATTTACATGAATTTCAAGCATTTTTTATTATTGATATTTTTTATCCTTTTTGAAATAGTTTATTGATCTGCAAACAATTTTTATGAATGTACACTGGTAGCAAAAATTATATCAATTTACAAATTTTTATATAATTTTTTTAGATTCTATATCGATCATAAATAGGCAACCCCAAGCCTTAATCGAGCCACCAGCTTTTTTCACCACAACTTAGAACCACAACGTCCGGTTATAGTTTTTCTTCTTCTTCTATACCCGAAAATCCAAAACATCGGCTCATCCGTACAGAGTACCATGTGAATAGCACGCAAAAAAAATTCCTTCTCTGTCGAGGCAAACCCCTCATCAAGCCATTTTCGGGCGTCTTCGTGCTACCCCACTCAACAAGCGCGTGGCGCATCGACGAAAACAGGTGGTAGTCGGAAGGGGCCAGATCTGGTGAATAAGCAGGGTGGGGTTGCACCTCCCAGTTGAGTGTCTTCAAGTAGTTTCGGACCATTTTTGACGTGTGCGATGGTGCGTTGTCGTGGAGGAAAATAAGCTTGTCATGTCTTTGTTGATAATCCGTCCTTTTTTCAAGTAGAGCACGGTGCAATTTGATCAGTTGTTGATGGTAACAGTTAGCATTGACAGTTTCACCAGGTTTCAACATCTCATGGTAGACGATATCATGCTGATCCCACCAAACGCACAGCATCGTCTTCCGTCCGAATCGATTTGGTTTTGGGGAAGATGTTGATGGTTGGCCGGGATCAACCCACGATTTCTTGCATTTAGGGTTCTCGAAATATATCCACTTTTCATCGCCTGTCATAATCCGATGCAGGAACGACTTTCTTTTATATCTGGCGAGCAAGATTTCGCATGTGTTTTGGCGTCACTCCATCTGCCTATCGTTCAATTCATGCGGTAACCATTTGGATCTTTTCAATCTTCCCCATGGCGCGCAGACGAATGGAAATGGCTGGTTGAGTAATACCCAATTGCTCCGCGAGCATTTTTTGCGATTGGTTATCGTCTTCATCCAAAAGAGGTCTCAACCTTCCTAGGCCCATTTTCACGCTTCTTACCCCACAAGTCAAAATTGCCGTCTTTGAACTGATGAAACCATTGTTTCCGATAAAGCACTATCACCATCGGCCTCCATAAGCATTTGATGCGATTTGACAGCCGATTTCTTCAAATTGAAGCAGAAAAGCAGAACTTCCCGCATATTCTCTTTTTCTGGCACAAAACTAGACATGATTACCAAAGGAAAAATGTATGTTGTTGTACGAATTTACTGACAATGTGCACTAATTAATGTTGACAGATGTCAAACTCATCAAAAAAAAGTATGGCATACGCTCATTAACGCCATCTATGACCAAACAACGGATTTAAGCTTATACACCTGGTATATTTTTAGAGCCCTCAGCAGTTCAGTTTTGATGTAATAAAGCCGAATCATATATTTTTGTTCTTCTATTTTGAGAGCGTATTAATGGTTTCCTAATTACCACACGCCCAAGTAGACCAGCAGCAAACACTCCATCGCCATTATACCGTTTTAAGAGACCCTGTTTTAGAATGACTTTTATTTAATTCCGACCGAAGTCGAGTTACTTATAAGTGTTCTTTTATAAGTTGTGAAAATTAGGCTTGGTAGCACAGTCGTAAGCGTACTGGACTACCATCCAAGGGTTCGTGGGTTTTAATTCTACCGTGGCATGGTAGAATTAAAATTTTTCATTTTAAAAAATAACATTATTCAAATGGATTTTAGGGCTTTGTTTGCAGAAGGTGATCCGAGAGGTTCAAATTTGGATGACTCTTCCGCATAAATTAGAGTAAATCTTACCGATGACTTAAATTTTGACATACGCGGTCTGTTCAAAAAGTATCTCGAATTTTGTGTTTTTTTCAAAAATTATTTATTTATTTATGAATATCTAATTTGTTCCCTTCAAAGTAATCCCCACCAGATATTATACACTTGTGCCAACGTTTTTCCCAATCATCGAAACACTTCAAAAAATCATTTTTTGTGATCTTGTTCAGCTCCTGCTTCGATGCCGTATTTATCTCCTCAATCGTATCGTAACGTAGTCCTTTCATGGGGCTCTTCAGTTTCGGGAACAAGAAAAAGTCACAGGGGGGCAGATTTGGGGAATACGGTGGCTGCGGCATTATTAATGTGTTGTTTTTGGCCAAAAATGGCAGAAGCCAATTTTTGTTCTTCCACAAATCCGGGCGTTTCTGGTAGATTGCTTCGCGGAACTTGCGCATAACTTGCTGGTAATATTCCTTATTGACCATTCTATCCTGTGGCAAGAATATGATTCGTCACCAGTTATGACCCTCTGGAGCAATTTTGGGTCATCGCGGACAGGGTCCAACAGATCCTTAGCAATGTTAATGCGAGGCTGTTTTTAGTCAAAAAATGGGCAAAAATCGGAGACGAGCCAAAACACGTGTAAGCAAAGCAGCTGTCAAAAATTAACTGAACATTCAAAATGGCCGAGCTTTTCGGCATAAGTGAGAGACATGAGTATCAACTTAAATCCATAAATCGAATATACGTGACCCGCGGAAATTCAAAATTCGCGATACTTTTTGAACAGACCTTGTAGTTTCATAGAAAAAATGCTAAAGGCGTTAAATCGTACTATTTTGAAGCCACCTGACGTCAACAGGTCTCGAAATAACGTGATGTAAAAACTCTGTCTGCAATGAGTCCTTTGTTTTATCCTGTTTGAACCAAATATTATCCAAGTCTATATAATCCTATTGAAGCCAAAACATAAATTCTAATTACTCGATACTTAAATCCTTTTTTTCTGGATGCAAAAAAAGAGTTGTTGTTACTTTTTGTTGCCGATCCAACAATTTTGTCTGATCTGGAACATTCAGGCAAAAATGCACTTCATTGTTGAAGATGATTTTTTCGCGAAATCTGTGATCTGTTTGCAACTCAAGGGCCCAGTCGTCGAACGCCCGACGCTCCCCACATGGTCTTGTGACCTCAGTTCTCAAGTCAATTGAATCATTTTGGCTATCTATACCCAAGTATCCCGTGAACCACATGGGAAAATTGACTGACGCCCGCTGACGACTATGGGACAGATTTGGCTGACTCAGCCATCAGCCAACATCAGCTGTCAGCTACTCGTTAGCCAACCATCCGCCAAAGTATTTCGTTACATCACGTTGGCTGATGACTGTCACTTTGGCTAACCATTAAATGGCACCCCAAAGGTATTCGTCCTATCATAGGGCATGATAGGATAAATATGACATTTCTTATGATACCATAAAAACATTGAATTTATTATTTTTTTACAAAATTATTTTGATATTCGTTTAAGAACAAATAATTCGTAAACAAAAAAACAAGTATTTGTTATTATTATGTAAAAAAATCAGTTGGTTATATTCCGTAAATAAGAACAAATTTAAACATTTATTCTGAGAATATTTTCTTAAATATAAATAGTTTTTTTTTTCAAAGGAATCAAAAAGATTTCATATTTATTTTTATAAATGTTAATAAAGCGTTTTTATTTCTTGGATAATTTAATAATAATTATAGATACGAGGGTCGTTCAATAAGTCCTTAGAAAAAGATGGAAAAAAAGTTTTTTTTAAAAAAAAAAAATTTATTTTTCAACATAATCTGCTTTTAGCTCTATACACAACCGTTTTTCCAAAATTTTTATCCCGTCCAAAAAATAGGATTTCGGAAGTTCCGCAAAATACTCATCCGTTTGAGCAATGACGTCCTCGTTGGAAGTGAACCGTCGTCCGCCAAGCCATTTCTTCAGATTGGAGAAAAGAAAATAGTCACTCGGGGCCAAATCTGGTGAATAAGCGGGATGCTGCATCAATTTCATTCTCAATTCCACAATTTTGGCCATGGAAACAGCGCAGGTGTGCACACGCGCATTGTCCTGATGCAAGAGGATTTTTTTCTTCTTCAGATGGGGGCGTTTCTCTTTGATTTCCTCGCTCAACCATTGCAATAACGACGCATAATACGCTCCTGTTATTGTTTTTCCTTTTTCCAAGTAGTCGATAAAAATGATGCCATGTGAATCCCAAAAAAACGTGGCCATCACCTTGCCGGCCGATGGCACAGTTTTTGCCTTCTTCGGAGCCCGTTCACCCTTTAAAATCCACTGTGATGACTGTCTCTTCGTTTCTGGAGTGTAGTAGTGTATCCAGGTTTCGTCCACAGTGACATATCGACGAAGGAATTCGGCAGCATTGCGATGAAAGAGTGCTAACATAGCCTCAGAGTCCACTGCACGATTGCGCTTATTCTGCTCTGCCGATCGTTCAAAATCAGATCGTGGATTTTGTCGATGATTTCAGGAGTAGACACCTCAACTGGGCGTCCTGAACGATGTTCATCTTTTGTGTTCATTCACCCAATTGTAAACCGTCGCAAACACAGGTGCAGATGTGCCATGAACAGCATCCAACTCGGCTTTGATTTCTTTCGGGCTTAAGCCTTTCAAATGGAGATGTTTGATGACAGCCCTAAACTCGCTTTTTTCCATTGTTATGCACAAATAAATGTCGTTAACTTTAATTGACAATAGAAATTGACCTACTTTTTGACAGCTTTCCTGTCGATAATGTTACTTACAAAAAAAATCTTTACCGACACTACAAGCGCAATTTCTCGGATTTTCTAAGGACTTATTGAACGACCCTCGTTTCTTCTATGTGTATGATCTAAAAAAATTAACGATTCTGAATGGTTCAGATAATCGCTTCCCAATTAATGGAATTAGCATCAAAAATGTACCATAGCGCCTTAAATAATTAAAGAATTCTACAAAAAGTAAGAGTAATATTTTCATAATTTCTTTGTGCAACTTATTTATAGAATTTTTTTTTAAATTTTTAAATAAAAACAAAGCAAATCTAATTTGTATTGAAAAAAAAAAACATAATTTATAATCATAAAATATTCAGTAAGAAAATGTTTTTAAAAAAAAAAAAATTTTAAGTGAGACAAGAGCAAAAAAAATATTGCATTAATTAAATCTTTAGTAAACTTGGTTTTTACCTTCAAAATTGATTGTAATTATTTTTTTGTCAAGTTTAATTAGTAGATTTTAAAGGGAAAAAAAAGCAAAAAAAAAAATATGATTTCTATTTATTATAATTTATGAAATTTTCATCATTTCTATTATATAATATTAACTGAAATTCAGAAATGTATTGAATTTAAATCAGCATATATACACTTAAGCACACTCTTATAGTTGTTTTCTTTCACTAATTATATTAAGTAATAGAAGCTTGTCATTCCCTTAGAAATAAGTTAATAAAATTAATAAAAACTATTTATCAATATATTATTATCATATAAAATTAACTAACTTAAATATTAAATATATTGCTATTAATTTACTAACATATTCTTTATATTTATTATTTATTTATCTAGATTTGATTTTAATTTTTATTATGGTTAATTTTATTATATTATCAATTGAGTTAATAATCGCCATGCAGAAAATGTTGCTACAATTAAAATTGCTTATAAAATATTGGTAATAATTTAATCAACAAATCGTATATCCTGTCCATGTATATCGCTTTTCCATATAAATATTTCTATAATATAAAGTATTTTAAGAAATAATAATACAATTAATTATAGCTAACGAAAAACAAAATCACTCTAACAAACGTAAAGAAGAAAATGAACACTAATAATTCTAATACCACATACCATCTACAATAAATTTCCGTCGAAATATTTTCATTCTTTTCGAAATATATACTTTTTCGAATCCCTAATTTACATATCCTTAATATACATATATGTATATGTACATATATAAAAAATTCCCCTGTATTTCCAATTAAATTCAATTAAGCTTAATCAACTAAAAACTATAAGAATAGGCTAAAAAGAGAAAACTTAACATAAAAATTATAGCAAATATAATTAATAAAAATTTTTTTTTACACAATTCCACCTAATACATAGTATAAACACAATAACACATAATAATCATATAATATATAATATTATATATTAATTATTATTATTATTATAATTATAATTACTATATACAATATTTCTTCTTTTGATTTATTATTTTATTTTATAGTAATAAATACAATAAAAAAAATAAAAATATAATATAATAAAATAAAAATCAAATATTGTTAATTATTATGCATATATACTCGTTATAAATACTTCTCTGCAGTAGGTAGTGAGTGCTTATATATTTTGTTTGAAATAATGTTCATTACTAAAAATTAGTTAATTATTATTAAAAAAAAAAAAAAAGTACCAAAAAAAAAATATATCGTACAATATATTTTCATTTAATGGTTTTCATTTCTATATTAAAATTTTGTAATAATATCTATTAAAATTTTTATTTACTATTTAATATTTAAACTTTAAAATTATTATTTTGTTTTTTATTTTTCTTATTTCTAATTTCAATTATTTTAATAATGTCTTCACTCTGTCCATTTATAAATATATCTTTTTTTATCATTTTTTATCTAAATTATATAGTAGAATTGATTAAATTGTTCTTAGTTAAAATGGCTAATATATATTATATATTCTTTCTATTCCTGTTCCTGTTCAATATGAAATTAGTTAAAATTACTCGTATATTAATTGATGTTATTATTATCATTCTTATTATTATAATTATTATTGTTAATATTATTATTATTATTATATAGAGAAAAAAAACAGTAAAAATTTAATATTAATTGACATTGTTTTAATAACATATTCGTACTAACATATTACTCGTCTTATTTTTTCATAAAGTACATACTAAATATTCATGATATATTCTACACACATGCACATCAATTAATTTATTCATGCATTCATAAATAGAAACTCATTAATTGGACAAAATTTTATACATAGTATTATTAACAACAAACAAAAAAAGAATTAAAATATTTTTATTCTGTTTCATCTTATTCGGTAGACCTTCTTTTGTTTGTTAATAGGTAGATAACTTACGAGGTCAGTCTGAGAAATCAGTGATAAATTGCAACATAAAATCAATTATTCAGTAAAAATTCATTTACTTTTCAACATAATCTTCGTATAGCTTAATACACTTTATTCAACCATATTCTACATTCTTTATACCATCTGTGTAGTATGATTTATCAAACTGTTGCAAAATTTTGCTGTTTCAATTGCCCATAAATGTGCAGATGCATTTTTATACAATAATGAAAAATTACTTTTTGCTTTGCCAAATGTAGTTGTTTTGTCTTGATTTCATTATTCAACTGGTCTAATAGTATTCCATAATACTGTCCTGTTATCTTTTTGTCCTTTTCAGGATAGTCGATGAAGATTCGACTAGGATGTGCATCCTGTCGATGGAACCATTTTTGGTACAGGGTTTTTTTTTGTAAAAGTCCATTGTTTTGATTGAACTTTGATTTCTAGTGTATAATGGTAAATCTATCTTTCATCAAAAGTTATGAATCGATACAAATACCAATTTAGATTACACTTCAAACTACCCAAACACACAATTAAAGCCATTAGACGAATACGTTTTTGGTAAATTACTTCTCAATTATTCAATACGATGGTTATGAGTCTTCATAATAATTTTTAAGCATGGTTATCTCTTTTTTAAAATAATATTTTTTTCTCTCAAAAAATTATATTTTATTAATACATGAAATTCAATTTTTTCCGCATTAATAAATAAATAAAAGCCTTGTCTAATTTCAATGATTGTTAAAACTAAACTAATGAACTGAGGGCGTTTTATTTTATGAATGCCAAATGATAAAAAGTATATAAGCTACATTTCTTCCATTTATCATTGACTTATCATATTGCCATCGTAGAATGTTCTGACAGAAAATATTTTTTTTTTTAAATTTCGTTAGGTGAAAAAATTTTTGAACGAAAAAATTACGATTTTATAAAATTTAAGTTAAAACCTTAAGTGTACATGAAATTTTTAATTAAATGGCATTGTTCATGATCTCAGATAGTATCAATATATGTAGTCCCATGGTTGAATTAATGCTCTCTATTATATGAAACAGTACCCATCTGCTCATCCATCCTTTCTGTTTGTTTGTATATATATTAATACATATAAGTCACAATAAGAAATAAACAAAGTAATTTATAATCGCTTCATTAATAATTAAATGATTTCGAACAATAGACTCGACCATTTATGATTATCTAAGCCAGCATATTGTGAAGAGTTGTATTTAAATTAATTAAAAGGATACCATCAGATAGATCATTCTATGAAATAACCCTCCTCTATTCATTCATATCTAATGACAACAAAATATTGATATCAAAATTAATATTCATCACATACTCATAAATCTTAAGCCATCATACTTATTTCCATCCATATGAAACCAGATAGTAGAAAAGTTATAATAAATTATATAAGATTTAATAAAAAATAAAAAATAAAACACAATTACGTTAAAACAAAACCCTTATAAATTTATTGTTATCTTTTTTCTTTTAATGAAAATTGAATTTAAAATAATGAAAAGTTAATACTTCATACACGACATTTTGGCTTGTTGACATATCCACCAAGCGGAGAAATTAATAACAATAATCTCTTCCTAAAACACAAAACGCTGGCACAGCAGAATCCCCACTGCTGTAAATTTTAGGTTAAGCAAATTGCACCCTTACTGTTATGTTTATTTAACAGCTTTTCCATAACAGGACTGTATTATTTATCAGGTATATAAGCTTAAATCCGCTGTTTTTTAGTCAAAAAACACACATGTTTCTTTCATAGAAAGCAAAAACAAATTTATTCAAAGTACTTGCCCTCGCTAGCTACACATTTTTCCTATCTCTCGGGCAATTTGTGGATGCCACGCCAAAAAAATTCCTTCTGTTTCGAGGCAACCCACAACAATCAAGCCATTTTCGGACGTCTTCGTAAGAATCGAAGTGCTGCTCAGCGAGCGCATGGCCCATAGACGAAAACAGGTTCTAGTCGGAAGGGGCAGGTCAAGTGAATAAGCGGGGTGGGGTAGCACCTCCCAGTTGAGTGTCTTCAAGTAGTTTCGGACCATTTTTGACGTGTGCGATGGTTTGTTGTCGTGGAGGAAAATAAGCTTGTCATGTCTTTGTTGATAATCCGTCCATTTTTCACGCAGAGCACGGTGCAATTTGATCAGTTTTTTGTGGTAGCGGTGTGCATTGACAGTTTCGCCAGGTTTCAACATCTCATGGTAAACGATACCCTGCTGATCACACCAAACGCACAGCATCGTCTTCCGTCCGAAGCGATATGGTCTTGGGGAAGATGTTGATGGTTGGCCGGGATCAATCCACGATTTCTCGCATTAAGGATTCTTGAAATATATCCACTTTTCATCGCCTGTCACAATCCGATGCAGGAACGGCTTTCTTTTTGTCTGGCGAGCGAGATTTCGCATGTGTTTTGGCGTCACTCCATCTGCCTATCGTTCAATTCATGCGGTAACCATTTGGATCTTTTCAATCTTCCCCATGGCACGCAAACGCATGGAAATGGCTGGTTGAGTAACACCCAATTGCTCCGCAAGCATTTTTTGTGATTGGTTATCGTGTTCATTCAAAACAGCCTGCAATTGATGGTCCTCATCCTTCCTAGGCCGATTTTCACGGTTCTTGTCCCATAAGTCAAAATTTCCGTCTTTGACCCGACGAAACCAATCTCGACACGTTATTTCCGATAAAGCACTGTCACCATAGGGCTCCATAAGTATTCGATGCGATTAGGCAGCCGATTTCTTCAAATTGAAGCAGAAAAGCAGAACTTCCCGCATATTCTCTTTTTCTGGCACAAAACTAGACATGATAACCAAAGGAAAAATGTATGTTGTTGTACAAAATGGCTGACATTGTGCACTGATTAATGTTGACAGATGTCAAACTCATATTTAAAAAAAAGTATGGCGTGCCTATAGTAGCTTAATACGCTCACTCACGCCATCTAAGACCAAACAGTAGATTTAAGCGTATACCCCTGGTAAGCCTAAAAATAGATAGTCCTATTTTTTAGAAGAATACTGGTATTTTGTTGGTATAAGCAGTTTTACAAACAAATCCATACACCTTTTATGGACTCCTTCGTTAAGTTGAATTTCTACCACTCGTCTCTACCACTACGAATTTCTACCGTTCAAAAACTAATTACAAGAAAAATCTAAATTTTTATATAAACTGTACACACATTTATACATATTCACATATTCACTTATCACTAAAAATGAAAGTTATCTTCCATAATTAAATTCCTTCCTTTCGTTCAGTTTTATTTACTCATTTACAAGTACATAATTTCTCTAACCCCCCTACATAAGTGTATGTACCATATGAGTGGATTTTTATATTATTACTCATATTTGTCTTTATTCAGGAGAATTCATATAAAAGAGAATTTCCATTATTCTCAGAATAATTGATTTTATTAGTTAATATTTTGTTTATTCCCCATATAATCTAACACAGTCACAGATTCAATTACAGCCAAATATCAGCACTGTGTTCATAAATACAATAATTTTTCATTTAAAAAAAAAACAACAGAAAACAGAAAACAATTTTTCACTATTATTGTTGCCCTCTTTCCCCTCTGACAAACTGAATACCAACAAATAGAAAACATCGCAAAAATGAAACGAATAGAAATGTTTTATGTGCAATAAATACATACACTTCCTGACATTTGGAAATTATGTATGCATGCATGTGTGCCCATCACAAAATGACAGAATAAAAATGTTTTTCTTGTTCTTGGCAATCAATTCTATTATTCAATTTCTCCTCAAAATGGATTATTTTATTTTGGCATTTTATTTAATTTTCATATACACTATACACTCATCTGTACATACATTATGTAAATGAATCAAATCGTCTCCATACATACAGAAATACAATAAATACCTTCTATGTACCTTTCCTTTTATCCACATTTGCCATAAAATTTACCAAAATTCATACCATTTATAAATCAGCCATTTTTATGAGTATTATCAGTTTATTACTAAAGTTGACTTGAGTTGAGCCATTTTATGAATAAGAAATCTATTCATTCACAAAACATATTAGAATTGACATTGAAACAAGCAAAAATCGTATATTTTTTATTAAGATTTTCATTATTTATAATATCATACAATAAGTTTTACATAAGTCAAAATGGAGTAAAATACATAAATAAAAACGCAACGAATTCTCCGAATGGCGTCATGGCCGTCGCGCTGCATCGTGGACGTTGGCTCATGTCCGACGGACTTAACATAGAAATATACAAACAGACAGACAAAAAAGCAACGAAATGTAAGATTTATTTAATAAGCTTTCTTTAACTTTTCAATTTTAAAAAGTTGAAAAGCTTATTTTTGATGATCGGTAATCAAATAAAATTTCCAAATCGCAAATCGATTATTAAAAATTGTAAATCGAAAATCTAAAATCAAAAATCGAAAATTTAAATTCCTAATATCGAAAATTGAATATCGAAAATCAAACATTGAAAATTAAAGATTGGAAATCATAAATCGCAAATGCAAAATCGAACATTGAAAATTAGAAATTGAAAATCGAAAATTTAGAATCCTAATATCAAAAATCAAAAACTGAATATCAAAAATCAAAAATAATAATACGAAAATCGAATATTAAAAATTATAAATCGAAAATTTAGAATCCTAACATAGAAAATTGAATATTGAAAATCAAACATTGGTAATTGAACATTGAAAATTAAAAATCGAAAATCGAAAATTGAATATCTATCGAAAATCAAATATTGGAAACTGAAAATTATAAGTTGAAAATCTAAAATCAAAAATCGAAAATTTAAATTTCTAACATCAAAAATTGAATATTGAAAATCAAACATTGGTAATTGAACATTGAAAATTAAAAATCGAAAATCGAAAATTTAGATTTCTAACATCAAAAATTGAATATCGAAAACCAAATATTAGAAATGAAACATTGAAAATTGAAAATTAGAAATCAAAATTGAAAATTTAGAATCACAACATCGAAAAACAAAAACTAAATATCGAAAATTAATAATAAAAAATCGAAATTCGAATATACAAAATTAGAAATAGAAAATCGAAAATTTAGAATCCTAACATCGAAAATTGAATATCGAAAATCAAACATTGGAAATCGAACATTGAAAATTGAAAATTGGAAATCACAAACCGAAAATCAAAAATCGAACTTTCAAAATTGAAAATCAAAAATCGAAAGTCAAAATCAAAAAATTCAAAATGAAAAATTTAAAATCGAAAATTAAGAATTCTAACATTGAAAATGAAAAATCAAGAATTCGAAAATTGAATATCGAAAATCGAACATTTAAATTAGAAATCGAAAATCGAAAATTTAGAATACTTACATAGAAAATTGAATATCGAAAATCAAACATTGGAAATTGAACATTGAAAATTGAAAATTGGAAATCACAAGCCGAAAATCAAAAATCGAACTTTAAAAATTAAAAATCAAAAATCGGAAATCAAAATCCAAAAATTGAAAATCAAAAATTTAAAATCGAAAATTAAGAATTCTAACATTGAAAATGAAAAATCAAGAATTCGAAAATTGAATATCGAAAATCGAACATTGAAAATTAGAAATAGAAAATCGAAAATTTAGAATCCTAACATCGAAAATTGAATATCGAAAATCAAACATTGGAAATTGAACATTGAAAATTGAAAATTGTAAATCACAAACCGAAAATCAAAAATCGAACTTTAAAAATTAAAAATCAAAAATCAAAAATCAAAATCGAAAAATTGAAAATCGAAAATTAAGAATTCTAACATTGAAAATGAAAAATCAAGAATTCGAAAATTGAATATCGAAAATCGAACATTGAAAATAAGAACATCGAAAATCGAAAATTGAATATCGAAAATAAAAAAATAAAACAAATCGAAAATCGAACAATTAAAAATTACAAATCAAAAATCAAAAATCAAAAATTGAAAATGGAAAATCAAAAATTTCAAATCGAAAATTAAAAATTCTAACAACGAAAATAGATAATCGAAAATTAGAAGTTAAAAACAACAAATCTATGGTAAAATTGAGAATTCTAGCAGAAAATCGAAAATTGATTATCGAAAATCGTACATTAAAAATTGGAAATCGAAAATCAACAATTAAAAATGGAAAATCGAAAATTAACAATCCTAACATCGAAAATCAAAAATCTAAAATTGAAAACTTGAAATTTTCAAATCGAAAATCGAAAATTGAAAATTGAGTATCGAAAGTCAAAAATAACAAATCGAAAATTTGGCAATGAAAATTAGAAATTGAAGACCGAAAATCAAAAATTACAAATGAAAAATCAAAATTAAAAATAAAGTAAATATTTTTGGGGATGAACAAATAGAAATTTCCATACCTTCGTAAATTTTTAGTTTTATGTTACAATAATTTTATATTGTATATCATTTCACATACTAATACTAGTAAAATAATTAATTTAACTGCATGGCTAATGAAGAAGTTTGTATTTAAAGGTTTATAGTAGATTCTGAGTAAGCAAACAGTTACATACTCGTACATACATATTTAATTCGAATTAAATATCGCTTTTCTATTAAAGCTAGTAAAATTACTCTCTCCTATTTGCAATTTCTGCTGTGTACTAAGCCATACTTAATTATACATTATTATCTATTGGACATTTTATAAATTTATAAAAAAAAATTATTTATTTTGGTAATTTATAGTTTCTTTTTCCTTTAAGAGTAGTTATTTTCTCTTAAAATTTATAATAGTAATTAATTTATAAATAATTATCAATATCATGATTATTATCGAACGTTTTTTTTTTCATAAATGCGTTTTTGAGTTTAATTAGTTTTATTTATTTTCGGTATAATTAATTTCTTTTGTCTGTCAATTATAAAAAACTATATTTTTACTTAATTTTGTTTTAAAATATTTACAAATTCGTTCAAAAAAAAATGGTTATCCAATTTGTGTTTTCGAAAGTAAATTTTAATATAAAATTAAAGTTATTAAATTGGCCATCAAAAAGCTTCTTGAAAAGAATATTTTGAACCGTATTTAGCCATTATTTTGTTAAATTATTCAAACATAATTTTTTATGTCAAGTTATAAGAAAAAATGCAACAGTGTCAATTCGAATGATCTTAGAGGCCAATTAACATCATCGAATCTCAAAATGATGCGTCCTTGGAACTTTTCACGCAATAATTTATCGTGTTATGTGGCTTATGGCACCCCCTTGTCGATACCACAATTAATGCAAATTAAATCTTAAAGTTCTGGTCAAAAATATGATAAAATTTGGTTATCATAGGGTCATAGCGTCAAAGCAATGACATCTTTAGACCAAAATACACACCCAGTAGATACTTTTCAAAGACAAATGAACTTCTTTATAGGAGGTTCTTGTGAGTTTGTAGAGCATCATATTTGGTAATTTTGCAAATATTGACGTATCCACCGAGCGAAAACTTGGTCTCAGTGTTCAAGAAAATGAACTTTTATTCAAAAAATCAATATTCAAAGCCTATTATTCTAGTACCAAATAGGAATATTTTTTTGTCATACTTTTTTCATATTAACTATATTTTTCTTGAATGACATACACGTTTAACATCTCTTAAAATAATGAGGCTGCACTTAATCATACGTGCATATTTTTAAATTGTAACGAACACAATTTGAACAATTTCCATTATTTTCATTACATTTGATTAATATAATAAAATTACTCGTTTAAAAAAGTCAGCTTTTTTAAACGAGTAAATAAAAGTTTATTTTGATAATTTGATACAAAAAGTAAAACATTATTTATAAAAAACTTTTAAAAAAGAAAAGAAAATAATTTAATCATAACATTTCTCAATGTGACTTATAATAAACGAGTCTGCTAATCTAACAAACAGATGGCTCTCGCAGCGTTTTTGTTTTTTTTTTTATTGATCGAACAAATATCCTTTTGTTTATTTCAAATTCTTCATTATTTATTTCATATAATTAGTTTTTCATATTTTCATTTATCTATTATATATTAGATTTTATAAAAAAAAAATTTTCTTGCGAATATAAATTTTAGCTTTATCTGGAAACGAAAAAAAAAGCAAAATATATTTTCAGACAAAAAAAAAAAGCTTTTTTAAATAAACATTAAAATTCAGCTCATCATACACTATTGCTAAATGCTCGTTTTATTCGCAGTCATATTTTTCTATCATTGCGATTTAAAATAAATCATATCATTAATTCTTTATATCTATCATATGCTTTATTAAATTAATTTAACTCTCTAACTGAAATATTGATTTATTTTAAAATCTAAAATTAAAAATAAGATAAACTTTAGTAATTTTCATTGTTTTATTTTTAATTTCAACAAATAAGAATATTTGATCGTACTATTCTTGAATTAGTTATTATTATTGAGGTTTTAAACAATATAAATATTAACAGGAATAAAGAAATTTATCAAAAAATCATTTATTAGATATGTATGATCAATATTAATCCAACCAAAAAAAAAATTGAATTAATAATTTAAAAGCACATAAGAAATCATATCATATTATTATAGCCCAGGCCAAATGGATAGGGGCACATATACTTAATTATTTAGTATGAATTAAATGAAAAGAATAAATAATTTCAAATATTGTTAAAAATATATACATAATATAACAAAAAATATATTTTATCAAATAAATACGTAAATTTTCTTAAATGCAAACATTCTACAATGTTTAGTATTCAAATGGATAAGAAGATTTATTTTTGAAAATTTTAATATTATATAATATGCCTACAATACATATTTTATTTATATTATTTTAAAAGATCTTCTATTCTTTGATTTTGATGTAAACAGTATTAATATTAATTTACTTCAAATTCAGAATTGTTTTATTTATTTCATTGTTCATTTATTATAGAAGATGCAAAAAATAACAATAAAAATTTCTTTATAATTTATTTAAAAAAAACCAAAAAAAAAAAAGTTTTTTATTTAAAAAAAAAAAAAAAATCTTCATTTATAGTTTTTTTCTTCTTGATCAATTTTATCACTTGGTATTTTTGTTATTTCAATCAATATTATTATTATTATTATTGAAAATAATAAAATAGAAGAAAAATAAAATCAAATTCTAATCGTAGTTTTTGGTCTTAAGGGAAAAAAGTACATTTCATCTATCATAAATTCTATATTAAATAATAAATATAACAAAAAAAAATTAAATTATTATTTGGGAAATTATTTCAAATCGTATAATGTAATATATTTTATTTCAATTTAAATTAATATCATATAAATATAATATAATATTATTAAAAGTTTTTTTTCTTTTCTTTATTATTATTATTTAAAATTACATATAGTCATATATATATATATTTTTTTCTTTCCTAAAGTTATATAGTTTGAATAAATCTAAAAGACAAATAAAAAATACACTTTCGAATATTAAAAGTGTACTTCTATTAAGGTAGGAGTAATATATTTTTATTAAAAAAAATCATTTTTTCTCTCTCTTTCTTTCTCTTTTTCTCTCTTTCTCTCTATCTCTCTTTCTTTCAATATATTTATATATAAATATATAGTATATTTTTATATTAAAACTATATAAATCTAATTTTTTTAAGTATCATAAATACATACTATATTTCTAATCATATTATCTATTTTTTTCATTAAATTATATATGTTTAAAAGAATTTCAAAAATATTTATTCGTCTTTTTCTTCATATATTATTATTATTATTATTATTAAATTTTAATTTGAATCCTTATTACATACATAATAATAATCATATAAATAATTTCTTAGTATTATCTTTTAGATGTGTCTATTGTATTTATATTCATATTTGGACTGTGTCTATTCTATAATAAAAAATATTTTTCTGTGATTTAAGTAATTATTTATACGTAAAAAAAATGTCTTTTTTTTCTATTCTGCTTGCTTTTATAAGAATATCTATTTCACCTTTTCTAATATATATATTATTATATCTATAGAAAAGTCAAAATATTATATTGAACTTTGTTTTTATTTATTTAATTTTTTTTCAAACAACCTTTTTTGATTTTTTAAACAATTACTAATTTAATAATCCAATTTAAATAAATTTTTTTTTCATAGCAAATACTTTAATTTATTATATTTATTTAGTTAATAAAAACAAAAAAATAAAGAAAAATCAAAAAATATTGTAGAAAATTGTCTTGGAAATTTCTCCCAATATTGTGAATGAATATAAAACCTTACAAATGTTCTTATCACATCCAAGAACATATATTTCATATTTATACCGTTTCGAATGTCCCAAAAAAAATTAATTTTAACCTCAAAAATATTATATCGATTATGAAAAATAATAACTTAAAATTTTTTTCAAATATTTATTATCTAATTGACAAAAATAAATTGGAATTTATTCCAAATAGAACAAAAAGAAAAGCTATTTTCTTAAAAAATTAACTTTTATTTTATTAAAGATTTCTTTTTTCCACATATTTATATAGAAATTCATCTTATTTTATTTTTATATATATGTATATTATAATTATACTAAATATAATATATTTTTTTTTTATTATTTAGAAATATATATTAATGTTAAATGTTTGCATGTCCTTTTATGCTAATTAATATAATTATCTAATATTAAATATATTTAATATAAAAAAAAAAAAAAATATTTTTAAATTTATAGAGTTATTTATACACAAATACATAAATACACACACATTATTGTAGAAATCTGAACACTACAATAAATGAAAAGAATTAACCAAAATTAAAAACTTATTCTACCCCGCATAATGATAAAAATTTCTTGTTTTTTTTCTTTGTACTATTAAAAATAATCAATTGTTATAACAAATCTATTTAGAAAGAAAAAAATTAATAACTAATTTTATAAGTACATCTTACATACATACTATCATATAAGAACTGAAGTATTGATAAAAGAAAAATCCTCTTTGCCTATACACCTGGATTCTCTGTCATTTGTAAATATTATTACTTGCTCGTACACAGGTATAACGAATATTATTAATATTCTCTCAACATATATTTTATATATTATCTTTCATGAGTATTAAAATATTATTTATAAATAAAAAAAGGTAAAAAAAAAAATAATTACTAAAATGGTATAGTAATTCAAAAGTAATTAAGATAAAGTATTTTTTATAAAAATATTAAATGCAATTATTATTATCATTTTTCTCTAATACTATCGCCAATAAATAAAAGGAACTTTTTCAAATATCAATTTTGAATATGAAAAAGGAAAATATTATATTATATTATTATTGACACTTTACCTTATGTCTTGCACTAGTATTTCTTAACCAATGGAGAGTGGATATACCATTCATACTTTATTATATCAAAAATGTGCAAATTCTTTTTCTGTTTAAAAATTTAACGATAAAATCCATCCTGACCCCATTTTTATGTTGGAGAAAAATATCCTTCAAGTTCATTTCATCATTAGCATAGATTTTTATAATAACAATCAACATTATGATTGAATGCCGTGGTTGGGATCAGTACTAAATATATCGACCGAATTGGGAAGCTGCATGAAAAAAGAAACTGGTCTGCTGCTATTTACGAATACGACAATAGAGCAGCCTATTATAACAGCCACTTTTAACGCCCATCAGAGAAAAACCAAGAAGGACATTATTATTCATACTGATTTGCTCTCTATAATCAAAACCATTATGGGATAAAGAGCGACGCTGCCCTGAACTACATTCGCCATCTTTTTTTTATTAATAAACATGTGGTAGGGCTTTTTTGGGTTCAAGGTCATGTGGTAACAAACTTGTTAGTGAAATCTGTACTCCAACGACTAACATTTATGGCCGTACCCGATATGCCTCAGCTGCTCACCAAGTGGCTCCAAAATACTGGAATCACGCTTTTCGGCATATACGAGGTCTGTTCTAAAAGTATCGCAAATTTTGTGTTTTTTCAAAAATTATTTATATATATTCATGGATATCTACTTCGTCCCCTTCAAAGTAATCCCTACCAGTTCATATACACTTGTGCCAACGTTTTTTCAAATCCTCGAACCACTTCAAAAAATCATTTTTTGTGATCTTGTTCAGCTCCTCCTTCGATGCCGTCTTTATCTCCTCAATCGTAGTGTATCGTCTTCCTTTCATGGGGCTCTTCAGTTTCGGGAACAAGAAAAAGTCACAGGGGGCCAGATCTCGGGAATACGGTGGCTGCGGCATTATTAGTGTGTTTTTTTTTTGGACAAAATTTCGCGCACAAGCAATGATGCGTGAGCAGGGGCTTTATCGTGATATAGCTTGCAGGTAATATTCCTTATTGACCGTTCTACCCTGTGGCAAGAACTCATGATGCACCACGCACCTGCAATCGAAGAAAGTTCTAAGCAAACATTCACATTCGACCGAACTTGGTGCGCTTTTTTCGATCTTGGCTCGTGCGGCAGCTTCCATTGCGATGATTGAGCTTTGCTTTCCACGTCATAACCATAAACCCATGATTCGTCACCAGTTATCACCATCTGGAGCAAATTTGGGTCATCACGGACAGAGTCCAACAGCTCCTTAGCAATGTTAATGCGATGCGGTTTTTGGACGAAATTGAGCAAAAATCGAAGACGAGCCAAAACACGTGCAAGCAAAGCAGCTGTCAAAAATTAACTGAACATTCAAAATGGCCGAATTTTTTTGTAGCTTTATGTTGGTAGTCATGTTCAAAATGGCCGAACACTTGTCGTCATAAGTGAGAGACATGAGTACCAACATAACGCCACAAAAAATCTAAAATCGAATATACGTAACCCGCGGAAATTCAAATACTTTTTGCACAGACTTCGTATATTGGGAAGCCAATCTGTCTTTTTGAGAAAAAAATCTTCCACGGATTGAGCAAGAAATCTTCCACAGATTAAATTATACTCTAAAATGTAACTTCCTACTTAAAAATATAACTTCCATCAGCTCAAATTTCACAGTTCCGCTTACAATTTTGCATATCCTCCAGCAACTGCCTCCTAAACTTTGATCTTTTCTCTGGCAAAATTCCTCCTATATCAGTGCTTCGAGGTATACCCTTTAGAAACTTCTGGGTCATACTAAAAACAAATATAAACTATAGCAGTGAGCCCTGGCCTATATTTATGGAGTACCTAATGCAAAATTCTTTAAATAATATTTTTTTTTTTGTCATTTGCTTATTGAAATGTTAAAGAAAAATTAAAAGATTTTTTTTGTCTAAACATTTTCAAAATGGCGTACTCGCAAGGCTTATGGCAATTTCATATAGAAAGGGATTCAAATGAATAGTAATCATTTCGAATATTAATCATTAAATGTGAAATATTTTATTGTATTTGAACAAAACTATTATCGAAATTTAAAAACTATTCAATTATTTAAGCGAATTACAATTAAAAAAAAGAACGAAATTAATTTCCTCCCTAAAAAAAAATGGAGGAAGAACCAAATTTTCCTAAAGCTATAAATGAAATTTTTCAATCACTTACTTGCATTCGAATAACTATATATCTACAAAAATAAAAATATTATATTTAGAAGATCTAAACGTTGATTTTCTACTGACGGTGATTTATTATTATTTATCTACGTAGACGCAGACCCTACATCAATTCTGAAATGAAATAAGTTTTCTTTTGCTAATATGATGAAATATTTTTAAGTAAATTAACTACAATGTTTCTATTGCCCCATCTATTGGAAAATTATATATCTCACTATATTAAAATAATCAATAATACAAAACACTTATGTATATAAATAATATATGAAAAATTATTCTTATATACTAAATTTAAAAATAAAAACTTTTTTGTTGAATTATTATTTCAGTATTATTAATTTTAATAATTAGTCCTTTTGCACAGAAATATCTTATCAAAATTTATTTATCCTAATATTGTATATATTTTTTTTTTAATATAAAAAAATTTAGTTAAAAATTTTGAAAAAGATATTAACAATTTTCAATACTTTAAAAAAAAAAAAGTCCATATAATAATTAAGTATCTTCAATATAATTGATTATATAATAATAAAATATTCAACTAGTGTTATTAATAAGGAAAATATAATTTTTTATAAATTTTATATTTATACTCCTTATAAAAAACAAAAAAAATAATATATTGTTAATTTTTCTTTTGATTTGAAGTTTTTTTTGTTGTTTTTTTTCTTTTTTCTTTTAAAAAGAATAATACAAGTGATAAGTTAAAATTTATTTATTTTTATTTTTTTTTTACCCCAAAGGATTTTTTACTCTTAATAATTACGTTTAGCTATGCATCAGTATCAAAGGGGGGATAATGAACACGTACACGTAATTCAAAAACAAATAAACAAATTAAAATAGAAACTCTTATGAAAGCGTTATTAAAAGTTTCTTAAAAGAAAAAAAATATATATAGTAAAGAAAATAAACAATATATTGCTTATTAAAAATCATTTAAAACATAAACAGAATATTATAGTTTTTTTTTTATTGGTATATTATTTTTTTTTTTTTTTGATTTTGATTATTATCAATAATCAAAGGTATTTTTAAAATATAAATGAAAGGGTCAGCAAAATCAAATTTTTATAATTAGTAAATAAATAAATAAATAAACTTATATATGTACATATGCATATACATATACTCTCGTACATAGAATGATTATATTATATTCTTTTGAAATTGTGATGTCCGAAAATAAATAATTTCTAGTAGAGAAAAAGAAAAAGAAAATCTTTTTTTTTTTAAATTAGATTCGAAAATCAAAAAAAAAAAAAACCAAACAAACAAACAAAAATTGATTGATTTATTTTCGAATATGATTTTTCCAATTGTTTTTGTAGAAGATAAAAAAGGAGGTGTTGATCGCAGCATGACTGTAATATTAGCAAAAGATGCAGAAGGTAAATAATTAGAAAAATCTACAAAACAAAACAAAACAAAAAAAAAAAATATCAGTTTTGACCAAAAAAAAAAAAAAAATATTTATAAATAAATAATTAAATAAATAAATAAATAATTATAGAATGGATGGAAAATAATTATTATTAAATATGTTTTATATGTTTCAACTTTGTTAGTATCATTATTTTCTTTGTTAGAATCAAAATTATTCACATTCCATGAACGAACCGATATAATTTACTATCATACACATATGTTCTGCTTTATTTGATTTTAGTTCTCACTGTGAATGATTAATTAATAGATTGTGAATTGGTTTATTTATCCATTCCATTTAGAGTAGATTTTATAATTTATTTTCCCCTATTTGCAAAAGTTTTGATTAAAATGTTTTTCTTTCTAAATGAAAAAAAAAAAATTTAGAAAAATTAATCAAAAATAATCACTAATTTACTTCCCATTATTTATAATCTTAGTATAATAATTTTATTATTAGTAATTTTTAATTGTGGTTTGTTTTTTTTTTTTATATAATTTTTCAATTATTTTTCCAAAACTATAATAACTTTTCTATTAGTTCTTCCTTTTAACGATTAGAATTAACTATTCGTATTTATCAACTATCGTTATTTTGAATTAGAAAATTTAGAAATTGTTGTAGTTATTTAATTGTAATAACAAAAATAAAATATATATTTTATCAATGAAATATTAAATTTAAAAAAAAAATATATTTAATATTTAATAAATTTATATACTCGTACAAAAAAAAAAAAAAAAAAAAAAGCAAAAAAAACAAAATAGCAAAGCAAATATAATTCACAGTAAATTATTTAGTAGTGGTACTTAGTCTGCACTTATTTCCATATATATTTGTATGAGTATACACCGTATGGTATTATGCTCAAATATTGGTTTCGTTCTTAAGCTTTATGCTGTAAAATTTTCTTCTTTCACTAAGAGCATATTATATACAATATATATATGGTATTTCATATCAAAATAATCTTATATTGAATTGATTGTAAATTTTTATATCAAATTAAAATAAACAACCCCGTCCAAAAAATAAAATGGAAAAATATTTACGTGTATATAAGCTAAACAGGATGTGACTATATATTTTTTATTTATT
The DNA here is from genome assembly GCA_958298945.1 of Atherix ibis. NCBI lineage: Eukaryota > Metazoa > Arthropoda > Insecta > Diptera > Athericidae > Atherix > Atherix ibis. The sequence goes on from OY282610.1 coordinate 4,875,096, forward strand.
TTTTTAAAGATTAAATAAAATTTCATCTACAATAGAATTGATTGTTATTTTAAACAACATACAAAAAAATACCTAATACTCGTAGTTTCGTTAAAAGTTTATTTTTTATTAACCCAGACGTGCTAATTGTACAAAAAAATGACATCAATACCTATGAAAAGAATTTTACATAGGCAATATGATAAGTCAGTGATAAATATCATGTAACATATATAGGTTATATCATCAGTAAAATAATATATTTTTTTATTATCTGGCATTCTTAAAATGAAAATGTACAAAATTTTATAAATATATTTTCTTTAGTTTAGTTTTGACGATCACTGAAACCAGAAAAGGTTTGTGTGTTTTTATTACAATAGAATGAAAAATTATGAATTTCGTGTATTTTTTTTTTTTTTTTTAAAGAAAAAATATAATTTGATATTAAAAAGAAACTTGAAAAATATTGTAAAAAAAAAATTCCTCACCTTCTTATGCTTGAATATCAGAAATGGTTTACTGAATTTTGTCCCAGGACATCCAATTGAGGTGACTACCGTAGAAATTATTAAGAAAATCTCTTATATTCGTTTAAAGGACCCTCGTGAAAATGCATAATATAGCTTAAAATAACGTTTAAACAACATCTTATATGAAATTTTTTGCATAAGAAATCTATCGGCAAGACGGGTAGATGCCAATGCTAAGAACTGATCAAAATCGTATTCGTGTAACAATTTCAATGGAGTGGTTGGACATTTTTTAAATGTAATCCAAATGAATTTTACGTAGATTATAATGGTTATAAAACTTGAATTAAACACTACATACCAGAAACCAAAGTTCAGTAAAGAAAAAACAATAGATTTTTACTGCCGTATGTACACTAAAGAAGATAAAAACGGTTCCAGTGCAAGAAAAGTTTATGGCTACTATTTTCTGGGATGCACATGGTATAATCTTTGGCTACTTTTAAAAAAAAAAAGGAAAAACTATAGAAGAACAATATTATACAGGTCTATTAGATCAGTTGAATAATTAAATCAAAAGAAATATATCAAATTTGGCAAAGAAAATGTTATGTTTTTTTGCACTTTCATCGGCAATGGCAAGTTGAGATTTATTTTACAGGGTTTAATAAATCATAGTACATGGATGGTATAAAGAAGTTGGAATATTGTTGCATGAAATTTATCAAGCTGAAAAGAGACTATTTTAAAAAATACATCAATTTTTGTTGAATAAATTAATTTTTTGTCTTATTTATCACTGACTTATCATACTGCCCTTGTACATAGAGAATATTATTTCATTCACATAACATCTTTATAAATTTTGGGCTATAATTTGGTCATTACTATTGTAAAAGGATGGTAGGTCTTAAATACTCTTAAGTTTGAGTATTATCTGCGTGAATATGATCTTTTGCCTAATTTTCGAGCAATAAACTCAAAATTTGTTGTGTTTTGTGAAAAAAAATACATGCTAACAACACATACAAACTAGGATATTCTTGGATAATATGGCTTCACTTCAGTCACTTGAGATGAAAAACAAAAAAAAGTCTCATTACTGAAAAATATTTAAAAAAGTTTTTACAATCTTAACACATTGTTTGGTAACTAATTGATTCAATAATTTAAAATGGTAAATGTTATCTTTACTACTTTCCAAACTTACAAATTATTTAAATTAATTCATTTATATTTAATTATACTTGCATAAAGTTTCTTTTTGAATCAATTACATTTCGAAATAAAATCATATCTTAACATAAGAAGAAGATAATCTAACTAGTCATTAGAATTTTTCTAGCCATTTACCCAAAAAAATGTAATTCCGAATTTTTTTATATTTTTTTTGTATTATTTATTTGACATTATTTTCATTATAAATATATAATAATATTTTTAAGTAGATTTTGGAGAAAAAAAAGTATCATCGAATTTTATCTATTTGTAAATAAATATATATTTTTGTTTTCTTCTGTTAGTAGTAATTGCAGTCAGTGATCAACAATTCTTCGATAAAGATAAAGGAAAAAATTAATTAAAAATAGAATTATATATATTAATTTTGAAGCAAAAAAAAAAAAAACAAAAACATAGTTTAGGATAAAAAAGAAATTGTATGAAATAAAAAAAAAGAATTCATAACAATCAATTCCATTAAGAATATATGGTATAACAATTATTAAAAATAATAATTAAAAATAATAATTAAATAGAAAAAGAAATACGCAGCAAAATTTAAGAACGATTCTAATAATTACTCGTATATAAATTTATTTGAAAAATCTAACAGAACACTTTCGTATATGTGTTAAAAAAAATTTTAATTTTTGTTAATTTGTTTCTGTTTATAGTATATACATATTCATATACATATATTATATATATATATATATATATATATACATACATAGATATAAATATAGTAATAGATATTTATTTATATATATATATATATATATGTATATACAAATATGAAGCATAAATTTTGAATGAATAAAAATAAACAATATATTGCTTATTAATATATTTAAAAAAATATATATATATAAAATAAAAACATCCATACCTATACATATTCAATTATTATAAAAAATTAGAAAATAAGTAACTCCTAATTCAACTCACTGACTGATTGCTATGAATATTTTTCAAAAAATATATATACGAATTTAGATTGATATAAAAAATTTTCATACATCTACTACATACATACATGTATCTGAATCTGCACAAAGTAGAAATTCCTTAATCCTTGTTATGTTAACACACACATACCTAAAACTATCTATGAGACAGACAAAAAGTACTAGCACAAACTTTCACAGAATTTTTAAATATAAAGAAAATTACACAAACACTAAAATAAACACGCCAACCTAAAATTTAAATTTCTTTTAAGCAACAATACATGCAAATCAAATAAAATTTCAAAACTTTACTTCTACACACATAAAAAAAAAAAAAAAAGTTTATCTTTTTTTTTTAAAAAAAAAAAATATTAAAAAAAGCTATTAAAAAATATTACACAAAATATCGAAATGAACCAAAAATTTCGATACTTTAATTAATAAATTTAGAAATTTTTTTACAAATATGAAAATATTTATTAAAAAAAAAAAAAAAAAAACTGACTATACTTCAAAAAAAAAAAAAAAAAAAAAATTTAAAACAAGTACAATCCATTTTGTTTTTGTTGTTTTTTTTTTTTAATAACAATTGATTTAATGTATTACAAAAAAAAAATTTATTTATTTCGAAATGTGTTTTTCCAATTATTTTTGTAGAAGATAAAAAAGGAGGTGTTGATCGCAGCGCGACTGTTATAATAGCTAAAGAACCAGAAGGTAAATTTTACAAACCAAACAAAAATTAAGAAAAAAATAAAACAAAACCAAAGAAATAAATTAAATAAAAATAAAAAAAAAAACCAAAAATACTTTTTTCTTTCCTTTTATACAAAATTAACACCTTAAAATCAACAAAAGAAAAAGAAAAATTTTCTATTATTGAATTTGTTTGTTTTTCTTTTGTTGAGTCAAATTTTTTCGGCAAATATAACAAAAAAAAACAATAACATCAACAACAACACAAAAAAAAACCATTAATAAAAAATTATAATAATAATAATAGTTATATAAAAATAATGCTCTAAAAATAAAATATAATTTATAATATAAAACAAAAAAAAACTATTAAATAACTTCCACAACTAAAATTTAAAAACGATATTAAATTTAAACACACACACTACATGTACACAAGAAATATAATTAAATACAACCACACATTTGCACTACACAAGTTATATTGTTGTGTATACACATCCAAAGAAAATGAGTAAAGGACACAAGTTACATGCTTAATTAGTTAGTACTTATTATTTTCTTATTATATATAAGAAAAATCAAAATACATACTTAAATTTTTTGATCCTTTCATTTTATAATATACAATACATATATGCAAGTTCTTTTCCAATTTTAATTATTATTTAATATATTTAAAAAAAAAAACATCACTTTACACACATACATGCATACAATTCTTAACACTATCGAACATATTTATATATTTTTATGATTTAGCCAATTTAATATAAAAAAAAAAATATGAGCATATATGAATTTTTTTGTTTTTCTTTTTTCAAATTAAAATTACTCTTTTTATGGAATTTAAAAGAATTCATGAATATTTATTAATTTGATGTGTAGCCCATCACTTCAATAAATTAACCGATACTAATTAGTTGTGTTAATATCGATAAATGTAAAATATCAACTATACAAATTTATTTAGTTGAAATTTCTGAAATTATTTTTATAATATTATTAATTAAAATAGAATTAAAGAATTTTGAAAATTCAGAAAATCTGCTAGAATCAAAATCAATGGAATTTACACCATCGCCATTTTCAAAATTTACACCAACTCCATCTATCAACGCTTTGCGTATTTGTCTTCATAAAAATTCAATGGCAATGCATAAATTTTGACAGATCATTTCTCATGATAGAGTATATAATTAAACAGAAGAAAAAAATTATATTGTAATAATAACAAAACAAAAAAAAACATGTTCATTTTATTTCGAACCAAAAAAAAAAAACTTTTAAAATAAAAAACAAATTTAAAAGAAAAAAATCTTTTAATAAAAAAATTTCAAAAGCGTATAATAACAATTATGATGATTTTTAGAAAAATTATCACAATTTTTTATCATTAACTAATCTATATTGGGCTGTCAGAAGAGTCATAACGCATTTTACGTATATAAAGAACAAAGATCAATAATGATATATTGTCCATTTTGCTCAGTAACCTTTTGCCATCTCTCAGCGAACTGCATAGTTTCGCGTTCATAAAAGGACCTGTCTTTACCGGCGAAAAACTAAACAAGATGCTTATTTACAGCCTCATCTGAATTGACGGTGATACCACGGAAAAAGTTTTGAAGAGAGCGAAGCAAGTGGATGTTTGACGGTGCAAGGTCAGGCGAGTATGGTGGGTGTTGCAACAAGACGGCGCAAGGTCTTGGGTTGTTGTGATGGAATACAACTCCTTTACAATTAACCACCTCCGGACGATTCTGGATTCGTTCGAACTGTGCAATTGCCGACAATACACGTCAGAATTGATTGTTTGGATCCTTGCTAGAAGCTCAAAAAACATGACACTTTTAAAATCCGACCACACTGAGAGCATAACCTTCTTTTCAATGCCGTTTGAAGCGGATAATCACACCGGGACGAAGACAATTTTCACGTCACATTGTTGTAAACAAGCCACTTCTCATCTCTAGCTATCAATCACTTCAAAAAAGAATACTTTTCTATGCGTTAAATGAGCATGTCGCAGGTGTTTATGCGTGCCGTCAGATGAACTTCGTTGAGTGTATGAAGAACCCAAAAATCAAGCTTGCTTATGTATAGCAGCTTCTTCAGGTGTTTTTTTTTTTTTTTATGTTTAGATTAATGAAGTACAGGGGGAAACCTTCAAAAGGTACCCGCCTGGAAATTTTTCCTGCCAGGCGAGTTATGCGGGATTTTTACCTCGCTAAAACCTAACCTGCACCTCTAACCTTGCTTACGGAACGATGGTTCCCCGGCGGCACTCTTTGTAAATACTACTTCGCCGGGGCGTTCTTATTTGATGCTACTGCTGTCCCGATGTTATGACGCCTCGCGGCCTATTCTTCGTACGTTGTGTGGAGATCCTTGATAATGGATTCCGCGTACTCTGCAATTCTGTTCCAAGCCGATTGGCTCTTCAGCATGCACTCCACTATATTTTCTGGACTGATGGAACGGTCCAGATTTCTCTCCAGCACCGCCCGCGTCCCCTCGTAGAGGGGGCACTGGACGAACACGTGTTCTGCGTCTTCGATCACATTGCGGCAATGATGACAGTTTGGGGAGTCAGTTCTCTTGAACCTGTGCAAGTATGCCCGAAAGCATACATGCCCAGGCAAGAGTTGGGTGATGTAATAACCGACTTCCCCGTGCAGACGGATGTCCCATTTGGTTACATCTGGGATCAGCCGATGAGTCCACCGAGTTGTCCCATTTCTCTTGCCAGAAGCGAAGACTTTCAGGTCTCTCCTCTTCACAGAGGACCTCCAGGTGTTTGGCTACAAGGACAACCGCTACGTCGTCCGCGAAAGCCACGAGTGTTATGTTCGTCAGTAATTCCAGATGGAGTAGGCCGTCGTACATGACGTTCCACAAGAGTGGCTAGAGGACAGAGCCCTGAGGTATCACTCCAGTGACCCCATACTCCGCTGGTCCATCCTCGGTCTCGTAGTTTAGTAGTCGATCACTGAAGTATGATCTGACCATCCTCCGTAGGTAGTAGGGCACTCCCATGTTCTCAAGAGCCTCCAACATTCGATCCCAGCGGGCCGAGTTAAACGCATTCTTGATGTCCAGGGTGATAATGAGGCAATACTTTTTAGAACCCCTTTCCATCTCTTTCCTGAGATGGCTTCCTTTGCGATGTCCATGACGAGTTCCAACGCGTCGATGGTCGATCTCCCCTTCCTGAACCCGAATTGAAATTCGGAAAGTTGAGGATCGATGTATTGCTCCAATCTGTCGGCCACTATCCGCTCAAAGTTCTTTCCGTCCGAATCCAGCATGCAAAGTGGACGATAGGAAGCTGGCTCGTCCGGTGGTTTCTTCCCTTTTGGGAGAAGAACCAATCTTTGTTGCTTCCATCGAGTCGGAAATACGCCATGCCGCAGGCATGCGTCGTACATGCTTATGAACAAGTCTGGCCTGGCGGCAATTGCACTCTTCAGTGCGATGTTGGGTATGCCGCTTGGTCCTGGTGCCTTGCCATTCTGCAATCTAGAGTAGGCCCTCGTGAGGTCTTCCATCCTCCGGGTGGTAGTCGGGGAGTTCTGGTTTCTCCGGGAACAGATGTTCTACTATTCTTCAGGTGGTCGTGAACGGTTAATTGCTGTATTCTCCTGCGTTGAGTAACGTCAACCTCAGTTAACCTTCCTGACCAAGAAATGTCGTGGAGATGAAAATCATCAGCATAAAATTTCGGGAATTATCGTTGACATTAACGCTCTTATAGAAAATTGTCACCGTTAACGTAACGCAACTTTTCAAAAGCTTGACACACATTCTTCCCTTAACAGAAGTAAATAAAATAAAATATATCAAAAATGAAAAGTTTGGTCGTCCATCTTCAACTTGTTTTAAAATCTATAAGAAATTAACGATTTTATATTAAAAATAAACCTAAAACAATCAGCTATTAAATGACATAACAATAATATACTCGTAGATGCCAATAGTTCTAGTACTTTCAAAAAAACTAACAAAAGCCATTTGTAACAAGAATTATTTATTATATTTCACAATAATATAAGTTAACCATTTAATTCGAGTATCTATCATTGCTAAAGTTTATAGTTTAAAAATATAGAAAAAAATATAATTCCGATTAAAATAATTTTTTTTTTTTTAAAATATCTCCTTTAAATAAAAACAAAATCAATTTCATATCAACAATCTTTTGATTGCAATATTATCCGCAGAAAAAAAAAATTCTTTATTTGAGAAAAAAAACTAGCAGAAAAATTAAAAACAAATCAGCAACATTAAAAAATTCTAGACACATTTTCAATAAAAATATATTATTATATTTTTGTGTTAATAAATAAAGACGAAAAAAAAAATACTTTTTTTAATTTTCTTATCCCAAATAGTTGAGGTAGAAAAAATCTCAAAATAAAATATAATTTCACAATAATATAAGTTAACCATTTAATTCGAGTATCTATCATTGCTAAAGTTTATAGTTTAAAAATATAGAAAAAAATATAATTCCGATTAAAATAATTTTTTTTTTTTTAAAATATCTCCTTTAAATAAAAACAAAATCAATTTCATATCAACAATCTTTTGATTGCAATATTATCCGCAGAAAAAAAAAATTCTTTATTTGAGAAAAAAAACTAGCAGAAAAATTAAAAACAAATCAGCAACATTAAAAAATTCTAGACACATTTTCAATAAAAATATATTATTATATTTTTGTGTTAATAAATAAAGACGAAAAAAAAAATACTTTTTTTAATTTTCTTATCCCAAATAGTTGAGGTAGAAAAAATCTCAAAATAAAATTATTTTTTTTTTTTTTAAATCTATAAATTCTTGTAGATTTTTTTATGGTGAACCATTAAGCGAACTGATCACACAGTATGTGTACATATAGAATGATACGATTTAGGTCAAATATGCACCATTTTCTTCGATAACTTGTTGCCATTTTGGAGGTAATTTCATAATGCCTCTGTCATAGAAACCCTCGTCCCTACACGTATTGGCAAAAAACTGGGACAGTCGATTTTCACAATCTTCTCTTGAGGCGAATTTTTCACCTGCATAATCATTCGTCATAGACAGGAAGAGGTGGTTATCACTTGGTGCCAGGTCCGGACTATAAGGTGGATGCATAAGAACATCCCAACCAAGGTCCCGGAACTTCTGGCGAGTCACTATCGATGTATGCGGCCTGGCGTTGTCCTGATGGAACACAATTCTTCTCCTATTGGCCAAAGTTGGCCGCTTCTGGGCGATTGCTTCTTTCAGACGGTCCAATTGTTGACAGTATAGGTCCGAATTAAGAGTTCGGCCGTAGGGGAGCAGCTCATAGTAGATGATTCCCTGCCAGTCCCGCCAAACACACAGCAAAACCTTCCCGGCTGTCAATCTTGGCTTGACCACCGTTTGCGCCGGGTGACCGCGATTTGACCACGACCGTTGTCGCTTGACGTTGTCGTAACCATCCGCCAGTAACCATCCGCTTCAGAAATGGATCGATATTGTTGCGATTCAGCAACGATTCGCAGATGGAAATTCGGTCCATGAGGTTTTTTTGCGATAACTCGTGTGGCACCCACACATGGATCTTCTTTTTGTATCTAGCCTTATTTAAGTGTTTCCAAACGGTTTTTTGTGCAATGTTTAGCTCCTGGGCAATCGAAACAGTGCTTACGTGACGGTCGGACTCGACGATTTCCATTATTTTTATTGACATTTTCGACAATTAGCCTTCCAGAGCGTGGTGCATCTTTGACATCAAAATTACCGGAACGGAATCGACGAAACCAAAATTGCGCGTAATTGACTGTTACAGTATCAGGACCATAAACACTATTCACATTTTCAGCTGCCTGGCTTGCGTTTTCGCCTTTATCGAAGAAAAACTGTAAAATATGGCGTATTTTCCCTTTGTTGGTGTCCATCTTTGACGAGTGCTTAAAAAAATACTGAGTCAAGTAATCACAAAACTGTATGAGAAGCAGTACGAAATCTTATCTTTCTAACGCCATCTATTGCAATCCGATCGCACTTTTAAAACGGGAGATACAGACTCCTAAAGCCATCTATTGGCAAAATAATGGATTACTTTTTACTACAACTTATATAACAAAATTAGTTGTTATAGGTTTGAATATTCGCTTAAACCATTAAAAATTAGAAGAATCAAATTAAGAAATAATAATTAATGAAAATAATTAGTGAACAAATTTTTTTTTTTAATTTTTTTTGGTTTGGTTTGGTTTTATTTACTTTTTTCTTTTCTTTTTTTTGGTAAAATTTCACACGTAGTAATAATAGACAAATATATATATAAAAAAAAAATACATGTATGCTCATTCCTTAAGAAAAATAATTTTTTTTCGTTATTTTTTGTACAATTTTAATTAATTTTTCTTAATAGTTTCTATTTATTATCCTATTTAAAGGGAATTAATATTCAATCATTTAATTACCTTGTTTTTATTTATAAGATTTTATTTTATTTTTTTTTTTTAATAAAAAAATTATTTAATTACAAATAGAACGAAAGCATTATCCGTTTTGTTTGAATTTGAATTTTTCTTTTTAGATAACGTATTGCTCGAAAATTTATTTATTGAAAAAAAAAATATATATATTAAAATAATAATAATATATAAATACCTGTACCACACCCTTCCCTGCTAAAACAACAACTATTTGTACGATTTTTTTATTTTTTTATTTTTGAAAATTTATCTGCATTATAAATTATCCAATAAATTTTTTCTCAATTTATTTCAAAGAATATCTTGAATGGATAATATTACAAAAAAAAAATCCCAATTTCTATATGTATTTATATCATATTTGTTACTATCTATATTTTTATTTTCGTTTTAACTTTATTATATTATCAATATATTATTTTATATTATATATTGGTTATATGGAGACTAGAAAAATGTTTGATATTATTATTTGTAATATAATGAATTATTGATGGTAAAAATGAAAAGAAATTGAATAGTTTCTAATGTAAGAATGTAAAATGTCTGATGATATCAAGAAAAAATTAAATGATTTATAGTTAAAAAGAAAAAATCAGTAATTAAAGTTCATCTATATGAAACAATTTGGAAAAGATTCTTTTTGTTTAAATGATAAAATTTTAATAAATAAAAATTAATAATAATCATTAAATAAATAACCAAAAATAAGGGATAAAATACAGTGATGTTAATCGTGAATACAAACAACCATTTACTCGTATGGATGTACATATAAAAATAAAAAAAAATCATAAATATTTTTATACTCCCATATAAATAGAAAATCTTAAAAAGGATTAAATAGAATAAACGTTTTTTTTTTGTTTTTATGATGTAATTAAAAAAAATCGTCACAATATTTGTGGTGATTTTTATCATTTCTAATCAATAGTAAATGTTACGTTGATAGTATGAATATTTACCATACGCACACTCAAATAATATAGTATTAATGATTTAATTCTTAAATAATAATTAAGAATGTTATTGAATTATTTTTATATTATTTGGATTATTTTATTATTTTCTGAATTGCCTAGAGTTTGGTATTTATTTAAAAAAATGGTTGAAATTTGAATTTGTTTTATTCGATGGGTTTTTTTGTTTGTTTTTATTTTATATCCATTTCCAAAGTGTCTTACCCAAATTAGAATACTAAATGAAAGAAAAAATCTACCCTAAATTAATAATATTCTCATAAAATTTACTCTGAGAATATCATCGCTTGGTTAGTACTCGTATTTTAAATGGCATTTAAATTGTTGTGTTAAACTTGTGTATGGACATAGTATATGATGATGATAATAAAAAAAAAAAACTCTAAGTAGAACCAAGAAAAAAAATATTGGCGACCGTAAAAATACTTAAATTATTGTTTATTATATTGAAATGAAAACTTTAGTAAAGGATTATTCAAGTTGTATGTCGGAAAGTAAAGTTTTGCAGAATAATGGTAAAATTTATCGTGAAAAAAACTCGATCCTTTTGAGGTAATATTAGAAGATGACTCTTTCTCAGGCTATAATTCGTTAATTACTTGATAGATGTTAGCTTTTAAATGCTTCAGAGCTAAAAACAAACTGTACTCATAATTTGGCCATTACTCAACTATAATTTAGCTCAAAAAGTTAAAAGCTACGCAAAAGACATCACAAAATTTCGAAAATACGTGTCCTGCGAACGTTTTGCGAAATTTTTGTGTCATATTATTTTTTTAAAAACTTATTAAAATCACATATAGTCTAGATGAAAATCTTATATTGTAGTTCAGACCAAAAAAAAAATAAAAAATAGCGCTTAAAATTGACTGTTCAAAGAAATACTGGGACAGTGACACATTCAGACAAAAATTCACAGCAGGCAGTCACTTTTCACGGATACAATACCTTCTATACAGTAACATATAAGTTTTTAGATCCTTATATATAGTAATTTTACATATTGTTGTATCCACCGAGAAAGAAAGGAGCTTCATCGCTGAACAAAAGTTTTGTGCGGCACGTGGTTGAATTATCCAATTTTCAAAAAGTTTTACAATTTTATTGTATTGTTTGGTCATTAAAGAATATTTCCTGTAAAATTGCAAACTTTATCCTAAATAATATCTTGCCTTAATGACCGATTTACTAATTAACTGTTTAATAATAATACTGTACATTCCGAACTACAAAATGGATAACCCATTACTTCAATAAAACCAATTAATAATTAACTTTACAAAAAAAAGAAAATTAATTACAGACCAAAAAAAATGAAAGAAAAATATTTTTTTTTTAAAAAAAAAAAAAACAACAAACAAAATTTCTTATGTCTCGTCAAGGATGAAAATGTATTTTAATAATAATTATAATAGGATCATCGGTGGGCTCATCACCTCCCTTATCGCCAGCGAAAAATTCTCAAACTCCTGCGGCTGCTGCGACGGTGGTTAGTGGCACATCGGCTGCAACCGGTTCACCATCGGCGGTAGGATCGGCGGCAGCAGGTGGTAGTCAGCCACAATCTGGCAACAACTTTACATCGATCGTTGGTAATATATTTGGCAAAACGCCACAATCGACGGGTGTTGGAGCAGCGTCACAACACCCGCAAATGCAGCAGCAACAACAACAGCAACAACCGCCACACCATCCGCCACCGCCGCCACCCCCACAACAACATCATACGCAGTCGTCAACATCACATATTCAGATCAGCAATCAAATTGGCGCTTCGCTTCTACAAAGCGTTCAAGGTACGTGCAAAGAGCGGCGACGCAATATAACATTATACCGCCTCGATATATCGCATTGGAGTGTGTGCTGCGGCATTGCATTTTAAAACGCATCTAATTGCAATTAATCCATCACAATCAAATTTGGACATATTTGTTTTTTTTTTTTGCTAAACATTTCTAAAAATAATTCGGACATTTTTGCTCAAAACCAACTGAACCTTGAACCTCTCACCTCACACCCCTATAAATAATGTTAAGAAAAAGAAGAAGAACATAGTACAAAAACGCATACAATCAGAAATACTGACGATTGTCCATCTTCGACAAACTGCATTTATAATAAAGACAATTTTTACTTTTTATTTTTTATATTTTTTTATTTCAAATTTTTTATTTTCAATTTTTTTGTTTTTTATTTTTATTTATTTTTTAATTTTAATTTTGTTTATTTTTATTTTTAATTTTTATTTATTATTTTTTAATTTTCTATTTTCTATTTTCTATTTTCTATTTTCTATTTTCTATTTTCTATTTTCTATTTTCTATTTTCTATTTTCTATTTTCTATTTTCTATTTTCTATTTTCTATTTTCTATTTTCTATTTTCTATTTTCTATTTTCTATTTTCTATTTTCTATTTTCTATTTTCTATTTTCTATTTTCTATTTTCTATTTTCTATTTTCTATTTTCTATTTTCTATTTTCTATTTTCTATTTTCTATTTTCTATTTTCTATTTTCTATTTTCTATTTTCTATTTTCTATTTTCTATTTTCTATTTTCTATTTTCTATTTTCTATTTTCTATTTTCTATTTTCTATTTTCTATTTTCTATTTTCTATTTTCTATTTTCTATTTTCTATTTTCTATTTTCTATTTTCTATTTTCTATTTTCTATTTTCTATTTTCTATTTTCTATTTTCTATTTTCTATTTTCTATTTTCTATTTTCTATTTTCTATTTTCTATTTTCTATTTTCTATTTTCTATTTTCTATTTTCTATTTTCTATTTTCTATTTTCTATTTTCTATTTTCTATTTTCTATTTTCTATTTTCTATTTTCTATTTTCTATTTTCTATTTTCTATTTTCTATTTTCTATTTTCTATTTTCTATTTTCTATTTTCTATTTTCTATTTTCTATTTTCTATTTTCTATTTTCTATTTTCTATTTTCTATTTTCTATTTTCTATTTTCTATTTTCTATTTTCTATTTTCTATTTTCTATTTTCTATTTTCTATTTTCTATTTTCTATTTTCTATTTTCTATTTTCTATTTTCTATTTTCTATTTTCTATTTTCTATTTTCTATTTTCTATTTTCTATTTTCTATTTTCTATTTTCTATTTTCTATTTTCTATTTTCTATTTTCTATTTTCTATTTTCTATTTTCTATTTTCTATTTTCTATTTTCTATTTTCTATTTTCTATTTTCTATTTTCTATTTTCTATTTTCTATTTTCTATTTTCTATTTTCTATTTTCTATTTTCTATTTTCTATTTTCTATTTTCTATTTTCTATTTTCTATTTTCTATTTTCTATTTTCTATTTTCTATTTTCTATTTTCTATTTTCTATTTTCTATTTTCTATTTTCTATTTTCTATTTTCTATTTTCTATTTTCTATTTTCTATTTTCTATTTTCTATTTTCTATTTTCTATTTTCTATTTTCTATTTTCTATTTTCTATTTTCTATTTTCTATTTTCTATTTTCTATTTTCTATTTTCTATTTTCTATTTTCTATTTTCTATTTTCTATTTTCTATTTTCTATTTTCTATTTTCTATTTTCTATTTTCTATTTTCTATTTTCTATTTTCTATTTTCTATTTTCTATTTTCTATTTTCTATTTTCTATTTTCTATTTTCTATTTTCTATTTTCTATTTTCTATTTTCTATTTTCTATTTTCTATTTTCTATTTTCTATTTTCTATTTTCTATTTTCTATTTTCTATTTTCTATTTTCTATTTTCTATTTTCTATTTTCTATTTTCTATTTTCTATTTTCTATTTTCTATTTTCTATTTTCTATTTTCTATTTTCTATTTTCTATTTTCTATTTTCTATTTTCTATTTTCTATTTTCTATTTTCTATTTTCTATTTTCTATTTTCTATTTTCTATTTTCTATTTTCTATTTTCTATTTTCTATTTTCTATTTTCTATTTTCTATTTTCTATTTTCTATTTTCTATTTTCTATTTTCTATTTTCTATTTTCTATTTTCTATTTTCTATTTTCTATTTTCTATTTTCTATTTTCTATTTTCTATTTTCTATTTTCTATTTTCTATTTTCTATTTTCTATTTTCTATTTTCTATTTTCTATTTTCTATTTTCTATTTTCTATTTTCTATTTTCTATTTTCTATTTTCTATTTTCTATTTTCTATTTTCTATTTTCTATTTTCTATTTTCTATTTTCTATTTTCTATTTTCTATTTTCAATTTTCTATTTTCTATTTTCTATTTTCTGTTTTCTATTTTCTATTTTCTATTTTCTATTTTCTATTTTTTATTTTCTATTTTTTTATATTTTATTTTTTAATTATTTTTATTTTTTATTTTTTAATTCTTCTCTTTTATTTTGTATTTTAATTTTTTTTTTTATAAAAACATTTATGCTAAAAATGTCACCGAAAACCTTTTTTTCGAATTCCAAAAATTTAATTTATGTTTTAGTTGATTGTTTGTTGTTTGGTTTGTTTTATTATAATGTGAAGTATTGATTGAAGTAATTTCTTAATTTTGAGTTATTTTAAATATGCATTAAAAATAACATAAAGAAACAAATAATAATGTTTGAGAAAAAGGAGAAGTACGGGACGAAGCAAAAGACGTAAACGAAGCATACGAATTCAAAGCGTTGCCATCAAAAATCTAATTTTTAAATAGTAAAAAAAATTAATGGTGAACAATTTTAATTTAATTTTTGCTGTTTAAAAATAAAATATAAAATGGGAAAAAAGCTACTTTTAACAGCATAAAAGGAAAATTGGCAATTTTTTTAGAATTATGATTGAAAGAAAATGCTTCGGTTTGCTAAATGGATTTTTTTTTTGTTGTGTATTTGAGTTCGTTTGAAATTTGAATTTTTATATTTGCTTTCATTTTAATTAACACATTATATGTAATACTTAATTATATTTTCTTTCATTTTAGTTTTAAATATAATAATTTTTAAATTTTTCATCGGTATTATTGAATTTTTATTTATTCCCCACTACCCTCGCCCTAGAATATATTCAATTTGATATACGAAATAAATGAAATTTAAATAATTTCAAAAAAAGAATATTAATTATCAACTTCAGTTAGACTGGAAAATTTAAAAAAAAAGTGTATTAAAGAATATCTTCTACGGAGATAGATTTATTTTTGGTTATTCATTAATATTTTTATGAATAACCAAATATAAATCAAAAATCAAAAATTAAGTAGTTTATTATTCCTGAAACTCATTTCACTAAATTATAAATAATAATATTAATTGTTAATTATTATTGCCAATTATTAATACTATATCAAAATCTATAAGTTTTTAACTTCAATTTATTTCGAATAAAAATTTAAGATAGTAAAATTTTCGTTACAAGCACTTTTCATAATAAAAAGGCTATCCAATTTGTAATTTGGAAAAAGAAATCTAAGCAAATATACTTTAGATTAAATTTTTAAAAAATTATTATTTAATTATCTTTCTAAAACTATGCTATTATTTACAATATATAAAATTATTTAAATAACTACCATAAAAGTTCTTTCACGACTCGATCCTTTTATGGTAATTTTAACCATTACTTGATCGATGGTAAATGTCGTTTTAAAATAAAAATAGAAAGGACCAATTGATATCACCAAATCTTAAAATTATGCATACTTGGAAGTTTTCATGCAATAAATTTTATTGTGTTGTGTATTTATGGCACTATATTATGTAGATTGAATAATTAAAGTTAATATAAAAAAAAATAATGGCGCCTAGAATTGATGGTAACAGTTTCTCCTTCATTTTCAAAGATCAGTTACTTTTTCTGAATATGGTGCCTTTGCCAAAAGCCTCACATACGTAAATATGAAGAGAGAAATGAGCCTCATTGCTGAAGATAATTTTGTTCAAAAACTCAGCATCTAAACCCTCTTATTTAAGGGCACCGAATTATTCAAATTATTTTATTATTTTAATGTTTTACTTAAATAATTTAATTGTAAAATGGCCAATTTTTAACTAAATAATTGCTGCATTAAATAACATATAGATTTGATATTAATAAAAATAAAAAGGCTATAATTTCCAAACTTTAAAATGAATAATAGTATATTAAATCAATATAAAAATTTCATTGATATTAAAAATAAAAATATTCCCAAAGCAATTATAATAAATTGAATTCAACAAAAAAAAAAAGAAAAAAGAAAACCTTTAATTTATTTAAATATTATGTTTAAAAAAAAATTTCTCTAATTTTTTAATATTTTTTTCTTTTAATCATATTATATAATTTTTGTATTGTATTTTATTTTAAAATGCAAACTTTATTAATTGGTAAAATAGAAAGAAAATTTTACCACAGAAAAAGAATACAGACAAAATCATACCTAGAAGCATAATCATTTTGAACTGGAATATTTTAAATATAATATTTATCATCTTATGGAATAAAAACTACATAAGGATATGAATAAAATATAATGTTAAGAAATTGAACTGATGAAAATAATAAGAATAAAATAGAGCAATCAAAACGTACTAAACTTGGAAAATCTCTACAAATTTAAGATTATTTAATTGGACATTATTGTTTACAACAAAAATCAACGACATTAAAATTATGCCATGAATTCATAGAAATGACTACTAAACCATCAGATTATGCTGAATAAAATCGACAATATGGAAATGTTGAAATTAAAATAAAATAAAAATTATTATATTCATGTTTTTTTTATTTAGGATTGTTCATGCTGAAAATTGGAAAATTATTGGCATGAATGAATTTTTAAAAAAAAATATGAATAAGAATACAAAATGATATAAATTGAAGAAAAAATAAATTTACTAGCAAATACAAACGTATGTATATGGTAATTAATGGAATGTACATATATGTAGAGTGCATGCTATAAAATTAACTTACTGCTGCTATAAAAAAAAAATTAAAAAATTAAAAAAAAAAAAACAAATTTTAAATGCGCTATATTTGAATGAAGTCGCTCTAGAAGGAATAAGAATATTTATAACGCATGATTAATAGCTGATAACTAGAATTATATGAAAGCTTTATATAAACAGAGATAAGGCAATATTGCTATTTATTATTTATGGAATTGTCGAAAAAGATTTTTGGAGAGATACTTTTTTTTTTAACAGCAGCGGAGGCTATAATATCTTCATATGTACATCGAAGGATTCAGTTTATCTCCATACTTTAAGTTTATTTTTCTTTGAAAAATAATAAGAAAAATCAACAAATCAAGTTAATTTACTAACGCGTACTAAGGATGCAGCACAACATTCCAATATATCCGGATCCGTTCATATGCCAAATGCAGTTCAGTTCAACCGCTTTGCACTTTTAACATAATTAGTGGAACGCCGCGCGTCTATGTACCCACAACCCACATTTTCTCATCGCCATTTTAAAAAAATTTTTCCTCAAAATTACTTTTGGTTTTCCTGATAGGTTTGTTTGTATACATACCCTCATACCAACAATTATGTATGTTTGACATTCCATTGTTTTTTTTCCTATTTTTCAAAAAAAAAAAAAAAAAAAAAAAAAAAACATAACCAATTACTTAGTAAACCCTACAAATGTGTATAGTAATTCGATAGAATTTGCTGCAAAGTTTTATCGATGATTACATTTGACAAATAACATAAATATTCGTACAATTTTATTATATTGGGCCATACAAAAATACGATAATATGTAGTGTATATTCATACTCATCTGTCCCATAGATCGATAAACATATATATGTTATGTATGTGTAGGTAGGTATGTTTATGCTCCTATCAAGTAGGTAGATTTATACTCGTATACATAATATGGTGTAATATGATGAAATTTAAGAAAAAGTCAATATTCAGTCGATTTATTCCTTTATATATACGTATGTATTTATGTTAGTTAATATCTAAGTATGTATGTATGTATGTATGTATGTGTTTTAGATTTGTTGTATAGTATTCGAAATTTCCTGTACATTTACCATACGACTTGATGTTTTTCCATGCAAACAGTTATGTAGAAAATGTGACAGTGTATTTATTGGCTGGACTCGAATGAATTACTTTTATGCGTCCTGATGTCCTCTATTAACAAGCTGTCCATCCTAATTGGAGCATAAAACTAGAATACATGATGCTCTGCAGTACAGCAAAAAAAACTCAAAATATTTTTCTTATATCCATTCTTATTCGATTTTTTTTTTTTAGTATCTTGTCTTGCTGCATTTCAGATTTCTGTATTTCTTTTTTTGTTTTTTTCCTTTATGCCAATATCCTTTTTTTCCACATCGGGGTGAATTTCTTATATTACTTTTTTGTTAATTTTGTGTATTTTTTTCTCTATTTTTTTTTGCATATCGTAAAATAAATAAAACTAAATAATTTTCTATGAAATTTCTTTTAAATTAAAAAGGAAGGTTTTTTTTTCTTATAAAAAAAAAAATATAATACCAATCCCTAGTGGATTAATTACATAGTATATTGTGACTATTTCGTATTTTATTATTCCAAAATTTTTAAACATTCTAGCAAAGAAAAGGAAAAAAAACTAAATTAATTAAAGAAATTTTTTGCTCTTATTCATTAATAACCATAAATCATAAATTAAAATAAGTTCTCTCTTTTTATGGAATAATTAACAATATTTATTTATATTATGGTATTAATAATGTCCTAAAGCCAGTTAGAAAATATATACAATAGAATTTCTTAAGTAATTGCAGAAACATTTGTAAGGTATAAGTTAGCTTACATAAGCATGCCCACAGATCACTAATAATATATTATATTTATTTTCTGTGCCAACAACTAGATCCTCCAATCATTTAATATAATAATAACATATCTAAATATATTTTTTAAAAAAAAAAACCAAAAAAACTTTAATAATATATTGTATTTTGATTTGATTTTTTTATTTTTTTATTTTTTTTATATAATAGAAAAAAAAATAATTGAAGTTTTGCATAAAAGAAAATTTTTGTATTATTTATAGTTTTTACTTAGTGAAAGCTATCAATTAATTGTACATATAATTAGCCAATTCGAAAAACTCTAATCTAATTTTAATAAGTTAAAAAAATCTTTTCAAGCAAGCAAATTAATTTTTTTATAGTCGCATACGAGTTAGTAGTGTACGTATAAAAATATCGCCATAACAATTTTAATAAAATTCATCAACATAAGTAAGTATAATTCATATATATTATTGCGAACGATTTAAATTTAATAAATATTAATATTTAGATTATAAATACACGTCCAATATTAAATAATGATAAAAAAAGTTTTTACCCTTTTCAAATATTATATGTGCATGAAAACACTTGCAACATTTAAGAACACCATATAATCAGTAAACAAATAATTTCGTTAACATATGAATACATTAAAAAGAAAAAAATTCAGAAATTGAGAGAAGATTTCAATTCTTAAAAATTAATTGCATTTTAAAAAGTCCGCCATCTGTTGGGTTTTTTTTTAACTGAAAGAAAACACACATTACATAAGCAAACATCGGAAATTTTTGGATTGAAAATGAAAGTTGAACCTATTAAAATTATATATAAAAAATAATATTATTCATGACTCAGTTTGCAGGCCTACATCCGAATATGGAAATCCTTGTAGGCTTTCCCTTCAATTTCTTGTCGACTGTTATACTTTTGGCCTTAAATTGTTCTTGGATGGTTGGCATATATACGTACTTTTCATTTTAAATAGTTTTAAGGTAAAAAGTCCAACGGTGTCAAGTCGCAAAATCTTTTTGTGTGGCTTGTGGCGCCATCTTGTTAAAAAAAAAACCTCATTCATATTAAATTCATTCAATTTCGGACACAAAAATTTTGTTAAGATGTTAAGATATCGTTCCAAATTAACTGTAATGGACTCAAACAGAATAATTCATTTATTATCATTAGACATAATACCACGGGTCGCCTATGACTGTCAAGATTGGAATACGCCTAATCACCCCGCACAGACCTGTATTTGTAATGGCTTCCGCCAGCCCAGCTAACTAGATTCAGATAGTTGCATTCAATATGTTCGTTCTCCACTTCCACTTCCTCTTGATACAGTTATAGGGGAGTTATTTAACGTGACCTTGTTGTCCACAACATCAAACCACGAGTCGCCTACGACTATAGGGATCGAGATACGCTCAATCAACGCACCACCATTGCTGGCAGTTAACAGATAGAGTCAGTTACAAGCTGACCCTCCACCTGGTGGTGGCGAGGACTATCTAAACCTCTACTATCATTAGTAGTGACAGTGCCCGAGATAAGTGCAATGCATTGCAACATTTGCCAGTTACCTCCCGCCTGCGATCTGAAGATCGTACCGAGGACATGGGCATTAACCACAACCACCACGTAGCTGCCAAATGGCACCTCACCTCGATCGGGCACAATAAATTCTACTGTGGGGCTCCCGATCCCCGTGGTACCCATTTTTGTTTTAAGAGTACTTTGGTTTGTACTCCGCTCATTGAGCTACGGTTAGGAATCTTGTAAATTCCTAGGCACCGTTAGGCCAGCTCGGGTACGCGGGTTCGCCAAGACCCGAAGTTACAACCGGAATCGACCTTGGTCTTTCACCCGGTTGTAGTCACCCTGCGTGTCATTCACGCGCTCATTCACGCACCATTCTCATTCTTCTCTCAAAAAGTGCCACGGCAAATCTGTTTAGCCATTCATACCTTTCTCTCACGCCCAATACACCACTCACATCTACACTTTCACCATTCACTACGATTCCACAAGCACCTAAGTCACGCAAATCCCCATACAGGCCACACTCCACGAGAAGGTGCTTAGCACTCTCCTCCGCCGCCCCGCAAGAGCATATAGCCTCCGTGGCCAGTTCACGCCTGTACAGGAACCCATTCATACTGCCGTGTCCCGTGAGAAAATACCCAAGGGACAGACCAAACTCAAAACCATACGCAGATGCAAAGTACACATCCGAAATGAACATGTGCGTCCATCTGCCATTCACACTCTCATCCCATCGTTGCTGCCACATTTCATACATTTTGTTCAGGACCAGTACACGCTGATGGCGTGGACTAAGATCCTGAACATCATCATTCATAACCGAACAACCTTCAAGCGGGATGCCCCGCCGTAGACGGTAGTGGATGCTTCCACGAAGCACCTCCAGGTCCCATGGAATTTCTCCCATGAGAACCTGCATCGCCTCAGTTGAAACGGTTCTACACACATTCAAACACGCATACAGAACCAAACGCTGGACCGAATTTATGCCCACCCTTCCTCTTGATACAGTGCATATGCCAAATACTATCAAACCCTTACACGATTTTCACTCTTTCTCATGAACTTTTTCCTTGAAATAAACGAATCTCCAAACTTTTCTCGCAATAATTCGGTTGTTGCACGTGCTGTGTGGCACGTAGGCCCGTCTTGTTGGAACCAGATGTTTTCAAGATCAACTTCTTCCAATTTCGGCCATAAAAAGTTGGTTATCATCGATCTATACCGCTCTCCATTGACAGTAACGGTGTTACCAGCTTCATTTCGAAAGAATTACGGACCGATGATTCCACCAGACCAAAAACCACACCAAACTGTCAATTTAGGTGAATGTAATGGGTGTTCATGAATAATTTGTGGATTTTCTTCGCACCAGAATCGACAGTTTTGTTAATTTACCGTACCACTCAGATGAAAGTGAGCCTCATCGGAGAAGATGATTTTCTAAAAAAAATCGTTATCGTTTTTAAGTTGCTCCAAGACAAAATCAGCAAATTCACGACGTTTACGGTGGTCCAATGGCTTCAGTTCTTGAGTGATAACAATTTTATACAGATGCAAGCCTAAATCCTCTCTCAAAATCCGCCAGGTTGTGGTTTGAGACAGTCCCAATTCTTGAGAACGTCTTGGAATCTACAAATTGCGGCCTTCAGCAACACTTGCCTGAACGGCAGCAATATATTCATTATTTCGAGCGGGTCTTTGTCTTATTGACACTTAAACATTATGTAAAGAAAATGTACGCTCGAAATTTTTAACAATTCGACAAATAGCGAGCACAGTTGGACAATTATTACGACCATAAAATTGCAAAAGCGCACGAAAAGTTGCAATTAGAGAACGATTATTTTGATAATAAAATTGAATAATTTGTAAACGTTGTTCTTGCGTATATCTCTCCATGATGAAATTGTAAACATTACTGAATACAATGAAAGAAAACATATTACAAATGGCCGAAACGTCACTTAGAAATCATATCACTCTTATTGGAAAACCCTTTAGTAGAAAGTGGCTTCAATTCATCAACTCCACCACTTTCGAATTAAACAAAGCCTGGCTCTTGTTCTATTCATGAAGCAATCAAGAAATCCATCCATCAATTCCTCTATGGTGACCGGTTTAAGAAGTATATCGCTCACGTAGACTTCAACTATCCTGTTCCGCCCCTGATCAGCTCCATCCACATGTGCAACCCTGCTAACGGTCAGTAACGAGTTACAAGATAGTTGCGTTTACTGTTGATAGCAAAGCCTACCTAAACCTCTACAATGCTTGAGCCAAAGGCACCTGACCATTATCGGGCACAGTCTGACCAACTACCGTGGAGTCCCCGACCCGCATGGAACAACTTTTTGATTCAAAAGTACCACCCACTTAGAGAGCTACAGTATAAGCCTCATAAATTCCAAATACAGGCTAACGACCTCAGGTTTGCCAAGACCCGTAAGCATTTCTGGTATCAATCATTGTTTTATTGTTCTCCCAGAAGAAACCCCCGTGCAGGTAAACTGCTCCAAACAGTGACATTTTTCGGATGCATCGGTTTTTAAAAATCCGCATGAGGGTTTTCCGCACCCCATGCAAATACGTTGAATTGAACTAGTTTATACTAGACAGCTGTAAAAAAAAAACAAATATATGACATGTGTGCTTTGACAGATATTTTGAAAGTTAAGCAAAAAAAAACCCAACTGATGACTCACCCCATATATAAATGTTACCAATAAATTCAAAATTTCCAACTGAAAAAAAATAAAATAACGACAAATTTTTAATTTTCAAAAATTTTTTAAATTTTACTTCTGAGAGAACTGTTAAAAAACTGAAATTTTTCAATATTTAGTCTAATACATATTTTAGAAAATTTATAATATAGAAAATTATAGAATAAAAAATGAAAAAAAAAAACACACAAAAGAAAATAATCTTTATAAATAATATCAGATACTTTCTGAAGTTAATACAAGATTTTTATACAATTTAGATGTAAAAATTATTTTTTTTTAATTGATGGGTGGGGGGGGGGATTGTTTGTAGGTAGATGGATTAATAATAATTTTTTTTTTTTAGCTTTTGGTCATTTTGAACTAAATAACTTAATATAAAATTATTAATCAAAAAAGCAAATCCTGAATAAATAATATACATTTTTGAAGGACAATAATGACAATCATATTATATAAATACTCTACTTATTTAGAGTAGATTGGAGAAATATAATATAGGAAAAATTATACAAAAATACAATACATATCAACTGATTACATAAATACATAAATAGTATGTATAATAGATAATAATTTAATGTGTGTGCATATTGAATGTAAACTTTTACTAAGATCCCATTTTTAGTATTCCCGATTAGCATCTTGTATTTTGATAATTTTACAATTAATTATTGTGCATAGTTACCCTATAAATATATATTTACTGTGAATATGCATTTAATCCCTTTTATAAATTGTTTCCCATATAGTTAAACGGAAAACCAAAAAAATTTGGAAATGAATCGAAATCGAAAAAGACGGTATCATATTTGTATATTTTCATTAACATTAATTTTCATTCCGACAAAAAAACAAAATTAATTAATTAATTATATTAAGGAAAAAAAAACAACAGAAATTATATATTTTGATTAATTATATTGTATTAATTTTTATATTGATTTAATAGAATTTTTTATACAATATTTTTTTTTTTGAACTTGTAATTTTTCTTCTTCAAAAGAAATACATTTAATATTAATAACACAGGAACTCTTTTACTAATTTTAATCCTTTTCCAGCAAAAGAACATAATATATTTTAATAGTCCTATATTTTTTTTTCTCTTTTTTTTTTTTTTTGATTATTATTTATGAAAGATAGCAACAACAAAAAAGAATGCTTTCTAATTATTCATATTTTTTTATATATTCAAGTTTTCCCATATTAAGGGAAGAATTTCCTCCAATTTTTTTTCCAGGAACTATAATTTTCCATTATCTACAATTTTTGATTATAATTTTCTAGTATAGATATTAATAAATTTGTTATTTAATTTCAGCAAAATTTATTAAAAAACTATAGCAGATATTCTATAGCTGCTATAATTTTCCATGGCAGCTTTTTACTTTATATTATATAATGAAAAGAAAAAAAAATATTGTAATTACAAAAATCGAAAAATGTTAGTTTTCACAATTTTTATTTAAAAATATATTTTGTAACTTCCTAATTTCTATAGAATTTTAACTACCATAAATTTTCCCTAAAAAAAATCTTGTACTTTTATCTATTTATTCAAAATTCTCTATTAAAGATAAAATGTTTCTCTGTTACTCTTTGATTAGTTATACAATATTAATTATATTTAATTTTACTAATACTTGTATTTTCTTCTTTGAAATTCAATAAATTAATATCATTTGACATTTTCTGATATTCGATTGTCATATTGAATAACTCTTCGAATAGTTAACAATTTATCTATAATGACATAATGGATAATTTGATTAGATAAAATCTTGTAATAAGTAAAAATCAAATAATTCAATTCCTTTAATTTATTAAAAGAAAAATATTTTTGAATTGTAAAGAAAACTAAAAGCGGAAAAAGAAAAATATTTTTCGAATTAACCTCAAGTATTAAGATACGTTTGCCAATTTTCAATATAAAATTTATCACAAAAGTGTGGCAATATGTTAGTATAATTTCTCAAATGCCATATGCAAACATTTAAAGCGACATTCATTGTTAGAGAATTTGAAGCCATTTGCACATTGTCAGATGAATATATAACATCTGGCAACGCCAAAATAGTCTGACAATAGTTGTGAAATTTTAGTGACGAGTTCATTTTGTTTTTTTCTTCAATACCTCTTCTTTTTATCACAAACTGCTCTCAAAAGTATATGCTGGTAACATATTCCTAGATATTATTTTCACAAGGAAATGTCAAGCAAAAACAATATGGCGATCTTGTCTGACAATAAGTGCACAAATTTTCTATTTATTTGCAGTTAGATGTTCGGCGAAATTGGTGTTTGATGAATTTTCCGATTAAGGCTGACCGTCTATTTAATAACATGATTGTGATCTTTGGATGTTGTCAGACACATTTGAGTTTGCAAGCAAAACTGTCTGTTACTGTCTCATATAGCTGACAAATTTGTGATATGTCATGCTATTCTCTTACTGTATTCTGTATAGATTCAGCTGTACAATTTGTCTGTAAAACATTGTAAGCTTTCTGCGATGAAAAACCTAAACGTTGATTATTGCGTCAGCCATCGTAAGCTACCGTCAATCACATTGGCAAAATTGTCGGACGGTAGCTGATGATTTTCGGACAGATTTGGCTGATGAGTCAGCATCTAATACCTTGGCCATTCGTTAGCGAACATCCGCCATCAGCAACTCGTTAATCCACTATCAGCCCATTCGGCTGATCATCTCATTCCACCTACATATGATAATCGTGTTATTGGAAAAATTTTACTTACAAAAATTGCCAGACTATTTGAAGACTGTCAAAATATTGATAAAATCTGGCATTCGTATGATCACTTTTTAAATGGTTTGTCTGGCAATGCCCATTGTCAGCTAATTGATTACCTGACAAATAAGTCCAAATATCACCAGATTCTGACAATCGTCTAAATGTATCTCTAGGACTTAAACTGAGTTACAATGTAAGACATTATAATATTTTCTTCAAACAATCAAAATATCACCCTACCAGTTAACTGCATTATCGACCTTTGTCCGATACGTTTTAGCATTTCGAATTATTTTGAATACATGCAATTTTTCAACTGTTTTTAAAAATTAATTATTTTTAACAGAAATTTTGCAAAAATATTTAATATAAAAAGAAAGCAGACTTTGTAGGGTTTTTCGATTACTTGTCAATAATTCGTAGCCACGTATTTCTCAATTCATTCTTTTAAGACTGTTGTTCGTTCTGGCAGCCCCAATTACTATCAACGGAACTCTTTAAATGGAGAAAAAAATTTGCTGAAATTAAAATTAAACAAATTATTATTATTATTATTCTTTTCCAAAAGAATATTTACATATTTTTTTTCAATACTAAGTAAATAAATAGAAATACTATTTTTTTATATACAATTGAAAAAAAATTATATTTTTCATTTTTTTGTATCTCAATTATTTTTTATGTTTTTTTTTTCGAAATGATCGAGTATAATTTTTAGATTTTCTCACTATAGGAATATTGTTTTTTTTTTAATTTAACTGATTAAAAGTAAAATTTTTAAATTCATTTTTTTAAAAAAAAGAAGAAAATGTAATTTTCGAGCATATTTTCATTTATTTATTCTTAATTTTTCCACTATTTTCTTTTCGTTTTTGTTTTTTTTTATTTTATTTTATTTTAAATAATATATTCAATAAATATACACAAATTAAAATTTACATGTTCTTAATTTACTCACAAATAAACAGTAATACATAAATTATGAAAATATATATTTTACTAAATACTAACAATATAACAGACTTAATACATACATACACACATAGAAACAATAATTTTTGCTTAACCAAAATTTTATTTATAACCAAATATTCTGTACAAATTTTAGTATTCATTTCAGAATCAGAAAATTTATTTAAATTTCAAAAATATTTTTTAAACATTTACAAACATTTTCAAACCAAAAATATATTTTTACAATTTTTCAATAATTTTTTTTTTCATTTTTTTTTAAATGAGAAAATAACAAATACATGTAAATTAAAAGTACTTATTTTTTTTTTCAAATATAATTTTTATTTTCTGCTTTAATAGAATAATTATCTCTTTTTTATATTAAAAAAATTTTTAGTATTATTTCATTTACAACGAAAAAAAAAACCAAATATATTAGTTTTTTTTGATTGCAAAAAACCTTAAATAATAATTTCCGATTCTTTTTCAATTAATATCTATTTATACTATTTTTAATATTTCGCCATATGTATACACATATATATATATAGAAATTATGCGTATATTATGATGTTAATTAATACAAATTTTTATATAGAAAACAAAATTATAGCACATCAAAAAAAATTGGGTTATCGATTAATAATATAAATTAAAAGTAAATATTTTTATAATAAACTCTTTGTTAAAGAGGTCCATTATATTTCCATGTATCCAATGAAATTGTCGAATCATTTCATTGCAAAAAAAATTTGGGCTTCCCCAAGCCCGTATCGTAAGCGTAGTTCATAAAATCCCTCTTTTTCTTTCTTAAAAACTAATTTCAAAATGCGATAGAGTATTAGTTACTCTTCATTATTTACAAATAATATACCTATTTACTTTTTATATTGCTGGATTATCCATAAAATATAACATTATTCAAATAACAACTACAAGACCTCTTGCAGTACTCAATCCGTTTGAGGTAATTATTGATGAGTTTTTCGAATATTTCGGACTATCACCCGGCCACTATTTGACGGATGTAAATTTTTAAATGCTCTTTAATTGAAAATAATACTTTTTTAATATAATATTGTAAGAAAAAGTCCAATATTAAATCTCGAAATTAGGCGTTTTGAAATTTTTTAAAGCAATAAAACCAAAATTGGTTATATTTGGTGGCTTGTGGTGCCATCTTATTAAAACCACATATGATTTTAATTAATCATATTTTCAAGTTAAGGTTTAAAAAAGTCGATTATCATTGAAGCCAAACTATTCAGAATTGATCTCTTCTTCTTCATGTTCTTCATCTTCTACAACCACTTGTGGGTTTTTAAAGCCCCTTTTCACAAGTGTTTTGGTTATTGACATATCTATCGGTAGAGAAAATTAACCTTCATGATCTCTGTAGCTACTGCTTAATTAATACTTTTGTAGAAACTACTATGAATTGGATAATCCTTTATTTGGTGGTGGTGGTTTTATTGATCCATCAAATACAGAGCTATACTATACAAGTATGGGCCATAAATACTTCTGTTTTCGTATTGATACCGACTAATATTAATAAGCTATTAATATTCTGCTTTGATATTGATACTGACAAGTATCTATTATTAAGTAAATCCTAATCCATTCCTTTTCTGAATGTATGTTACATTCTAAATAAAAAATTTACTATCTTTAATAAATAAATAAGCAACAACAAAAAAAATGATTTTATTACCTCATATTTAAAAAAAAAAAAGTTATTTTATTTTTTTTCTAAAAAGAAGTTTATTAAAAATTGAAAAAAAAAATTTTATGGATTAATTCTTTCCACCTATACGCATATAAGTACAGAAATAAATTTATATATTTGTATACATAAGTTAATTTTTCTCTATTTGCATTATTTTTTTCTTATAATTAAAAAAAAAAAATACAAAAAAATATGAATGACAAAATATGAAAGCTAGAAGATTAAAAATAAAAAAAAAGCAATATCCACAAAAAAAAAGATATTTTTAAAAATAATTATTTATCCAAAATAAATGAAAAACAAATTCAACCTTGTGTAGACATAAGGATTGTATGTCCAGCGAAGACTTGCCATCAACTTTCAACAAACTCTCAATGCTCAGGTATGTAATCTTTTTTCATATGAATATGCTTAAAATACATATATATATATATGATTTTAATAATAATAATAATATGAACAATAACAATAACAATAACTAATCAAAATTATAATAACAACAATCATAATAATAATAATAATAATAATAATAATAATAATAATAATAATAATGCGATAGTGATGAATATAACAAAAAAAAAGGAGATGGTTTAATTTTAATTCTTCTTCCACCTCTCTTATTTATATTTTTTAATAAATTTTCATTTTAGCCTGTTCTTTTAAATCGATTTGAAAATTTATTATTTAGCTTTTAAATTAGAGCAAAATTATATTAATTTTTAACGAAAAAAAAATTTGTAAATTAAAATAAAATTTTATGAAAACTCTTGCTTGTTAAATAATAATAATAATAATAATAATAATAATAATAATTAATACAGTTAAATGGGCACATTATAAAAAATTAAATAAATTTTCTTAATTGAAAACGAGTATTATTATAGATTTGAATATTTTATATATAATATATTTTAATCACACTCGAATGTATACGAGTACGTATTTAGGAAAAATAAGGGAAAAGTATCTCATTTGTAGAACAAAAACACATTTGTGCAGGTAAATTGATTTCTTAAATTTTTTTTGTAGAAAAATTGAATTGTTGTCTATTTTTTTGAAATATTTTTTGGCATAATTTTTGTTTTATTTATTTATTTTTTTTTTAAATCAAAAAAAAAAGGACAAAATTTATAAAAATTGAATTGTTTTTTCTTTTATTTCGGTTGCTTTTAAAAGAATATTTTTATATATATTAATTTTTTTTAATAAATAACTTGTATATTATAATATTATTATTATCTTTATCGGTAATTGCACTATGTTATTATTTCTATTATATATTATTACTTACTATAATTCTTCTCTATGAAATTATATACTTTTATTTACAATAGTTTAATTATGACTCCATAATTAACCATATTCTCCTTCCAAAAATTTCTCCAAATTAAACGCATACATATGTGTGTATCCATTAATAAATTACTTATGTTTATGTATATTATATAAATGAAAAAATTTTACAATTTAAATTGAATGATAACATATGTAGTAGATAATAAGAAAGAAATTTTTCTTATATTTTTTATTGAGTTTTTACTCTTTCAATTATAATCTTTTGAAAAATTAAAAATTGAATCCTATTCCAATAATATACGTGTACATATAAAAATTATATATATATAATTTCTTAGTAACATCTAATAAATTTGTCATTTTTTATGATATTAATAAAATATTATTAAAACAACAACAATAAATAAAAAAACAACATAAAATAAACAACATTACAATATTTGGTTTATTATCTCTAATAAATTTAGTATAAAATTGCGAAATTTCAAAGAAATACTTTAAACTATATCAAAAATATATTTTATATAGGCCTTATAAGTTTAGAAACCCTTCTTTTTTTTGTAATAATCATTAAAACATGAATCAGCGTAAAAAAATATTATAAAATTTTTATTTTTTAAAAAATTTTAAGAAAAATCCTTCTAGAATATTGTTTAAAAAAAAACTTTTTTACTTCAAAATAAAAAAAAATAAAAAATTTCATATCTTTTTTTTCTCTTTTTTTAAAAAAAAAATAATAACAAAAACAGTTTAATTTTAACAGGGCTTCTCAAACTGTCTGAAACAAGAATTGGCCTTAAAAATTTTTTAGAAAATTATAAATTTCAAAAAAAAATAATACCTGGAATATTATAAGAAAATAATTTCTTTTTCTCTAAATAAAACCAGCAATAAAAATTTAATTATAGCAGGGCTTCTCAAAACTGTTAAGTTATAAAAATTTACAATTAGATATTTTTTCTAAAATACTTATTTATACTTTCAAATCTTAATTTAATTATATTCAAACACAGTTGAAAAAATCTTCAATTATTCATCATATTAGATTATTTAAATTATTCTATTAATTTTTAATGTATTTTTATAAGGCTTCTTTTTTTTTGATTATCTTTCTTGTATCATCAAAATGAGTAAGTATTTAGTTAATTATAAAAATTGCTTTGAATTATTTTACACAACTAAAAAAAAAAAAAAAAATAGTATTTAAATCTTTAAATACCAGGACGCATATTGCTTTCCGATACTACCGATAATTTTAGGAATATTGCAACTTTCGTAATATGTGCTTTTAAAAATTTTTTTTTTTTTCAAAAATGTTCAATAAAAACTAATATTTTCGAGAATTTTTCAATATAAAGTTTTATGTAAAATCTCTATAAAAAAAAATGAAAATAAAAAAAAAAACAAATTATAATTTTATTTTAAGAAAATTCTCTAAAATAATTATCTAAAAAGTAAATTATTAAATAGAGTAGAAACTTAAGAGTTTAGTTCAAACATTGTTATCTGAAAAATTCCCCCATCTTTATAATATATTTGAACTTTATTTCTTTTGATATTTTCATATATACTGATATATATATTTATTTAAACGATAATTGTCATAAAATGTCATCGTAAGAAAATTGATTTCCTTCGAATAAACTTAGTTCTACGGTTCAGATTGAGTTGATCAGCATAACCAAGAAGGTATTTAGCGAAGGCACGTATACAAAATTAGTTGAAGCAAAAACCTTGCATTTTCAAAGTTAGCCATGATACTAACCAAAGCCAACTAACAATAACGCCGCAAAAAGATCTGCTTACATATTTGTGCTTTTAGTTAATATTAAACAAAATTCATTTTAATATTTTAAATTTAAAAAAATTAATCAAACATTTAAAAAATAGAAGCTATAATATAAGATTTGAAAAGAATAAAAATTCTTATAATTTATTATATGCTGTACAATCCAGTTTTATATAATTTAATTAGTGAAACTTGCAATTAGAACAGCTAAATATATATGGGATTTCTTTTATTTTTTATAATTTTAAGAATTATGAACAGGATACAAACTGCAATATTATTGGCATAATGTTTTTTATACAAAAATGTGACAATTCTTTGGGTGTTTTTTTTTTTTTTTTGAAAATTGTCTTAGACATTATCTATGGCTTTATGATTACTAATTCTTTTCCTTACATTTTTTTTTTTTTGAAATTTCTAATTATTTTTAAAAAAATTACATAATAATAAGGATAGATTTTTTTTAAATTTTAAGATTTTTAATTTTTTTTTCTTCTTTTATAAAAATAAAGTTTAAAATGTTTTAAGTTTTAATTTGCTTAAGAAATCGCACTAAAAAAAATTAAGAAATTTTCCATATGAAATAGTTAATATTTAATTAAACACTATTGTTTTTTATATTATATTTTATGCATTATTCAAACCAAAAAAAAAAAAAAACTATTTCATTAAAAGAAAAGAGGCTATAATATTATATTTTTTTTCTTTTTTTTTTGTATAATTTACAATAGTTTTTGTGAATTTTGATTTTTGTCCGATTTGTTTCTTTGAATTTATTGTTATTTTGTTAATTACAACTTATTGTAAGACAAATTATAATTATAATTATTTAATTTATATTATTTATGATAAATAAGATATACTAAAATTTATAGTGTTCATTATATTACCATATATGTACGTACACTATAGTTTCAATAATACAAATTATATATATTTATATATGAATTTTTATTTCTAAATAGCATATTCTACATCATGTTTATTTTATTTTTTTTTTTAAATAATTATCAACATAAAATAATCAACAATAGTAATTATCTAAAAATAAAAGGATATTATTTCGAAACATCAAAATAAATTTAACTACGAACAATAATATACATAAAATGCAACAAACAAGCAACAAAAATTCTATTCAAATAAAAGAATAATTAAAAATATAAACTAAAATAATATATTTTTAATGAATATTAAGAACGAACAGCATATATATTATTTAATATACTTAAACATATTTAAATATAACTAAATGAACAGATTATAAATACATATAATAATAATTGCTGTTCAAGTTATCTTTTTATTAAAGATACTTTATGCAATTTGTAACGAAATTTTATTATTTAACTTATATTTATGTATATTTTTCTCTTTTTCTCTCTCGTTCTCTCTCTCTTTCTATTTAAATAATATATGGAATGATAAATGATAATGACAACAGCTCGAAGACAGGAGGTCATCAAAATTACAGAACAACTAATTGAAGCGATTAATAGTGGTGACTTTGATGCTTACACGTAAGTTAAAAGTGTAACTATTCACACTTTTGAACAGAAGCTGGTAAAATTGAACAAAAACAAAATATTTGATTTTAATTCAAAAATAAACTTTAACTTCTTTTCTCAATATTTAAAACAAAACAAAAAAAAATCAAAGGAATTAAATTTTTTATACGATTATTAATTTACAGTAAAATTTGTGATCCACATTTAACAGCATTTGAACCAGAAGCTTTGGGTAATCTGGTTGAAGGAATCGATTTTCATAAATTCTATTTTGAAAATGGTAATTAAAAAAAACTTATTAGTTAATTCTAAATATAATAATTTAGATTAAAATTAATAATTTACTCAAAATATATTCTTTTCTCATTTTTTATTTATAGTACTTGGTAAAAATTGTAAAGCGATCAATACAACCATTCTAAATCCTCATGTCCATTTACTAGGCGAAGATGCAGCGTGCATTGCCTACGTTAGATTAACTCAATATTTGGATAAGTAAGTATTTCTTTCTTTTTTTATAGAATTATTATAAATATATCTTTGAAAGTACACACTTATTTATACATTAAACATATGGAATTTTTATAGAACTTTTGTAATATATTAATGAGTAATCAGTATTTATGTGTCCATAAAGAAAAATCAGAATTTTTACACAGAAAAATGGAAACTATTTTAATAATAATAAAATTAAAATTAATTCTAAAAAACTTTTTTAATAAGAATGGATCCCGGAATACTTCATTCCTTACTAACATAAAGATACTCTAACACAAGTGTACGAGGTCTGTTCAAAAAGAATTTTGAATTTTCGCGGGTTATGTATATTCGATTTTTGATTTCGGCCATTTTGAATGTTCAGTTAATTTTTGACAGCTGCTTTGCTTTCACTTGTTTTGGCTCGTCTTCGATTTTTGCCCATTCCCAAAAATGGATCAAAGAATCTGTTTCGGGAACAAGAAAAAGTCACAGAGGGCCAGATCTGGGGAATACGGTGACTGAGGCATTATTAGTGTGTTGTTTTTGGCCAAAAATGGCAAAAGACAATTTTTGTTCTTTCAGAAATCCGCGCGTTTCTGTCGGATTGCTTCCCGCAACTTGCGCATCACTTGCAGGTAATATTCTTTATTGACCGTTCTACCCTGTGGCAAGAACTCATGATGCACCACACTCCTGCAATCGAAGAAAACTGTAAGCAAAACCTTCACATTCGACCGAACTTGGCGCGCTTTTTTCGGTCTTGGCTCATGTGGCAACTTCCATTGGGATGATTGAGCTTTTGTTTCCACGTCATAACCATAAATCTATGATTCGTCACCAGTTATGACCCTCTGGAGCAAATTTGGGTCATCGCGGACAGAGTCCAACAGCTCCTTAGCAATGTTAATGTGATGCTGTTTTTGGTCGAAAATGGGCAAAAATCGAAGACGAGCCAAGACACGTGCAAACAAAGAAGTTGTCAAAATTTAACTCAACATTCAAAATGGCCGAACTTGTCGGCATAAGTGAGAGACATGAGTACCAACATAACGCCACAAAAAAATCGAAAATCAAATATACGTAACCCGCGGAAATTCAAAATTCGTGATACTTTTTGAACAGACCTCTTATTAAACTGGCGGCTTTCGATATGATTTTTCTTAGTGCTCGCTTTTGTGTAAGACTCCTACTCTGACGCTATCCACAGCTTTTTTAAATATCATTGAAGTGGTTGGTTTAGCTGAAGTACTTAGTCTTTCCATTCCCCCCAGCACACGTTTTCTCTTTGAGATTACTACCAATAAAAGGTGCTCTTTTACCTGAGGCAGTTACTGATCCTCCTGTTAGAGGATCAGTAACTGCCTCGAAGAGAGCAAACATGATGGTGACATTATTATCCACACTGCTTTCATCATCAAGGGAGTCAGTATCAATTATACAGCTCTCTCGGGAGTAGATTGAATCTTCAACTTCTTAACGCATAAAGTCTATTTTTGCAATATATCAGCCCCAGTATGGCTCAGCTACTGGAGGCACTACAGCCTTATCGTTCGCTAGCGAATTAAGAGTCTACTGCGAAACTTCATTAACACTGACTTAGTCAGAAGGCAAGGACTCTATAGGTCCATACTTTCTCTTTTGCAGTTTTAGAGCGTCGCCACGCTTAAAAGTTGATTTGTTTTTTTTTTGTTCATTTGAATCTAACAAGTAGCTCGGGAAAGATATGCTACATGTGTTAGAGCTCAGATAAAAATGAAATATAAATTAAACCGAACGTCGCCAGATATCCAGAGTTAGCATAATAATGACTGCGCTGCCCCGCAGCTATACAGACCTCAGCACACGCTATTACATGTTGGTTTAGGATATTTGTCGTTAGCCTGCGTCTAGATAATCAAATGCCTTTGATCGAGTGTGACTCTATGGACTACTCTGGAATCTCAAAGGCTTCCTTCCACGTACTGCCTTATTCTTATTTTCAAATCATACCTCATCCAACGTCACTTCCAAATAGCTGTTACTTGTAATACATCATATCACAGCTGGTATTCCTCAAGGTAGCATTCTTGCTCCACTCCTATACATTATTTATACCTTTGACATCTCAAGTCAGTATTTACTCTCACATGTGGCTCTTCTGTTATTACACCGTCTTTTTCATAAAATAAATGTCCGTTTAGTTCTAGTAAACCCAATTTTCCGAAAAATACATAGGGACTGGAAAGATTATTACCTTGTTTTGTCCTTAAGATCAAATACAACGCACGAAAGTCAGTCTTCTTGCTGGAGACCATTGTGGATGCTAAATGGCTCTGAAAGTGATTCGGCTGCTCTTACTATTTCTCTGACACTAGTCATCGTCAGCCTAGTCAGCCTAATCTATTTTTCTGGGATGCCGAACTCTCTAATGGATGTGGAAACTTTTACCCTGGCTAAGCTATCATAAGCTGCTTTAAAGTCGATGAATAGATGATGACAGTTTTTCTATCAACCTAAAATGAAGCCTCTCTTGTATTGGCCAATAATTTTCTGGGCGAATAGTGCCTAATAAGATATCTTATAGATGGCACTCATCAACGTTATACCTCGATAATTGCTACATTCTGTGAATGCCAAGATGCCAGTCATCCAGCATTGATTCGCTATCCCACACTTGGTTCGGTGGCGACAGCATGTCTTATTCATCTGGCCGGAATCTCCAACTCGTGTTCTGACTGAAATCAGTACTCCCTCTTTGCTACGATATGATGAGCATCGTGCTCCCAGCTTGGTAAAAGTTCCACGCCTGGTACGGTTGCTACCTATATTTTTTGATTTGATAGACTTTTCATTCTCTTGAACTTTTGTATACCCGGAAAATAACAAAACTCCAATGTTGACTACCCATAACAATTTATGATAATATTATCTAATTCTGTGAGTGTAGATATCGTAAAAATCAACTCTCAAATATACGGCTTTCCAATAAGAGTGATATGATTTCTAAGTGACGTTTCGGCCATTTGTAATATGTCATGATCTGTCATTTTTTTCATTGTATTCAGTAATGTTTACAATTTTATCATGGAGAGAAATATGTAAGAACAACGTTTACAAATTATTCAATTTTATTATAAAAATTATCGTTCTCCAATTGCAATTTTTCGTGCGCTTTTGCCATTTTATGGTCGTAATAATCGTCCAACTGTGTTCGCTATTCGTCGAATTGTTAAAAATTTCGAGCGTACATTTTCTTTACATAATGTTCAATTGCCAATAAGACAAAGAACCGCTCGAAGTAATGAAAATATTGCTGCCGTTCAGGCAAGTGTTGCTGAAGACCGCAATTTGTCCATTCCAAGACGTTCTCAAGAATTGAGACTGTCTCAAACCATAACCTGGCGGATTTTGAGAGAGGATTTGGGCTTGTATCTGTATAAAATTGTTATTACTCAAGAACTGAAGCCATTGGATCACCGTAAACGTCGTGAATTTGTGATTTTGTCTTGGAACAACTTAAAAACGATAACGATTTTTTTAAGAAAATCATTTTCTCCGTTGAGGCTCACTTTTATCTGAGTGGTGCGGTAAATAAACAAAACTGTCGATTCTGGTGCGAAGAAAATCCACAAATTATTCATGAACACACATTACATTCACACCCAATACGATGGTGGAATCATCGGTCCGTACTTCTTTCGAAATGAAGCTGGTAACACCGTTACTGTCAATGGAGAGCGGTATAGATCGATGATAACCAACTTTTTATGGCCGAAATTGGAACAAGTTGATCTAGACAACATCTGGTTCCAACAAGACGGGGCTACGTGCCACACAGCACGTGCAACAACCGAATTATTGCAAGAAAAATTTGGAGATTCGATTATTTCAAGAAATTGTGACATTGAATAGCCTCCAAGAAGTTGTGATTTAACACCATTAGACTATTTCTTGTGGGGTTATTTGAAGTCATTGGTCTTTAGCAATAAACCAGACTCTCTTCAAGCTTTAGAAGTCAATATTGAACATGCTATTCATGACATACGACTTGATTTAGTTGAAAATGTACTCGAAAATTGGGTTCATCGAATTCGTTCCTGCAAAAGAAATCGTGGAAGCCATTTGAATGACGTTTTATTCAGAACTTAATTGTATCGATTGTACTTCACATTAAATAAAAAACATTTAAATTTTCTTAACAATTATTGTGTTGTTTTTTTAAAAAAGAAATCATATCACTCTTATTCGAAAACCCTTTACATACATTTAAAACGCCATCTATTATCATATAGAGAAATGAGCAAATGTCTTACTTTTATTTTCTGTTCTTATATAACTTTCAGACATGGTATCGCTCATACGCACCAGACTGAAGAGACACGAGTATGGCATAAGCGAGACAACAAATGGCAAAATGTTCATTTTCATCGAAGTGCATCCGGAAAAATTAGCGGAGCAACGACTTTCGATTTTGTAAACAACCAACCAAAGTAGATTTTCTAATTTAAAAAAAAAAAAAAACAAAAAACAAAAAAATCAAACAAACATTAATAAAAATAACACATATACAAAAATCTAAATAAATATACAAAAAAAAAAAAAAAACTATATACATAATATATAGATATAAAAATGAAGTAAATTAATAAAGGAATTTATTGATGATTATATGATAAAAAAAAAAGAAAATAAAAACAATGTGAAGAAAAAAAATTAAATAATTGTAATTTAAATGAAATGAAACAAAATCTTAACATATACACAATATAAAATTTGAAGAAAAATATATATATACAATATATATTGTATAAATAAATATAATAACAGTGTATATGATTGATTGAAGAAATCAAAATAAAAAAAAAACATAAATTATATACACAAAAAATTTAACTATATACATGCATATGTTACATATATAAATAAATTTATTAAATATATATATAAATAATTTTTGAGAATAAATTATTAATTAAATCCAAATAAAATTGTTTAATCAAATCGAATCTGAAAAACCTTTTTCATAGAAAGAACTACTATTTAATTATGGAAAAAACAATGAAAAAACAGCAAAACCATTTAAGTAAATTAATATAAATATATTACTAAATTATATAATGTTTATTGTATTATTAAATGCAACAAAAAAAAAAAAATTAAAAAAATAAAAATTGCAACAACAACAAGAGATGATTAAATTTATAAGAACTTTTATCATAGTAAACAAAAATAAATTATCTAATTAAATAAAGATGTAACAACTCAATAATATAACAATAAAATATATTGTATTATAAAAATAATTTATATACAACAAAAATAAAAAAACCAAATTAAAACGAAATTAAATCTTAATTATTAATTAAAATAGTAAAAATTTAACATTGAAAACGAAAACACAATAAAATCGTCTAAAATCTACTACAAAAAAAAAATAACAACAACAATAACACATTCACAAATGAAAACTGAACAGTGGTTGATTTCTTCGATAATAATCCCGAAAATTTATTAATGACATCAACCAGAAAATCTACACTAAGAAAATCTTTATAGAAATTTGTTATTTTCGGTTATTTGCTTTTCGATTTCGATTTTTGTCAACTCTTCTTAACTAATTATATATGTACACTGAATATTATGCGGATATATAAACCCATACACGTATATACTACATTAATATAAATACTAAATTTATTTAATTGTATGAGAATTTATAAAGGAAAAACAAACAAAATTAACAAATTGAGTACATTTCAATTGAAATATTTATTAAAATAGATGCGAACTACGTAAATCAAAAATAACAACAATTTAATATAAAGATTTCAACAATAAATTAACTTGAAATAAATAATATAATATAAAAAATCAAAAGAGATGTTATAAGTATGTGTAAAATTTATAAAATAAATTTATATTTCGATATGAACTTAAATTAAATTTAAAAAAAAAAAAAAAGATATTTAAAAATATTATAGTTCTATTGTTTTGTTTTCGGTTAAATACATTTCGAATTTTTTC
Organism: Atherix ibis; assembly: GCA_958298945.1. Classification (NCBI taxonomy): domain Eukaryota; kingdom Metazoa; phylum Arthropoda; class Insecta; order Diptera; family Athericidae; genus Atherix; species Atherix ibis. The sequence goes on from OY282610.1 coordinate 4,915,407, forward strand.
CTTATAATATTTCATGGAAAAATCTACATATATATACAAACATACATGCATACATACATACATATATATGATAAATTGTAATTAAAGCGAATCAAATTAAAATATGATATATAAATTATGATAAAATAAAATATTATCTAAATTTTCTGTAAGAAATATTTATCTATAGATGATGATAATATAAGGAAAACAACAACAAAATATGATGAGAAATAATTTAAATAAATACCTAGATAAAAATTTCAACTAATGTTTATGTAATTTATGGATATATAAATTTAAAAAAAAAAAAAAAAAATAACTAAATAAATAAATAAATAAATACAAAAAAAAAAAAACAACATAAAAGCAAACAATATAATTAACGTAATCGAATTATGAGAATAAATTTAAAAAAAAAAATTATACATTTGAAATCTTTAAAAATTTAATTAAAATTTTTCAACCAAAAAAAAAAAAAAAACAAAACAAAAACAAAAAGTTAATACTTACTATTTCAAATTCAAATTAATATGAAAATTTACTATTTATTAATAAAATGAGAAAAAGATAACAAAAGATGAAAAAGAAGCAAAAAAATATGAAAAGAAGGAAAATAAAAATAATAATTTTTTGTTTTTTTTTGTCAAAATTTAAAAATTCATCTAAAAATAATTACAACAAAAGTAACAAAACAAAAAAAAAACAAGGGTAAAAGAAGAAAATAAGAAACTATTAAACAAATTACAATATAAATAATGTTTATTTAAAAGAACAAACTAAAACACAAATATATGGTAGTACCATTAATTTTGTTATAAAAATTTTGTTTATTACAATTACTATTATTATTTTTATTTTTTTTGTTATTTGATATAAAAATTATATTTTTTTTTTCTCATGGTAGTTTTCAAATTGTATAGTTAAATTAATATATAATTTTTAAGGGAAAAAAAAAAAAACTTATTAAAATACAAAAATGCTATATGAATTTCTAATTAATAATAATAATAATAAAATAAAATAAAATAAAAATTAATGGAATAAAAGAAAAAAGAAAACAATGTATTTAAATTCTTTAAATAAAATATTATGAATTATGTCAAATCAAATCAAATAAATTTCAAATAGATCGATTCAAATCAGTTAGATGCGTCTTATTTCCGTTTTCTGATATTAAAAATCAAACACACACAAAAACAAAATCAACAAACAAAAACTGAAATTTAAAAAAAAAGAAGAAAAAACCAACAAAAAAAACAACTACATTTACTATAAAAAAAAAATTAATATCAAAAATATATACTCAAAGTTAAAAAAAAAATAATAATAATTATTACAATTTATATTAATATCAATTTAAAACTTACTATAAATAATATTAATAAATAAAAATTTCATTTATAATTAAAAAACAAATTCTGATAGTGACACTTTAATATTTCTCTTGATTTTAAATAATGATAATAAAAAATAATTAAATAGAAATAGTTTAAAAAATCTAAAAGTGAATAGAAAATTTCAAAATTTTTTTCATTTTTAAAATTCTTATAGAAAAAATATATTATTCGGAAAATAACATACAAAAAAATTCTTTATTCTTATGATTATTTAATATTATTGCCATAATGTAAAATATATGAAAAAAAAATTCATTTGAAAAAAAAAACAATTCTAAAAATATAATTATTATTAATGTTAACAAAAATCTATATATTATTATTATTATAAAATAAAACAATACACTAGATTTTATCTGGCTTATTTTAATAATTGATTATTATTCCTTAACAATCAAGTTGAATTTGAATTTAAATATTATAAATTTTAATAAAAATATATATAAATGAAATTGTGGTATATGTTTATTTAATAAAAAAAATAATAATAATTAGCTAAACTAATAATAATAATATTTGTAATAATAATAATAATCACATGGTAAATTTATAAATGGATTTTTTTTTATCAATTAATCGAAAATAATAAAAATAATTAAAAATTCAAATTATATTAAATCCAGTCAGTCTATATTTTTATTTTTTATTTTTTTGCAATTTTCTTAATTTCTTTATTTTTTAACAATAAATATAAATACAATGTAAAAAAAATTCAAATGCAAATAAATAATAATGACAAAATTAAAATTTTATTCTGCAAAAAACTTTTTTATTATTTTGTAAATTTTTATTTATCATCAGTAAACATAATAAAGCTTATAATAAAAAGTGTGTGTACAAAATTAAATTTCCGTACCATAATATAATATATACAAATTAAAATATAATATAACAAAAAAAAAAATTAAAAACTAATTACTTAAATCTATTTTTTTCTTTTAAATTTATCTATTAAAAATTTTAAAAAAATTCCCGTCTGCTCTTACTTTTTCTTACATATTCAAAAGCAAATTGCATATTCAAAGAATTTAATGAAAAACATTATCTTAAATCTTAGATTTTCTTTTTTTTTGTTCAATTAAATCAATTTGTCATACTGTCAATATTTAAAAAATGCTAAAGAATGAAAATATCTCTAAGAATTATTTTTAAATATTCTATAATTATATAAAGTATGACAATTTAATTACAAAAAAAAAAGGAATTGAATATTTAAAAAAAAAAAAATACAGTGCATGCCTTAAATAGGATTTCAATCTTATCGGTGTACAAATTTCATGAAATATGTATTTTTAATGCATTACAGAACCGACCATACATCTAAAAAATTCGAAAAATAAACAAACAAAAAACATAATGAATATAATTTTTAGAATATTAAAATTTTTTATACAAAAGGAAAGACTCGATACAATTTCAATCAATATTATACGAGTATATATCAAAAACAAAATTCTGCAATTTTTATCATTGATGATTTCATTAAAAAACCTAACAAATGTTTAGCATTTTCCCAATCGAATTTTTAAACAATTTAAAAGAAAATTTCCCGTTGATCTAAATATTTTTTCTACAAATATTCTATTTATTATTAGTAACTCAAATATTTTATTAAAATTCCTTAAAAAATTACTTATTATAAGATAATGAAAAAAAATTAAGATATATTTTTTTCTTAAATATATAATTTTTTTTCCATAATCAAGAATATTTTTCAGAATTTTTTACTTTATAAAAAATTATTTTAAATAAAACATAAAATTGTCCTAATTATAAATAGAGAAAAAAAGCAAATATTTATTATATGTATGTATATATATATACTCGCGTACAGTGTTTTTAATTCATTAGAATATCATAATTTAATATATTAAAAGGAAATTTAAAAAAAAAAAAATCAATTTTCAATTTCTTTTAAATATTTAATTAGATGAGGAAATCGTTTCATCGATGGTTGTCATATAAATTATGAAGTTTTTCAATAAAATCTTCATGTTTAATCACTGATTTATAGTATTGATTTTAATTGCTAGATATTTAAAAATTAATATTTTAAATATGAAATTCCCAATTTTTAAGTAAAATTAATATAATATTTTAACAATTCGAAATGAAGAGAAATAAAAGTTGACTGTTTTTTTTTTTTTGTTCGTCTTTTGTAATTTTTCGTATTTTTATTTCTTCTATCAATATTTACTATTTAAATATTTTTCCGAATTGAATTAACTATGGTAAAAAATTCAAATATACTATTAATAAATATTTATTATTAACAATACGAGTATAAATTTAAACGATTATAATATATTGTACATCCTTTTATCCATACATATGTTATATGATGAAATAAAATTATTAATATATTTTTTTCTCTTTAAACATTTTAAAAAATATATGGTATATAGTCAATTGTTTTTTTTTTTGTTTTTAATTTCTTGTTTTGAATAAAATCCATCTTTTTTTTTAGTCAGATAATTAAATATAGTATAAAAAAAAATTATATTTTTTCATATATTGTATTTTATATAAATATGAATGGATGTGAGTATATTTATAATTAATTCTTAATCTATTAAAAAATTAATAAACTTCTACATTCAAAGCAAATAATTAATTCCTTATTCCAAATCTATTATTTATTACAGAAATATTTCTATGATATATGATTGATTCTAATTATTGGTTATATCAGCAAAAAAAAAATTAACTTATATTAAAAATGTATAGAAATTTTTCAAAATATATTCTATTTTCTCTAAATGATCTTCTTAAATATGGAAAAACAATTTTTTTTTATAAGAATTTCAATATGAGAAAAGTTCTCAAAGGGAAAAGTATTTTTTTTTTTTTTTTAAATTAAACAAAATTAAGATTTTATAAATTGAAAACTATGAAAATCAACAATAATTAATTTCAATTTAAATTACGTAAAATACATTTTCACATAACTTTCTATCCAGTGGCAGTGAAAAAATTAGCATCGATTTTCAAATCTATTGAACTGGACTAATTGATTTTTGTTGGTTATAAAAGTATAACAGTTTTTTTTAATGTAGTTTTCAGACTGCCATAAAAGACTTAATAAAATAGCACTTTTAATAGAATTATCGTTAGTTCCATGAGCTATTTTTTGTTGTTTTTCTTTTGTGAAGGTTATTGCTATAATTTCTCTAAAACTACAATTCAAATGGTAAAAACCAATTTAATGAATTGTTCATTATTTCTTTGATCCATATTTAAAGCATATTTAATATTAATTTTTTCCCATATTGTATATTCATTAATGCTAAATTGGTACATTCGAAATTATTATGAATACAATTTTTATGGTCAAAAAAAAAAAAAAATACATGGAATGTACAATTTAATGCTAATTAATTAATCCATTACTGCATATGCCTCAACAACTATAAATTAAAAATTAAAAAAAAAAAATAATTAAACAAATTTTTTTTAAATATATAAATATATACTTACATTTATTAATATTATATTATATACTCGTATATTATACAATAAAAACTTAAAAAAATAAAAAAAAACCTTCACAGAAGCAGATTAACATCATTTTCTATTTATTATTCATCTATTGTCTATTGTGTCCCTATTTGATAAATATGTACTCATACAAATACATACACATAATGAACTAGTAAAAGTTAAATATTTTGCAAGATTTCCAATAAATAAATAATATTTTTAATGTATTGTGTATGCATAATTAACACATATAAATGTATATGTTGTGAGAAAAAATCAAAAAAAAAAAAACTAAGAAAAAAATTACCATAGATTTTTAATTACATTTAAAATATGTAATTTTTTAAAAAAATTATTAATATATTTAAAGTATAGAGAGAGAAAAAAACCAAAAAAAAAAAAAAATCAACATCTAAAAAAAAAATATTAGAAGAGATTTTCAATTTTAAAAATATACAATACAAAAATTCGTAAATCTACTAATTTTAACAATTTTCTTTAATTAATATAATGAAAAATATTAAAAATACAAGTGTTTATAAATACAAGTGAATATATAATAAAAATAAAATAAAAAAACAAAACAAAATTAAAACATTTATAATAATAATAATAAAAAATATAAATAAAAACGTTAAAATATAATATAATGAATAAATTTCAGCGAAAAAAGAAACAACAAAATTAATGATATAATTATTATAAAAATTCGGTAATAATACTAAAAATGAATCGTTATAACATATAATATTATATATAAAAAATAATTGCATAACAAGTAAAAAAAGGTATAAAACATATAAACGAAATTTTAGCAAATGTATAAAAAAAAATATATATATATATGAAAATTTATTAAAAATTATATTTAATTATATTAAAAAAGAAACTAAACTGAATGAATATTAATAATGAAAATAATAGATACAATTTATTTATTTTTGCTTTTAAAATAATTATGTAAAATATATATATACATATGATTCAATAAATTATTATAAAATATATTCATATAAATTTAAACTTAGTATTGTACTAATAAAGAATCAGAAGAAAAATAGTTAAAACAATATTAATTAAAAATTTATAAAAGAAAATAATTTCTTTTTTCTTAAACGGAGAATAAATTAAACTAAAACAAACAAACAAAAATTAATCAAAAGTTAAACTTTCAAGTATTCAAATATATTTACATCATTTTGTTTGTGTCCTTTCATTGTATGTATTTTCTGCAATAAAAAATCAATTTGTTTTATATTTATATATACAATATAAATAAATAATAGATTGTACTATTGTATGTTATATAAAGTATAAATATATAAGATAAAAATTGCCTACGACAGAAGAAAAATATAAAATATACATAAATAAAAATATATAATATAAACTAATTCTAATTATATAATAATAAATATTTACAAAATTATAATTAGATTGGTTTAATATATACAAGATTATATATAAAATAATATTTAGGTTTTTTTTTTCAAAGAAAAAAGGAATATGAAAATCAGTTTTTAATAGGAAAATTTATAAATATTAATATTATCAGATATGACGAAAATTTGTGCATTTTTCTTCGTTTTTTTTTTTTGTAAATGGAAAAATTTTCAAATATATAAAATTTTGTATTGTAGAATTATTATTTGATTGATTAATTTTTTTTTCCTCTCTGAATATTATCATTATATTATTCTATGTAAATCTACTATAATATAAAATTTTATTATTAAAAAAAAACAACTATTAAATATAAAGTATATATATATATATATATATAAATAAATTATAAAAAATATAGATAAATTATAATTGTAACTGTAAATGTAAATGTTTGTACAAATATTAATAAAATAAAGTAAATTTTAATAATTAAAAAGAAATTATACTAAACTTAGTATATATATCAAAGTAAAATAAAAATAAAAAGGAATTACTAACCATATATTATGATATGATGATATTAAAAACATTTTTTGAAAAAAGAAAATCTATTAATAATAACAAAAATATGAAGAAAAAAATATTGAATTATTAATTAAAAAAATAGCATCAAAAATTCAAACTAAATTAAATATAAATAAAAAGAATACATACAGATTTTATGCTAATATTTGTACATTTCTAACCAATGGAAAAAAAACGGAAATTTCATTTTTAACAATTACGAATATGCAGAGAGAAAAAAACAATTTTAATATAATTATCATCTGTATAATAAAAAAAAAAACTCAATAGAAATGAATACCATATTAATTAGGCGAATCAGAAGACTTTTATTAATGTCGGCCATTTTGATTAGTAATTAGTTTGTAATTAACTGTCAGTCATTTTGACTAATTGGTTTTCGTTTTACCGCATCTGATATTATGTTTTAATACTTTTGAATTTCTTTTAATATAAAGTAGTATATTTTTTGAATTTTTGTTTGTTTGTTTATTTTAATATTATTATGTGTGTAATATGTTCTATTCATATTAGATAATGAAATAATCTATAAATACAATATCCATAATAAACAATATTTACTTTTATTATTCAAACTAATATATTATTATATTGTATATTAGATAGTACAATACAATATAAATAGTAGAATTTCATTATTTGTTATTATTCTTAATTTTCAACAAAATTTATTATTATTGTTATATAAAATTTTGTTTTAATAAATAATATTTTGTATAATATTCAAATTATGTATAGAATTTCTAATCTATTCTGTTTTATAAATAAACAATTTTTTTATTTATTTTCTCTTTTAAAATATTTAGTAAAAATTTGATTTTTTTTTATAAGTAAAAATGTTTGTTATGCTATTTTATATGAATTTAGTGAATTTTAAAGAATTATTCAATTCATTTATGGCATTTCGATGCTTAATACAAACTATAATGAAAATCAATCAATAAATGCCGTATTCAATAACAACAACAACAACAACAATTTCTTTTCATTTATCTTTTACAATTTTAAAAAAAGGATTATTTCTCCAAATAGTTAATCTAAAATAATATAAAAATAATATAAAATAAAAACTAAAGAAATTGCATTAAATTGCATTACAAATAATAATAATAATATATGAATGCATAAATATATCCATATACGATAAATAGAATAAAATTTGTTTTATGAAATGAAATAAGAAACCTAATCAAAAATACAGTCAAAATCACCTAATATTCCTTTTGATGGACTAGATATGATTAACTTAAAATTTATCTATAGGTACATATATATATATATATATATATATAGATATATATATATATATGCATAAAGAAAAAAAAAAATTAAATACATAATAATTATATCAAAAACTTTTTATATAATGAAATCAAAATTTAATTATAATTGTGCCATTCATATAAGCACAAACATTTAAATATTAATATTAAAAATCAAATAAAAATGAACAAAAAAAAAAAAACATAAAAAATATTATGACTTTAAATCAACATAATTAGCATTAGGATATATAGAGGAGAATATATATGAATAATTAAGAAAAATGAAATAAAATAGATCGATTTAAAAATAAAAATGTATTGCTGTAAGAAAAAATACAAAATATTAAAATTTTATGAAATATTCAAAAGATAAAAAATTCATTGAAAGTAAATATTCAAAAATTCTGGGAATATAAAAAAAATTGCCGAAATTAATTAAGAAATAAAAATTTTGTATCAATTCTTTTCGATTTTTTCGCTTATTGTCAGATTTTCAATATTAATTCTAAAAAAAAAAAAATTCTTTCAAATAAATTCAATTGGAATTATGAATTAAATATAAATATTAATAACAATTAGAACGTAATGTTATTAAATATGGTAAATAAAAACAAATTCTCCAAATAGAAAAAGAGCATAAAATTAATAAAAAAGATAACTTTAAAATATTAAATACTATAATAAATAATGAATATATATTAAGAAGAAAAATAAAAATTGACATATATATATATATATATAAATATATATATTAAAATTAAAACAAATAAATCGAGAATTAAAAAAATTGAAATGAAAATAATACATTACACTACAATAAGAAAATTATCTAGTGAATCGGTCTAATTAATTATATTTAATACCCATAATATTTCCTTAAGTATGATTTATTGTTTTCTTTATTATAAATAATTATTTATATAAAAGACATTAATATGAAATAGTTTTATATTTTAGTTTGTTTTTTTTTTTTTTTTTTTTTTTTTATACCATATATTTATTTTAAAAACCACTTTACTTTATTTTCTTGTAAAAGATTCAATTGATTTCATTCATATAGCTACATAATTTTACTATATAATTATTATTGATATTAATTTATGAAAGAGAAAAAAAGAATTTCATAAAAAACAATATATTGTAAATAATTTTTTTTTTTGTATTTATCAATAAAACCGAAGATAAAAAGAAAGAAAGAAAAATAATACTATTTAACATTATATCAGATTTTTATCTTTAACAAATTTTGTCTTTTTCGCTAAAATACAATAATAAAAAAAAATTTAAATTTCAAATTGTATTGCATTTTTATTATCTCCTCAAATCATCTTTGAATCATTGAACAAAATACTATGTTAGTGAGTGAATAAATTTGAATAATCGAATAATATTTTCATATGAGTAACTTGATTACTTGCAGTTAATAGATTTACTAACTATTTGCATACGAGGTCTGTTCAAAAAGTATCGCGAATACTTTTCCCAATAAAAAGTCCTCTTTATGACCTAATAATAGCTTCTATCCTGATACGAATTTCCTGAAAAGCGTTGGGCCTCATTACGCTTATTTTGAATGGTATTCTGCTCACAATCTATTTTTCCTTATTCTGGAAATTTTTAGACATTCAAACAATTTCTAAACTCAATTAACCCGTGAATTGATAACGATAAAAAAATACTTAACATGAATCAAGCAATACTGTTGCGTTATTGATTCCATTGCATCCTCTCTTTAGAGGAAAGAGTATTGCCCAAGAAAATTTTTATATATTTCCTAATTTTTAATAATGTATAGCATCTTGGACTCCTCTGGAAACTCAAGAGCTTCCTACTTTCAAAATACTTCCTTATCAAATATTTATAGCTCTCCCAAAGTCACTTCTAAGAAACAGTTAACTTACATGTAAAATCATCCGAAATATATTCTATTCTAGCCGGAGTATCACAAGGCAATATCCTTGGTCCTATTTTATATCATATTTATACCCATTTGATTTTAAAACTATCATTGTCATTTATGGAGATAAGATACTGCCATACTTACTACCTAAACAAGTCCTAACATAGCTGCCAATATTTTGCAATCCCATATCAACAATCTTCAATTTTGATTTAAGAGATGGAGAGTGTCTCACTTATGCCGACAAGTTCGGCCATTTTGAATGTTCAGTTAATTTTTGACAGCTGCTTTGCTTGGACGTTTTTTGGCTCGTCTTCGATTTTTGCCCATTCCAAAAAATTGATCAAAGAATCTGGATCAAATTTTGTGTGAAAAAACAAAAATATTTGCGCGGACGCATTCCGAATGTTGAGTGTCGAAGCTGCCGCACGTGCCAAGACCGAAAAAAGCGCGCCAAGTTCGGTCGAATGTTAAGGTTTCGCTTACAGTTTTTTTCGATTGCAGGGGTGTGGTGAAACATGAGTTCTTGCCACAGGGTAGAATGATCAATAAGGAATATTACCTGCAAGTTATATGCAAATTGTGCGAAGCAATACGCCGGATTTGTGGAAGAACAAAAATTGGCTTTTGCACCATGTTGATAATCTAACTGTAGTTTGTGTACAAATTAATCAGAATGAATTTTCAAATGGTGCTACTTTAAAAACTCAACAAATAAATGTTTATAATAATATAAACATTCACACGCACACAAAAATTTTAATATCTATATTTTTCTTATTCAAATAATAATATTAAATTTAAACAAAATCTTTATTTTCAAAAATCGTATTTATTAAAAATATATCAATTTCTTTGTTAATTGAATGAAAAACAAACTTAAGTATAGGTTGTACCAAAATACACGCAAGGAGTAAATGACTCATCCAGTAATTGAAATGTTTTTCTCGAGCTGTATCGCATGTGGCACCGTCTTAAGATCACATATCGTCCACATCCATATCTTGCAATTTAGGCACAAAAAACTGGATTATTATGAACCACTTACTTCTATTGCCTGACCAGCTGTATTTTCAAAGAAGCATGGTCCGATGATGCCTTTAGGTCAAAATCCCTACCAAACAGTAACACGTTGCGGCGATGCATTTATTTCTCATCAATCATTCGTGGATTTTCTGAGCCCCAAATGTAACAATTTTGTCGATTAACTAAGTTATCCAAATGAAAATAATCGTCATCGCTGAAGATGATTTTGTTTGAAAAATCAGTATCCACTTGTTGTAGCTTCAGTTCTTGAGTTAATTGAACTTTGTAGTTATGAAGATGGAAATCTTTCGTGAGAAAAATCTGTAGAGAACTTTTCGAAATGTCCAACTCCTGAACACGGTTTTGTATTGAACGACTTGTTGAAGGATGACCAGAGTGTTTAAGCCTACTAATTTATCCGGTCTCCCTAATTTTTTAATTATTCTTTTCATAGCTGATGAAGTTAAAATATTGCCCAATAATGAAAACGCATTGTTATTTCGTGTAGCGCTCCGTTTCAAATAACCCTGAACCATAAGCTGTCATCCCGTCTTTTTTTTTATGGATAAAACTTTACCGCATAAATGGTGCAAAATTCAAATCTTGCGAGCCTATTGGAACACTCTATATATTGTTATTTCATTTCACATTTAAATAGTTATATTTTGTGAGCTTACAATTAGGTTAATAATAGTTGTAATAAAATATCAAAAAATTTACTTGGATAACGCTTAAAAATGTCTAAACACTCCATTGAAGGATAACGCTTAAAAATGACCAAACACTCCATTGGTCAAATGTTAGTAATTCTCATATCAAAAATTTCATGTAAGCTGCTGCCTAGTCGTTCTTTTGATATGTTTACTATGTCATGCTCATAAACTTTCATTCGAGGGTCCTTTAAAATAATTTTATAGATTTTATGAATAATTTCTTCGGCAGTGACCTAAATTGGATGTTCTAGGCGCTCAACCTTTCTTGTGCTCGTACAATAAATTCAGTAAACCACTTCTGAACTATTCCATACGATGGTGAGGACTCTCCATAATAATTTTTAAGCATGGTTTTCCTTTCAGATATTGGTTTTTTTCCCTCTCAAAAAATTATGTTTCATTAATTTACGAAATTTAATTTTTTTTTTCGCATTAATAAATAAATGCAAACTTTGCCTAATTTCAATAGCTGTTAAAACTAAACTAATGAACAGATGATTGTAAAAATATTTTAAGAATGTCAAATGATAAAAAGTATATCAGCCACATTTGTTACATTTATCACTAACTTATCATATTGACCTCGTAGGATGTTCTGACAGAAAACGTTTTTTAAGTAAAAATTCGTTAGGTGAAATAATTTTTGAACGAAATACCATAACTTAGACTGACTGAAATAAGCTAAGAGCCGTGCGCGGATTTCTTACGTCATTTTGTTATCGCTTTTTACCTTTAACCCCAAATAGGAGAATGATTTAACTTTTTGAAGCCTATAATCTCTCATAAGTATGCGAGTAGTCCCTAAAATGCAGCCTTTTGCTATGAGCCAATAATTTTTTGTACAAATGAGGCTTCTGCCTTTCACTTATAATATTATTCAATTTATTTTCTTATACTTGTAACGGATAGTAAAAGTTTTTTTTTTTTTTTTTGACTAAATTACAGAAGCACATTTACTACAAAAGCGAAAGTCTTTTCGTGCGTAAGCATATTTTTATATTTTCTTAATTATTTTTACTTGTTTATCTTATGTTTTAAATTTTTTATTAAATGCTCTTAACCTAGACTGAGTTTTCTGTTCTGGGTAAATCAATCGGTCTGTACAAATAAAATTGCATAAGACTCCCAATTGCAACTCTACTTATTAATGTAATTCAAATAAATACACATACTCTATAAACTGTCATCCTTTTTAAATTTTTCTTCCATTTTTTGAAAATGTTAATTAACGATAAACTTCGAAAAATTTATTATTTTCAATAATTTTTTGAAAATGTTAATTAACGATAAACTTCGAAGTTTATCGTTAAATTTAAGCTAAAACCGATTATTTTACGTTCAATTATTGGTAGCTTTACCAAAATGACAGTGTCCATGATTTTCGATAGTATCAATATATATAGTCCCATGACTGAGCTAATGCTCCGTATTATGCGACACATAAACCATTTGCTAATTCAACCTTTCTATATGTTTGCATGAATAAGTCACAATAAGAATAAACAAAGTATTGTATAATCGCTGCATCCAGAAATTAGTATTTATAATGTACAAGTAGAGTGAATGGGCTTTACAAAAACAATCATTAGGTCCATGTTGGGCGGTACGGGTGGTTTATAAGAATAACACATATGTGAAAAATTTAAAAATAAAGTGTAGATAAATAAGTATACACATATGAAATTGAACCCCAAAAATTGTTTGAATTAAAAATCGAAAAAAATATGACGATTTTATCATTAAAATTCTAAGGTGTGCTATATATAAATGCTCCTGATTTTTATAAACCTTAAAAAAATATGCCTTGATAAATATTGTATTTTCAAAGAAAATTTTCAGTAAAATTACAATATTTTCAGTAAAATTTCGAAATTAAATTTTCTGTAGAAATGTTCAATAGATATTTTTAGTAAAAAAACTGTCCATAAAAATTTCATTAGAAATTCGGAAAAAAAATTCATTTGAAATATTTGGTAAAATTTTAATTAAAAATTGTTAGCAAATAGTATTTTTTAAAATTAGTAGAAATTTTCGATATAAACTTTTAGTGGAAATTTCTAGGAGTTATTATTGAAATTATTTGCATGATTTTTTTAGTATTAATTTTTATACAAACTTTAGCTAAAATTAGGTTTAAGAAAGTTATTTTATTGGATTGGAAAATGTGGACCTTAACTTGAATGCATGTCCGAAACCTAATTAAATTTCATGGAGTCGCATATATCTTTAAGTAGTTCCTGTTAGTATATATAAATCTTACTTTTTTCCATTTGCTATTGATAACTAAACAAAAATTATTTCTTTCATTTGAAACGGAATAAATTCTATTGGAAAATTGACGAGCTGATCATGGATTATCAAAGCTTTGACCACTTTTATTAAAAAGACTGCAGCCACTTTTCGGTTTTTATTAATTTTAATATTTAATTTCATGTTTATTTTTATTAATTTATTTTTTGTATATTAGTTTTTTTTTTCACAAAGAAACAGTGTATAACATTAAGAAGATAATGGTTCTTTTGGTAAGTTGTTTGAAGCTGCCAATTCAGAGTTATTTCGAATTTTATATTATTATAAAATTATTATTTTCTCATTATTGTTATTGAATTAAATAAAAATCGTATGTGTTTTTGAAAAATTAAAAATTCTGCGAATAAATTCAATGGTTCTAACTCAATTAATTAGAAAATAGATCCTGAATCATAGAGGACCATAACATATAAAATCAAACCTAGAAGAATATTTATCAAAACTAATATTAAATAAGAAAATTCTGACTGCCTTCTGAACATGAGAGTATAATCTTTGTGGCACCAAAATGCAATTTGACTTTATACGATATATTAGTATAAAGCGACACTTCAGCAAATAAAAAGCTGAAAAATATTAAGGATTCGCCTTAGATGATACAAAAAAATTATAAATCAGCCAGAGACGAATGAACAAAGTGAAAACAAAGGAACGCTTATTTCGCTAAGTCAATTATTTACGGTGTTACACATTTCAAAGTTAGAATAAGAAAGCTCAGCATACAGTAATGGCAATCATTTAATGTTGTATAGGAGGATACAGAACTGTTTTTCTTTACCATAGTCGATTAACAAGTCAGTGATAAATGAAACAAAGATTTATTCTATTCAATTAAATGTTATTTATTTTTCAAAATAGTCTCTTTTTAGTCAATACACTTCGTCCAACGATAGTCAAACTTCTTTATACCACCCGCGTAGTACGATTTGTCAAACCACTAATTTTGCTATTAAAATTACCGACCAATGTGCAGGCGCACAACAGAATTCAGTAAGTAACTCCATATGATCGTGGGGAGTCTTCATAATACTTGTCAAGCTTGGTTTTGGTTTCACATATTGGATTTTTTTTCTCAAAAAAATTTTAAACGTACATATATGAATATTTCATTTTCTCTGGTCAATTTTCCATACATTATTTACATGTACTTAGTTCAATCATGTACACAAATTCTTTCAATGATTTTCCGATCCTATTCTATTTAACGTTCAGAAGCATTTGTAGATCTTAGAATAATGCAATTGATTATAATATATAAATCCGAACGTTACTATGGAGAATTCCTACATTCAATATTGTCAACTTTTTGTTTTATTTTAAATAAATTAATGAATTAAAAACCGAAAGAAGAGCTTATAA
Source organism: Atherix ibis (assembly GCA_958298945.1). Taxonomy (NCBI): domain Eukaryota; kingdom Metazoa; phylum Arthropoda; class Insecta; order Diptera; family Athericidae; genus Atherix; species Atherix ibis. The sequence goes on from OY282610.1 coordinate 4,930,810, forward strand.
TGTGTTAGGGAACTAATCGATCTTTTGCATATCAAGGATCTACACATCTTCAAAAATGAATTGAAATTGAGAACATTTTGGGCCTCGGCAAAGAAAGTTTTGGACAAATTTATAAAATAAATAACACATCTGCTACGAAGAAAAAATGATATATTCGTTAAAAGATCCAAAATCAGAATCTAAATAAACTAGACTAATAGTATATGTTCAGATAAAATTTTTAATTTTGTTTTAAGTAAATAAGAGTATATAAATCTAATTTACAGACTAAACTATATTTGTAATAAAATTAGTTCATAAATTGTTTAATCTTCATTAAAATATCGGATGTTTCCTTCTAAATAATAATAAAATTGCATTGTCAAATCCTCTGAAAGTAATCGCTAAATAAAGTACAAATATTAGGAGCATTATTAATGTATTAGACAACAAATAAAATCAAATAAAACACAATGTTTCAATTTTTGTTTTAACTTATTCAATTTTTTATTTATTAATATATCCATAATAACTATTTACACTGAGTTTGATTAACAAAATATAATTAACCAATTATGTTCTTTAATTCATTTTTTTCTTATATTTTAAATTCTATTTTCTCCTTTTAATAGATGTGCCAACGTATAAATTTCTTTCCCCAAATTTCATTATTAGTTTTCTTCAAATGTATATATTTATATATACGTTCTTATAAATATTATTTATTTATATTTCCTTTGTATGTAAGTTTTTTTTTTTTTTAAATTCTTTAATGCGTACATATTACGAAAATAAAATGATGAATTCTATTACGAACACGAAATGAATTAAAATTCTAAAAGTGATGAAAATAGTAGACAATAAAAATAAAATTATAATAAAAATGAAATAAACTTTTAAAAAAATATCCTTTTCTTGGTTAATGAAATTTAAAAAAAAAAAATATCGAATTCAAGCGATTTACCTATTATACGTATATTAATATGAAGAGGCATCACTACTAGTCACTTGTTTATAATTTAATTTCTTAATTCTATTAATCCATATGTATGTATATGTTACATAAAAACTAATTTATATTTTGATTAAAGTCTTTTTCGTTTTCTTCCTCTTATTTAGATTTTAATAAATAATGCATATATTTCTCTCATACTTTCATTTCATGCATATATATAGAGCGCTGTCCGCGTTTAGTTAATCCTTTCTTTTGTTTGATAGCACTTGACATTTCTTAATATAAACTAATTCATTTTCCATATAAAATAGACTTCAACACAAGCCTTTCGTTTGACATTTGTTTGATTGTTATAAAAATAGATTAATAAACTTTCAATTTTTAATTGTATTTTTATATTTTCATTCGTTATTTCATATTTATTTCTATTCAAGTGTGAAAAATAACATTGTCTACATTTCGAAATATTCTGAAATTGTTAAGTTCGAATATTAGTTTAACATTTATCAAATTAGCAAATAGAATACGCCTTAGTGTTATCAATGAAAGAATATAAGAAATAAAAATTAAATAGATAAAAAAATATGATCACTAATACACATTTATTTACTATTTTTATTTTGTTTATACTTCCAGCGAATCAATTTTATGTTTAATTTATTTGATTTTTTAATTCATATGACGTGTCCAAATAACGATTTTAATTGTTTGTATTTATAGCTGTCATTTTTTTTGACAAAAAACTACTTAATATAAGTCAAAATTTTACAAGTTATAAAAATCAAATATTTGAAAATTAACATAAAACTTAATTCAAATTTAAATTTAAATTCCCGCAAAATTTGATTACTGATTAAAAAATTTTTACTTTTGCCTTGGACATGCAATTTATTAGTAGTCATATCTTTATTATTTAGATATTTCCTAAAGATGTCTTAATTTTATAGTAAAGTACCACAGCTTGAAAATATTTAACAAATTCAATAATTTTTTCTCTCTAATCTAATCATTTCATATTCAAAGCAGTGTGTGCAAATCTATTTTTGGTTCCTCTTAGTCAAATTCAATTAACGATGCATAGTTATAGAAAAAAATCCATTTTAATATAAAGTAAAGATTTTTGTCGAAGAATAAAAGTATTTACAAACAAAAACTAATTATAGTAATAATAATATAGTGGACTTGTTATTCTTTTATTGATTTAGAAAAAAAAATATATATATATCAAAATAAAAGGATTTAAACAGAGAATGCAATTTTAAAGACATTTTAATCAAAAAATTTAAAGAAGCAATGCATAAAGTTAGTGCACAGTTTTATCACTGAATTTTCTACTGTTTTAACAGTTTTTTTAAGTTATAAAAATATATAATGATGCGAATAACAATTTCTTTTATAAATTTTGAATTAACAATATATATAAATAAAAAAATCAGAAAAAAGCAATACAAAATAAATTATTTACTTCTGAATCTACTGATTTTTCTATTACATAGCAAGTATATAAAATAAAATAATATAAAATATAGGTTTCTGAAATAATAATAGTACGGAATGTCCTGTCTTAAGTTTGTTTCAAAATAAATAATAGAAAATTAATAAATCCACATGTTTATAATAAGGGCAAATAGATGAACACACTGTTTGTATTAATCATATAACTATTTTTTCGTTTTGGCCGAGAGCTGTAAATAAATAAAAAATTTGAAAAAGATTTTAATAAATATTTTTGACTCAATTTGGAATAGTTATTGTATAACTAATAAAATTAAATTATGTTAACTCATTTAAAACAAAAATAAAACTCAATTATTTGTGATCATAAACTATTACTGCAGCTACTGTAGTTACTATCAAGAAAACTTGCATTAATTTTGTAAAGCGAGTGAAATAAAATCTAGTAAATTAGCATCATAAATTCAACTTACTTCATGCATTATAAGTATCGAAATTTATGCAAATCCAAATCCCTCGGAACATTCATGTATTGCTTTCACAAGGCTAGAACGTAATTTATCGTATGTTTTGTATACTGGAAGATCTAGCTGATTGAAACTGAAATAATATAAAATAAGGAATTTAGCATTAGGTTGTCGTATAAACGACAATTCATTTTAATACTGTTTTTGAATAAATAATTTAAAAACTAATCATATATATAAAATATTTATATATATTAACTGTAATTTTTTCCTATATAATTATTTAAACAGCATTAACAAAATCATCAATATGGCGTATTTAAATAAGTAAAATTTAATTGTTTACTATAAAAGCTATATAGACCATGCACAGAAAAAGCCTTATATTCTTTCATAAGACAACTCATATTTTAACTTGCATAAGAAATTATTGGAAAACAAGTTTCTATAAAATTTTGTTTCTCAACATGTATCATTATGAAATGCAATTTACCAAGTATGTGCCGATGGTAATCGATCTGTTGACCTGTCGTCTCTGTGAATTTGGAATTTCTGTATTCCATTCATACCCTCGAGGGCTCCGAAGCCTTGCAATGGTACCTTCGATGTTCCAGTGACAAATTGCAAGAATTTAGCACGATCTGCTTGATCAAAACTTCGTAACGCACGCCAGAACCATTGTATCTTAATGAATAAAATCAACAAGAGATAACAAATTTATTAAATAGTTACTTAAAAGTTATATTAATTGAAAGTATTTTTAATTTAAATATTATTCTTACCTGTATTGAATTTGCTTGATATTTATGATATTCTGTATTTGCCTTAAGATCTTCTATATCGACATTTGGCAAACCGGATATCAATAATTCTAATTCTTGTTCATTGAATATTGAAATTAAACGTTTTGGTATAATGTCATAGAATCCTTCTAAGAATGCGTTTAGTCTGTGTTTAATAGTCGATGTAAAGGATATTTTTGTAGGGATGAACGTAGCGTAATGAAAAAAAACAAGAACAAAATTATAAATAAATATATTACATATTATTTTCTATTGTATACTCACTGTTGGCGAATTGAGCCACTCATTTTCAGTTGACACACCAAGTGTATATACTCTAATTTATTTTCTTCCGTAACTGGAATATTACGACCATTTGGTATTAAGTCTCTAATTTCGGTTACACCGAATTCTTGGACTTCTAAACTAAAAGTTAGCTCATATCCCAGTGCCGTAATTTGGTTTTCCAATAGAAAAACGAGACCTTTGTAGAATTCATAGTCCTCACTTTCCATGTCTGTGTACTTAACTTGTATACCAAGAATATGTTTATAAAATGAACGTGTAAAATAGCACTCTAATAATTTATTGTCATAAATCGCTTTAGCTGTAAAAGTTAAATTGACATGAAAATTAAATGATTAGAAATAAATTTAAGAGTAATAATTTACTCACCAATAACTCTACCGACAAACTTATAATAACATAAATGATTTGGGTTTGCATGACTTGACGGATTTATCATGTAAGTGACACGATCACCGGGAGAAACCGTAAATAATGCATACATAGGATTAAAGATTTCCCTCGAAATTATCACATACCATTCTCTAAGCAGACCACCAGCATCCTGACCTTCTTCATCTATATATATTTAAAAAAATACTCGTTAAACGTAAACTTAATTTGGAAATACAAAAAATTTATATAAATATGATGTTTTTTTCTATGTACCTTCAAATACAATATAGAAACGATTCTTCCATTCTTCTGGATTACGTCTATACAACTCTCGAAATGAGTCCTCAAATACGGTTATACGATGTACATGAACTGCGAGTTCATCACGACGTACTCCTTCATCGAGACGTTCCAATTCGATGCGGAAGTAACGGCGTTTAACATCAAAATCTAAAATGCGAGTGTGATCGACAAGAACGGCAAATGGGCCATCAGCTAAATGCGTTGTTGTCTGACGGAGAATTTGGTTCAGAACAGTTCGGTGTTTCTCAGCGAACTGCAAAAATTTTTTTTGGTCAGCATCTATTGAATCTGTGAACCGTTGTTTATCGTTGATTTTATTATTCAACGAACCATCTTGCTGCTCTGTTTTCGGAACAGAAGCTGTATATTCTTCATATTCATAAGATTCATCCGATTCATTTTCTGAAGAAACATAATGCACCAAATATGGACTTGCGCTAAGGTAATTAGAGTAGTCCGTTCGCTCATTACGATTCTCAGACAAATTTTCGTTATCCCTACCCAGAGCTGGACCGGAACCAGATTGTTCGTTTTGGTCGTTACGTTGTTGTGAATTGGCTGATGACTGTCTATCTCTTAATTGATTTTCAGTTGTAGATGCACGAGGTATTGTTTGTGGTCTTTCAGAACGCAAAGGCTGTTGCGATTGATTGTCTGTGTTGGTAGTTCCGGCTGGGACAGTATTTTGGTTATTCCGTTGATGTGATACTGCCTGATGTCTTTCACTACGCCGCTGATGTATTCGTTGATTACCAGAAGCATCTAATGACCAGGATGAAGATGACGAAGATGATGAAGAAGCCGATGGATTCGAATGATTAATCGCTCGTTGTTGCGGTTGGCTCCTAAACGACAGCTGTTGCTGTGGATTAATCGAAGCAGGTAACGACGAAGATAATGACGTTGTATTATTCTTTGATTGTGTTGATGCATGTACAAGGAAAAATGCCTCAACAGCTGGCTGTAATACGAGAACTGCATGATTATCGGCAGTTTCTTCCAACTCAAGAAGGCACTCGCTTAGTGTATCCCAAAGATCATTTAGATTTAGTGTTTGGCTTAGCGGCGCCAATTCATTATGTCCAAGAACAATTCGACTCTTACCTTCATTCTTAGTAGTTGCTTCACGTACTGCTTCCCGAATTTGAATGATCACCTTAAGAATGCGAAGGAAAAACGCTTGCGATGATGTTTTCTGAATTAGAGGTATCATTGAGGTGAGTTGCAACTCACATGTTTGCTTAATTTTAGTGGGTGCAGTAATAATCACAGTTTCTTTCGTAAAGCGATCTTGAAGAACTCCTTTTGTTTTTCCACCGACTGAACTATTAGCATTTGGCAACGCAGATGCCGTAGTTGCGGATGCACCCGTGGTGTTTTGGGCTATTGAGGCATGTTCTTCAGGAGAAATTTCGCCAGAAGATGGCGGTGAGTTAGAAGCCTTGTTCTTGGAATTAAGTTCCCGCAACTCATTCATTAAATCAGTTATTTGTTTCTTTACCATACGAGCTAAATCCTTTGCACCTCGAATCAACAGATTTAGTATTACCGTCCGCGTCTTATTCGAACATCGACTCAAATTTAATAGAAGGGAAGTTGCATCTTCCAGTCCTTCTTCTGAACAGGACTTAGATGTTAAAACTTCAATAGTCAATAACAATTGTTTTTCCGAATTTGGTAAAGCTGATTCATTAATTGACATATTATGCGAGTCTTGACATTTTATATGCGCATGTGAAGACGATTGTGGTACCTGTTGGTGCGGAGGAGGTGGCGGAGGAAGTTGCTGAGATTGAGCTTGCGCTGCCCCCGATTGTTGATTCGGCAACTGCTGTTGATTGCTAGAATCCATTAAATTGCGCAACCAAGGCAGCGGCGATTCAGCAGGCACATTACTCGGAATATTATTTTTTTTTGGCTGAACATTTCTTATATCCGGTAGCACAACAGATATAAATGCGAGTAACCTAAGTAACTTATCTGTTAACTGGCAAGATTTCTTAACAACATCGAAAGATAGCATTGCTATCAATTGGCCAAATGGTGATGCATCAAATGAAGTTGCTGAAGAAGTATTACCGGCATTATTACTTGATGCTACAGAACTACCTGGACCATGAGCTTTCCGATGCGGTGCATCGCAATCTAGTTTTACAATTATATCCCAAAAATCAGTAGGACTAATACTCGTTGATGAAGTTGATGCATTATTATTATAGACTGATGAGGATTGCTGAGAAAATGTTGATGACGGACCAGCTTTGTCAGCATTCACATTAGGTTTTTTCGTTTTATCAGTACCACTAGCTGTTGCTGACCACGAACCAGCGTTAACTCCTCCTATTCCCGATGTTCCAGTTGACTGTTCGGGCTGTGGGTTATGACACGGCAGAAAATTTTTTGGAAAATTCTTGGCCAGTGTTATTAACAAATCGAGAGTATGCTTGCATACGATTTGCGATGCTTGCGGATGGATTGAAACTTCATAATCTTCGCTGCCTCCGTGCAATACCTTTTTTATAACGAAAACATTGGCGCGAGAACCTAGTGCTGCATCCAGGCGAATATTCAACCAATGAGGACGTGTAGCTATTGTGGAAGATGATGCTCCACCAGTCCCCGTATGTACAATCGACTTCATATTACTACGTTCTAAAATAGATAACAACGTCGCAATTATCCACTCTCGAGTTGGCACATGACAGCATAAATTGCGAATAACGCGATGCAATCTTAACGTATTGAATTTCGGTTCATCTATGAACAATAAAATCAATAATGATGATATTGCTTCGTGATCCATAAGCGGACGTCCTTGGCGCTCCATAGCTGACATAAGAGATTGATTATTGTAACTGAATATGCTGCTGTTTATATTCCAACTGTTCCAACTGGATAGCATTGATTCCGGATAACGAAATGCTCCTGGAGAATCACCTGAAGTGTTTTATCAGTAATTTTTTACTAAAATTATACAAATATAAACTTACTTCTATATCGTAGCACTGAAGAGTACGATGGTGTCGATGATCCCATCTCAGTCATTAGTCGAGCACGTATAATTTGACGATTACGGTTTTCCCAATGTCGTCGTAAATTCTGTGCTTCCGCAGCTAAATCAGGTGGCAAAACCGACATCTGTGAGTCTTCAATGTCAGTCAAGATCTGAAAGTATTTAAAATATTTATGCGTCTAATTTTCATATATTTTTTAATTTGTTTAAATAATAAAACAATAAAACCACATGTACAGCTTGTCTCAAAGAAGGTTGCAAATTTTCGAAAAATGCTGCTGTATCTACAGGATCGTTAGGATTCGCAGCAGCTGCAGCTTGTCTCTGCTGTTCAATACGCTGTTGCGCTAATACTTCTTGTTGTATATTGGGTGGTAAAGCGGCCAAAAATTCAGGATTGACATCAACAACGGATGCATGCTCAATTTGAATAGCATTTTGTTGTGCCCGTTGTCGTATCCTTTGTAAACGAAGGTGCTCGGCAATAACCTCTGCTCGCATTTCATGTGGCAAGGCAGCCAAAAACGAAGCATCGACTCCTTCGGGCACTTCAAGATCTCCCAACATATTCCTAACTATTTCGGTCGGTTGCTCTTCACCTTCTGGAACTAATGTTGCATTAGAAGCTGGAAAAAAAATATTTGCATATTCACGTTCTAGTCTAATTTCATATATCTTATTTAAATTACTGCTTTTTAAATAAATATACTATTTTACGTCACTAAAAATATAATTTACATAAAATTTATTACCATTGTCTGTTTCAGATTCATTCCTCTGCCCGGAGTCACTTTGTTCGACAGTAGATAATTGTGGTTCATTTTCAGACACTTCAATTGTTCTTATGTTTTCATTCATTTGATCTGTATTAGGCGCTGATGCTGTAGCATTCGCAGCCATTGCATCAACACGCTCATTTAAAGCATTTACCATATCTGGTATATCATTGAGTACATCACGTATTAAAACAGAACAGGGTCTAATTTCTGGTGCTTCTGCTGCTCGAACTACTCCTGTTTGTTGTCCAGATGCACACGTATCCACTTCAGGTACTGAGAAATTCGTACTGGATGGATTTTGTACGGAACTATCTCTTATACTACTGCTTTCAACGCCTACACGTCCACTATTAGCAGTTGATTGAGTTGTGTTCTATTTGCGTATAAAAAAAATGCATATATAATTTTATGCATAAAAACTGCACATAGAAATACTTGAATAAAAATACTTACATCTATTATTTCTAGAATGTCGTTCAAATCATCATCGACATCATCATCATCAAAAGGAAGAGGTATTAATACAGCAGCTGCCATTTCCTCATCAGATATTGTATGTGTAGTTCTCGGTGTCTGCGTCATATGCAATGACAACGATGTGGTTTCCATTAAATTGTTTGCATTTTGAGATCTTCTCACGTAATTGGTTGGTGCAGGTACTGATAGATATGATGCTCCGGGAGGTAACGTATTTTCAGTGATAGAACTATCATCATTGTCAATGTTTTGTCCAAAACCTGTTTGTTGTTCTTGCTCTAGTTCTTCAAGTTGTTCTGTTTGCTGTTCGGTTGATAGTTCCTCCTGGTGTTCAGATTGAATTTGTTGTATTTGACTTTGATGCTGTAAAACAGCATTAACAGACTCAACTTCAATGTCGCTAGACTCTTGATCAGAACTGTTATTTGTCACATCTACATCGATGTCGCCATCAACACCAACATCTACAACCTCATCATCTTCATCTTCGTTTTCTTCATCATCCAAATTTTGAAGCGGTATTAAAACAGCTGGTAGTGCGTCAGAACGACGATCCCGATCTCTATCTCTATCACGTTCACGATCCCGTTCCCTTTCTCTGTCTCGATCTCGATTTCGGTCCCGTTCGCGATCCCGCTCACGATCACGATCACGATCGTGGTCACGGTCACGATCACGATCTCGGTCTCGATCGCGTTCACGGTCACGGTCACGACCTCTTTCTCGGTCTCGTTCATTGCGCCTTTCTCGTTGTCGCTCTCGTTGACGTTGTCGATGACGCGCCATTGCGTACTCTCGTTCAGTGTTTGTAAGAAGGTTAACAACCCCAAGACGACGTGGCGGCCTAATGATGTGCATCTCAATTTCCTCATCATCTTCCATATCAGCTCCTAATATAGATTCTGCTTCTACATGCAATACGGAATCTGAATCAGGGCGTAAAAGAGAATCTGATTCAGACAAATGATTTGATGTGACAGATATAAACGCTGTGTTTGGTATATCACTCATTTCAGATGCACTGATGTTATCGGAAAGAGGACTTGTAAAGCCGCGAATATAAAATCCGTGACCTTCTGTGTCTATTCGTGGTCCACTACTACTATGGCCAAGTGAACTACGTCTGTCCATCACAAGTCCATCCTCCGGCTGTGATGTAATATTCGATGAACGATTTCTCATAAGCGTGTGCATTTGATCATCAGGCTCAAGCATGTAATTTCTGTCGTAGTTTCCAGATGTCTGCTCTATTGTATCATTAGTCTCCATTGCTTCTTGTTGATCCACACTCTGCGTATCTTCATTCTCGTTTCTATTTTCATTTGATCCTTTCAAATCCGTTTGACCTTCAGTTCTTTTGCTGGCTTCCTCTTCGGCTTGCTTCTTTTTCTTCTTAATACGCATTTTTACCAATTCAATAGCCTTTTGTTCTTCTAATTCGGGAATTAAACTATTAGCAACAGTTAAACAGATGTCCGATTGCGATTCTAGCCCTAAAGCCTTAGCCTCTTCTAGCCACCAATGCAATGGTGTAGGGGTTGTGGTGAGAGTTGTTGTCAAAGAACGACCGAATAAGTAACCAGCCTGATCTACTAAGCCTATTGAGCCTTCATCTGTATTTGGAAATATACCAAACGTATTGTCCATTAGAACAACTCTAGTGGCGTCCCGGAATGTGTTGGCAGTACTTATGTCATCAGTAGAGAACAAATTACCTTCGTTAGGATTCGGATTAATACCTAGGGTTCCCCCTCCAGTGATATTCATTGTTGAACCACTGTTATTACTTGGTCCAAGAAGACGCTGTAATATCACAGGTGTATTACGTGGATTCAAATTTAATAGATGATAACGTCTTTGACGGATATTGCTGCTATCCGTAGACGTATTTCCAGATGGCGTTCGGAATGATCTAGCAACAACAATTCTTTGGGATAGCTGAGGAGTTGATGTGTTACCACCACTATTACTACCGCCAATTGCACTTCCTACATTATTGGTAGAACTCGCAATAACTGGTGCATTGTTTGATTGTATTTGAAGATTCTGCCGGCTTCCTAAATTTAATCCCATTACGATATTATTACTATTCGAATTAACAGAAGTGTTACTATTGGCAGGCTGTGATTGGTTATTAAACGACGTTCTATTTCGTTGTTGTTCTTCTACTTGCGGATTTAATGCAACATTGGCAGTTAATCCACCACTAACTGCACTCAAATTTTCACCTGTAATATTAGGAGACATATTTGTGTCAAATATATTCTCAGTATTAATGTTTTCGGCATTAGCACTTAAGGTTGCGTTAGTACTGCTTCCAGTTTGCTGTTGTTCATTGTTACTTCCACCTAGACTTCCTGGGGCCGAACTCTGAGGAGGCAAGCAGACACCATTTCCACCACTACTGCCACTGCCGCTGCCGCTGCTATTACCGAGCGATTCTAGCAATGTTGGGAAATTAATTTGATACATTAAACGATTAGGACTGCCAGGATGATTACCACCGTTGTTTGAGACTGTTCCTGCCGATACCATATTCTGATCAACCTGCTCGTTATTACCAAGCCCTGGATACCGAATCATAAGTATATCATCAGTATCACGTTCCAATTCTGGTATACTTGGCGATAAATGACGTCCATAAACATGATCGTAAATCTCGATATATTGTCGAGTTTCTTCATCAACATCAATTTCGCTGCGATCTGCGACTTCTTCGTTTTCGTCTTTATTTTTTTTATTTTAATAATTAAATATATTTCGTTTTTTTTTTTTTTTGTATTCAAGAAGATAAAAACAATACTTTAATGTGAAAAATATTATATAGGTATATATTATTTGCTTACCATCTTCGTCCATTCCTCGTTCATCGTTATCAGAACCATTTGAATCAGATTCAGCAGATTCACTACTCGTTTCCAATCCAATATCACGCACATTGAAGCTATCCAAATTGTTATCGCGTGTTTCATCTACAGCAGATTCCACTTGGTTGCTGGGTGTCTCTGCAATGTTAACAGCCGATCGTTCCAAAAGGCGACCCACATAATTTTCTATGCTTGCCTGAATCAACGAATAATAAAATTAAAAACAATGTACTTTGGAAGAAACGGTGAAATAAAACGAATTTATCATTATTAGATGAAAGGATCATATTATCGTACCGTTTCGGATATTTGCCTAGCGATACTTGCAGCATCGGATGGCAATTCATGATCTATTGTTTCTGAATCATCAACGAGATGTTCATCTGAAGCTGCCGCATTTATAACCCGCGTAACAACATCATCTTCATTATTCGCTGCTCGACGCGAGGATGATGCCGATGGTTGTTGTCGACGATTTTTCGACGAAGTCACAGGCACTGTTCCAGGTTGGTTTGCTAAACGTAGAAGATTCTCGAGTGGTTTCAGGGCAGCGTTAATTGTCGAAATTGTATGTGGACTAGATAAATCCAAATATTGTGTCAGCTTTGCTAAGTCTGCAATCAAACCTTTACGCACCATTATGTAAAATATATCGTTACGTCGTGGCTGCACATGATGTTTGAGTGGTGATGGGCCCTCTGCAGGACAATGTTCGATCATCATTGGTACCAAATTGAGAAGTATTTGGAGTTGCGAATGTTTATCGGGTGATTCAGGTAATGATAGAGCTCGATTTATAGCCGCTTTTACTTCTGAAACAACAGTTTGTTGAACGCTACTCTGTTCTGCACAGGCTGCAAGTGAAGCTATTAAAATACGAGATGTTGTGCTCACTTCACGATTCGACGATAATTCTGAGGTTTGTAAGAAACGATCTAAGATGAAAGCCAAAGCAGTTGTATTTGTTGTTATTAATGGACTGTCACCGGCTTTGTACACATAATCAGTGATAAGTGGGGCAAATGTTTGATAAGAGCGAACGGCGTCCCCTAATATTTTCAAAACAGTCCCTTTTGGCAATAACGGTTTTTCGTGTTCAATAGTTGAACATGATACATGCCATTCACAACATTGATCATCATTATCATTTGGTTTATTGAGATCAGCAGCTGATCGAGTTCTACGAGTTGATGAACTGGGACTAGTAGCAGTGGGATTACCGCTACTAGTTAGTCCCAATTCATTGACAACAGAAGTAACAGAAATAGAATCACCGATACCAATTATATTTTCTTCGGATAATCGCCGATTCGAGTTTATTAAATCAATAGTTACCACAGAATTGTCGGTTGGCGGTAATTGTGATATCGATTGATGTTGCTGTGTTTGTGAAGAATGATGATTATGATTGCAGTTATGGTTATTACCAGTAGTTCCAGTTGGTATTGATACTGAAACTGAAGTGTTTGATGGTACTGAAACAGGAGTCGGTATATTTGCACCACTATTGACATCTTGACCGAGATCTTGGGTGGTACCTGATGGTGATGTTGCTGGTGAGAAATGGACGCATGGTATAATTAAAGCATTCAATAAATCATGGACAACTTGTATTGAAATCGGCTGGTCCATTCCTTCGGTACGTTTGTTACTCTGTATTGATTTCATAGGAAAACGATTGTCTTCAACATTACGTCGTAGCACACTAATGTCGACACGCAAAACTGACTCAGCTACTTCTTTGAAAATTTTTGGATCTCGTGATACAGCAGAGCTCATTTGGCGTAATAGAAATACTAAATCTCTATAAGTAGGTGGAATTGTTGACAACGTTCTCGCACTAATAACACGCTCCATAGCAAGTGCCAAGGTTTTTGGTTCTTCTAAAACATGGCGAATTAACAAAACGGAGAGCGTGGGAAACCCTATATAACCGCAAGCTTGTTTTGTACTTAACAAAACGCGTACACCACCTTCACGGGCAAATATCATTGCATTGGTAAAAGATTTTGTCAGTCGCACACATAGTTTCATAATGGCCTGCAAAGCAGCCCGATCAATTCCCACTTTTGGTGACATCAAACGCACACAAATTGCAACTATTTCGCCAGTATCAAACTCTTCTAATCCTGTCAATACAGCATTTGGGTCAGATTCATATTTGGAATCGCTTGTGGTATTAGTTGCACTTGCACCAGCAGCTGCTGTTCCAGCATTGACAGTTTCACTCTTTGATCGCGATTTTGCTTTTGCAGAAGCAGATTCAACATTTTCACCCTCAGCATCTGATCCATCAGAAATATCAATCGATACCGGTGAATTATCCTTTTTCATAGTTGCTTTAAGTGCCAGAATCACTGGTCTGTGATTTCCGGTTTCTTCATTCACCTGTGACATACAGTTGAAATTGATAGCATAACGCTGGCGACCACACGAAATCCGCACCGATGACTCACCCGACCAATATGCCTCGTTTATAATTCTATTGTTAGACACGGAGTACGCGTTCCATTTACCAGACACGACATCGTACCATTTCCAAATACGTGTTGTTATACGATGCATGTCATGTTTACGTTGTGTATAAACAGCAACTTTTTCATACAAATCTAGTAAAATAATGAGTTGGGTCAGCCATTTTGGTGTCTGACCGATTTCTTGTCGATTTCTCAATGCATGCAAAATATATGGCAACATATTGATTATGTGATAATCGCAAGACTTTGCCTTTAATTGCCGCATAATCTCTACTCGAATATCAGGATATATTTCGTCTAGAAATATACAGCAGACATGTAAGCGTACTTGAAATTTAACAGCCGCTTCTCCGTAATATATATTATCGGTTTCCCTATATCCTGGATTGTGAATTATTTCTTTTAGGCCTTCTCGTATAAATTCGAGCATTTTGCTTAATTCCTCTACTATCTGATTTAACATTTCAGCTTTCCATGAAGTTGAATTTCGTCGATAAAGGATTGCTAGTAAATCAGCGCCTTTATTAACAGTATCTGGTAATTGATCCATCAAATACAAACATTTCGAGACGGCTGTACTGCTGAACTGATTGAATATTTCATCACTAATAGGTGGATCTGTTGAGAGCACGTATTTACGAGGTCTTGGAATGACTACTTCCATTTCCCATATTGAGTTATCATCATCGATTTCCATAGAAGAGCTACTAAGAGTAGCTCTAACAATATCTACCGGCATTTGCATATCCGAGTTATAACGTCCCCAACTCATATTTATGTTACCTGTACCTGCGGGTTCTGAAGTTGTTGAGTCTAATGATAAAGTCGAAGGTAATCCTCGATTATTGGATGGTGTCATGTACTGCATACGAGGATTACTTAATAAATATTCAGTGGCCTGTTCTATAGAATTTGTATGCAGTAAAGCTACAATACCGCGATTTTTCGGAAAGCCCATATCCATCAACTGTTTTAATTGCTCTGGTACAATTATTGGCGGTACTTGGGCTTGTTCAGTAAATTGTTTAGAGGCTTTAATTTCGGCAAGACGCTTTTTATACTTATCTTTCAGAACTTTTTCACCTTTTAGTATATGTTTTAAAATAGACATCATTGATTCGGTCATACGAACTCCATATGTTGGTAGCGGTTTCATACCCCATATCTGATTTACAGCCTCAAATGCCATTCGGTGAATGTTAACAAGATAAAGAATAGAATCAAATTCAGACTTGTGTCTAACAGCACGCGTTGTTATAACATGCGGTGATTCAAGTATGGCTTTTGGATTCACCATTTTCTCAAGTAACATTAACCAGGCATCCAGGAATTCACCAGTTCCATCAGGAAAAGTGTGATTTTCAAGTGCAGATTTCAATTTAAGTGTATAACCGAATGTTAGTGCCCATCGAAACATTTCAAAAAATACCACTAAACCACGTTCCTCCACAAATTTATGTAACATCAAATGAAAGGCGTATCGTTTTTCATCGAAAAGCATTGGACCCGTAAAACCCACCGAACATATAAGAAATGTTAACTTAAGTTTAGGTATTGTTGATGGTTTTAATTTCCTGTATGAGAAACCATCCACCAATATGTAACTCAAAACCCTGGCAATATCTTTCGATTCTGGTGTAGTAAATGCCGGTATAGCGGGAAAATTTTGACCACGTCTTTGCCGAATCGGAGAACCAACACACAATTTGACGAGATTCCCAAACAATTCAGCTAAACCACGACCTAAACGCGATGATGCGCCGAGTAGTGATTTGATGTACTTTAACTGACCGGGTGAAGCTATTGATTTTCTTTTTTCTTTAGTTTCAGCTTTATCTTTACTAGTTGATGGTGTCAAATCAGGATTATCTACATCCATGCTGGTTGGTGCCGAAGAATTTCTAATAGTACTTGCTATTGAAGTAGCAGCTGCTGCAGCTGACGCTAACGTTGTTGCTCCGCTTGGTATTTCTGTATCTGTACCAGTCATATTGTCATCGTCAACATCGACAGGTAATTTTTCAATATCTTCACGTCCAAAGTCACATTCTGAAGGGAAGATGTCATCTGTGCATAGGGCAAGAAGATATGTACTTTCCCATACTAATGCTGTATATAGTTGAACCAGATTTTTAAGCAATTTCATACCATAGCGTGTATCTTGTGCCCATCTATTCAATAATATAGATCGAATATCACTTTGCCCTGTTCGGCATACAAGTACTAACATAACTATGTATCCATGGACGGCACTCATAGCATGCAGTAATGGTGTGTAAGACACATTATAAAAGGCTGCATCAATATTGGGGCAATTAGCTAATTCCCGTAACAACACACTTCCACCTGGACTTTCCATGTGAGTTTGTAATGGCTTTAACTGATCGACAATAGCAGCCAATTGCTCCAAGCCAACTTCTAGAACTCGCGGTTCGTGTGCCAAATTTAATATCGATTTGCAGACTGTTCCAACAGCTTGAGCAGGAGCACTAATTAGTGAGTCAATAGGTAGATTCGGTAAAGAAAGTATTGACAGAAGCGGCTTTAATCCACCCAGTATCACAAATTCTCGACAATGATCATCTGTGGAATTATTGCTAAGAATCGCATCAACAAATTTCATCACATTTAAAATATAGTCAATTAATGGAATTGGCGTTCGTTCATTGCTCTCCTGTTGCGCGTTTGTTGCTGTCGAATCCTGATTCGAGCTTTCTTCTCGCTGATTGTGATGTGACGAAGTAGATGCTTCTTCTTCATCATCATCTTCTTCGTCACTACTGCCAGCGTCGTTACCCGTATTCGTATTTGATTGACGATTTTGTGGTGCAGGTGACGGCTCATTTTTATTGGTTGCGCGCCAACAGATATACTTTGGATCTGTACCGAGACTTACGAGCTCTTCAAGAAGTTTAATTATTGCTTTGGTAGCTTCTGTTTTCAGACTTGGTTGATGGCGCATTAGCTCATCCATTGCATTACCTAAATTCGATGCTGTATCACCCATAGGATCAGAACTGCGACGACGTCGCATTGCTAGCAGGTACACAGGCGATAAAAGCACTTTAAATAATCGATCAAAAGGATTGTATTTTACAAAGGCAGCTAAGCCTCGGGCATTCAAACACAACGCACTAAATACATTAGGGAGGGAACCAAGAACTTCACGTGTCGCAGGAACATCTTTTTTAAGAAGAGCTTGAAGTACAACATCTGTTAGACCATTGTCTTGCAATGATGACAACAGACTGGGCTCTTGAAATACATAGACAGTAACGACATCTGTAGCAAGTAAAAATAGCGATGGCCCATAATATTCAGCATTACTAATAATATGCCGCAGCGAACTTGGCAAAGTGCCTTCCATTACATGACGTATACTATCTGAAAATGTTGGATCTTGGATTGCTTTTTTTAAGAAATTTAACATCGACTTTAGAAGGGCGGCTCGTTGCGGAAGACAAGTTTTAGCATTTTTTGATGCTTTACTACTGCTACTATTGCAACTATTTTGTTCAAATGATAAAGAACTGCTCAAGTTTGGTGTCGATATTTTAACAGCTGTTGAAGAATATGACGATGATGAACGAGATGAAGTTGATGCAGGATGTACATCATCAGTCGACATATTTGTATCATCTGATACCAAAAATGGATCATCTCGAACGTCTCGTAAATTCAAATTATTTACTGATTGCTGATCATGTTGCGGCTCTATTTCAAAAGGTTGCTCGCGGCGACAAAAACTCACTTCCATATCAAGGCGATTTATAAAACTGTTTAAACCAGTATGGTTGTGAAATGATTGCATTTCAATATTAGTTATTAAATCAACTACACGAACTGCGCGCGTTACAAATGTGATATGCTCCAGTTCATAACCATGCCAATTGATTACTCTTAGTAGACTCTCCATCATTCCGCAGGCGACCAATGCTTCGCCACCTGACTCATAGCTAGCCAGATGATATAAAAAGCTAAATAATGCTGTCGCCAAAGGTAGAGGAAATTGGCTATTAATATGTTGATTGAATTGCAAATTATTTTGGGTCGGATTTTGTAATTGTAATTGCTGTAGTTGTTGTTGTTGTTGATGTAAATCATCATCATTGCTGGAGGTTAATAAATTTGTCGTTGTTCCAGGGATCATCTGTGCTTCAGCGCTGCTTGCTGTTAAACTATGAATACAGGTCCGAACTAAAGTTGGCAAGAATCCATGATATGAAGATGCACCAGTCACATCAATGATCATTGCTAGACGAGATCCAGGCTTTCTAAATACCAAAAAAAAAAAAAAAACCCACAATTTTGCTAAAAAGGACTTCAACTTAAATAATACTCGTATATGCAATTACTTTGGAAAGTGTGGATTTCTATCTAAATGTATTATTGATGTAAGAGTTCGTAAAGCTCCTGCACGAATCTCAACTAAATGTGCATCCTTTAGTTCGAGCAATTCAACCAGCTCCTCAAGAAAGCCTGGGTAAAGTAAGGCATGGATATTTTCTTGTAGTGAATTTGAATAAACCAGTACAGAAAGTGCTTGCAGACGAGCTTGCACAAATTGTAAACGTGCTGGATACTTGTGAAATGACAATGACAGACGTATACGCGTAAATATATGCATCTGTGAAACATGTAATAATTTATTTACTAATATTTATTACCAGACTAAACATTATACAAACTTACTTTTTGATCATCATCTAAATCATTTATTTGTTGGCATATACTTCTGGTAAGTTCAGCAACTGTTTGTTGACATTTGTCTAAGTTGGGTACTTCAATACAATCAAGTGTACCTTCTTGATTGTAATATTCATAAAAAAATGTTGATGCTGATGCTGGTAATTGGGTATTATCACGGCAGCAATTAGCAAGGCCAAAACCATACTCTTTACCGCCCCAGCTCTTTAAAGCGAAGCAGAAAAATATTAATCATTTTGTATTTTCAAAAATTTACACATATATCATATTTATTTGGTTTATTATAGATCGCAATTATATTTTAATTACAAAAATAAAAAGTGATATAAACTATCTCACCTCAGCAATATGGTTCAGTCTGGTCAATAGATAATTCTTTTTTAATTTACTAAGACGCGATATGAAGTTACTACGTTTTGAGAACATGTATAGTAAATTGAGAACACCTAAGACAATTTCCATATTACTCGATGATAACAAACGTGTTAAATGTTCAACCGAATTGTACAAATGGCGAGAAAATGAATGTTCAATGAGTAAAGTTGTGAAATTTAGCGCTAGTAATAATAATCTAACATCCTGTAAAAATAAATTAAAAACATCAATGTACACAAGAACCATTAGTATACCACAATGTATAAAATTTATATGTTCTTTACTTTTAGTATATATATTAACACATTTTGCGGCTGTCGAAGTTTATTTATTTGTCTTTAAAAATTCTTTTCCTGATTGCAGTTAACAGGAATTTTAATATTTAATATTTTACAAAAATGATATAAGGAAGCAAATTTTATAATTTGTATCTTTACCGTTATAGAATTAACTTACAAGACCTAGTTTAAGAAATCCTTTCAATATTTTTTTTTTTTTTATATGATATTATATTTTAAAAAACTGATCTAACAGTTGCGAATGTGTTAATAATATTCATATATATATATTTATAATTACATTAACATTTTATAAAAACTTTAAAATAGACATACCTCGCCTCCGAAGTCAGTATCACATGCTAATAACCACTCATTTGAATCTTTAATTTCAGTGGCACGTTGCAGAATCCCATCGAATATATCAAGTATATCGATCCAATGGTATAGTTCGCATTTTCCAAAGGACCATACTTCAATTTTCGATAATTCTGACAGTAATTCAGTCGCATTGCAAACACGCAGTCGACCTATTAAAAGTTCACATTCTGGGGGCACCTCAGAGGTGCCCTTTTTAAGTCGACTTGTGTCGACTTTCATCTTAACCAACTACTATCCTTTGTAGATTTTATATTACTGAAATTAAAATTTATTACATTAAAAATAAAAAATAAAATTTAAAAAAAAAACAGTATTGATGAGAAATTGGAATTTAAATCGAAAATATGTATCTTATTATAATTTAGGAATATAAACATGTATTTCGAGGATGACCAAATTTTTTTTTTGGTCCAAAGGCCATTTTACATATGCTTGTTTGTTGCATGAAATTATCAAAATCAATTTATCGAATTTCAACTTTACTTTGCATTTAAATAATTCTTACATGAACTTTATACAATATTAAAATACGATTTTTATCATAATTCAAAAAGTTCATCAATATTATTTCTCATGTTATAGTCATATTGCTGATATTATTATTCTTGATCAAATCTAAAGTCGTCTCTACATAATTATATAATGAAATTTTTTTTTTTTTGAAGAAAAAAAATATATTAGTTTAAGAAAAACAAAATCCATTATTTTTATATCAAGACTTTATTTAATATGGTTGGGATTGTACGGTTTGGGGTCTTCTCTACATTATTATATAATGAAAAATATGTATTTTTTGAAGAAAAAAAAATAGATTAGTTTTAGAAAAAGAAAATGCATTATTTTTATTTCAAAACTTTATTTAATATGGTTGGGATTGTACGGTTTGGGTCAAATATATATGCACAGTTTTTTTTATATATAATTTGTTGCCATTTTAAAAGTAATTTCATTATGACTTCCTTATAGAAGTCCTGGTTCGTATTAGAAAAAAACTCGACTAAGCGATTTTCACAATCTTCTCTTGATGCCAATTTCTTATCACTAAGGTTAAAAAAAGATAGTAATCGCTTGGTGCCAGGTCCGGACTACAAGGTAGATATGTCAAAACTTTCCAACTTCTTGTTGGTAGTTGATAGTAGAGGTCCAAATTTAAAGTTTGGCCATATGTATGCAGCTCATAGTAGATGATTATTTCCCAGTCCAACTAAATGCACAGCAAAACCTTCCTGACCGTTAGTCCTGGTTTTGCCACCGTTTGAGCCGCTTCACCGCATTTTGAAGTTTGATGATTCTTTTTACACAATATTGTCGAGCGTGACCCATTTTTTCTCATCCCCAGTCACCGTTTGTTCGGCCAAGGCTTCGCAGATGGAAATTCGATACATCATATTTTTTGCGTCAATTCGTGTGGCACCCAAGCATCTAGCTTCTTTTTGAATCCAACTTTATGCAGCTGGTTTAAAAGGTGTTTTATGGTCGATCTTAAGCTTTTAAATTCGAACCATAGGGCGATGTTACGACAGCCGGTCTTCTTCGATCATTTGCATGATTTTATATGAATTTTCGATAATAAGCCTACCTTTACGAAATAAATTTTTAACATCGAATATACTGGAACGGAAACGACAAAACCAAAATTGTGCGTAATTGACTGTGGCGATATCGGGGACCATGCATAATTTCAGCCGCCTGGCTTGCATGTTCGCCTTTAGCGAATTTTCTCTTTGTTAACTTCCATCTTTTACACCATATAATTCAAAACTGAATCGACAATCAAAAAACTACATTTTTTTTTTTTTTTAGTATGAAATGTCACTTTTCCAACGAGTACAGGCCTGAACTTGTTTGATCAATACTTTATGAGATATATATTACTTAAGAAATCCACCAAAAAAATAATGGATTACTTCACAATATTAATTTATTATTCAATAATGAAAATTTCTTTTCATATTATTTATTTAAACAATATGATTCCAAATATCATATAGCACACATAAATAATTAATAAAATTTCAAATAAAAATAAATATAAAACTTACGAATTATTAAATTATAAATAAATATTAATTATTATAAATCATAAAAGAGAAGAAAAAAAAAACAAAAATGTTACATTGCCGTTGTATTTAATATACATCCAGATCTAAGAAAATATAAAATATAAATGGATATATGAAAGAGAAAAAAAAATTTAATAAATGTCATATCCATGATGATTTTTGACAATCGAAAAGGCTCAAAATTAACGAAGTTCACTGCAGCACTAAACATGCAACCATACCTATGCATATAAAACACAAGCTCATTATTAGAGCACACACTTTTAAAATGTCAATCTATACATAATTATACAAACGCATATATGGCCCCAGTCCGCTTTAAATTCACATGAAATCATAAATTGAAATGGTAAAATAAACAATATGAAAATTGCAACTAACACAATAATCGAACATATTTTTCCATGTATCGCCATCCACATTTCCTGAATTAGATTTCACAAAATAATAATACACATTTATTGACTTATATACAATATATATTAAATATTAATTAATAATATAATATTTTTATTTCTCTTTTCTTTAATCTATATATCTGTCAACTAACTTACCATACAGGATAAAAAAAAAAGAAAAGAAAAAAAGAAGAAAAATTGACAATTCATTTACCTTGGGTGGTGGTCAATATAATTTTCATCCGATTTAATCTAAATAATCCGAAAATTTAATTTAAACACAAAACAAGAAACCAAAAATTGTCACTTTTATATAAAAAAAATGTACATATGATTTTATTTAGAAAAATTATATTATAAAAGATTGTTCGATAACTTCTCGAAGCGTATGTATGAATCAATCTCGCGTACTAACTAAACACCGATAACATTTCATTGTGTCTTCTTCTTGAATTTTTTTTTTTAAATAAAAATTCTCTCCCTACCTTTTAAACTTCATAATTCATTTATTAAGCGGCAAATTCAAATTATGATTTTTCAAGATGCCAATTTTGAATTTTTTTTTTTTATTTTTTAACATAAATCTTTTTAATTACTCTTTGGAATGAATAATATAATATAATATTATCATATTTATCACAACTTTAAACTTTTATATATCAAGAAGAAATAACAAAATCTAATTACAGGCACATTTTCAATTTAGTACTGTAATTTTAAAAATAATTAAAATATATTTTCATAAATTTGCTGATATATTAAATAAGAGACTTCATAATTCATTTATTAAGCGGCAAATTCAAACTATGATTTTTCAAGATGCCAATTTTGAATTTTTTTTTTTTATTTTTTAACATAAATCTTTTAAATTACTCTTTGGAATGAATAATATAATATAATATTATCATATTTATCACAACTTTAAACTTTTATATCAAGAAGAAATAGCAAAATTTCTAATTACAGGGCACATTTTCAATTTAGTACTGTAATTTTGATAATAAATTTGCTGATATATTCAATAAGAGAAATTCCAGGAAACTGAAGAAAAAGAAGATGAAGAAGAAGAAGAAAAACTCCAAATTGGACAAATAAAATTTTGTTACTTATTATGCAGGCTGGGGCTCATTTTTATATTAAAGTTTTCACAAATTATAACAGTTATTTTACATACTGTTCTCCTGTGAACAATTGATATTATTTAAAAATAAAAGGAGAAAAAAACAACAACAATAAAAACAGAAAGAAAAAAAAACAAACAAACAAAAAAAAAAAAAATACCGGAAAGAATATAAAACTATATATATATATATATATCATCGTCAATTGAGTGAAAACTTATATACATAAATATTAATAATTAATAACTATTAATTTTAGCTAAAGAAATTATGAATTTTCTCCATTAAAAATCGAACTTTTCTATAATAAAAGAATAAAAGATGCAATTTCCCAGGTCATTCCAAAGAGGAGGAGGCAATTAGATTCCGAATCTGATATTTGCTAACGTTACTCTCATACGCACTTATATGAACACCATGCGTGAAAACATGTATTGTTCTCTTACTGTCCGTTTTCCACCTATACAATCTGTCTCATTTGCTCTGGAAACGCCAATAATCATGTGCTCACTTTTTTTTCATACACTACCATACATGTTTGGCGGCCATATTGACAACGATTTAGACTCTTCCCTTTTATTGTATTTGACAGCGACGAAGAATATACTCACTTTCAATTAAATATCGTACATCTATTTTTAAAAATACAAAACGAAGTATATGAAAAACACAAGAGATTTAATCATTTGCGCTGATAGCAATTGCAGCACAACAAAATATTGCCAAAAGGTTACAAGTATGCGAGAGAGGAAAAGTTGCTCAGTTTAGTAGTTGTTAGCTTTTTTTTTTCGCCAGAAGTTTAGCTTTTTTTTTTTTTATTATTCTTGTAAATTTTGAAGAAGAAAAAAAACCCTTTTTATCCAATGCTATTAATCAATCACAACAATGAAACGTACATGCAAATTTCTGTTGAAATTTTAAGGAATTGATCATTAACATTTTGATAGATATTTTGCCCAAAAAAAGAATTGAACGAGTTTTCATTGTCACTGAAATATTTCCCCCCTTTTCCAGCAATGGTACAAACATTCTTTGTAACCAACATGTATCCACACACATACACACACACACACACACAACAAACACATCCACAAGCATTTAATGAAAATTGCTCCGTTAAATGCACACACAATCAAGAACAAAAAACAATTACCGCAGAAATATTAAATTGTATTTGTATTAAAATTGAACTAACTCATTTATTTTGCTCTTTTATTTATTCCACAAATTTAAATCATAAATCATTTTATCACACAGCATTCCACTAATAGATACTAATTATATAAAATTTTCAACAAATATTTTTTTTTTAAACATACGACGATCCATTGATTGTATCCGCGAATACACCAACCACTACACATATACACAAATCGTTATATTTTCGCGTGCGTTGGAGGAATTTAGCTATCGGCATCTCATTCTGACATAATGATCATAACAATTGCAAGAACCTAACCTCAATTTATATACAAATGTTGGGGTCCCCATAGACAAACTTTTGCCAACAGAATTTTACATTTCCATCAGAATAAGAAAATGAGCACTTTTTTTTTCTTTTCTTTTAAAAAAAAAAAGAACTAATTCTATTACATAGATTTTAATTGAAATTTAATGAATTTATTATATAAAATATATATTGCAATAGAACATTTAACACAGTAACATAATTATATAAAAAAAAAAAAAAAAAAATTGAGATATATACATGTGTTTTTTTTTCTTCTACACCGTTTAATTTTCGTAGATATTTCGATTAAGAACAATCGCGAACAAAATGAACGACACGCAAACGAAGAGTCAGCCTGGCGGCCGCCTAAAACAACAGAACTTGGGCGAAAGAGATGCCATCGAAATTAAATTTCATCATCAATCTACCATTGGGTATTCCATAAATAATTTTATTCACTCAAAACCATATTAAACAACATTAAATAAACGTAAATAAATAAAAGTCTGTTTTACCTGAGAATAGTTCAATAATTCTGATATGTTCCAAATGAAATAATTATTATTTTCAAATTAAATGCACAAAAGTCTTATTAAATCACATAATATATAATTCAATAATAACAACAAAAAAAAAATTATAAACTGTTCTTCGCGAAGAAAATATATTTATTATTTTTTTTTTTTTTTAACAATCTCCCAACTTATCGGCACTTATACACTCTATACGAGCACCGCGACATGACTAACCAAAAATATTCCGAGTACTCAGCAAGTAAACTTATTTAACGTATATCTAACTTCATGCCAGTTATCAAATTCTAAATCGGATGACTGACGTTCAAAATAAAAATATTTCAACTATATTTATTCCAATAACCATCAATATATGAAAAATTTATAAAAATCGTATGTAAATAAAATGGAAATTTTCACTTATATTAATAATTTGAATATACCATATAATCAATATATTAAATAGAAAATAAGATATATTTTCAAAACTCTCAAGCTCATATCTATTAGAGTTATACCATATAACATCTAAGAAGAAGACAATTTTAATTAAATTTCATAAGTGATGAAATATATTTTTTTATTAATAATAAATATATCTTATATCGTAATGGAAAAAAACTGTTATATAAAGGCGAAATTTATTTAATAAAAACAAACATCAATTTTATACTCTTGCAGAGGACAAAATCTTCAAAATCTTATAGAAATGCACAAAATGCCTATGTTTTCATTATACATTCTTTATAGTTTTATTTAAAAAAAAAAATTAATTAAACATAATTAATCAGTAATTAAAATTGATTTGAATTATATTTAATTTGGTTTATTTGAGGGGAAATATGATAATTTTTTTTTAAAGGTATTTTAGTTGTCGTCGGAACTCTGCTTCTACAAATATGAAAACATTCTTTAATGCTAAACACGCACATCTGTTATTTATACTACTTTGAATACCATGCATGTGTTAGCCTAATAATACCATCTAAATCTCAGCTGAAAAAAGCTGGTATTCGATGAATATTCCTTGTATTGAAGTCAATTCAAAAAACACAAAATACGAAACGTCAAACTTTACCATGAACGGCTGCGTGTTAACAGTTAGTATTCTCTATAGTATCTTTGGGTTTATATCATGGATACCAGATAGCATCAAGAAGCAAGATACACCAACAAGGGAAGCAATCAGTACCGGGAAAACTTACAATGCCACGGTCGAAACAAGAATGACTCATAAGCAAGCATAAAATTTTTTCGAACCCAAATGCGTATTTTTACGCGCGCATTTATTGCCGTAAGTGTTTACATGGGATGTAAATCAGTTTTTAGGCGTATGGGTATAGAATAGATGTTAGACGACAAGTGTTGCTGTTAACATAAATACTCGTTTGGAAATATATAGATTATAAAAGAAATTAGAAAAATCTGTCAAAATGTTGGAAAAGATGTTTACAAACATCTTGTTTTGAGTATTTTGACAATCGATTATGTACAAAATAATACAATAAGATAATAAGTAATTTTTCAATGGCCCCGATCCCTATCATCTTTTTATTTTGAAACACTTTAATTTTACTACCCTTAAATTAAAAGAAGAGAAAATTGATTATCTGATTGAATTGATGTCACATTAAATAAAAATAATATGATAGTAAATAAATATTATTAATAATAATTTAATATTGAAAGTAAATTTTGTACAATTTATTAATATTGCAAAATGGGTTGGAATTTACATTTCTACCAGCTCAAACTAGAGCAGGCACATTTGTCGCAAAATGGGATACCAAACTTATACGCAATTATTTATATTGCGTATATGCGTATTGTTATCACTTGTAAAATGATCCAAAGGGTTTTATAAACCACAAGGCGTTTTCCTTTGGACCAATTTTGCTACTCCGCGGTAGATGACCAAAGTAAAGCAAAATTCTAAAATCTAGTAGAAACATAACCTCAAAAAAGTCAGCAACAATACTGAGTTTACTCACACATAAACAATAAAAACTTACCGTATATGTATACGCAATTTTGTGTACAAATTTTTATTGGGGGATATGACTGTCAAAATTTTTTTATGTAGACACGACACCCACTGCCATCTATTTGTCGTAATGGAAATTTATTTAATTGCAAAAGCATAATTTATATTTATTTTAATTCACTTACTGGAATCAAAAATACAATTTAAATACAACGATAGGTCATTTTTATTTTTTGTACAATCTTTTGATACGAAATGGAATTCTATTTTAGGTTTATTATACATTTCGTAAATATCAATCAAATATAAACCGCCTCAATTTTGTAGACTTTCGGAGAGTTTGAAAACTTTAATTCTCCATGAAAGTGGAGACTTGGGGGTTAGCTTTATCTTTGTGAATCCGATGTTGACAGTTCAATGTTTACCATAAAATAGTACAGTGCCGGTGTATATAAAGTGTGTGTAAGAAAGTTTAAGGGACCGAATTTTTCTGTCTATTTTCCATTGCTGTTTTCATTGTGTTATAATAAATAAAGTTTATTCTTCGGTAAGCTTATTATTTATATAAATTTGTTTTGATTACTCTGTTAGACCATATTATAATGCATTTACTAAATAATATTGTTTTCATTTTTTTTTAGAATATAAGTTATTAATTATTTTAATAACATTGAATTTTTCATTTTCTATTTCTGTTTTAAAGCATTTCTTTTAATTTTTCTCAATGGAATACAGCTTTTATCGTATCTTCTTTTTCTCAATGGAATACAGCTTTTATCGTATCTTCTTAAAAAAAAATTCTTGATTTATCTATGCTTGTTTTATCCTAGTTTTTTTTCTAAATTTCAAAATTGTAATTAGTATTTTGTTTTTGTAATTTACCATATATAAAAAAGAAATATAATTTAAAAATTTTGACATATATTCTAGATAGTGAAGTATAATTTGATTTAGCTATTTGAAGAAAATGTATACTAGCTAGTATATTGTACGTTGGCCAAAGGAAATATTATTTTATCCAAAAGGAAATATTTAATGAAAGCTCCTTATTAATGGGTAATTAGTGAATAGTATGGAAAATATTTTTAGTTATTAAAAGTCATGAGAATGTGAAATTTTGACGTTTTCAAATTTTGTTGCACACCGAAAATCCGCATGTCTAACTGAGCCTATAGGCAGAGCGCTATTTGCCAACGATAGACAATCTGTCGAACTTGTGAGTACTGGAAATGAAGTTTATTTAAAAAATTCTGTTATTATTGCCTTATATTAGATTAATGATTCTTACATTAAAGAATACCTGGATAGGCCTTTACCGTATATGTATACGAAATTTTGTGGCTTAATTATTGCGAAATCGTAATTCATATATATAGCCTGGTATGCAGCTCGAGCTAAGATAAATTTTCATACAATTTTTCGCTAGCGAAATCGAAATCGGAAAATTTAGCTCACGATTTCGCCGGGCAGTACGCAGCTCGAGAGTGAAATGAAAGTGAAAAGGAGAGTGAATCTACTGAAAAGTAGATGGCGGCATTGATAAGTCTCCACGCGATTTCACTTTGGTTTTCACTATAAAGCCTGGTATGCAGCTCGAGCGAAGATAAATTTTAACGCGATCTCCACTACTCTCTCATTTAGCGCAGCTAAACGAGAGTGAACCCCAAACGTCAAAATTTAGCTAGCATTTATCTTTGATTATTGTTCCGTGCATTTAATTGTAGCGAAAACCAAAGTGAAATAAATTTTTTCAACGCAAAATTTACTGACAGAAGTAAAATATAACCTCAAAATAGTCAACAACAATACTGAGTTTACTCACACATAAACAATAAAAATTGAGTTTATTCACACATAAACAATACTGACAGAAGTATGACTCTTCAACATAACCAACGAACCCGGTAAGCTATCTATTTTCATTTTAGGAACTAAAATCCCCTTACTGTAAATTGTATGCATAACTACTCATGCGAACTACTCATTTGTACGAGCAAGAGTAGCTGCGAGTAGTTAGAAGTACAGGGTGGTTTATCTAGCGGTTGCAAATTTAAGAGTTACATTTTAAAGAGTTAATAAAAAAAAACTAGTGTATATTTTTTCAAATTTCCGGTTTTATTAGAACAATTGAACTTTGAAATTTAAGAATGAAACACAACATCATTTAAATGACTGCCAAGGTTGGCCTTACAGTACCCCATTCGCTCGACCCAATTTTTCAGTATATTTTCGATTGTCTGGGCCTGTATCTCTTCAATGGCAACTTTGATTTCGTGTTTCAAGGCCTCAATTGTCTCTGGATGGTTTGCGTAATATTTATCCTGAACGGCTTCCCACAGAAATTAATCCAACGGGCTCAAATCACAGCTCCGAGGCGGCCAATTGACATCAGAATTTTTGCTGATTATTCGGTTTTCGAAAGTTTCCAATTTGCCCAATGGAATACAGCTATTGTTTTCTTGTTGTTTGGACTTCCGCCTTTAATTTGGTAAAAAATTATATCGTTTAGCTATAAAGTTTTGTTCTCATCCAAATTTCAAAATGGAAGGACAAGACGTTCATTTTAGATATATTTTATTGTATTATTTCCGAAAAGGCAAGTCGCCGATGTGGTCTCACGGCTGCGCTTGTTTTCATTTTAGATATATTTTATTGTATTATTTCCAAACACGTCGCCGATGTGGTCTCACGGCTGCGCTTGTTTTCCGGTGTGAGCAAACGCGGCACCCATCGCGCCGACAGCTTTCTCATGCCCAGTTCTTCGTGTAGAATATGATGCACCGTTCCTACTGCGATGCCCGTTCAACACGAGATCGTGGACTTTTTTAACGTTTTCCTCCGTAGCAGCCGTTTTCGGGGCACCTGGGCGTGGCTCATCAAAAACCGACGTGCGGCCACGAACAAACTCGTTGAACCAATTCTTGATGGTCGCCATCGAAGGAGAAGAGTCACCATACACAGCATCCAAGCGATCTTTGATTTCGCTGCGCACTTTCTCTTCCAAAAACAAGAATCTAATCACCGAACGATATTGTTCTTTTTCCATTTTTGTGCAACCGACCAAAACGCTCGCTTTCAAATGCTCTCAAAACAAAATTACCAGATGTATAAGCTTAAATCCGCTGTTTTTTAGTCAAACAAAAAAAAATAGAAGGCAAAAACATATTTATTCAAAGTACTTGCCCTCGCTAGCTACACATTTTTCCCATCTCTCGGGGAATTTGTGGATACCACGCCAAAAAAATTCCTTCTCGAGGCAAACCACTCATCAAGCCATTTTCGGACGTCTTCGTAAGAATCGAAGTGCTGCTCAGCGTGCGCATGGCCCATCGACGAAAACAGGTGGTAGTCGAAAGGGGCCAGGTCTGTTGAATAAGCGGGAAGGGGTAGCACCTCCGCGTTGAGTGTCTCCAAGTAGTTTCGGACCATTTTTGACGTGTGCGATGGTGCGTTGTCGTGGAGGAAAATCAGCTTGTCATGTCTTTGTTGATAATCCGTCCTTTTTTCACGCAGAGGATTTTCTTTTTTATCTGGCGGGCAAGATTTCGCATGTGTTTTGTCGTCCCTCCATCTGACTATCGTTCAATTCATGCGGCACCCATTTTCCAATCTTTTCAATCTTCTCCATGGTACGCAGACGCATGGAAATGGCTGGTTGAGTAACACCCAATTGCTCTGCGAGCATTTTTTGCGATTGGGTATCGTCTTTTTCCAAAAGAGCCTGCAATTGATGGTCCTCAACCTTCCTAGGCCGATATTCACGCTTCTTGTCTCACAAGTCAAAATTGCCGTCTTTGAACGTTTCCGATAAAGCACTGTCACCATAGGTCTCCATAAGCATTCGATGTGATTCGGCAGCCGATTTCTTCAAATTGAAGCAGAAAAGCAGAACTTCCCGCATATACTCTTTTTCTGACACAAAACTAGACATGATTACCAAAGGCAAAATGTATGTTGTTGTACGAAATTGCTGACAATGCACACTGATTAATGATGACAGATGTCAAACTCATAAAAAAAGTATGGCGTACCCATGGTAGCGTAATACTCTCACCCACGCCATCTATGACCAAACAGTGGATTTAAGATTATACACCTGGTAATAACAAGTACAGATCTGTGTGCTCTGATTGAGTGTACCCCATTCCCGTGTCAATTACATACGAATATTTATTTTTATTCGATGTGGAACTATTTATTTTTCATTCTCGTTTAATAAATGTATTAAGTATTTAGATATATATGTGTAAGTAGGTTATTATAAAGGACACGCAAAAGAATGTTGATGTATTAAAATATTTTACTATTAGTAATAAATTTGTATATTAAACTAAAGTATTAGGAGTCTATTATGAATTATTATAATTATTTTAATATTCACGAATTTCATGTTATCGATAATCTCAACATTTCGAGATTGTCGATATCTAAGTCACATGATGTACGAGGTCTGTTCAAAAACTATCACGAATTTTGTGTTTTTTTTCTTCAAAAATTATTTATTTATTCATGAATATCTATTTGGTCCCCTTCAAAGTAATCCCCACCACATATTATACACTTGGGCCAAAGTTTTTTCCAATCCTCGAAGCACTTCAAAAAATCATTTCCTTTGATGTCGTCTTTATCTCCTCAATCCTAGCGTAGCGTCGTCCTTTCATGGGGCACTTCAGTTTCGGGAACAAGAAAAAGTCATAGAGGGCCAGATCTGGGGAATACGGTGGCTGCGGCATTATTAGTGTGTTTTTTTTGTACCAAAAATTCGCGCACAAGCAACGATGCGTGATCAGGGGCGTTATCATGGTGCAAAAGCCAATTTTTGTTCTTCCACAAATCCGGGCGTTTCTGGCGGATGGCTTTGCGCAACTTGCATATACCTTGCAGGTAATATTCCTTATTGACCGTTCTACCCTGCGGCAAGAACTCATGATGCACCATGCCCCAGCAATCGAAGAAACCTGTAAGCAAAACCTTCACATTCGACCGAACTCAGCGCTTTTTTCAGTCTTGGTTCGTGCGGCAGCTTCCATTGGGATGATTGAGCTTTGGTTTCCACGTCATAACTATTAACCCATGATTCGTCACCAGTTATGACCCTCTGGAGCAAATTGGGGTCGTCGCAGACAGAGTCCAACAGCTTCTTAGCAATGTTAATGCAATGCTGTTTTTGGTCGAAATTGAGCAATTTTGGTACCAATTTCACGGCGATCCGTCTCACGCACAAATCATTGGTAAAAATCGAATGGCACGAGCCAATCGATATGTTTAAGTCCTCAACAACTTCTCTAACGGTGATTCGACGATTGGCCAATACTATTTTCTTCACTTCATCAATGTTTTCGTCTGTTGTTGTCGTTCCAATCTTCTCGGCCATCTAAGAACATTTTGTATCACCGATAAACGTTGCTTCGGTCTAAGGTAGCTTCACCATATACCACAGTCAACATTCGGAATGCGTTCGCGCAATTAATTTTGTCTTTTACACAAAATTTGATACAGATTCTTTGATCCATTTTTTGGAATGGGCAAAAATCGTAGACGAACTAAAACCAGTACAAGCAAAGCAGCTGTCAAAAATTAACTGAACATTCAAAATGGCCGAACTTGTCGGCATAAGTGATAGACATGAGTACCAACATAATGACAAAAATAAAAATCGAAAATCGAATATACGTAACCTGCGGAAATTCAAAATTCTTTTTCAAAATACTTTTATCGATATTCTCTGGGTTAGATAGACTTCTTAATTCTAGCATGGGGGTTGGGATAAAATAATTAACAAAAAAAAAAAAAATTAAAACAATTTAAACAACGAATAAAACTGCACTTTTATTTATATTTAATGTATATATATATATATATATATATATTTATATACATATATGTATATATATTTTACTTATAATTTTAATATTATCCTTTATTTTATCATTTTTCAATACATTTTTCTCTAAACGATCTATATAAACGATATAACTATATATTATATACCATATATATATCAATATATATACACATATATATTTATATATATATAGTCATTTTTATTTGTTTTTTTTTTTTTTGGTTTTTTTAAAATTATTTTTTCTTTTAATTAGTCTCTAATTGATTTTTAGCCAGTCTTTCTTGTTGCACTCAAACCCATTTAAAAAATATATTATACAATTATAATTTATCTATATACACATATACATTGCTTTAAGGTGCACATATATGCGCATATGTGTATGCATGTAGGTATATATAATATTTTTTGGCTTGTATCGTTTAATAATATTTCTGTTTGTTTTTGAATAGTTTTAATATAACATTTTTATGTTTGAATTTATTTATTATGCATGAAAATAATTTTCCCATTTTTAATAATATAATATATATTTGTGTGTATGCACATGTTGTAAAATTCTTCTTTTTTTTATTTTAATTATTTATAACAGAATATGCATTTAAAATATTATTTAAATATTTCGCAAAATTTCGATTTGTTTGTTTCGAAATAATTCGCAAAAAAAACCATAAATACTATATTCAACCAATAAAAATGAACAATATTTTATTTTATCTTTTTTTTAATAATATAAATTAATGATTGTTTTTTTACATATTAAATTGTCTTTTTAGGGCATACTATATACCAGTATTGATATTAAAAGATAAGAAATCTTGGAAAAAAAATATACGTCCATACATTTTTTGTGTTGGAAATAGGCATTTAACGAATTATTGTGTAAAATAATATATATATTTTTTTTTATAATTGATCAACTTATGTACAAACATGTTTATTAAAGTGTCAATTTTAGATGCAGAAAATAAAACCTATTCGAAATGAGGGTGTTATTTATTAAAATTTACTATGAAAATTTAGTTTTTAATTTTTATTTAGAAATATTTATTTAAGATAATTTTTTTTTTACATTTTTTTTTAATGCGAAACAATTTTTTAATTTTCATATAATTAAAAATGTGTGTGTGTTTTTTTTTTTAAATTATAAATATAATAACTAAAGCGTATATAATTTTCAAATTATATTATTAATATATATTTCGTTTTAGATTATATTAAAAAAGAAATTAAATACAAGTCTAAAATGTATATGTTAGTTTGAAGAAAATTTTCATCAAATAAAGAATATCATTACTGTTCGGTTTTTTTTTTGACTTACACATACATACGAGTACATACAAATAAATGATTATATGCGAGTATAAATAAATTTTTGGAAATTTTCAATTATAATATTTTGACTTTACATACAAAAAAGGGAAAATTAAAGGAAAACCCTGATTTAGCGGACACTCAGAACGGACGAAGTACCTTTTAGTTATCTCATTTCAATAAAAATTTTACTAGAAATGATTAGAAAAAAATTTCACGAAGTATGAAATTTAATTAATATCTGAGATATTTCAAAATATTTTTTTAATTTTAAAACATTCATGCTATGTTTTGTAATTTCTTTTTTTTTTTTTAAAGCTCACAACAGAGAATAAATTTGAAATTTTCTTACTTATTTCAGACAGTTTTTTTTCCATTTTGTTTTCTTTTTAATTAAATAGTAAATAATTTATACACATTTAATTGTTGAAAAAAAAGAAAAGAAGATATATGTCCAATAAAAATAATTTATATTTCTAGTATATATACATATTTATCTATTGAAACTTTTAATTACGTACGTTTAGTAAATGTGAACATTTTAAGGAAATTGCCGCAAAATAATTATATGTTAGAATGTTTTTAATTTAGTTAAGAAAAGAAAAGAATATAGAAAAAATTAGTGTTATCACAGTCAACTTTTATACTCTTTAGAATTGTATCTCACATACACTTATATGAACAGAAAAATGTTTTTAATTAATTTTGTAATAAAAACTAATTTTTAATTAATATATTTTACAAGTGAGAATAGAGGATTTGAATAAATTTATTTGAAATTTTTTTACTTTTTCTTTACTAATAAATTAAGTTATTTGATAATTGTTTTTTTAATATTTATTTCCTTTAATTCTGTGTAATTTTCAATTAAAAGTGATTCGTGACTTAAAGGTAAGTAAGCATGAGTGGTTCTATCATTATTAAGACTGCCTAGATTTGAGTTTATCCCGACGGCAATTTTTAGCATATAAAGATTATATCGATATTACGATGAAGGAGCCGCCGTTACGGTCAATGGTGAGCGCTATCGTGGCATGCTAAACGATTTTTTGTTTCCAAAAGTTGAAGAGAATGGCATGGACGACATTTGGTTTCAACAGGACGGGGCCACTTGCCACACAGCCAACGTAACAATCCAACTTTTAGGCACTGCTTTCGAAAACTGAATAATCAGCCGAAATTCTGATCTCAATTGGACACTCCGGAGCTGTGATTTGAGCCCGTTGGATTATTTTCTGTGGGGAGCCTTGAAACACGAAATCAAAGTTGCCATTGAAGAGATACAGGCCCAGACAATCGAAAATGTACTGAAAAATTGGGTCGAGCGAATGGAGTACTGTAACGCCAGCCGTGGCAGTCATTTAAATGATGTTGTGTTCCATTCTTAAGTTTCAAGCTTCAATCTTTCCAATAAATCCGGAAATTTTAAAAAAATATACACTAGTTTTTTTTAAATTTACTTTTTAAAATGCAACTTTTAAATGATCCACCCTGTATGTGTGGATCAGAGAGAGGTGTACAAGAGGTCATCATTAAGATTAAGATGACGGCATAAAATCTTGGGCTGCACATAAATGAAAGTAAAACAAAGTACCTGATGGTATCTTAAGCGTCGTTGACAGTAATAATTAGCACTTGTCGCACATGGAAAAAAAGCATAGCTTTGACAGGATAACAACATCGAGAAGGAAATCCTCAAGGGCGCACAGCTTATACGATAACAACATCGGGAAGGAAATCCTCAAGGGCGCACAGCTCGAAAATCCTGACAATAACATCGTAGCTATTGTTGTACAGGACACAAGTCTAGCCAGTCCTTATGAGTTCTTCAAAAACTTGAAAAGTTCTCACTAAAAACCATTGTAAACTATTGTTCGCATTCGATTGGAGAATTCTTCCAAAAATTTTTCGTCCCCGACATAAGAATGGACGATTCCGGAGTCTATTCAACGACAATTCCGCAGCCTATTCAACGACGTAGCCGCCCAGTTGTGGATAAAATGAAGCTCAATAGGTTGCGGGGAGCTGGACACTTAATCCATATGGATGAGGAAGGTCCAGTCTGAAAAGTCTATTAGTGGCTCTATTTATGGTCTCAAAAGACGAGGTAGGCCCTGACTTCGATGCAGCACCGGCGTAAACCAGGCCTCCAAAAGCATGCAGGGAATTATGAACTGGAAAATCGCCTGATGGTCTCTTAGGCGTCGTAGACAGTAATAATTAACAGTTGTGGCATATGAATAGAAGAGCCAAGCTTTGACAGGGTTAAATCTTAATCTAATATGGGGTCAAGAGACGCGTACTATAACAACATCGAGGAGGAAATCCTCAAGGGCCCACAGCTCGAAAATTCTGACAATAACATTATAGTTACTGATGTACAGGACACAAGTCTAGCCAGTCCTTATGAATTGTTCTGTAAACTATTGTCCGCATTCGATTGGAGAATTCTTCCAAAATTTTTTCGTCCCCGACATGAGAATGGACGATTCCGCAGCCTATTCAACGACGAAACTCTCGAGCGCAACCGTAATCGCCCAGTTGTGGATAAAATGAAGCTCAATAGGTTGCGGGGAGCTGGACACTTAATCCATATGGATGAGGAAGATCCAGTCTGAAAAGTCTATTAGTGGCTCCATTTATGGTCTCAAAAGACGAGATAGGCTCTGACTTCGATGCAGCACCGGCGTTAACCAGGCCTCCAAAAGCACGCAGGGAATGTCGAACTGGAAAACCGCGTTGCGAAACCTGAACGTCTGGAGTTCGTTGAAGTCTCAGCAGACCAAGACCGGACTCCCGCGATTATCGTGCCATTGATGATAATAGCTGTCTTCCCTTAGACCAATTTTGCTACTGAGCAGTATTTCGTAGTAGATGGCCAATGGAACGCAAAATTTACTGACACCAGTATAATATAACCTCAAAATAGTCAACAACAATACTAAGTTTACTCATACATAAACAATAAAAACTGAGTTTATTCACACATAAACAATACTGACAAAAATATAACATTTCAACATAACCAACGAACCCGCTAGGCCATCTATTTTCATTTTGGAAACTAAAATACTCTACCGTAAATTGTATGACCTAACTACACATACTATTGCAATGTACTGATTTGTACGAGGTAGAGTAGATAATGACACCTAAAACTACTGCTCAATAGCAAAATTGATCCAATTGAAGACAGCTAAATGATGAATATTCAATTTATTTGCATTTTTTATGAAGATTTATTTGTATGTACGCATAATATATTTATCTAATAACTACCAGTTAATATTATTCATTTTTTTTTTTTTTTTAGAAATATATTTGCTTTCTTATAATTGTTTTTTTTTTTTTTTAAATATTGTTTAGATGATTGATTATTTTTATTTTCGAAATTCAATTCTTTTTTAAAAAAAAAAATACTTTATATTTTGTAATGATACAAAAAAAAAACAACTGAACAAAATTCTACATTAACTACATTTGAAAAAAAAAAAAAATCTTGCAATAAAATATGAAAAGAAAAATTAATATTTTAGCTTTTAAACACTTGGACGTATGTGTATATGTGTGTTGAATATAAGTATATAAAATTATCATTATGTATATAATATATATGTGTATTATACGTGCATAAATAATCGTTTATTGATGTACTGTTTTTAGTAGTATAACAGTTAAGTATTTTAGCCTATAAAATTTATTCAATATAATATTTGCATAGATTTTTGGTCTATTTTGCTTTTTGTTTTTTTCGATACTGTTTTTAATTGGTATTTTATGTATTTATTTATTTGATTTTCATTCATTCGTTTAAGATATTTTATTATTGTATTGATAAGAAACACGTAGGTATTTAGAACAGATACAATTATATTAGTTGAATCAAGTTATCATATTTTTTATTTTTTAAATTTTTTTTTTTTTTTTAAATATATGTTTTAAACATTTTTTGTTTGTTTGTTTGATTTTCTGAAAACATCAATATGAAATACATAGATATACATATATAATAAGTATTTTAATAAATTGTTTGGTTTGTTCACTTTTAGCTCTTTGTTTATTGTATTTTTAATTTTAAATATTATTATTATTATTATTATTAATATTATTATTATAATTTTGTTTGTATTTTTCTGATAGTAACATCAAATATATTTAACTATTTTCTTAGAAGTATATTGTTTTACTATCACTATTATTATGCTTATTATTATTATAATTACTATTATTATTATTATTATTATTATTATTATTATTATTATTATTATTATTAGTATATTGTTACTATTGATATTACATTACTATTAATAAGTACGAGTAGATTATTGTATTGCATTTTAGTTTTGGATTGTATTTTTCTATTTTATGAAATATCTTGATTATAAATAGCAGTTTTTTTTTTAAAAGTAAATTTTCAAATCAATTTTATAGCTTTTCTTGCTATAAGAAAAATCTCTTTTTATTTTGCTATAAGAACTATTTAAAAAAAAAAAAATATTAAGTTTTATTTAATTTTTCTACTATTCTAGTCTGTTTTTTTTTGTGGTAATTTTTTTTTTGTCATCATATAATGCCAATCAGTATTATTTTTATCTTATACTATGGATTTTTTTAAATAATGATTTCTTTTGGTGTTTTATTCTTTTATAGATTGATCTCTTCATTTTATTATAAATTTGTATTTTTCTGTTTGTTTTTTTTTAAATTTTTTATTCAATTAACAATAAATATGATAATAACAAATGTGATACGTAAAGATTATGTTTGGAGTTATGATATTACGATTTTTTTTTGCACGTTTAAAGAATAATAAATTAAGTCTTAGTAACAAATATTTATTATAGTATATAATAGTAGTTTCTATATATTCTATATATATATATTATTTATAATATGGGGTGATTGTATGTATGTAAGAAAATAGTTTTCATTCAGAAATTAACATCTATTATTAAGGAATTTACTAGGAAAGTTTGATATTTGGTAAGCGAATTGAAGTATACTTTTTTTTGCTTTAAATATTTTTTTATTTACTTTTGTTAATTTTCTTTTTTAAATAATATGTTTATATTTTTTATTTCAAAAAATTTTATACATACTACTTTATTGTACAATATTTAAAAATAAAACTAATAATAAAAGCTGTCTACAATAAAAGTGTCGAATTTCATTTTGGGTTTTTTTTTTTGTATAGTTGGCAGTTTTAAAAAAAAATTTTATATGCCAACTGTCAACTTTGGGATTAGTAAATATGGAAAACTGTATGAAAAAACAACGTGTTATTATTGTTAAAACTTATTATGAAAATGGAGAAAGTTTTTTTGAAACAATACGTGAACATCGCGGAATTTTTAGTAGAAATATTGGTTATTTGGTTTTTCTCAAATTAAAAAAAAAATTAGGGAAAACGGTTTGATTCTAGACAATAAGTTACCCATGAGTTCTTGTAGGGGGCGCGTTCATTTGAAACCATAGCCGCAATGAGAGAAAGTATTACTGAAATCTGAAC
Source organism: Atherix ibis (assembly GCA_958298945.1). Taxonomy (NCBI): domain Eukaryota; kingdom Metazoa; phylum Arthropoda; class Insecta; order Diptera; family Athericidae; genus Atherix; species Atherix ibis. The sequence goes on from OY282610.1 coordinate 4,970,985, forward strand.
GGTATCAAGTTCGTCAATATTCATAAGAATTATGCATTTTAAAGTGCAGTACCCAAGTACTCAAACCAGCTGACCATTTTAAACGAAAACAATTCGATAAGTGGTTGATGGAATATCAGCAAGTGAATAACAATTTTGCTAAGGAAATCAACTTTTGACATGAGGTGCATTTTCAGCTTAATAGCTATGGAAATAAGTAAAATTGTCGAATTTAGAGTGCGAAGAACTTAAGAGTGATTCGTAAGAAGCAAATGCATTCACTACGCGTCACTGTTTGGTACTGTTTTTGGGGTGGTAAAAATCCAAGATTGATTCAAGAGAAGCCAGTAAATGGTTTGCGGTATAGCACGATGATAACCAATCCTTTTTTGCTGGAATTGACAGATTTCAATCTTGAAGATTTACAGATCAGAATAGTCCATCAAGGTCGTATGATTTGACACCATGCAACTTCTTTTTTGAAGGTTTTTTTTTTGAGACACATGCGTTTGCCAATAAGCCACCAACAATTAATGAGCTGAAAACATATTATTGCTATAATTGAACCACAAATAGGCAACGGTATTATCTTAAATTTTATTAAAAGGGTAGTAATAATTTGTGATATTAAGAATAATTAGATACAACGTATTTTTCATTAAAAAAGATGGAGTTTGCATGGAAAACCATGGTGTGCATTTGTCTGACATTTTATTCAATACGGGAGCAGGTCAATAAGTACCCACAAAATCACAGAGATGGCGGTTTTAGTATCAAAGCAAGTGTATTTCTGATGAGAACAATCTCTCAGAAGACTACTGTCAATATTGCATGGCTCAGGAGTTTTAATTTTATACGAAAAATTGAGAATGAAAAAGATATCGGCAAAGTGGAAGCGGCGTTTGCTCGCATTGGAAAACAAACGAAATCGTCCTGTCGTTTCAATGGCTTGCTTGGCGCTATTATTATCTTAAATTTTATTAAAAGGGTAGTAATAAGTTGTGATATTAAGAATAATTAGATACAACGTATTTTTCATTAAAAAAGATGGAGTTTGCATGGAAAACCATGGTGCGCAATTTGTCTGACATTTTATTCAATACGGGAGCATGTCAATAAGTACCCACAAAATCACAGAGATGGCGGCTTAAGTATCAAAGCAAGTGTATTTATGATGAGAACAATCTCCGAGAGACTACTGTCAATATTGCATGGTTCAGGAGTATTAATTTTACACGAAAAATTGAGAATGAAAAAGATATCGGCAATGTGGAGGCCGCGTTTGCTCGCATTGGAAAACAAACGAAATCGGCCTGTGGATTCAATGGCTTGCTTGGCACTATTATTATCTTAAATTTTATTAAAAGAGTAGTAATAATTTGTGATATTAAGAATAATTAGATACAACGTATTTTTCATTAAAAAAGATGGAGTTTGCATGGAAAAACATGATGTGCATTTGTCTGACATTTTATTCAATACGGGAGCAGGTCAATAAGTACCCACAAAATCACAGAGATGGCGGTTTTAGTATCAAAGCAAGTGTATTTCTGATGAGAACAATCTCCCAGAAGACTACTGTCAATATTGCATGGCTCAGGAGTTTTAATTTTACACGAAAAATTGAGAATGAAAAAGATATCGGCAATGTGGAGGCCGTGTTTGCTCGCATTGGAAAATAAACGAAATCGTCCTGTCGTTTCAATGGCTTGCTTGGCGCTATTATTATCTTAAATTTTATTAAAAGGGTAGTAATAATTTGTGATATTAAGAATAATTAGATACAATGTATTTTTCATTAAAAAAGATGGAGTTTGCATGGAAAACCATGATGTGCATTTGTCTGACATTTTATTCAATACGGGAGCAGGTCAATAAGTACCCACAAAATCACAGAGATGGCGGTTTTAGTATCAAAGCAAGTGTGTTTCTGATGAGAACAATCTCTCAAGAGACTACTGTCAATATTGCATGGCTCAGGAGTTTTAATTTTACACGAAAAATTGAGAATGAAAAAGATATCGGCAATGTGGAGGCCGCGTTTGCTCGCATTGGAAAATAAACAAATCGTCCTGTCGATTCAATGGCTTGGTTGGCACTATATTTATATAAAACTATTGATAAAACGTGGGTACACCATTACACTTCAAAGATGAAAGAACCATCGGAACAGTGGTTATCTGCACGCGATCCGTCTCCGAAGAAGGCGAAGATGGTGAATTCAGCTGGTAAGGTTATGGCCACGGTTTTTTGGGACGCTGCATCTTTTTTGGAAACGTCGGAACGATAAATGCGTCGTTATTGGTGCGACTGAGCGAAGAACTCAAGTTGTCTATCCTTCTTTACAACGAAAGATCTTTTATACCAAAATAATTATATAAATAAATTCGGCGCTTTTATTGGGACAACGTTTATATTATAGATTTTAAGAAATATTTTTACTAATTATAATAAGAATTTCGTATTATAAAATTTGTTTTATTTTTGGAAATTTTTGCATTGAAATGATAGTTTTGTTTGGATTTTTTGTTGTTGTTAGACACATTTCTTTATTTGTATAATTTTATATTTAAATACGTATGTATGCATATATATATATATATATATATATATATATAGTATATATAATTAATTTTTAAGTTTTGTTTTTATACTTTTAAATAAGAAAATAATTAGTATGTTATTCAGTTTATAATTGGTTTTTGATTTCATTCATTTTTTTATTCAATATGCACGTACATACATGTGTACATAATATAGAGGATTATTATAAATTGAATAATATATTATAATAATATTTGATTTATATTTTGAGATGTAATTCAATCAGTTATGATTATTTTTTCTTTTCTTTTTTTATGATACTATAGAAATATTATTATTATTATATTTTTATTCTTTGGAATAATTTTTGTAATTCTTTGGATAGATTTATTTATTCATTTTAGGTGGGTTCATTTGTCATTTTTATTTTAAACTTATAATTTACTACAATTATTAATTATTATGTAAATAGTAGATTTACTTTTTAATTATATTATGTATATTAAATTTTTTTTTTATACAGATAGTCAATTAGAAAGAAATTTGACTGACTGATAAACGTTTAACAAACGTACACTTTTATTTTCTAATAATGACAATTTTCTTTTTCACTTATATTTTTTAAGTTTAATTGAAATGGATGAATTATAAAATATAAAATAGGATAATTATTTATTTTTTTACTTATATTTTGTTCTATATTATATTTACGATTGAAATTTTTTTTTTATCAATTATAATTTAAATATAAAAAAAAAAAACAACAAAAAAAACATAAATGGAAAAGTATTTTTCTATACAAATACTGTACACACAAAGATAAAGATTTGCACGCCACGCCATCTATTGTATTTTATTTGTACGTGGGTTTTTTTTCTCGGAATATATTAAAGTTGAATTTTTTTTTTCCACATTTATTATAAGAATGAAACAATTTTTTGGATTGCAATTTAAAAACGAACAGCTAAATAAATTATGGCTAGACACAATTAAGCAATCCTTTTTTTTTTTTTTTTTTGATGACATTTAAGAAATTTTCTTTTTTAAATTTTTATGTACATATAAAAGATTTATTCAAAAAATTAATTAAACCATATTAAGTATTATTTAAAAAAAATGTAAAATATAAAATCATTTGGTGCAATATGTGGAAATCGGGTGCAACAAGAAACACATGTCGAATGTAAGTTCGGTGATGTACACAACGAACCAATACTAATAATCTATCTACACGTAATATTATAATCCTTTAATATATATATATATATATATATATAACAATAATTGCTATGTATGTATATAGTTCACTTATATTCTTTTATTTTTGATAACATTTGATCACGTTCAAAGCGTATTTGTTTGAGTATTTATTTATTTGTTTATTTTTTTCCCATTTTTTTTTGTCTTATCAATTTTAGGCAATTCTAAGGAGAGCTTTTAATATTATTGTAGTTCTTTCATATTTTTTTATATGATTAATTCAGCAAAAAAAAATGGAAATTATTATTAAATAAATATAGAAAAGAATATGATTGTTGCTTCCTGTTTTTTTTTTGTTTTTTGTTTGTTCGAAAGTCTTGAAACATATTTTATAAGATTAAAATTTTACCAGCATAATTCTATATGTATATGTATTTATAATTTACCAATTATTGAAATATACTCACATACAATATGTATATGTCTCAAGAATTTTTTTTTTTTTTTTGGCATATACATAAATATATATATATGTGTGTGTGCATGTTTGTGTGTATTTTTGTATGTACATATGTAGGATGCATTTAAATGCTATCAGAAAATCAAGTCTAGATCTAATATTACAAATAATCCTAACAATTTAGATATTGATAATTGATTATGTTGAAATTTTTATTGTTTAAATGATGTATTTATTATTCAGTTATATATATGTATATATCCGGTGGTATTAAGAAATATTTATTAAATAGATAATTTTTTTAGCAATTTTTCGAGCTCGATATATTCAATATTTAGATGGTCTATTTCGATGTAGTACAAATAAGCAAATTCAAATAAAACTATTATACAATATATTTTTTAAAGAAATTATTTAAAAATTTTCCTATATTGATAAATACATACTTGTATGTATGTATTATAATATAATTAAATGAGTAATATAATATTTTTAACTAATATTTAAATAAGCAACATTAAATATTATATATAATACAATATATTTATTTTGATTTATAATGTAAATATTATATTTTTAAAATATTTCTTTAAAAAATATATGAAAAATTAAATATAATTTATTCATAATGACAATGTATAGACGACGGTATTTGCAAATTAATACTAACCATTTGATTTTATCAATAAAATGATGGTAATATTAAGAAAAATTATAATAAAATAAGTAATATTAAAAATATTTTTTTTATATATTAAGAAAAACTAAAGAGTAAGAATAACTAAAGAGAATCAATTAAAATGTTCAAATTTTTTTTTGATAAATATACAATAGTAAGTAGCCTATTAAATATATTAATTTTCATAAAAAATATAATCTTTTTTTTTATATAGATACACTGGAATAAATTAATAATTAATTTTATGTCGTATCAAATCGATTAAGTTCATTTTTTGAATTACTTTTTTTTTCGGTATATTTAAGTATCAAACCATTTGATAGAGTCCTCAATTTTGATAATACCAATGATATTTTTTCTAATTGCCATTATTTAATATTATTAAAAGTAACTATTTTTTTGCACATCGCTTGATGGTAAAGTCTGAAAGTAAAAACATTAGAAGGGACGCTCACTTACAAGAGGCTGAATAGGCTCCTATAGTCATAAGGCTGTAGATTGAACGGTAGCTTCCGAAAAGGTTTCTTATAGAAATATCCTAACTGTCTTAAGTTTATTGAAACTGGTTTAAAGTACAGAAATGAGTACAGAAAATGAGTCATCATCGAATCATGGAAAAAAAATAAGAAATATTTTTTTCACCAGACCATATGAGTAAATTGGTTTAAAATGCGCTGAATAAAATATTACAATTACGAAAACTTCACGTTATAAAATTCAAATATGACTTTAACATAGATTCGGTATTTAATACCATAATTATAAGAAAATCTTCAGCAGAGAGACTAGTAGACCAACCTCATTGTTATATACTAAAAGGGAGAACTTTAACAAGAAAAGAAAAAAAATGAAAGAAATGCTATAAGAGCTGTTAAAATTCATTCATCCTAAATTAAAAACAAAAAACCTTATAACAAATCGACATGCTAGGACCTCAAATATAGCTAACGCAGAAGACATCATTTATATTACTAATAAATTAATCATAATAATTGTGATAGTAACAGAATAGTTATTAATTATTTTTGCTGTCGCTAGATGTCTAAGGAACGTATTGACGATGGAATGGGGGATTCGTGTTGAAGCAGTTAGAATATTGTCTAAGAGTGCGTTTGTGGCCTCTGTGACGTATATCGAATGTATTTATACACTCTATAATTGTTTATTTAAATTTATATTTTAGAATTAGTAATTTATATTTCTTCATTGTTTATTTTATGGAGTTAGTCGATTTGGCAATATAATTTGCCTGAATTTTTTAAGCTTTTACAATTTTATCAATAATATTTTAATATTAAATGAATTGTAAATTTTTTTTTTGTATAATTTTACAGGTATTTTTATAAAATAAATATTTTTCTTAAATGTTATTGTTTTAAACAAAATGTTTTCGAGTTGTTAGTTATTTCTCTTGAAGAAAATTTTTAGGTTAGTTTGATTTTATATGGTATAATTTTTTTTATTAGTTTTTTTTTTGTTTTTTTCTTTCTTTTTTCTTTTTAATTATCTAATACTTATTTCAAAATTGAGCCTATACTCATTTATGTATTGTAAATTAAATAAAATATTGTATCATTCAAATCCGATTGTGCTGTCAGTTAGAGACTTTTCTCCAGATAATAATCATGTCAAATGTTTTATAATAACAATATGTTATAAAAATTAAATAAATAAAACTATGAAATGAAAAACTGCTTTTATTTATTTAACAATATATTTATATTATACAATTCTTTAAGTTTATTTGTTTTATTTTATTTTTTTTTTAATTATCTTTCATAATTTTGAAAGTAATATATTTAAATTAGTTATCAACTATTTAATTAAACCCACCAAATGTTTGTTTATTTTGTTCGAAATGTATAGGGTAGGGGACATGTGTTGGTTATTTTTTCTTTTCTTTAGCATTTAATGTATCTGTCAAAATATACATATCATGATTTTTCTTTTAGAGAACTGTCAAGTATAAAATAGTATAATTTTGGTCATGAAATCATTAGCAAGAGAACAATGTATTTTAAGCATACAAACTTACTACGAAAATGGGCGTTCAGTAAAAATGGCATTTTATTGAAAATCATCTTTAGCGACGAAGTACATTTTCACATTGACGGCCACGTTAACAAATAAAATTGTCGAAACTGGGGAGTGGAAATCCTTTGCACGTGTATGAGATATGAAAAACCGATGCATCCTAAAAAAAAGTCTTCTGGAAGAACGATCAAACAATGATCAATACTAGAAATGCCTGCAGGTCTTGGAGAACCTGAGATACTGAACCGGCTTAATAGTGCCTAGAATTTACAAGGTTTTCTACTGTAGTTGGTGTACTGACCACGTGCTTTTAAAACAAAAAGTGGTACCATCAAGGTGAGATGCCTTTAGCTGAAACGTGATGGCTGTGGTTAATACCTATAACGCGGGAACAGTCTTAGAACCGGACTAAAGAAATACCAGGTCTTGCTACCAACAGTTATGGTAACTGTTAGCACGGTTGTACCTATGATGGATTTATCTGTTTTAGGGACGGGACCAGGTGTCCGAGTTGAAGGTTAGGTGAGTTATCTACGTAGAGAAATCGACGGATGGATTGCTTGATTGCTCCATGGATAAGGGAAGGGTTTTGTTTAAGTAGAGAACAGTAGACTTGGTAAGCTGTGTTCACTTGCCTTTCGAAGGAACCCAAATGTGGCTCATGAAAAGGAGCAGGGATAAAATAGTTAACTGGAAGGCAGGTTTTCTAAATGTTGAGAATGGCTTGCCATTAGAAGAAAACGGTAGAGTTTCACGAGAAGGAGTGAAAGTTGCGTGAGACTTCGCCTGCATGAGGCAATCTGAGCCATGTATCAAGAGGAAGTAGAGGTGGAGAACGTGCATACCGAATGCAACTATCTGAATTTAGTCAGCTGGGGTGGCGAAATCTATTACGAGTACAGGCCTGTGAGCTGTATTCCAACTATGACGGTCGTAGGAGACACATGGTATTATGTCTAACGATAGATATACCACGTTAACTAAAGGATTTATTCTGTTTAGAGTGGTTTATATTATGGTAGAATTATTGAGCCATTACAATGAATTCTGAACAATTTTATGAAGTGATTGTTAATGAGCTTTGGTTTTAATAAAATGGCACTATGAGCTATGTATGTTTTCTTTCAGTTATGACAAAATGAAAACATATGACCCACTTTTATGATAAGTTTTCAACAAAAAAAAAAAAAAAACAACAACAAAGAAAGAAATACACAATATGATATTTAAATAAGTAAACTATTATTTAAATATATAGAAAGTCAATAATATTATTGTTGTTAATTGAAAATTATAGTAAAAATTTAATAGATAAAAATATTTAAAAAAAAACCACTTTGATTTTATCAAATAAATGTGAAGAATATTTAACTAAATCAATCCATTTTTTCCACAATACACTATATATACGTAAATATATATAAATATATATATATATATATTTTTTTTTTAAATAGATTTGTCAGCAGTTTTGAAAATTTCCATATTTGCCAAAAATGCTAACATTTTATATTTGCTACTTTGTATATTGTATTTCGATTGATGTTTGTATATATAGTATATAACATTAATTTAATTTTATCCATCCGTTAAAAATATATACATATGTATATTATAATAACATACATATGTATTTATATTAAATGTCATAGTATATAGTTTAAGATCAATATTTTAATTATTTTATTTATTCCAATTGTTTAAGTTAATTTTTCTCAAATATTCGATTATATTTAATTTGATCTTTACAAATTTATACTTTTCTATACATTCCAATAATTCTATTTTTTTTGTCCATTATTTATTATTTTTATAATGATTATTATTATTATTATTATTATTATTATTATTATTATTGTTTAGATTTGTATTTATTTGTATGATATTATTAATGTTAATTATTATTTGAATTTTTAACATTAGAATTAATAATATTTATATTTTATAAATTGATTTTTTTTCTTTTTTTTGTATTTTTTATTTGCAATATTTTAACTACATATATATATGGTATGTATTAATAATTTTAATTAATTTAAATTTTTATATTATTATTATTATTATTATTATTATGGTATTATTATTTTTTAAACTATTATTATGTCATTTTCTTAAATAAAAAAATATTTTTTATTTTCTTCTTTTATTATTTGTGTATTTCTTTGTCCAATTACTTTAATATCAAATATTTGTATGCATGTATATAAGACGAGTAGTTTAAATGTCGCACTTTTTTACTTGCTATTTCGATCAATATTTTTATGAACTTCTTTCTTTATTCTATATTATACTTACATTTATTTTTACATAATAACATATATGCATGTATGTATAATTTTACACACACACACACACACACACACACACACATATATGTATATATATAAATTTATGTATGTATATATAATAAATAAATTTAGCAATATGTATATATGTATATATGTACTATAAAAATATTTCTTTATTCTTTCATTCGCATATTTATTTAATTATATATTTGTTTTTTGTTTTTTTTTTTTACTTTTGTTTTATTAATTTTTTAGTAGTAATTTTTTCACATTCATTATTAATATTTCTGTCCTTGATTATAATACAATTTTATCGTATTTTTTTTGAATAATTTACCATTAAATCAATCAATATCATTAATTCGTTATCTTTTCTTTCTCTAATGTAAACTTTTAATTTTTGTAATAATTTATTATAAACTTTTTTTTTCTTTCAACTTTTTCACAAATTTCTAATACTTATATCTAATATCCTAATATATATATATATATTTTTTATAAATTATATTGATTTTATTATCAATTACTATTTATTGCATATATTTGATCAGTAAGTAAACCAGTTTTTTTTTTTTTTTTTGCATACACAAAAAATAAAATTGAACAAAAATAATCTCAAACATATTTTCTATGGTTAATTTAAAAAGTTAGAAAATAGTTTAAGATATTATTACAATATTATTTTTTTTTTTGGTTTAAAATAATTACAAAATTTTTTCTATGCATTTTTAACATAGCACTATAGTGTTTTTTTTTTGAATTAAAAAACATTGTAATTATATATTGACCCTCCCCCCCCCACCTCTCTTGAAATGTGACACAAATAAAAATATTTATAGTTTTGTTTTATTTAGATCAAAACATAGTCTTAACTTTTATCTATAAAAGTAATATATGTGAAGTTCTAACATTGGCCGCTGCAGAGCGCTAATTAAATGCACTTGTCAGAAAAATGAAAATTGACACATACATTAATATTCGCTTGTAGAAGACTGTTATATAAACGTGGAATCATATTTCGAAGTCATAATATTCATAATGTTAAAAGTAAAATATTTTCATATATAATAAAGCCTAATATTAAATGTAGTTTAAACAAATTTTATCTATGAAGTTTTTATAAAGGTTAATATTATGAGTTATTGTAATCATATTTGTTGAGGGGGGTTTTTTTATTATTTTTATTTACATAATATTTATTCATTTTTTAGGATTAACCTAAATGAATTTTAAATAATTCAGATGAGTAAGTTAGGAAAGCCAAAGGATATATGAAGCCAGAAAATTGTGTCCTTCTTGAGATGATAAATGCAAATTAAATTATGCGAAGAAAATATACTAAGCTGAAAGGCAGCAAATTTTCGACTTATTGAATATTAAGTAAATATAATTAAGTATATGAAATATACAATAAAAATTTATTATTATAAATTATTTAAATAATATTTAAATTGTTTTAAGTTATTGTAAAAGTTTGGTATACTATAATTTATTTAAAAAAAAGTGAATTTTTTTGAGTTGTGACACTTTTGAATTGGGGATGGGTTGAGTGAAATTCAGAAGAAAATTAAATTATATTAATAATTATTTATTGATATTAAAACAATATTTGTATTTCTTTTTTATAACATACAATGTTATTTTTTAAATTTATAAAATTATATTGAAAAAATTTGCTGTCAAAAATTAAGAATGCATCCTACACTGTAAATATGTTAAAGTTTTTAATTACACATATACATATTTTCAAAATGATAATTCTAATCTAATTTTTTATTTTTTATATTACTATATAATTATACTCATTCTGTACATATGAATATTTTGGTAATTTACCTTTATTAATTACGAAAACCGTATTAGAGTTGAACTTTTTTGAAATATTCTAATACAATTAACAATAAATTAAAGGACATTATTATTTATTTTGTTTTTTTTTTTTTTTTTTAATTTCTTTTTACTTATAATTTATTAACTAGTATTCATTTCATTCCGTTTACAATTTATTTATATAATATCAAATGACTATTATTTGTAGTATTTTGTTGACAAACCATTTTACTAATTGTACATACATATGTGTATATAGCTATTTTTAATGTAGATTAGACTAAGATACTTCAATAACATATCATGTCTATCCTTTATTTTAATCATATAATATGTATGATCTTCCAATTTAAATAAAATTTTCAAATGCCAATAAACAATATTATTTGCAAATTAAATTTAAAATAATTTTTATTTTTATATGTATAATTTTTAGATTGAAATTAGAAAAAAAAAATAATAATAATCAAAATATGGCTTTGTAAAAATGTGCAAAAATTTTTCTTTTATAACACGTATAAAATGATTGTAATTTTTCTTGTTGATAATTGTTATTATGTTTAAAATATATAATATGGATAATTTTAATTTTAAAAATAATAAAATTCTCTTGGAATTTATTGTTCAATAAAATATTCGGTATGAAATTTCTGTAAGCATATTGTTTTTGTTATATTTTTTTTTAATTTTCAAAAAAAAAATATATAAAAACTTTTAATAGGTAACAATTTCTACTTGGAAAAAATTGATTTAATTTTTTAATTTGTTTTTTCTTCTTCTATTTTATTTTTTAACAATAATCAATTTTTTAAATACGTTTTTTTTTTAAATATATATTATGTCATTATTACAAATTCGTTGTTTATACATATACACATACATATATGTATATTTTTCTTATTTATAAAAAATATTATATAAATAAAAATAATATGATACATTTAATAATATACATAAATAAAAAAATAATAATTATTAACTGGATCAACATTTTAAGTATTGATCAAGGCAAATATTTTAATATCCCTATTCTGTCAATATATTTGAATATATTTGATTTTGTTCTTTATTTCTTTTTCTGAACATTTTTATCGCAAAAACTTTTTCGAAATTATAATACAAAATAATTTTTTTTTAAATAAAAGAATTACGAAAATAATAAAAGAAAACCTATTGAAAAAATGTGAACTTTTTTCAATAGAAAACTGTTATAACATAGGTTGTCGAACACTTAATTTGATCTAAGACAACAACCACGCATTAGCGATGGTATGGTAAATATTGGAATACCACCAACAGTAGCGCATTCCTATTTGACATATCAGGTTTACAATTTAACTTCAGTTTTCTGTTTATTATTTGATTTTTTTTTTTACACGTTGATTAAAAAAAAAAGCAGCACCTATTATTAATTATTATTTAAATATCTTTCTCTGCTATTTTTTTTTACTATCAATAAAGGCGATCGTTTAAACCAGAATTCAATTAACTAACTTTAATATTAGTTCATTTTTTCTTTACCACCAACATTTGAAATTTTCATTTTTGAATATTAATTCTTTTATTAGACAATTATGTGTAAATATTTTTTTTTTTTAATATAATTTTATTAATGTCAAATCTATTATTATTATTATTATTATTAATATTATTATTATTATTATTATTATTATTAATATTTTGGTTTCTTTTTTCATTGTATGTATATCGACAAAATTTGTAAATAATTTATTAATTATTGCTTAATATATTTAAGCGTATATATTGCTGTATTTTTTTTCTTTTTGGATTTATTAATTTTTTTTTTTGTTGTTTTTATATGTATTTAATAGTTTTGCTTTAATAATTTGTATTGTTTTTAATATTTTCCATTAGGTTTTTTTTTTTTTGTTAAAATTTTACCCTGACATTCTTTATATATAAATGACTATAAATATATTTTCCAAGAAAACTATTTGAAATCATCAAATATAATTTTTTTAAAATTTTTCTTTTTTTTTTTGGAAAGGAAAAATGTTTTTTTGGTATATTAAAATTTGTTTTTTATTTAAACTGTTCTTTACATATTATTTATAATAATATTTTATTAAATTACAGAAATTATTTAAAAAAAAAAGCAATATTTTTATAATATATTTTGTTTTTCGATTTATTATATGCGAATTTTATTTTTTCATATACTTTTGCTGTCATTTTTAATTAGTTTTTTATGTTTTTATTTTTTTATTTTTATTTTTTTATTCCATTTGCGAATATATGAATATGGTATTTATTGTTTAAGGTCAAATAAACCTGCATTTGTAACTCTTAATGAGGTCACTAATGTTTTTTAGAATTTTTGAACACTTTCGTTTTATATATTATTTACTTTTCCAATATGTTGTACTCTTACGAGTAAGATTATTTATGAAATATTATACATAAACTATTGTGCAATTTTAAATAGTCAATAGTAAAGAAAGAGTGTACCATTTTTATTTTATTTTTTTTTCATAGAAAATATACCATATACTATTATCTTAAGAAAACAGAGTATTGGAAAAGACTTTATGTCAATTTAAATATTTGCAAATTTCGAAAGTGTAGGAGAGGTTCATATAACGAGTATTAGTGACAACAATGGTATACGATTAAGAGTTTATATTTAAATGAATATACAAAAAAAAAAACAATTTCAATTTATTCCATTATTTAAATCTTTAAATAAATATACAAAAAATTTTAATATAACTTTTATTTATTATGATCAAAAAGGGTTTTTTTTTAATGTTTTTTTCTTCCCTTTTTAAATATATAAAAGCGTAATACAATATATATAAATTTAAATATAAACACATAAAGAAGTCAGTATTCATTTGAAATTTTCACAAAATTTTATTATTGAGAGTAATAATTGTTTTTTTTTTATTTTCATATAGTATTTTCACTACACAGTAGAGATTTATCAAAGATTAGTATGCATATGGTTTAATGTGAAGGCTAATGTCTTAACGTTGATATTATTGGCTAATAACTGACATATGGTAATATTTCAAGTATCCTATTAATACTACGATATATTAAATTTACATAGTTTCTGAGTTCATTTTTCTGTCATTTTTTAAATAAAAACGTTTGTTTTTTTTTTTTTTTTTGGTTCTCTTCATATTTTAATATTACGAAAATCATTAGAAAATTTTGGTAAGAAATTAAAGCTTGTAATATAATTAACTACAGTGCCTATTGTCACATAAATAAAATGAAAATTAAATAAATTGACATAATTTACTTTTTACAATATAAGAGAAGAATTTTTATTAGATTAACTGCGGTAAAATATAAATATAATTAAATAGTTACCGATTGGTAGACGTATTATTTAATTAAAATGATAACTCTACGAAATTTCTGTATTTGCATATAAAATATATATGGTTATATAAATGTTGTAAAAGTTTATCATCTGTTATTTTTGTTTAGAGCGAATTTTTTATACGCCTGCCGCTTAGGACTAACATATAGTTACGATGAATAAAATATTTGCTTAGGATTTAATTTTTTCTTTTAAAGCGAAGACATTTATTTATGAAAAAATTAACAACTTTCAAATACACATAGTCTTATAAATTATTTAACCAAATATATATCTATTTTCTTTGTATGCTAACAAAATCTTAAGGTACTTAAGTATTTGACATCTAACATATGTCGCCGCCAACAATTGGCATAACCATATTTGTGTACGCCTAATGGATATGCAAAATAAAAACGATGATATGGGCTAGTGTGTTCGTTATTTGGAGGGGATTCCCATCGATTGATTCACTGATAAATCAATCAACTGCAATAAGATGATGATTATGATTTTTTTTTTGAAATTAAATTAAATGCTACCCTATAAAATGTTGTTGTAACATACATTTATTTCTAGTTATTGATTACGTACATATTTTTATTTCAGACTGTGGAATAAATAAGATTTTGGTTAAACGAATCTATTAGAAGAAAATTTTTGTAAATTTGTATTTTGAATTTAGCCCAATAGAAATTTTTGCCTATTCGCACACGTATATGTACGTATTAAAAACAGCATTTTCCAATATATACTCGTACTATAATATAATATTTATATATAGAATGTTGGAATAGAATTTTCGTACTTTCGTTTATAAAACTCAATTTGAATAATTTGTTTTTTTTTTTTTTGATATATTTTTTTATTGATTATATTTTTTATGAACAATTTATATATATGTAATTTATTTATTATGCATTTAATTTCTGTTATCTAATTAGTTCTATTGTAGTTTTTTTCTTTCTCTTATATATATTTAAATCCAATATTTATTATTTTTTCTTTTATTCAAATCAATTATTTATTGAAGATAATAAATATTAACAATATAATTTAATAATTACTCTAAAAAAATTAACAACATTGCAATTATTTATATACATATATATATACACACACACACATATATGTATATACTATATATATACATGTGTGTATATATATATATATAAATAAATAAATATTTATTTCTTTTATCATTTCAAAAATGTCTGTTATATAAGACAGTAATTCAAATATTTTTGTTGTAGCATTTCTCTTCTATGGTTGTATTATTAATTTTTATTCCATTTTAACAAATTTTTAATCGTTTACATTCGATATATTGTAACATTTTTTTTTCCAAAAAAAAAAAACTTGACAATTATTTCGATAATATTTGTAATAAATTATATTGTAATTATTCGATATACATACATATTTTTCTATGAGTTTTCTTTTTATTTGTTTCTTCAACTTTCTTGCAAAATTTTCGCATTTTTTTTTTGGTTTTTTTTGTTGATACGTATGTATGTATGTACAATATATATATATATATGTATGTGTGTGTTTTTTTTAAACATCTTTCAGTTATTCATTGAAATTTTTTATTGGTTTATTGTTATTCTTTATAAGAAAATAATTATTATAAACTTTTTATTTTGAATTATTTTCTTTTTTTTTTTGTTTTTTATTTAATTCACAGTATATTTAATTTCTATAAGCTATTTTGGTTCTATACGAGTACATACATACTTAAAATCTCATAATTTGAATCTATAAATTTTATGATTTGAATCTCTCTATAATTATAGTTTGTTTTTTAGTTTAACTTTAACAAAAACAAAAAAAAAAATCACTAATTGCAACAAATCTATTTTCACATTATCAATAACATTAAATTAATATCTATTTTTTTTTATTATCGTTAGTTTTTTTCATTTAATATATATTTTTTTGGTTTTTTTTTTGGTTTTTTGTTGTTGTTGGTATTATTTTTAATATGTTTGTTTTATACATACATACTATGTGTACTGATTAAATTGTTTTTCTTCTAACAAACTTTCAATTAATATTATTATTATTAATTTATAATAATTTTTCTCTATAATTAATCAATAATAATTTTTTTTTTAATTCTTACTCATTTTATTTTCATTTCTTTTGTAGTCTATTCTTTAGCTACTTATTTTTTTATGGTAAGTCAATTGTGGAATATGAATTTTTTTTTTCTTTTTTTTTTCTCTAATATATTCCTGATTTATATTTATAATAATTTAAATTTACAAAAAATAATTATTTAAATATGAAAATAACACAAAAACTATAAAATAGTAATAATATACAACATACAATTTTTTTTTAGAGATATGTATGATAATCAATTTTTTTTCTCTCTAGTATATGATAATAAATATTTCTATTACTTATATATGATAAGAACATATTTATTTTTACTTTTTATTGAAATTTTTAAATTTTAATTAATCAAAAATTTGCAAAGTAACATTACAAAAAAAAAAAAAAAAAAAATAAATAAATACTAAACAACAAAAATATATTGTCTCCGATACTATTAAATCTATAAAGATTTATATCATTTATTGTTTCTCTTTTGGATTCCATGCATTTATGTATGTGCTTGTATATGCAACTATGTATATGTATATATGTATATATATATATATATATATTTTGTATATATGTATATCTGTATATACCTACAATAAATACTTACAACTACATTCATTTCTATGTATATAATATAATATATATATATATATATATATATTTTTTTTTTTATATATATTGTATGTATATTGTAACTTTTTGTTTTGTTTTTATAAGTTTTCAAATAGAGTATCTATTTGAAAACCTGAAGCAACATTTGATAATATATATTTGCGCCAAAAACATTCTATGGTAAATTATTTTCTATTTGATTTTATGATTTTATCATGTCTCTAAATTTGATTGCTAAAATTTCTTTTTTTTTTAATTAATTTATTAATTTATTTATTTATTTTTTTTCTATCAATTTGATAAATATTTTCATGTCATTTTGGTTGGTAAGAAATTTGTCCAAATACTTTGCCGAATACAATTTCCATTTGACTGTTTTATATTGTATATAATAATAGTTTTACTTGTTAGTACCATATATTGAAATTTTTTTTCTACAATTTGTTAGTAATTTTTTTCCTTCTGTAGTTTGCCATTTTAAAAAATATTTAATTTATTTCAATAATATATTCAACTAAAAAGTACAGCACAAAAAATGTTATTTTCTCTTTTAAGCAATGATTATTTATTATGTTTGAAAATAAAATTCAATTTTAATATATGTTATATATAAAAATATGAGAATAATTATTTTTATAAAACTTACGTGTTATTGAAAATACAATAAAAAAAATTATTTATTAATATAAAGCGTGAGTTCTTTTTTTATTATCTTATAATTAAAAGAAAAAATAATCAAATATATATAATAAAAATAAATTCTATATAAAATTTTTAATTATAATAATAGTTTTAGAAAATGAAAAGAAAAAATATTTTAAATGATCTAAAATATATATATATATATAAGATAATATTGTATATATGTGATAGAAGAAAATGTCTTAAAAATATGATAGAAAAATTATTGCAATGAATATAAAACAATTTGTTTTTATGGTTGTGAAAAAAATTATATTTATTTCGATAATGATAAATTAATGATATAATCAAATGGTATGAATTATTTTATGTTTATATATAAATTAGTTGTATTTATTTTTAAATTTTAATTTTATTAAATAAAAAAAAAATTATTATCATAGATAGGTACGTATGGATTAACATATGATATTGTATGTAAAAGTATGAATTAAACGAATTATAATAATAGGAAATTTTTTTTATTTTATATTTAAATATTTTTATTTTAAATTATTGTTGTATGATTGAAATGAATATGAAGAATTTTTTTTTTTTCAACAATATATTGTAGTATAATTTAATAAAAATACAATAAAATAAATAATAATGAATATATTATAAACTTAATTAAATAATTTCTTTTTAATATGAAATAATAAATATTAAAAAAAAATTCTATTTGGAAATAATCATTGTTTTTTGTCTTGAAAATATTTTGAAAGTTTTCAGTTTCTTGTGTGTAAAAATTGAGCATTCCTTCTTTGAAATTCTTATATTAAAATTTTTATTATTAAAATTTAATTTAATAAAAAAGAATTATAGTAAAAAGAGAAAAAAATCGGGAAAAATACATTTTATTTATATGAAAATAGTTTTTTAATGCTCAATTTTTGTGCTTTCTAATCAAGTGAAATTGTTTTAAAATTGTTCTCTTGTGTTCAATGAAAAAAAAAAAAATTAATAGCAAATTTTCTATTAGTTTTAAAATTATTCTATTATGTTTAATGGAAAAATAAAAATAAAAAATAAAAAGATAAATAAAATTGGTAAAAATTGAACTGATTGATTGGTATTAGTTAAATTCTTTTGGAAAAAAATTGAAATCTGTTTTCATTTAGCTTAACTTTTTTTTCTTCAAATATTATTATTATTATTATTTTTTAAGAATTAACAAATGATTCTTTTTATTTTATATAATTATTATTTTGTTTTTTTTTTGTTTGTTTAAAATATATTTAAATAAATTGTTTTTCTTTTTAGAAATTAGATTCTAAGAGAAAATTGTGACAACAACATTTAAATTTAACATAGAAATAATTTGATGCAAAGAATCCTTTTTTCAACAATGTTGAATAAATTTAATTAATGTAATCATTTTCAATAACAATAATAATAATAGTCATTATAATAATAATAAATAATTTTTTACAAAAAAAAAAATTCATTAAATAGTAAAATATGGTAGTTTACAATTTTTTAACTATTTAATTTTTACTATATATTTATAACTATAGACAAGTTTCATATGACAACTTTTATAATTAACTCAACAAAAAATTAAAATATAAAAATAACAAGCAAAAATTTTCATATTTAAGTTATTATTATAATATTGGTGTTATTTTAATTAGATATTTTTAAAAATATTTTATTTAAACAGAAAATTGTTGAAAAGTTCTTTTTTTTAATTGTATTTATCAATTTTGTTACAGAATTTCTAGTAAACATTTTTGTAACATACAAATTAAAAAAATTATTGTATATGAAATATATTGTAAATAATATTTGTAATTATTGTATAAAAATGAAACTGTAACAAATATTACTAAAAAAAACAGTTTTAAAAAGTATTTTTTATTTTTAGAATTTCTTTCTACACATATACACATACAAATTGTGTAAAATAATTTTTAATAAATTCTCTATTTTGAATGTGATAATAAAATAGCATAAAAGAAAATATTTATTTGTTTTGTATCTAATATTATGATTTATGTACTTTTTGTAACAATATAACTGAATAAGGATAATTGTTTTTTTTTTTTTTTTTTTTTTTTTTAAATCCATTTATAAGATTGATCATGTTTGATAATACACACAAAAGCTTTTAATTAATTTGTACAACTGTAAATTGTCATTTATTTTGCAAACGATTTATATTTGAAGCATTTTATTTTCTCATCAAGTTTTTCTCTTTGAGGTTATTCGAATCCATTTTGTCTTCGTGTATTCCATTTTGTAATTGGCGGCCATTTTATTATACAGTAGTGTCAGCATATTCAAAATATAATTATATCTGATTTAGCTGCCAAAAATTTTACATATCTGATTTGTGTCTATTTCTGATTTGTAGTTTAAATTGTATTATTTAAGAATCATTATTTAATGATTTCTTTGCTCAAATAATAAATATTACCTATCATCATCGTATTATTATTATATTTTGTTTTGTCAAAATTTTCTTCCACTATTTATTTGTATGTAATATATATATATATATATTTGTTTTTTTTTTTTAAATATTTATATTTCTTATATAATTTATGCTTACAATTTTTTTTTATAATTTACAAATATTTCCTTTCAATCAATTCAAAAACTTCATCTAATTATCTTTCTTTTTATTATTAAATTTTTATTACTCAAATTGTTTTCAGTTTTTTTTTTTGTCATTCATTAAATTAACACAATTCAATATTTTTGATAACGTATTTTTTTTTTATCCATTTTGTGTAACATAGTTAATTATTTTTTTTTGAAATTTTTTTTTTTTTGTTTTTTTTTTCAAATAGCCTTTTTTAACAATCTTATAGACGTATACTAACCTACTCAGGCTTTAATCGATGCCATTGTACAATTGTTTGTCTTGGTTTTGATATCATATCTTGCCAATGTTTAGTTTCTGATGCACCTGAGCCATTTTTACCTATTATTTATATATTCAGAATAGAACAAAAATAAAAGAAAATTTAGAACAAAATTTAATAATTACCATATATTTTTTATAAAAATAATATTTACCAGCTAATAATATCCTTCCTATTAATTCATTGCGTCCAATATTATCAAAATCCATGACCATTATGTCAAGCGAACATTCACGAATTTTCTCCCATGGTACATTAAAACTAAATGATTCATTAAATACTGGATTAAGAGTGCATTTAAATATTGGTGTTTTTCGTTTTTCAATTCGTTTTTCACCGAATTGTAGCCAAACCTTTACATAAGGATCTGAAAAAAATTACGATCTTATAACAATATTTTTTCGATCATAATAAAATTCTTGATTATATCAAAGAAAAGGTGATTTTTACATATGGGAAAATACAATATTTAAAGAAAAACAAAGCACATTTCACTTTCGGTTTGGTACACTGCTAGGTTCTTGTCTTTTAACATGTTACGAGGGTCGTTCAATAAGTCCTTACGAAAAAGATGGAAAAAAACTGGTTTTTGAAATTTTTTATTTTTATTTTCCAACATAATCTCATTTTAGCTCGATACACTTTTCCAACCGTTTTTCCAAAATTTTTATCCCGTCCAAAAATTGGATTTCGGAAGTTCTGCAAAATACTCATACGTTTGAGCAATGACGTCCTCGTTGTCCGCCAAGCCATTTCTTCAGATTGGGGAAAAGAAAATAGTCACTCGGGGGCCAAATCTGGTGAATAAGCGGGATACTGCATCAATTCCATTCTCAATTCCACAATTTTGGCCATGGAAACAGCGCAGGTGTGCACACGCGCATTGTCCTGATGCAAGAGGATTTTTTTCTTCTTCAGATGGGGGCGTTTCTCTTTGATTTCCTCGCTCAACCGTTGCAATAACGATGCGTAATACGCTCCTGTTATTGTTTTTCCTTTTTCCAAGTAGTCGATAAAAATGATGCCCTGCGAATCCCAAAAGACCGTGACCATCACCTTGCCGGCCGATGGCACAGTTTTTGCCTTCTTCGGAGCCCGCTCACCCTTGAAAATCCACTGTGATGACTGTCTCTTCGTTTCTGGAGGTTTCGTCCACAGTGACATATCGACGAAGGAATTCCGGAGGATTGCGATGAAAGAGTGCCAACATAGCCTCAGAGTCCACTACACGATTGCGCTTATTCTCCTCTGAGAGCAAACGCGGCACCCATCTTGCCGAAATTTTTTTCACAGACAATTTTTCATGCAAAATTGAAGCGACTGTACCTTGTGATATGCCCGTGGCCTCAACTAATTCGCGCACTTTAATTCGCCGATCGTTCAAAATCAGATCGTGGATTTTGTCGATGATTTCAGGAGTAGACACCTCAACTGGACGTCCTGAACGATGTTCATCTTTTGTGGATGAACGGCCACCGTTTAAATTCATTCACCCAATTGTAAACCGTCGCAAACACAGGTGCAGATGCGCCATGAACTGCATCCAACTCGGCTTTGATTTCTTTTGGGCTTAAGCCTTTCAAATGGAGATGTTTGATGACAGCCCTAAACTCGCTTTTTCCATTGTTATGCACAAATAAATGTCGTTAACTTTAATCGACGATAGAAATTGACCTACGCTATGGATCGAGCTGAAATTTTGACAGCTTTCCTGTCGATAATGCTACTTATCTTTACCGACACTACGAGCGGAATTTCTTGGATTTTCTAAGGACTTATTGAACGATCCTCGTATTTAAAGAAAAACAAAGCACATTTCGCTTTCGGTTTGGTACACTGCTAGGTTCTTGTCTTTTAACATGTTATAAGACAGAATTAGCTAATTGGTTGGTACCTTCGCTTACGAGTATGAATATTTGCTAACAAACAATTTAAGTATTTGATCTGTTTAAATATTTTCATGAGTAATTTTAATTTCTTTTTACCATAAGTTAATTAAAATTGCTCGTAAAAAAATCTTATTTTCAGATATTTTAATAAATATTTTGTAATTTTTGTCAAAAAAAAAAAAATTATTAACTACAATATAAATAAATGGACTTTTCTTACCTGACTTTCCATTGATATCTTTCGCTTTCAGATTTCTGGCTTTAATCAATGCTAATGTCAATATTGAATTTGATGGATGATAACAAAGTGACGATAGCAATTCACCGCATTTATCTTTAGCTGGTGGTTTGAGTGCTTTCCAAAATGATTGTTTACCAGCAAAGTCCACCTAAAAATTATTTCAAATAATAATTCATTAATTTAAGTATGGTATATAAATAAGTAATATTTTTCTTATAAATATTATTTAAAA
This sequence comes from Atherix ibis, assembly GCA_958298945.1. Classification (NCBI taxonomy): domain Eukaryota; kingdom Metazoa; phylum Arthropoda; class Insecta; order Diptera; family Athericidae; genus Atherix; species Atherix ibis. The sequence continues at coordinate 4,993,967 of OY282610.1, forward strand.
AAAGGAATTAATTACATTTTTGATTACCTGGCAAAGTGGTAGAAATACTTCTCCAATTGAATCATCTCTTGAAAATCGATCATAGTCGAAAACGTGTAAATGAAGGACCTGTTTTAATGATAGCAAAAAGATTAAGAGTATTTTCATAAAACGATCGAATTTTTATATAAAACCGAAAAACTTTTTATATTCATAACAATTTAAATTTTCATGTTATAGAACAATTTAAATTTTTATGTTACACACAATTTAATTATTAGGAAACTTTGAATGATTTTACCCTATAAGACATATATTATTATATTTTTATAATGTTTTAAAAATTTTTACACCCTATCTGATAATATAATTTTAAGCCATAATTCTGAACAGCCTTAAATATTTTGATAATATTAAAAATGTTTTTCAATAATAATCTCATATTGGTCAGAGATGAGTTGTAACTAATCTTGAAGCGCCTCAAATAATAAATTACTATATACCAGGTGTATAAGCTTAAATCCGCTGTTTGGTTATAGATGGCGTGAGTGAGCGTATTAAGTTACCATGGGCACGCTATACTTTTTTTTATGAGTTTCACATCTGTCAACATTAATCAGTGTACATTGTCAGCTATTTCGTACATCAACATAGATTTTTCCTTTGGTAATCATGTCTAGTTTTTTCCCAGAAAAAGAGCATATGCGGGAAGCTCTGCTTTTCTGCTTCAATTTGAAGAAATCGGCTGCCGAATCACATCGAATGCTTATGGAGGCCTATGGTGACAGTGCTTTATCGGAAACAACGTGTCGAGATTGGTTTTGTCGGTTCATGGGGAAGATTGAAAAGATCGGAAAATGGGTGCCGCATGCATTGAACGATAGGCAGATGGAGCGACGCCAAAACACATGCGAAATCTTGCTCGCCAGACAAAAAAGAACATAGTTCCTGCATCAGATTATGACAGGCGATGAAAAGTGGATATATTTGGAGAATTCTAAACGCAAAAAATCGTGGGTTGATCCCGGCCAACCATCAACCTCTTCCCCAAGACCAAATCGATTCGGACGGAAGACGATTCTGTGCGTTTGGTGGGATCAGCAGGGTATCGTCTACTATGAGATGTTGAAACCTGGTGAAACTGTCAATGCCCACCGCTACCACCAACAAGTGATCGAACTGCACCCTACTCTGCGTGAAAAAAGGACGGATTATCAACAAAGACATGACAAGCTGATTTTCCTCCACGACAACGCACCATCGCACACGTCAAAAATGGTCCGAAACTACTTGGAGACACTCAGCTGAGAGGTGCTACCCCACCCCGCTTATTCACCAGACCTGGTCCCTTCCGACTACCACCTGTTTTCGTCGATGGGCCACGCGCTCGCTGAGCAGCACTTTGATTGGTGAATGGTTGTGTTGCTCAGCGAGCGCGTGGCCCATCGACGAAGACGTTCGAAAATGGCTTAATGATTGGTTTTCCTCGAAAGAGAAGGAAATTTTTTTGGCATGGTATCCGAGAGATGAGAAAAATGTGTAGGTAGTGAGGGAAAGTACTTTGAATAAATTTGTTTTTGCTTTCTATGCAAAAAAAAAACATGTGTTTTTTGAATAGAAAACAGCGGATTTAAGCTAATACACCTGGTATATAAAGATAGAAATTTCTTTATACAAAGAAAAAATCACTAAAATAATTCAGTAATTCTTTTCGAAGGCTATAACAGCATAAAAAATTTATTGTCTATTTAAGTTCAAGTTCATCCTAATATTTTTTTGCAGAAAATGCGGATAAATAATTTAAAAATTTAAGAAAAATAGTAAAAATCTTTTAAAAATATTTAAAGAAATTTTTATTCTTTCTAAATTTAAAGAATGAAATTCTAAATGTTGACACATAAATAATAGTTACTTAAAATGAAATAAGGACGAACATAAATACATATAAAAATAAAAATATAGGAAAAAAATGAACAGAAATTAGGTGACGAGCAAGGCAAATAACTAGAAACTCATAAGGACATGAATGAAGTATCCTCAGACTCGTCAAAAATGAGCATCAATCAACGATAATCTATTGCAATTATTTTCAACAGAATAATGCGCCATATCCTTAAATGACGGTTTATTCTGCACTGTATTAATTTTTTTGTTGTAGTCAATTTTCTGGGTTGTTTTCTTTTTCTTTTTCTATTTATAATTGCATCTTTTATATTTTTCGACTCTCTCTTAAGTTTTCCAAACAGAAAAAGCAATACTTTTCGACTATTGAGAAATCCTAGCAGAAAAATAGCAATTGATAAAGAACATCTTGAACGTATTTTCTAGAGAAAGTTCAAAGAAATCGAATTGAAGCATTTTTTGTATATAGTGGATTGGTAATTGTGAATCAAGTCGAATTTTGCGAATTGAATAAAAAGCACAATAGTAGCGAAGGCGGTTTGGCTAAATAAAATTGCTCATGACATTATAGTTGGTTTTTGGCTTACTGAGAAACGTAATCCCGGAACAAAAGGTGTAAGGGGAATTTTTTTTTTATGGAAATGATAGTCTTTTCATTTTCTACTTTTTTTTTTGTAACGAAAGTCCCTTTTTTTATGTCCATCGCTTTACTTTCATAAAAGGACGAAAAAAATCTTTTATACAAAATAATTATAAAGGTATTAAGAGGAACTAAATCAAGACGATAATAAAGATACTTGTATTTTGTAGAGATGGTAAACAAAAACAAAAATAAATATGATAAAAAATATTACAGAATGACGTAAGGAGTAATTTCAGGAAAAGGAATAGAATATTAAGCCATGTAAATAAATACAAGTGTGCAAATCTTCAAAAATGTATACAAAAGAAAAAAATATATTTGTAGTAAAACTCGAACAGATTGGGTAGAAATAGAAGTTCATCTACGAAAAAGGGGATTTTTTTCATAATACTTTCTATTTGCTATAAAAAAGAGCTTAACTCTACGTTACTACTATAATCTCATTTCGGTTTAAGGATTTTTTTTTCTGTAGATTTTTTACTCACTACCAAAATGCCAATTTTTCTATTTTTATGTTGATTTTAAATTCACAAAAAAAATCAGTATTCACAATATTTTCAAACCAATTGACTATAAAATTGAGTTTGTTATTTTTCTAATACCGAACATATATTATATAAGTTAAGGATCAATAAGAAAAATAATATTTTAATTAAAAAATATAAACAAAAAATTACCCGTGACTGAAGTTTTTGTATAGGAAATCCTTCAAAGTAGAATGTCTCATTCCAGCGTGGATTTAATGTTCTTCTTTTGATTTTAGTCTCGAGACGATGTTTTTTGTCCGGTAAAAGGGTCACCCGAACGTATGGATCCGATGTACCACTTAAATCTTTGGCTGGTAGTTCTTTACCCTAGAATAATTATATTACAATAAAAAAAAACTATTTTTATTATAAGGCATTAAACATAAATATTTATATAAAAAAAAAAATAAATTAATAATTAACCTTAAAAATTATGCGGTTTAAGAAAAAATTCTCTTTAATAAAAATTATTAAAAAATAATATAATATTTACATTTGCGAGTGTATAGATAGATACGAATATGTATCTGTATTTTTCTTAGAATATGATTTCACGCCAAATAATTTTGATAAAACTTTTTATAAAACTTGAAAATCAATTTGAGTATCCATGTACGAGGTCTGTTCAAAAAGTATAGCGAATTTTGTGTTTTTTCAAAAATTATTTATTTTTTCATTAATTTCTATTTTGTTTCCTTCAAAGTAATCCCCACCAAATATTATACACTTGTGCCAACGTTTTTTCCAATCCTCGAAGCACTTCAAAAAATCATTTTTTGTGATCTTGTTCAGTGCAAGTCGTAGTGTAGCGTCTTCGTTTCATGGGGCTCTTCAGTTTCGGGAACAAGAAAAAGTCACAAGGAGCCAGATCTGGGGAATATGGTGGCTACAGCATTATTAGTATGTGGTTTTTGACCAAAAATGGCAAAAGCCAATTTTTGTTTTTCCACAAATCCCGGCGTTTCTGACAGATTGCTTCGCGCAACTTGCGCATTACTTGCAGGTAATATTCCTTATTGACTATTCTACCCTGTGGCAAGAACTCATGATGCATCATGCCCCTGTAATCGAAGAAAACTGTAAGCAAAACTTTCACATTCGACCGCACTTTACGCTTTTTTCGGTCTTGGCTCGTGCGGCAGTTTCCATTGGGATGATTGCGCTTTGGTTTCCATGTCATAACCATAAACCCATGATTAGTCCCCAGTTATGACCCTCTGGAGCAAATTTGTGTCGTCGCGGATACAGTCCAACAGCTCCTTAGCAATGTTAATGCGATGCTGTTTTTGGTCGAAATTGAGCAAAAATCGAAGACGAGCTAAAACACTTGCAAGCAAAGCAGCTGTCAAAAATTAACTGAATATTCAAAATGGCCGAACTTGTAGGCATAAACAAGAGACATGAGTACCAACATAACGCCACAAAAAAATGCGATACTTTTTGAACAGACCTCGTGCAGATCCGTATTTATGTCGATTGTAATCTTCTCAAGATACCTCCAATATCTTGGGAAAAAATAAAATGCAACATGAAGAATTGTGCTATTTGAAAAGTGACATAAATATTTTTTTTATTGTCCTTTGTAAAATAGCTACCCGACCTAACAAAGAAAACACGAAAATTTTTGGAAAAAATATCTTTATTTCTCAAAATAGTCTTTTTTTTTTATCTTGATACATTTTTCCCAGTTAAATAGTAAGAACCGTCGAGCTCCTCAAAATAGTTATCAACCGCTGAAATATTTTATCAGCGAGGCTAAATCCTAGGCCTAGGATGGATGAGGAAGCAGCACGTATTTTTCTACCAATTAGGGCCGTTTTTTCTTGACTTCATCATTCAAACGCTACGATAAGTTCGAATAATACTTGTTGCAGATGGAACTGCATCCCAAAAAAAATGACGTCATGACCTTACCAGTAGATGGAACTGTCTTCTCCTTCCTTGGAGCTGATTCTCCCCTTTTCGTCCATTGTTTTGACTATTCATTCATTTCAGATGTGAAGTAATGGATCCATGGCCCATCCATGGTTATGCATCGACACAAAAAAATGGCTTTATTTCTGCGAAACGTCACTAAATATTTGCTCACGACGCGGTTTATGTTCCATTGTGAGCAAACGCAGCACACATTTTGGGCAAAGCTTACTCATGTCAAAATTTTCAGTCAATATACGGTGTACAATACTTTTTGAAGTGCGTATCAGGTCTGCTTGCTCGACTTTTTATAGGAGCAAAAAAGATGACAATTTCTTTCCATGTTTGCTACAATAATTCACTGACAGCATTCACTATTAATCCTTGTCAAATAAATAGGGTTGGTACTTTCGACCATAGACATTTAAAAAAAATAACAACCGCCATTTCCATGGATAAGTGGTTATCCATTTTGTAGCTTAAAAAGTATAGTTAAATTATTTAATAGCTATTAAATATATGTATTATCCAAGATAATATTTGATTAGATCAATAGGCTTTGGGTGCTGATTTATCCAGGAAAATTTTCTTTAGCGATAAGCGTCATTTCACGTTCGCTGGATATGTCAATAAGCAAATTTGCAGTATACGAGGCTCTGAAAACCCACAAGTGAATGTACCAAAAAATCACACCGGACAGTTACTTTTCGTGAATACAATAGAGAAGCTTTCATTTCCATCAAGAAAGTTTTGCAGTGACCTGAACAGATGATAGTCAGATAGTGTAATACCTAGAAAATATGCTGGCTGAGGTAGAGTATCCCAACCCAACTCTGCAATTTTTTGTACGGTTCTTCTTGCCACGTGCGGTCTAGCGTTGTTATGGTGAAGAATTACATCCTTTTGTTGGCCAAATATAGACGTTTACGTTGAATTTCCTTTTTTCAAAACATCAAAAAAAAAATAAGTTTTGAACAGTAACGATCACCATCGATCGTATAATTTTCTTTTAGCAACTCATAGTGGACAATATCCCTCCGATCCCAGCAACAACACAACATAACTTTATTTTGATGCACGGCACCTTTGGATGTGGTCGGTGGTCGGTGTCTCCCCTTTATAAACAAATGCCCTTTTTCTTACCACATATTTATAAACTATCCACTTTTTATCACCAGTCACAAAGAGGTCCAAAAACGGTTCGCATTTGTGACGAGCAAGATTTGAAGAACATATTGAAATTCGATCCATTAAATTTTTTTCGCTTAATACGTATGGCACCCAAACAGAGAGTTTGGACACAAAACCAAGTCTTTTAATGTGCTCTAAAGCAGTAGTCTAATGAATTCCAAGCCTGAAGGTCACTTCGTCATTGCCATCTGATGGTCCTCCTGATCTGGGTTCATGTTTCGCAATTTTGTTCGGGGCAATTTTTTGGCGAACTGCAGCCCGAAATATGCGAAAAATTCATCAAAATAAATCATTTTCTACGATTCAATAAAGTAACTCGTTTATACACTAGAGGCCAAAAATATGCAACCATATTTCATTTTTAGAAATATTTTCTTAAGAAACTTAATAAATTGAAAATTTACATTATTTCTTTGATTGTATAATATAAACTATGGTACATAAAAATATACAATATATTAAAATAGGAAGTAGTAATTTCCTATTATATTCTTTATTCTTTAGACCATAATAGGTCCAGTATTACTATCAAGTTCCTATCCCTGTTTAATGATGGTACTCGTAAATTAGATCATTTTATAAGAGATAAGTCTCAAAAGTTTCAAAAAGTTGATTCAATTGAACTATAGAATGTTACAATCAGACCGGAAGTCATTTTACCATGGTGCAATTGTAAAAGGAATCTCAGACTTCCACCACCAGGAAGTCGGTGGGACAACAATAAAAAGGAGTGCTTGCTGCCGGCCTGTTCTGATGCGTGGTTATTAGGAAACTATTAATACGACCACCAAATAGAACAAAAATATTGGTTTGGGCAATAGTCTTTCAAAACTGGACTGTTGAGGACCTTCAAATGTACTCTGAATGGATGAGCCGATATTTTATAACTTTGAGTCTACTGAAATAGCTCCCTTCGCCAGCTATACAATAACAGATGCGTTGTTTCCACTCTTCGTAACAGTGCTGGAAGGCTTCAACTAAAATAGCCCTCAGTTCCTCAGTTACACTGCTTTGCATGGTATCGACAGTACGAAGATGGTGGTCTTTCAAGCTGTTTTTGATCTTGGCCAATAGAAAGAGTGGAAATTTCCACAGACTTAGATCAGTTGAATAGGGGGGCTGAGATCCCGGTTTCAGACAAAAAATCGTTAAGATAGATGGTTGAGTAACAGGGTTGCGAAGAACCCTTCATGGAGGCGACACGAAGAATCTTTTTGCTGAACCTTTCAAGGACTTACTCATCAGCTTTGATGTCAACCGGAGATCGGACTTCACAAAACCCCCTTACTCGTTCAAAATTGGTTGGCAGATCATTACTCCGAATTTCGTTGTTTCACTTTTCGTAAGCTATTTCAGAAATACAACTTCACTGATTATACTCCATAGGGTAGTACGAGGGACTAAAAACTGTATCCCAACAAGGGGGTAAAAAGTTTTTTGGAGGTGAAGTTTGCAGTGTTGCCAAATCGCTCTTAGTAATGAGAGGCTCATTATTCTGCCAAAAGGAATAATCCACGTGCATCGCAGTGCTGGAGATCAAGTGCTGCTGGAAGCTGTGGTGTCAACTATGAATCAAGGCAGTGGTTCGATTATTATTTGGGCTTGCTCCTCTACAGAAAAAGAGCAGGACTTAATATTCAGAGACGAATGAACTTCTATGAGGACTTGTGAAGGATCTGTTATACAGCACAGGATAAGGATAAGGAGAATATTTATAAAATAAAAAACAAGAAGGCATTTTGGAAAATATGCCATGGTCACCACAATCACCCGATCTCAAACTTTTCGAAGTCTTATGGGATGAGCTAGACCGAAGAGTGTACGAGTATTATGAATCCCCTTAGAAAGAAAGTTTTAAAATGGCAGCAATAAGGAAAGAAGCTGATCTACCGAATTCCTAGAGAATTATACGAGTTCTGTTCAAAAAGTATCACAAATTTTGTGTTTTTTCAAAAATTATGTAAGTTATTTATTCATGAATATCTATTTTATCTCCTTCAAAGTAATCCCCACTAGATATTATACACTTGCGCCAACATTTTTTCCAATCCTCGAAGTACTTCAAAAAATCAATTTTTGTGATCTTGTTCAGCTCCTCCTTCGATAGCGTCTTTATCTCCTCAGTCATAGCGTAGCATCGTCCTTTCATGGGCTCTTCAGTTCCGGGAATAAGAAAAAGTCATAGGGGGCCAGATCTTGGTAATACGGTAGCTGCGGCATTATTAGTGTGTTTTTTTTGTGCCAAAAATTCGTGCACAAGCAACGATGCGTGATCAGGGGCGTTATCATGGTGCAAAAGCTAATTTTTGTTCTTCCACAAATCCGGGCGTTTCTGGCGGATGGCTTTGCGCAACTTGCGCATAACTTGCAGGTAATATTCCTTATTGACCGTTCTATCCTGTGGCAAGAACTCATGATGCACCACGCCCCAGCAATCAAGGAAACTGGAAGCAACACCTTCATATTCGACCGAACTTGGCGCGCTTTCTTCGGTGTTGGCTCGTGCGGCAGCTTCCATTGGGATGATTGAGCTATGGTGTCCACGTCATAACCATAAACCCATGATTCGTCACCAGTTATGACCCTATGGAGCAAATTTGATTCATCGCGGACAGAGTCAACATTAGCAATGTTAATGCGATGCTGTTTTTAGTCAAAATTGAGCAATTTTGGTACGAATTTCACGGCGACCCGTCTCACGAGCCAATCGATATGTTTAAGTCCTCAGCAACTTCTCTAATGGTGATTCGACGATTGGCTAATACTATTTTCTTAACTTCATCAATGTTTTCGTCTGTTGTTGATATGCTCGGGCTTAGGGCACGCTTTTCGTCGTTCACATCTTCTCGGCCCTTTGAGAACATTTTGTACCACCGATAAACGTTGCTTCGGTCGAAGGTAGCTTCACCATATGCCACAGTCAATTTTTGGAATGCGTCCGCGCAATTAATTTTGATTTTCACACAAAATTTGATACAGATTCTTTGATCCATTTTTTGGAATGGGCAAAAATCGAAGACGAGCCAAAACACGTGCAAGCTCAGCGCCTGATTAAAATTAACTGAACATTCAAAATGGCTGAACTTGTCGACATGAGTACCAATATAATGCCATAAAAAAAACAAAATCGAATATACGTAATGGGTTAACTTTTGAACAGACCTCGTACAAACTGTCATCAAACGTAAAAGAGACTTTTCCATAAAGGAGGCTTTTCGACAAAAAAACCATTTTCACCTATTTTTTTTTATATTTTATTATTTTAATTTTAAAATTATTATATTTTAATGGAAAAAAATACCATTAAAATAATTTTGTAAATAAAAAATAAAAAAAAAGAATATTTTTACCAAAGGTAAAAAATGATAGTCCTTGACTCAGGTAGTTTGGTGATAAGAAATGTCTCAAACATGAATGTAATTACTATCTGGAAATTTATATGGAAATTAATTGAATAATACAAAATAGAAAAATAATTGAAAAGTTCTAATAGGATTTTAAAATTGATTTTTTAATTTCTTTCTAAATGCAACTTTCAAGAAAATTTATCTTAATTGGACTAATTAAAATGTTATCCTTTTGATTAATTTAGAAAAAAACCAATAAAATCAGATATGGTTGTGATAATTTTAAGCTTACTCGTAATTTTCAAATTGAATAAAAACTCATCAATGTTTGCTTATTTATAGCAACCCTTAATGAATCTTAGATCTTTGTAATGAGCATAGTAATTGTGACTATTCACAAAAGCTTTCAAAGGCTTGTAGTCTATAGCCAATTGAATTTCAATGAAACTCACCCTTATTAAGTATCTTTATTAATAATTAAATATAAATTAAATTTGTTTACAATTTCAGATATTATTAGTATATAAAGTCGAGCGATGAAAATTTTGTTCAATAAAAAATTTATTGTAAAAAATTGAATGGTATTTTGAAAAAAAATTTTCTTTAAGAATTAAGAAATTTTTTTTATGGTATATGAATTTTCTTGCTTTCTATATAAGTGCAGAAGCATACGAGTATGTGTCAGTATTAAAGTAGAGGGATTTTTTTTTAGTAATTTTAAATCACGTAACATAGTGCAATCGATTTAAATTCAATGCATATATTCATTATTGTATAAGCCAATACGTTGACTTTTGAAGGACTATAAATAGAATGCATACATATAAGCAATATGAGTTATTTGAAGAGAGCTGCAATCACAGACGATTGTGTTCGCCAGAGTTCCATTGTACCAAAGTGCATACAAACTACACCTGACTGCGGATAATCAAGCTATAGAGAGTAAGGGGGTTTCTGTTACCTGTCATATTGTAAAAAGATGGATTTGATTTAAAATATCGAGAAAATCTGTCTCGTTTTTTTTGCTTGATGTCTTTTTATATGGAACTATATGACTGTGGGGATAGCAATATGATATTGGTCCAGGTGAATGGTATTCCGATTAAAAGCACAGATAAAAATTACATTAAAATGAGTAAAGTGGTGAACACTTTTAGATTTAACTGCTCTATGATTAAATGGTGACATTCCTGGAAACAAATAGTTTCAAAATGGACAGAATCTGGAATTTCTCTTAGTTAAAAAGTTTTTAAAATATCCAATTTTGTTCGTAATTTTTTTTCAACTGTCACCATTTAATCATAGAGCAGTTAGGAACGAATACCATTTGGTTTAAAAAATATCTTCAACAACGAATGGCTATATTTTCGGATCTGGGATGAAAAGCTGCCACAATAATTACAGGAGCTTCCTTTGCGTCTAGAAAAACTTACTGTCTAGTGTGGACGGTATCCAGGGATGATAACAGAATTTTTTCTAGCCACAATTGAAAAATATTGACCTGGACAATATCTGGTTTCAATAGGACGATGCGACTTGTCATGCAGCATTTGAAACAAGGGACTTATTCTAGATAAAAGTTTGCACGTTACATTATTTGATGTCAGCTGACTGCCAAAACTGTACGATTTAACGACATTAAATATTTTTCTATGAGACTATGTTAAATTAGTGGTCTTTGCCATTTATTAACATACATGAGGTCTATGTCAAAATAAACTGGCAATATTTTCCGAGCTCGCGAAAAATATTATTCAAGCTATCGATGGCATTCAGCCCAATTGATGTGAAAGAGTTCACCCAAATTGGACCTAGCCGCAGATCACTTTCAGAAAGCCAATCTGTTGAAGCCATTTAAACAAAATGATTTTTCAAAAATAATGATATTGAACTTATTTTAATTTTTAATTAAATTAAATTTCACATAGAATAATTTATAGAAAATTCTGTTAATAATAAAACACCCGTAATGAAAAAACCCATATTTTTTCTTTTTCAATTTTTGTTATTTATTTTTTAACTATAAAAATGGTAAGATTTTAAAAAAAAAAAAAACTTCTATTAAAACAACTCTACCCAGTCCTGGTTAATGAAAAAATTATTCCCGATCACCAATTTGGCTTTCGATTTGAATACTCCACTATCCCGCAATGCCATCGCATTATTGATAACATTGCATCCTCTCTTGAGAGGAAGGAGTATTGCCGAGGAGTATTTTTAGATATCTGCCAAGCTTTTGGTCGTATATGGCATCCTGGACTACTCTGGAAACTCCAAAGCTTTCTTCCTTCAACATACCACCTTACTACCTTATCATAAACTCATATCTCTTCCAACAACATTTCAAAGTTGCGATTAGCTCAGAATCCTCGGAAATATATCCTATTCAAGCCGGAGTCCCACAAGGCAGTATCCTTGGTCCCATTTTATATAATATTTAAAACCCATCACATCCCATCTGATCCTAATACTATTATTGCTACTTATGCAGACGATACGGCCATACTTGCTACCCATACAAATCCAACAATTTACAATCTTATATCCACAACCTTCAATCCTGATTTAAGATAGAAAGAGTGAGGGTAAATGAACAGAAGAGTATCTTCCTTTGTCAAGGAAAACCTACACCTTTATACCTTAATAGCAATATGATTCCACAATATGATAAAGTACATTGTTTGGGACTTTACCTGGACTAGAGATTAACATGGAACTCTCATAGTAGACTAAAAGAACTTGAAGCCACTAGACGTTACCGCCAACTTCTAAGACTACTGGACAAACGCTCGAACCGAACAATCAAAAGTAAAATATTATAAAACCTATTTGGACTTATCGAATTGAACTTTGGGGTTCAACGAAACGTTCCAATTCCTATCGCGTCCAGGCCTTACAATCCAAATTCCTCCATAAAATTGTTGATGCCCCCTTTTATGTTCATAACAACGTAATAAATCGTAATCTAAATGTTCCTTTTGTTCAGGACCTGATCATAATCCACTTGTGAGAGAATTGTCGTGTACTGCCATCGGAGACTTAACAGACAATGGGCTTGATATTTTCTAGAGGAATTTTCTAGAGGGTTGTTTACTCTCACTTCATGATGCACAAGATTATAAATTAAAATGTTATATAAATCTGCTTGTTTCAATACAGATGTAGTTGCTGATGAAAAAAGAAAGGTCATAACTGATGACGAATCTTGGGTTTATGGTTATGACGTGGAAACCAAACCTCAATCATCCCAATGGAAGCTGCCGCACGAGCCAAGACCGAAAAAAGCGCGCCAAGTTCGGTCGAATGTGAAGGTTTTGCTTACAGTTTTCTTCGATTGCAGGGGCATGGTGCATAATAAGTTCTTCCCGCAGGGTAGAACGGTCAATAAGGAATATTACCTGCAAGTTATGCGCAAGTTGCACGAAGCAATCCGCCAGAAATGCCCGGATTTGTGGAAAGACAAAAATTGTCTTTTGCCATTTTTGGCCAAAAACAACACACTAATAATGCCGCAGCTACCGTATTCCCCAGATCTGGCCATCTGTGACTTTTTCTAGTTCCCGAAACAGATTCTTTGATCCATTTTTTGGAATGGGCAAAAATCGAAGACGAGCCAAAACAAGTGCAAGTAAAGCAGTTGTCAAAAATTAACTGAACATTAAAAATGGCCGAACTTGTCGGCATAAGTGAGAGACATGAGTATCAACATAATGCCAGAAATCGAATATACGTAACCCGCGGAAATTCAAAATTCGCGATACTTTTTTAACAGATCTAAGATTTTAAATATTTTGAAAAGTTCAGACTGTATTTTGTATATCATCTAAATTTTTATATTATCTCTAAACTGAAATGTACACTATTAAAATTGTTGAATAAACTTTTTCATAATTAATCGAAAATATTTTCTTTATTAAAAATTAAATCCGAGAGTAATTAACCATAAGAATGTTGCTGATAATCTAGGAAAAGGCACTTCCCGCTGTTAGAGTAATTCATATGATATTAAATAAAAATCGACTAAAGTTTTAGTCATTTAACATTTTGTCATTGCACTTAATTAAAGTTGCATTTAAGAAGAAATTAAAAATATTTTCAATTACACCACAGATATTACTTTGTGGGGAAAAAAATCGCCATAGTTAATGGAAAACTTGATCTACACGTAGATACATTACCACTATCGTACTATGAAAATAGCTATTTTCAAATATCAGCTATAATTATAAAAATAACAGAAGACGTCATAACCATTACTAGGAGTATATTGGCGGTAACTATGATAATATCCACTGGTAATAGCAATGCAAGAAGGGTTAAATTAATATTTATTGAAGCGTAATTAATTTTCAGGGAAACTTAATTTTCGATGTAGTGGAAATGTTTTTAAGTGAATTTTTCTAAAGGAAAAGTTTATTTTCTATCATTTACACTTGCTACCTGCCAACTCACCTACCCACCCACCCTATGAACAGCAATGCAAATATTTTCATTTTCTTTAAGTTTGCGATTTTGATTTTATTCTTGCAAATTTCCATTCCAACACTGCCAATAGAAACTTTTACTATAAATAAAATGTGCACACGTTTTCATATACGATATAAATTTTTTTTATTAAAAAAACATTTCTGCAAATTAATAAAAAAATAATAATAATTAAAAATATTCACATAATATAATACGAGGGTCGTTCAATAAGTCCTTAGAAAATCCGAGAAATTGCGCTCGTAGTGTTGGTAAAGATTTTTTGTAAGTAGCATTATCGACAGGAAAGCTGTCAAAATTTCAGCTCGATCCATAGCGTAGGTCAATTTCTATCGTCGATTAAAGTTAACGACATTTATTTGTGCATAACAATGGAAAAAAGCGAGTTTAGGGCTGTCATCAAACATCTCCATTTGAAAGGCTTAAGCCCAAAAGAAATCAAAGCCGAGTTGGATGCAGTTCATGGCGCATCTGCACCTGTGTTTGCGACGGTTTACAATTGGGTGAATGAATTTAAACGGTGGCCGTTCATCCACAAAAGATGAACATCGTTCAGGACGCCCAGTTGAGGTGTCTACTCCTGAAATCATCGACAAAATCCACGATCTGATTTTGAATGATCGGCGAATTAAAGTGCGCGAATTAGTAGAGGCCACGGGCATATCACAAGGTACAGTCGCTTCAATTTTGCATGAAAAATTGTCTGTGAAAAAAATTTTGGCAAGATGGGTGCCGCGTTTGCTCTCAGAGGAGAATAAGCGCAATCGTGTAGTGGACTCTGAGGCTATGTTGGCACTCTTTCATCGCAATCCTGCCGAATTCCTTCGTCGATATGTCACTGTGGACAAACCCTGGATACACTACTACACTCCAGAAACGAAGAGACAGTCAGCACAGTGGATTTTCAAGTGTGAACGGGCTTCGAAGAAGGCAAAAACTGTGCCATCGGCCGGCAAGGTGATGGCCACGGTCTTTTGGGATTCGCAGAGCATCATTTTTATCGACTACTTGGAAAAAGGAGAAACAATAACAGGAGCGTATTACGCGTCGTTATTGCAATGGTTGAGCGAGGAAATCAAAGAGAAACGCCCCTATCTGAAGAAGAAAAAAATCCTCTTGCATCAGGACAATGCGTGTGAGCACACCTGCGCAGTTTCCATGGCCAAAATTGTGGAATTGAGAATGGAATTGTTGCAGCATACCGCTTATTCACCAGATTTGGCCCCGAGTGACTATTTTCTTTTCCCCAATCTGAAGAAATGGCTTGGCGGACGACGGTTCACTTCCAACGAGGACATCATTGCTCAAACCGATGAGTATTTTGCAGAACTTCCGAAATCCTATTTTTTGGACGGGATAAAATTTTTGGAAAAACGGTTGGAAAAGTGTATAGAGCTAAAAGGAGATTATGTTGAAAAATAAAATTTTTTTATTTTTAAAAACAGTTTTTTTCCATCTTTTTCTAAGGACTTATTGAACGACCCTCGTAGCTTGGATCGAAGGTACCTGTTTTTTTTTTGTATTTTTTTTTGTAATATTATTTAAAAAAATATCCGAATTGGCTAAAAATTGATTTTGTTGCTTCGTTAATTTTCAATTTCATTTAGCTTTATTGACATTTAATTATCTTTTTACTAATTCAATCAAAATTTAAAGAACCAAAAATATTATTAATAAATAATTTCTTCTTGGATCATCTGATCAAATTTATTTTATATTTTTTGTGGCCATTAGTACACGATGTTTAGATGTGGTTTTGGATATACAGGATGAGCCATATTAGATGGGCTTAAAAAACTATTTACAAAAAATACATTATCTGTTGTTCAATTAAAAATCCTATATTCGTAATTTGGTTTAAGGAGATTTGTTATATAGAGTTTTCCAATAAGAGTGATATGATTTCTAAGTGGCGTTTCGGCCATTTGTAATATGGAATGTCATGATCTGTCATTTTTTTTTCTCATTGTATTCAATAATGTTAACAATTTCATCATGGAGAGATATACGCAAGAATAACGTTTATAAATTATTCAATTTTATTATCAAAGTAATCGTTCTCCAATTGCAACTTTTCGTGCGCTTGTGCCATTTTATGGTCGTAATAATCGACCAACTGTGCTCACTATTCGTCGAATTGTTAAAAATTTCGAGCGTACATAATGTTCAAGTGCCAATAAGACAAAGAACCGCTCGAAGTAATGAAAATATTTCTGCCGTTCAGGCAAGTATTGCTGAAGACCACAATTTATCGATTCCAAGACGTTCTCAAGAATTGGGACTGTGTCAAACCACAACCTGGCGGATTTTGAGAAAGGATTTGGTCTTGCATCCGTATAAAATTGTTATCACTCAAGAACTGAAGCTATTGGACCACCGTAAACGTCGTGAATTTGCTGATTTTGTCTTGGAACAACTTGAAAACGATAACGATTTTTTAAAGAAAATCGTCTTCTCCGATGAGGCTCACTTTCAGTTGAGTGGTGCGGTAAATAAAAAAAACTGTTGATTCTGATGCGAAGAAAATCCACAAATTATTCATGAACACCCATTACATTCACCAAAATTGACAGTTTGGTGTGGTTTTTGGTCTGGTGGAATCATCGGTCCGTACTTCTATCGAAATGAAGTTGGTAACACAGTTACTGTCAATGGAGAGCGGTATAGATCGATGATAATCAACTTTTTATGGCCGAAATTGGAAGAACTTGATCTTGACAACATTTGGTTCGAACAAGACGGTGTTACGTGCCACATAGTACGTAAAACAACCGAATTATTGCGAGAAAAGTTTGGAAATTCGATTATTTCAAGAAATTGTGACATTGAATAGCCTCCAAGAAGTTGTGATTTAACACCATTAGACTATTTCTTGTGGGGTTATTTAAAGTCATTGGTCTTTAGCAATAAACCAGACTCTCTTCAAGCTTTAGAAGTCAATATTGAACGTGCTATTCATGACATACAACTTGATTTAGTGGAAAAAGTGCTCGAAAATTGGGTTCAGCAAATTCGTTCCTGCAAAAGAAGTCGTGGAGGCCATTGGAATGGTCTTCACATTAAATTAAAAAAAATTTGAATTTCATTAACAATTAGTGTGTTTTTTAAAAAAAGAAATCATATCACTCTTTTTGAAAAACCCAGTAATTATTTCTTAAATATGATATCGCGCAAGTGGTCGTCCTGGCATTTTCCATCACATTGGCGGATGTTGGCCTTAAATTCGTTTAGGGTCTTCGGTTTGTTGATGCAAACCTTTGACTATAAGTAGTCCCACAGGAAAAAGTCCGGCGGCTTCAAAGTACGCGAACGCAGAGGAACAATTTTTTTAATATCAATAGCTTAAAAAATTCATTGTCTTTCGAGTCATGTGGAATGAAGCGCCATCTTGTCAAAACCATTTTTACGAATAGTTGGCATAAAAAATCGTTTATCATAGCCCGATCGCGCTCCTGATTGACGGTTGTTACTGGCCGCGCTCCTGATCGATGACTATATCAGAACAAATACCACACAAAACAGTAATAATTTGGTCTTGAAGAGGTACTTCCTCAATAACTTCAGGGTTTTCAGTCCCGTGGAACAGAACATTTTGTTTGTTTAAGATTCCGTTTAACGTGAAATTCGTTTCATCACTTGTAATGGTTTTTTGCCAAAAATATTGCACATTCGGGGACATTCGAACGACGAATTTCGCATATTCCAAGCAACGGGACTTGTCAGCCGACAACAGTCGTTGAGTCAATTCAATATCTTCAAATCAACACATCGGATCGTGTCGGTGGCTTTTTATTTGGGCGCCTGGGATTAGCGACAGAAGCAGGAGGATATGGTTCATACCAGAGAGTAAAAGTTACGTGGGTAGATTTATGTTCTGGGACTTTTATTCTGCACCTCTATTTCTGGAGGGTTTCGATTTGGGATTGGAGAATTTTGAAAGCATGTTGGAAATTTTCGCTAGATGATCTTTCGCGTATGCAGCAAAGAAGGTATTGGGACAGATTGGGAAGTCAGATGTGTAAATATTGTAGAGGATGGGTCCAAGTATACTACCCTGTGGAATAACATCAAATATCGGAGAGATATTGGAGAATTCATTGGATTCGGCAAGGAAGACCATTACTCTCTTAGGAAATTGTTGTAGTATATTGGAGCTGGTAAGATTATAGCCAGGAGCTTTATTTTTGGGAAGGAGTTTGATTAAATTGGCAGCTTCGAATGGAGCGATTGTCTTTGGGGGAAGACTCATGGGTAAGGCAATGGATAGTTCTGTCTCGATTTTAGTACAACGAGTCCCGTTTAATATGTCCTCATGTAAAGTAAATGTTTTTGCAAGATGTTCAGCAAAAGCGTCTGCTTAATGTTTTTTTGTTTTAGCCTACGTTTCGTTAATTTTTCGGTGAAGGGTGCGTTTCTATTTTTCATGAGTGATGAGATGAAGTGTCGTTTCTAAAGCGTTCTGTATTGTATTTTTAGATTTCGTCATGTAGTTCTTTCTGCAGTTTGTTCAGTTTTGTTTTGTTACTGGGCATTCTTGTTTGTTACCAATAAGCTCTTGCTTTACAAATCGCATAATTGTTAGTGATTGATTTGTCTGGTTTTGTAGAGGTTTCGTATTTTTTACTTTTATGTGAAGAGGATTTAGCGTTTTATAACAAACATGTAAATGTATGTACCCCGTCATCTAGTTCTTGTTCTGTTTTGAAGCTTTGTCATAAATCGAAGTACTTGTCAAGATATTATTTGAAAAATTCCTAGTCGATTGGTCCATTAATCAGTCTTGGAGCATTGGCTTGTGGAGTAGGTTAGAAATCAAGGACTATAATCCTACATCTTTATTCTGATCATAGTCCTATAATATTGGAGGAATTAATAGGACTAATTATAAAATAATCTACTATGATAGAAGCTTGGATCGGGCTTGTGGACTGGTGCTCTTGTTAGCATAATGCTGTTGTTGAGGTTGAGAATTTGCAGCTATTGTTGATGGAGTGTCTATGATTCCGGAAGCTGTTGCCCGCATTAGATATACCTGGGATGACTATTAAAGATGATGCACAGAGTACATATTATTCTGAAGGTGGACTAATTTTAGGGCAGGTTGAAATTAAATGTTCTCTAGCACATTTAACGCACTGGTTTGGATGCCTACAGTAGGCCTTAGGGTAACCATAAGCCAAGCAACGATGATACTGGGCGATATCCTCAACGGGATATGGCTCTTCTACTTTGATTTTAGTGTAGAACAACGATTCCACACTAAGAATATATTTATTTTTCGAAGAAAGATCCGATTTAATAAAAAACAAACGCTCTCGCTTTTCTTTACGGTAGAAATACTCCAGAGTATTCGCCGACTGGTGGAGCTGACGAATTACCACATGGAAAGGCTTCTTTTCGTTCCTTTGGTACGTGTGGTGATCGGCTTAATTTTAGTCCAGATATTTGACAATATATTTACATGTTATGTTAGTTTTTGCATACGAGGGTCATTCAACAAGTACTTAGCCTCACCGCCTGATGGAACTGCTGTCACAAAAGAAATTTACCATCGTGCAGTACATTCTTTTAGTAGCCTACTGTCAAAGTTTTAGTCAATTTCCTTCATTACTTTTTTTTGAGAGCCTTTGAAAGCGAGCGTGTCGGTCGGTTGCACAAAAATGGAAAAAGAACAATATCGTTCGGTGATTAGATTCTTGTTTTAGGAAGGGAAAATGCGCAACGAAATCAAAGATCGCTTAGATGCTGTGTATGGTGACTCTTCTCCTTCCATGGCGACCGTCAAGAATTGGTTCAACGAGTTTGTTCGTGGCCGCACGTCGGTTTTTGATGAGCCACGTCCAGGTGCCCCTAAAACGGCTGCTACGGAGGAAAACGTTAAAATAGTCCACGATCTCGTGTTGGCAGACCGTCGATTGAAGGTTCACGAGATAGCTGAGACTGTGGGCATCGCAGTAGGAATGGTGCATCATATTCTACACGAAGAACTGGGCATTTGAAAGCTTTCGGCGCGATGGGTGCCGCGTTTGCTCACACCGGAAAACAAGCGCAACCGTGAGACCATATCGGCGACGTGTTTGCGGAGTTCTTGCGTCGTTTCGTGACCGTCGACGAAACATGGATTCACTGGTACACACCAGAGACAAAGAACAGTCGAAACAGTGGACTTCACCCTTCCGAAGAAGGCGAAGACTGTTCGATGGGCCGGAAAGGTGATGGCCACCATCTTCTGGGATTCACAAGATGTGATCCACATCGATTACCTCGAGAAGGGTAAAACAATCACGGGGCGCTACTATGCTGACTTATTGGGCCGATTTGACGTCGAATTGAAGAAAAAGCGGCCCTGCTTTGCGAAGAAAAAAGTGCTGTTCCACCACGACACCGCGCCGGCTCACACCTCCGCCGTCGCCATGGCCAAATTGGTCGAATTGCGCTACGAATTGCTGCCCCATCCACCGTACTCTCCAGATTTGGCCCCCTGTGACTACTTTTTGTTTCCAAACCTGAAAAAATCACTCGCCGGGAATAGATTTGGGTCGAATGAGGAGGTCATCGTCGCCACGGAGGCCTATTTTGCTTCCCTCGAGAAAATGTATTTTTTGGACGGGTTAAAAAGTTAGAGCATCGTTGGGCCAATTGTATCGAGCTTGAAGAAGATTATGTGGAAAAGTAAATTGCCACCTTTCCAAAATTTTCGTTTTTCTTTTGTAGGCTAAGTACTTGTTGAATGACCCTCGTATACTGCAATGCCTTTTATGTATGCGCCTTGCACCTGAATTGACCTGCCCCAATTTGCCGATCTATTGTACGACAAAATACAATAAAATTGTTTACGTCACGTATATAGTTTGGAGGTCGTCTTATCACTTTCTGTTGCTGTTTCGGCTCCTCCTCCTTATCACGAGTATCGTAAATCGGTTGGTTTCCATACTGGTCGGATAACCGTTTTGGGATTATTTTTCGCGGGCTAACGAAACTGTTGACGGATTCAGTGACCACTTTTTTACTTTCTTTTTTTAAATTTTACTTTCACTGGTGTCTTATCAGAATTTGTTTTTTACTTTTTTAGTATATCGAACACTCACATTGTCTATAAATAACTTTTTGCTTTTCTTTCCTTCAATTGGATAACTCTGTTAGTTGCTTCACGTTTATTACTTTAGTTTTAAATTAAACACTTGCGCTTAATTAACTTTTCATAATTCAACAATTCATTTAAAAGTACATCAAAAGTTCTCCAAAAACCCGTCTGTACTGAGTAAATTCTTATAATCAACTGGACAGAAAACTTAAGAATTTTTTTGCATATTCATACATTGGGCGACTTATTTATGCTATTAATTTCATTTTAAATTTTAATATTGCATATTTTAATAATAATAAATCCATTATTTTTACGCTTAATTCAAGACTTTATTTAACATGGTTCGTTATGCTTAATTCAAGACTTTATTTAACACGTTTTGTGTTATAATTTGTTACCATTTTAAAGGTAATTTCGTAATGCCTCTCTCATAGAAGCCCTAGTCCTTTTTGGCGATTTTCACAATTATCTTTTGATGCCAATTTCTTATCACTAAGGATATCTTGTAATCGTAAAAAAAGATTGTAATCGTTTGGTGACTAGTCCGGACTATAAACTTTCCAACCAAGCTCCCAGAGTTTCTGGCGAGTTACTATAGATGTGTGTGTGGTCTGGCGTTGAGAAGTGCTGATGGAACACAACACCCTTTCTGGTGAGTCAATCGTCACCTTCAAATGGTCCAAATTGTTAACAATAGAGGTCTGAATTTAATGCTTGGCCATATTAGCTGTATTTAATTGGACCAATTTTGCTACTCACAAGTACTTCGGAGTAGATTCCCAATGGAATGCAAAATTTACTGACAGAAGTATAATATAACCTCAAAATACTGAGTTTATTCAGCTTATCAACGTGAAGTGGAGTGAATGTGTTTCGGAGAATCTTTGAATTTGATAAATATTACATAATGTCTAAAAATTTGATCTATAACGAGGGTAAAGGCATTAATAAATGTTGTACGAAAATATTTATTAATGCTTTACTCTCGTTATAGGTCCAATTATCATCAAGAAAATGATAAGGCTAAAACTCGTTCTACACTTTTAAATATATAAAATAAGTTAAATTAAGATATTTTATATATGTGATAAGTATATTTTTTTTATTTTTGTTAGCCAAGGAGGCATTTATTTACAATTGAGAGTGTAATAATAAATATGAAGTTACACAAAAACATCATTTAAGTTTAAATAAATTTAACAATCCATTATTATCCACATTTTCAAACATTTGCTGTCTCGCACGTCCACCATTGCTGCTGTCAATTCCTTCAGATTCTGCATAATTCTGTATGTTGTTGACTTTATTATATAAATATTCTAGTGTATGTCACAGAAATCATTTTCAGTTAAGTTTCGAAAATCCTTAAACGGGGGAACTAAATATCTGCTAACACCGTACGTTGAGTCTCCAAGTAGCACTCCTCCTGGTATAATTATGGACTCATCCTCAGTAATACGCCTGTAAAACGCCGATTTTCGTAGAAGCTGTGCATTCAGGTTCACCACAGTGCATATCTATAAACTTTTTCTCGGCGTTTACAATTCCCTGTTTTTGGGAACCATAAATGTCCCCAAAAACACCGGGTACACCTTTCATAGCTGCAAATTGCATTTGGTTATTTTGCATTTCGGATGCTGTTAGCTATTTTATGTAGTTGGCACTCACTTCAACAAACCATGTTACGACGCAGTATAAAATTCGATGGACACTGCTTTCTGTGACATGAAATCTGTCTGCATTTTGTCGGGACACTTTCAGTATTTGCTAGAAACCACAACGCGATGTATATTTCAACATCAAAACAAACTGCAGTACGTCCTCTATGACTTGGACGGTGTAAAAACACACTCCAGTAAATATTTGATTCCATTTCTTTTCGCATTTTGCTGCACGAATAAAGTAAACATAACAAAAATATGACACTTCAACATAACCAACGAAACTATTTTCATTTTGGGAACTAAAATCCCTCTACCGTAAATTGTATGCGTAACTACTTGTGTAATGTACTCATTTGTATTAGATAGTTTAGATGCGGGCAGATAGAAGTATTTGTGAGTAGCAAAATTGGTCCAATGGAATACAGCTATTGAAGTAGTCCTTGTTTGGCCACCGTTTGAGCCGATTTGACCACGATCGTTTTCACACAATATTATCTCATTTCTTATCCCCAGTCTCCATTCGTGTAAGAAATGGATTGAATTCGACCCGTTTGGCAAAGGCTCCGCAGATGGTAATTCGATCCATTATGGTTTTTTGCGTCAATTTGTGTGGCACCCAAACGCTCAGTTTATTTTTGAATGCAGCTTTATTCAAATGGTTTAAAACAGTTTTTTGGTCGATCTTTAGCTCCTGGATGATGATACAACTACTAACATGTCGGTCTACTTCGATCGACAATTTCGACTGCTATCTTTACCATCGAATAATAACGACATTTTCGACTGTTATCTTTAACATCGAAAATACTGGAACGCAACCGACACAGTTAAAATTCACAATAATTCACAATTGCCTTTATCGATGCAAAATTGTAAAATATACCGAATTTTCTCTTTAAAACTCTATAACTCACAACTGAATTGATAATCAAAAAAATTGTAAAAGAATTTTTTTTAATACTGAATATCACTTTTCCAATGAGCAATAAGTCTGCACTTGCTTTATCAATCCTTTACGAGATATATAATATAAGGGGTAGTAAAAAGTAATCCATTATTATGCCAATAGATGGCTTTAGGAGTTTTCATCTCCCGTTTTAAAAGTGCGATCGGATTACACTAGATGGCGTTAGAAAGATAAGATTTCGTGTTTATGGTCCTGATACTGTAACAGCCAATCATGCGCAATTTTGGTTTCGTCGATTCCGTTCCGGTAATTTTGATGTCAAAGATGCACCACGCTCTGGAAGGCCAATTGTCGAAACTGTCGATAAAATAATGGAAATCGTCGGTTCCGACCGTCACGTAAGCACTGTTTCGATTGCCCAGGATCTAAACATTGCACAAAAACCGTTTGAAACCACTTACATAAGGCTGGATACAAAAAGAAGCTCGATGTATGGGTGCCACACGAGTTATCGCAAAAAAATCTCATGGACCGAATTTCCATCAGCGAATCGCTGCTGAATCGCAACAATATCGATCCATTTCTGAAGCGGATGGTTACTGGTGATGAAAAGTGGGTCACTTACGACAACGTCAAGCGACAACGGTCGTGGTCAAATCGCGGTCACCCGGCGCAAACGGTGGTCAAGCCAGGATTGACAGCCAGGAAGGTTTTTCTGTGTGTTTCGTGGGACTGGCAGGGAATCATCTACTATGGGCTGCTCCCCTACGGCCGAACTCTTAATTCGGACCTATACTGTCAACAATTGGACCGTCTGAAAGAAGCAATGGCCCAGAAGCGGCCAGCTTTGGCCAATAGGAGAGGAATTGTGTTCCATCAGGACAAAGCCAGGCCGCATATGTTCTTATATGTTCTTATACATCCACCTTATAGTCCGGACCTGGCACCAAGTGATTACCACCTCCTCCTGTCTATGACGAATGCTTTTGCAGGTGAAAAATTCGCCTCAAGAGAAGATTGTGAAAATTGACTGTCCCAGTTTTTTGCCAATAGGGACGAGGGTTTCTATCCTCTCTAGGCATTATGAAATTACCTCCAAATTGGCAACAAGTTATCGAACAAAACGGTGCATATTTGACCTAAATCGTATCATTCTATCTATGCTAAATAAAACCTTCAATTTAATGCAAAAATAATGGATTTCTTTTTACTACACCATATATCACTACAGCCATCAAGCGTATTATTAAATAAATATAAGAATTTTTAGTAAGATTTTTATTTATAAATATTTTATTATTAAAATATCGCATAAAAAAATATTCGAAAATATTGGTATTTTTTTTTTTGTAAATAATATATTTTGAATAAAAATTCATCAAAAATATTTGGTGTAATAAATATTTAAAGATATATATGGATTTGCTTACCTGTAGAATTTTCAAAATTAATGTTGTATTCTGGAAATCATATTCCAGTGAGAAATGTATTTGTCCAACATTTTCGCTTGGCTCCGAATTGTCGATGTACATATCAACCATTGACACGCTCCGGTTCTAAATTGACGTAAATTGATATGATGTGACGATGTTGGTATGTGCGGTCAAGGATTCAGGTATGAGTATGAATATCCACAGCAATGAGGTGCATCAGTGCCAAATGTAACGATTCCATGATTAAACCGGAAATAGGTGTATGTCGATTTAATATCCCATCAAATTTATTAGAAGAAGTCATGTATATTTCAGTCATGATAAATAAATGAATAAAAAACCGAAGAAGAAAATAAAAAGAAAAACAAACAAATCAGGAAATGAGAACCAAAACAAACAAAAAAAAAAAATAAAAAATAAGGAAAATATATTATGACGTAAGTTGAAAATACGTATATATATAAAGAAAAAAGAATAGAAGAAAAACATTTTTTTAGTAAAAAATTTGTTCAATGTTCAAATGAATATAATATAATAAAAATTAATTGAAATTTTTTATAAATTTCCATATTTTATTTAACAAAAATTATATAACATTATCACATACTGTTGAATTTTCTTTTCCTGTATTACGACTATCTTCTCTTTCTGTACTTGAACCGCCTGGCGATTTCGTTTGGGGACTTGTTGCCCTAAATGGTTCGGTGAAACTTTGTTTTAAAAATTAAATATTAAAGAAAAATTCAAAGTTAAAAATCTTGCAAATTGATTTGGTGAGTTTTTTTTTTTTTTTTTTTTAATAAATATAATAAACAATTTAATAAAATATACAATCAATTATAATATATTCGAAAAAAAATAACAAACTATAAAAAAAATTAAAAAATCAAAATTGTTTTACATAATTTAAATATCAAAAAAGAAAAAAAAAATATTTAAAACGAAATATATATTTTTTCATATAAGGACTATTAATTAAAAATTATTTAGCTTAAAAAAAAAAAGAAAAACTAAAATACAAAAATTATAACTTAACAAATTTAGATAAAAAAAATTAACAAAAAAGAAAAAAATATTTAGCGTGATTTATTGTGCATTTCTATATAAAAACACTACAAATGATTACAAATACTCGTAATTTACAATGGAAAATACAATACTTGTTTTTTTTACCCTTTATGTACATATGTATTTTTATTTTTAACGATACTTTATTAAAAAATCTATTAAATATTTTCATAATTCTACTATATTTTGCAATATTATTCATTTGCGAAAAGGAAAAATAAATCAAGAAAAATTATTTTTAAAATTTTTTAAAGTTTTCTTTTGATTATATTGAAAAATTCTTGTACGACTTGTAATCATTTATTTTTTTTTTTTGGAAATTATTCTACTTTATAGTTTTTTAAGCTTAAACATGCATTTATAAAATAGAAAACAAGCAAAAAATCTCTCCAAAAAAAAAAAACAAAAAAAAAAACAAAAACAAAACAACAACATAAAAACAAAAAGAAAATCTATTTTTTTCCTCTAGAAAAATAAAAATAAAAAAGAGGAAGAAAAAGGATCATCCATATATAAAAGTTTTGATTATTATTTTTAATTAATAAAATAATAAAAACAAAATTACATATTTTATTATTTGTTGTGTAAAATAAGATAACAAATTTAATGATATAATAAAAAAAATAAAATAAAATAAGTACTCGTAGATATGTAAGTATTATTTTTTTTTTTTTTTAAATTTTAGTCATTATAAATTGTCAAAATTGAAGTCATTTTCTTAGTTATTAGGCAACCATACTTAAACCCTACAAGTGTCGCACAAGATGGCAGCAACAACATATTAACTCTGAAGGAAATGAAAGTAATTAAAATCAAATAATTATAAAGCACAATTATTATTATTTAATATATAATTTATTATTTTATTTCTTAAATAATTAAAGAGGTTTTTTTTTTTTCTTATTTGTACAGTTTTAACTAAAATTACAATATGAATGCAGACCAATAAATTGAGGATAATATAAGTTGAAGAAAAGTTTTGAAAAGTTTGTTTTCCTTTTGAAAACTTATTGAATTCTTTTGAATATGGTTTTTTCTTTTTAAAATTTTTTTTTTTTTACAAACTGATCATAATTAGATTAACTTAATTTTGCTGTATACCATCTATAAGATGTTCATCGCTATTTTATTAGGCAGGATAGATGTATTTGCCCAAAAAAAATTATTAGCCCCATACCAAAAAGAGGTTTCACTCCAGGGAAATCAGCAACAAATCAAATCTTCTTCTCAGCGGTAGTCGATGGAAAAACTGTTCGAATATGGTCAAACAGATCCATCATCTCTTCATCAACTTTAAAGCCGTTTATGATAGCATAGCCAGAGTAAAACTCTACTCTATATATGAGAGTATTCGGCATTCCATAAAATTGATTAGACTGATTAGGCTGACCATGTGACTAGTGTGAGAGGAAGAATAAAAGCAGATGAATCACTTTCAGAGACTTTTAACATCTAAAATCCATTTGCCTTTTAATATTCCGTTCGGAATGTGGGTACCTTTTTCCTAATATTCTAATTACAATCTTTGTATCGGTTTTAAGATTATGTTTTTGTATACGCTTAACAGGTGTTCAGTCAGCTTATTTTCGTGCAGTTTAGTGCGGTGCCATGCTTCGTCCAGTAGAATAGGCGGCCATTATGTTCATTTCGGGTTGTTGTCTTTGAGCAATACGAGTATTTTTCCATGATTAGTTTTCATTCCAAAGGCTGGTATGGCTTTTTTTAGGTGTTTTTTGTGCATTTTTTTTTTAAATATCCAGAATGGTCTCCGCAAAGAGACTGAAGAAAGAGAAAGTGATTTATGACTCAGAAGTAAGCATTGAACCCAAGGGTGTGTGCCCAGCTTTTAGCATACGCCGACTACATCGACATTATGTTATGTGTCCAGCAGAAAGAGTTGTACGAGACGCCTTCATTAAGATTGAGCCATTATCAAAAAATCTTGGGCCACGAAAAAATGAAGGAAAACAATTCACATGGTGGTAGTGTTGACGTTGAAGATATAGAAGACTATAACTTTTAAAGAAATAAAATATTTTCCTGTTTGGGGTCAAGGGTTGAAGCTGATTACAATATGCCTGAGGAAGTTCGTGCACGGTTACTGACAGTCAACAGAGTCTATTTCAGTCAGTCTGAATTATATCGCTCGAAAATTCTGACTACAACATCGAAGCCTCTACTGTACGTGGCACTAGTCTTGCCAGTCTTCATGTATTCTTCAGCAAAAACCATTATGAACTCTTATCCGCATTTACAAGAAGGATCCTTTGTAAAATTTTTGACCTCCAAACATAAGGATGAGCGATTCCGGAGCTTATTTAGCAACGAGATCCTTGGGCATTACAGCGACTACTCGGCTGTAGATAAAATTAAGCTTAATAGATTGCGGATGGCTGGACAATTAATCCGTATAAAAAATGATGACGATCCCATCTTAGAATGTCTACAGTAGTTCCATTTGTAGTCCTAATAGATGAGGTAGGGCTTTTACAGCATAAACCAGTGTGCCAACAATATGCCATTTCGCAAGACCTACACCGGACTCCCATTTGTTGCGACGTTGATAATGATTATAGTTAGTGTATTAATTGAATTAGTAAAAAAATACGATTCATAAATAGAAAATATTGAAATTTCTTAATTTTTTATACTTATATTAATAGCAAAAAATATATGCTACTGAAGAAATTTTATTTCATAAATAAAAAATGAATCATAAGATTTTTTAGCAAACTTGAAAAGTGATTTGTAATCTTAATTTGATTCTGTTATTTATATAAATTTTCGCTTATTCAGTTTATTTCTTATGATTTTAACTGAAAATTTTCTAATATACGAACGAGTATATTGTTAATAGAAATAATAAAAATAATTTAAAAGGATATCCTTCGAAAAATGTTAATTCTTATAAAATAATAATTGAATTGCTCATAAAGCATATTCTGTTTATGTAATTGATTTGCATTTATATTTATGATTATATACATATGTATTTTTGTGCATATTTTATGTATGAATTATTAAGGTTTTCATATTAAAAAAAAAAAAATTGAAAATTTCTCTAATATCCTTACACAAAACACGTTCGATATGTTTACGTAACCAAATTTTTTATGTATCAGAACGCAAACCGACACACTAATTTCTATCTTATGAATTTTAAATAAATTCCGTGAATAGAGAGTAGGCTGAACTGGGATTGTTTAGATAAAATGGTTTCAAAGTACTAAAGTTAAACGCAGAAATCTCATTAATTTATATTTGATCACACCCATACTAGTTAATTGTTCTACAATTGATTCTGACCATCGTATTCAATATTTTCTATAGCTCGTCCTAGCTATAATTATGAAATTCAATATTTGAACGAACGTTTATGAGGTGGCAGCAACGGAAATGAGCTAGAATATGAGAAAGTCGGAAAATTGAAGAAGGACGTGATGTGGCGTATACACAATGTACAGAATGAAATTCAACTGAAATGCTTTTGACGCTTGGGAATTCTATGGAATGCAAGTCGACACATACAATTGCTTTTATAGATATTCGAACAGCAACAGGGTGGACAAACAGCACCATCCCAATGGAGTTTACTCAAATTGCCATATACGAGATGGGGAAATGGTGATGCGAGCATCTCGTTAGATGGGACACGATAACGTATCGTTTGGGACGATTTTAGGTGGTGCGATACGATCCATTGTGGTATTGAATGTAATATTATATAATTTTAGAAAAAGAAAAAAAAACAATAAAAAAGGATCAATCAATCGTTTATCCTGCGATAGCCGAAGGGTAGACTAAGAAAATGATATCGTTACATACGTTAATAGGTAAGGTGAACCTTATCAACAATGTTGACAATAATAAAAAGGACATCGATGTGTATAGGTCTGTTCTCGAATATTCATGGTTTGTACGATATACAAAACATCATTGATACTAACCAAATAGCAAAATTTTACCGTGAAATTTAATATGACACATCATCTTGAAGATATTACTGGATTTTAGATATTGTCACGAAATAGAGAAACTGTTTCTCTAAGTATGGGAAGGAACTGATATTTTCTTATCATCAACTTCTTTCCTAAATAGAATATTTCTCCTCTTATATAAATACCAATAAGTTTACTATGCGAATCATATGAAATTTCATTTTTTAGGAATTTTTTTAATGAAATTGTTTTTAATTTCGTTTTATATTTCAAATAATGCTAGTTTTTGTTTTATTTGTTTGTATGCAAAAAGCCTTAGAGGTAGGAGCCAGGAGCTATTTTACAGCGCCATAATCAAGTTAGGTTGCCAGTTTCCTAATCGAAGCTGATCTATTTTTAGGAGAATTTTTTAAACCGTTAGTGTTCGTTAAATATTGGATTGTTCAGAAAGTAATTTCGTTTCATATACATTGGATGATTTTTTTTCTTGTTTGAACAACATTTTTAATCTTTTCTATAGTAAAAAAGTAAAATATGCCGAAATGCTGTTTTTCACTTTCCATATTTAAAAGGGTATCAAAAAATCGACAACGAGCCAAAACACGTGCAAGCAAAGCAGCTGTCCAAAATTAACTGAACATTTAAAATGGCCAAACTTGTCGGCATAAGTAAGAGACATGAGTACCAACATAACGCCACAAAAAATTGAAAATCGAATATACGTGATCCACGAAAATTCAAAATTCGCGATACTTTTTGAACAAAAATCGTATGAATATGCGGCTTAAATGTGAAGTTGGTTATGAAAAAATACAATTAAGTGCTATTTCGTTTCATTACGAAATTACTTTCTGAACAACCCAATAGTTAGATCAGACTGAAATTGGTAGGTCTAGGAGCTCCTGAATGGAAGTAAGCAAAACTCTACAGGATTGACAGATAGGCAGTTTGTGGTTTCTAAAAAGATAGTTATAGGTGAGAGCGGTATGTCCTATCCGAATTCTGAGCAGATTTTGTCGTCAGAATTTTGGTAAGGATGTTGAGTAGACCGGATTTTTGGTAGCAAGCTACTGAGATGATGCTATGAATATCTCACTATTATTCTAGTCTGTATTTTTACGTATGACTGAATATGTTCTTAACCATTCTCTAAGTAGGGGAGGCAGATTAGGAATAGCTGTGAGCACCTCCAGCCAACTGATCAGCACGTTGATTTGTACATGCTCCGGAACCCAACGCACCAAGTTACTCCTATTATTATATAGGTTATGTCGAATTTTGATGACTATAGGATCATTCAATTTGCCGCGTCTATTATACAAACTGATTGGAATTTCAACCAACGTATTTATTACCCACAACTTTCAATATAACGGAGCCGCTTTGTACAGAAAGACTCCAAAATGTAGATCACGAATTTAGGTTCTATTAACCTTGATAACTATAAAGAAAGCTGTATTAACAACGTTTGCCACATCCGCAAGCTGAAATAAAGATTCTACGAGCCCGTCCAACTGTTCAAGAAAAAGTTGTCGGTAGATAGACTTGTCTTCTTAAACCTATCTGGAGACGTAGATACTCGTATTCTCACCACCGCTCCCAACCATGATTTCCTACCAGGATGCGAAAGGTAAGTTTGAAAATGGAGAGCGAAAGTGAAAGGATATTTCTCTAATGTTGACATAATTAAATGTAAGAAGGATGAATTTCTCTTTGAGTTGGAGATGGTCATATTAGTTTTAACTAAATTATGGAGAGGATAATTAGCAAAGCAAAGGTTTTAGATTAATTAATCCAACTCGATTAATGTGATGAAAAATATGGAAGGCTTTGTGCTAATTTAGATAAGCATTTTTTAAATTGATATTGTTAATACGAGAATTTTTTTTGCAGATATTATTCTAATGCAACCGAACCAAGCAACATCAATCAATAACCGAAGTAATGGAATATTTTGTGTTTTTGGTGAGTAACTTGACTAAACCGAATATGAATGTTGATGGTGGTTAACAAATATTTAGTTAATAAGATATGGTAAAAAATCTGAAAAAAATTATGATATTTTAATAAAAATAAACAAAAATATATTTTGAAAGGCCTCACATAGCAAATATTGAAATGGCCTGAAAAGATCTAAAGGGCACTATCATTGGTACGGCTAAATAAAGTACTAGACCACAGTCGTAAAGAGGTTGGAACGGCTGGTCTGATGATAATTGCGAACGAGCAAAAAAACAGAAGAATGCTGTAAACCGAGTCATGCTATATTATCAGAGAAGAGAATTATCATGATTTGCAAAGAGCAGAAAAGAGGATTCATGAAAAAATTTAAGAAATCGAATACACTCGTGCCAACGTTTTTCCAATCCTCTAAGCACTTTAAAAAATCATTTTTTGTGATCTTGTTCAGCTCCTCCTTCGATGCCGTTTTATCTCCTCAATCGTAGCGTAACGTCGTTCTTTCATGGGGCTCTTCAGTTTTGGGAATAAGAAAAGTCACTGGAAGCAAGATCTGGGGAATACGGTGGCTGCGGCATTATTAATGTATTGTTTTTCGCTAAAAATGGCAAAAGCCAATTTCTGTTCTTCTACAAATCCGGGCGTTTCTGGCGGATTGCTTCACGCAACTTGCGCAAAAATTGCAGGTAATATTCCTTATTGACCGTCCTACCCTCTCATGATACACCACGCCCCTGCAAATGAAGAAAACTGTAAGCAAAACCTACACATTCGACCGAACTTGGCGCGCTTTTTTCGGTTTTGGCTCGTGCGGCAGCTTCCATTGGGATGATTGAGCTTTGGTTTCCACGTCATAACCATAAATCCATGATTCATCACTAGTTATGACCCTCTGGAGCAAATTTGTGTCATCGCGAACCGAGTCCAACAGCTCCTTAGCAATGTTAATGCCATGCTGTTTTTGGTCGAAATTAAGCAAAAATCGAAGACGAGCTAAAACACTTGCAAGCAACGCGGCTGTCAAAAATTAACTGAATATTCAAAATGGCCGAACTTGTAGGCATAAACAAGAGACATGAGTACCAACATACGTAACCAGCGGAAATTCAAAATTCGCGATACTTTTTGAACAGATCTCGGATACGAAGCAACCACACCATTATTTTGTTAGAAGAATTACCAAGCTGCAAGCAGGATGCTGTGATTCACATCTTAATGCTAATCATGCCGCAGCCAAGAGGATGATCTGATTTCTAACTAAAAGTATATATTAAGGCGTTGACTGGAACATTTTGATTAACTCCTAAATACTAACCAGTCTTAACAGGAGCTGAAGGTTCCGCCAGGTGGAAAAACCATGCTGCTGCTATAAACCAAGTATCGACGAATGGGCAAAAACAATCCGTCGCCTGAATGGACACAAATTGCCCCGTTTTGGCGGCATTGCCAAAGAACTGGTTAAGTATGGTTGTAACACACACTACTCCAAACGATTCCCAAATCAATGGTTCAAGTATAGGATAGCGAATTAATGCACGGCGACTAGCACCTTCGGCATTGTCTGTCCCATACTCAAAAGAGGTGATATCACAGGTTGTAGCAATTATGGTGGTATTACATTGCTGAGTACTATTTATAAGATATTTTGCGCAATTAAATAGGTTGGATAGCCACGTGTGCCTAAAAAAATTATTGTCCCACAACTGAGAGGCTTCACTCTAGGGAAATCAGCAACAAATCATATCTTCTTTTCGCAGCAGTCGATAATCAATAGATCCACAACCTGTTCATCGACTTTGAAGCCGCTTTTAATGGCATAGCCAGGGTAAGACTACACATCCATTAGAGAATTCGACATTGTAGAAAAATTAACTAGATTGACTAGGCTGACCATGTGACTAGTGTGAGATGAAGAATAAAAGCAGACGAATTATTTTCGGAGTCATTTAACATAGTCTTCGGTAAAGAGACGCATTTTTGTGCGTTTTCTTTAAGCTGGCAGTTGAGAAAGTGATTCGTGGCTTAGGAGTAATAAGGGGCATGAGGGGCAACCATTCTTATTAAGTTTGCCCAGCGTTTAGAATACGAAGACGACATCGACATTATGTGTCGCTCAGAAAGAGTTGTACGCGGGGCATGAGAACGATTCCGAAACCTATTTAACGACGAGATTCTGGAGCGTTACCACAATGACCCAGTTGTGGATAAAATTATGCTCAGTAGATTATGGAGGGCTAGACACTTATTCCGTATAGATGATGATGATTCTACCCGCAAAGTGGCTCCATTTAGATATGATTTGTCTTTGGTTGAGCGAAGGCGTTTGCATGGACACCAAAAACAAGCAATTCCATTGTTATTGTTCGTGTTCGAGAGGAGGATCCTTCGAAGAATTTTTGGACAGAGCTTTTTTGACTACAACATTCTGGAGCGTTATCACAATCACCCAGTTGTGGGTAAAATTAGGCTGTCTTGGGCTTGTCCAACTGGAAGTCTGCAATTCTTTGATTCAGCAGGCCTAAACTGAACTTCCGGTTGTATTTGGTATTCCGTTGATGATGATGAACATATTTTTATAGCAAATACTGCGCATTTTATCTTTTTTGTAAAAAAATAATTCTTAAATATAAATATTCAAGATTTAAATGAAATAAAAAATTATGATAGATACAAAAATTTAAATAAGATTCCATTAATGTGCTTGACTTAAAATTAATTAAGAGCATGAAAAAGAAAACTATAATAAAAAATCTGATTGACAAAAGTAAATATTTCAAGATTATAATTAATATGAGCATTTTTAATTAAATTTTCTATCTTACATTTTTGTTTTTCTATTGAATTGCTTTTAATTATCTTTATTACAAAGTTATTAGTATTTTATATTGTAGTATCGACAACAAAATTATATATTTTTGCAGAATTTGAAAGCAAGGAAAGTGGAGAAAAAAATCAATTATTATAAATTCAGTAAAAAAGACCAATACAAAGATATTTCCACTTATCTTTAGATATTTAAGAATACTTTAGATATTTTACACTTGCGAATACAATACAACATTTGAGGATAAATAATTTTATATATAAGTAAAATTCCATTTAAACTTTCGGTTAAAAAATTATTTTATATTCACTTATGAAAGTATATTATTATGCAAATATATTCAAATATAAAATTTTAAATGAATTCAAGAAAACTGTCTTTTTTCATAAGAACTTTTTACATACCATATTCAAATATGAGAAATTTTTTTAATTGGAAAATTTTTCATATTCAAATAAACCAACTTATTGATTAGTTTTCAGATTTTTACTAAATTTAATTACTTTTAAGTGTTTGCATACATATACTCGTATCTATTTATGAGTATTTAAATCCTTTTTCTCTAATTAAGTAAATAGTTTGATTTCAAAACCATATGTCTTTAAGTTTCTTCTAATCTAACTTCTATTAATCCAATATTGCTAGTTCTCCCCTCTTTATCATTTGTTAATTTTCTGCTTCGTATATTTTTATCTATTTTAATACCTTATATCCTTTTTTTATTATTGAGTATTTAATTACTTAAGGTTTTCTTATTATAATTTATTACAATAGTTTGAAAAGTTTTCATTATTGATTTTTATAATACAAGAAAAAATATATTGTGGATTTTATTTTAAAAAAAAAATAAAGTAAAATATAGCAAAAAAATTTAGATGATATGAATTTCAATAGGGGACTTTTTAAAATAGGGGTAATCTATTATTAAATAGACCATATGACCATATTTGAAAAGTCATAAATCTTTTGTTACTATCAGTTGTGTTCAATAAGATTTGCAATTTATTTATAGAAAGCTTAATGCCTCAACAATGGTTGAAAATTATCCAATTCTTTTATAAGAAAAAATCGTTCTTTTAATTGGAACTTTTTAATGTGCTAATTCCAATTTGTGATTGTCATAATTGGCTTGGTTCACATGAGAATGTAAAGTCCTGAGAAGAATGGATGAAGATACAAATTTAGTGATTTCCAGTCATTTTCAACATTTGGAACTACGAGTATCTGTCAAAAAAACATGGCGTTTTTTGTGATTAAATTTTGTACTACATCCTTAAAAAATTCTTATCACATAAAAATTGAAGCCTTTGGACCATCACCGTGAATTTGCTGATTTTGCTCTACACCAACTTGAAAATGATCCTGATTTCTCTAATAAAATCAGTATCACAAATTACTTATGAGGAACCTTTCTGTCATCGGTAATTTTTTTTTTTTCAAAATGAGGAAGGATTTATTGTTACTGTCGATGATGATCGGTACAGATCGATCATAATGCACTTCTTATAATCTGAATTGGAAGATATTGATTTCACTAATATGTGATTTCAACTACAGAGCACAACGAGCCACACAGCCCATAGCATAATCGATTAAGTGCGTCGACAATTTCATAGAAATGCAGAAATTGTAATTTAACACCTTTGGACTTCTTATTGTCATTGGTCTATGTCAATATTGGTCCATGTCAATAAACCAGCAAACTTTGATATTGAATGTTTAATACTAAATACGTGAAATAAGACCAAAATTTATTGCACAAGGTGCATTCGATTTTCAGTGAAATTATTTTCAGAACATACACAAAACTGTAACGATTATATTTCAAAATAAAATAATAAATTTTACTTTGCCATATTTCATTTTCATTTTATTTGAAAAAAAAAACAACCAAAAAACAAATCACTCTTATTGATAAATTCTGTAAAATATTTTTCAAATTTGCAAATCAGCACATCAGAGAATTGGTAATAATTTTTTTTCGTACACAATTTCAAAGGTAAAAAATTCATAATAATACGATATAAAGATCGAAATAAAATATAAGGACACATGTTAAATATTTAAAATGAAAAATTTTCTATTAAGAATATATTATTTGGACAAAAAAAAAAAAAAAATTGTGTAACAATACTCCTTATACATTAGGTCAAGCGTAAATTTGTATATTTTCTTCAAAGTAGACAAATTTCATCAATTTGAATTTCAAGACTCTAAAAGGACTCGTGCATATATACTCATATATTCTTTAAAATAAGACGACAAGGAAGATGATGAAATTTTTTTTTTTTAGAAAATGACAACAAAAAGAAAGTTTCATTTGAAACGATTATTATTTTTTTTATGGCATTCCATTTTTTCTTGTAAGTAGATTTTATTATATTTTATAAATACGACAGAAAAGTGGTTGGCTAACAAAATATCAACGAGTATGTATGTATCGAAATATGTCGATTTCGCGCGCGATTATTTTCCATCCTGTATCCCCTATCTGAAATTTATTCTATCGGTTGTATAATAATTTATCTTTTTAGGTTATTATTTATATTATATACAGGAGACCAGTACCATGTGTATTTTACGTATTTCCCTTTATTTTCTTATTTTCCTCTCACAAAAGGATCCCCTTTTTTTTTATCGGAGAGAAACAATGCAATTGTATTTGTGAATTGCAGAGAGCTACATACTCATATATAGTATATAAAATGATTGTATTCGTATTATTGGATAGTATGCGTAAAGTTATCCCTCCGTTGTAAGAATGTGCGCATCATCGTCAATTGCCAGAGAACAGTTGAATGGAATATCTATTAAGGCTCTTATCTGTTTAGCTTTTTATTGTATACATGACCGCGTGCAGCCCTATTTCCATGTGTTACCCATGGCAACGCAACACTAGTAAAAAGCATTATGGTAAAATTTATCCAGGCGTCCCAAGAATTTTAGATTTAAAGCTTTAGTCATCCAGGATCTAGGCTCCAGGTGCTCATATGTTTAATCAAGGAGAGACATGATATTGATAAGTATTTGTAGTCATGCTCGTGTTGCCACTTATTTCTCCTTGTGTAGGGGGGAAGGGGGGGGGGGGGGGTTTGATATAAAAGCGAAACATTTTTTTTTACAATTTCGTCTTTTTTTATTGATGATTTCGTTTTTTTTTTTTTTACAATTTTGTATTCCTTTTTTTGGGACAATATCTGTATTGGTAGATAAACATGTATTTTATATTAAGAGTGTCTTTGTAATATATATTCTTGAATTTTCTTTTTCTTTCTATTTGGTTGCGGTTTGGGGAAGGAAGGGATATGTTGAATTCAGTTTGATTGCTCTATACAGTCAACATTTCTTCTAGTAGATATGAGTATCTACCTGATAGAAGAAGATTGAATATTTATTTTTTTTAAAAAATATTATTTCAACGTGCATTTTTTTTTAAAAAAAATGCAATAGCAGAAATAGAAAGAATTTATTATTGCAGTATTTCAAATAACAAAAATATATAATTAATTTTTTTTTTAAAGAAAACTAATAAAAATAATTATTTTGCTGGTATTATTAAAGTTAATAATACTATAACATTTATAAGGTTTTGATCTATTTGTACATCTACCTGGGCCTAAAAATTTTGGCATATAATATATAAATATTATACAAAAATTATACGATATAGTTTTTCTTTGTCCAGAATGACTTTTATTAAAAAATGACTTAATATATTTGTTTTTTTTTCAGAAATAAAATAAAAAAATATTTATTTATTAAAGAAAAAATTTATCTAGTAATAGATAATTTTGGATTTCTGGTTTTTTTTTTTTTTGGATTTCTATTTATTCTTATATATTTTCATTAGATTTACGTTTATGTATAGAAGCAAGCTCGCACTGTACTTTAACCAGCAAGTCTCGCTTGAAGCAAGGCAGCAAATTTGTTGAATAATTCACGGCTGACATACTGCGAGCAGCTATTGACAGCACACCATACGGATCTGATAATAATACCCTTAGAGTAAGTCATCTTATTGAAATAAATGAGCTGATAAAGGTGAATAGGAGAGTTTGGAGAAAATGCCAACACTCCAGATGCCCGGATCATAAAATAGTTCTCATTTGCCTTAATAACATTTTAAAAGAACAAATCTTTGAGTTTAAAAATGAATTAACCAATAGATACGAGTATCTAACAAATTTAGGAGCCGCAATAAAATACTTATTACTCCCTATGGAAAGCTGCTAAAAATTATTTAGGGACCAATAATTCAAGAAAGCTGCCTCTGAAAACTAAAGATAGTACCTGGGGTATAAGCTTAAATCCGCTGTGTGGCCATAGATGGCGTGAGTGAGCGTATTAAGCTACCATGGGCACGCCATACTTTTTTTTTTATAAGTTTGACATCTGTCAACATTAATCAGTGCTCATTGTCAGCAATTTTGTACAACAACATACATTTTTCTCTTGGTAATCATGTCTAGTTTTGTGCCAAAAAAAGAGCATATGCGGGAAGCTCTGCTTTTCTGCTTCAATTTGAAGAAATCGGCTGCCGAATTGCATTGAATGCTTATGGAGGCCTATGGTGAAAGTTTTTTATCGGAAACAACGTGTTGAGATTGGTTTCGTCGGTTCGAAAACGGCAATTTTGACTTCTGGGACAAGAAGCGTGAAAATCGGTCTAGGAAGGTTGAGGACCATCAATTGCAAAAAATGCTCGTGGAGCAATTGGGTGTTACTCAACCATCCATTTCCAAGTGTCTGCTTGCCATGGGGAAGATTGAAAAGATCGGAAAATGGGTTCCGCATGAATTGAACGACAGGCAAGGTACTACCCCAGCCCCTTCCGACTACCACCTGTTTTCGTCGATGGGCCACGCGCTCGCTGAGCAGCACTTCGATTCTTACGAAGACATCCGAAAATGAGGGGTTTGCCTCGAAAGAGAAGGAATTTTTTTGGCGTGGTATCCATAAATTGCCCGAGAGATGGGAAAAATGTGTTGATAGCGAGGGCAAATACTTTGAATAAATTTGTTTTTGCTTTCTATGACAAAAACATGTGTTTTTTTTAACTAAAAAACAGCGGATTTGCTAAATGGGTTACTAAGGAAAATTCACAAAATATATTTTTCAATCATCATATCCGAAAAATGCTATAAATGCGAATACAACTATTATTGACAAAGTATGTAACAAGCCTCAATTAAAAATATAAAAAATGTGATTAGCCGGAAATTAAGTACCAAAAATGCTTTTGGATCTGATCTGATAACTGGCCAGATCATGAAAAAACTCCCACAAGTGGGCTCTCTAAAGCTTTGGTTCATTTTTTTAATGCTTGGTTTAAGATTAAATATGTAACCAAATTTTCACAGTCATAAAATCACATCGGCCGATTTCTCTGCTATCCACAAAGCCAATTTAAAGCTGTTCTTACAAAGGATCGTACCTATAAAAAAAGAGATCTTATCCCAACTCATCAGTTTGGCTCCAGAGAAAAAAACTCAACTCTAGACCAAGTGCATCAAATCACTAATACTCGTAAAGTGGAAAAAGCTCTAGAAAACGAAAAGGTGTACCCAGCAATCTTCCTGGATATTGCTTAAGCATTTAATAGGGTGGGCATGAAGGTCTTCTGTATAAACTGCATAGAGATGTCTTAAAACAATTCTTTAAACTGCTCTGACCTTAAAGAAATAAAAGCAGTGGTACCTCAAGGTATCGTGCTACGTCCTCTTCTGTATTTATTATATGGCACAAAATGAACGTTGTGATTCGAATTTCTTATAACTTTTTATTTGAATTGTTTTTTATACAGTATGTTGAGACTTTTTGAATGGATGGAAATTTTGAATGGAACATTCGCACTAAAATCGAGGCCATAATACCTTAAATTAAAAAAATAAATACATTTGAAGATGACGCCGCAGTAATGGTGATGGATTCATCCACTTAAAGGGTCACTAAAAATTGCAGATGGCATGTATGTCAAGCCAATACAGCTAAGTACCGAGGTATGATACTTTATACTAAACTTAAGTAGAAGGAGCATATCAAGAAGAACTCAATAAAAAATAAAGAAAATTATACTGGCTGTTGGGGAGGAGTTCTAAACTCTCAAGGCAGGACAAAATCTTAATTTACAACCATATACTTAAGCCGGTTAAGAGATAATATAAAAGTACCAAAACAAAATTCTATGTGGTATTGTAAATGCTCCATAGTACATAAAAAATAAAGATCTCCAACGTGATTTGCAAATTAATTTGGTTTCTGTTGAACTAACATGATCAACGCTTGCATTCTCACGAAAGCCCTGATCAACAAAAAATGACCAAATCTCACGATTTAGCAGATTATCAACTGCAAAGACAATTCACTTTCTTAAGTGTTTGTCCTAAATTAATACTAATGCGATTAAATTAATAAGAAAATATAAGTCATTAGTCGATTTTAACTAAAATTGGTCATGGTACATTGTAGGGAAGCGTTTTTAGTGAGTTAGAGTCGCATATGCATTTCAAATTTTTTGTTTTTAGATTCCTTTTTATATTTTCAATAGATTAGCGGTTTACTTTATTACAAAAAAAAAATATATAATTATAAAATACCAGCCAAATGCTAAAATGCACATTTAAAAAAAAATAAAATTGATCAGAAGCGAAAAAGTTCCTTACACTACCAATCTTTAGTATAGACACAAACCATTGCAAGATTAGTTGTAATGGCGGAATATGATCGAAATGTCTTTAAAAAAATATCCTTCTATTAAAATGAAAAACAAAATAATTAATTGTAGACAAAATGGAAGAAATTTAAAAAAAAATACTTATTTTATTTTATTTAATCTGAAAAATTTTTTTTAAAGACTTTTTACAAATCTTTAACTACGAGTGAGGCGGTTTAATAAATACCTTGCTGACTACAGTTTTGGTTTAAAAGTCAGGAAACCCTATTTGAGAAATTATTTTTTGCATACTCGTATACATACATACTCGTTTTATCTGGGGTTAGTTCGTATACCCTGTTTTTCTTGTACAATAAATTTTCTGATATTTTTTTTATATTTTCAAATAACCAATGTACTTTTTAATAAAATATGTAGCGTTTTTTTTACTGCATTTCTCCCACAAACTTTACAATTGCTTTTTTTGTTGTTGTTGTATGCATCCGATTGTAAATATTTATTTATTTTTACAATGGGATACTTGTGGCTCATCCATTTTATTTTGTCCGTCTTCTTTTAAAGGAGCATATATGTATATACTTTACATCAAGAAATCATTTTTTATATCGGCTTTTAATGGGTTTTTCCCCTCTTATTTGGCATTTCTCTGTCATCCTTTATAGTTTGTTGCATATTTCTTTGAATGTTTCGAAGACTACATATTTTTCTATTCCAGTCATGATAAGATTTTTGTATTAACAAATTTTGGGGGCGAAGGGGGGAAGGGGGTAGGGGTGATTCACCCATAAAGAAATAGAATCTACTCAATCAGTTGATAAATAAGAATAGGAATTTTTATATGGTTGTCTGTTTCTATATTAAATGTGCATATTTACATACTTATATATTTATGAAAAAAGTATATATGTATAATAAAAAGGATAAAAAAAGATTATGTGGTAATAAAAACAATATTTGTCTATTTTCCTTGTACTAAGGCGTACGTACACATTGAGTATATTTATAAAAGTACAAATAATACATGACAATTGTGGTTTGAGCGGATTTTTATCCTTCGGGATCCTTTATCTGTCCGTAGCATATAGTGTTATCGTTATTTATCCATTACGATTTTATAGTCTATTTTTATCCTTATGATTGTTGGTATTTAATTTAAATAAATTTTTCTAATTATTGTTATTATTATTATTTAGTAACTTTTTTTTTTTGGTCCTTCATTTGTATATATTTATTTATCTATTGTTTAAAATGGGATTAATTATAATGTCTGTGTATT
The DNA here is from genome assembly GCA_958298945.1 of Atherix ibis. Lineage (NCBI taxonomy): Eukaryota > Metazoa > Arthropoda > Insecta > Diptera > Athericidae > Atherix > Atherix ibis. The sequence goes on from OY282610.1 coordinate 5,036,784, forward strand.
TTTAAGGAAAAGTTATATACGAGAATTGGCAGAGAAAATTAATGAGATTCATTCAAACTTTTTTTTTGTTGGCAGGTATGCATCAGCGGAGTCATTATTTCCACTCTTAGTATCAGTTCTGGAAGGATTAAACTTAAATCGCATTCAGCTCCTCCATTACACTCGTTAGTACTAATATAATGTCCTTTTAAGTGGTGTTTAATTTTCGGTAATAAAAAAAAGTCACACGCACTGAGATTAGGTAAATTGAGAAGCTGGAACACCACGTGTATCCCTTTTTTTCGTTAAAGTAACCGACCATGTGACACGAAGGATGTTGACATAATCTTCATGCCAAAGAACTTTTTCTGATCCTTTCAAAGACTTCTTTATAAAAGAAAGTATATTTTGTGTAGCAGTGCTGATATGTTTCGACTTAAGTCGCCTTCATCCCCTTGGTTGCATTACTTCCGATGTTACCGCCAGTCCTAAGATGACGTCCTTTGAGTATTTTTTGATTTCATGAAACAAAAAAATGTAACACATACCAAGATCAAGTGAACGGAAGAGGGAGGGGTGCGGGTGAGAGGGGGTCTTTGAAACTACAGGAATACTCTTTTCAGATAAAAATTCGTTGAAGGAGATGGCCCTGTCATAGTGCATCATCGAAGTATCTACAATATCCGATCTGAAGGAAAGAACCCCTTTTTCTGAGCCTTTCAAGAACCACTTTATACAGAGTGGACTATTTAAAAGTTGAATTTTAAAAAGTAAATTTAAAAAAACTAGTGTATTTTTTTTAAATTTCCGGTTTTATTAGAAAGATTGAACCTTGAAATTTAAGAATGAAACACAACATCATCATTTAAATGACTGCCACGGCTGGTCTTACATTACCCCATTCGCTCGACCCAATTTTTCAGTACATTTTCGATTGTCTGGGCCTGTATCTCTTCAATGGCAACTTTGATTTCGTTTTTCAAGGCCTCAATTGTGTCTGGATTGCTTGCGTAACATTTATCCTTTACGGTTCCCCACAGACAATAATCCAACGGGCTCAAATCACAACTTCGAGGCGGCCAATTGACATCAGACTTTCGGCTGATTATTCGGTTTTCAAAAGCAGTGCCCAAAAGTTGGATTGTTACGTTGACTTTGTGGCAAGTGGCCCCGTTTCTTTTCAACTTTTGGAAACAAAAAATCGTTAAGCATGCCACGATAGCGCTCACCATTGACCGTAATGGCAGCTCCTTCATAGTTTTCGAAGAAAAACGGGCCAATGATGGCTCCAGTCTCAAATCCGCACCAAACCGTGACTCGTTGTGGATGCATCGGCTTTTCCATGGTGACGTATGGATTTTCTGAGCCCCAGATGCGACAACTTTGTTTGTTGACATACCCACCGAGATGGAAATGGGCCTCATCCGAAAAGGTGATTTTTCGGTAAAAATCCTCATCTTCGGCCAATTGATCTTGAGCCCATTGGGCAAACCGAAAACGCATCGGATGGTCATGTGGCTTTAGTTGTTGGACTAATTGAACTTTGTAAGCTTTCATACCGAGGTCTTTGTACAATTCCTGAGAACGGTGACGAGTTGATGTTGATGGATGATCACGGACATTTTCAGCAATGGCGGCAATATTCTCGGTCGTACGCACTGTCTTAAAGCGGGAACAAGTTACTATGGCAACCAACAAACCAGTTTCGCGAACTCGCTTCACGAATTTGTCCACAAGTTGACGTGATGGCATTCGATCTTTGCTCATTTTTTTTTTTAATTTCTTACAGTTTGAGTTGAAGACTCACAACTTTGGAAGTAAGTTCTCAATATTTCCCAGTTTTCTTTAAGCGTATGGATTACCATTTCGTAAAATTCTGCCTGCCAACTAACAATCTATCAATTCGTATTGCCATTTAACGCTCAAGTACTTCAAATAAATAGTAGTTCAAAATGCAACCGCTAGATGGACCACCCTATATAAAATCATCTAACCTCACAAGAGCTCTCACTTATTCCACATTGAGAGTCTTCCTGAGTTTCGTTTTCTGCACCTTCCGGACCCTTCAAAAATACTTTTTCCCACCAAAAAACTTCTGCTCTTGATAAGGAATAATCCCTTCTTAAATGTTACAACATTTCGTATATCAAACTCATAAATTCACTAAGTTTGATATCAAATTTGATAGCACATCCTTGCTCCGAATTTTGCTGTTCCGTTTTTCGTAAAACTCTTCAAAAATACTACTACACTTATGACGCTCTAATAGGGTCGAGTAGCTGCCAGATGAGATCGAAACTTGTCCTGTCTGTACTTCTAAAAGGTACTAACGTGTAAGAAAATTTCTTTAGTATTACCAGATCGCTTTTAGTGCTACCAGACCTCATTGTACTTATATACCATTGACCTAAGGCATATTTGTTGATAGAAACTTTCTATTTCGAAAGTGAAACTGAATGGCATCTTTTTAAGTTGATTATAAAAATGACAAAAATAAAAAAAAATGTTGTTAAATATGTATTGGGATTTTTTGTTCTTCTTCATTCTTCTTAATTTTCTTTTCTCTTTAGCTCATATTAAACAACACCATCTCTTCTCCACTTTTCCATGGAAATTTGACGATTAAGTGCAAAAAAGTAATTTTCAAGAATTATTTTGAATATAATTTTTTCTCTTAAATTATTTTTTTTTATCTCATTATATACATATGTAAATATGGTTCAAATATACATATATATATTATATATATATGAATATATTTTCATCGTTAGCTGTGCCATTCGAATATTTTTAACATCAGTTGTACTGTCGTCAATGGTGGTAGCCAAAGAAATTCAGGAAAACTTTTCTAAGACTTCAGGGAAAAAATTTTTTTTTATTAATATTATCTGTTCATGTTTTTTTTTTTCTTTTGCTTTTTACTTTTTGAATATTGAAGCGCGATATGATGATGTGCTTAATATATTTTGTTTGCAGCTGTTTTCAATCAACTCGTTTTATTAGCTTGTCGGAATTGGAAGACCTTCAAGGCGGTATATTTTTTTCTCTATATATATTGGATTGGTTTAAGAGAATTTGTAAAAAAAAAATCCCTTTTGTGTTGTGGAAGTTTTATATAGGAGCGCATAGTATACTATTTGAAGTAACCTTTTTAACGGAGTTATCTGCTGTGTCTAGCTTCTTACGTGACGAAAGACGAATTTTGGTGAATCTGGTGGTGTAACTGATAGCGTTTGTTTCGGTGTAGAAGTCGTGATGGTTAGAAACTCAACTTTCCTGATTATATTTTCTAAAATGCCTTTTTTATTTGATTTGTTGTACATTTTGCATCCTTTTGTATAGATACGAGAACATATAGAAGCGAAAACGTATGAAAATACCAGAAATATCTCATTTACATTCATATTGGCGTAAAAAAAAACTGTCTGTTGCCTTTTTTGGTTAAGTATCCAAAAGCATAACATTGCTAACTGAATTTTTTTCTCTCTATTCCACTTTACCTTCACTTAAATATTGAATTTCTTTTCTAGTCGATACTAAAACAATTTTCATAGCATACATAAATATACAAAACGATAGAGTTTAGGTCTATGCATACTCGTTTATCTAAAATTAGTTGAGAGTTAAGACTCTCAAGAAGTATGGCTATTATCCTTGTTAAGTACGATATTGCTGATAAAACTAAAGAAATATTATGTATATTCGTAACTAATACAGCTTATGTAATATTTCTATTACTAAAAGGATATATACAAGTGGACTCTTCAACATTATTTAAGTAATTTTATGATTCTTTCATGACTTTTACTTGCTATATGTTCTCATTAGTACGAATCACTAGAATTTCATCAAAAACAAAAATAATAGGCAATATTTTTGTTTTTTTTTGTTTTTTTGTTTTTGTTTTGTTTTGTTCTTTTTGTGTAGTTTCGAAACGAAAACAAAGAACAAAAAAAAAAGGACAAACATTCCTTAACAAGACGGTAACGATGAAACTCAATATTTTCTTCTTCGTCAACTTTAAGTGTTATCATCAACTTTAAGATCTGATAAAATGGGACTTTCGCGAAGATATTCAACATTTTCAACTTGACAAGTCCTATTTGTATTGTTAGTATATGTTATTTATATGCGTACATATACTCATATAAATAAATACTTTTATTAGAGAATATTTATGTATTGTTTAGGTGTATTAAATTCTAATAAAGCCTTTTCGAATTTATTAGAACTGCGGAAGGATTCTAAGAACAAATCCGAAAGCAATTTACTGCAAATCGTTCACTTGATTGATTAGTTGATGTTTGGCACTTTAGTTTTTATGACTTTATGGGATTTGAATTAATCTTGAGATTTTGTATTTTCTCATCCTGTCATTTTTTTTTCTAAGACATATTCTTTTTTTTTTAAACCATGTCCTATAAAATATCAAATATTTTTGTTAAAAAAAAAAAAAACCAATGAAAATATTCGGAAAATCGATTTTTGACAATCATTTTTTTTTAAATTTATATATACGAGTACAAAAAAACAAAGAGGACATATCATCTGTTTCGTACTGCTACAGTTTTCATTTGAGATATTTTCAAAAATAAAGTTTTGTTTTATCTAAACAGAAGTTAAATTTATTAAACTTTATTCAATATTCTAGAGTCAGTAAACTTATCCTCCGTTTACAGAAAAAATTTGTTAGCAAGGAAAACAGCAAAAAATCATTAAAACATTTATTCATGATTAAGACAAAGAGCAGAAAAAAAAAATAATTTCTAACAAAACAACAACTGCAAAAACTTAAGCAATAATCGTTGTGTATGTAATATTTATTGGGTTATTGAAAAGGAGAAGATATAATAGGCATAGATTGGCTATCAATCTAATGAAGTCTATTATTCTAAAATAGATGTGATGGTTGGATCACGCATAAAACATAAACTTAATTATCATTTCAGAAAAATGGTACATAATCTATGAGTAATGATGGTGGAGCCTTATTTTATTATATTTCTTTTAATGATTATTCTATTCAAAAAAATATAAAAGTCATGATAGAATAATTTACTCCATATAAAAACTTACTAGACCGAAGTGACTCTATTAAAATCTAAACCAAACTGACCCCAAAGGCAATCACTCCTTTTGAAGTTACCAATTTTATCAAATTCCTTCTTGAAAACAAACCTTTCGGCTATGACCTGATACTCCAATATACTCAAACAATTCCTGAAAAGAGCAACAATATTCCTTGCTATATTATTCAACTCTATTCTTCGAACAACAGATTTCTGAATCTGCCAAAAACTTGCAATTATTAATTTCTGCTCTACTTACTATAGACTAATAAGTCCCCTTCCAGTCCTGTTAAAAATCTTTAAAAAAATATTATTCCGCCACTTACATTCCCTGCTCCAATTCTCAAATTTAGTTCCGAACTATCTATTCGGTTTCCGATCAAACACAATCTGATAGTAGAAACTCAAGATCATCCTGCCTTTTACCTATTGTCTTGTTCTGAAACCGTTTTTTTCAGGACTTCCTGATAAATAAATCCAATAGGCTTTCGAATATCTTTACGACATTTGCTGGTGTTCTAGAGGGAAGTATACTTAGCGCCATTTTCTATTACATTTATATTCCAATCCATTACAACACCTTTTTTGTTGCATATACCAGATGTATAAGCTTAAACCCGCTGTTTTTTAGTCAAAAAAGCACATGTTTTTTTTAATAGAAAGGAAAAACAAATTTATTCAAAGTCAAATTTATCCATCTCTCAAATTTATCCATTTCTCGCGCAATTTGTGGATACCACGCCAAAAAAATTCCTTCTGTTTCGAGGCAAACCACTCATCAAGCCATTATCGGACGTCTTCGTAAGAATCGAAGTTCTGCTCAGAGGACATCGACGAAAACATGTGGTAGTCGGAAGGGTCCAGGTCTGGTGAATATGCTGGTAGGGGTAGTACCTCCCAGTTGAATGTCTCCAAGCAGTTTCGGACCATTTTTGACGTGTGCGATGGTGGGTTGTCGCGGAGGAAAATCAGCTTGTCACCAAACGCACAGCATCGTCTTCCGTCCGAAGCGATTTGGTATGCGTGAAGATGTTGATGGTTGGCAGGAATCAACTCACGATATCTTGCATTTAGGATTCTCGAAATATATCAACTTTTCATCGCCTGTCACAATCCGATGCAGGAACGCCTTCCTTTTTTATCTGGCGAGCAAGATTTCGCATGTGTTTTGGCGTCGCTCCATCTGCCTATCGTTCAATTCATGCGGCACCCATTTTCCGCCGATCTTTTCAATCTTCCCTATGGCACGCAGACGCATGAAAATAGCTAGTTGAGTAACACCCAATTGCTCTGCGAGTATATTTTGCGAGTGGGTATCGTCTTCGTTCAAAAGAGCCTGCAATTTATGGTGCTCAACCTTCCTAGGCCGATTTTCACGATCCTTGTCCCACAAGTCAAAATTGCCGTCTTTGAACCGACGAAACCAATCTCTACACGTTGTTTCCGATAAAGCACTGTCACCATAGGCCTCCATAAGCATTTGATACGATTTGGCAGACGATTTCTTCAAATTGAAGCAGAAAAGCAGAGCTTCCCGCATATGATCTTTTTCTGGCACAAAACTAGACATGATTACCAAAGGAAAAATCTATGTTGTTGTACAAAATTGCTAACAATGTGCACTGATTCATATTGATAGGTGTTAAACTCATAAACAAAAGTATGGTGTGCCCATGGTAGCTTAATGCGCTCACTCACGCCATCTATGACCAAACAGCGGATTTAAGCTTATACTCCTGGTACTCATGAGCATAAATCTAACAAAAATCCCGAACATGCTTATGAAATCCTGCCTTTGACCAAGTGTTGAATAAAAGTGAACGAATGCAAAAGTGTCCACGTAACTTTTACTCTCCGCCGTAAACTATGTCATCTCTAATATAGTAATGGTAGTAAAATACCACAAAACACTGACGTTCGATAACTCAAATGCATTTTGATAAACGCTTGACATGGAATCCATACAAAATATTGAAAACACTAGAACAATATGGACTTCTGGATTAGAAAATTTTACGAAATCATCATGCGAACGGAGATGCGATCTTAGGAGTGTCATAATGATGAAAAGGAATGACTTCCGATAACGAAATTGGGCGGATTTGTCCAAGATGGAAAAATCCGCTCTATGGAAGAGATGTATCTATACTCATTGCCATTTAAAGAGGACGATATTATTGGGGTTTTCTTGGGATCGGCGTTGATAGACAAAGTACTGGAAATTATGCTACAATAGTATAGCAACTGGTCAACATACACGTTTTAGGGAATTTGTCGCGATTAATGACAGCAACGGTTACATTAGTTCAATCTCTATGATATTTTGCAAATATTGCAAAAATCTACGTCGATTTATGTAAATAAATACTGCTTGCTAAAACACCATATCTAGAATTTGGTAATTTTCTCACACAAATACATAAGCCTAGCCATTTCCGAATAACCGATGCCTAAAATATATGCTCGCCACTCTGAAACTCTAGCAGACCATTCAATTCCTATCGAATCCAATTAAAAAATATTTTGTTAAATTATTAATGCTTTCTTTTATGTTCATAAAAGTTTTATTGATCATAATTTTAAAGTCCCTTATTTAAAAGCTTTCATCTATTGTACTTCATATGATCACATCATAATTACGTAACCTATTCCTAAATTATTCCAAACGATGATAGATAAAAATTCACTTTTTCCCATATTAATAAAAAGCACAAAGCTTGTCTCCATACCAATGACTATAATGAACAGATATTTATAAAATTTTATAGAGTGTCTCTTTAAGAATGCAATATATGAAAAAAATATATAATTTTAGTAATATCAACTATATGTCTTGCATTTATGACTGACTTATCATATAGCCTTCGCACAAGAATGTTTATACAAACATGCTAACTTATCAGATAATCTTCGTAGAATAGTATCCCTCGGAAAATGACTACGTATCATGTTCAGGAAGGAGTGAAACTCATTGAGTTGGCGATCTTTCTTGAATAGGTCCTAAACGGTAGAGTGTCCTTGTTATTGCTATTGGAATAACAACAATTTTCCGAACAACATTCAGTCTTTCAGTAGCCACCGAATAACTATGTTCAAGAACAAAAAAAAAAACAAAAATTCCAATAGCAATTCATCTAAAATCTTCCAAAAATATATATAAAAATTCAACAAAAGAAAACCACTTTCGTTAAAAACGCCAAAAATTCGTTTCTCTTTTTTGGGTATTTGTAATAAATATTATACAAAATATGGTATCCTTTGTAAAATGAATATAATATGTATCGCTCAAAAAAAGAGATTTTTTTCCCCTTTATTCGATCTGTTTTACTTTCAAATAATCTCTAAGATTACCCTGTATACGCTTTATGCTACAATACATGTTAAATCGAAATCGATCAAATATGCTGCGATAATTTTTTTAGGGTGAAAAATCAGCGAAAACATTTTTCAATAGTCTTTCTTTGTTATTGAATAAAAAAAAAATCTCATAGACATGAGATTATGTATTATGTATTTCTATACGATTTTAGAGTTAATCGACATTACAATTTCGTTTTAATACTAAATAACAAGTAGCGTACAAGAAAACATAGTAAATTTTCTATATTTTGTAATTGAAATTCATTCCATATTGCCTTTAGTTTATATCAGTGATTCCCAAAGTGGTATATTTTTGTGTGTCAATATTTACGTATTTACGACCTTTCCTAGGCATTTATTATTCTTTTATAAATACATATATCTTATCAAATAACTTCTTAAAAAAAGTAAAAAAATTGTACTTTTGTCCATTGGTCGTTACACTGTGGGCCAGTTCGGATTACTGGAATGTTCGGATTACTGAAGTTCAGATTATGGATATATATGCAAAATATACGATCACGTGAGTGAATTTGAGCAATTTACTTTTTTTCTCCCTGTCACCTAATGCCATCTGTTAACCATTTACAATAAGCTGACGAATAATCAGTTTTGTCTACTATAAATGCCATCTCGTAACTATTGTCTGTACCTGGGATTTTTCCAAACTTGAATAATTAGTGGTTATTAACGATATTATTTATGGACAAATAATTAAATGAATAAACCATTTTTTTTTGTTAGCAAAGAAAATGCACTTAATTTTTGGAGACTTATTTTAAAAAATAACGTAAAAAAAATTACAATTTGAAAAACACTCCATACGAAAACTTTTCTATATTTAATAATAGTTTTAATAGTTACTATATTTGATTTTATTGACAAATACGATATTCCTGAGATATTTTGATACTTTATAAGACGAACATGAAAATTTGGTCCCTTTGCATAACTCTAATTAGAATGATACCATTCCTTTAAGACTAATTATTGTAACTTTAAAAAATAATTTTCCTATTTATAAATAGAAATTAAAAAAAAAAAACAATTTTCTGAAAAGAAGTTACTCTTAATTTGTTTTTAATCCTTAACTAACATATAATTTCTGGAGAGAAGTTACTATTAATTTTAACTACAATGCTTTTAACTATTGGGTGTATAACTTAAAAATGCGGGATTGACAACAGATGGCATAACTTTTACACATGGTTTGTGTTAATAATAACTCATATGACATTTTGGAGGTTAAACATCTGTTATTCATTCTCGATTAGTCATTGAACGAAATAGTGTAAACAACAAAGTTTTTTTTTTTGCTTCAAAAATGTCGAATTTCGTACCAAAAAAGTCCCATTTGCGGGAAGTGTTCATTTACTTCTTCAATTTGAAAAAAAGTGCAACTGAAGCACATCGATTGCTCACCGAAGCTTATCCTGAATATGTTCCATCGATTTCAACATGCGAGAGATGGTTTGTGCGGATCAGAAGTGGTGATTTTGACACGGAAGACAAAGAACGACCAGGTCAGCCAAAAAAGTTTGAAGATGAAGATTTGGAGGCATTACTCGACGAAGACTGTTGTCGAACTCAAGAAGAAATTGCAAAATCATTGGGAGTTACTCAAGCAGCCATTTCAAAACGTTCGGAAGCAGCAGGATTCATCCAAAAGCAAGGAAATTGGGTCCCATATGAATTGAAGCCGAGAGACGTTGAAAGGCGATTTTGCATGTCCGAAATGCTGCTTGAACGGCAGAAAAAGAAGTCGTTTTTGAATCGAATCATTACTGGCGATGAAAAATGGATTCATGACGACAACCCAAAGCGCAAAAAATCGTATGTGAAGCCCGGCCAACCAGCCAAATCAACGCCAAAGCTAAATATCCATGGCGCCAAGGTAATGCTCTGTATTTTGTGGGATCAGAAGGGTGTGATCTATTATGAGCTATTGAAATCGGGCCAGACGATCACAGGCGACCTCTACCGAGCTCAATTAATCCGTTTGAAGCGAGCATTGGCCGAAAAACGCCCGGAATATGCGACCAAACACGAAGCCATAATTTTCCATCATGACAACGCTCGGCCTCATGTTGCAAGACCGGTTAAAAATTATTTAGAAAACAGTGGCTGGGAAGTTTTGCCTCACCCACCTTATAGCCCAGACCTTGCCCCGTCCGACTACCATTTGTTTAGATCCATGCAAAACGCCCTCACCGAAGCTTGGCTTCATTCCATCATTGTCGGACAAACAATTGCAACAAAGTTTTTTATGCAACAAAGTTTTGGGCAATGACGCTATTGCCCAAAACCATCTAAGTTGCAGGATCATCTGAGAAGATATCACCCTGATAAAACAGATAAAGATTTGAAATACTTTCAAACACTCAAGGATCAACTTCAGAAGAGACCCACGCTGGACAGAATTCGATGAACTTCGACGTCACAAAGAAACGATGATGGTTTGCTTGCGTCTTACAATATTTCGCTACTTATAGCAAAATCCGGACCACCGCATACTATCGGAGAGAAGTTAATTTTGCCAGCCATTGAAGAGGTTTTAAAAACTGTTTTACACAAACCTGCATCTGATATTATTAAAAGAATTCCCTTAAGCAACAATACTGTTAAAAGACGTATTGATAAAATGAGTTCTGATATTGAAAGCTTTTTGTGTAATTATTTGCAAACGACCCATTTCTCTTAACAACTGGACGAGTCAACTTTACCTGGTAATGAAGCATTATTATTGGCATATGTTCGTTTTATTATGAATCAAGAAATCTACGAAGAACTGTTTTTCGCAAAAACTTTGACACTAAAGGTGAATCAATATTTCATGTTTTGAAGGATTACTTCATTGAAAAAGCAATCCCTTTATCAAATATAATATCAGTAGCTACAGATGGAGCACCTGCCATAGTTAGACGTTATCGTGGCTTACGACATCCCTTACTACATTTTTCGTTCTTATAACCTTCTCCCATCTTTCTATCAACTTATTAATACCATTAGTGTAAAATTCCGTGGATATTGATGCGAAAAATGTAGTAAGGGATGTTTTTACCTGCTCTATTGTATGAAATTTTTTATCATTTAAATTATCGGTATTATCGGAATAAATGAAAATCGGAAGGAGCAAGATCTGGAGAATACGGTGGATGCTTGATAACATCCCAATTCAACTCATTCAGCTTGTGTTGGGTCATCATAGCCATATGTGGTCGAGCGTTGTCGTGATGAAACACTACCCATTTTCTGTTTACCAATTCTGGTCTATCCTTTTGAAGGGCGATGTTCAATTTGGATAACTGCTGACAATATCGTTCTGCTGTAATTGTCTGATTGCGTTCAAAATACACAATACCCTTACAATCCCACCAAACACAAAGTATAACTTTTTTTTGATGGATTTCGGCTTTCGAAGTTGTTAATGGGGCTTGTCCAGGTATAGGCCAATGTCTTTTTCTTGTCACGTTATTGTACACGAACCACTTCTCATCTCCCATTACTAAACGGTGCAAAAAAGGTTCATGTTTTTGTCTCGCACTCAAAGCAACGCACGTTGAAACACGATCCAATAAATTGGCAGCCGGCAATTGATGAGGTATCCAAACGTCGTACCGCGAAACCATCCCCATATGCTTCAAATGTCTTAATACGGTTGTTTGGTTGACTCCCATCATCGACGCGATCTCCCTGGTGGTAAGACGTGGATTGGTGTCAATTATGACTTTTAACTTGTCATCATCAGACTTCAATGGCCGCCCGGTACGTGGTTTATCAATTAGTGAAAAATCCCCAGATCGGTATTTTGTAAACCATCTTCGTACCTGTCAAACTTTGATGACATCTGCTCCATACACTGCGCAAATGTTTTTGGTTGCCACACTCGCGGTATTGTCTTTACGGAATTCATAAAGTAAATAATGACGTAAATGCACTTTATCGACCGATATTTTGAAAAAATACAAGGGCTCCTCACTGCACTCTGGCCAGGCCAAAACTGAATAGAAAGTAGAGGGAAAGATCCTTTATACAATGGAATCATTTAAAAGAAGATACTATTCATTATTTCTGAAGAAAACATTTTTTTATATAGGATCATAATCTCTTCAATAAGTCATTGATGCAGTAAACCGAATCCGAAAGAACGCGTTGAATACGCGGTTATTTGCGCAGTTCTGTGAAGAAAATGACGAACACTTTCATCAATTACTACTCCTTCACACTGAAGTACGCTGGCTGTCGAAAGGCTTATATTTGACAAGATTTTTTACCCTTTTTAAAAGACAATTTAATGAAGTGTAAAACAGACATCGCCTATTTAACAGATTTGTTTACAAAATGTAATATTGGTTAATTTGCAGTTACAAGGCGATAGTCTAAAAGTCCATCTTATCAGCGTTTCTTGCCAGAGTTAAATTAATGAAGCAAAATATTGGACGGTGCGAATTTTCCCAGTTCCCCAATTTGTCACAGACAAACTGCCAGGAAGACGACGTTTCACAACCTACGTTCAACATTTAAATACCCTCTATTCAGATTCTGAAACTAGGTTTAAGGATGTTTTGACTATGGTAATACCACCGTGGATAATTAACCCATATGGTGACATAGAAGAAACGAATGTCATAATACAAGAGGAACTGACTGAAATAAGTACAAACGAAGAAATTTTTCTGGCTGCAAAAAAAACATACCCGTTACAAATCCCGTATTATGGAATATAGCGAGGAAATTTTTAATTTCCTTTCCATTGTCATATCTAGTGGAAAGTGGGTTCAGCGCTATTACCAATCAAAAAATGGAAAAAAATAAACAGACTGGACATCATTAGCCGAAGAGATTTAAGATTAAACCTTACAAAATTGACGCCAAATGTTGATAATTTATTATCAAAGCATCAGGTTTATCCTTCCCACTAAAAACATTTACTTATTGCTTAGTTTATTTTATGTTACGTTTATTTATATACGAGGGTCGTTCAATAAGTCCTTAGAAAATCGAAGAAATTGCGCTCGTAGTGTCGGTAAAGATGTCGGTTTTTTTTTGTAAGTAGCATTATCGACAGAAAAGCTGTCAAAATTTCAGCTCGATCCATAGCGTAGGTCAATTTCTATCGTCGATTAAAGTTAACGACATTTATTTGTGCATAACAATGGAAAAAAGCGAGTTTAGGGCTGTCATCAAACATCTCCATTTGAAAGGCTTAAGCCCGAAAGAAATCAAAACCGAGTTGGATGCTGTTCATGGCACATCTGCACCTGTGTTTGCGACGGTTTACAATTGGGTGAATGAATTTAAACGTGGCCGTTCATCCACAAAAGATGAACATCGTTCAGGACGCCCAGTTGAGGTGTCTACTCCTGAAATCATCGACAAAATCCACGATCTGATTTTGAACGATCGGCGAATTAAAGTGCGCGAATTAGTTGAGGCCACGGGCATATCACAAGGTACAGTCGCTTCAATTTTGCATGAAAAACTGTCTGTGAAAAAAATTTCGGCAAGATGGGTGCCGCGTTTGCTCTCAGAGGAGAATAAGCGCAATCGTGTAGTGGACTCTGAGGCTATGATGGCACTCTTTCATCGCAATCCTGCCGAATTCCTTCGTCGATATGTCACTGTGGACGAAACCTGGATACACTACTACACTCCAGAAACGAAGAGACAGTCATCACAGTAGATTTTCAAGGGTGAACGGGCTCCGAAGAAGGCGAAAACTGTGCCATCGGCCGGCAAGGTGATGGCCACGGTCTTTTGGGATTCGCAGGGCATCATTTTTATCGACTACTTGGAAAAAGGAAAAACAATAACAGAAGCGTATTACGCGTCGTTATTGCAACGGTTGAGCGAGGAAATCAAAGAGAAACGCCCCCATCTGAAGAAGAAAAAATCCTCTTGCATCAGGACAATGCGCGTGTGCACACCTGCGCTGTTTCCATGGCCAAAATTGTGGAAATGAGAATGTAATTGGTGCAGAATCCCGCTTATTTACCAGATTTGGCCCCGAGTGACTATTTTCTTTTCCCCAATCTGAAGAAATGGCTTGGCGGACAACGGTTCACTTCCAACGAGGACGTCATTGCTCAAACGGATGAGTATTTTGCAGAACTTCCGAAATCCTATTTTTTGGACGGGATAAAAATTTTGGAAAACCGGTTGGAAAAGTATAAGAGCTAAAATTTTTTTTTTTAAAAAAACAGTTTTTTTCCATCTTTTTCTAAGGACTTATTGAACGACCCTCGTATTATATGTTAGTAAATGATAGTTGAAAAGCTTAATCTTTTCTAGTTCTTCTGATAATTTCGTGAAGAATTGAAAGCTATGGTAAATATGAAAAAATATCAAGTCATTCAAAAGAACTGATAATACCTCGCATAATACTTCATAGTTAGAAAACTATATTTCTAATGGAAAATTTAAAAAAAAAAAAACTAAAATAAATGAACTTCTTAGATTGTTTCCCTATTTTAGTATACAATATTTACAATATTTTCTGGCGCCGAACAAACTTTCAAAACAATTCACAAAACAATGAACAATTCGTATTTAAATAGACGAACAAGAAATAAAAAATAAAATATACTTTATATTTTACCAAATAATACCAAACACCCTCAGAAACATTCTAAATTCTCATTAATTTTGTATTTCGACGAAAAGCAACCGTCTTGAAAGAATATCTATTCAAGAGTTCATATTGAATAGACCGGAGACCATCGAAACATTCATGTCAATACGTATAAGTACATACTTTCATATCAAGATGCTAAATGTCTTCTTAAATGGAAATAGAATTTTAATCGTCCTACCTTATGAGGTGCACTTTATATATGTAAACATCCTTATGCATACACACATATTATAGATAAACAAAAGCAAACAAACAAAACCCATATAATTACTATTTAAATATATTCATGAACATGAATTTAACAAATTCTATTTTAAATTTAGTTTGCTTCTGTTGAAAATTTCAAAATGCTATAAACAACGAATTAAGGACATATCACCTGTTATTATTTGTTGTAGTTTTTTTTGTTTTTTTTTTTGCACTTTCCATCTTGTTCTATTTTCTAATACAATATTATATAATAGGAAAATAGGGAAAATTCATGACTTAACAAGTATGTATTTTGTTGAGATCATTTTTTTGTTGACATATTCAGTATTTTTAATTTTTCATAGAAATTCATCAAATATGCAAAAAGGAATTATTTTTATCAAAATTTAACTTTAAAGTTTTATTTTATTTAACAAAATAATACGTATAACAAGTAGATTTACGAGAATAATCCGTCGGAATATTTATTTGTCAGGGTAGGCTGATACAGTCAGTAATAAAAGTAAAAAATGTTGCTAATATACGGTTATCCAATAAGAGTGATATGATTTCTAAGTGACGTTTCGGCCATTTGTAATATGTCATGATCTCTCATTTTTCATTATATTCAGTAATGTTTATACTCGTAATTTCATCATGGAGAAATATACGCAAGAACAACATTTACAAATTATTCAATTTTATTATCAAAATAATCGTTCTCCAATTGCAACTTTTCGTGCGCTTTTGCCATTTTATGGTCGTAATAATCGTCCAACTGTGCTCGCTATTCGTTGAATTGTTAAAAATTTCGAGCGTACATAATGTTCAAGTGCCAATAAGACAAAGAACCGCTCGAAGTAATGAAAATATTACTGCCGTACAGGCAAGTGTTGCTGAAGACCGCAATTTGTCGATTCCAAGACGTTCTCAAGAATTGGGACCACAACCTGGCGGATTTTGAGAAAGGATTTGGGCTTGCATCCGTATAAAATTGTTATCACTCAAGAACTGAAGCCATTGGACCACCCGTAAACATCGTAAATTTACTGATTTTATCTTGGAACAACTTGAAAACGATAACGATTTTTTTAACAAAATCATCTTCTCCGATGAGGCTCACTTTCATCTGACTGGTGACGTAAATAAGCAAAACTGTCGATTCTGGTGCAAAGAAAATCCACAAATTATTCATGAACACCCATTACATTCACCTAAATTGACAGTTTGGTGTGGTTTTTAGCCAAGGGGAATCATCGGTCCGTACTTCTTTCGAAATGAAGCTGGTAACACCGTTACTGTCAATGGAGAGCGGTATAGATCGATGATAACGAACTTTTTATGGCCGAAATTGGAAGAAGTTGATCTTGACAACATTTGGTTCCAACAAGACGGGGCTACGTGCCATACAGCACGTGAAAATAAGCGAATTATTGCGAGAAAAGTTTGGAGATTCGATTATTTCAAGAAATTGTGACATTGAATAGCCTCCAAGAAGTTGTGATTTAACACCATTAGACTATTTCTTGTGGAGTTATTTGAAGTCATTGGTCTTAAACAATAAACCAGACTCTCTTCAAGCTTCAGAAGTCAATATTGAACGTGCTTTTCATGACATACGACTTGATTTAGTGGAAAAAGTGCTCGAAAATTGGATTCATCGAATTCGTTCCTGCAAAAGAAGTTGTAGAGGCCATTTGAATGACGTTTTCTTCAGAACTTAATTGTATCGATTGTACTTCACATTAAATAAAAAACATTTGAATTTTCTTAACAATTAGTTTGTTTTTTTATGCCATATAAAATTTTGTAAATATGAACTCATTAGTTAAGTTTTGAGAGCTATTAAAACCAGACAAGTTTTGTGTTTATTTTTAATATAAATGGAAAAAGGATAATTTTATGGGTTAATAAATACTATTTTTTGAGGAAAGAAATAAGATCTGAATTTGTAGGATATAGCGGATATGATAAACATCCGAAATGAATATGTACGCGACGTATTACGAGTATATTAAATTTTGGATATGAGAAAGCTATCGGCGAGATATCCAACAACAGCTTTCGTGTTACACATCAGAAACCAAAATTCAGTCAAATAATGAACTTATAATAGCAATGGTGTGCCAAAGAAAACAAAAATATTTCTTTTGGCAGAGAATATCTGGGACGCACATGGTATATTCTTCAATGACTATCTTAAAAAAGAAGTTTAACAAAGCGTACTAGACGAATGGTCTAAAGAAAATTGAAATATCGCTAAACCCAATTAATCGATCTAAAAAGAGACTATGTTGAAAAATAAATGATTTTTTGTTGAGTTACTAATTTGTTACATTTATTACTAACTTATCAGACTGACTTCATATATAGGGTGGTCCATCTAGCGGTTCCATTTTGAACTACAATTTATTTGAAGTACTAGAGTGTTAAATGTCAACACGAATTGACAGATTATTAGTTGACAGTCAGAATTTTACGAAATGGTAATCCATACGCTTGAAGAAAACTGAGAAATATTGAGAACTTACTTCCAAAGTGATGAGTCTTCAACCCAAAGTGTAAGAAATTTAAAAAAAATGAGCAAAGACCGAATGCCATCACGTCAACTTGTGGACAAATTCGTGAAGCGAGTTCGCGAAACTGGTTTGTTGGTTTCCAAAGCAACTCGTTCCCGCAAAGTTCAATTAGTCCAACAACTAAAGCCACATGACCATCCGATGCGTTTTCGGTTTGCCCAATGGGCTCAAGATCGATTGGCCGAAGATGAGCATTTTTACCGAAAAATCACCTTTTCGGATGAGGCCCATTTCCATCTCGGTGGGTATGTCAACAAACAAAATTGTCGCATCTGGGGCTCAGAAAATCCATACGTCACCATGGAAAAGCCGATGCATCCACAACGAGTCACGGTTTGGTGCGGATTTTGGAGTGGAGGCATCATTGGTCAGTTTTTCTCCGAAAACTATGAAGGAACCGCCGTTACGGTCAATGGTGAGCGGTAGCGTGGCATGCTCAACGAATTTTTGTTTCCAAAATTTAAAGAGAATGGCATGGACAACATTCGGTTTCAACAGAACTGGGCCACTTGCCACACATCCAATGTAACAATCCAACTTTTGGGCACTGCTTTCGAAAACCGAATAATCAGCCGAAATTCTGAAGTCAATTGGCCTCCTCGGAGCTATGAATTGAGCCCGTTGGATTATTTTCTTCAAAATGGTCCACCCTGTAGTATACACAAAAAAAAGGAAATAAAAAACCTTCAGTTTTTCAATGTCCATGCTCAGCCACAATAGTTATAATATTTTTTCCTTCTAGTTTTTATAAATATTGGCTTATTGTATGCGTATACACTAATGCATTCATATCATGATGTGTGAATAAAATACAAATTGAAATTCAAATTTATTTTTTCACTTGCGTTATTAGAGAGCTTTTTTTTACCATTGTGCAAGCAGTTATATAAGAAGCACTAATAATATTAACAATATATGAAAAGTAAAGTACAAAAACGAAATTTTAACCTTCAATCAAATTTCCAGTTTACTCATAAGTAATAAATTCAGCACCTGCCGCCTCTTAACTATAGAAAATAATGTTACACTGATTCGCACTACATTTCACATTTAGAATTTAAAATCTTACAATGACGTCATCTTTTTCAACAATCATCATCTTCCCTATGCTTTTATATTTGGAAAGTGGGAGAGGAAAAAAACCAACCAGCAAAAAGTACTATTTCTTGAGAAGTTCTTCTATTTACTTCATTGTGAATTAGTCGTATAGTATGTATTCGGGAATAATAGACGTAAAGTGTACACTTCAATTTTTGGGGGAAGAAACTACAGCAAAAAAATAAATATACCTTATCTAACATAGATAAATTTTGTGTTGGTTATATATAATATATTATTCTATTTAGTGGCAAACATTATTCTGTATATTCAGTTATAAGGCAAGTCGTCTCTGGTTCATCAATACAAAATACTGAAAGTAAATTATACAATCAAAACACGTAGCAATAATGGCAGAGATATGAAGAAAATGGAAGATATTTTTGCGTTTGTAAAGTAGGGATTCGACAGCAACAGCAGCAGAGTTTAAAAATGGAAGCGGAAATATTGTACATACAAAAGGAATCGGGTAGTGAGTTCAATAGATACACGATATTGGTAGCCGTACTACGGTTATGGTAGAAACTGGTGATATTTTTGCGGTTGGTGTCGCTGCTGTAATAGTGCGGTTGTTGTCCTGATCTTAAGACTGGTTGTAGTCTTGTATGCTCACACCTTGTTGATCGGCATAAAACTTTATGCGATTAATTGTTCTCAGTATAACAGTTGCGGCTATACATAAGCAACAAGGTGTAGTAATTTCAAATTGTTAAATTGTTGGTGTTTATTAAATTTATAATTTTTTTAAATATTAAATAAATAAAATTACATAATTAATTAATAGTTTTTTAATTTTATAAGATGTATTTAATTGTTATAAATTTATTTTTTTAAAGTATGATTTTTGGCACTTTAATAAGTCTATTTTTTTTTTTTACATAAAATTGCAAAGCAATGAATTTTAAATTATATATAAGTAATAACAGACAATTTGTTTGTGTTTATGTGGTGTTAGATAAAATATTATTTTATTATCCAATAGTGTTTATAGAGCTGGGGCTAAACAAATTTTGAAAGTTTTCTCATATCGGAAAGGACTTTCAAAATAAATGAATTATTGCAATTGTTAATTAAACGGATAATATTTCAATTTTATTAAAATAAGCCTATTTTAAATAATAAAAACAAAATATTGTGCAATATTTCATTGAAATATTTATTCATTTAATAAAAATTAAAAGAAAACAGTTTTTAAAAATTACAGCAAAAAAAATATATATATAAAATAACAAAAAAAAAAAAATATTTTTTCGAAGAATTTCAATAAAAATATAGATTTTTGTTAATAATAATAATTTCGATTTGATTTAGGATTATTTTTTATATTTAAAAAATATATTTTGAAATTGACAGGGTGGCCATATTTAAAATGTCAAAATCTTCTGTCATTATCAATTATTCACGGAAAGAATATGCCTCAACAACGCTTAGAAAACTCCAATTTTTTAATCTAAATAATCGTTATACTTTTTTGAAAAAAAAAAATTCTCTGAAAAACATCGCTCTGGATCGGTCAATAAAAAAATTTGTCATCACTGAGCTAAAGCCAATACACAAATTATTCACGAGCAACATTTACATTCTGAAAAAGTGACCGTTTGGTGTTGTTTATCATCGGTCCTTATATGACAAACTTTTTGTGATATAAATTGGAAGATATTGATTACATAAATAATTGGTTTCAAAAAGACGATGCTTCCTCAAATCAATTGGAAAATCATTCATCGCGGGAGAAGATTATAATGCCAAGCACCCTAAATGGGGTTGCCGTGTTTCGAATCCCCGAGGAAAGATTCTCCAAGAACTCCTCTTCCATACCACTCTTGAGGTCCTATCTCCTCCCACACCCACATATTGGCCGATCAGTGCCAGAAACCTTCCCGATATTCTAGACTATTTCATAACCACACCCATACATTCCATTAATATTTCCATAGATACACTCCTTGACCTGAATTCCGACCATTCCCCTGTTCTCCTAACACTAGACACTTCTCCTTCCTTAAAATTTTATCCTGCCAAACTTGTCAATGGGAAAGTTGATTGGGACATTTTTAGACAGAATTTAGATCAACAGATTCATTTACAACGAAGCCTTAAGAACGTACAAGAAATAGATGATGCCGTAAACGACTTGACTGTTTACATACAGAACTCAATCACTAACGCCCACATAACTCATAACAAACCAATCATACGAGAACATGACTATAATCTTCCGCAAAAAATTCGCAGCTTTATAAGCGAGAAACGTCAAGCCAGGGCCCAGTGGCAACGTTCAAGAATGCCAAATGAGAAGAAAAAACTGAACCAACTACAACGAGAACTGAAACAAGAAATAATTAATTATAATAACGAACGATTTACTGAATACACAGAATTACTAAAAATTAATAAGTCACTCTGGACAGCTACCCGACGAATTCTCAAATACAAAACAGATACACACCCGCTCCGGAATACCGACGGAACCTGGGCAAAAACGGATAAACAAAAAGCCGACATCTTCGGCAAACACTTAGAAAACATCTTTAAACCTCACGAAGATATCCAAGACATTCTGCATGACGAACAAATATTCCGAAAAATATCAACTCAGTTGCCCATAAGTCCACCTCCTAAGTTTTTCACTCCTTCCGAAGTTAAATTCACAATAGAACACCTTTCCAATAAAAAATCCCCAGGATATGACCTAATAACTTCAGAAATCCTGAAGCAAATTGCCAAAAAAACCCTCGTCCTTATAACCTATATTTATAATAGTATCCTCTGCACATCATTTTTTCCTTCCCTGTGGAAGTTTTCCATAATTAAGATGATCCCAAAACCCAATAAGCCCAAAAATCTTCCTACCTCATATAGACCTATAAGCCCCCTTCCCATGTTATCAAAAATCCTAGAAAAATTAATCCTAAAACGCCTTTATCCCATTTTTGAAACCGAGGGTGTCATTCCTCAGCATCAGTTTAGATTTCGACCTGAGCATTCCACTATCCAGCAGTGTCATCGCGTAGTCGACTACATAGCGTGTTCGCTAGAGCGAAAGAAATACTGACCAGGCGTGTTTCTTGACATTTCGCATGCTTTCGACCGTGTATGGCACCCTGGATTGCTTTGGAAGTTGCAGCGAGTCCTACCCTCGGGTTATTTCCACATCCTTAAATCTAATCTCTCAGACCGATATTTTCAGGTAGCTGAAAATATGGAGTACTCTGACATTTATCCAAATTCCGCCGGTGTTCCTCAAGGAAGTATCCTAGGTCCTATCCCATATAACATTTATACCCATGACATTCCTTGCCACAACAACATCCTAACCGCAACATATGCTGATGATACAGCCATCCTGACACATCACAAAAATCCTTTCACAGCCATTAGTATCCTACAGAACCATATCCACTCCTTAGAAACTTGGTTCAAAAGGTGGAGAGTGAAGGTAAATGAGCAAAAATCTGCTCATGTAACTTTCACACTCTGCCGAGAACAAATTCCCGACATAATCCTAAACGGCAGTTGTATTCCACAAAAAAATAGCGTATGTTACCTTGGACTTATATTCGACAAACGGTTAACCTGGAACCTTCATACGAAAACTAAAAGACGTGAACTTAACGGACGATACAAACAAGAGTAAATCAAAACTTACAACAACAGGTAAACGATAACTATACGAAACGGTTCTGAAACCAATATGGACATATGATCCAGAACTTTGGGGTTCGACTAAGCATTCCAACTCCCTTCCAATCCAATCCCTACAATCCCGAATCCTTCGTAAAATTGTCAATGCCCCCTTTTATGTGCGAAACACTGTTATCCACCGTGACCTAAATGTTCCATTTGTTCGTGAAGTATGCATCTCCCGATATAAAAAATTCCATTCGCATCTATCCTTCCACCCTAATCCTTTAGGAAGGGAACTTTTCACTCCCACCCTTCCAGTATACACCCATCGACGTTTAAAACGGCGATGGCCGAGAGATTCTCTAAAATTATAAAATAAAATTACCCTGTTCTAGAGGTAACATCGATGGGTGTTTTCCTCCACATGTCTTCATGTCCTTGTATATTCCCGTAAAAAATCTGCTTAGATTTAGATAACATTTAAATTAAAAAAAAAAGAAAAAAAAAAGACAATGCTACTACACATTACGGGAAAAGCTTGGCGTGTTCATAACTTCAATAAATGCAGATATGCAATGGCCTCCAAGAAATTTTTATTTAACACCTTTGGACTTATTATTGTAGAGTTATTTGAAGTCATTGGTCTAGTCTAATAAACCAGGAACCATTGATGTATTAAAATTAAATATTGAATGCTAAATACAAGAAACAAGTCCAGATTTATTGCACAAGGTGGTCGCGGTATTCGGTTTGAGTGATGTTATTTTCAGAACATAATTGCATCGATTATACTTTAAAATAAAATAATAAATTTTACTCTCCCACATTTTGTTTTTGGTTTTATTTGAAAAATAATATTCATCATATCCTTATATTTGTCTGATATAGTTTATCTTGTTTTCCTCTATGCGAAAGAGGAATTAATTTTATATTTAATGTTTAAATCATCCTTTACGTAAGATAAAAGTTTTTTATGAATTGCATTCAAAAAATTGTTAAAGCTAAACATTTTTGGCGTTCCTTTGAAAGTTTTTGAGCATATCCTTTCTGTAGCTCGGCTATAACAACTAAATTTTACATATTCATATTTATAAGACTCTGAAATTTATCAAAATTTCAAATAATACTGATATTGTTAAGGAGTTTTGTGCATCGATACTAAACCAAGAACCTTGAGGGCTTTGTTGAGTATTTATTAAAAACTGAACAACAACATTCTTGAAACTTGTACCTAGACAGACCTCATATTGAGACAGACCTACAGTATATCGTCCCACATATTATATTTAATTAACAAATATGTTTATTTAGAAATTACTCAATTTCAAAAGAAAAATAAACTAAAAAGATACGATTTTTTTATAAAAATTTAAATTGATAAGAATTTCTTAGCGATTTAATTAATTGAAAGGAAAAAAAAATAATGTCAAAAATTTGAAGAAGGCTTTTTTTAGTCTGAAGAATAGATAGCCAAATTGTAATTTTAGATAAATTTCCAGAAGTTTTTCTCGATTCTTTCGAGAAGGCAATTAATTTATGTTACAAGGGTATAAGATATCAAAACTTTTCTCTCTTATTTCAATTTAATCAATTAAAAAATTACAGAGCAAAATGTTAATAACAAATCATTGATTTTTCTTATATATTTTTTGTTGTTGTTCTCTTTATTAGGGTTGAAAAATTGGCTTTGATTAGGGAAAAAAATCCCTACTCAAAATTTAATAAATTTTTTTTTTGCTGTAGTCGAAAAACAATTTTGTAGAAACTTACGAGATTTTTTTTTTTTTTGGATGATCATTATTAATGGAGCGATAATCAATTAAAAAAACTCGCTTTACCGACGGCAGGACTCGCCATGTCTTCTGAGACCATAAATGGGGCCACTATAGACTTTCCGGGCAGGGCCTTTCTTATCCATACGGAATAAGTGTCCAGCCTACCGTAGCATATTGAGCTTAATTTTATTCATAACCGGATGATTGCGATTACGCTTCATGATCACTTTGTTCATTGAATAAGCTCCGAAATCATCCTGCTTCATAAAGGAAGCCGTAAATTCATCAAAGGATTGTACTCTCGAAAGTAAACAATAATTCGCAATAGTTTTTCTACTGAGTTTTAGAGGAATTCATGAGGACTGGTAAATTTACAGCAGCAGCTTCGATGTTATGGTTGGTGAAATAATTTAGACTGAAATAGGCTCTGTGTCATCAGCCGTACGCCGACTTTTCCACCATGTTATTATCGGCAGCGCCCCTTGACCCCAAATGGAAAAATCTACAATCTTCTATCTATATGCGATTGGTGCTAATTGGCCTTGTCTTTGACACCGATGCTGCCACCATGTGATTTATTTTGCCCTCATTTATGTGCAGCACAAGCCGTCTCAATTTTGATAAAGGCTTCTTGTACAGTTCTTTCCGAGGGTGACGCCTCTCATGCTTACTCCTTATCCAAGAATCACTTTTAACGGGGCCAGGTTAAAGGGATCATTTCTAAAGACCACAGTAGATTTTAAATGACTGTAAAATTGATTGGGCTATTTTCGCACTTCCTGTCACTCTATTTATGGTCAGCCTAGTTAGTTTAATGAATATTTCTGGGATACCGAACTCTCTCATGGATGTGAAAAGTGTTCCGTTGGCTGTGCTGTCATATGCGGCCTTAAAATCGATGCACAAACCTTGGATCTGTTGACTATCGACTGCCGCAGAGAGTAGATCTGCTCTGCTGCTGATTTTCTTGGAGTCACGTCTCGCTGGTATAAGCCAATAATTTTTTTGCCGAATGGGGCTAACCTGCCTTGTTAGATAGCGGAGAATATCTTATAGATGTTACTTAATAACATAATATCTCTATAATTGGTATACTCTCCTCTTTTAAGTATGGGCATTGGTCCGCTATCCCACACTTGGAGCAGTTTGGCGTCTCCGTACTGAACCAGTTCCATGGTAATTCCGTCGAAACCAGGCGACTTATGACTCCTGATTTGACAAAACGCTTAGTGCCGACGGTATGTATTTTTTAACCTGGCGGAACCTGCAACTCCTATTCTTACTGGTTAGATGCGGACGATCTACTGCTCTTGATTGAGGGGGGGGGGGGGGGCGGTAAGCCACTATATGCACATGGTGACTGAATGGGGGAACAGAATGGGTGTGAAGGTTTCCGAAAGGTATGTATGCTCTTGAAGGGATTTTTTGGCCCAATATTCGTTTGGAGACGGTCGGGGTCCGATACGCGCGGGAAGTGAAGTACCTTGGATTAAAGGTTGGAGAGAGGCTGAACTTTCGGCCTCACTTGCAATATCTGAGGGGGCGCGTGGCTGGTTTGGTTGGCATGCTGGTGCGAGTACTTCGCAAAGAATGGGGACTTCGATCCATAGCGGTGAAAGTCCTGTATAAGAGTGTATTTGTTCCGTGTGCTATGTATGCATCGTGTGTGTAGGCTGACGTTATTCGCCATCGGTATGCAAGGGTGGCAATAAATTCGGTTCAGCGTATGACTCTGTATGCGTGCTTGAATGAGTGTAGAACCGTTTCGACTGAGGCGATGAAGGTTCTCATGGGAGAAATTCCCATTGTATGAAATATGGCGGCAACGATGTATGAAATATGGCAAAATGTATGAAATATGGCAGCATGTATGAAATATGGCAGCAACGAGGGGATGAGAGTGTGAATGGCAGATGGACGCACATGTTCATTCCGAATGTGTGCTTTGCATCTGCGTATGGATTTGAGTTTGGTCTGTCCCTTGGGTATTTGCTCACGGGACACGGCAGTATGAATGGGTTTCTGTACAGGCGTGGACTGGCTACGGAGGCTAGATGCCCTTGTGGGGCGGCGGAGGAGAGTGCCAATCACCTTCTCATTGAGTGTGGCCTGTATGGGGATTTGCGTGACTTAGGTGCATGTGGAATCGTCGTGAATGAGGAGGGTGTGGATGTGAGTGGTATTTTGAGTGTGAAAGAGAAGTACGAATTCCTGAATAGATTTGCCGTGGCACTGTTTGAGAGGAGAATGAGAATGGTGCGTGAATGAGTGCGTGAATGACACGCAGGGTGGCTACAACCGGGTGAAAGACCAAGGTCGATTCCGGTTGTACCTTCGGGTTTTGGCGAACCCGCGTACCTGAGCTGGCCTAGCGGTGCCTAGGAATTTACAAGATTCCAGACCGTAGCTAAATGAGCGGAGTACAAACCAAAGTACTCTTAAAACAAAAATTGGTACGACGGGAATCGGGGGCCCCACAGTGGAATACACTGTGCCCGATTGAGGTGAGGCGCCATTTGGCAGAAACGTGGTGGTTGTGCTTATGCCCATGTCGCGGGTATGGTCTCCGGACCGCAGGTGTGAGGTAACTAGCAAATTCCATCTTGCAATTATCTCGGGCACTGTCACTACTAATGACAGTAGAGGTTTAGATAGTCCTCGCCACCAGCAGGTGGAGTGGTCGGCTTGTAACTGACTACTAACTGCTAACTGCCAATAATGGTGGTACGTTGATTGAGCGTATCTCAATCCCTATAGTCGTAGGCGACTCGTGGTCTTGAGGTTTGGACAACCCAGGTCACGTTAAATAACAATTTCTAACTGGTTAGTATTCAATATGCCTTAATATACCCATTTAGTCAGAAATCAGATCATCGTCTTGGCTGCACAAAATCAGCATCAAAATGTATTTTTTTTTTAAATATAACCACTTAAGTAATTTGTCAATGAAATCACAAAAAACTCCTTTCTTCAAAATGAAGCTTTTCTCTTTATAAAAACAAATTTATACAATTTCTTTTATACCATATAATATTTATGAATTCAGCTAAGAATATTTATTTAACATAACTACGTACATAATATAGAAAGACATATTGAAAACAAAAATTATGATATAAAAAAAAAATACCTGCGATAAATACAAAAATCACAATAGTAGAATTAAGGAAAATTTCAAACAAACATTGTAATAATAAGAAAAGATTTACAAATAAAATCCTATAATATATGCGGACAAGATATTAAAAAGTGGAAAAATTAAACACACGAACAACTTATATACGAGTATCTTCATGATAATCGCATCGTTAAATTTATGATATGAAAATTATTTGTCTTCAGGTATACTGAATTCGGCTATGAATCTCCTTTTCGTACAGTTCATTTTGAAAGGAAATCTTTAAATGTTTGAGCACAGCATGATTTGAATATTCCCCATGTTCATACTTGTATATGCAATTTCATTTAAATAGTATATCTAAATTTATGTATGTACATAAAATGTATATAGTCATGTTTTGTGCATGTTGGTTCTGTTGTTTATGTTGCTTTTGATGCGAGAAGAACAAAACCAACGATAAGTATTCATTAATATTTGCGGTTGTTTTCATATTTGGTAATAATTTTATTTTGTTTTAGCTACTGTTATTATTGTCTTCTATTTTTATCTAAAATATTATAATATTTATGAACAACACCTTCTAAATCTTATCTATTAAATAAAAATAAAAACGGAATAACAGACAGGACTAAAAAGTTGTAGAGAAATTTGAACACCGTCTCTACTATTTACATTCGAAAGGGGAAAGATGAAATTGCAAAATATCGGCGCCATATTTCAATAATAATGAAATCCCAATCGCATAATGAACAAAAAACAGTACAACAGGTATGAAAATTTTTGGCACGATGGCATTTTTATTTGTTGCCACAATTCCCACTGATACAATTTATAACTGTTGGTTGGTAACCAAAACCGACACCACCAGTGTCAACAGCAGTCGCACTTATCAACAACAGTCTTAGCTTAGTTTCTAGAAGCTTAGTCACAGACTCTCATTTCTAAATATCCTAGAATGATCGGTATTTGGCTTCTTCTCCTCCTACTCGTCACCTTCTTACATAGAACCACATCTCATCAATAGTAGAATAAGAAAATGGTGAAGATATTTTTGCAAACTTCTCATCCTTAATACCATCTTCACCTTTGTCTTCATTGTTTTCTAGTCTATAGCCTTGAAGACTTGTACATATTTTCTTATGAGTACGAGTGTATATCCAGTGGCAATGCCATTACACATTATCATCATCGTCACCGGTATCATTGGCATACACTATGCCCCGTCGACGCTTTTCCCTTATCATTGCCATCAATTTTTGCCAGTAAAAACAAAACAAACAAAAAAATTAACCAACAATACAGTCATCTGACAGCCATATTGAGAATTGGAAAAAATCACCCACCCTCTCGATATAGTCTCTAATAGTACAACAGTATTTTTTGTTTGTTGAATGCTCGTTGCGTAAGGGATCAACATAGCCGATGAACCGGAAGTTTCTGATAGAGCCCAGAATCAACTTGAAGCAACAGGAAAATTAATAGTAAATTAGAATGGGCTCCATCTAGGGTTGAATTGAACTGAATTATTTTGAACTGTTGTAACCTACGAATTGACTAAATTAAGCTGGCCTAGTCCTAGAACAAGGGCTGAGAATAGTTTCTAGCAGTCTACTAGCTTTATCGGAATAGGCAAGGTGAACTTATTCAATACAGTCCAAATCTCATATGCAGCTATTATTATTATTATTATTATTATATAATCATTGCTATTGTATATGTGTGAATAAGATCAGCCCAGAAAGACAATACATGTACGCACATATATACTATTTCATGCTCTATTATATACCGAGAACTAAGTATATAAATACAAGAGTATTACGATATTTGGGAGACGATTACATTAATACAGAGGCTAAGGGTGCTAGGGCTTTAAAGCTAACGACAAATACGGCAAATACGAAAAATACAGTAAATACGGTAAACATGGTAAATACGGCAAATACAGAAAAGGCAGTCAGCAACTATCGTCAACTTAGGAATTTATTCTACTGTCGTGATAGGCTTCATTCGTATCTACCCCTACACACGTATTTAATTTAATTCATCGACGTCAGCAAATCATCGTCAATGAACGGCATCTATTAAGTTTTTGGTTTTCATGTTCTATGAATGCCTAGTTACTACCCTTAGTCGTCCTTCTGCCCAGCCGATTTGAAGAAAATTTATCTTCGGGTTTTTCGACAATCTTTAAGACCATGCCCCGGTATTATTTGTTCGGTGTATCAGGATCAGTTTCATTTTCATTTTCATTTCTTTATTCAATTTTCCCTTATATATATATATATATATATAGTGTATGGTTTTATTTTATTTAATTTTTTTTTTCTTTTGAAGAGAGTTTAATGTTAAAGCAAAAAAAAATTATTGATTTGAACATTTTTCTAAGACAAATCGATGCTTTTTACCCTTATCGAATAGAAAGTGAAAACAAAGCTCTTATATATTTTCTTTAATAACATTTACAATACTGTTTAAGGAGTTTATCATTGGACCCAATATACGAGCATAATCAGGACGATAGCAAGTAAACAAAAAAATACAAAAAATTAATGTTTACGAATATCGAACAAATAAATACTCAATATAGACGATTCTTCTATAAGGGAAATTATAAAGACTTATTTTGTAAAAGCACAAGTATATGTGTATATATGCAGACTTCACCCCAACAACTACCAATATACAAGGATATGTTCGTATTTATACTTATATACTTGTTGGATATTTTTCGTCTTTAAGACATTTTTTTATTGTAAATATTTCGCCTACACTTCTACTTTGAATGTGTTGCTAATATTATTATTATTTTCGTTTTGAGGTATACTTAAAATTTTGTTCGTTTTCAATTTTTTGAGATATTCTTAACACTATTCACGCTTTTTAACGTACTTTGAAAAACAAAAGAAGGTGCGAGAATCGACATGGAAAACAGCAAAAAGCTCAAAGTTTCAAACCAAAATGCCAAGATGTCATACATGTCTTCCTTGTTTTTAAAATTTTTGTCATTGCCATTGTCAATGTTTGAATATTTATATATCCTTTTAACAACCAAGATCTGAGTGAATAAGCCAACAATGAATTTCTATTCTTCCTTGAGGATTCAAAGGTTCAAATACAAATGATAATATTGAGAGAGAAAAAGAGCCGGCATTTCATCTTCAAGTTTGTATCCACATCCAAATATATGTGTTCATATAAAAAAGGCTATAAGATTCTTAAATAATTGAAAAGTTCAACTGAAAACAGTACAAAAATTGATAGAATCACAAACAAACAGAAACCATATTCAAGAGTAACAATAAAAATCGAATTCTTTTTTTTTTTTTGTAAATTTAACTTGAGTTGTTTTTATTATGTTAACTTTTATTTCTTTTTAAAAATTTATAAAAGTAATAATTTTTATTTAAAGGATTTCTTATATTTCTCTTTAAGATGTTTTTCAATTTTTAAATTTCTATTTATTTAGGCTTATCTAAGGTGTCTTCAAATAAGCATAAGATCAAATTTTTTTGTTGAAAATTCAATAATTGGTAAATTGACTAAAGAAATTCTGAAAAAAATTAAATTTTATTTCTTTAAAAAAAAAGTACCTTTCGTAGTAAAAAGAAAAGAAAAAACCAAATGCGTTCATATTTTAAATCGAGTATACTTTCTGACTATACTCTATGTTCATGGAAAGGGTTGGTTAGGAAAATTAATAATTTGGAAAAGGA
Organism: Atherix ibis; assembly: GCA_958298945.1. Classification (NCBI taxonomy): domain Eukaryota; kingdom Metazoa; phylum Arthropoda; class Insecta; order Diptera; family Athericidae; genus Atherix; species Atherix ibis. Next base: position 5,067,931 of record OY282610.1, read on the forward strand.
AATACCGTTAATATAAATCCTGATCGTTATGACTATATGAAAATCGACTTTTTCTTAACCGACCTTGAAGAATTCAATCTGGACCATTTGTGGTTTTAATAAAATGATGCCACAAGCAACATTCGATAACAAATTTTGGATTTATTTGGCAAAAACATTCTATGACCCGTAATTTTAAGTTTTGGTGATCGTTAATGATGTCGTCGGATATTTTTTTTTTTTTGTAAAATTACACAAAAGATTATAGTTACGCAGCTAATATTAATAATTTAGAGTAATTAAAAATAAATATTCATCAAATAATGGCCAGATTATAGTCCGAAATGTACGAAAAACATAGAAAGTTTTGTGGTAACAACTTAACATTGACAGTCACAATTCTACCAGCTCGGATTTATTTCTTATATCCAATCCTGATAAATACACCATCAACTCACTATTGCCTCTAATTAAAGATAAAGCTCTAAAGAGGATAGATTCACAGTACGAGAACGCAAACTGGGATGATCTCAACACCTTCTTTATTAATACGAAGGTCATTCAACAAGTACTTAGCCTACAAAAGAAAAACGAAAATTTTGGAAAGGTGGCAAATTATTTTTGCACATAATCTCCTTCAAGCTCGATATACTTGGCCCAGCGATGCTCTAACTTTTTTAACCCATCCAAAAAATACATTTTCTCCAGGGAAGCAAAATAGGCCTCCGTGGCGACGATGACCTCCTCATTCGACCCAAATCTATTCCCGGCGAGTGATTTTTTCAGGTTTGGAAACAAAAAGTAGTCACAGGGGGCCAAATCTGGAGAGTACGGTGGATGAGGCAGCAAATCGTAGCGCAATTCGACCAATTTGGCCATGGCGACGGCGGAGGTGTGAGCCGGCGTGTTGTCGTGGTGGAACAGCACTTTTTTCTTCGCAAAGCGGGGCCGCTTTTTCTTCAATTCGACGTTAAATCGACCCAAAAAGTCAGCATAGTAGCGCCCCGTGATTGTTTTACCCTTCTCGAGGTAATCGATGTGGATCACACCTTGTGAATCCCAGAAAACGGTGGCTATCACCTTTCCGGCCGATCAAACAGTCTTCGCCTTCTTCGGAGCACGTTCGCCGGGTGAAGTCCACTGTTTCGACTCTTCCTTGATCTCTGGTGTGTACCAGTGAATCCATGTTTCGTCGACGGTCACGAAACGACGCAAGAACTCTGCTGGATTGAGCTGAAACAGCGCCAAACACGTCGCCGATGTGGTCTCACGGTTGCGCTTGTTTTCCGGTGTGAGCAAACGCGGCACCCATCGTGCCGACAGCTTTCTCATGCCCAGTTCTTCGTGTAGAATATGATGCACCGTTCCTACTGCGATGCCCACAGTCTCAGCTATCTCGTGAACCTTCAATCGACGGTCTGCCAACACGAGATCGTGGACTTTTTTAACTTTTTCCTCCGTAGCAGCCGTTTTCGGGGCACCTGGGCGTGGCTCATCAAAAACCGACGTGCGGCCACGAACAAACTCGTTGAACCAATTCTTGACGGTCGCCATCGAAGGAGAAGAGTCACCATACACAGCATCCAAGCGATCTTTGATTTCGCTGCGCGTTTTCCCTTCTAAAAACAAGAATCTAATCACCGAACGATATTGTTCTTTTTCCATTTTTGTGCAACCGACCAACACGCTCGTTTCAAAGGCTCTCAAAACAAAACTAATGAAGGGAATCGACTGAAACTTTGACAGTAGGCTACTACTAAAAGAATGTACTGCACGATGGTAAATTTCTTTTGTGACAGCAGTTCCATCGGGCGGTGAGGCTTAGTACTAGTTGAATGACCCTCGTATTATTATTTAACTTTATTTCTCATAGATTGGAGAGTATCACCCCGAAAGAAAAAGCACGACAAAGGGTAAAGATTCTGGTCTAATAGGGCCAACCCTTCTGAGGAAAACCGGAAGAAGTTAAAACAAGCCAGAAATGATTGCAGTGCTCACATTCGTGGTGTTAAATTTCTTCATGACCAAAAGCTGAGGCAGAAAATACTACAGTGCCTCAGTGGTAGTTAAACAGTTTTGGTCATTTGCGAAAAGAATCTTAGATAGTTTGTTACATCTTTATCTTTCGCTCCTTTCCCGTTTTCTTTTTATCGAAGGATCTAAGCTATCTTCTCTACCAATTAGGAAACCTTCCGTCATTCAATATATCCATCTATGGCTAGTGGCTTCAGGATACCTACTATCCCATACCATTTTTATTAACTTTCCTTCGTACATCGGTAGTAGATGCCCACTATCCCATGCACAAATCAATCAAAAAGTCCATTTAATCCATCCGTACAATTCCAATGGTGAGCGGTCCCAACCTGTAGACCGCTTCTCTTGCTTTCACACATTTATGCATCCATCTGGTCCCGCCATCTGACCAGCTCTATCTGCCGGAGGTATAATAGTTGATAATAGTCAGCAACGAGTTACAAACAAGTTACCTTAACTATTGGTAACAAGGCCTACCTAAACCTCTGCTGTCATCTGCAGTGAAAGCATCCGGGATACTGGTATCTGACACCATCAGTCCTAAGAATGTACCTGCGATGTGACTATTAACTACAGCTATCATGTTTCAGTTAAAGGCACCTCGTCAGTACTCCCCACTCAAAGAGCTACAGTAAAGGAACCTTGGACATTCCTAGGCAATGGTAGGCCGGCTCAGGTCTATGAGTTCGTCCACTTCTCATATTGATTAAAGTTTGATCGTTTCCCCAGAAAAAAATCCTTAAAGATCTTGATGTAAATAAATCCACTAGTCTATATTATATATCCCCAATAGTTTTGGAGAGTTGTTCTTCCATGTACCAAGTGTATAAGCTTAAATCCGCTGTTGTTTAGTTAAAAAAAAACATGTTTTTTCATAGAAAGCAAAAACAAATTTATTCAAAGTAAAATACTTGCCCTCGCTAGCTACACATTTTTCCCATCTCTCGGGCAATTTGTGGATACCACGCCAAAAAAATTCTTTCTCTTTCGAGGCAAACCACTCATCAAGCCATTATCGGACGTCTTCGTAAGAATCAAAGTGCTGCTCAGCGAGCGCATGGCCTATGTACAAAAACAGGTGGTAGTCGGAAGGGTCCAGGTCTGGTGAATAAGCGGGGTGGGGTAGCATCTCCCAGTTAATGTCTCCAAGTAGTTTCGGACCATTTTTGACGTATGCGATGGCGCGTTGTCGTGGACGAAAATTAGCTTGTCATGTCTTTGTTGATAATCCGTCCTCTTTTCACGAAGAGCAGGGTGCAATTTGATCAGTAGTTGGTGGTAGCGGTGGGCATTGATAGTTTCATTAGGTTTCAACATCTCATCGTAGACGATACCCTGCTGATCCCACCAAACGCACAGCATTGTCTTCCGTCCGAAGCGATTTGGTCTTAGAGGAAGATGTTGAAGGTTGGCCGGGATCAACCCACGATTTCTTGCGTTTAGGATTCTCAAAATATATCCACTTTTCATCGCCTGTCACAATCCGATGCAGGAACGACTTTCTCTTTTGTCTGGCGAGCAAGATTTCGAATGTGTTTTCGCGTCGCTCCATCTGCCTATCATTAAATTTTGCGATTGGTTATCGTCTTCGTCCAAAAGAGCCTGTAATTGATGGTCCTCAACCTTCCTGGGCCGATTTTCATGCTTCTTGTCCCACAAGTCAAAATTGCCGTCTTTAAACCGACGAAACCAATCTCGGCACGTTGTTTCCGATAAACCACTATCACCATAGAAAAGCAGAGCTTCCCGCATATGCTCTTTTTCTGGCACAAAACTAGACATGATTATCAAAGGAAAAATGTATGTTGTTGTACGAAATTGCTGACAATATGCACTAATTAATGTTGACAGATGTCAAACTCATAAAAAAAATATGGCGTACTCATGGTAGTTTAACACGCTCACTCACGCCATCTATGACCAAACCGCGGATTTAACCTTATACCCCTGGTAGGCAAAACCACCGCGTAAACCTTTCCATCTATCCTTTTATCTTGAAATTTGTCCAAATAGATCGGAAGGAGCATTCTTTCAACCAGTCCCAATAAAAGCCGAGTTCTCTTCCCCCTCCGATTTACCGAACCATTGCACTAGCGCCTCTTTTTTCTATGGTCTTGAAAACGCTTTGACCGAAAACTGAAAAACTCTTCAGTTTTCTGGGTAGAGTAGGTCACCAAGGGTGACCTTTTTAATTAAAGTCACCAAGGGTTCATGGGTGCAAATCCTACGATAATTTCACAAAAAAAAACCCTTCACTTTCCATTCTACTTTAATTTCCTTATCCCGTTCTCCTTTCCTTAACAAAAAGTGCGAAAAAACAACATCTGAAAAAGCCATTATCAGCCATCAGAAATACGGAAATATCGATACCAGCTTTCAGAAGGCAAATAACCCGTATTGGTCAAAGACAACAACCCAAAATTGATATAATGGCCGCGTGTCCTACTGGACAACAGCATTGCACCGCACCAAACTGCACGAAAATAAGCAGCTGCAACGGACCAATCATCTGCTAAGCGAAAAACCGATACAATTATAATTAGCACATTTGTAAGAGGTCTCCATGTTTCGCAAAGAATGTGCCAGGAATGCATATCAGTTAACCCTGAATTCCCCTTAAGGACGTTCTTTTATAATTATAGAGAATCTCTTTTCAACCGTTCAATTCATATGTGGAATAACCTGCCTCTCTTTGGTTTTTCCGAATCCTTAAAATTGCACCAACATATTTCCCTTTACCCGCTTATAACACTTTCCACACGTGCAATTTACCCAAACATAATAAGAATATTCAAAATTCTTTTAGCTCAAGTGCTTTATAAAAACAAAAGAAAATGTGGTACAAATATTTTTTTAGCATAATATAATAAATTTAAAGCAATATAAAATAACAAAAATCTGTATTTTAAATGTAAATTTATGTAACTTTACTCTCAAAAGCATAAATTGGATAATTCCTTACGGCTCTTTAGGGTAAAATCTTTAAGTGATTCCATCTTAAAAATATCTTAAAAATTGAAAATCTTTAAAGTTATTCGAGACTTAGATGAGGAGTTGAAAGCTTGTGGCGCCAAACCGGAAAACAAACACATAACAAAATCCTTAAGAAACTATACTCGTAAATAATCAAAGAATTGGAGCATTTTCAATTTTTTGAACAGGTACACATAAACAGGATCAATAAGAATATTAACAAAAATTGTTCATCTTTTTATCATTATTTTATTTAATAATAGCAAAATATTTTTCTTAGTTTTATCAAAACTAAGTGTTTTTGTTTTGTTGTTATTCTTTTTTTTTCCCCCATATAATATAAAAGGTGAAAGAATTTAACAACAACAAAAAAAAATTATTTTCCTGAACCCTTTTTGTAATAAGTTATAAATAAGCAACTACAATACATAATTTACTACCCTTTTTGTTATAGCCCTTAAAGTATCTAAAACTAATCACATTGAAAATTTGTAGAGTCTATTTTGTAAATCTACTCCACTATTCACATACTCGTGCATGAATAGATACATACACATATGTACATCTATGCTAGGATATTATGCAAATTTATCGTAAGAAGTTTAGCCAAGTTTTAAATTCCGAATTCTGAAGGATTCATGGTTTGTTTTCCTTCTCATTATGTGGGGTTTTTTTTTTTTTTTTAAACTATTTTAAACTCTTGTACGCAAACAGGTACTTAAAAAAAAAGGAAGAAATTTTCTTTCATGGGCAAGGAATTTAAGTGAACCCATCATATTGCTGGAAGAGTCATAAGGATGGGTGGGTGGGTTGTGGGTAAAAGCTTTTTAAGCACGTTTACATTCAAACAGGTATATACCAATGATTTTTTTTTCCTATTATTATTTTTAATCTTAGTTTTCTTCTCTCTCCATTAATTACAGTTTTTTTGTTAAATTTTTTGTTCCTTTTTTAGTTTTAACTATCAAAAAACTAGGTTACAGAAATTTTGTAGAGAAAAAAAAATTAGAAAGGATGAAAAAAAATATCTACGTGGTAGAAAATGAATAGGTTAGCAAAATTAGAGATATTAAAATTGATTTAGGTAACTGATGGGGGGGGGGGGGGTGGAGGTAGAGGGAGAAATACGATGAAGGAGGGTAGATGGGTGTAATATATATATATATATATTTTCAACCCTATTTCATATAAGGATGAGCAGTTTTCACTTTTTCGAGAACTTTCCATGAACGATTTTCGAAACTTTCACAATAGAACAAGGTAACGTATGCTCGTATTATAAAAAAAAAATTTAAATATAATAAAAATACTATATTAATTCGAATATTTCTTGTGAATATTCTGCTTTATTTTTTTTTGTTTTTTGATTAAAAAAAAAACCCATACTCTGTGTAAGAATAAAGATGGCATTTTTATTTTTTCCATATTGAAGACTTTTAAATAGAAATGCTTTTGTGAATTTCATAAAGTGCTTTTGTGAATTTCATTTTTTTCTTTTTTTGTTGTTGTTGTTGTTAAATATGTCTTGTAAATCTTATATTAGAAAAGGCGTTTGGGTGACAACTTCAAATGTTCGTTGATAGATGCTTTTAATTTCATGTAGATTTTTTCTTTATTTATTTTTTTTTTTTTGCTATGCTTTGAAATCTTAGAATACAGCAAAATAATATGTAGATGAGAAGATATTTTTGCATAATATAAATTAAAGATTTTTTATAAAAAAAAAAAACAATTTTCCTTTCTTCTATTAGAGTTAAAGGGGTGGAAAAATACTTATTTTCAAGAGTATATTAAATTCAATTTAAATGAAAATTCTCTTTGTAAAAAAAAATCTTAGACATTATTGAATAGAAGAAAATTCTTATATTATACTTATCCTTCTAAAATAGTCTTTACATAAATTCACAATAAGATATATTGGTTGGTCGAAAAAGTTCATGGTGTTTTCGAGTAAAATAGAGATGCTGAAATTAGACTGTTAAAATCAATTTGTTCAAACTAAATATTCTCCATTATTAATGAAAATGTTTCGCCCTTTTTACGGGTACAGTGTTTTTCACGGGTTTCAGCAGTGTTTTTTCACAGGCCTCCATCGGAGCCAGCTTGATTTCGTTAATGGGATTGTGCAGAGATCGAAACAAGTGGTAGTCTGAGGTTGGTATGTCTGGACTATACGGTGGATGTATAAAAAAGTTTCAGACTAGTATTAACCTTACTTTACGGTTGGCACCACATCTCCAGGCAGCATTTATTCCCCAACCTAGAGTACGCGTTTCAACCTCGTCCGGTAATTATTTTTTGCTAAGCTTTGCGTGAATTCGTAATGTTAACTTACAAAAAGTTGTAATGCGCCTTCGGGGAATATACGTTATTAAGAATCTTAGTTTACGGAGAAAAATGAAACTCGCCCAGAGAAGTCTTCAACATCAAAATTAAAAAAAAAGTAGAATGAGTGAGAACTTTTATAAGGTCAGACTGTCGATTAACATTGATGCTGATGAGTGAGTTCTTAAAAGCCTCAAAAAAAAGGGGTTTTCCACGTAAAGTTGGGCATTGCAGGCACTTGGATGCTCTACTATGACAACATTCCCTGTCAAATGACCATCACCATCAATAAGTTTTATCGAGAAAAGGATTTTTTTTAAAGGTTCCTTATCCTCTATATTTATCTGATTTAAGTCCGTGTGACTTTTCTTTATTACCACTAGATCAAAAAACACTTGAAAGGATATTATCTTGGTACTGTCGATAACATCCAAAGGAGTACAAGCGAGGTTCTGAAAGCGATTATATTTAAAATCTTGCAGCAGTATTAGGAAGAGTGCAAATAATACCTCCGACACAGTATAACTGCTAACGAAACTACTTTAAAGGACTATTCTGAACTTCAACTCATCCACCTAGAGTACGTTTTTAAAGCCCTGAGCAGTACAGTTTTGATATAATAGCACCTAATCAAATTTTTTTTTTTATATTTTAAAGGTGCAGTAATAGTTTTCCAATGATACAACGTATCGAAAAATACCCTCAATCGATTTTTTATTATTGTAAGAGACACTGTTTTATGGTAACACGAACTTTTTCTCAATTCACACTGATTTCGAGGAGCTTTAAGTCTTGGATTCCTTTTACTACCAAAACTGTTGTAAACTATGATAATTTCCAGTCTAGTATTTTTTATATTTAGCATACTATTCAAAGATTGCTTTAAGTTGATAAAAAAAATGTTTTCTCAAGCTTAACGATAATGGCAGAAGTGTGTCCGTGGAAGCAACATTTACGGAGTTGCATACTGTTTCAGTTCCATATGACAAAAAAAAACGCCAGTGAAGCCACGAGAAATATTTGTGATATTTATGGTGACATATTGGATGTCAGGAAATGTTAACGTTGGTTTAAAAACATTAAAACAGGAAACATTGATTTGGAAAACGAGCCCGGAAGAGGACGGCATAGTCAAGTAGACGATATAGCCCTAAAAGCTCAAATTGAAGCAAATCCAACAATGACTATTGGCGAATTATCGAAAAAAGTCGGTGTGTCCTGGTTCAGTATTCAAAGATGTCTTAAAAAATCGGAAAAGTCCAAAGGCAGGGTATTTGGGTTCCGCACGCTATGTCCGACCGCAACAAGACGGAACGCAACACCGCATGCAAAGTTTTGCGTGAACAAGAACGGAATCATCCATTTCTTCACGAATTAATCACTGAAGATGAGAAATGGGTTCTGTAAGCCAACATTGAAAAGAAGAAACAGTGGTTAACCCCTGGACAGACGGCAATTCCAACTCCAAGACCCGGACTTCACCAAAAAAAAAAAAAAAAACATTTGTTGTGTGTATGGTGGGATTCGAAGGGTGTCGTCAGCTCAGTTCTATTGTCAACAATTCGATCGTTTAAAAGCGGAATTATTGCAAAAGCGGCCTGACCTGGGTAGAGACAAAAAAATTATCCTGCAACACGACAAAGCCAGACCACATGTTGCCGATATGACCCGAACAAAAAAAAAATGACATGGGTTGGGACACATTATTGCACCCTCCATACTCAACAGATTTGACACCGTCGGATTACCACTTATTCCGATCGATGGAACATTTTTTACGATAAAAAAATTTATCGGTCCTTTCCGATTTTTTAAATTCAAAACCACGAAAATTTTATAAGAAAGGTATATTTGAGTTAATTGATAGATGGAATAAGGTAGTATATAATCATGGAGATTACTTTGTATAATAATTTTTTAAATAAAAAGTTTAAGTTTTACGCTTTGCTGTGTTACCCTAATAATAATAGACTGAACGATTTTTAGTTAAATACAATTCAACTTAATATAAATATAAAAGAGGATCGAATTAATCCTTATATATCTATACAGAATAACGTTTGAATAAAGTGATGCAATTAAAATATTAAGATTATTTAAAACAGTTTAACAAAAAATTTTACATTTAATCTTACCTGCTACAACAGGTGTGGAAACATGGCAATTGTACGGGGCCTATTATGGCAAAATAAAGGACATGCAAGGAAATTACCAGTTCTTTTTTTAACATTTTATAAAATAATAAAATATATTATATTATATATAAAAAAAATACTTTTAATTGAAAGTTTTCGATTAATTAAAATTGTAACGTGGAATTTCTAGAAAATATGTTTTATATACTTTTGACCTTTAGTGTACCTTTAATCGTGAGAAATTATTTATAAGATTTTTTCATTTTTTCTTTTAATCCGTTTTAAAAACAATTATTTTCTTTAATAACTTTAAAGAAACTTTCGAAAATATTAGATGACTAGTAATTATTTTTCCAATACCATAACTAATAGAGTAAAATAACTTCTATTATCTATTGGTAAAGTTGTTATCTAAATATATTTTCTGTATACTATTTTCTTAAATATTTTATTGTATTTGGATTATAAAACATTAGAAATCTTTGTCACATTAGAAGTACTGCCCTCGCTAGCTACACATTTTTCCCATCTCTCGGGCAATTTGTGTATACCAAGCCAAAAAAGTTCCTTGTCTTTCGAGGCAAACCACTCATCAAGCCATTGTCGGACGTCTTCGTAAAAATCGAAGTGCTGTTCAGCGAGCGCGTGGCCCATCGACGAAAACAGGTGTAGTCAGAAGGGGCCAGGTCTGGTGAATAAGCAAGGTAGGGTATCACCTCCCAGTTTAGTGTCTTCAAGTAGTTTTGGACCATTTTTGACGTGTGCGATGGTGCGTTGTCGTGGAGGAAAATAAGCTTTTCATGTCTTTGTTGATAATCCGTCCTTTTTTCACGCAGAGCACGGTGCAATTTGATCAGTTGTTGGTGGTAGCGGTGGGCACTGACATTTTCACCTGCCGATCCCACCAAACGCACAGCATCGTCTTCCCTCCAAAGCGATTTGCTCTTGGGGAAGATGTTGATGGTTGGCCGGGATCAACCCACGATCTCTTGTGTTTAGGATTCTCGAAATATATCCATTTTTCATCGCCTGTCACAATCCGATTCAGGAACGCCTTTCTTTTTTGTCTGGCGAGCAAGATTTCGCATGTGTTTTGGTGCCGCTCCATCTGCCTATCGTTCAATTCATGCGGCAGCCATTTTCCGATCTTTTCAATCTTCCCCATGGCATGCAGACGCATGGAAATGGCTGGTTGAGTAACACCCAATTGCTCTACGAGCATTTTTTGCGATTGGGTATCGTCTTCGTCCAAAAGAGCCTGCTGGTCCTGATGGTCCTCAACCTTCCTGGGCCGATTTTCAAGCTCCTTGTCGCACAAGTCAAAATTGCCGTCTTTGAACCGACGAAACCAATCTCGGCACGTTGTTTCCGATAAAGCACTGTCACCATAGGCCTCCATAAGCATTCAATGCGATTCGGCAGCTGATTTCTTCAAATTGAAGCAGAAAAGCAGAGCTTCCCGCATATGCTCTTTTTCTGCCACAAAACTAGACATGATTACCAAAGGAAAAATGTATGTTGTTGTACGAAATTGCTGACAATGTGTACTGATTAATGTTGACAGATGTAAAACTCATAAAAAAAAGTATGGCGTGCTCATGGTAGCTTAATACGCTTACTCAAGAAATCTCTTCGCGATTTTCTCTTTAAAATCCGATTAATCTTTATAGTGAACGGTAATAGAGTAGAGATTTTAAGAAGAGGATTTATAATCGGGAATGAAACTTTTACGACGAGAAAGCAAGAAGCATAAATAAAAGTAAATTATCTTTTAATTGTTGGAGCATCAGCGATTTTTACGGAGAATTTTGAACTGGAAAGTTTTGATTCAAGAGAAATTGGAATGTTTAGTAAAACCGCATATTTCAATACCGTAAGTCCATATCGGCTTTAAAATTTGTGTTGTAGACTAAAATTTTTTTCTTTAGCATCTGTTTTGCTCAGTTGTTTAGTAGTCTAAGTTCTCATGTCTTTTTAATATTTTGGTGCAATGATATTGATATTAAAGTGTATAGGAATGTGTGAGACACTCTTCTGCTAATATTATTTTACTCTCAACCACTTTTAAACCAGTTTTGGAGATTTTTTATAAGTAGTATAGAATAATAGCGATATCATACGCATAGGCAGCAGTTATAGTTTTGAGATTTGTTGGGATATAAGAGGTATTTATATTATATAGAATATAAGGGATATTTCAGAATTTCCTGTATTAATAGCTCTATGGAAACGACGTTGGAATGGAGAAAGAAAGCTCTTAAATTTTCAGAACCGATAAAAAAAAAATAAACAGAAAGAAAACCTTCAATTTACTAAATTAATATTTTGATTATGAAAAGTTTTTTTTTTTTGTTGGTTGAAATTTATAAAGTTAAAGGTGCTAAATTGAAATATTTCAACGAAATTCATAATATGCCATTGAACAATATGATGAATGATTAAATTATTTATATGAGAATGAAAACGAAAATATGAAATTAATGTTATATGGGTTAGGGGACACCATACAAATAAATATTCATTATGATTTTTGTGGTTTGAAAAGAAGCATTTTCGAAAAAGACGCCATATTGCCTTTAACGGTGAATGAGTTTCTTAAGAATAGCGAATCCTTTGCGTAATGTATTTTGCCATTTGAATGGTTTTAGAATTTGTCGGTGAAACTTTTTGATCGATAAATTGCCAGAGGATTTCAAATTGTTGCTATTCTCCCATCTTTATTTTATAAACAAGAATACAATGTTAATTTTTTCAAATGGTTTTGATAGGTTAAAGTTAGAGGTGAGCGGGTCGGAATGGATGCGGGACTGGTTTTTATTGTTAAGAAAAAGCTGGAAGAGGGTTTCGGTTTTTTTTTTTTTTTTGATATCTAGAATGTTTTGTGAGTAAATTGACACTCGCTTCTACACCCTTCAGTTATGTATTTTATATAAAAGACAAAATCAAAAATAAATTTGAACACCTTTTATAAGCGCAAGCATATGAATGTGGGTACTAAGAAATTTATTGTTTATCATTCCTTGAGCAGTGGGTGCAGTATACACCGTATTCAGGTAATTCGTTTTTCGGTGATGATTTTTGCGTTCGAGAATATTGTATTTTTAGAGAAGATTATACGAAAAAGAGACAGAAAATATATAAACTGATTATCCTTGCGAGAGATAAAATAGGAGACTTTTTAGATACAATATACACACATATGTGGGTGAGTAGATTGTACACCTCCAACCAATTGATGCTTTTCGAAATATTTCTTGTCTTCCAGCTAGCTTTACAAGCTTCTAGTTTATCAAATGTTGTTAGAATGGTTTTTCTCCTCTCCATAGTATTATTTGCATACGTTAGATTTTGTTTCAAAGACTATGCCTGACCGAAACAACAGTAATGTGACTCTGAAAGTCTGATGTTACCCGCCGCACAATTATTCTCTGTGGGCATTTTTATGTATCTATGTAATTATATATACCTCAGAGGTGTAAATATATGTGGTACACAGAAAAAAAAGTAAATAAATTACAAAAAACTGGAGTGGTTGATTTCATAAAATGTCGAAACATTTGCAAAAAAAAACCAGCAGAATAAAAAAATGAAATTATTGTTGTCATGTTAAAACCCATGAAATTGTCGTCGCAACAGTTTGTTCACCGAATAATTATGTAGGTCGGAGAGCTTACATATGTATGTATGTATGTATATATGTACTTAAATATTTATATATAAGTAGTTATGTATTTAAGGATATACTCGTTTACATTTTGGCTGGCTTCCATTAAACTCTTTACATCATCAGAAATCTTTTATGGCTTTAATTTATGATAAATTTTTTACATTATTTCATATCAAAATGTTTCCCACTTGATTTTCATATATTTTTAGTTAATATTTTTTGTATTCTTTTCGCTCATATTAATTTTCTGCTGTCCATTATTAATTTTATTAAATTTTTGTTGTTGTTGTTGTTGTTGTTGAAAATATAAAATATTTTAAAATATAACACACTTATTTGCTGTTGAAATTTACGATGATTAGCATGCATCAGCAGAAGATACTCGTATTTAGAGTTAAATATGCACTTTGATTTTGAAGTTTTTTTGTTTAACATTAGATTTTTGAATATTATTTGCGAAATTTAGTACAAAATTTTTAACTTGTATATAATTTTTATAAATTTTTTTAAATGATTTTTTTTTAATAAAAATATTGTATGAAAAAGCAAAAAAAAATATTTTTATTGAAATTAATTTTTGTTAATAATTTTAAAGTTAGGTGTCTTCGATGTCATTTTGAGTGATTTTCAAGATCGAAGCGATCTCAAAAAATCAACTTAATTTTATGCCCAACATGATCTGCGCCCGACGCGCTTTTGTGTCTAACGTGATTTAGCGCCCAGTGTGATTTTACGCCAGACGTGATTTTTCCCAACGTATTTTTTTTTTGCGGTACATGAATTTTTTGCTTGACGTGATTTTGCGTCCGCCGTGATTTTGAGTTCCACGTGATTTGCATCCAAAATATTTTTTTAAGCTGTCGAAATTTTGCACCCGACGTTACTTTGCGTCTGACGTGATTAATTTTGTGCCTGATGTGATTTTTGCAACTTCATCTGCGGCAAAGAAAATTTGTTTCACAACGTGTTTTTTTGTGCGGAACATGAATTTTGTGCCCAACGTGATTTTGCGTCCTACGTAATTTTATGCTTGACCTGAATTCTCCAAACATGCTTTTTGCAGCTGTCAAAATTTTGCACCCGACGTTATTTTGCGTCTGACGTGATTTAGCCCCGACGTGATCTGCACCCGACGTCATTTTGCGTCCGATGTGATTTTGCACACATCGGACGCAAAATGACGTCGGGTGCCATCTGCGCTCGACATGATTTTTCCCCCGACGTGTTTTGTTTTGAGGACATGAATGTTGCGCCCGATGTGATTTTGAGCCCTACGTAATATTACGCTAAACCTGCATTCTGCGATGCTATATGGGCTCGACGTGATTTTTGCGCCCGACGTGATTTTTTGTGCCGAACCTGAATTTTGAACCCGACGTGATTTTGCGCCCTAAGTAATTTAACGCTTGACTTGAATTCTTCGACGCTATGTGGGCTTGACGTGATTTTTGCGCCCGACGTGATTTTTGCGCCTGACGTAATTTTTGCGCCTAACGTGATTTTGTTCCCGACGCGATCTGCGCCTGACGCGATCGATATCTCACGTGATTTTTACACATGACGTGATCCACGCCTAATGTGGTTTTTGTTCATAACGTCATTTTGTACAACCAAAAAGACAATTCAAACGTTAGTGATCGAACCCGACCTTCGAGTATTACCGATCCTAACAAGCAACAAACGCCAACCTTAACTTACCAGAAGAAGTTCTAAGGTTAAGTTAGTTTATAAAGGTGAGGCTTCTCAACGAAATGTGTTAGTTTAAAGAAAAATACAGCAAGTGTTAGTATTAGTGTTTTTTTTGTCAATGACTTGAAAAATACGTAAATTTGTATATTTTAAAATGAGTTTTATTGAAAGTTTTCTTATACAAAAGATGGCAGCACATAAGCTTTAATAATTTAAAATATTATTTTTACGTTTCTTAGAAAAATGATATTTAAATAATTTTTGTTTGACGAAATAAATTTACTAAATCTTATTGAATTTTTCATTTTTAAAATGTAGATACGCAACCGAAATATTTTCTGTCTATAGTTATATGATCGACAATATATTATAAGAAGAAAAAAAGATTTACTATAGGATTGTGGAAAAGGTTATTTTGAAACTATTTTCATATTTTGTGCAAAGTGAATTTTTTTTCAGAATTTTAAATTTTCCAATAGATAACAACAAAGCATGAGTTACATTAATGAAATATTGGTAACTGATTTTTATAGACTATGTGCTTGATAACGACATAAATTATAATTTTATCATAATGATTTCGTCTATTTATACAAGTATGATTATTAAAATAATAAAAAAGAAATTTTATAAAGAAAAAATGTACACATTTAATGCGTATGTATATCGACTAAACCTATAATATGTCGATTTGTTCTGTATAGAAAAAGAATTTGGGGTCAAAGAAAATAAAAGGAATAAAATCCTTTTATATATGCTCATGTGGTCTTTTTTTCCTACTTCAAATATCCAAAAATTTTGTGAAGCGTTGAAAAGCGGACACAGAATCAAAAAATAGATAGCAGGTGAATGTACGGATTTGAAGTAGAAAATGAACAGGAAAAGTACAAAATCAGCGACGTGTAATTCATATCGCGCGAAAGGATTTCCTGAGTCCTTTTTTATTTTTTTTTTTTTTATATTTTTTTCCCTTATACTGATACACACATGTGCGTTAACTCGTACACAAATCACTAATTCACATTATCTCTGCTTACACACGTCTATTTTTATTAAATATTTTTTTCATGCTATTTTTTTTTCTTCTATCCGTTAAAGAAAAGAAAAAAGATCTCTTTTCCAATATTT
Source organism: Atherix ibis (assembly GCA_958298945.1). Classification (NCBI taxonomy): domain Eukaryota; kingdom Metazoa; phylum Arthropoda; class Insecta; order Diptera; family Athericidae; genus Atherix; species Atherix ibis. The sequence continues at coordinate 5,083,864 of OY282610.1, forward strand.
TTACATAAAACTGACTAGCCAAATATAAAAGTACAGATTGTTACAAAAACAACAAAAAGAATCGACAAGTATCAAAGGACTTGTGGTAGATGCTGCGCATAATCTCTTTGGGGACGCACATGTAATCGCCAACGATGATGGCAGGTGTTCGAAACAAAAACTGGAGCCAGAATGTGTAGACGTGCTATAATGATGTTCATGCACACAATTTGGAGAATCAATAAAAGAAACCCCAACCCACTTCCATATTTTCGCATAAAAAATTACTAACAAAATAGATAAAAAGATACCGTAAATAAATAAATAAAGTGTAGGAAAAAAAGATGGAAAAGTTATGTTCTAACAGGATAGGCACCTTCAAAACTCGCCAACGTCTATTCTAATGGACATATGGGTTAGTAAACTGTTCGTATATGCTTAAATATGTACAAGACTAAAATAACATTTTTTTATATAAGAAAATAGAACAAAACAAAAGCTTGGAAAATATATCAAAAATAAGGACCTGTACTCTTCTACGTATGTGAATGACTGTCCAAGTAATTCCGAATTCTAAGCACTTTCAAGTTTCAAACCGTTAAGGGTCTTCTATCCGTAAGGATGTCTGACGTAGAAATATAATTCTTGGAAAAATTGGCACAGACGGACAGGTAACTAACTGATGGTGGCTGTTTAAATTAATAATGTGGGCAGGAAAAATAAATAAATAAACAAATGAAATAGCAAACACCTTTTTAGTGTACGTTGTTAGGTCGAAAAGTTCGCGAGAAAACCATTAATGGATATTTTCTTAGATTTCTCTTCTTATGAATATTAAATTGTTTGTGTAGATATGATATTTATGTACAGAAAAAAACCTGATGGGGGATGTACAACGTTGAATGGGTATAATATTTTTACCCTACATCTTTTTTTTATAAATAGGTCGTTTCCTTTTGGTTTAAATTTAACTTCTCGTTAGTAAATATCCTTTCTTGTAATAAATTGGGGGGAAAAAAAACCCCAAAACAAATACGATTCATCCTTAGACAAATAGGGCGTTATCAGAATGTACTTTCATATATAATAAGATAACGCAAATTTAATATAAACGAATATCTGAGTGTAATAAAATTAATCTTTTAATAAATTGCCAACATTCTTGCAATTATAAAAATATTACTTTTTTCTAAACTTTTGTATTCGTTTTTTGGTGGACTTGTTTTTTTTTTAAGTATTTAATTCAACTTGACTTTTAAATTGTACAATTTGGATTATCTTATTTTGTTTTGACTGTTCTAATCTTATTATCTGTGATTAAAATTTACCGATTAGATATGAGGTGTAGTTTAAATTTTTTTTTTTTTTACCCAAACAACGATTCTTACAAAATTTTTATTCTTTAGGTTTTTTTTTCTTAATGAAAAGGAGGTAAAATAAAGAATATTTGATTTAAATAGAAAAATTTCTACTACTTCAAGTGTGGTATGATAAAACAGTGATAAATTAAATAGAAAATTTATTTATTTAAAAAATAATTGTTTTATTTTTTTAACATAATCTTTTATTAGCTGAAAAAATTTTGTTCAATAATATTCCAACTACTTTAAATCATCTGTGTAGTATGATTTATTAAACTATACAAAATAGATCGCATTTTTGGCTATAACTTTAGACTTTTACGAAAATTTCCTTCCACAAACTCATTTTTTCATGTTTGGAAAGAGAAAAAAGTTACAAGGATACAAATCTGGAGAGTACAGTAGATGAGAAAATAATTCATAAAGTATGTGTAAGTCCACTGATTTTGCTATTGCAATTGCCGATAAAAGAAAACTTATTTCTTTGCCAAATGTGGTCGTTTTGTCTTGATTTCATTATTCAACTGGTCTAATAATCCTGTATAATATTGGCAAAATCTATAAATCGGTATAAAACTTCATTTAGATTATGCTTTAAAATGGCCAAACATTTTGTTAAAGTCATTACATGAACATGTCTGCTTTTAAATGGCTGTCAAAATTAAACTAATGCACAGATGCTTATGAAATTTTATAAAAGATCTTTTTAAAACTTTAGAAATTGAAAAAAAAAATTAGTTTAATGATATTAGTTACATTTTTTGACTTTATTACTGACTTATCAGACTGCATTCGTATGTAAGTTATCTTAAGAAAATAGGGCAGAAAATGTCTTTAAAAGAAATTTTATTGGACCTTTCTTTCCGTTTTCAAGACAACATACATATTTATGACAGTATCTTACATCTTTTTGTGTACTTATTTCTCTTATTTCAAGAATAATTCGCTTAGATTTTATTACCAAAAATTGGTGTAATTTTTTTTCTTTTATCCTAACTGGGTAACAATTTGTACAGTATTTTCACTGTTTAAAGAAACAACTGCTAATTGTAAAAAATTTTCAAGGATAAAAATAAAATATAATATGTTTTATTATTTTGGCAAAAGGAAAGACACAATATGACCAAGCAAGTGAAAGTGCTGGAATTTTTTTTGAACAAAGTCTTTTTCATCTAATTATCCTTCATCTACTGTATTGTATAAATGTGATATGGCTTAGTAGATTTTTCTCCTTTTTCTGTACTAAATGAATTATTATGAAATTTGTGTTCTTTCTTTTTCTTTTTGGTCATTTTAAATAAAGGTAAATAATATAGAAAAATAAAACAAAATAAAGAATGAAGGAAAAAAAAATACCAAACAAATTTTCATTATATTTAAAACTTGAATTATTTAAATTTTTATTTACTCGTAAATTGTCTGTACAGATCCTTAGACTTAACTTTTAATGAGATCTTAAGTGGCCAATTTCTTATTAATCCATTGAATTATAAGCCAAGTAATTATTTTCAATTAACCTATAGAATATTATTGACTATATAATTAAAATGAATTTAAATTATGCTTAATAGACAAATAAGCAAAAATGAAATGAAAAATCTAAAGTTAATTAAGAGGTACGATTGGGAGAAAAGTAAATTTAATCTGGAGGAGATCTTTTAATTAAATTATAAATTCTGCAGATTTTTTTGTTGTTGTATATTTTACATTTATCATATTTATCTTATTAATATTTATTAAATATTGATAGTTTTATAAATTATAATAAAAATATTAAAATATATTAAAATGAAGGTAATAAAATATAAAATTTCGAATAGAAGAATTGGTTGTTCAGAAATTGGTTTTTATTTTTACTGCAAAGGTAATTCTTTTTTATTCTTCTTCAAATGCATATAATAATAGTATAAAAATACTATCAGAAAGAGTAAGTAAGAGAAGTAAAAATTCATTAAGGGTTGTTTTTAACTACAATAGTAAGATTTTTCATGGCAACGTAACAGATTTGAAGCTAAAAGCTTTGTGGCATTGGGCTTCTATGAGTGTTTCTTTTATAGGACAACAATTGAAAGATTTTCATACAGTATTTTTATAAGCGGCAAAAAGCCCATTTACGATTGGTTACTTTATTTGGAACTAAAGATTTTCGAAAGAATTTCTTAGCATTGGCTGGGATTTAAGATTTTAAGAAGGATTAGATCTGACAGAAAGTTTAAATTTTAGCAGAATATCGAATTTTTTTTTGTTTACTGAGTAGCAGAATATCGAGGAATCTTTTTATTGTTGAGTGGGTGATGGATAGGATAAAATTTCTCGTACAAAAACCTTACTTAGAGACACATAATATTAGGTGTTATAAAAAGTCATCCATTATTTTGCCAATAGATGACTTTAGGAGTCGGTATCTCCCGTTGTAAAAGTGCGATCGGGTTGCACTAGATGGCGTTAGAAAGATAAGATTTTGTGCTAAAAAAACTTTTGATCAGTTTTATGATTACTTGACTCAGTATTTTTTCAGCATGCGTCAAAGAAGGACACCAATAAAGAGAAAAACGCCATATTTAACAGTTTTTCTTCGATAAAGGCGAAAACGCAAGGCAGGCAGCTGAAAATGTGAATAGTGTTTATGGTCTGTAACAGTCAATCATGCGTCATTTTGGTTTCGTCGATTCCGTTCCGGTAATTTTGATGTCAAAGATGCATCACGCTCTGGAAGGCCAATTATCGAAAATGTCGATAAAATAATGGAAATTGTCGAGTCCAACCATCACGTAAGTACTGTTTCGATTGCCCAAGAAGGAGAAGGAGTAGAAAATGTGGAGAAATAGAAAGTTAGGAAATTTAGGCAAAAGAGAAAGGTTAAAAAAATGTTAATTTTTATAGAAAAAATAAATTAAATTATTTTGGGAACTGGGAGAGAGAGAGAGAAGGACCATATCTCAAAATCAACAATGGCATTTTTTGGCCCTAAATTTGTTATGAAGCACCCCTAAAAATTACGGCGGCCTAAATTTCAGTTCAGAGTATACTATATGCTGAGATGATCTATAGTGGGCACAGACTCAAGTGGGATAGAAAGTATAAAAATCATATGATATAAATTATATTGTATAAAAACTAACATAGTTTGGAGCTCTATATCTCTATTGATGCTATCTCCTAGCCCTTATGTGAAGCAGAATTCATGTGTGCAAAAATATATAATGTAAAACATTAACTTCCATGCATTCAGAATTTGCACTTCTAGTGCTCCTCAATAGTTCAAATAGATCTTATTAATACGAAATCAATCAAATTTAGTAAAGAGAGAATGTTCGCAGGCTCCACCATAGTCGAAGCATTTGTCAATAGTATCCTTCCATTTCAAGTAATTTTAATCTATGAAATTAAACTTGGTATTTGATAGGGTGAGTTTATTAAATTGAATTTGTTTTTTAAAGAACAAACAAACTTTACGCAACAAAAAAAAAAAAATCTGGAAATATTATTCCCGCACTTAACTTTTACATTAAACTTTTTAATCATAAATATCATGTTTCATATCATAATTGAAAAAAAAACTTGAATTTTGTTTACCTTTGGAAATTGCCAATCAACCAAAATGTTGTCTATTTTAAGCGGCTGATTTAATTATTTTTTTCCAAACTCTATTTTATAAGATTTTAGTTAATTAATTTTTATGTAAAGTATTTAAAATTAGTCTGAAAAAAATTTCATTTGAAAATTTTTAATAGTCGTTTTTTGTGTTTACGGTCTTTGCTCAGAGATGTCTCTGAATAAATTTTATATGTTCCTAATTTGGCCATATTTCGTAAATAGGAATTTTTATTTTAGATATTAGTTGGAAAATTTTAACAATACTAAAAATTATCTATTTTGTAGTTTGGCAAGTACAGCTTTGTCATTTGACAAGTAAAGCTATAAATGTCATTTACGGCTATATTTAGTTAGTTTCAAATTTGCCATTTTATATTTTATTTTATAGAAAATAACTATAGAATAATCAAAAGATACGCTAATTGGATGCTAGACGAACAGGTTTCGGGAACTGATTCTTCAAATAAAATTTGCTTCGCCGATGACGCTAAATTTTTGCTCGCAGTGGATACGTTAATAAGCGAAATTTCTCTACATGAGACACTGAAAACTCACAAGTGTATTTTAGTCTGATATTGTTATTGGACTCCTTTTTTTGGCCTTATTTTGAAGATTTTTATTTGGACCATAAAAAACGGTACCACAAATCAGGCAATGTAACCAATTTTGGCTTTATTATGTAAAAATATTCCAGAATGCGACGGTTTAAAATTTGGTAAGGTTCATTTGTCATCAAGATCGTACGATTTGACGCCGTTGAATTTTTTTTTGTAAGGCTACAAAAAATATTGTATTCACGCAGGCACTCATTGAGCTTTAAGTCTTTAAAAAAATGGAAAATCCAGCAAAAAAGGGGATTGCTGTATATCCTTTTTTGGTCCTGATTATCTTTCACTATAATTCTATAAGTCAAATTGAATTATACAAAAACTACACGATTCTACAACGTGTTCCGTCAGTTGAGTGGCATTTATGGACGAAATACGAGGTCTGTTCAAAAAGTATCGCGAATTTTGAATTTCTGTTGGTACTCATGTCTCTTTCTTATGCCAACAAGGTTGGCCATTTTGAATGTTCAGTTAATTTTTGACAGCTGCTTTGCTTGCACGTGTTTTGGCTCGTATTCGATTTTTGCCCATTCCAAAAAATGGATCAAAGAATCTGTATCAAATTTTGTATGAAAACAAAATTAATTATGCGGACGCATTCCGAATGTTGACTGTGGCATATGATGAAGCTACCTTGGACCGAAGCAACGTTTATCGGTGGTACAAAATGTTCTCAGAGGGCCGAGAAGATTTGAACGACGAAAAGCGTGCCGGACGCCCTAGCAAGTCAACAACAGACGAAAACATTGATGAAGTGAAGAAAATAGTATAAGCCAATCGTCGAATCACGGTTAGAGAAATTGCTGAGGACTTAAACATATCGATTGGCTCCTGCCATTCGATTTTTACCAATGATTTGAGCGTGAGACGGGTCGCCGCGAAATTAGTACCAAATTTGCTCAATTTCGACGAAAAACAGCATCGCATTAACACAGCTAAGGAGCTGTTGGACTCTGTCCGCGACGACCCAAATTTGCTCCAGAGGATCATAACTGATAACAAATTATGGGTTTATGGTTACGATATGGAAACCAAAGCTCAATCATCCCAATGGAAGCTACCGCACGAGCCAAGACCGAAAAAAGCGCCCCAAGTTCGGTCGAATGTGAAGGTTTTGCTTACAGTTTTCTTCGATTGCAGTGGCGTAGTGCATCATAAATTTTTGCCATAGGGTAGAACAGTCAATGAGGAATATTACCTGCAAGTTATGCGCAAGTTGCGCAAAGCAATCCGCAAGAAACGCCCGGATTTGTGGAAGAACAAAATTTGGCTTTTGCACCATGATAACGCCCCTGCTCACGCATCGTTGCTAATAATGCCGCAGCCACCGTATTCCTTAGATCTGCCTCCCTGTGACTTTTTCTTTTTCCCGAAACTGAAGAGCCCCATGAAAGGATGAATCTCGGCATCGAAGGAGGAGCCAGTTCTGCCTCCCTGTGACTTTTTCTTTTTCCCGAAACTGAAGAGCCCCATGAAAGGGGGTTAAGTCGGCATCGAAGGAGGAGCTGAACAAGATCATAAAAAATGATTTTTTGAAGTGCTTTGAGGATTGGAAAAAACGTTGGCACAAGTGTATAATATCTGGTGGGGATTACTTTAAAGGGGACAAAATAGATATTCATGAATAAATAAATAATTTTTGAAAAAAACACAAAATTCGAGATACTTTTTGAACAGACCTCGTAGATGTCCTACCGAGAGCACAATTCGACTCCTAATCAGGAAATTCATAGAAACCTTTCCAGTTGCTAATTGGCCCGTACCTTTTTATCAGCGAAATAGTCGATAGAAATAAAAATATTGCGACCGTGGCTCACAATGGTGCATCAAGACAAAAACTTCTCAATTCCGCCTCATTCACAGGAATGGAATTTTTATGAGACTTTAACTTGGTGAACATCCCGACAAGACTTGGATCTAAATCCTTCCAAGATTCAATGAACTTAAGAACTAAAGCCACAAACCCATGCCAAGCATCAGGCGTTCACTGACTGGGTTATTGAGTAGTTGGAAACGGATTCCAGATTTTGTGAAAAAATGACTGGTAAAACAAACAAAATTGTCAGATATGTAACGAAAACCTAGAAACTGGTTTCTGTCTGGTTTCTGTCTGGTGTGGATTTTAATTAGAAGACATCATCGGGTCATACTGTTTTGAAAATGATACTATTGCGACTGTAACTGTCAATAGCAAGAGGAATCGAGCGATAATAACTGCCTCTCAATTGGACGATATGGACTTAGACCACAGAGCAGTTGAAAAAAATGAGTTATTACAGATAAAATTTCCACGATGCATTATGTCCTTAAACTTTTTTATATACAATAATTTTTTTTTTTTTGTATGATTTTCTTTATAATATTATATATAAATAAAACCAGAATGTGACTCTTATTGACCTCATTTGGTCTACCCGTGATCTGTGCCAATAAACCAACAACACTTTCCGAGCTGGAAAATAAAACCATTCAACCTGATTTATGCTAAAGAGTCATCCAAGATTGGACCTCTTAGATCATCTCTAGTAAACGATGCTGTAGAAATTATTTGAATAATCTTTTTTTTTTTTTTATACTCAATAAAAATATTTGTCATTACTTAAACATATTTAAAAAAAAAAAATATGATTTTAAAGAAAAAGCTCTCTTTATGAAAAACTTTATTATAATATTATTAATTTTTCTGCTGTGAAAAAAACTATCTAACAAATAATAAACGAAACCGTAAAGATGAATTATTTTCGATTATCAATTAATTAATTGTTAATATTTTTGCTTAGTTAGCAGCGAATACCATTCCATAAAAATATATTTTCATATAATATAATCATTATTTATCATCTAATATTAACTTGTGCTTTTATCATTATTAAAAGAAAGAAATTGGAAATAAATTAAGAAGAAAAAAACACACACAAAAAATAATAGTTAGTGAATTTTCAAAATATTTTCTCATTTATATCCGATAATGAAATTCAACCAATGTGAAAATATTCTTAATTTGGTGGGATTATTTTTGGAAAATTCTGATGACATTTTTTTTTTGTTGATATTATATAATCAATTCTACTCTTGTCAACAGAATCGTTCTTTTAAAAATCGATAAATCCATCAATTGCCATATTAATTTTTCTTTTCATTTTGGTCATCATCGGTAAATATCTTTCAAATTTTCCAATCACTTATCTTAACAATTTATAACTGAAAATATTATAAATTATATCTACACCAAATCATGTTTTTATAAAAATCTACTCATACCGAAGAGAAATTCTGTTTTCACATCAAAAAGAAAATTGAAAGTTTGTTGAAATTGAACTTTTTCAAATTGGCTTATCCTACCATCATCAACTTCGTAAAAATATTGTAAAAATTATGATTAACGATTTTGGGAAGTCATCAAAAGTTATGAGATTTAGGATATTTTGTTAAAAATTTTGTATAAAAAAAAAATATACATATTTAAGTAATTAGGAAGATGAAATCAAATGAACAGATTAAAGAAAATTCACTTTAATTATGAAAAGTTTGATTGTAGGTTTGAGAAATTTTTGTAAGTTTTGTATTTTTAGAATCTAAATCCTTTCTTTTTCATATCGTAATTTGATTGAGAAGAAGAAATAAATCCAAAAAAAAACAAAAACATTTTACCAAATGTTATAGGATATTGTGTAAGAGTAGATAATTTATAGAAAAAAAATACAAGATAAATTGAAAGAATCTGTTTAGTAATGGATATGATGATGCGAATGTGACTAGCATACTTGTCGGTTGATATGGGAATTCTTATATAAGAATGACTAGCGCAGGAGTAGATCTCTTGGCAGGTAGCTACTCGTATATGCATACGCAAGCTTATATATATACAAATACGAACAGTAATCTACCAGAAAAATTGACCAGTCACCATACAATAACTAGTGTATTAGTTATCAACCATTGACCAACGATTAACCTTTCCCATGTTAAAGGGATATCTACGTACTCGTTATCGTACTTGTCGCACTAATGTTGTTGAATGTGGTCGTAGGTTTTGTTTATTAAAGTAAAGAGATTCCAGTCGACAAACAATTGGTATCATATCCTACCACAAGCTTGTTGAATCTGCACACTTTTTAGTGTATCGAACATAGATACTTGGTCCCCATCTCACGTTTCTCAATCAAAATCATCAATTTTATTTTGAACGATTTCGTCGTAGGCAGAAGATTCGTTCGCATCGTTTGAAGTGATATTTGCTAAATGGAATAGATTCATCAACACGTGTCATCCTTGAATTCTTGGTTACATATTGATCTTCTTCGATGTATACATACACGTACACGTACATACCACTTGACGGCCAGCTAACGATTCCCCCAAGTACTATTCTGGTAACCGTCCTTGCAAAAAATACGAGTACGTTTGAGATACGAGATATGAGCATATTTTCCGTTGAATACAAGTTCTGTTCGTGGAATGTTTTCAGGATAAAAATTAATTTAGGCTACGCGAATGAAGGTTATCGTGAGGAGGACTTGTAATGGAGATCGATGGCAGCATACTAGTAGGAGTATGGCTGTACAGACGTAAGAAGAACGCATTTGTTGTCTATTCACATTTTGACCTCAACAATCTATGTTTGCTGCTGGGCGCAATGATACCGTCGACACTAATGCTTACGCCAATAAAAAGGAAAAAACAATTTATAAGGGAAAATATAACCAACTAAATACTCAATCCACATTCCACAAATTGGAATCCCTTATCCATATTTTGCGTAATACCAATAACCATTGCCCAATATTCGTGCCATCCCATCATCTTGTATAACTTCAATAACAATAAAGTAGTCCGGGATTAATATAGGTCTGACAGAAGACGTACTCGTATTGAGGTAGAAAATTAAAGGCGAACAGCTTAGTAAGTTTATGATTGCGGAATAGTGAGTACTCCGTATATGATACCAAGTACAACTGGAAATGAACCGTTTCTGGTAGGCAGCGATACTACTTTCAGTTGATGGGTTGAAGTAGAAGTTGAAGTGGATTATTGATTTGTTGTGTACATTTTCGGTACGTGGTGATGATATCGATTGCGAAAGTGACACTTTACCATTCAGCTTTCAATAGATTGCCAATCGGTCGATAGCTATCACCATCGTTAAGACAACCCCAACTATTTCAGCTACTAGCTTTCAACAATGGGTACCAGCATCAACTTTTCGCTCATTATCCCATCACAAATTCTTGTTATTTTTTTCCCTTGTTCCCAATTGTTTTTTCTTCATCTTCTCATAAGCCTATACACACACACACACACACACACATAACTTTACTGCATTTTACAAAAATTTTAATTACTTGTTTACATTTTTTTTTAATTATTATTAGAAAAATCATCTTTGACACAGCCTCAAAAATGAGTGTACGAAGGTCAATCTGATAAGTCAGTTATAAATGCAAAAATGTACCTGATATTAGGAAAAAAATATTTTTTTTATCATTTAACAATTTTGAAAAGATGCAATACAAAATATTATTATTATCTGTTTATTTGTTTAATTTTGACAGCGATTGAAAGTAGACACGCGAAAATCATTTTTCTTTCTAATATTGAAAGAAAAATGATTTTTGCGTGTTGAAATAATGGGAAAAAAAAACAATATTTGAAACTAAAACGAAGCTCGAAAAGTGTAATGAAATTCTTCACTATGATTAAGAAGTAGTTTACTGAATTTTGTTATTGTTGTGCGAGCAGAAGTGACGCTGAACGCCTTGGACGTTCAATTTAAACCATTCTCGAAAGATGGTTCTTTCTTAGATGAAATTTTGGATACAAAGCTATTGGTAATATGAGTACCGCGTTTGCTAATACCTGAATAAAAATGTATTCGTATAACAACTTCAATAGGGAGTTTGGACATATTTAAGCGTAATCCTAATAAATTTTTGGTGTTTATGAAATATAGATTCAGTCCAGTCAGAAGGAAAAAATGGTTGAATAGCTCCTGTTATCTGGGATGCACATTCTATAATCTTTATCGACTATCTTTAAAAAGGATAATAATAACCGAACAGTATTATAGAATATTTCTAAACCACTTGAATAATGAAATCAAGACAAAATAACCGCAATTGTCAAAGACGAAATTTCTGTTTCATCATGACAATGTGCCAGCAAAATTACCGGAATTATATTATGATATATTTCCCCACCCACTATATTTTGCATATTTGCCTCTCTGTGACTTTTTCCTATTGCCAAACATGAAGAAATGATTTGGTAGAAAGGAATTTGCATCCAATTCCGATATTATAGCAGAAATTGAGGACTATTTTACTGAGTTCGAAAAATTCTACTACATCGATGGTATAAAAGAGTTGGAATATATTTGGACGAAGTGTTTCTAACTAAAAATAAACTATTTTGAAAAATAAATAAATTTTTGTTGAATAAATTTATTTTCTGTTTCATTTATCACTGACTTATCAGAATAACCAATGTTATACAAATTTTCCATCAACCCTAAAAATATTTTCTATACTCATTTCAATATTATCTCATCTGTAAACAAACCTTATTCTATCAATTTTTATGTGGTATTTTGTAACATTTATTTTGACCGGAAAGATGGAAGAAAAATAATCTCGCAAAAAAAAAAAGAAAATAGAGAAAAAAATGAAAACAAGTTAAATAAAATAACAAAAAAAGGTATAAATAAAACAGACGTGAAATTGTACAGGTAATTTGACAGGACGAGAATGATAGAAGAGCTGCTGAGCTGTAAGTTATTTAGTGTAAACTTGTAGCAAAAAAATGTCTAAAAGTTAGGGGGTTTTGCGGATGTAAAGCAATCACCTGAGGCTGATGAGGGTGCAAGGTGACAAAACGGACCATCGGTATGATTGAAAACGTTTATGGATGGTGCTGCTAAAGTGGAGAATTTCAGATCAGATTAAACCATTTGAATTGGAGCTGAAACTGGATCTGCACGAATCAATGGTATTTATTGATTATCGGTTCTTTATTCGCCAAAATTCTCAATGTACCCACAAACTGCCCTCGTTCGTTTCTAGAAAAATATTCTATGAAATTCTTTCGTTTACTATTTTATGGTACTGTAGAAGATGTAAGCTGTATTATAATACCAATCTGCTACCAATGCATCGGATTCTGTAGCTATGAAATAGGCAAAAAAAAAAAAATTGGGAAAAATAACCACACACCACTCCACCATCATGACTAACCATAGTCTTAGAGTTGAATATTTGTGGATTTTATCTTGGAATCTTTTCGATATTTTTGCACAGCCTGAAGGGATGGCCTTTGGCAATTTTGTACAGAGTGCATATCTACGAACAATATAACAGACCATCATACTCGTATATTCATCGATATCATCATATATATTTTATTATATGTATTTAGTTATGTAATCAGAAATAGAAGTGTTATAAGTGGATGGTGCTTTAAATATAGGTAAATAGGAAAATGTTCATAAAATAATAGGGAGACTAACGCTACCAGTATCGTCACGATTGAACCAACAATAAACAGAAAAAACAGCAACAAAAATATTTGTAATAGCAACAAAGTTGCGAAAAGCCATTTCTAATAATAACAAAATACAAAATGAATAAAAACAATATAAATAAATAAAACAAAAGCAACAGCTAAAGGAAGAAATAACAACCCTGCATAAATACTACCAACAAGATATTCAAACGTACTTTCTAGTGTGTGTTTAGATAAATTTTCCAAAATGTAAAAAATTATATTTGTAGTGTTTAGTATAGGCATCAGGGAAAAAGGCTGAAATAAAAAAACAGCAAAGACAGAAGGGTAACAAAAAGGGCATCCTTTTATACAAGAGTATTAGCTTCAGCATCCCTAAAAATGGTAATAGTATTATTATGTAACAATGCCAACAATAATCAAATATTGAATTGTGAACATTTCAGGAGTCATTCAGTAAAAAATGAGAGGGTAGGTAGAGAATGTAGGAGCTTTGAATCATCAACTTGACCAAAAATCGTTGGCACTTTTAGCTTTTCTATAAATGGTAGCAGGTGGTTGGCTACCAATGTGATAGTGAACAATGCGAATATTTTTGTTACAATATATTGAATGGGGTGTAAATTCAAAAGATGAGAAAATATTCAAAAAGAGTGCAGAGACAATTCAATCAAATAAATTGAGAAAATAAACTAAATACGAAAATCAAAAGGTATAATTGTCTAGGGCTGAAAGGGATATTAGTAAAAATTATATATAATTTCTTTTCTTTTCGAATTTTGATTTTTATTAGTTTTTTTTTTTAATCAAAAATGAGCAGACACACAGAGGTGGATCAAAGTGTAATGATATAAAAACCGTCAGCATCAAAAATTACGTGTAAACAAATCTAGGTCAAAAGTCACAACAGATAGTAATAAGTATAGTATTAAAAACAGCCTATTTTACTGTGTTCTTCTTTTGAAGCATCTTTCAAGCTTCATAAATATAAATTTTTTTTGAAAAAGTTCATCTTTTAGTCACGATCGAGAAAAGATTTTTTGTCAGAAATTCCTGTGATATTATTTACATTTTATGAGCTTTTATTATCTAATCTGTACATTAGTTTTTGTTAGACACATTGAACAAGCTTCAACTTTGTTTGGTAACTATGAGATGCTATAGAGCATCATAGGCTATATTACAAAAAATGGAATAGCGAAATTTGGAGCAACGATATGCAATAAAATTTTATGTTAAGCTTTCTGAATTGGAAATTTTGACTTATGAAAAAATGTAACGAGCATTTTTGAAAAGCTAAGAAGCTGTAAAAGACGAATCTTGCTCATTGAAAACTGATGGAAATGGGGGATGATTGAAGACTCTTGTGAAATTAAGGCGTCTTGATCTTGTCGCTAACGTTCAAATGAGTGTAACCGAGGAATTGAAGCCAATTTCAGTTGAAGCTTTGGAGCACTGCTACGAATAATGGACTTCTTTTTATAAAAAACTCCTTCAAAAGAAAAACAGTTATTTGCGGCAGATTGTACATAGCAGATACTTTAACGCTCCGCCATGATAACGTCTCCATTGGTATGGGATAGGCAATCTATTTACTCTATCAAAGTCTCAGTAATTGTTTTTTTATTCCCCTGGATCAAAAAAGCACTTAATGACATCTGTAAGGCGATTATATTACCTTTTTTTAATCAATATCCAACTAAAGCCTACGTTTGCTTCGGATTATCATATTTTATTTAACTTTCATTCTCTTTAGATAATTTTTCACTCTCGGTCAATGTGTCAAAATATAGAAAAGAACATTTTAACGCTTCCGCTAGATGGCCGGGTTTTGTTATTTGGTTAAGGTACAGATCGGGGATGCTGCGTTATGGGAAGACTGATTTTAATACAGACACAATTCTCTTTCTGCAGAAATACGAGGTCTGTTCAAAAAATATTGCGAATTTTGTGTTTTTTTCAAAAATTATTTATTTATTCATGAATACGAGTATCTATTTTTTCTCCATCAAAATAATCCCCACCAGATATTATACGCTTATGCCAACATTTTTTCGAATTCTCGAAGCACTTCAAAAAATCATTTTTTGTGATCTTGTTCAGATCCTTCTTCAACGCCGTCTTTATCTCCTCAATCGTAGTGTAGCGTCGTCCTTTCATGGGGCTCTTCAGTTTCGGGAACAAGAAAAAGTCACAGAGGGTCAGATCTGGGGAATACGGTGGCTGTGGCATTATTAGTGTATTGTTTTTGGCCAAAAATTTGCGCACAACGATGCGTGAGCAGAGGCGTTATCATGGTGCAAAAGCCAAATTTTGTTCTTCCACAAAATTTGGCAAAAATTAAGCAAAACCTTCACATTCGACCGAACTTGGCGTGCTTTTTTCGGTCTTGGCTCGTGTGGCAGCTTCCATTGGGATGATTGAGCTTTGGTTTCTACGTCATAACCATAAACTCATGATTCATCACCAGTTATGACTCTCTGGAGCAAATTTGGGTCATTGCAGACAAAGTTTAACAGTCTGCGATGACCGCAATGTTAATGCGATGCTATTTTTGGTCGAAATTGAGCAAAAATCGAAGATGAGCCAAACACGTGCAAGCAAAGTAGCTGTCAAAAATTAACTGAACATTCAAAATTGGCATAAGTGACAGACATGAGTACCAATATAACGCAACTAAAAAATTCGCGATTCTTTTTGAACAGACCTCGTACTAATCGAATAATTCGATTTATTTTTGATTTTCATTTTTAAAAGTCATAGTCAATTTATGAGGTGATTTTTTTTTATTTTCAGCTTTTAAAAATATTAATAAAAATTTGGAAAAAAAATCAGAATATTTGAAAATAATTTGAAATATATCCAATCATTCGCAGATCTGAATAAATAAACAAAAATTTATGTAAACAATCGAATATGATTATTTTAAAAGATTCCCCAAAAAGGTTATTTGTTTTTCTGTTAATTATTCATAGCACATAAAATTTTCAATAAAACAAAAAGTAAAAGAGAAAAAAAAAACCCAGTGAAATTCTAATGAATTTTCTTAGTTATTTTAATTACTAACAAAATTCAATGAAAACTTTTTATTCTTCTGAAAATGTTACTTTCCTTTTTAGGTTTAATTTCAATAAAATGATTCGAATTCGGTAACTTTTCTATCATTTCAAATAATAATAATAACAAAAAAAATGTAGGTCGAAGTGATGGAGCAAGCTGAGTTTGAGGAGGGAAATGGCTTTTCTACTTTGAAAATTTTATCCAACGATCGATATACGGAGTAGAATAACGAACTAAGATTGTGTAAATGGTCAAGTGTCAGTGAATCCTTCCTTCCTAAGCATGGATCGAACATTCTCTACCAAATGGGCTCAGATGCTATCAACAAAGTGCTTAACAATAATTAAATTGTAGGCGTACTGATTGAATCACTTTTCTTGTATAAAAGTTATTAATTGAATTTATGTTTATGTAATGCCAAAACATTTTATATAGCTAACCAAGGAAACTAATAACAATTACATTATTTGTTAATTTGTGTTTAAGCTGAACCATTATCTAGCTGATAAACGTAGTAGAAATTTTAAATAA
Organism: Atherix ibis; assembly: GCA_958298945.1. Classification (NCBI taxonomy): domain Eukaryota; kingdom Metazoa; phylum Arthropoda; class Insecta; order Diptera; family Athericidae; genus Atherix; species Atherix ibis. Next base: position 5,100,497 of record OY282610.1, read on the forward strand.
ACAAATTTTAAATGTTCTCTGACTATTAGTTTACTAAATATAAGAGAAACGGATGAGACAGTACTACGAGTATACGTGTAATTACTTGTACATAGCCTACGTAAATATTGTACGAGTATAAGAATTGTTAATTTTTGTAATAGATTTTTTCCCTAGAAATTTGACTCTTCAGAAATTCTTCCTTTAGTCATGCATATTAAAAAAGTATCCATTGGAAACCTTTACCAATTTAACTGCAAATTTCCTTTAGACCTAGTAGAATTTAATTACAAAATCGCTACCGCATTCTAAAAAGGGATCATTCTTAAGAATCGATGGTCCTTGCTTGTTTGAGATCGTATAATTTCAGAATCTATTTTGTGGAAGTTCTTTGCCTTATCCTAATGAGTCTATATACTTGTATTATAATTATACATAGTAAAAATAATATATATCGAAGGAGTGTTCGGTAACTGCTTGTTATGCTTATTACTTAGAAATATTTTCTTCAATTAAATAAATATTCAAATAAATAGGCAAATTTTTAGGGTGATGTGAATTTTTGTAGTTTTTTTTTTTTTAAATTTCATTTTATTATCATGTACACATATAAAAAAAAAGTACGAAAACCAAACATTAAGGGTAGGTTGCTGTACAATAGCTGTGATTAGTAGTTGAGGCTTTTCAAAAATAGTATAGATAGTATAGAATCTATCTCACGACGTAGTGGCTTTGGAATTTTTGCTACAACCTATATCGTAGGCTCAACACCTAGCGGTTATCAAAGAAACTACATATAGAAAAATTATCTTCATCAAAAGATGATGATAGATTAGCTGATATTGATTGTAAATGAGCAGTTTTGTTTAAAGTAGAAACCTCTAACTTTGCTCAAACATATTTTGTGTGTTAGAAATATATAAATTTTGCTTGAAAGTTGGTAAAAAAGAGAGAGAAGGACAATGGAAAAATGAGATAGAGAGGGGAGGTTTTTTCACTACTGGTGGCATACTTGCTTGCTTGCCAGCATTGCATGACCGAAGGATTTATGGGGAGTGGGGGGGAGGGGGAGGGTTAGAATGTTAAAAATTTTCAGTACTAATACTCTCACATTAACATAACAAAAAAATTATGCCAGAAAATACGAAATTTTCTTTTGGTGATATTAAAAAAAAAAATTGGTTTAAAAAAATTAAAAAAAACTTAAGGCCGAGTGGAAGAACAACTAAGAAATAAAAAATATTTTGCAGGGTTTTAAAAAATAGGAACAGGCTAAAATTTTATTCATAAAAAAAGGGTTTAATATATAAATAATTAAATTGAATTAAATAGAAAATAATAAAAAAAACTAGAAACGCAAAATATGGGACCTACGAAAGTGAAAAATTTACGGTGAAGAGAACCGACGACTATTGTAGCAGAACGTCTTTCTCTTCCTGGTTATTTCTCCAAAACCTCCATAACATCCTTTTTATATATATAAAAACAAAAAGATTTTTAAAAATTACGCTTAATCTTTGACAGCCTATTACTTTGAGAGGCTATTTTTTATGGTTTAATGGCAACGTAAACAAGTAAAATTTACTGAAATAAACAGGAGCCACTTTTGCATCTAGAAAAACTTACTGTCTTGTGTGAATTTTAATTGGGCGGATATTCTTTTGAATTGCGGCTGTCACAGCGTTAACTGTCAATAGCGAGCGTTATAAAGCAATAAGAATTGAGTTATTTGACTTAAATTGGACGTTATGGACTTATAGAAAACACAGCATTTAAAATAAAGGATTTAAGATTCTATCAGCTGCCCACCAAAATTGTTTAAAAAAATGCCGTTTATCTATTTTTAATAGAGCTTTGTTAAGTCAATAGGAACATCATTCAAGCTATCGGTAAGATCCAAACCGATTAATTCGGAAAAGTCATTCAAAATTGGTCCTCTCGGGATCATCTCCTGTAAACAAAGCTGTAGATGCTATTTTCTAAAAGCAATAGTTTTTAATGCAATTTAATTTGAAGTAAAAAATATTTGCAATAATTCATAAAAAAACATTTTTTTTTTTAATTATTTATATTTATTAATCGTCCTTAAGCAAGAACCTATTATAAATAAACACCAAATATTAGAGGTCAACTACTTCACAGATCACCTACCCTATGGGCTCAACCGCTACGTAATCAGTTTTTATAAAAATGCTCAACAAAGCATCCGGCGAATTATAGAATTTTCGATTGGCATTGTTGCCAAAATTCAGTAAAACCAGAAGAAAAAACTTTAATTAGTTTAGTTAACCTATTAAGCTTACCGGAGATTTGGCAAACAATTTACAAAAATTTTATAATCACTTTTATTTTTTTAATTGTTTTTCGAGAATATTCTGTAGCGCCACAACCATGAAGCCATTTTTAAATTGTAATTATTGGGTTGGTGCAAAAGTTATGACCGTTTTTTATGATCCCAGGTAAAAAAATTTTTTCTTCAGAAATGATTGCATTATATAAAGGATGCTTTCCCTCAACTTTCTATTCAGTTTTGGCCTGGTTAGAGTACAATGAAGAGCTCTTGTATTGTTTCAAAATGTCGGTCGATAAAGTGCATTTACGTCATTGTTTACTTTACGAATTCCGTAAAGACAATACCGCGAGTGTGGCAACCAAAAACATTTGCGAAGTGTATGGACCAGATGCCATCAAAATTCGACATGTACGAAGATGGTTTACAAAATTCCGATCTGGGAATTTTTCACTAATTGATAAACCACGTACCTGGCGGCCATTGAAGTCTGATGAGGACAAGTAAAAAGTCATAATTGACATCAATCCACGTCTAACCACCAGGGAGATCGCGTCGATGATGGGACTCAACCATACAACCGTATTAAGGCATTTGAAGCGTATGGGGATGGTTTCGCGGTACGACGTTTGGATACCTCATCAATTGTCGGCTGCCAATTTATTGGATCGTGTTTCAACGTGCGTTGCTTTGAGTGCGAGACAAAAACATGAACCTTTTTTGCATAGTTTGGTAACGGGAGATGAGAAATGGGTCGTGTACAACAACGTGACAAGAAAAAGACATTGGGCTATACCTGGACAAGCCCCATTAACAACATCGAAAGCCGAAATCCATCAAAAAAAAGTTATGCTTTGTGTTTGGTGGGATTGTAAAGGTATTGTGTATTTTGAACTCTTGGAACGCAATCAGACAATTACAGCAGAACAATATTGTCAGCAGTTATCCAAATTGAACACCGCCCTTAAAAAGGATAGACCAGAATTGGTAAATAGAAAAGGGGTAGTGTTTCTTGAGTTGAGTTGGGATGTTAGTGCTAAATGAGTTGAATTGGGATGTTATCAAGCATCCACCGTATTCTCCAGATCTTGCTCCTTCCGTTTTTCATTTATTCCGATCACTGCAAAATTTTTTAAATGATAAAAAATTTGATACAATAGAGCAGGTAAAAACATCCCTTTCTACATATTTCGCATCAAAATCCAAGGAATTTGACACTAATGGTATTAATAAGTTGATAGAAAGATGGGAGGAGGTTATAAGAACGGATGAAAATTATATAATTGATTAAATAAATAATACAAAAAAAAAAAAAATGTTAAATTGTATATGTAAAAAAACGTCATTACTTTTGCACCAACCCAATATTTATTACATAAATTTCAAAAGATATTCTTTAATTTTACCTAATATCCAATCTTAATATAATAATTCATAGTTAAAATTGTTGCAATAAAATTTGCTTAATTGAAATTTCAATAATTTTAATCATAGAAAAAAAAATTATTGTACCATTTTTTTTTCTCTTACCTTACAATTATAATTACTATTGTTAAAGGAAAAGAAATAGAAAAATAACGTTCAAAAATTATATCTAATGATTAGATTAGAAAGCCGTCAGCTTTTAAGCAAAAAAAAAAAAAAAAACTATACAGAAAAAAATGTTTAGAACAAAAAAAAAGTTTTTGTGTGCACATTTGTGTTTGTATGGCAGCACATGTCTAATACCATCCGTTTAAATTCAACGATTCAACAACTCCGAATACATAACACACAAAAAATTCAATTCCAATACAATTTGTTCTGATTTATTACCATTTCGAATGTTTCAATATTGGAAATTTTCATAAAAACAGCAAAATACGTACAAATAAGGTCGAAGGATAAAGCGACATAACAAAAAAAAAAAAAAAACGCCACCCAAAATATAAAAACCTTAAAAAAAAGGAGCAGAGAAATCGTCTTCGTACGAGTAAGGATAGCAATTTTCAATATTTCTTATGTAATTTAATATACACTAAATAAATGCAATTTATTAAAAAAAATTTACTCCCTCTTTTTGCGATATGCTTTTGGAAAAATTCAATATTCTTTTCTTTTTTTTCATTTGCAATAAAAATTGTAATCATCATAATGTTAATAGTATTAATGTTAATATATGAATTGAAAAATTTTCTTGTGAAACAAATCACTCAGAATAATGAGGCCATATTTCATATGTTCTGTGAATGAATGTCATTCCTTGATGAACAGCATATTCTCTCGTTCGATTTACTCCATTTTCAACGAATCGAAATTGTAATGTTATAATTTATTTGAATGTAATTGCTATGATGAATTGATTTTTGATTTGTGCAATTATTTTAATAAATTTGCTTGCTTTCTATTTGGAAAGGCAGATGGGAAATAAATTGCCCCGGCAGAATACGTACAAGAAAAATCTTTTCATTAAGAAATGTTTTTCTTTTTCCCATATTACATTTATTTTTATTATTGATAAATTTTCCTTATATACCTACACTATGCACGTATCCATATACGATCATCGATATAAGAAAATATTTATTCAATTTGACTACATAAATATTTCGAAATTGACTTATGGGAAGAAAGGTGACAACAGGTAAGTCCCTGTAGCACATATTCAAGTTTGATCCAAATTTATAATTGATTATAGTATCGATAGTAGTAACAGACTGATTATATGTGACTATATACACTAAGCTTTTTCCACTATGTTTATCAATTTTGTGGTTCCAAAAGTTAAAAAATATTAAAGGGCATGTTCATAACATTTACTAGGTGTATAAACTTAAATCCGCTGTTTTTTTTGTCAGAAAAATATATGTTTTATTTTATAGAAAGCAAAAACAAATTTTTTCAAATTACTTGCCCTCGCCTAGCTACACATTTTTCCCATCTCTCGGGCAATTTGTGGATGCCACGCCAAAAAAATTCCTTCTCTTTTGAGGCAAACAACTCATCAAGCTATTTTCGGACGTCTTCGTAAGAATCGAAGTGCTGCTCAGAGAGCGTGTGGCCCATCGACAAAAACAGGCGGTAGTCGGAAGGGGCTACGTCTGATGAATAAGAAGGGTGGGTTAGCACATCCCAGTTAAGTGTCTCCAAGTAGTTTCGGACCATTTTTGACGTGTGCGATGATGAGTTGTCGTGGAGGAAAATCAGCTAGTCATGTCTTTGTTGATAATCCGTCCTTTTTTCACGCAGAGCATGGTGCAATTTGATCAGTTATTGGTGATAGCATTGGGCATTGACAGTGTCACCATGTTTCAATAACTCATAGTAGACGATACCCTGCTGACCCCACCAAACGCACACCATCGTCTTCCGTCCGAAGCGATTTGGTCTTGGGGAAGATGTTGACGGTTGACCGGGATCAACCCACGATTTTTTGCGTTTAGGATTCTCGAAATATATCCACTTTTCATCGCCTGTCACAATCTGATTCAGGAACGACTTTCTTTTTTGTCTGGCGAGCAAGATTTCGCATGTGTTCTGACGTCGCTCCATCTGCCTATCGTTCAATTCATAAGGCACCCATTTTCCGATCTATTCAATCTTCCCCATGGCACGTAGACGCATGGAAATGGCTGGTTGAGTAACACCCAATTGCTCCGCAAGCATTTTCTGCGATTGGGTATCGTCTTCGTCGAAAAGAGCCTGCAATTGATGGTCCTCAACTTTCTTAGGCCGATTTTCAAGCTTCTTGTCCCACAAGTCAAAATTGCCGTCTTTGAAACGACGAAACCAATCTCGGTACATTGTTTCCGATAAAGCACTATCACCATAGGCCACCGTAAGCATTCGATGCGATTCGGCAGCCGAATGATTCTTTGGGTATTAGGATGGGATGTAAGAGATTAGTTGGGATCACGTATACTGCCTTGAGGAATACCAGCCTCAATATAAGATACTTAGAATAATCAGATTTTGGGAATACGGTGGCTGCGGCATTATTAGTGTGTTGTTTTCGGCCATTATTCTCGGTGCAAAAGCCGATTTTTGTTCTTCTAAAAATCCGGGCGTTTCAAGCCGATTTCTTCGCGCAACTTGCGCATAACTTGCAGGTAATATTCCTTATTGACCGTTCTACCCTATGGCAAGAACTGCTGATACACCACGCCCCTGCAATCGAAGAAAACTGTAAGCAAAACCTTGATTCACATCTTCTCGGCCCTCTGAAAACATTTTGTGCCACCGATAAACGTTGCTTCGGTCCAATGTAGCTTCACTATATGCCACAATCAACATTCGGAATGCGTCCGCGCAATTAATTTTATTTTTCAAACAAAATTTGATACACATTCTTTGATCCATTTTTTGAAATGGCCAAAAATTGAAGACGAGCCAAAACACGTGCATACAAAGCAGCTGTCAAAAATTAACTCAAAATGGCCGAACTTCGGGATACTTTTTAATCAGACTTCGTATAGAATAGTTCTTTTGGTTTGGGAATCATTTAAATTATAGAAAATTTCTAAAGTAATGAAAAATAGGTGAAAACTAAGGTATATTTTTCTTCTAAATTTGCTTTATTAAGCGGAAGCTTTTATTATTGGAAATAAATAAATATATATTTTCATATGAAAGAAATGATAACAATTATATGTGCTTAGTAAGATAATTTAATACACTAATTTTTTGAATATGTTTTCAATTAAAATTTGCATAAAAAATATATTATAATAATTAGATTAGATATATTTGGAAATAATATCTCTTATCACTTACTGAGAAGAATGTTTTTAGAAATAAATTCGATAATAATTCCATGAAATTTTCCAGAGCTTTGAAAATAAAATATTATCAAACTAAAATTTACTTCAAATTAAGTCCAATTAAGTCTTTAAAAAACTTTTCTCATAAGATGAAATTTGCATTTAGTATAATCCTTGAATTTTATGACGATTTACAGGAAAATTCATAACACACAAAATTTACAAAAAAAAAACAAAATTTTCTAAATTATACATAAATGCATTTATTCACATCTTACTACTTAATAATTTTATTTAAGTGTTACGATATCTTTTTTATTAGTAAATAATTACATCGTAAAGAATTTTCCATTTTTGCAAAATAACTTTTTTAACAATTCAATTACTTTATTTATAATAGTTTATTTTTCGTTGGCTTTTATTTTTCTTTGAAAAGATTTATTTTCCTCATAAATAAGTAGTTAGAATATTCAACAGTATTTCTTTGGAAACAATTTTTCTGTGAAACATTTTCTCTTCACAATACATTTTGAGCATTAATTTGAAAATATTTCCATTAATAATATTTGTAAGTGAAAACAAAAATTGTATTTCATGATTTTTGATGAAATATTGAAACTTTTCCTTATGAAAGTGTATCTAAAGTAACAAAAAATTTATGTATATTATTTGGCAAAAATTCTTTCATTACAATTATTGTACGTAATATATTCTATTTTAAATGGAATATGGAAAAATAAGTCATTACGATGTTAGCGACAGTTAGTCAACCAAAAGTTAAACCCTCATTTCTAGTTCTGGCCACACTCGATCTCGAATGAGGACTAACTGTCGCTAACATCGTAATGACTCTTCAGCCACCCGCGAACTATTAGGAGTAGAAGCATCCAGAACGAGTCCAAATAAAGCTGCATATGGTGAGCAGTCAAGTGACTTTCGTAGGATCGGCAACATTGGAGAGGGTTTGTCTAAGCCCTTTACTCCGACAAAAGCAGTATCTATTAATATTGTACTACAATTTTCTTCTTTAAAAAAAAAAATCTCTAAAAAAGCTTTTATTAATAAACATCAATAAATAAATAATAAAATAATTTTAAATCGAAATATCCTTTTTATATATGTTATGTGTATGTATGTGTCCATGTGTAATTATTTTGAAATATTGTTATACATCCGTCATTATTATTTCATAGAAGTTTTCCTTTGTTCAACTATATTTAAAGGCTTCAGGCTATATGTAATTAATATCAGAAAAAGGATAAAGACATTTCGAGTACAAACTTCTTGGATAATTGTAACTCTCCATTAACCTTTGGAGTATTGGGCAATGTGGGTGCAAATATGTAAAAGTTAGGCTAAAAGTTAACCTAGAAAAGGATCGAATAGTGTATGACCAAGTGAATTATGACATCACTCCCTAATACATACGGGTGGGTGTATGTAAATGTGAAGGATTCATTATAGTATTCGATGGATGAGAATTTCAATTCCTGACAATGGATTTGTTGCTCCTTTTTTACATGTCCTTGTACAGTTGCATAATTTTTTCTGATAAACCCAAGTATGTATATGATTAAGGATAAAAGTTTGTGAGACTTTCTTTTTTTTGGTTGTTCAATTTGCAACACTACACATAACTTTAAATTGATACACACATATGTGCTCAAGAAAGGACGGAAGGAGTCTATTGTTTCCATAAATTTCCTTAGGAACAAAAATTCTCATTAACGAAGGAAATACAGTATGAACATCAATGAAAATCGGTTGACAGATATAATATCTCTTCAGGCTATGTTTCTAGATTAAGTTCTTCTGCCTATAATAATGATGGGATCTACTATAAATAAATAAAAAAAAAATTATCGCAACTGTAATAAAATACCCAGACTTGTGATTATACTGTGAAATATGTTTTTGCAAAAGCTTTAACTAAACTGTCGAGTATTTATGAAAGTTTTTATCATATTTTTTTCGTTTTGTATCATACGAGTATCTTTTTCTGTTCAAGTAGATTTGTCCTCATATGCCATTAGTTTTAACTTACTTTACAATCATTGTTTTTATGATGTATAGACTCATAATACAGTAAAATTTTATCTGATCTGGATAATCCTAATTGGATTTATATTGTCAATCTACTTCAGTATTGTTTCAATATGATAGGCATCAATTTAACGAAGATCAGGTGAGTTTAGGTTTAGTATTGTAGGTTTTACTGTGCCAATCAAAATGTTGATTTATATTTTTTCTTTATTTTTTATTATTATAAAATAATACATCTTTTTACGCAAATAGAAAAATATTTTTTTTTTCATACAACTAAATTGAAAACAGTTTTACAGCTCTATTATTCGATAGTTGTTTAACAAATATAATATTTAAGATCAAAAATTATTAGTATAAAATTTGCCATTATATATTTTTAAGTGGTTAACTATTATTAAAAATTTCTACAAAAGAGGTGATTCTACAAAAATATTTATATATCGCGCTTTAAGAGAATATTATCATCGTCATCATTCTAGCGCGGTGGATATATCATTAATCAAAATTGCTAAATAATGGAATTCTAAAAATACACAAACAACTCTTGATTAAAGCCATTGTATCCGCGAAAAGTAACTGCCTCATGTGAATTTTGGTCTGAGTAATTTGCTCGTATTTCTTTGAAAGTAAAGGTGGAGAGCTCGTTACCATCAAATCTGAGCCTTATGTCCCATACAAATTTCAGCTCGATCCATAGCGTAGGTCAATTTCTATTGTCGATTAAAGTTAGCGACATTTATTTGTGCATAACAATGGAAAAAGCGAGTTTAGGGCTGTCATCAAACATCTCCATTTGAAAGGCTTAAGCCCGAAAGAAATCAAAGCCGAGTTGGATGCAGTTCATGGCATATCTGCACCTGTGTTTCGACGGTTTACAATTGGTTGAATGAATTTAAAAGTGGCCGTTCATCCACAAAAGATGAACATCGTTCAGGACGCCCAGTTGAGGTGTCTACTCCTGAAATCATCGACAAAATCCACGATCTGATTTTGAACGATCGGCGAATTAAAGTGCGCGAATTAGTTGAGGCCACGGGCATATCACAAAGTACAGTCGCTTCAATTTTGCATGAAAAATTGTCTGTGAAAAAAATGTCGGCAAGATGGGTGCCGCGTTTGCTCTCAGAGGAGAATAAGCGCAATCGTGTAGTGGACTCTGAGGCTATGTTGGCACTCTTTCATCGCAATCCTGCCGAATTCCTTCGTCGATATGTCACTGTGGACGAAAACTGGATACACTACTACACTCTAGAAACGAAGAGACAGTCATCACAGTGGATTTTCAAGGGTGAGCGGGCTCCGAAGAAGGCAAAAACTGTGCCATCGGCCGGCAAGGTGATGGCCACGGTCTTTTGGGATTCGCAGGGCATAATTTTTATCGACTACTTGGAAAAAGGAAAAACAATAACAGGAGCGTATTACACGTCGTTATTGCAATGGTTGAGCGAGGAAATCAAAGAGAAACGTCCCCATCTGAAGAAGAGAAAAATCCTCTTGCATCAGGACAATGCGCGTGTGCACACCTGCGCTGTTTCCATGGCCAAAATTGTGGAATTGAGAATGGAATTGTAGCAACATCCCGCTTATTCACCAGATTTGGCCCCGAGTGATTATTTTCTTTTCCCCAATCTGAAGAAATGGCTTGGCGGACGACGGTTCACTTCCAAAGAGGACGTCATTGCTCAAACGGATGAGTATTTTGCAGAACTTCCGACATCCTATTTTTTGGACGGGATAAAAATTTTGGAAAAACGGTTGGAAAAGTGTATAGAGTTAAAAGGAGATTAGTTGAAAAATCAAATTTTTTTTTTTAAAAACAGTTTTTTTCCATCTTTTTCTAAGGACTTATTGAACGACCCTCGTATGATAACCAACTTTTTTTGGCCTAAACCGAATTATTATAATATAAGCTATACAAAGCGATATAACCCTACAATGCGACAATTTTTTTGACCATTTCGCGTTGTTAGATTTTTTATTATCAAATTACTTATAAAATCTTATATATTGGGTTGTTCGGAAAGTAATTTCGTTTTTTTATTTATAAAAATGAAAGACGATTTTTTTTATAGTGAATAAATATTTTATTCAATTATTATCCAGTCTGATCTAATACCCTTTGACATCTTTCTGGCAGCAGCATGATTCTACGGTCATGAAATTTTTGTTCTTTGCTGGCAAAAAACTGATCCAAGTGATTTTTGACCTCCTCATTTGAATTAAACGTTTTACCGTCTAAAAAATTTTATGGAGACCGTAACAAATGATAATCGTAAGGTGCTGGATTTGGAGAGTATAATGGATATGGCAGCATATCTCATCCAAGCTCTAAAAGCTTTTGCCGAGTGGTCAGACTTGTATGTGGTTTCGCATTATTCTGTTGGAACACTATACCTTTCCTATTGACCAATTCTGGCCTTTTTTCTTTAAGTGAATCATTCAATTTGTCCAACTGATGATTATACACTTCAGAATTAATCGTTGTATTGCTCGGTACAAGCTCCAAATAAACGATTTCTTTGAAATCCCACCAAACAGGTAGTATAACCTTTTTTTTGATGAATATTGGCTTTCCAAGCCGGTTCATCTTTTCTACTGCAGGGTCTTTTGCGCTAAAGATTGTTGTAGACAACCCATTTCTCGTCCCCAGGGATGATAAGCTTCAAAAATGGATAATTTTCTTGGCGTTTGAGAAGCAAATCACAAACATCAATGCGACGGCACAAATTTTTTTCTGTAAGAAGATAAGGAACCCTATCCGTTTTAAATAATCATAAACGGTCGTATTCGATAAATTTAATCTGTCAGCGATCTCACAAGTGGTTATTCGTCGGTTTGCATCAATTAATGCCTTTATTGTGTCTTCATCAGCAAACGAAATTACTTTCCGAACAACCCAATATATCTATAGAACATTTAAAATCCAACATCTGTCAAGTAATGGCCAAATTACTTATCGAAAAGTGTAAATAAGTTATCAAAAAATATCTCAAAAGGATTGAATTCTGAATAATTTTATAAAATATATAAAATGGCATAATTTTTACATAATAAAATAGTAAAATTTTTAAAAAAAATTCTAAATCTTAAATACAGTTTTTTAAATTGTTACTTTTTAAAGCATATATTGTATATAATCTATTTAATATTTAAAATAGAAAATACAGCCACCCCAAAAAAAAACAAAAACAAAAATTGCAAAAATCTTAAATTAAACTGTTTTAGTCATTTTTGTAAAAATCTGTTGAGAAGTACTGGTGTGTCAACGGTTTGAAAATTAAGTTTTTTCAAAGTTCGTCCAGCTGACTTGTTCGCCGGGTAAGAGTAGCTAGCTACAGGAAGATGAGGCGAACTTACATGCACGCAGAATATTCAAGAAAAGATAGTCCTATTAGGACCCCATTTTTAGAGTGATGGATGAGATGACAGAGTCGGGAGGAGAGTAGTTGAAAGAGTGTGGCCATGTTCGTATTGAACAGTGAACGGTTCTCTTTGGTTTGGTACGTTGGATGGCTGTAGACCTTATCCGAGTGCAACAGAAACAAAAAATCAGACTAATTCTTAATATAGTTAAAAGAGAAGATATTACAATAAAAAATTATTGTAATACGAAGTCTATTCAAAAAGTATCGCGAATTACGTATATTCGATTTTTTATTTTTTAAGGTGTTATGCTGGTACACATGTTCCGCCATTTTGAATGTTCAGTTAATTTTTGACAGCTGCTTTGCTTGCACGTGTTTTAGCTCGTCTTCGATTTTTGGATCAAAGAATCTATTTCGGGAACAAGAAAAAGTCACAGGTGGCCAGATCTGGGGAATACGGTGGCTGCGGCATTATAAGTGTATTGTTTTTGGTCAAAAATTTGCGCACAAGCAACGAAGCGTGAGCAGAGGCGTTATCATGATGCAAAACCCAATTTTTGTTCTTCGACAAATTCGGGAGTTTCTGGCGGATTGCTTTATGCAACTTGCGCATAACTTGCAGGTAATATTCCTTATTGACCGTTCTATCCTGTGGTAAGAACTCATGATGCACCACGCCCCTGCAATCGTAGAAAACTGTAAGCAAAACCTTCATATTCGACCGAACTCGGCGTGCTTTTTCCGGTCTTGGATCGTGTGGCAGCTTCCATTGGGATGATTGAGCTTTGGTTTCTATGTCGTAACCATAAGCCATTGATTTTTCACCAGTTATGACCCTCTGGGGCAAATTTGGGTCATCGCAGACAGAGTCCAACAGTTACTTAGCAATATTAATACGATACTGTTTTTGGTCGAAATTGAGCAAAAATCGAAGACGAGCCAAAACACGTGCAAGTAACGCAGCTGCCAAAAATTAACTGAACATTCAAAATGGCCGAACTTGTCGGCATAAGTGAGAGACATGAGTACGAACATTTTAATCCAGGTATACACCTCGTATATGTACATATATCATGAAGCAATAATATAATTTTTACTTTAACCCTCTCCCCCCTCCCAACCCCTTCATGAGTCATTACAGATTGTCTCGTCAACTGTAAGCTGAGACCACCAAGGTAAGTAGTGAAGTACAAAGGGACACTTGAAACACAAGAATGGGGCGACGAAGTGCCAAGGGTGGATTTGGGCATGACCAGGAAGGAGTAATTAACACCAAGACTCTTTCTCTCTCTCCGCAATCCCTGTCATACGTTTTTTTTTCCAACGCATTTTTTTTCTCCATTTTATCTTGACTATTCTCATTCCTTAGTCTACCTCATTTTCCCCTGGAACGGCTAACACCTGTGGTGTCACTATCGCCTTCGGAACCAAACATAATAAAAAAAAAAAAATTATTATGTTTGGTTGCGAAGGCGATAGTGACATGATGAAGAACTCGCAACGCTAGCCTCTGCCACTTCTTAGTCTCCTGGAGGTTCTGGTTTAATTTTTTTCTTACACCACCACCCAATTTCCTAATTCTTTTAGAGTTAGGCGTACAAAAATATAACAAATGGCGCCCAAACGTGGGGCCCGAAGGATACAAGAGTGACATGGTAAAGACCTCCTCCAAAGTTCCCGTAATGTCAGCATGTCCTGTCACTCCTTCGTCTTCTGGAGGTTTTGGTTAACTTATCAGAGCTATCCCTCTAGGACTTCACCTTCATATTTAAAATTTTTTTTAAACCACCACCCAATTTACAAATTTTTTTAGAGTTAGGCGTGCAAAAATATCACAAATGGCGCCCAAATGTGAGGCCGGAAGCATACAAGAGTGATATTATAAAGACCTCCACCAAAATTCCCGCAATGTTATTCTGTCAGTATGCCCGGTCACTCCTTCGTTTTCTGGAGGTTATGGTTAAACTATCAGAACCATCCATCTAGAACACCAAAACTGCATTAATAAAAAAGATTGTTTACACCACCACCCAATCTCTAATTTATTTTTTATAACACATCATATAACAGTATTTACTAAAAACCTTTATACGTAATTTTTTGATATATACAATACATTATATAATATTATGTATTACATAACGAAATCAATATAGCAATTTACTAAAAATAATCATACTTTATATACGAATAGTTTTCCTTTTGAAAATTTATCACATTTATGAGCACAAGATTTATGGTAAAAATGTGATAAATAAATGTGAAAAGTTTCTTCCATTAGATAGATTATTATAGATGGTAAAGCATGTCGAGCACGTTCTTATAATTTCATAATAAGTTTTTGATTATTAAGAAAATAAGAGGAGAAATTGAAAATAAACATTCTTTAAATAAATTGTATTTAATGAAATTAAACCCTCACATAAGTAGGTACATATATTAAGATATAAATGAACATAAACATGAAAATATTATATGATCATTGGTGTAGTTATTATTCAATTTGATGTACATCAATGAGGGTCTCAATATAGAATCAAAAATGAATTTTCATAAAATTTGAGCACAAAATGAATTTTTATAAAAAATCTATTTTAATCGACAAATTAAAAATAAAAGAAACCAGAAATATAAAAATTCATTTTTGATTCTATACTGAAAAGCTCTTTAATGAGGAGTATCTAATGCTCTACTAAACGGAACGTGGATCTTATTCCCTCACTTTATACATCAGAATACTAATAGCAAGATAAAGATAGGAAAAACGTAGTAGAGCACACCTGTACAAGTTCTGCATAAACCTTATTTATAATAACCTATACTTCCCTATTTACCTTCTTCCCAATCTCTTAAGATAAATTATTTCCACTAATCACTCAGGAAGAAATTCCTACTCTCTTTCACTGTTGATCTCTGAGTTGGAAAGAGATCCATCCACTCTTTTTCTTAACTTTTAAATTTCCGTGCCTTACCTGGATTAGAAACCATAATTGGGAATAGGGTTAAGGGTGTGAACGGTACTAAGAATGTGCAAAAACGTAAACAGTTTGTATACAATGAGTATCACAGGTAGTCAAACTATGGGAAATTAGGACGGAATTTGAGACTACAACTAATCTCCCCAAATATGGCAGAGTAACAATTTTTGCAGATAGTCTAGCAGGGTTGGTGACCATTCAAGGCTCCGGTGATCAATGAAATTCATCATAATCTGATAAATAATAGAAACGCTAAGTTGCTTTAGGTTCCAGGTCATGCTGGTATCATAGGAAATGAGAAAACTGATCAGCAGGTAGAGAAGCCGCTTCATCATCCCGTTTTCACTAAAATTCCGAAGATGACCAAACTCGTCCTTCATGCCATTCCTGTGGTATTCAGCTTACTGTCCCTCATATTTTAAATGAATGCCACTTAACCAAGAATTTCTTTTTGAGTAGGGCTCCTTTTATTGCGGTGCTTCTATACCTAATCATTCAATTTGCAAAGCCTATTTTCAACCTTCTAAAATATATTAATTTGCTCTGACATTTATCAAAATATCTGACATTTGGCTCTAACAAATTATCGATCAGATCCATTACGGAAGCTGTCAATGCCAACCCATACGCAACATGATGTTACTAAATAGACTCATGGCCGTGGCGCTAAAAAATAGCCTCTGGCTCTTGGCTAAAAGAGACCTTACAATAATTAACAATAAAAGCGAACCAACCACTAAGCCTTCGGACAATAGTTAACATAAGCCTTCGGACAATAGTTACAAATTATCCCTCAACCAACATGCTTATAAGTCTGGTCAGAGAACGCAGTCCTTTTTCTTGCACCTTCAGCACGCCATTCGAGATTCTTACAACAGTAGTCTGCGCGCTTTACTCCTTTCTTTAAATGTGGAAAAGGCTTTTGACCAAATTTGCCTATACAGGGTTTTTGTCAAGTTGGCAAAGTGGGTTATCGATATTGAAATACTCCTTTTACGCGAGCTTTAGCTTTTTGGTAGAACTTTTACGATTCGAGCAAATCATTGTTACTCAGCTTATTGCAGTATGAAGAATAAAATTCCACAGGGAGCTCCACTATCCACCACTATTTTTAATATACTCAAAAAGTATCGCGAAGTTTGAATTGTCGTGGGTTACGTATGTTGGTACTCATATCTCTCAGTTATGCCGACAAGTTCGGCCATTTTGAATGTTTAGTTAATTTTTGACAGCTGCTTTGCTTGCACGTGTTTTAGCTCGTCTTCGTTTTTTGCTCAATTTCGACACAAAAACACCAATGCATTAACATTGCTAAGAAGCTGTTGGACTCTGTCCGCGACGACCCAAATTTGCTCCAGAGGGAGTTATGAACTGGTGACGAAAAAAGCGCGTCAAGTTCGGTCGAATTTGAAGGTTTTGCTTACAGTTTTCTTCGATTGCCGAGACGTGGTGCATCAT
Organism: Atherix ibis; assembly: GCA_958298945.1. NCBI lineage: Eukaryota > Metazoa > Arthropoda > Insecta > Diptera > Athericidae > Atherix > Atherix ibis. The sequence goes on from OY282610.1 coordinate 5,117,352, forward strand.
GAGTTCTTGCCACAGGGTAGAACAGTCAATAAGGAATATTACCTGCAAGTTATGCGCAAGTTGCGCGAAGCAATCCGCCAGAAACGCCCGGATTTGTGGAAGAACAAAAATTGGCTTTTGCCATTTTTGGCCAAAAACAACACACTAATAATGCCGCATCCACCGTATTCCCCAGATTTGGCCCCTTGTGACTTTTTCTTGTTCCCGAAACTGAAGAGCCCCATGAAAGAACGACGCTACGCTACGATTGAGGAGATAAAGACACCATCAAAGGAGGAGATGAAGAACATCATAAAAAATGTTTTTTTGAAGAGCTTGGAGGATTGGAAAAAACGTTGGCACAATTGTATAATATCTGGTGGGGATGACTAGGAAGGGGATAAAATAGACATTCATGAATAAATAAATAATATTTGAAAAAAAACACAAAATTCGCGCTATTTTTTGAACAGACCTCGTATATCTACATTTCCTCTTCATAATCCGATACTTCTCTTTTTGGTATTGATTGTTGAACTCCATCGAAGTAGGACATGGTGTCTTAAAAATTGCTCTATTATCAATATCACTCGGATACCACTTGGTGGGGAATAAACATCCTCTCTTGGCGGATACCATGAAGGGTTCTGTGTAGTTAAAGTTCTTCTTAGCAGTAGATATAAAGTCAGACAAGATAAAGCTCTTCTCGACAGCAGTTCGTTCTATTGTCTTACCGTATATGTCAGAATGGCAAAAGCAGATCGCAACAAAATTAAAGCTTCCTGTAAAGTGCGACTAGCTTCCCTAGTCATCTTCTCCTCAAAGTCTGGTATCAGTTCATATTTAAAAATCTTTGCTACTCTGACTTTTCACAACACTCTTTTATTAAGAATATTTCAAACACACCATTCTCAAAAGAATATCCTCTTCCATTTCACTAGTTCTGGCCAAAATAGAAAGGAGTCTTAACAACCCACTTCATAAACTCTGGCATAGATGTTGAGAATATGTCCCGATTGCACAAAAAATCATCTAATATATAGAATTACTTAGGCATTCCTGGCAACGAATATTCTGGTCAACTTTCTAAACACGTTCTCCTGCGCCCAGTTCCCATAGTATGCATAGCGTTTAGTTCCCGCAGTATTCGTGGAATTTATTACCCTACGGCAACTAATATCGACCTCCACCAGATACACAGAGTGTAAAAGTAGTGAACCATTTCTCGGTAGATACTGCCAGATCATCGCCAAATCGATTTACTCGACAACCAATCCGATTACTACTCGGTAACATCACGACTGTCACACAACAAGGACCTTCTTTTGAGTAAGATACCTCCAATAACTAACTTCCTAAATTCAACTACACCATTCGCTAGTCCTCCCTTCAACCTATTTACACATACTAATCTACTCCACAAAATATATTTCTCTATTCAAATAAATATTTTATTTATTTAACCATTTAAACCGTCATAATTGACACACAAATGGTCTCACCGTCGTGATGCTTAGATACGGTTTTCTAGCAAAAAATTGACATTTGTAAGGTTTTCGAATTTTTAATTTTTTGTGTGTGAAAAAAATTTTTTGGTGGAAATTTTTTTGGTGTGAGCATTTTTGTTGGTAAAAATTTTTCGAAAAAATAAATTTCGAATAAAAGGATTTTCTGATTTGTTAGTAAAAAATTTAAATATTTTTTATATTTCAGTCATCCTTATAGGAATAGTCATAAAATGGAATGGCCTTCCTTATATGTAAAATTAAACAAGATTTGTTGATAATCTGGATTAGCACTAAACCGATTTACTAATATTGTTGTTGTATTTAGAGAATAATATTTCTAAAGCGGACAGATACGGTTTATGGATAAACAAAATACAGAAGATTGATTAGACGCTTTGAGATGACTTACTGAAGTTATCATCTAAGCTCAAGTCTTTGTATCTATAAAAGTTTAACCACGCAAGACTGGTTAAAATTATGTTAAAAATGATAATAATAAAATATTTATTACCTTATCTTAAGTTTTATATTTTATAGTTTTTAAAAAAAGATCAACGAAATTTATTGTATATAATTCGATTCAAACAAGCAAAAGAAGAAAATACTATGGATATAAAAAGATAGATTATCTGTTGTGAAATCCTCATTTCAGTGCTTTTATGGCGTAGCTTTTTTATATAAATTTAATTGTTCATTATAAAAGCACATATTTTATTCATTGAAGCTATCAAGTTGTTAACACACTGCTTAGGAATATTTTTACATTGTATTCGTATACCTTGGGAAGGATCTCCTTTTTTCCTTTTTTTAAGTTTTATTTCCTTCTCTGACAAGTTCTAAATTGAGTAAAGATTGGGGATACTGTGCAGGCCATTTAAAAATGTTGATATTTTCCTCTCTGAGTCTGGGTTTTGTCAACTTAGTGGTGTGTTTGAGGTCGTTAACATGTTAAAACCTTCAAATTAGCAGCATTGTTTTTTTTTTGCATTGTACCTTGTCTACCTGCACTTTCCAAATTGTGGATCATGATCCACTGGTGGGTCGCGATAAGATCTTGATTGTATATTTTAATAATGTACCAGGGATAAAATGGGTTCCTATAGATTGACTTTCTAAAATTTCGTAGCATTGCTTAACGATTAATTTAACCAAAAGCTTATCCAGCGAAGCAACGCCAGATTATAACGTTACCGTCACCATTGAACAGTGTTGAACTCTTCGTAAACCCTAACATGCTGCGTTTCATCCGATCTACACAAATTAAATTTGTAAGTTGTAGTCTTACCCGAGGTTTACGAAGAGTTCAAATTTGTAAGTTGTAGTCTGGTTTTCAGAGTCCTCTATCTTATTGAAGATGAGTTAATATCTATTTGTAAGAAGTTTCATTTTTACAAATTTAATTTGTATAGATCGGATGAAAGGTCTCGCTAAGTAGTAGCGTTTTGAGATATTTTTTATAAAATATGTTTTTCGTTTGGCTTATTTGTAGTTTTGTAGTCTGGTTTTTAGAGCCCTCTATCTTATTGAAGATGAGTTAATATCTATTTGTAAGAAGTTCCATTTTTACAAATTTAATTTGTATAGATCGGATGAAAGGTCTCGCTAAGTAGTAGCGTTTTGAGATATTTAAAATACAATATGTTTTTTGTTTGGTTTATTTATAGTTTTGCAGCCTAGTTTTTAGAGTCCTCTATCTTATTGAAGATGAGTTAATATCTATTTGTATGAAGTTCCATTTTTACAAATTTAATTTGTATAGATCGGATGAAAGGTCTCGCTAAGTCGTAGCGTTTTGAAATATTTTAAATACAATATGTTTTTTGTTTGGTTTATTTATAGTTTTGTAGTCTGGTTTTTAGAGCCCTCTATCTTATTGAAGATGAGTTAATATCTATTTGTAAAAAGTTCCTGTCTTAAAAATTTAATTTGTGAATATCGCATGAAAGGTCTCCGTAAGAAGTAGCGTTTTGAGATATTTTAAATACAATATGTTTTTTATTTGGTTTATTTATAGTTTTGTAGTCTGGTTTTCAGAGTCCTCTATCTTATTGCAGGTGAGTTAATATCTATGTGTAAGAATTTCCTGTCTTACAAATTTAATTTGTGAAGATCAGATGAAAGGTCTCCGTAAGTAGTAGCGTTTTGAGATATTTTAAATAAAATATGATTTTTGTTTGGTTTATTTATAATTTTGTAGTCTGGTTTTCAGAGTCCTCTATCTTAATGAAGATGAGTTAATATTTATTTGTGAGAAGTTCCTGTCTTACAAATTTAATTTGTGAAGATCGCATGAAAGGTCTCCGTAAGTAGTAGCGTTTTGAGATATTTTAAATAAAATATGATTTTTGTTTGGTTTATTTATAATTTTGTAGTCTGGTTTTCAGAGTCCTCTATCTTAATGAAGATGAGTTAATATTTATTTGTGATAAGTTCCTGTCTTACAAATTTAATTTGTGAAGATCAGATGAAAGGTCTCGCTAAGTAGTAGCGTTTTGAGATATTTTAAATAAAATATGTTTCTTGTTTGGCTTATTTATAGTTTTGTAGTCTGGTTTTTAGAGCCCTCTATCTTATTGAAGATGAGTTAATATCTATTTGTAAGAAGTTCCTTTAAAGAAATTTAATTTGTGAAGATCGCATGAAAGGTCTCCGTAAGTAGTAGCGTTTTGAGATATTTTAAATACAATATGTTTTTTATTTGGTTTATTTATAGTTTTGTAGTCTGGTTTTCAGAGTCCTCTATCTTATTGAACATGAGTTAATATCTATTTATAGAGACGATCTGACTTCTCTATATGTAACTTTAGAATTTTTCCGCAAAAAATTTACAACTGATCGATTGTCCTTTTGAGTTGTTTTGCCAAATTTACCTCTTTTATGAACTGATACTACCTGTCCCGTCTGCATAAAACGGCAAGTATTTTATTTTTGAATCTGCTACTTTACCAACAACAATTGAAGTAATGATTAAACAACAATAATAATTAAAACTATGAAAATGAGCCTCAAAATAATGAACTTCACTAACAATTGTTATCACTAAATTTTATTATAAGAGAAATTTGTCATAAAATAGAATTTCTTTTTAAGAAACCAGATCAAAAGTAAACAGATCCTTTTAGATGTAATTATTTCTGATAGGAATAAATGTCCATCCTAAATGGTAACTCTATGTTTTGCAAGTTTTAAATTCGTTCGGTATTTACTTAACCCTATAGAGCGTGAGAAGTGAAGTTTTTTTTTTGTTGAAATACGTTGCGACGTGGCAGCAAATTTTGTGTCAAGCTTGGTGAATCTGCAAGTTTGACTAGCGAAAATTTCCAATGAGCCTATAGGGTAAATTACTAATTAAAAGCTCAATGTTGCCGCTGGCATAAGACATTATTCAAGGGAGGGAAGCGCTGAAAGATGAACATTTTTAAATTAGTAAAAATTTTAAATCGAAAACTGAAGCAAATAAGCATTGAGTGAGGGTTCGTGTGAGGTTAGACTATCGAATAACAAGTATTGTGTATACAAGTCGTTAGAACAAAAAGTTCCCAAAAGTTAAAAAGCTCTTGTACAGCACGTCATTTTGGTACTGTAGATATCATCCAAAATTATGTAACCGAACATTTGAAGGCGATTTCACTTGAATTCTTTCCGAATACTTCGCTCAACAAGTTATTGTTGGAAAAAGAAATTCTTGTTCGTTTTTTCTTAATAATAAAATGTTTGCCTTAAAATTAATGTTACCATTTTTTTTTTTGGTTTTGCATTTAAAATAATAATATTTATTAACACAAGCATGGACAGATTTTGATTAATGACTCAAATCAGAAGTAAAAATGAAACTCGAATTTCTCCAACTCTGTTTGTAAAATGTTAGTAATTATTTTCATGTTTCTTACTTTAATAATTAGTTAAAATTTTTATTATTAAATACACCAACATTATTAAATTCCAAAATGTACTAAGTAGCCTTTAATGATACAATTTTCGTTTTAAATCATATAAAATGAAGCAGATTACATCCATCAAACTGAAATTTAATTCTACACTGAACTAATAGTCCATTTTGATAGATGTTATCAAGAATGGGACAAATAAAAAGTAAATTTAATTCGGTTCTTCTTTCATATGTTAACTTGAATTCATAGTCGAACTCTGCCTTGATTTGATCCAAACGGATTTTCGTCACTTATTTGCAGGCAGTGCTTTGACATTATATGTTTTTAGATATTTAAGACTTTTCTACTGTATTAGTAACATTCAAAAAAAACATGAAAATATTCAAAAAAAATCAGGATTAATTGGTAATTTTAGGATTAAATTGTCCTTTCAAGTTTTTGTTTAATTATATATTCAAAAAAAAAAAATGAAAATATTAACACATTCCCTTTTTCCAAGATGAACTTTTTTTTTAAAGAACAAGTTTTTGGTGACATAAAGTATTTTTGTAAGGACCGAAGAACTGGGGAACTTTGCTAACGAAGATAAGCAAAAAGGGTTCTTCGCATTTTATTGATCATTACAGTCATATTGACTGCTCTACCATGATAATGCGCCTTATTACACCGTAATTTCCATCAACAAGTTTTTTTTCGAAAAAAGAGATCGCTGTGGTTCTTCAGCAACTTATCCTTGTGATTTTGGACCGAGTGAGAATTTTTTTTGTTTTCAAAAATCAAAACACACTTGATAGGACATTATTTTGGGAGTGCCGATAATATCTAAAGAACTGATTTTGATTCTAGTAGCAGCCTTCCAGAACTATCGTGACGAGTGAAAACGACACATCCGCTGATGTATCTCATTATTTTTCTGCTACACTTCTTATTATCAACCGTGATAAATAATGATTATAAATTGAAAGAGTTAGATTTTATTATTTACTTTCGAGGTAGAGAAAATATTGTTCCGTTGGTGTGGAATCTTGCCATTTACCATGGATATAAGCTTAAGTCCGCTGTTTGGTCATAGACGGCGTGAGTGAGCGTATTAAGCTACCATGGGCTTGCCATAATTTTGAGTTTGATATCTGTCAACATTAATCAGTACACATTGTCAGCAATTTCATACAACAACATACATTTTTCCTTTGGTAATCATGTCTAGTTGTGTGCCAGAAAAAGAGCTTATGCGGGAAGCTCTGCTTTTCTTCTTCAATTTGAAGAAATCGGCTGCCGAATCATATCGAATTCTTATGGAGGCCTATGGTGACAGTGCTTTATCGGAAACAACGTGCCGAGATTGATTTCGTCGGTTCAAAGACGGCAATTTTGACTTGTGGGACAAGAAGCGTGAAAATCGGTCTAGGAAGGTTCATGACCATTAATTGCAGGTTCTTTTAGACGAAGACAATACCCAATCGCAAAAAAATGCTCGCGGAGCAATTTGGTGTTACTCAACCAGCCATTTCCATGCGTCTACGTGCCATGGAGAAGATTGAATAGATAGGAAAATGGGTGCCGCATGAATTGAACGATAGGCAGATGGAGCGACGCCAAAACAGATGCGAAATCTTGCTCCCCAGACAAAAAAGAAAGTCGTTCCTGCATCGGATTGTGAAAGGCGATGAAATTGTGGGTTGATCCCGGCAAACCATCAATATCTTCCCCAAGACCAAATCGCTTCGGACGGAAAACGATGCTGTGCGGTTGGTGACAAGCTGATTTTCCTCCGCGACAACGCACCATCGCACACGTCAAAAATGGTCCGAAACTACTTGGATACACTCAACTGGGTGGTGCTATCCCACCCCGCTTATTCACCAGACCTGGCCCCATCCGACTACCACCTGTTTTCGTCGATGGGCCACGCGCTCGCTGAGCAGTATTTCGATTCTTACGAAGACGTCCGAAAATGGCTTGAAGAGAAGTTTGCCTCGAAAGACAAGGAATTTTTTGGCGTGGTATCCACAAATTGTCCGAGAGATGGGAAAAATGTGTAGCTAGCGGGGTCAAGTGCTTTGAATAAATTTGTTTTTGCTTTCTATGAAAAAAAAACATGTGTTTTTTTGACGTAAAAACAGCGGATTTAAGCTTATACACCTGGTAGAAGTTCTCCTATCTATGTGTATGGTGAATTGTGGGTAATTAGAACGGTAGTTGAGACTAGAATCAATCATTCCAAAAATCGCAGAGTAACAATTTTTAGCGACAGTTCTGAACTGTATTCGACATTCTAGGCACAACACACCATCTTTCATATCCAGAACTTCTTTTTGAAGGGTCCTAGTTGTTGAAATATAGATATAAGCGTTCAAATATTTGTCGGGTTTGAATTTTGTTTTACTTGTCATGCGTGCAAGTATTCACACACAGTTTTTTATTTGTATTTCACATCTAGTCTGCTCTGCTCGTCCCACGTATACAAATGCAATACGAAATGAGTTAGTTCTAAATATACGGTCGAAAACTGAAGTCTGAGAGTTTATTCTATAGAGTTCCAAATATATATCTGGATTATTTATTTTAATAGGTTGTGGGCCCAGATAACGAGCCGAGAGTAAATTCTTTAAAAAAGAAAAAGAAAAAGAAAATAAAGAAAATAAGTGAAACAAATAAAATGACAGATTATAAAGGAAAACTCGAAAAGCTGAATAACGCCAATTTCATGAACTGGAAATTCAATATTAAATTGCTACTCAAGAAGGAGGAATTGTGGTTAGCACTGAACAAGCCCCGCGCGAAAGATTTGGCTGACACAGCGACGAACGAGCAGAAAGCAGCTAGGGTATTGCTCCAAAAGGAATGGGATCGAATAGACGAACGCGCAATGGAATGAAATACAGCGCTTGGTGCATGGAATAAGTTGAAAAGTTATCAGAAAGATGGCAGCAAATGAAGTTGTTGGCGGAATCAAGATTAAGGAATGCGGCATCAAGGAGCTTTGCGAGACATGTACCAAAGGAAAAATGACGGGAAAACCTTTTCGTAAGGAACCTTCGAATAGGAGAAAAGCTGTTTTGGATCTTGTTCATACGGATTTTTGCGGACCTATGCAAACAGAAACAATGAGTGGTAAACGTTACATCGTCACATTCACAGATGATTTTTCTTGTTTCACAGTTGTGAAACTGTTGGCTCATAAGAGTGAAGTTGAAGAGTCTTTCAGGGAATTTGTTGAAATGATATAAACCACGTTTGGGAAAAAGCCAAAAATCCTACGTTCGGATCGAGGAGGAGAATACACCGGAAAGCGGTTCAGGAAGTATCTCAACGCAGAAGGAATCACAGCACAACTCAAAAAATCGCTCAATCATGGAAATGGCACGTTGTTGTTGATCGAATCTGGACTTCCAAATTATTTTTGGGGAGAAGCAGTATCAATAGCAGTTTTCATCCACAATCGAGTTATCACAAGGTCAGCAGGAGAAATTCCATACGAGCAGTGGAGCGAAGGCAAAGTTTTATTCGAAAACATGGATTCTTTTGGTAGTAAATGCTTGGCACACATTCTTAAAGAAAAGAGAAGAAAACTAGATCATACGGGAAGGGAAATGGTTTTTCTTGGATACGACAATTGGTCAAAGGCATTTCGATGTTTCAATCCACTAACACGGAAGGTGGAAATTAGTCGCGATGTGACATTTCCAGGAGAGGTCGGATTATTCACAGAATTCGAAATTGATTTCCAATCACAGAAGAAAAAAGGGACTCAGGAGAAGAAAGGTGAACCAGAGGATGAGAACATTCCAGACAATGAAATAGAAGAAGAGAAAATAGAGGAAGAGTACGTTCAAATTGAGCAGGTACAGATTCCTCAAAGGATCTCCTCTAGGTCTACGAAAGGACAACCTCCACAAAGATTGATTGAAGAAATGAACTTGACGATTGAGGAGCCCAAAGATTATGAGGAAGCCATGTCAAGCAAAGACAGAAATAAATGGATAGTTGCCATGCAGGAGGAGATGGTGTCACTCAAGAAGAACAGTACGTGGGAACTGACAGATCTACCTGAAAAAAGAGAAGCAATTGGATGTAAATGGGTATTACAAGGATGAAAAAGGAGTAGTACGGCGATAAAAGGCCAGACTGGTGGCTCGGGGTTTTTCACAGAAATTCGGAGTTCACTCCGAATTAATATATCTGAATTAATTATTTCAATACTAGTATCAATAATTTCTTTCCCAAATCCTCTGTTTAATTTTCTTAACGAAGCAGATGATTTGCCAACGCCCTCTATTAATACTTTTTTAAAAATTTAAAATTCGGTTTAAATCGAAAAAAATTAAGACATTCAAATAAATATTTTCCTCTTGTATTCATCGAACGTGTATCAATAGTAAAATGGATTTAAATAAGAAAAATAATACTTCATTTTCTCTAAATAAATGAAAATGGTTTTTTTTTTTTTTTATAATCAATCAATAATATTATATTGAAAATGTTATAAGAAATTATGGTAAATTTCAAATATGTTTCTAACAATCAATTTAAGAATCAAACTTTCTATAAGTCGAGTAGTTAGTCTTCTATTGTGTTCAAATGTTTACAGTAAATTCATTTAAGTGTTATACTTGTAGATTTTTCCAAACTTTTCCTTATTATTAATATAACAATATAAAAATAATTATAATCCTATAGAGAAATAGGCATAAATACCCTCTTCAAGATGAGTGGCACCGGTAATTACATGAAGAAGAAAAAAATACACCGAACAAAAAGAATTAAATAAATTTCATAAGGACTTTATACTATTTTTTTCTTTTGCCACAATCTTTTTTTGTTTATTGGTTTAGTCCTTAATATATACAATATTCTAACATAAATAAGTGTATATGTGTGTATGTCCTTATTTCAATTTAACAAATATTCAGACAAAAAATATGCGTTCAGAGAAGAGTTTTTTTTTTTTTTTTAATATAAAAATTTTTAAATAAATAAATATTAATATATATACCATATATGTTTTTATGTATATATATTTATTAATTTATAAACATTTATATTATTATTATTATTATTATTATTAATTTCTTTCGTACTTAAAAAAAAAAAAAAGTAAAAAAATATTTATTAAGTTTCGTTTCGTCTTCGATATGAATACGTTTCGAACACGTAACTATGGTAATAATATTGTAGACTCCTTTTATGCATATTATATATTGTATATGAAATATATTTATTGTATTTGTATTTAAAGTATATTATAAATAAAAAATAATAATAGTAAAATTTTCATTTTTAATTAAATTTCATTTATTTCAAATTCAAGTTTTGATTGGCCTATAAGAGATTTCTATTGACATTCATACTTTCCTCTTTTAGCATAAAATAAATACACAAAATTATTACCAACAAAAAATTATTTTGTTTTTCTAATCATTAGAAAAATTATAAGTTAAAAAAAAAAAAAACTTTAAGAAAAAAATTATATTTGTAAATATTTTGAAATGATGAAATTATAACGAAATTGTTTATGGAAATTATATAAATTATTTTCTTTAATAAATAGAATTATTTTTAAACTACCTGTTGACATTATTTGCCGTTGTAACTGTGTAATATTCGAAAAAAGCGACTATCATTTCAAAAGATCTAGCCATAGCCGCCCACATTGTGCATTTACTTAAAATAACAAATCGAAAACGAAAGAATTAAAATAAATTGAATTCGTTTTCAATCGACCCCAGAGCAGTTAAGATGGCTTCAAGAATCCAAAGCAGTTAAGATATAATTTTTTTATATAGTCGTCTTGGACAAAATATTTCTATTTGGTTTTTGTTAGTTTTTTAAATTTAATTTTTATTAAAATTTTTAACTAGAATATTTTTTTCATTTATTATTATAAATGTAAATTTATATATCTATTTTTTTTTATAAACAAATCTTCACATAAAACTTTTATTAAAAGTTTTTCATTTAGAAATTATTCTTATTATTGGGCTTAAAAAGTTTATTGGCATATTTTTAAATTTTATTTATTATTATCAGTATTATTAGATAATAACAAAAAAAACGTATATTTTCTAAAAAGTACTAGATTTAAGTTTTTTTAAATTAAATTTTCAGTTGTTTTTTTTTTTTTTTTAATTTTACTACCAAATACAGTAAAATAGGATATTTTCTTAACTCTTATTTTTATTATTATAGTTTTTCCTCTAAATTCTTATTATATGATTATCTTAATTTTTTTTTCTTTTTCTAATTAATTTTATATTTCAGTAAATTTTTATATTTTTATTTAATAAGCAATTTTGATCTTATATATTTTGCTAGTAATAACATCCTAATTAAACTCGTATGTGTCTTTATTATGTATAATTTTATAGTATTTTATTTATGGTATAGTAAATTTTTCTTCTTCTTCTTCTTATTATTATTATTATTATTTTTATAGTAATTTTTTACTTATTCTATATACACTTTTCTTTTAAGTATTTATAGCTATAATACTAAATATATATAACACTAACCAACAAACACAGCCAAATATTTATATGATTATATTATTGATTTCAATTATATATTTTTAATGTTGAATACATTTTTTTATAATATATATTTTTTAATTTTTATATAAACATGTATCTATAATTAAATTTTATTTTATATAAAATTTATAAACTGATTTAAGTTTTTCAAAAATGTTTCTTGTAATAATAATAGTTTTTTTGATTTCTGTTTTTTTTTTTGTATTAAAGTTTATCTTATATATTGTTAGTTATTATGATTATTATTATAAAACTATAAGAGAATATTATTAATAATTAAAAATAATTTTTGATTTTTTAATTATTAAGTATTAAAATAAATATTCTTAAAAATTAATAAAATAATACTTGAATTTTTATTGTAATAGTAATAAACGTTCAAATACGCGGTTTTTCAAATAATGAAAATTATTATATTACATCCAAAAATAAAAAAAAAAACACTTGTAATAAATTTTGTGCAAAAAAAAAAAATATCAAAAATAAAGATTTTTAATTAGGCTAATAATATTAAGAAATTATAACAATTATTTTAAATATTACATAATTATGTAAATAATCTGAGGGTTAGTTTTAATTACTATTGTATCAATTGGTAAATTTTTTTTTTTTATAATTGGTTTTATTGTAATTTTTTGTGTGCAAATAAATCATCTCATATAAATTTCTAATTAGAATATTAACTTTTCTATTGGTTAGAATAATGTTATTTGCACTAATATTTTCAGTGGTATAATACTTAACGTGGATATTTAATGAATGATCTAAACTGCTTTTATACTCTTCCCTTAAACTGACAGCAAACTTTTATTAAATCGCCAATAAATTCTGTATTTATTTACTTCATAATATATTTTTTTTTAATATAAAAATATTATTTTCATTAAGTTTGAATTTTTAATATATAATTTGTGACATTTATTTTAGAGAAACTTTTACAGTCAGTTTATTTTAATACAAATACAAAGAACTCTAAACATATTCAAGGATATAAGAATACAATAGAAAATAGGTTTTTTTCCATTTTTTTTTATAAAGGAACAAATATCATTTGTTATTAAGAAAAGAAACTCTTACTAATTATTCCTCATTTTAAACAGAAAATGTAGGGTCGAAATTTTTTTTTTTGAATTTATTACGAGGGTCGTTCAATAAGTCCTTGGAAAATCCAAGAAATTGCGCTTGTAGTGTCGGTAAAGATTTTTTTTTGTAAGTAGCGTTATCAACAGGAAAGCTGTCAAAATTTCAGCTCGATCCATAGCGTAGATCAATTTCCATCGTCGATTAAAGTAAACGACATTTATTTGTGCATAACAATGGAAAAAAGCGAGTTTAGGGCTGTCATCAAACATATCCATTTGAAAGGCTTAAGCCCGAAAGAAATCAAAGCCGAGTTGGATGCAGTTCATGGCACATCTGCCCCAGTGTTTGCGACGGTTTACAATTGGGTGAATGAATTTAAACGTAGCCGCTGCATTAAAAATTGTCTGTGAAAAAAAATTTCGGCAAGATGGGTGCCGCGAGGAGAATAAGCGCAATCGTGTGGTGGACTCTGAGGCTATGTTGGCACTCTTTCATCGCTATCCTGCCGAATTCCTTCATCGATATGTCACTGTGGACGAAACCTGGATACACTACTTCACTCCAGAAACGAAGAGACAGTCATCACAGTGGATTTTCAAGGGTGAACGGGCTCCGAAGAAGGCAAAAACTGTGCCACGGTCTTTTGGGATTCGCAGGGCATCATTTTTATCGACTACTTGGAAAAAGTAAAAACAAAAACAGGAGCGTATTACGCGTCGTTATTGCAACGGTTGACCGAGGAAATTAAAGAGAAACGCCCCCATCTGAAGAAGAAAAAAATCCTCTTGCATCAGAACAATGCGCGTGTGCACACCTTCACTGTTTCCATGGCCAAAATTGTGGAATTGAGAAATTGAGAATGGAATTGTTGCAGCATCCCGCTTATTCACCAGATTTGGCCCCGAGTGACTATTTTATTTTCCCCAATCTGAAGAAATGGCTTGGCGGACGACGGTTCACTTCCAAAGAGGACGTCATTGCTCAAACGGATGAGTATTTTGCAGAACTTCCGAAATCCTATTTTTTGGACGGGATAAAAATTTTGGAAAAACGGTTGGAAAAGAGTATAGAGCTAAAAGGAGATTTTCTTGAAAAATAAAATTTAAAAAAAAAAAACAGTTTTTTTCCATCTTTTTCTAAGGACTTATTGAACGACCCTCGTATGAGTTAGTTTATACTCTCGAAGCTCTTTGAAAGCTTTGAAATAAGTGTTCGTTTCAATATAAAATTATAATATTGAGTTTATAACTTAAAAATGCGGGATTGACAACAGATGGTATAACTTTTACACATGGTTTGTATTAATAATAACTCATATAGCATTTTGGAGGTTAAAAATCTGTCATTCATTCTCGATTAGTCATTGAACGAAAAAGTGTAAACAACAAAGTTTTTTTTGCTTCAAAAATGTCGAACTTCGTACCAAAAAAGTCCCATTTGCGGGAAGTGTTGATTTACTTCTTCAATTTGAAAAAAAGTGTAGCTGAAGCACATCGATTGCTCACCGAAGCTTATCCTGAATATGTTCCATCGATTTCAACGTGCGAGAGATGATTTGTGCGCTTCAGAAGTGGTGATTTTGACACAGAAGACAAAGAACGACCAGGTCAGACAAAAAAGTTTGAAGATGAAGATTTGGAGGCATTACTCGACGAAGACTGTTGTCGAACTCAAGAAGAAATTGCAAAATCATTGGGAGTCACTCAAGCAGCCATTTCAAAACGTTCGGAAGCAGCAGGATTCATCCAAAAGCAAGGAAATTGGGTCCCATATGAATTGAAGCCGAGAGACGTTGAAAGGCGATTTTGCATGTCCGAAATGCTGCTTGAACGGCAGAAAAAGAAGTCGTTTTCGAATCGAATCATTACTGGCGACGAAAAATGGATTCATTACGACAACCCAAAGCGCAAAAAATCGTATGTGAAGCCCGGCCAACCAGCCAAATCAAGACCAAAGCCAAATATCCATGGCGCCAAGGTAATGCTCTGTATTTGGTGGGATCAGAAGGGTGTGATCTATTATGAGCTATTGAAATCGGGCCAGACGATCACAGGCGACCTCTACCGAACAAAATTAATCCGTTTGAAGCGAGCATTGGCCGAAAAACGCCCGGAATATGCGACCAGACACAAAGCCATAATTTTCCATCATGACAACGCTCGGCCTCATGTTGCAAGACCGGTTAAAAATTATTTAGAAAACAGTGGCTGGGAAGTTTTGCCTCACCCGCCTTATAGCCCAGACCTTACCCCGTCCGACTACCATTTGTTTAGGTCCATGCAAAACGCCCTCACCGGAATACGCTTCACTTCAGAAAAGGGCATCAAAAATTGGCTCGATTCATTCTTGGCCTCAAAACCGGAGCAGTTTTTTTGGCGCAGAATCCATATGTTGCCAGAAAGATGGGAAAAAGTAGTGGCTTCCGATGGACAATACTTTGAATAAAATATATTGTAACAATTTTTCAAAATAAACACTCAAAGTTTGCCAAAAATTCCGCATTTTTAAGTTATATATTGTCATTTACGAGGTGTGATAGAAATGTTATCACTGAGAGCAATTTGGCAACACTGCAGATAACTTGTATGCTACTCACTCTTAGATGAATAGTACAAGTTTCAGCATCGTTCAGTAACTACGTACTACATGGATGGTATAAAGAAGTTTAAATATGTTGAAAAATAAATCAGTTTTCGTGGAATATATAATTCCTTTATTTCACTTATTACCGACTTATCATACTAGTTTCAATATCGTCCAATAACTACCTTACCCTATAGGGCGTCATAAGTTAAATTGTGTTTTTGTAGTGTGTTACAAAGAAACATTGCTCAGGAAGGTATTCAATATTGAAAATTGATGAAAATGTGGATCGAGAGAGGAAGTTAGACTGTCGATTAACATTGAAGAAAAAGTCAACTAAGTTTTTTTTATTTAGAATTTGTCAGAAAAAATTGTAGCTGATCTTGATCTTCTATCTACCTTTTAGTGGTCCGTCAATGTGTATTTGTCTGAAAAAAGGACTCTTCAGCTCACTTTTCCCATGATCAAAGTCCGTTAGACTTTTTTTGTTCCCTAATATCAAAGAGTGTAATTAAGGAGCTGAAGGCGATTCCAGATGAAGATATTTGGAAGCGCACCACTTCGAAGGGGCTAACATGGATGCATGCATAAAAAAATAATAAAACTGTTCCAAAAAGAAGAGAACAATCTGAAATATTGTAGTTTATTACCACACCTCGTTTGTATATGTTTTTTTTTTTAGAGATCATTTTAGAGAACTTTTTCTTTAAAAAAAAAATAAAAACGCACATTTCACAATCTTTGAAAATTTATTTATTCTAATGATAAAAAATAGAATATATGTTATTATTGTTTTGTTGTTATTTGAAAATATTTCCCAATATTGATTAACGTAGATTAAATATACTCGTACATTTATTTGATTGTGAATAAGATTGATGATTATTTTTACGATTGTCAAAATACATTTTATAGCGAAAATAATTTGGTAAAAATAAAAAAGAAACCAATTTTTTATAAGATAATTGATTGTTTTTGAAAAGTGTCTATATTATTTTTCGACAAAAAAAAGAAAAATTTGATAATATAAATTAATAAATAAAATGATAAAAATATTTAAAGTAGTAAAAGTCTACTTAATTTATTTTGATCTATAAAAATAAAAATTTGTAATAAATTTCAATATGTCTAAAGTGAAATCATAAAATGAGTAAATAAATATTTAATTGAAGAAAATTTCAAAAATTGACAGTGACAAAAATTGGACATTTTCTTTTTAAATATTTTATTGTCTTTTTGAGAACAATTTTCTGTCATTTTATTTTACTAAAGTTTTTTACTTTTATATTATGGCAAAAATTTATTTATAAATATAAATATTTGTTATTACCAAAATAATAAATAAAACTATTATTAATAATGCTTCATGAGAAATTTATTAATTGAAAGTAGTTTTTTTAAAAAAATATTATAATTAATTTTAAATAATAATAAAAAATTAGTTAATAGAATATATAATTGGTATTTTGTATATGTTTTTATATTTTGATTAATTTTTAAAATATTCTTCTTAAGCATTTTTAAACATTAATTATTAATTCTTTATGCATATCACTTTACTATATGATTTTAGAATCTGTTTGTATTAAAATATTTAATCTTAAAAATCTTTTTAAAGAACAATTAAAATTATAACATTTGGTAAAGAAATAAATTCTGGATTATTATCTTTGCTAAGCAGATGTGATCCCTTTTTTATTTTGCTAAAATAATGTTAACACATTTTATGTGAAAATTTAATAGTCATTTGTAAGCATAAATTCTTATTTTTTTAAATGCTATTTGAGAATTTGATAATTTTTTATTAAAAACCCATAAAAAATTAAGTGATTAATAAAAAAATAAATTTTTATTGGAATATATAGAAAACAATTTAATACTCGTATATACAAATTAAAAATAAATTAATGTAATTTGTTGCATTTCATGCATACGTCATTAAATAAATTTTTTATCCAATCAGTATCAAAATTATTAGTTTTGATTTGTTTAAATATATAGGGCGGTCCATGTAGCGGTTCCATTTTGAACTACAATTTATTTGAAGTACTAGAGTGTTAAATGTCAACACGAATTGACAGATTGTTAGTTGAAAGTCAGAATTTTACGAATCCATTACCAATCCATACGCTTGAAGAAAACTGGGAAATATTGAGAACTTACTTCCAAAGTGGTGAGTCTTCAACCTAAACTGTTTTAGAAATTTAAAAAAAAATGAGTAAAGATCGAATGCCATCACGTGAATTTGTGGGCAAATTCGTGAAGAGAGTTCGCAAAACTGTTTTGTTGGTTGCCAAAGTAACTCGTTCCCGCTCTAAGACGGTTTGTTAGTTACGACCGAGAATATTGCCGCCGTTGCTGAAACTGTCCGTGATCATCCATTAACATCAACTCGTCACCGTTCTCAGAAATTGAACATTTCTCGCACTTCTCTGTTGAGAATTTTGCACAAAGACCTCGGTATGAAAGCTTACAAAGTTCAATTAGTCCAGCAACTAAAGCTACATGACCATCCGATGCGTTTTCGGTTTGCCCAATGAGCTCAAGATCAATTGGCCGAAGATGAGCATTTTTACCGAAAAATCATCTTTTCGGATGAGGCCCATTTCCACCTCGGTGGGTATGTCAACAAACAAAAGTGTCGCATCTGGGGCTCAGAAAATCCATACGTCACCATGAAAAAGCCGATGCATCCACAATGAGTCACGGTTTGATCCGGATTTTGGAGTGGAGGCATCATTGGCCCATTTTTCTTCGAAAACTATGAAGGAGCCGCCGTTACGGTCCATGGTGAGCGCTATCGTCGCATGCTCAACGAATTTTTGTTTTCAAAAGTTGAAGAGAATGGCATGGACGACATTTGGTTTCATCAGGACGGGGCCATTTGTCACACAGCCAACATAACAATCCAACTTTTGGGAACTGCTTTCGAAAACTGAATAATCAGCCGAAATTCTTATGTTAATTGGCCGCCTAGGAGCTGTGATTTGAGCCCGTTCGATTATTTCCTGTAGGGAGCCGATAAAGATAAATGTTACGCAAGCCATCCAGAGACAATTAAGGCCTTGAAACACGAAATCAAAGTTGCCATTGAAGAGATACAGGCCCGGAAACACAAAGTTGCCATTGAGGAGAGCGAATGGGGTACTGTAACGCCAGCCATGGCAGTCATTTAAATGATGTTGTGTTTCATTCTTAAATTTCATGGTTCAATCTTTTTAATAAAACCGAAAATTTGAAAAAACATAGACCAGTTTTCTTTTATTTACTTTTTAAAATTGAACTTCTAAATGGTCCACCCATTTACTTGTAGGAGAGTAATATGATATGTCTGTATTAAAATTAAGAGATATAACTGATATCATTAACAAAACCATATTAATATTATCATGGTATTATTAAAAATACATCAAATAAAATATTATAAATATATGTTCATTAACTTAGTTTTGACAGCCATTAACAGGAGATATATAAAATATAATTTTTTGAGAGGATTTTGCATGTCAAAAAAAATACAATTTTTTGAGAGAAAAAAAAACCAATATTTTAAACCAAAATCAAGCTTCAAAAGTGTAATAGGGAATCCTACATGAAATTTTATATATAGGAAATATATCGGTGAGATGGGTGCCTCGTTTGCTAACACCTGACTAAGATCGTGTTTGTGTAATAACTGTCATTATTACACGAGTGTTTCGATATTTTAAAGCGTAATCAAAACATTTTAGACATTTAAAAGCGTAGCATTTTTACATCCATTCATTACTGTTGATAAAACATTGATGGACGCACATAGTATAAGCTTCATCAACTATTTTTAAACGACTATCTTGAATAATAAAATCAAGACAAAACGACGACATTTGACAAAGAAAAAAGTTATGTGTCATCGTGACAATATATCTGAACTTTCAGCGGTAATTGCAACACTAAAATTACTCGAATTACATAATGAATTGCCCAACATTTCTTCTTGATTTGGCTTCCTGCAATATTCTTCTGTTTCCAAAACATGAAGAAATGGTTTCGTGGGGAAAAAGTTTATGACTTATTTTGAAGTTATAGCTGGAACTGAGTCTTTTTTTGAATGATTTGACAAATCGTACTATAACAGATGGTATAAAGAAGTTTAAATGTGTTGAAAAATAAATCAGTTTTCGTGGAATAAATAAATTCTTTATTGCACTTATCACTGACTTATCATACTAGTTTCGTATGTTAGATTATACTGAGAAATTTTTTTTATATATTCCTACATAAAGTTATTTTAGAATTAATCTGATTCCTTACAATAAGATTTAAATAAAATTCCAAAGATAATATATCAATAATATTATGAAAGAATTGATGGTAACCACATGGGAATAAGAAAAAAATTCTGATAAAAATTCTTAAATAGGAGCAAAGAAAAAACAAAATCAAAAAAAATTAAACTGAATTTATCTGCTTCGATTGCTTTTTAATTTGATAATAACGAATAAATTTATTCATACCCTTTTTAGCCGTTAAATCAATAGTAATAGATTCATCGTCGTCGACTTTTAGTAAGATTATTTATCTTATTATTGAGATAAGCTTAAGAAAAAAAGAAGCAAACAAAATAAAGTAGCAAAAAATATAACAAAATATTTTTTTTTTTAAATTAGGAAATTTGTAAAAATGTTAAAAACTTTAATTTTCAGATAAGCAAGATCTATGAAGATACTGCAATCCCTTCTACTAACAAAGCCGAGAGTTTAAAAATTATAATCTGCTCCTCGATTTGTTGCAATGCCATCAGAGATGATAGTTTCGAACAGTTTAAGACCAGAAACAACTGATGCAATGGTAACTGCAGCTGACACTAGAAATTAACAGTATAAAATATAACTACCACTACTGTCAAATATACTAAATCCAAATAGCAATAGTACATCTAATAATAATCCCAACAGCTCAATAACTAATAACAATCTAATCCTAAGACCCCCAAAACGTTTCAAATCATCACCAACATTCAACATAGTATATTTAAATTTTTCACCTATTCTACTTTATTAAACACCTGAAAAACCATCAGCTATGATTAACATAGAAATATCGATACCAGCCTTTGGAAGAAAGAATCAATCGTTGATAATCAACCGTATTGATCAAACGCAACAACCCGAAAAGGACATAATCGCTGCCTTTCCTATTGGTCGAAAGCATGGCACCACACCAAAATCTGCATGAAATATAAGCAGTAGGATAGCTGCAGCTAAGCGAACATAAAAACATGTGATTAGAAATGTTTTTATTAATAATCATAGAAAAACTATTTATTTAGCAATTTATTTTTGTTTTTACTGCAAAAAGCATCTGCACCCTGTTATGGTTTACCTAAATTTTAAATAGGTGGCGTACAGATCAGAATGGAGTTTTTGATCGGCAGCACTACCTCCAGAAAATTCCATGATTCGATAATGCTTCGTTGGAATCAATGGCGAAACTTGACGTACGATCGTGATGTGTGCAAAAGTATACCAGGTGTATAAGCTTAAATCCGCTGTTATGTCATAGAAGGCGTGAGTGAGCGTATTAAGCTACCATGGGCACGCCATACTTTTTTTTTTTAAGTTTGACATTTTTTTTCCTTTGGTAATCATGTCTAGTTATGTCCCAGAAAAAGAGCATATGCGGGAAGCTCTGCTTTTCTGCTTCAATTTGAAGAAATCTGCTGCCAAATCGTATCAAATGCTTATGAAGGCCTATGGTGACAGTGCTTTATCGGAAACAACGTGTCGAGATTGGTTTCGTCGGTTCAAAGACAGTAATTTTGACTTGTGGGGCAAGAAGCGTGAAAATCGGTCTAGGAAGGTTGAGAACCGTCAATTGTAGGTTTTTTTGGAATAAGACGATACCCAATCGCAAAAAATGCTCGCGGAGCAATTGGGTGTTACTCAACCAGCCATTTCCATGCATCTGCGTACCATGGGAAATATTGAAAAGATCGGAAAATGGGTGCTGCATGAATTGAACGATCGGCAGATGGAGCGACGCTAAAAAACATGCGAAATATTGCTCGCCAGACAAAAAAGAAATTCGTTCCTGTATCGGATTGTGACAGGCAATGGAAAGTGGATATATTTTGAGAATCCTAAACGCAAGAAATGGTGGGTTGATCCGGGCCAACCATCAACATATCTTCCCCAAGACCGAATCGCTTCGGATCAGCAGGGTATCGTCTACTATGAGATGTTGAAACCTGCCTAAAATGTCAATGTCTACCACAACCACCAACAACTGACCAAATTACACCGTGCTCTGCGTGAAAAAAGGACGGATTATCCAAATTACCTGGTACAACGTCCAAGTCATGGAGGACGTACTGCAGTTGGCTTTGATGTTGACTATTTTGAGGTTATATTTTATATCTGTCTGTCAATTTTGCGTTCCATTGGGCATCTACTCCCAAGTACTTGTGAGTAGCAGAATTTTACCAATGGAAGACAGCTAATATGATGTCAGCATACGGCATCGTATGATCGTAATGACGAATAATCACGAAGGTAGCCGACACCACCATGAGGTTGCGTTCAAGATGGAGGACTCTGCGTTGGGCCGTCGATACGAGTCGTGAGAGAAAACAAATCGGACAATAAGTTCTATTCCTATCTCTATCGTTATACAGGGTGCTTTTTATGTTCCAGCAATTTATAATAAAGAATCTAACGCCACAACAACGTGTTGAAAATATTAAAACATTTTATTTTAAAAATTGTTCATTTGTGAATACGCAGAGAAAATTACGTGACTTTTTTTTGGTGTTAATCATATGCCGAGTCGTGAATGGCGACGAGACCGGAGTGCTCGAGGATTACAGCTCGGTATAGACAACCACCATTTTTGTCAAAAAATAATTATGAGCGACGAAGCACACTTCGACTTGGCTGGCTTTGTTAATAAACAGAATAGCCGCTACTGGGGTACTGAAACCCATAAACTGATACACCAAAGACCACCAGACCCTCATAGAGTAACTGTATGGTGCGGCATTTGGCCCGGCGGCATCATTGGGCCATATTTCTTTGCGAATGCTGGAGGGAATGCTATAACAGTTACTGTTGACCGCTATCGGGACATGTTGGAAAACGTTCTTCTGCTCGAATTGGATCAATTAGGCCTACAGAACATGTGGTTCCAACAAGACGGAAGATAAATTTTTCCCGGCCGAATAATGTTAAAAATAAAATAACAAAGCATTAAAAATAATTTTAACGAATTTTTTTTTTAGAACAAGTATTTCGTAAAAGTTCCAACGGATTTGAGAATTTTTTTTGTTATTCTTTTGATTGTGCTTTCTATATTATTAAACTTTTCTTATATACACATACATATTTATTATTCTTTTTGTAACTCCTTAAAAATCCTTATTATGAAAATACAAGATTTATAATGAATTTTAACTTATTCGATATTTTTATTTAGGCGTTCTTATCCCCACAGGTATTCGGTCCTAAATGAGCGCTTCTATTGTCGAACTGGTGTAAAAGCTTAAATCCGCTATTATTTAGTCCAAAAAACTATTGTTTTTTTTTTCATAGAAAGCAAAAACAAATTTATTCAAAGTACTTGCTATCGATAGCTACACATTTTCCCCACATTTCGGGCAATTTGTGGATATTACGCTTTCGAAGCAAACCACTCATCAAGCCATTTTAGGACGTCTTCGTAAGAATCGAAGTGCTGCTCAATGAGCGCGTGGCCCTTCGGCGAAAACAGGTGGTAATCGGAAGGGGCTAGGTCTGATGAATAAGATGGGTGGGGTAACACCTCCCAGTTGAGTGTCTGCAAGTAGTTTCGGACCATTTTTGACGTGTAAGACGGTGCCTTGTCACGGAGGAAAATCAGCTTGTCATGTGTATGTTAATAACCCGTCCTTTTTTCATGCAGAGCACGGCGCTTGACAGTTTCACCAGGTTAGAACATCTCATAGTAGACCATACCCTGCTAATCGTCTTCCGTCCGAAGCGATTCGGTCTTGGGGAAGAGATGTTGATGGTTGGCCGGGATCTACCCTCGAATTCTTGCGTTTAGAATTCTCGAAATATATCCACTTTTTATTGCCTGTCACAATCCATTACAGAAAGGACTTAATTTTTTGTCTGGCGAGCAAGATCCATCTGCCTATCGTGACCGATATTCACGTTTCTTGTCCCACAAGTCATAATTGCCATCGTTGAATCGACGAAACCAATCTTGGCACATTGTTTCCGACAAAGCACTATCACCATAGGCCTCCATAAGCATTCGATGCGATTCGGCAGCAGATTTCTTCAAATTGAAGCAGAAAAGAAGAACTTCCCGCAAATGCTCTTTTTCTAGCACAAAACTAGACGTGATTATCAAAGGAAAAATGTATGTTGCTGTACGAAATTGCTGACAATGTGCACTGATTAATATTGACAGATGTCAAACTCATAATAAAAAAGTATGGCGTGTCCATGGTAGCTTAATATGCTCAGTCACGCCATCTATGATCAAACAGCGGATTTAAGCTTATACACCTGGTAAATGAGACGTGGTAAGAAGAATTATTGTCACCAATAATAATAGGGGCATTTCGAAATAATTTGGCCGAGGAGTGCCGATTGAAGGATTTTTGGAATGGACCAAGTCGGCCAAACTCTTTTCCCTCTCTTTTAAAAACGTATCAAAATTGAAAGGGAATTAAAAAAATTATATTCTTAAAATTTTTATTCCTTCCCAATTTTAATAAATTCTCCATTTTTTCTGGTCATTTCGCTACAGCTTTAAGGTTTTTTCTAAATATTTCTTTTTAAACATCTTTTAATATTATTTTTCCTCTTACTTTTCCTCTCCCATGACAAAATTAACACCTTTGTTTATCTCAATTTACCACTCAGTATTCAGGTATGATTTATTTTAATATTATGATAGGTGTGAGAAAATTCGAACACATATAAACCCCCCCCCCTCCCCCTTCGCTTTAATTTGTGCAAAAAGCTATCAACAAGAATGCCTAGCAAAGCAAAGTATTCTCTGAGTACGTTCCTAAAAATCGGTTCCCCTGTTGAACTTAATGTTCATTTTCAATTCCAAATTTTGATACCTTCCTCTTCCCATTCAACACCTAGGAATTTTTCCATAATTTCACAATCGATAAAAATATATTCACTATTAAAATTAAAAATAGATACTACTACGAGTATAACACGATTGATTGATTTCAAAAATATTTAATAGTGAATAGCATATGTGATATCTTCTGTGGTACTATCAATCTTATAGTCAGTATACTATCGACTAGACATTATGCATTTGTTCCTATCATACCACATCGACTATGATAAATAATTTCTTTTTAAGCAGACTTAATAGAAGTAGAATCCACAAGTCTTATCCCCTTTCCCCTATAGTAAAAAATACAAAAAAAATATTATACCAATTTAATAAAGTTCGTATTTAGTCAATAGATAATTGGATACAATTCTGTATAGTAAATTCTTAATATACGAGTAAAGGAAGTTAAACCAATCGACCAACTATATATTTGTAAATTTTTTTATTTCAATAACCACTTTAACCAAACTCTACTGAAAATAACTTTTTATTTCCAACAAATAACAATAATTTTTGTAGACCTTTGGATTATTCGTAATTTTTCATGCAAAATTAACTTGCTAAAAATCTGCACATTTATCTTCTTTTTCCAATTTGTTTTTGTGTTTCTACACATAATAGAATAATACAGTAAAAAAAAAGAAGATTTTTACTCAACAAAATGTCAATAATATAGAATACTTTATTATATATGTTAAACTATGGTCCAAGAGATAAAAGTAAAATGCTCTTTGCATAAGTTTAAGTACATTTGTCAGATTCTTCGGCTATCAAATATACAAAATTTCTACATACACGTACGTGTACATACAGTGCTGGCTAAAAATCATTGTTATTATATAATTGGTAAAGTAGTTATTTTCAAAATTGTTTTCTTGGATTTTGTGTCCCTTCCTACCTTGGATATATTCTTACTATAAATAATCAAAAAAATATCACCTATTTGATATATTGGGTTGATGCAAAAGTTATGACCGTTTTTTACATATACAATTAAACATTTTTTTTTTAGTTTTGGCAGCACTACCTCTAGAAAATTCCATGATTCGATGACGCTTCGTTGGAATCAATGGCGAAACTTGACGTACGATCGTGATGTGTGCAAAAGTATACCAGGTGTGTAAAAGTTATGACCGTTTTTTACATATACAATTAAACATTTTTTTTTTTAATTTGTATTATTTATTTAATCAATTATATAATTTCCATCCGTTCTTATAACCTTCTCCTATCTTTCTATCAACTTATTAATACCATTAGTGTAAAATTCCGTGGATTTTGATGCGAAAAATGTAGTAAAGGATGTTTTTACCTGCTCTATTGTATCAAATTTTTTATCATTTAAAAAAATTTTGCAGTGATCAGAATAAATGAAAATCGGAAGGAGCAAGATCTGGAGAATACGGTGGATGCTTGATAACATCCCAATTCAACTCATTCAGCTTGTGTTGGGTCTCATCATAGCCACATGTGGTCGCGCGTTGCCGTGATGAAACACTACCCCTTTTCTGTTTACCAATTCTGGTCTATCCTTTTGAAGGGCGATGTTCAATTTGGATAACTGCTAACAATATCGTTCTGCTATAATTGTCTGATTGCATTCCAAGAGTTCAAACACAAAGCATAACTCTTTTTTGATGGATTTCGGCTTTCGAAGTTGTTAATGGGGCTTGTCCAGGTATAGCCCAATATCTTTTTCTTGTCACGTTATTATACACGAACCACTTTTCATCTCCTATTACCAAACGATGCAAAAAAGGTTCATGTTTTTTCTCGCACTCAAAGCAACGCACGTTGAAACACAATCCAATAAATTGGCAGCCGACAATTGATGAGGTATCCAAACGTCGTACCGCGAAACCATCCCCATACGCTTCAAATGTCTTAATACGGTTGTATGGTTGACTCCCATCATCGACACGATCTCCCTGGTGGTAAGACGTGGATTGGTGTCAATTATGACTTTTAACTTGTCGTCATCAGACTTCAATGGCCGCTCGGTACGTGGCTTATGAATAAGTGAAAAATCCCCAGATCGGAAGTTTGTAAACCATCTTCGTACCTGTCAAACTTTGATGACATCTGCTCCATACACTTCGCAAATGTTTTTGGTTGCCACACTCACGGTATTGTCTTTACGGAATTCATAAAGTAAACAATGACTTAAATGCACTTTATCGACCCACATTTTCAAAAAATACAAGGGCTCTTTACTGTACTCTGGCCAGGTCAAAATTAAATAGAAAGTAGAGGGAAAGCATCCTTTATACAATGGAATCATTTAAAAGAAGATACGAGGGTCGTTCAATAAGTCCTTAGAAAAAGATGGAAAAAAACTGTTTTTTCTTAAAAAAAATTTTTATTTTTCAACATCATTTCCTTTTAGCTCTACACACTTTTCCAACCGTTTTTCCAAAATTTTTATCCCGTTCAAAAAATAGGATTTCGGAAGTTGTGCAAAATACTCATCCGTTTGAGCAATGACGTCCTCGTTGGAAGTGAACCGTTGTCCGCCAAGCCATTTCTTCAGATTGGGGAAAAGAAAATAGTCAGTTGGGGTAAATCTGGTGAATAAGCGGGATGCTGCAACAATTCCATTCTCAATTCCACAATTTTGGCCATGGAAAATACGCGCATTGTCCTGATGCAAGAGGATTTTTTTCTTTGATTTCCTCGCTCAACCGTTGCAATAACGACGCGTAATACGGTCCTGTTATTGTTTTTCCTTTTTCTAAGTAGTCGATAAAAATGATGCCCTGCGAATCCCAAAAGATCGTGGCCATCACCTTGCCGGCCGATGGCAGAGTTTTTGCCTTCTTCGGAGCCCGTTCACCCTTGAAAATCCACTGTGATGACTGTCTCTTCGTTTCTGGAGTGTAGTAGTGTATCCAGGTTTCGTCCACAGTGACATATCGACGAAGGAATTCAGCAGGATTGCGATGAAAGAGTGCCAACATAGCCTCAGAGTCCACTACACGATTGCGCTTATTCTCCTATGAGAGCAACCATCTTGCCGAAATTTTTTTCACAGACAATTTTTCATGCAAAATTGAAGCGACTGTACTTTGTGATATGCCCGTGGCCTCAACTAATTCGCGCACTTTAATTCGCCGATCGTTCAAAATCAGATCGTGGATTTTGTCGATGATTTCAGGAGTAGACACCTCAACTGGGTGTCCTGAACCATGTTCATCTTTTGTGGATGA
Organism: Atherix ibis; assembly: GCA_958298945.1. NCBI lineage: Eukaryota > Metazoa > Arthropoda > Insecta > Diptera > Athericidae > Atherix > Atherix ibis. Next base: position 5,145,239 of record OY282610.1, read on the forward strand.
ACGGCCACGTTTAAATACATTCACCCAATTGTAAACCATCGCAAACACAGGTGCAGATGTGCCATGAACTGCATCCAACTCGGCTTTGATTTCTTTCGGGCTTAAGCCCTTCAAATGGAGATGTTTGATGACAGCCCTAAACTCGCTTTTTTCCATTGTCATGCACAAATAAATGTCGTTAACTTTAATCGACGATAGAAATTGACCTACACTATGGATCGAGCTGAAATTTTGACAGCTTTCCTGTGGATAATGCTACTTACAAAAAAATAATCTTTACCGACACTACGAGCGCAATTTCTTGGATTTTCTATGGACTAATTGAACGATCCTCGTACTATTCATCATTTCTGAAGAAAAATTTTTTTTACCTAGGATCATAAGAAACGGTCATTACTTTTGTATCAACCCAATAATAAATATGTTTAACAGAAAATTTTCTATATTTTTTTTTTATTATTCCGTATCTAAAAAAAAAATTTATGAAACAAGTTACATTTAACATTTCTCTAAAGATGTTAAATAAATTTTTTTTATTATATTGTAATATTTAAATAAAAAAAAAACAAAAAACAAATAATCATCAAATTTACAAATACAAAAAGTTTTTTCTTCTTCAAAGATCTAAGGGAGGAATTTTTTTTTTAGCCAACACTGTACGATTATGTGGGTTTATTTAAATTCTACCATGAAAAATGCGATTCCGTGCTTTGTAGATTGACTTTAAGAACGGATAATACTACTAAAAGAGAATTTTAAGAAGATAGAGTCAGTCTATTGAAATCCTTATTGTTTATTTGATTGGAATCTTCCAAGAAATATTGTTTTTTTTTTTATATATATTTTATTTAACAAATTGTATGGTTTCTAATGATGTTTACTTCTCTATTCTCCTAAATATATGATATGTTTCATATTTAAAAAAAAAAAAAATAATAATATCGTCTCTTCTTTATTCTAGAGCAATTTTCAAACCATATTTTTTCATTCTATAATTTGCGCTTCATCCAAACGAATGCTCTTTTATTATATGAATTGTACAATAAGGATACCACAAAAAAAACAAACAAAAAATTTAACAAGAATTGAAGGAAAAAATTCTTATGTTATGCTCTCTCATATAAAAATATTTAATAATACTTTTTTTTTTGCTATTTCAAATTTATAATATTAAAAAAAAAAAAAAAAAAACCGAAAAAATTGTCTTCCTTTTATTTGTTTTCTTGTAAGGGAGAAAAATTATTTTCATTCATGTAAATATTTTCCCATTTTCACATTTATTTACACGTACTTTTTACATGAAATTAACTACAAGTAATTCTTTTTTCCTCTACGTAGGCGTATTGATTCTACATAAAAAATTTTCTAAGAAAAAAAAAATAAATAAACACATTCTTGGGTAGATAAATAAATAGATAATAGGCAATTTATAACATCGTAATTTGGTCGCGTTGAAGCTACTGTTGATCAAAACAAAAGTAAGAGTATTTAACAAACAAAAAAAAAATATATACAAAAATATTAATAACAATATAAATAAAAATAATAATACAATATAAGGAAAATATGCTTGGTCCTTTTTCATATATTAGCCCCTCCTCACATATTCGACTTTAAAACATATTTCATAAGAATTTCTTTACATTACTTGTGCAAATAAAAATATATTAACTGTTCGAATAAGTAAATATTATCCTATTTACTATAAGGATGTCTATATGTTTGTAACTAGTATATTTGTTGCAAGGATAAACAGAAGAACGTAAACGATTTTTTTTACAATTGCAAATATATAATATTGGTTTTGTTGTTGTTGTTTTTTTTTTAATAATTTTTCCCTGGATTGTGGATCATAAAAATTTTCCCTTAAGTCCAAATGTTATTTATCTTTAATCATGTCCACATGAAAATTATCAATCAAAATGTATTAAATTTGATGCTATTCGTAATTGTAAAATATTGTAAATAAATGAATAGTTTATTTGGGTAAAAATATTATTATTATTTTGGCAATAAAAATTTTTTTTCTGTTTACTTTTATCGAAAATTAAGACGTTTAATATAAGGTGTAGTAAAAAGCCAATAGATGGCTTTAGGAGTCTGTATCTGCTGACGTTTAATATAAGGTGTAGTATTATTTTGCCAATAGATGGCTTTAGGAGTCTGTATCTCCCGTTTTAAAAGTGCGATCGATAAGATTTTGTACTAAAAAGGTTCTCATAAAAATATGAGAACCTTTTTTAGTTCAAAATCTTATCTTTCTACTGTTCTCATACAGTTTTGTGATTATTTGACTCAGTATTTTTTTAGCATGCGTCAAAAATGGACACCAACAAAGAGAAAATACGCCATATTTTACAGTTTTTCTTCGATAAAGGCTAAAACGCAAGCCAGGCAGCTGAAAATGTGAATAGTGTTTATGGTCGATTCCGTTCTGGTTATTTTGATGTCAAAGATGCACCACGCTCTGGAAGGCCAATTGTCGAAAATGTCAATAAAATAATGGAAATCGTCGAGTCCGACCGTCACGTAAGCACTGTTTCGATTGCCCAGGAGCTAAACATTGCACAAAAAACCGTTTGGAACCACTTAAATAAGGCTGGATATAAAAAGAAGCCCGATGTATGGGTGCCACACGAGTTATCGCAAAAAAACCTCATGGACCGAATTTCCATCTGCGAATCGCTGCTGAATCGCAACAATATCGATCCATTTCTGAAGTGGATGGTTACTGGTCATGAAAAGTGGGTCACATACGCAACGTCAAGCAAAAACGGTCGTGGTCAAATCGCGGTCACCCGGCGCAAACGGTGGTCAAGCCAGGATTGACGGCCAGGAAGGTTTTGCTGTGTGTTTGGTGGGACTGGCAGGGAATCATCTACTATGAGCTGCTCCCCTACGGCCGAACTCTTAATTCGGACCTATACTGTCAACAATTGGACCGTCTGAAAGAAGAAATCGCCCAGAAGCGGCCAGCTTTGGCCAATAGGAGAGGAATTGTGTTCGATCAGGACAACGCCAGGCCGCATACATCAATAGTGACTCGCCAGAAGTTCCGGGACCTTGGTTGGGATGTTCTTATGCATCCAGATTATAGTCCGGACCTGGCACCAAGTGACTACCACCTCTTCCTGTCTATGACGAATGATTTTGCAGGTGAAAAATTCGCCTCAAGAGAAGATTGTGAAAATCGACTGTCCCAGTTTTTTGCCAATAGGGACGAGGGTTTTTATGAGAGAGGCATTATGAAATTACCTCCAAAATGGCAACAAGTTATCGAACAAAATGGTGCATATTTCATATATGCTAAATAAAATCTTCAATTTAATGCAAAAATAATGGATTTCTTTTTACTACAACTTATATATTTTTATTTTTTTTTTAATCTTATATTTTCCATAATTTTTGTATAAAAGAATATTTCCTAAAAACTTATATTTGATATTCTAAAAACTTAAAGAATTAATAAAGATGGAAAATGAATGAATTTTACAAAATATTTTCAACAAAACAAGAAAAACATCTTTGGAAAATTATTTTGAATATTCATTTAAGAAGAATATTAATTATTCATTTTATAGTTCGAAAAGTATCGAAAAAGAAAATATTCCGTTTTAACTATTATTGTAAAAAAAAAAAATTTCTTATGTTATATTATGTATTTTGTTATTAACAAAAAGTCCGTTAAAATTGCTTCAAAAATACGCCGCTGGATGGTGATTTATCGAATAAAAATATTTTGCGCTTGGTGGATACCTCAATACGAGGTCTGTTCAAAAAGTATCGTGAATTTTGTGTTTTTTTAAAAATTATTTATTTATTCATGAATGTCTATTTTATCCCCTCCAAAGTAATCCCCACCATATATTATACACTTGTGCCAACGTTTTTTTCAATCCTCGAAGCACTTCAAAAAATCATCTATTTTTATATTGTTCAGCTCCTCTTTCGATGCCATGTTTATCTCCGCAATCGTAGTGGAGCGTCGTTCTTTCATGGGGCTCTTTAGTTTTGTGAACAAGAAAAAGTCACAGGGGGCAGATCTGGGGAATACGGTGGCTGAGGCATTATTAGTGTATTGTTTTTGGGGAGAAAATGGCAAAAGTCAATTTTTGTTCTTCCACAAATCTGGGCGTTTCTGACGGATTGCTTCGCGCAACTTGCGCATAACTTGCAGGTAATATTCCTTATTGACCGTTCTACCCTGTGGCAAGAACTCATGATGCGACACGCCAAGCTGAACCTTCACATTCGACCGAACTTTGTGCGCTTTTTTCGGTCTTGGCTCGTGCGGCAGCTTACATTGGGATAATTGTGCTTTGGTTTTCACGCCATAACCATAAACCCATGATTCGTCACCAGTTATGGCCCTCTGGAGCAAATTTGGGTCGTCGCGGACAGAGTCCAACAATTTCTTAATTAATGCGATGTTGTTTTGGTCAAAATTGAGCAAAAATCGAAGACGATCCAAAACACGTGCAAGCAAAGCAGCTGTCAATAATTAACTGAATTTTCAAAATGGCCGAACTTGTCGGCATAAGTGAGAGACATGAGTATCAACATAACGCCATAAAAAATAGAAAATCGAATATGAGCAACCCACGAAAATTCAAAATTAACAATACTTTTTGCACAGACCTCGTATATGAGGCTATAAAAAACCCACAATACGCCATAAATGGCGTTGTATTTGTAAAAAGGGACTTTCGGGTGTGAATTTCAGTTTGAAAGTGTCAATGGCTTGAATTTCTTTATAAATGAGGAAGGAGAGACCGTTACCATCAATTCTGAGTACTATGGCCGTTTGATAAGTGACTTTATCTCGTTCCCATGAACTTTAAGATTTTAATTTAGCCTATATATAATATATTTTAGTTTTAATAAGAGTATAAAATAAGCTACATAATGTGATAAACTTTGGCTTTATTGGGCAATAACTTCTGATCAATAAGCCTCTAATTGGCATCTAAGATCATGCGATTTGACACTTATAAGACTCACTTATAAGACTTTGTATAAGATCATTTAAAAACTACCTTTGTACACAGGTAATTTTTAAAATTTAGATTATTTTCAAATCAATATTTTTAAAATAATAGCCAAATTGTGGTATGAAAAAGTCATAATGTATGAATTAAAAAGAATCGAATCTTGGGAGCAGTCATATAGTAAATATTTGAACAATTTTTGATTGGATAATATAACCAATATAATGATTAAACTTTAAAGTTTAAGTGGAATTTTGTTTTTCTTATTTTTTTAAAAAAAAAGTGAAAAGTTATTCAAAAATGTGAAATTTTCTGAAAATTTTCAATATGTCCATTTCTATGTTATTATATATTTAATCTTTCTTCTTAATTTAGCTTTTTTTTTAAATCTACATTTTTAGATCTAAACTTTTACGAAATACTACCAGGGGTATAAGCTTAAATCCGCTGTTTGGTCATAGATGGCGTGAGTGAGCCTATTAAGCTTCCATGGGCACGCCATACTTTTTTTTATGAGTTTGACATCTGTCAACATTAATCAGTGCACATTGTCAGCAATTTCGTACAACAACATACATTTTTCCTTTGGTAATCATGTCTAGTTTTGTTCCAGAAAAACAGCATATGCGGGAAGCTCTGCTTTTCTGCTTCAATTGAAAGAAATCGGCTGCCGAATCGTATCGAATGCTTATGGAGGCCTATGGTGAGAGTTTTTTATCGGAAACAACGTGCCGAGATTGGTTTCGTCGGTCGAAAGACGGTAATTTTGACTTGTGGGACAAGAAAGGTGAAAATCGGCCTTGGAAGGTTGAGGACCATCAGGACCAGCAGGCTCTTTTGGACGAAGACGATACCCAATCGTAAAAAAATGCTCGCGGAGCAATTGGGTGTTACTCAACAAGCCATTTCCATGCGTCTGCATGCAATGGGGAAGATTGAAAAGAACGGAAAATGGGTGCCGCATGAATTGAAAGATAGGAATATGGAGCGATACCAAAACATATGTGAAATCTTGCTCGCCAGACAAAAAAGAAAGTCGTTCCTAAATCGGATTGTGAAAGGCGATGAAAAGTGGATATATTTCGATAATCCTAAATGCAAGAAATTGTGGGTTGATCCCGGCCAACCATCAAAATCTTCTCCAAGACCAAATCGCTTCGGACGGAAGACGATGCTGTGCGTTTGGTGGGATCAGCAGGTGAAAATGTCTGTGCCCACCGCTACCACTAACAACTGATCAAATTGCACCGTGTTCTGCGTGAAAAAGGACGGATTATCAACAAAGACATGACAAGCTGATTTTCCTCCACGACAACACACCCTCGCACACGTCAAAAAAAAAATTTGTTTTTGCTTTCTATAAAAAAAAACAAGTGTTTTTTTGACTAAAAAACAGCGGATTTAAACTTATAAACCTGGTATATTGAATATAAAAGAATTTCACTGCTGACTTAATATTTTGTTTTTGGTTGTTTTTTTGTTTTACAAAATAATTACTTAATAGCACCACAAAATTAGTATAAATTATAAATATTTAATACTAAAAAATTATTTGTTTTTTCTTTAAATAAATCCACATAATTTTTTTCGAATAACTACCAATTAGAAAGTTAAAATTCATATTAATATTTGAATCTGAAAAACAATTTATAATTTTCTAAATATTTTCCAAATTATTTTAACTTAATTAATTATTTCAGATTTAATAATGATAATAAAAACGAAATACTTTTGTGCAAATTGAAATTCTTTTGCTAATAAAACACAGCTGATAAAATCAAATATTTATGGTAAATTGTTGTAAATGTTTGTTGATATTTTTATGTTTAAAATAATAATTTTATATGCAAAGAAATAGAAAAGAAATAAGCAATTTTTAAAGGAAATTAGAAAATATTCGTATTACACAACTTCTTAACGATTGATTATATAAACAAAGAACAGAAGTTACATAAACAAAAAGAAAAACCAATAATCTTATTAATATATTGTGGAATATATAGAGTTAAATTTTTCTAGTAATTAGAATCCTGGCATGTGTATGTGTGTATATATTATCTTATGCAGGATATATATGATCATTTAAATACATAAATTTCACATTAGTAGCAGCAAAAAAATAACAAGCTAAACAGAAAGAAAACCAAATTAAACGCACAAAAATGAAGTCTATATAAAAGTAATATTGATATGAGTACAGATTTTATATTTTATATATTCTGCTATAAAATGGGATAATTCCTTAAAATCTTTTCATTTACTTTCTATCGGATCAGTTAAATCTTATTAAATGAAACACGGTTGAATTTTTCTTTAATAGTATTAAATGAATATATTTGAAGATAGAAATAAAGAGAATATAAAAAGAATATCCTTTCTTCTTGGTAGAATAGCGATGAGAGATAAAATGAATGTTAACAAATACAATTAAAAAGAATTTGTCATTTCTAGCATTAAATGGTAATATACTCCTTACTTGATATCTATAAAATTAACTAATAAATGATATATGTTGAAGATGTTGTTAAAATAATGATAAATTTAATTTTTTTTTAAAACAATTCTTTCTTGATAAAAAAATGATTTATTTTTAAAAGAAAATGTGGAAATTTTTTGAAAATAAATAATTTGAAAATTCGTAAAATTTTTATTAGTAGAATAAAAAAAATATATGATGACAATAGTACGAGGTAATATGATAATTCAGTGATAAATATAAGAAATGTAGCCGATATTAGTAAAATGATAATTGTTTTTGTATTTGAAATTCTTTCAAAGATGTCATAGAAAATTTCATAAATATCTGCTCTTTAGTTTTTAATTTTTTCTTATTTATGTTAAAAAAGTGAATTTCGTGTTTTAATAAAATAATATTTCTTAAGGAAAAAATCAGTATCTGAATTGAAAACTTAGTTTGAAAAGTATTATGGACACTCCTCACCATAAAAATAGGAGACATTTTATTAAAAACTTAATAATTTAATTTTTTGTTTTGATTATTTCTGACTTATCATAATAACCTCATATTCTATTCAAAAGAAAAGCTTAGAAACTTTCCTATTTTATATGATAGAAATTTGTAAAATTACTGAAATTAATTTTATAACAAAAATACTATTGATTGCAATAGTATTATTTGCAAAAATTATTTTTATTCATTTAGGAAATTAAAAAAAAAACGAATTTATCAATTAAGAGGGGAAAAAAAGCAAGTTTTCTTTATAATAAACTAACGTAAGTGTCTTTTATGTTTGCCATATGAAACTGTATAAAGTTTCATTCTGATTGAAAAAGGGATATTATGTCAAATACACTCATTCTCATACATATATTAGGTATGTATTTTTTTAAAGAAAAATATTTGTATTATATATTATAATCAGGTTAAATAATTTTATAATACAATAGCCTATTTGATAAGTAATATGAGGAAATGGGCGAGTGAAACCAATAAATACATTTCAATATATAAAATAGACTATAAAGAATAGAGCTTTTGAAAGGCACAGTAATAATTTTATACTAATTCGGTCATTTTAAATGATATCCTGTATTTTTCTTGTGTAATTTAAATTGAAATTATATGAAAATTTTACTCTTCTTAAATCTGTTTTGTCTAAAAGTAGTTATCAGAAGAATGCATTTTCTTCTGATAACTACTTTTAGAAAGTAAATTGACGAAATTCTGTTAAATAATTTGCTTAAAAATATGTAATTGATGGTTATTTACTACAATAATTAAATAGAAAATATCAAAAATATCAGAATAATTTAATTTTCAAAAAATTCCTTGTTCTTTTATTCAATATCAATGAACATTTTTTAAATTTTAAATCAAAGAAATTGTGAAAAGATTATAAAATTAGGAAAAATTTAACTTTATTGAAAAGTTTTATAAATCAATTGATAAATTGACGAAAATTAGAAAAAAATAATAAAGAATAAAAATTGTTAAATATTAACAAATAAAAATTAAATAATAAAAATAGGCTTTTTTAAGAAGTGATAAAAAGTTAACATGAAAATACCAAGTTTTGCTTGGATTGGAATCTTATTCGTTTAATTACTCAAAGATTAAAGTGATCTTTACTTAAAAATGGTTCTAACATGTGCTGGTATCATACGGAGCTTATTTATGAACCAATTTATGGGAATGTGTCTTTGCTTTCGATGAGTTCAAATGAAAATTGGCTCTTTGAAAAAAGAAAAATCCACTAAAATTGTTCCATTAATTAAATTAATAAATTTTATTATTTGTATTTGATACTCTTAAAATAGTATTATTTACAGTACGTATAATTTAATATATAAAAAAAAGTTTCAAAAAAAAAAAAAACATTATTAAAAAATCTCCGTCAATTTATGTTAAGACTTTGAAACGAAAATAATGCCGAAGTGATAAATTCTTAATATTTTTACTTATATGGATTGAATAATTTATTTGAAGTCATACTATTAAATATTCATGAGGTTGAAAATTTCCGATTTCCATTTTCTTATGAAAATGTCAACATTTTAATTAGATTTCTATCTTTTATATGATGTTTTCCTTTTTCTTTTTAAACATTAATAATTTAATACATTTTTAGAATAATTTTAATAAAACATTTCTTTTCTTTTTTTTTTTAATTAAAATATACAAAGTATTAATTTGTTTCTAATAAAATTTACAAAAAATAAAAACAATAAAAAATCTTGATATATTTTTTTTGGTTTGTTGATAAATCTTTCCGCATTTTCATTTCTAATGAAAATTAGAAAGTGAAATATTCCTTGTGACTGACACATTTAATTAAATATATTTTTTTTCTGCCATTAAAAATTTTATCGTACGGTTTTTTTTTTTTGGGGTACCTGAATTTATAGAAATTGAAATTTATAGATTAAATGATTTTAATCAATTGAGAAATGTGTTATTACATAGAATTTATAAAAGTGAAAGTGGAAGTTTTTTTTTTGGCACATTCCGTTTTAATTCATTTGGACTTATTTTTTTTTTTTGCGCCCACGGTAATCATGATTTTAATTTCATAAAATTTTATTATAATTTTTGACTAGAGAAAAGCTGTGAATTATTAATAATTATAATATTAATAAAATTAATTTTTGTTAATCTTCGGCATGATAAACACTTTAATTCTTATTTCTTTTCAATGTTAATATATAAGAGAATATTTGGGGAAAATAACCACAAAGTTGAATTAATCGTAATTTGCAAATTCACTCTAGATTATTTTGGTATTAAGAGCTTATTTTTTTTTTTTTTTGATGGTTTCTTTAGTAATTTATTTATAAATATTTTGAAGAAATAATTTCAATATTAAATTAACCAAATCATATTTATAAATAAAATATTTTCAAATAAAATCAAAATACCAGTAAAATATTTATAGAAGAAATTTCATATCCAAAAAAAATTTATACAAAATTTAATAGAATTTTATAAAATTCCTAAGAAAAATAATATTTTTTTTTAAGAATTATTTTTTCTTCTTCTAATAAATACAATAAAAGTTTATGCTAATTAAATTTCATAAATAGTATAAGTTTAATTTTATTACGGTTTTCACAGATTTTAATTGTACATTTAAATTTTTTAATGATCATAAATATGAAATTGGCAATAAACTAAATATAATCAATAATTTTATTTGTATTTTAATAGGTTTCTTGAATAATATGCATAAAAATAATAGTAACCAAAAAAAAAAAAATATTTTATACTAAAATATGATGAATTGATGGTATTTCAATAGTATTACTATTGGTAAATTGTACAACTGTACACTATAATTAAATTGGACTTTTAAGATCATTTACCACAAGTGTATGTGTACATATTATGAGCAATTAGCCTTTTCGGTCTTAAAATAAGTAATAATTTTATAAAATTTATATATATTCAATTAGCTAATACTCGTAAAGATAATTTACGTAAGTATACGTACCAATTTAAATATTATGTTTTTATTAAATGAAAAGAAAAATTGATAAATTTTACTGAAGTCTTCTTATTTATATATTAAGTTAAATATTGATTATGCTTAAAGGGAATCAATTTGAAATGTATTTATAAAAATTTCGTAATTTTTTTCTTCTTTTACAAATATATTAAAATTAATTTTTTTTTATATTATTATTCTATTGATATTTATTTAAAAAAATCATATTTTCCATCAGTTTTTATCATAGAAATACGATATGAAGTAATTATAATATTCCAGATTGTTTTCTTTGAAATGTATTTATAAAAAAAAACAAAAAAAAAAAACCATTTTAATTTGTTTATATTAAATATATGAATTTTATTCGTATAATAAATTTCAACTTGAACAAATTACTTTCAACTACTATTAATTTCGTATATTATATTATAATACAAACATTGTATTTTCTTTAAGGAAATAAAAATTTATTTTTTTATAGCTCTCAGATTTTAATCAAAATTTACCACAAAATAATTTTTTATGCTTAAGAATATTTTAAAAATTTACCAGAGTCATATTGTATGTTTTCTTTAAACAAAAAATAAATAATAATATTCATCATTATTTGCATGCAATTTTAAATAATATTACCAAAGAATTCGTTATATTTATTTAAGGATTTATTCCTTTATTCAATATTATTGTTTTGTTCTTTTTTATATTAATATTAACAATATTTTACCCTTTTTTATATATATATATATATATACACGTTAAATAAATTTATTATACACGTAGATATTATTTATCAGCCATAAACTCTCACCATTTCAATTATTGTCACAGTAAAAATATAAAAACTCTTTAATTTAGATAAATTGTAGTTTTTATTTTTGTTAAAAAAAAAGCCAAAAAGTAAAAAAAAAAAATATATAATTTGTTTTTAATAGAATTTTTTGTCTTTTTCCAGGATTTGGTTCAATTTAATTTTTATTATTTACTTGGTTTCCTTTTATTAATGTGAATTATTTTGTTAATTTAAATAAATCACAATAATATGGAATAATTTGCATAAATTTTAATATATGGTATATATTTTTTTTTTTTTGAAAATTTAATAAATACGTGCTATAAGCTACATACGTAAATTTGTACCAGTATTCACTAAAATCTATTTATTAATATATATTATTTATTGCTTATTAGATTTATTTTTTATATATATCATATTCAACCAATTAAAAAAAAAACAACAATTTACTTTTTAAATCACAACACATTCTTTTCAATATTTAATATAGTTTCACTTAGGATATATTGTATATACATATATATTATTATTATTTTTAATTTTTTATTTTACTTGAATTGGTTTTTTTTTTCCTTTTTAATATTTACATTTTCCTATGATTTATAAGAAATATTCATATTCAAAATAATTATTATTATCTGATTAGCATTAGCATAATAATAATAATAATAATAATAATAATAATAATATTTATTATTATTAATTTATTTTCTTTATTGTTTGTGCAAAAAAATCGGGAAAGAATGAAAAAACTTGTGCTGTTGTAGAATTACACGCGACTAACTGTTGCATAGAGAAGATCAGGCATTTGTTATGTTTTTTGTCCGTCCCGTATGCTTTCGTTTTTTGATTTTTTACCCCCAAACAACTACAAAAGGGGAGATTTTTATTATACAATATTTTACTATATCTATTTATATATACAGATTTAATTTCTCTCACTTATCTTTAGTTAACAATTCTTCTTTACAGTTTCTCTCTGAAATTGAGACTCTTTTTCTCATTTTTCCCATCTTTTGCCTATATTGCAATATATTTTCTCATATTCTCACTATATTTTTCGATACTACATTATACTCTCTCATCCCCTATCAACTAAAACATGTACATAAATATATATATGTATGTGTGTATCCATAAAAGCAATGAAATAAGCGCGCAGTTATATTAAGAGCAACCCCTCCATTGTGGTTTGCATACAAGAGCAAAATATTATTGCTCCTTCTTAAAATTGTAGGAGTATGGAGATTTTCCAATATAGAATTCTCCTTATTTTTCATATCGAAACACTTACACATCCGTACGCATATGAATATTGGTATTGTTAAGGATTCGTATGAAATTTACCGCTTCAACAATATATTGTAGTGTGATCGTACTTGATGAAAAGTTATCCCACATCAATTATATTGTCGCCTTTTGTTATTGCTTAAGTGCAGGAGTATCTAATATGTGTAAATGAGTAAAGCGTCCAGGATCCGGACAGTCTGCAAACGAGTATGTACTCGCATATGAGGCTAGACGAGACCACCACCACCACCACCAGTATGGCTACTCACTCATCCGGACAAGTGTGCAATCATCCCCTAAGTTTTATCAGCTTCCACTTTCGACTAAATTATATCTTCCCAAGTTCGAATAGTTTAGTTGTAGTTGCAGTAACAATATATATACATATATGTATATGTATGGAGGATAACTATGATTAGTTACTTAACTTTTTGGGGGTGGTATGTACGCACATACCCATATACATAAATATATCTATACATAAGCTAGTTTAGTTGTTTATATGCATCTAACGGAAGCTTGACACTAATACATCTATTAGTGGACTTTGCATCCTTAAAAACGAAAAACGTACAGCAATTTTAACAAAAAGGGAAAATCCTATGCGTCCTGTACGAATGCGAGAATATATGCACGTACGTACATTGTCAGTTCTATTTTGCCAATTCGATGCGTAACGACTAATGACTAACTGACTGACTCTCTTATACGATATGCAATAATATTTGTACACCAATACACGCTTTTGGAAATATTTTCTTTTATTGTACAAATCTGTATAAAATACTATTGTATAAAGGATAGCAAAGATTTTATTCGATAAGTCGTCGTATTACAGAGTTACAATATTTTCTACATTTTCGATGAGGTTTTCACTTTTCCAGCTGGTTTGCTCAGATATCCTTTCTGCAATTAAAAATACTCGGACCGAATTGGTTTTCGTTTTGAATTTTTTACATATTTTTCTTTATTATCAAATTATATTTTTATTTTTTTTTAATATTTAAATTAAAATTAAAAAAAAAAAATATTTTTATTGTAGAAATTATTTTATATAAAAGAAATTATTTCTAATGAATAATCTTTAATAGAGTTTATGAATTAAAAATTTTATTTTATCCTTAAAAAGGGGGGTATTCAAGGTTATAGATTGGATTTTATTAAAAGAAGAGAAAATATTACGTGTATAAATTTTATCAATTAACATATCTTAATATAAAATCTAGAATTCAATTATTATCTTTCCAAAACAAGGATATTCAAAATATTCCAATACTAATAATAAGAGAAAACAACCAAAAAAAAAAAACAAATTTAATTTTATTTGGAAATTTTGATATTTTTGGTAAAATTTCTGCAAAAATTTCTCAAAATTCTATAAAATTACTAAGAGAATAAATAATTAAAAATGTTATAGCTGAAAATATAATAGAAAAAATTAATTTCAAACAATTTCGAAAGATAAAACCATGAGTATGTGTTGATTTTTATACAATTCGCACCAGATGGAAACTATAAAAGTTTCCAAATATATACACGTAAACTGGCAATTACATACACTTGTATAGAAAATGTTATCCATGAATATATATATATTTTTTCTGTATAATTTTCCAAAAGAATAAGGATAATAATAGGTATAATTAAATCTAAAGTAGCTACGTTTGGGTAGATAATTTTTGTTAGATAATGAAACTCTTAGCATGAAGCAATAGATACATAGTAATGAACTCAAATCCTATTCAAAGGGTGTAAAATTAATAAAGAAAAAAAAATTCTTATAACAACAATAGAAAAGGACCAAATAATAATAATGATAGGGACAAAATTTGTTCAGGAATAAAGTACGGCAAACAAACAATCAGACAAAAATTTCGGCAGGATTATTTTTCAAACCAGAAGGAATTCAAATTACTTTAAGATCAGAGAATATAAACAATGATGATACGAGTACATATTTACTCTATTTAGAGTTAGATTATTGTAAATATTATTAATTTTTTATTAAATACAACACTGGATTTTTTATTAATAATTATTTCTAATTTAATTTTTCCAATAAGCTATTTCTTAAAAATAAAAACCAAAATTCCGAACCTAAGCCAACTAATTTTTATAAATACGAGTACAATAAAATTACTTCGAATTAATTAAAAACGACTATTTTTTAAATAAAAATCTTTTAGCAAATTAATATTGTATAAAATATAGACTCTTTTTTAATATTAAAGATTATTTAGAGTAGGTTTTTAGAAATTCTTGTCTTTTAAGAAGGTTTTGTTGGAATTAAAAAAAAATTAATTAAAAATTAAAAATGTTTGCATAAAATTTATTTAGAATAAAAAACCTCCGGAATTTGCACGCTTAGAAATTTTAGAATTTCTTTTTCGTAAAAAAATAAAAGCTTCCAAAAGTAAGAAGCTCGGGAATTCTTAAGTTACTTTTTTGCAAAGAAAATTATGAATAAAAAGAAAACTTCCAAAAGTTATTATTTTTGCAATAAATATACTTGAAGGTTAAAACTTCGAAAGTATAAAAAAATACTTTCAAAAATTTCAAGTTGAGAGTTTCTAAAGGAACTTTTTTGGAAATAAATTATTCATAAAAATTTAACTCTAAAAATTGAAAGCTTTATAATTTTGGAGTTTATTTTCTGCAAAAACTTTAATTAGAAAAAAATTAATTGGAAAACTAAAAATTTTACAGGAAATTTTTGCATAAAATTTGTTTAGGAAAAAAAACCTTCCAAAACTGCATGCTTCAAAATTTTAGAATTCCTTTTTCGTAAAAAAATATGTTGAGGGAAAAGCTGTCAAAAATGAGAGACTCAGAAATTTTTAGGTTAATTTTTTGCAAAAAAAAATTATTAAGAAAACAAAACATCTAAAATTATAATTTTTGCTATAAATTTACTTGAAGAGTAAAATTTTGAAAGTCAAGAGTTCCCTTTTTGGAAGGTAAATTTTTTTTTAAGGGAAATAAACTTCCAAAAATTTAAAGCTTAGAATTTCTACAGGACGTTTTTTGGATGGCAAAGAAAAATTTATATCTAAAAATTGAAAGCTTTATAATTTTTGAGTTTATTTTTTATAAAAACTTTAATTAGACAAAAAATTAATTAGGAAATTGAAAATTTTACAAAAAACTTTTTATATAAAATTTATTTAGAAAAAAACATCTGAAAATTGCACGCTTAGAAATTTTAGAATTTCTTTTTCGTAAAAAAATATGTTGAGGGAAAAGCTGTCAAAAATTTTTAGGGTACTTTTTTGCAAAAAAAAATTATTAAGAAAAACAAAACATCTAAAAATGATTATTTTTGCTATAAATTTACTTGAAAGTTTAGCGTTCCATTTTTGCAAGGGCAATTTTTTCTTAGAAAAAAAAAACTCTCAAAAATTTAAAGCTTAGAATTTCTAAAGGACCCTTTTTGGATAGAAATTATTTAGAAAAATTTATTTCTAAAAATTAAAATATTAATAATTTTTGAGTATTCTTTTTGTAAAACTTATTGTACAGAAATTGAAAGCGTAGATATTCTTAGAGTTACCCTTTTATGAAAAAGATGTTCAGAAAAAAACTTCTAAAAATTGGAAATTAAGAAATTCTAGTTCCTTTTTTTGTAAAAAAAAAAATTATTAAGAAAAATAAAACTTCCAAAAATGATAATTTTTACAATAAATTTACTTGAAGAGCAAAACTTATGAAAGTTTAGAGTTCCATTTTTGTAACGAAAATTTTTTTAGAAAAAAAAAACTTTCAAAAGTTTTAAGTTAAGAATCTCAACAGGACCTTTTTTTTTGTATATAAATTATTCCGAAAAATGAACTTCTAAAAATTGAAATCTATAATTTTGGAGTTTTATTTTTGCAAAGAAACAAAACTTATTGTACAGAAATTGGAAGCATAGATATTCTTAGAGTTGCCTTTTTATAAAAAAAAAATATTTAGAAAAAAAAACTTTCAAAAAGGAAAAACGCAAAAATTTTCAAAATTCACAAAAAAAATTTACATAGAAAAAAAACGTCCCTTATTTCAAAGTTTCTGTTATTTTATTAGATAAAAAATATCATAATGTGTATCTAAGGAGTCCGTTTATAGAATTAAAAAATAAGATCTTATGTTATGTTTATCTATTTTTCTATTAATATTTTAATAGGATAAAAAGTAATCGTCAACGTGTAGATGTATTTTCAAAATCTGTTCGAATTTCTATTCTATAAGTTCATATTGGTTTCAGTACATTGTTATTTACAGTAACTTTAGAAAGTTTGTCTTATGTATATTTATAACATCTGTCTAGAAGTCTAAATTATTGGTGACATCGTCTGTTTGGTTCGTATCTTTCCAGATATG
The DNA here is from genome assembly GCA_958298945.1 of Atherix ibis. Taxonomy (NCBI): domain Eukaryota; kingdom Metazoa; phylum Arthropoda; class Insecta; order Diptera; family Athericidae; genus Atherix; species Atherix ibis. The sequence goes on from OY282610.1 coordinate 5,162,611, forward strand.
AAATGTATGATTCATGTCAGAGAGTAAAAGTAACGTGGACACATTTGCGTTTGTGCACTTTATTAATCAGTTCTGGAGGTTTTTGATTTAGAGTGGGAAAATTTTAGAAAAATATTGAAGAATATTTGTAAGGTAGGCTTGTATAGTAAAGAAGGTATCTGATATATTTTTATTGTAGACGATAGTGCCAAATATGCTTCCTTGCGGACAACCAGCCTATATCGGATAGTTATTTTATAAGTTTCATATACTTTTCTCCTGATATCAAATTATTAGAGAAAAAAAAAAGTTTTCTCAATCTAAGCTTATTATCTATTAAATAATATACAATTCTAAATAGCAGCAATTATGCAAAACAAAATTCTTCAACCATAATATACTAATATTTTCCAGTAATCACCCAAAATTATAGTAAACTAATATTTTCATTTTATTATATGAGATAGTGATTTTAGTAATACATGACTTGATAAATTTAGCCACAAGTAAAAATTGTTCATTAATTAATTCAAACTAAATTTTACCAATTTACCATAATGGCAAACTATCCCAAATATCCATTTATAGAAGCCCCAAAATAATATTAATAATTTCATTTAAAGAATTTTTGCGGCTTATTCTAATAGTTAACAATAGTTTGATCTTTATTCAAGGAATGAAAATTATATGCCCGTAAGGCCTGTGTATGTGTTCTCAAACTAATAAGCGAATTACAACCGGAAATTCATTATTTAATTAACACATATCAGTTAATCTACAAAACTAACCGGTTAGCTTATTATATTTGTCCTTTTTCTTTTTTTAGTAAAGGGTTAATCCTTTTTTTTCAAAATTTTCCTTCAAGCATGATTTTCAGTCTATGGATTTCTTTTCAGGATACTCTTTTCGTGAAAACCGATTTAATAGATTATAAAATACTATGTTCGACTTAAGCTTTTTCACTTGACTAAATACCATACAAACGTACGCATATAAGTGTACTAATTTACTTTCACATCCTTAAGTCAATGTACCGCATATGGACGAGAGTTTTATAAAGAAGAAAATGGTTTATTAAAAAACTTTTTTTTTTATTTAACGGAAAAAGAAATAAATAAATGTAATTAAAATAATAATGAAAAAAAAAAAAAAAACAAAGTGAAAAAATATAAAAGGACGAGGACAAAACAATAAAATGTGCGTGAAAAGCGCGTACTATACCTTCTGGTTGATGAGATATGCTGTTCTAATAGCGTTACTATTTCTATATGTGATCAACACGAATTCAATGACGTAGAGTGTGTATATATATATGTGTGTGTGTATGTGTATGCCTGTGTGTGTATGTGTTTGTGTTTTGGGGATAATTCGTTAGATAAGCTTAGTTTTTTTCTTTTTTGGTTTTATTTTGTATACTTCTAACTTGTGTAAAAGTCAGCATTTATATATATATATATATATATGAGTGTGGTGGTGAATTTTTGCATTTATGTATTAATGTGTGTATGTATGTATTTGTGTACGAGTAAATTGTTGAATTTGTATGTATGATTGTGTGTGCGTTCGTTTGAGTATTCATAATCCCAATTTCACGTTCTTGTTACGACGAGCTATTACTATTAGCTTTACAAAAACAAAAACAAGTTATATAAAATATGAAAAGAAAAAAAAATGTGAACTAAACAAACTGGGAAAGAGAAAAAGAAAACAACAACAATTGGAAAATATTTTCACGCTTATGGAATAGAGCCGGTCGCCTTGTTGGCTAGATGGTTCTCGATGGTTGGTTCTTGGGCTTACTAGTGGTATCCTTGCTTATTGGATAGGTGTCTGGATGATTGTATAGCTGGTTGACTGGACGAACAGATGAATTTATATTTATAAACCATACCAAATCTTACCCTACCCAATTCTAAAGGATGTCCCAGTATGGTTGGAGAGTTAAAGAGGCAAAATGATTGTCCTATAGTGAACTGTTAGCGAGCCGTATGATAGGGGTGGATATCCCTTAGGATTGTATATGGTTTTTTGCCGCGTAGAAGATTAATTTGCATCCATCTTTTTGGAGTTTGAGTTAGATAGGAAGGATCAAAACGCACCCGTCGCCTGTGTGCGTTCTGAACCAGCTGTGACAATTTGCTGAGTGAAATACTCGTCCTATATTCGTATAGTAAATATTCGAAGGATTTGTGTTTGTTGATTATGCGTGAGTGAACCAAACTAAGCTCTGCCATTTGAACAGGAATGTCGTTGATGCTTGCCCGTTTATCGCTGTTTTCCGATAAGACGACTAACAATGAACAACTGAAACATAAAGAAACGCCTTAAGAAATCCGTTCAACACAAACAGTCATAAAATCGAAAGCTTTTTCACAGCCGGCCATATTTTTTTTAGTTGGGATTTATAGTTTTCATCCTATACGACCTTGTCTACAGGAAGATTGGACTTTTTTTTCAATATATTATTTTTTACAATTCTATTCTTCCTTTAGGTACCGTTATTTTTTTTTTTTTTCTTTTTCTGAAACACCTTTATGCAAAATAACACCTAAAGACTGTTCGATTTTTTCTTAAGTTTAGCTACCATTTTAATCAGCCAAAAAGATTATTCCTATTTATATTATTTATTTATCCTTAAAAATTATTAGAAAACATAATACTTTTATGGTTATAAAGTGATTGTTTTTTTTTTTTTTTTGGTAAATTATGTGTGATTAATCTTTTGGAAAGGATTTAAAAAAAAAATGAAAATTTAATTTATAAATATTCAAACATTTTATAAATACCGAATTATCCGTTTGGGGTTTGGAAAGTACAACCACGTCATATACCAGTTCTCAAATAAATATATTATCAAAGATAATATTTAATTAGAAGAAAATTTACCATTTTAGATTATAAATTGGATAATTACCAAAAAATACACTAAAATTATGCTCAAGATCTACGGATTGGCTACTGGAACAAGAGTCTTTGCATGCTAATTATTATTGTAGATCAAATATTTGCTCAGCAATGAGGCTCATATCTCTATTGGTAAATATATTAATAAGAAAAATTATCTTATATAGATTCATTTTGTACACAAAAGAAATTATTAGGAAAAAAAAACTTCTAAAAATTGGAAGCTTAGAAATTCGTGAATTATTTTCTATAAAAAAATTTATTAAGAAAAAAATTTTTTAAATTTGAAGTTTATAATTTCTACTGAACTTTTTTTGGATGTGGAAAAAAATAGCAGGAATAAGACTCATTTCTCTGTTGGTAGATACGTCAATATGGAAAACTATCATAATTAGACCTCCAAAAAAAAAAATACAATTAACTATGGACAACCCGTTTTAACTGCAAAAAGTGGTGCATTTTGGTCTGAAGGCTCGTATTTCTTAGAAAATAAAAAGGAAATACTATTTTCAGAAATAGTGACAACTAGGAAAAAAAGTTGGTTGTCATACGGATCTAGTGCTCAGAATCATACAAAACAACAAATTTTATTTTTTTGGACAAAAAGTTTTCAGAACATGTAATTTAGATAATTGGGGATGTCAATTGGCCTCCAAGATTTCACGTCGTTAGATTGTTATTTTTAAAGTCACAGAGAATTTTTAAATTTTAAACAATTTAAGAACCAAACATCCGTCAAGTATTAGCCCAATTAGCTAAACAAATTATCGAAAAATTATCAAATATTATATTTTCTACAGAATAGCAAAATTGAAAGAAAGTAAATTAGTGCAAATTTTAATTTTAAATATATTTTATTTAACTTTAATTTCAAAAGTATAAATTGGATAGTAATCTACGAGTTGATATGATATTCTTTTATTATTTTTTACTATTTTCGAATCTGTAAAAGGTGATTTGCATTATATTTATTATAGTTTTTTAAGGAAGTAATAATATTAACTGTGACCCGTGTGACCCGCAACCAGATAGACCACATTCTGATAAGCAAAAAAATTCCTCGGATCGCTCCTGGACGTCAAGACAATCCGAGGAGCTGACATATACAGCGACCATCAGATGTAACTTGGGGTGGTCAAACTAAGGCCTGCGGCAACTAAACAATAAGGTCGCGCAGAACGCCGGCACAACAACCACGCCTGCAGAATCCAGAGACAGCCGACATATTTGCGAACAAGCTGGAAGAAGTTAACCACAATGCCGAAAGGCTGACATGGCCTTCTCTACTGCTCAAACTAAAGTCCGCTGCAGAGGAAGCAACGGGCTTCCGGAACTACAAGAAGAGAGAGTGGATCCGCGAGTCAACCTGTACTCAAATAGAAGAACGAAGCAAGCTGCAAGGTCTACTCCAAACTGCCTAAACCCGCGAGGAAAGGCACCATCTACAGACGAGGTATAACCTTGCTCAAAAGATGGTCAAACGCATGGCAAGGGATGACAAGAGGAACTACTCCAACGGAATAGCCAGCGAAGCAGAAGCCGCTGCACATTGGAGCGACATCCGCAGTGTCTATGCATCAATTCGCAAACTATCCGGAAAAAGAACACCCTCACTGCTCCCACTTAAGGACAAAGACGGTCAAGCTCTCTCCACGGATGAAGAACAACTCGACCGCTGGATGGAATTCTTCTCAGAATACCTTCCAGTAGCTCCAGAATTCCATCGTCCTCCTCCAGTGATGCGCAGAAACCCACGAAGATCGATCCCGACAACACCGCCCACAACTACGGAGATCACAACGGCAATCAACAAGCTTAAGAACAGCAAAGCACCCGGACCTGACAACCTGGCCCCAGAAGTTCTGAAGTTTGATCCACCACTCCTGGCCTCGCTGGTGTATCCTATAATCGCAAAAGCCTGGACACAATGCCACTTCCCGGACAGCTGGAAACAAGGAGTAATTATCACCATCCCGAAGAAAGGTGACCTTAGCGATTGCAAAAACTGGAGTGGAATCACTCTGCTGAACACCATCCAGAAACTAATCGCCTCAATCATCCTGACTCGCATCACTCCAACAGTGGAAAGTGCCCTTCACAACGAGCAGTCTGGCTTTAGACCAAACCGCTCCTGTATTGATCACATCAACAGCCTAAGAATGATCATTAAACAGTCGAACGAATGGAACAGCCCGCTCTATCTTCTCTTCGTTGACTTCGAAAGAGCCTTCGACATGATTTCTCGCAACGCCATCTGGAGTGCTCTGGCTGAACTAGGCATCCCACAGGCCATCATCGATCCCATCCGAGAACTATACCGTGAGGCCCCGTGTAGAGTGCGCTTCAAAGGACGAAACAGCGATCCATTCAACATCTCGAGAGGAGTCAGGCAGGGTTGCGTAATCTCGCCTATTCTCTTCATAATCACCCTAGATCTAGTCCTTCAACGCACTAACAACACAGCCAGCAACGGTATCCAGTGGACACTGCGTGAGAAGCTCCACGACCTGGACTACGCCGACGACATATGCCTCATGTCGCACATCTTCAACGGCATTCAGGAATGCTCTGGCCTCCAATGCCGAAGAAGTGGGGATGAGAAACAACATCAAAAAACCAAATTGATGCGTATCGGCGCCACCTGCGAGAGACCCTTGATGCTACACGGTACCCAAGTTGAAGATGTCGAAAAGTTCTGTTACCTTGGCAGCATGCTCAGCAAGGATGGTGGAACTGAAATAGACATCCAAACGCGCATCAACAAGGCGCGACAAGCGTACACCTCACTTGGGAACGTGTGGCGTTCCAACCACCTCTCCATAGCACTCAAACTTCGAATATTCAGTTCAAACGTCAAGCCAGTCCTGCTGTACGGCTGCGAAACATGGAAAGTAACCGACAGCACGACTCGTAAGCCTCAAATATTTGTGAACAGATGCTTGAGGCTTATAAACAAGATCTTCTAGCCGAACTGGATAACGAACGATGAGCTGCTTCTTCTCACGAAGCAAATACCCTTGCTAGCTGACATCGAACGCAGGAAATGAAGTTGGATTGGCCACACCTTGCGAAAACCACCTACGGACACAGCAAGGATGGTACTAGATTGGAACCCACAGAGCAATCGCAGCAGAGGACGACCAAGGACCACTTGGAGAAGATCAGTCGAACGCAAACATCAACATAAGAAAAAATGAAAAACCTATTAAATAAAAAAAAAATAAAAATATTAAAATTTGTTCTTCAAATAATATGCTTTTTATATAGAATAAAAATTATTAATTTTTATTACGGATAATATTTTATACAAAAAAAACTATAAGGAAAAAGTATACAAAAAAAAAATTCTTTTAAAAGATTTATAAATTTAATATGAAAATGGAAAGTTTCTTTTTGGTATTTCTATTGGTTTTTTTTAAAAAAAAAAAAGAAGAAAAATCAAATATTACTAAGTGTGTCCTTAAATTTTATCTCCAATAGAATGAATTTACAACTAATACGAGGATTATAAAAGGACTGAAGAAATCAACAGTAAAATAGAAAATACAGAAAAATCAAAAGTTAGAAATCACTTAGCGACACAATCAAGAAAGTGGAATCGACTTTGGAGAAGAATAGAATATATACAATAATTTTATGGTGTGATTTCATCCATAAACACTATAGGAACCCAGTGACATTATTTCCATTATAGACATCAGTCAGTGTCAAAAGTATGGCAATCTGTCATCATACCTCTTCGTGTCCGCCATTGTAGGGTTTATAACCAATACACACAGTTACCGAAATATTCTATTAACATATACGGAATGTGCAATCCTTTGAAGTTTATCGATTTCATTTCATTATTACGAAAACGATTTTCAAGTTAACAGATGCCAAGATGCCATCTCTACAGCAACAGGACGAAATTGGATTCCAATCAAATACTATTCAATTTATTATAATCGAAATCACATGATTGATATCCTTTTATATGATTTCCTATAGCGTTTACGAATGTACGATTATGCAAAAAGTGCATGTATCCTTTGAGAAAATTTCAACAACAAAAAAATATATCAACGAATCTCTTTAAAAAAAAAATCGCATTATTTTGGGAGATTTTCTTTTTTTCCTTCTTGAAATTCACTGTTTTTTTCTTAAATATATTTTTATTACAATATATCATTGTTATATAACCAAAATATTTTTTAGAATATTTTATTCAGTTTTTATTTACAAAAAAAACTTTAGAATATTTTATTCTATGACTTTTTGATAAATATTGTAGATATTAAATAGCAAAGAGACAAATGAAAAACGGATAAAATCGTGGAGTATCGAGAAAATATATAATATATACTAAAAAGTAAGCTTTCATCAGAGCTTTTTCAATATTATCGATAGAGTTTGGGGTGCTTAAATTAAAGTATAGGACATAATTAATAGCCTACGTGAATTTAAAAAGATTTTAAATTGTTTAATGTTCTTTTTATTCATATTTTTAGGTATTGGTTGGTCTTGATTGCAAAAATATATTTTCACATATAGAAAAAGCCTTATTTAATGGAGTAATTAAATAATTTATAAATATTAAAATAATCTTATTTATAAAATCTTCAATAGTTCCTTGTCAATTTAATTCAAAATTTTTAAGAGAAAAAACCATTTTTTTTGAACCGTAATACAAACGATAAAAAAATTAATCCCATTTTACAAATCCTATTATTTCGATTTTGAAATTTATCACATTTGTATTATTTACAAAAGACTCTATTTTAGAATTTAAAAAAAAAAGTATTTTCACATAAAACGAATGGGTAGTTTTTTGTTGTTGGAATTATCATTATCAACGGGAGTCGTCCGGTCTAGGCCAGCTAAACCAAATAAGTCCAGACGTTCCAGCTTCACACCGCCATCTTTCAGTTCGATATTCGCAGCATGTTTTCGCTTCACACGCCGTCACTCTACCAAAGTTGGCACCTACCTCATACTCTGAGACCATAGATGGAGGCACTGTAAATTTTTCAGGTAGGATCTTTTTTATCCATACGGATTCAGTTCCCAGCCTATCATAGCCTATTGAGCTTAATTTGCCAGAAATGATATCCTCTTGTCAGTCTAATTAGTTTTTTTAGAATGTGGAACTCTCTCATGGGTGTGTAGAGCTTTATCCTGGTTATGGTGGATTTGTTGCCCATATGCGAATAGTTTTTTTTTTAAATAATCTGATCTGTTGCTAATTTATTTGGAGTGAAGCAGCTTTGGTATAAAACAAGAATTATTAGGATGAATGGGGTTCTCCTGCTTGTTAAGATAGCGGGTAACATCTTATAGATAGTACTTAGTAACGTAATAACTCCTGAATTGCTATACTCCATGAAGTCTCCTCTTTTGAGTATAGGACAGATAATACCTGTCACTTAGTGTCACCTCTGTACTTAACCAATTCACTGGCAATCTCGTCGATACCGAGCGATTGTGGTTCTTCAGTCCACTAGTAAGTGTTAAAAACCTAATCAAATTATACCGCCCATTTGGATATATAAATTTAATTTTATATTTCATAATCAAGAAATTCATATAAAATTGTTTTTATGTTTGCAGACCAATTTTATTTTATAATTTCCATTTTAGAAAAAAATTTTTTTTTATCTAAAATAACTATTAATAAATTCATCCTCAATTGAACAGGTCCTTAACTATTTAATAACTGATAATTTTTATCTTAGATAGTATCAAGTTTGAAAAGAGCTTATGGTTTGAATATTATCCATACAATTTTTAGAAAACTAAAGCTTTTAGTTAAAATTATATTAAAAGCTTTAAGAATTTTTCTTATATTTCATTTTCACAAAAAAAAAAAAAACAAAACAACAACCATACATATTTTAATATAAGTAAAAAAATTGCAATTTTTCCATTTAAGAAGTTTTGCAATGAAATTTTTTTTTTTTAACAACTTAAGAAGCTTACAAAAACCGGGTAAAAATTTTCAAAAAATACGAGTGGTAAAGGAAAACTTATAATGAAAATATTTGAAAAAGTTAATAAATCAATATGAATAAAAGGTATAAAATTGAAGCTTTTATAAGCTTAGAGTACCATTATGTAATATCTATACTCTTCAGCTAATATAAAATAATTCGATTTATATATTTATATGCAAAAAAAAAAAATAATTTTATGAAATTTTAAATAGAAAAAAATTCAAAGGAGAAATGCTCCTTTGCTATTTAATAATAAAATAATAATTAATAAAGCATAGGCTTTATTAATATGAGAAAGCTTCAAGCTAAATTCTTCAAGATGATTAGTTAACATTAAAAGTCCATAGATGTCACTGTTTGTAAAAGCTTTATTATCGGGCGATAAAACTTTTCCACCCCCATCCATACTCAATCCAATTTTCACACTACTTATATAACATGAACGAATTAATCCTTTCAAAAAGGAGTAAAATTAAAAAAAAAAAAAAAACCAATGAAAAAATGGTATAAAAGTTTCGATTTTATGCACTTGTCGATGTTTAGTGCAATTTCTTTACGAACGTTGCACATTTTTTTTCTTCTTGGTATCATTTTGATGAAGTAGGCACTTATTTAAATATATTTGCCATCCACTTTTAAGTTATATTTAAAAGAATATTATGCATTTAAAGTGATATAGATTTTTAATCTACTTTTTAACATTTCAATAAATCATTTCATTTGATATCCTTTTTTTTCTGTTGTTCCATACAAAATATGATATTTGCTTTTGCACAATTTTTATCAATAAAAAAAAAATGTATATATTTAATTTTCGACTTAGCTTAAAGTAGATTCCTTTACTCTTTCAACCAGGAATTTTGATTTCTCTTCAATTGGGATGATTGTGAAGCGATAAATTCGAATAACTTTTATATTAGATATGTTAAAGTTAGAATTTTGTGAATTTTCAATTATTAGTTTATTTTTTAAAAAAAATTGCATCCCACTTGATACTGGATCCATTCATAAGTAGAAAGCTTAAGGAAAAATACAGAAAAGTTTTAATTTTTTTCTAAATACCGATGGCTCTTACATAACACATTAGCTAATATACGAAGAGCTTTTACCACAAAAATTTCAATATTTTCCTTGACCTTGTGAAAATTCTTCATTACACACATCCGGTTTCATAGGAATATTTTAAAGCTTTCATTATTTTTTTATTTATTTATTATAATTTATTTCATTGCTTTATTATTAAAGGAGCTTATTGACAATTGATAATTATATAAAATTGTGCATTTTAATTTATTGCAATAATTTATTAAAAATATAATCAAAAATTTTGTTTAGTTATAAAAAAAAATACATTTTTTATTTACATATCTAAATTTGATAATAGAAATTTTATGCACATAAATTTTAATAATTCTTCCGTACGCACATATTTCATGAATAACTAAAAAAAATTTCTTATTTCCTTAATTTATGAGAATAAATTTAATTATTAAAAATAAACTTCACTAAAAATGTCATACTTTTGGAGAACTGGCAATTTACAAACTCACTTAGTGGGTCAAACTGGCGAAGCGAAATCTTTCATTTTGGCACTGGGTTCTATCTCCAAAAACAAAATTTTCAAATGCAAACTTCAAAAGTAAACAAATTCACTTAGTTTCAATTGAACCCTGCTATAATCAGTTTTTTTGCAATCTTCTATATGTGGACGAACTTCCACCATCCGGGCTAATAGTTATTTTTCTTCCAGAACTGAAAATTGTTTTCCACAGGCATCTCCTCTTTCTACAACTCTCTTTAATATTTATATTCACTCTTTGTCCACCACTCTTTCCCCGGTTTGTCATTACCTGTATGCTGATAATCAGCATTCTATTGTAGTTACCTCAGAGTCTACACACAAGACCGTCTTCATGGCACAGAACTCAATTTTTCAAATTTATCGTAAACACACCTGCAATTTCTCTAGTGTGATACTGCGTCATAATCTTCTCTTTAAGCTATCAGATCCCATCCAAATCTAAGGCATTATCATTTCCCGTGGGAGTAGATGGAAATTTTCACTTAAAAAATACTGTTAATAGAATCAATTACATTTTCAATATTGTAAACATTCTGGTCGCCAGCTCATTCGGTACTAATTATTTATATTGGTGTATAACTTAAAAATGCGGGATTGACAACAGATGGCATAACTTTTACACATGGTTTGTATTAATAATAACTCATATAGCGTTTTGGAGGTTAAACATCTGTCATTCATTCTTGATTAGTCATTGAACGAAATAGTGTAAACAACAAAGTTTTTTTTTGTTTCAAAAGTGTTGAATGTCGTACCAAAAAAGTCCCATTTGTGGGAAGTGTTGATTTACTTCTTCAATTTGAAAAAAAGTGCAGCTGAAGCATATCGATTGCTCACCGAAGCTTATCCTGAATATGTTCCATCGATTTCAATGTGCGAGAGATGGTTTGTGCGGTTCAGAAGTGGTGATTTTGACACGGAAGACAAAGAACGACCATGTCAGACAAAAAAGTTTGAAGATGAAGATTTAGAGGCATTACTCGACGAAGACTGTTGTCGAACTCAAGAAGAAATTGCAAAATCATTGGGAGTCACTCAAGCAGCCATTTCAAAACGTTTGAAAGCAGCAGGATTCATCCAAAAGCAAGGAAATTGGGTCCCATATGAATTGAAGCCGAGAGACGTTGAAAGGCGATTTTGCATGTCCGAAATGCTGCTTGAACGGCAGAAAAAGAAGTCGTTTTTTAATTGAATCATTACTGGCGATGAAAAATGGATTCATTACGACAACCCAAAGCGCAAAAAACGTATGTGAAGCCCGGCCAACCAGCCAAATCAACGCCAAAGCTAAATATCCATGGCGCCAAGGTAATGCTCTGTATTTGGTGGGATCAGAAGGGTGTGATCTATTATGAGCTATTGAAATCGGGCCAGATGATCACAGGCGACCTCTACCGAACACAATTAATCTGTTTGAAGCGAGCATTGGCCGAAAAACGCCCGGAATATGCGACCAGACACGAAGCCATAATTTTCCATCATGACAACACTCGGCCTCATGTTGCAAGACCGGTTAAAAATTATTTAGAAAACAGTGGCTGGGAAGTTTTGCCTCACCCGCCTTATAGCCCAGACCTTGCCCCGTCCGACTACCATTTGTTTAGATCCATGCAAAACGCCCTCACCGGAATACGCTTCACTTCAGAACAGGGCATCAAAAATTGGCTCGATTCATTCTTGGCCTCAAAACCGGAGCAGTTTTTTTGGCGCGGAATTCATATAACAAATTTCATAACTGCTTAAAATACATAATATCCAACAAGAGAAATTCATCTTCCCTTTCATAAATGATATCTTATATGAGAAAACATCCCTACACCATCTTTGGGCAGGCAGAAATAGGCAAATACCTTAATTATCCTTGTATAGGAAACTTTTCCTAGAGCACATGGATAGATTTAATAATTACTTGCTGTTTGTCAAGGATGCGACCGTCGACGATAACACCACATCTTATGAAGCCATTGAGTTAGAAAGCTCCCACATCTGTGAAATCCAATGTGGAAGCTTCCTTTTTAGGGCAGATCCATATTACGAGATCTGTGTAAAAAGTATCGCGAATTTTGAATTTCCGCGGGTTACGTATATTCGATTTTCGATTTTTTTATGGTGTTATGTTGGTACTTATGTCTCTCACTTATGCCGGCAAGTTCGGCCATTTTGAATGTTCAGTTAATTTTTGACAGCTGCTTTGCTTGCACGTGTTTTGGCTTGTCTTCAATTTTTGCCCATTTCAAAAAATGGATCAAAGAATCTGTTTCGGGAACAAGAAAAAGTCACAGGGGACGAGATTTGGGGATTACGGTGGCAGCGACATTATTAGTGTATTGTTTTTGGTCAAAAATTCGCGCACAAGCAACGATGCATGAGCAGGTGCGTTATCATGATGCAAAACCCAATTTTTGTTCTTCCACGAATGCGCGCGTTTCTGGGGGATTTCTTCGTGCAAGGTAATATTCCTTATTAACCGTTCTACCCTGTGACAAGAACGCATGATGTACCACGCCCCTGCAATCGAAGAAAACTGTAAACAAAACCTTCACATTCGATCGAACTCGGCATGCTTTTTTCGGTTTTGGTATGATTGAGTTTTGGTTTTTGCGCCATAACTATAAACCCATGATTTGTCACCAGTTATGACACTCTGGAGCAATTTTGGGTCATCGCCTTAGCAATGTTAACGCGATGCTGTTTTTGGTCGAAATTGAGGCAAAAATCTAAGACGAGTCAAAACACGTGCAAACAAAGCAGCTGTCAAAAATTAACTGAAAATTCAAAATGGCCGAACTTGTTGGCATTTTCACGAAAATTGAAAATTCGTAGTACTTTTTGAACAGACCTCGTATGATAAGCTGTGTACGATCAGAATGGCAGTAGAGATAATAGTTTCAACTCCCAATCATCATGGTGATATTATTATATTCAGTGATAGCCACGAGGCTATGAATGCCATTCGTGTGAATCCTGTTCTCAATAATATTCAACAGAACAGGTGTGTTGACTTACGTTAAATTCCAGGTTATATGGCAGTTGTGGCTAATGAGAGGCCAGATCAACTGGCAGGGTAAGCTCTCCTAACTTGAAACACCTGATTTCTTTGGCCATTTGGAGACATACTAATTGGACAAGTAGTATAGGGTTTCTTTCGAAACATTGGCCAACCATTTCAAAACCTGTCTACTCAACAACCTTACCAAAATTTTAATCATACAAACTACTCAGAAAATTCGTAACGATTAAGTCCTCATTTTCTAACCTTACTAAATATATCATTCTAAGTCCTCAAAGTCACCTTACCCAATATATCATTCCTAATGAGATTCTTTTAGATTCCACAAAATCTTTTTCAAGTCCTTTTTTTTAATTTCTTAAAGCAAACTAACACAATCTACTAAATCTAATCACCTTTAAATAGTCCATCCAACTAACCAAAGGCTGACCCCATTTAACTCTCATACTTAGGGTCATGCTCTAGGAACCTTGCATACAAACAAACTCAACTGGTTGTGGAATGTTATGTATTCTTTGGCTTAATATACCAGAGAGATGTACCTGTGGTCGTAGTGGAAAATGTTCTATAATGAGGCTTCAGCTGGAAGTTGGCTCCTGGCAGTTAGTCTTAGCCTCGCGGACCACAAGTTAGAGGCCATCCTTATCACGGGTACGAAGAGTAGACAGAGTATCACCATTAGGATTGGCGAACATGGGGTGATCTGGGGACCATCACTGAAGTACCTAGGGGTTCAGGAACACCTATTATACGTTTGTGGGAAGGCTTGGGGAACCTTGTCAGATTAGGAGGACCGTGTTGGAGACCATGGTCAGATTAATCCTACTTTACGCTGCACCAATTTGGGCAGATGGGTTGATAAGAGTAGCCTACGTGTACGTACGTGGAGTTATCTCAATCTACCGTAGGAGAGTATTGAGGGTAGCCTGCGTATTTGGAACAGTATCATATTAGGCCATTTGTATTGTGACCGGAATGATACCGATCGAAATAGGTCGATGATATGGTCGTTTTGGCTACTACCTATCCTAATTTTTAATGGGACACGTATTTTTTTAAATTGAATTCCAGCGCAATGTGCCATTCTTGGGACGGGATGGTGGAGAGCGCAGAGCACGTGTTTTTTTATTGTGCCCGATTTAATGCGGAAAGAGAAGAGTCACAGAGAGTGCGCCGGAGAATATCATAGTTCTGATGTTGAACTCAAGGGCAGTTTAGGAACCAGTCGAAGTCCTTGCGATCACAGTCCTTAAAGGACTACTAAGAATGAAAAAAAATGAAAGTAGGAGTTCACAAGAGTAGATTTAAATTTAAATCAATCGCTACACTAGGAAGTAATGACTGACGGCGATTCCGAAAGGAGATATACGAGAGTAATTCAACAAGTACTTAGCCTCACCGCGCAATAGAACTGCTGTCACAAAAGAAATTTACCATCGTGCAGTATATTTTTTTAGTAGCCTACTGTCAAAGTTTCAGTCGATTCCCTTCATTAGTTTTGTTTTAAGAGCCTTTGAAAGCGAGCGTGTCGGTCGGTTGCACAAAAATGGAAAAATAACAATATCGTTCCGTGATTAGATTCTTGTTTTTGGAAGAGAAAACACGCAGCCAAATCAAAGATCGCTTGGATGCTGTGTATGGTGACTCTTCTCCTTCGATGGCGACCGTCATGAATTGGTTCAACGAGTTTGTTCGTGGCCGCACGTCGGTTTTTGATGAGCCACGCCCAGGTGCCCCGAAAACGGCTGCTACGGAGGAAAACGTTAAAAAAGTCCACGATCTCGTGTTGGCAGACAGTCGATTAAAGGTTCACGAGATAGCTGAGACTGTGGGCATCGCAGTAGGAACGGTGCATCATATTCTACACGAAGAACTGGGCATGAGAAAGCTGTCGGCGCGATGGGTGCCGCGTTTGCTCACATCGGAAAACAAGCGCAACCGTGAGACCACATCGGCGACGTGTTTGGCGCTGTTTCAGCGCAATCCAGCGGAATTCTTGCGTCGTTTCGTGACCGTCGACGAAACATGGATTCACTGGTACACACCAGAGACCAAGGAACAGTCGAAACAGTGGACTTCACCCGGCGAACGTGCTCCGAAGAAGGCGAAGACTGTTCGATCGGCCGGAAAGGTGATGGCCACCGTTTTCTGGGATTCACAAGGTGTGATCCACATCGATTACCTCGAGAAGGGTGAAACAATCACGGGGCGCTACTATGCTGACTTATTGGGCCGATTTGATATCGAATTGAAGAAAAAGCGGCCTCGCTTTGCGAAGAAAAAAGTGCTGTTCCACCACGACAACGCGCCGGCTCACACCTCCTCCGCCGTCGCCATGGCCAAATTGGTCGAATTGCGCTACGAATTGCTGCCCCATCCACCGTACTCTGCAGATTTGGCCCCCTTTGACTACTTTTTGTTTCCAAACCTGAAAAAATCACTCGGCGGGAATAGATTTGTTCTACTTTCTAAAAAAGTTAGAGCATCGCTGGGCCAAGTGTATCGAGCTTGACGGAGATTATGTGGAAAAATAAATTGCCACCTTTCCAAAATGTTCGTTT
Source organism: Atherix ibis (assembly GCA_958298945.1). NCBI lineage: Eukaryota > Metazoa > Arthropoda > Insecta > Diptera > Athericidae > Atherix > Atherix ibis. The sequence continues at coordinate 5,178,619 of OY282610.1, forward strand.
TTCTTTTGTAGGCTAATTACTTGTTGAATGACCCTCGTAGAAATATGAACAAGTTAGGTGGTTTTAGTGATTTAAAGTCCCACACTTTGACTTTTAATGATTTCCAACTTACTATGGTATATCCAACAACCAGTGACGGAGAACATTTTTTTTAATACAAAGTATGCTCCGCACATGTCCAGACCTCTCATTTGAGACTAGGTCAAATTAGCGGGACGGCACAGGCTAATATTTTCAGGCAGAAAATTTTAAAGTCAAAAATGGAAAAGTTAAAAAATGTCGGCTGGCTATTTTTTTCAACATAAACAAATGCTGACAGTATTTTTCATCAACATTAAATCAGGTCAATTTCGGGAACGTTTTTATTTAAGAATTTGTAAAAATTCCATTTTTTTTTATATTCTACAATTAAAAAAAAAAACCTCTCTGAAAAATATAAAATAGTAGAATCAGTGCTGTTTGGTAAATCCTAGAAAAAATCTCAAACGGTCATCACAGCTTATTAGTAAGCTTTTAAACTATTACTTTATGTTGTATAAATTGGTGGAAATAATTATTTCTGGTTTACTAAAAATTTATTTAAAATTATTTATTTTTATTTAATTTATTTGATATTGGTATTAACACTTTAGGCGCCGAAACAAAGAATTCAAATAGTGAAATCATCATTAAATATAGAAAATGCTCAACTGATTGTTTTGAACAAATGTCCTTGGTATGCTATTGGTTAGTAGATGACTACTTTGCAGATAGTAACGCTTAAGGAAAATACAGAAAAGATTAAGAAAAACCTTTAAATATTACATAATAAGATAAACAGTAAATTTTTCACTGCTTTTCGCTTTCGTATTTTAGTATTGCGAATTTTCTGCTTACTCAACGAATATTCCACAAATTACAAAAAATTTTATTATATTTTTTTATAGTTTATCATAAAATTTCCTTATATTCATGAATGAGTAAATAAAAATCAATAAAATGGTCTAGATTTGATTAGTACAAATATGGAATTTTTTTTTCTGTTATTGTCTCTTAATGACTCTGTTTTACGTTGTTAGTTTGTACAAACGAAAATAAAGTAGCTAAGAAACAGTTTTCATCTTATTCTTATAGGAAAAATGTAAGAAATTTAATTATTTAAATCGAAATTATATAAAAAGACTTTAAGAAGTTTTTTCCAAACTTTTTGCCAATGGTTCTTAATGCCATTTTATGTGTAGAGATATATGCGCCAGTATTCGAAGGATTCTTGTGAATACAAAAATAAATCAACCAAAAGGACATTTATTTAGATCTTGTATCATTTTTAAGATGATCTTTTGGGAAAATACCAGTACACAAACGTTTTTAAATAACATTTTACTGAATAATAAATTGATTTTTATGAGTTTTTTGTTTTTTTTTTTGCAGATATACAATAATTTTTTTCTGAAATTCAAATTTAATTATTGAATGACAATATTTATAGATTTTTCGATATTTAATTTTTAAACAATTTTAAATTATATTAAAATAATTTGAAACCAAACAAAAAAAAAAAGATATTACTTTAATCTAAAATAAATAAAGCAATTTTATTTTAGATTAAAGTAATATCTTTATTTTTTGAGATATAATTTTATTAGATTAAAATTTGCCATTTAATTTTTTTAAATCGAAAAATTTTTTAAGATTATAATTTTTTTTCTTTAAAATGGTAGTTCTGCCGTAGCCACGTTCTGTATTGTTAGAGGTGATTATAGTCCTCCTAATCATCCTATTGAGCCGAACCGTATAAAAATTTCATCAAAATAGATTTTTCGTATTATTGTAATAAAAACTTTAGAGTAAAGATTGCTGCTATTATTGAAAATGCAGCTGAAGACACGTATTTATCGATTTCACCGTGCGCTCAGATTTTGGGCTTCTTTAAGTATTGATTCTATAGAATTTTGTACTTGGATTTACCTTTCCATCTATATTAAAATCAGTTTTAAGTATGATTATAGTACATTTCTATTAAAATATATAGGGTGCTGAAAGAAAAGGCTTTAGACTATATTTTCTTTAACGTGGATTGATAACCAACTTTTTTGAAAAACTCGTAAGGATGTGTAATTTCAAGATTTACCGATGTCATTTGACCTAAAAGATCTCACAATTTTGACGTCGTTAAACTTTTTCTTGTAAAACCACAAAAAAGATATTGTTTTTCATCATCATTAATGGCGTTACAATCGGGAGTCTGGTCTAGACCTGTTGAATCAAAGAACTTTAGATATCACGGCTTAGCGACGCGATCTTACAGTTCAACATAACCACAATGTTGCTGGGACCATAGATGGAGCCACTGTAGGCTTTTCGGGTATGATCTTTCTCATCTATACGGATTAAGTGGCCAGCCCACCACAGACCATTGGGGAGTCGCTGTAACGCTCCAGGATCTTTCCAAATATGAGCAGAGGGCCAAAAATTCTTTGAAGAATTCACCTCTTGAACGCGAACAGGAGTTCTTAATGGAAGTTTTTATTCAGACTGACTGAAAAAAGCTCTGTTTGCTGCCAGCAGCCATGCAAGGACTTTTTTCTCCATGCTGTTATTAGCTGTGATCCTTGAAGCCAAATAGGAAATTTATTTAACTCTTCCGAAGCTATAATCTTGTCTTCCACGCTGACGCTGCCATCATATACTCTGATTTATCTTCATTTATGTGAAGCCCAAGATTTTTCGGTGCAGGTTCAATCTTGAGGAAGGACTCTCTTTCTGTTCCATATATGATGTCGATGTCGTCAATGTATACTAAAATTCTGGACAGATTTACTTAGGTCTTAATTACCTCTTCCAGCATAAATGTGCGTCTCTTTTCCAGAGACCTTTGTGGATGGTAAATGGTCCAGAAAATGATTCGTCTGTTTTTATTATTCCTCTCGAACTAGTCACGGTCCACCTACTGAGTATATGAATTTTGCCAGGATGCGGATGTGTAGAATAGTTTTCCCATCAAAAAGTTTTCCCATCAAATACCACCGAAAGAAGATCTGAATTGTTACTGGTTTCCATGAAATGAAGCGTTTCTGGTGTAGGCCAAATTTTCTTTGGTCAAATGTGACTGCCCTGTCCTGTAAGCCTGGACATCCCCTTTTTTGGGTATGGTCCAGATAATACCAAGGTCCTACTATCCCATACGTGAACTATTAATTAATGCAGCTTTACCAGTTTAGCATATAAAAAAACACATTTCCTTTGAGCAATATCCTAATTCCAGCTAAAAATATTCAAAAAGTCATGACAACAAATTACTTCAAAAGGATCGAGTCCTGCAATAAGTCTCGTGGCAGCCATTTAAATAATGATATAATATCAAGGTCCGAACAGTATAATAAATTAATAATTTCATCAAGTTTTAATTTTAGGTTCGTTTTATTAATTTAACTTGACTTTTCAAAACTCTCATATGAGCCCTTATACTGACCGGTTGGTTTATATGTGTGCTTTTCGAAAAGTACATATAAGCGAACATAAATCGGATAGTGAGTCCATTACATGAACATCAAACTGGCAACTGAAAATATTGTATCTCGGTTTTTTTCTTCCCTATTAATTGTATTCTGACAGTTGACTTTCGTATTTGGGACAAAACAAAAAGAAAAAGATACAAAACTTTAGAAAAATAACCAATTAATTATATGCACATATACATGCATGTACATTTGTATGTGTTTCTTATTTAGGCTTATTTGTTTTTATGTTGAAAGGACTTTTAAGAATTGAGAATAGGGTATACACTTTAAAAATGTTCTCTTCTTGGAATTTCATATTTATGGTATGGAAGAGTACTGAGCTGAATAAACAATTCAACTTGAAAATCCTTTTGGCAAGGTATGCATGTATATGTGTACATGGTCATTTTACGAAAATTCGTTTGATTCAAGTAAGTACACATTTAAATAGAACACGAGAAAGCACGTTAATTGAAATACAACACATTTATTTATGTTTTCATGTTAAATTCGAGTACACACTACAATCTACAATCCAATTTTCTGTTACATATTTTGTTAGTAGCTCTTTATTTTTGGTGTTTCCTCCTTTTTTTTTTTTTTTTTTTTATTTCGCTTTTCAGCTACAGATTAATGAATTTTATTGTTTCAGTTGGTTAGCTAAGCGAATTTGAAAGCAGAACAGTAGTAAAAAAAAAGGAAAGGAAAAACAGCAAACAAATCAAAAAATTAAGAATGCAGAAAACCTTTCTACATTTTGTTAACTAAGACAATAAAGAAAATTTTATTCCAATTAAGACTGACAACATCTTTCGAAAAGTCTTCATTATGAAGTGAATATTCAAGTAAATAAATACTCATTCATAGAGATAATTTTTTTTATTTTTTTGAAAAGCGTTTCTTTTGAAAATTTGACAAAAAATTTATAATAAATAATAGATAAATGGCTAAAAAAAATAACCATTTCATTTGTTTTCTTTTTTTTTTTTTCTTTTTGGAGAGAATATAACATTTATATCCTTAATTGAGGTATAAAAAACTCTTAAGGATATAATTTTTTGTAAGCATAATGATAAAACTACACGTAACAAAAACTATTGGAGGGGGGGTGGGGGTTATTAAAAACATTCAAAAAGTGAATATTAGTTTAAGTGAAACTTACCCAATTAATGGTGTTTTCAAATTTAAAAATCCGTTGAGCTTTCGATTGATATTATTTTGTATTGGAGTGACGGGCTGTTGAATTTGTTTAACTGGTTGCACTAAAGCCTCATGATGTGTTTCTTGTGTCGATGAATGTGGTAACCTATAAATAGAAATAAAATGAAATTATTATAAAAGAAAATCTTTAACTTATTGTATATGGTATATTCATTTAGAAAAGAAATTTTCTATTATTTAAATTGGACTTGATATGTAAAATCGTTACAATATATTTGAAAACTCGAAATTATAAAAATAATCTCTAATTATATTATTTAACGTAACTTATCTGAACATTAAACATAAAACTACGAGTTGCCTACGACCATAGAGATTCACTTACGCTCAATCAACGCACCACCATTACTGGCAGTTTAGTGTCAGTAACTCCAAAGGTTAGTGGCGAGGACTATCTAAACCTCTACTGTCATAAGCAGTTACAGCGCCCAAGGTAATTACCAGTATCTCCCACCAGTGATCCGGAGACCGTACCCGCGCTATGGGTATTAACCACAGCCACCTCGTTGCTACCTAAGGCACCTCACCACTATCGGGCACAGTGTGGTTTAATACCATGGGGCACCCCGACTGTCGTAGTACCAATTTTTGTGCTAAGAGTACTTCGGTCTGTACTCCGCTCATTGAGAAATCTTGTAAATCCCTAGGCATCGCTAGGCCAGCTTAGGTATGCGGGTTCGCCAAGATCCGAAAGCACAACCGGAATCGAACTTGGTCTTTCACCCGGTTGTAGCCACCCTGCGTGCCATTCACACACTCATTCACGCACCACTCTCGCTCTTTTCTCAAAAAGTGCCACGGCAAATCTATTCATACCATTCTCTCACACCTAATACTCCACTCACATTCACACTCTCATCAATCACCACGATTCCTTCCACATGCGCACCTAGGTTACGCAAATCCCCGTACAGGCCATATTCAATGAGAAGGTGCTTGGCACTCTCCTCCGCCGCCCCACAAGGTCATCTAGCCTCCGCACAGGAACCCATTCATACCGCCATGTCTCGTGAGTAAATACCCAAGGTATAGACCAAATTCAAACCTATACGCAGATGCAAAAGCACACATCCGAAATGAATATGTGCGTCCATATGCCATTCACACTCTCATCCCATCGACGTTGCCAAATTTCACACATTCTATTCAGGACCAGTGCACGCCGCTGGCATGGACTAAGATTGTGAACCTCTTCATTCGTAACCGTACAATCGGCAAGCGGGATACTCTCCCATAGACGGTAGTGAATACTTCCACGCAGCACCTCCAGGTCCCATGAAATTTCTCCCATGAAAACCTACATCGCATCGGTTGACACGGTTCTACATATTTTCAAACATGCACACAAAGTTAGACGATAAACTGAATTATACAGGACTTTCATCGCTCTGGATCGAAGTGCCCATTCTTTGCGAAATACTCGCACCAGCATGCCAACGAAACTGGTCACGTGCCCCTTTAGATATTACAAGTGACGCCGAAAGTTCAGCCTCTCTCGAACCTTTACTCCAAGGTACCGTACTTCCCGCGCATATCAGACCCCAATCTCCTCTAAACGAATATTGCTCGGGCTACTGGCCGGCAAAAAACCCTTTATCAACATACACACAGTCTTCCTTTCTAAAACATTCACTCCCATTCTATTCCCCCATTCAGACACCATCTGCATACAGTGGCTTCTCGCAATCTCTACTGCAGACCTACTCTCCGCCTCAATCAAAAGTAGAAGATCATCCGCATATGCAATCACACCGTTATCAGTCTCCTCCAACTGCACCCAGAGACCGTTGATCATCATATTCCCTGCTCCCTGTGGACAGACAACCCTCCCATTGTTACCGCACACGGCCGCATACATGAAACCTCACATGAAACCTCCTCAAGCCGCTCAGCAACCTACCGTCTTACACTTATCCAAGCATCCTCAGTCGATTTACCTTTCGTTAATCCATACTGAGACCCGGATAAATTGAAGTCTACCAAGTTCACATTCAGCCGGTGCACCAACATCATCTCTAAGTTCAATAAACTAATAAACTGCTTCCACTGCCTACAGACCAATAAGTCTCGTTCCAATTGTGTTAAAAGTCATCCGCCGCTTAAACCCGTTACTCAAATCCGTATATTAAATTCCTGCATCTCTACAATATTTGCTGGTGTCCAACAGGGAAGTATGCTTATCCCTATTTTCTACAAGATCCGATATTCCTTATTGTTCCAGCATCACTTCGTTGCTAAACATGCTGAAGAGCAAAATTCTAACAAAAATATTCAGTATTTTGATTTGGTTCAACAAGCGGAGAGTAACTGTCAACGAACGCAAATGTGTCAACGTAACTTTTACTGTCCGTCGTAAACCATGATAGTGAATAACCATAAAACACTCAAGTTCGATATTTCGGACTGAACTTAGACAAGCGCTTAACATGGACACCAGGCATAAAATTTAAATTAGAAGAACAATATGGACTTACAGACTAGAACGTCAGGGTTCTTCTAAACTTATAAACAATTCAGTCAAAAATAGTTAGTAAAATTACGGATGACCTCTTTTATGTTATTGATAAAGTCCCTGATTATTTTCCTCTTTCGAACCATCTTAGTCCAGACATATCCTGCACTTTCTTTCCTAAAAACACCAGTTAATCATTACTTCACAATAACTTTCAACTTGTATCATCGATAAAAATATAACTAAATCTCACAGCTACCGCAAAATGGTGACGTCAAAATTTTTGAACGAGAACCAGGTCGAGAACAAGGTTATACGTGTACGTATATATTGTATGTATACGTAACTGCCAGTTTTTGACATTATATATTTTTACATGATTATTATTTATTTGTAGTTGTAAATATCGTGTAAAATCTAAAAAAGAAAATTACTCTTTCATCAAATTAAAATTCAATTAGTTTGAAGGGTAATTTTTGGTAACTCAATTAGTTTTAATTAACAGTTTTTGGTAATACACATACTTCAAAGTCTGTTTTATATTAAAATATTTGTATTGATTGAAAAATTCTAAGAATTACGAGTAATTATTATTTGTGCTGAAAAACTTTCTCGAAGTAAAGTTCATTTTGTTCACGGATTAGTGAAGTTTTTTATATAATATTTTTAGTTAATGAAATATTATTCTTACGACAATATAAATTGTTGTTGGTTTTTTCAATTATTTTACTGCTGGAATTTTGTTTTTTTTTTTATAAAATAATAGAAATATAATATAATTACTATTGTAGGTTAGCTTTTGAAGTTTTTCTTTTTACTAATTAAATTAAGTGGTACCGAACTGCTAATAGTACAGAAATGTTTATTCCAAATTTAATCTACTTAGACTTAGAATATTTTTGTATCGATTGTGGGAATCGTTCATTTTCTTTATTATCTGAATTATTTCATAATTGATTATTAATAATTGAGAGAAAATTTCCCTTGAAGCAATTAAATTAAGATATTATCGTTTTGGTATTTACAATATATTAAGAAATTATGAAGGACTCTTAAACAAATATTTTATAAAAAAGAAAAAATTAATAAAATTTTCAAAATTTAAATATTAATCATGAAAAAAAAATACTATCAATCAAAGAAGAACATATTCCCAACAAAATATCATAAGATTCTCATTGGAAATAAACAAAAATTACAAATTATGATGAACTTTTTATAAATAATTAATTTTATTTGTTCTAAAAAAAAAAAATGTGAACAATTTTTAAAATTTAAGACTGTAAATATAATTTTCTTTTAAATATTTATTTATTGACAGTGGGAAAAAATTGTTTGAATATTATTTTACGATGAAATATTTTCTTTGGAATTAATTTTTATTTAAGAAAATATTTAATAATAATAAAATGTTTTGGACTGACAATTGTTTATATATTTTTGTTTTGTAAATTTTTTAATTTTCTAACTTTTAAGGTTAAAAACAATTTTTCTGTTTTTTTTTTCTCATGACCATGTCCTTGTGAAGTTTTTCGATAAATTTTTCTTCAGTTAGAAAAATTCCATTTTATCTAAGAATATTGACATGATACAATTTGAATACTTAAAAAAATGTTGCCTTAAGTAATATGGTCAGTAATTGAAAGGATGATAAACTAATTATGTTTGGCTTTAGAATTGTTCAATTTCAATCTACAGACAGGATGGGCCAATTTGAACTGACTGATTTGAATGTTTAATTGGACTTATTTATTTGATTATATAAAAGGTCCCTTAGATATAAGCAATGGGCCATTTTTATAGCAGCATCAACACAAGGACATTTGGCCACTTCATGTTTCCTAAATGAAGCTGGTCTGTTTCTTGTGTGCTAGACCGGTTAGAGTTAGTTAAATTTTGTGAGAAAAATTAAAAGTGGACTTGCATGTGAAATTTTTAGAGCTGAAAGCTTCTCGATAAGAAGATCTTAGTTTACTATAATTCGCTGAATATACGAGGTTTGTTCAAAAAGTATCGGGAATTTTGAATTTCCGTGGGTTACGTATATTCGATTTTGGATTTTTAGTGGCGTTATGTTGGTACTCATGTAGCTCACTTATGTCGATAAGTTTGGCCATTTTGAATGTTCAGTTAATTTTTGACAGCTGCTTTGCTTGCACGTGTTTTGATTCGTCTTCGATTTTTGCCCATTTTCGACCAAAACATTGCTAAGGAGCAGTTGGACTCTGACCGCGACGACCCAAATTTGCTCCAGAGTGTCATAACTGGTAACGAATTATGGGTTTATGGTTATGATGTGGAATTTATCCCAATGGAAGCTGCCGCACGAGATAAGACTGCAAAAAGCGCGCCAAGTTCGGTCGAATGTGAAGGTTTTACTTACAGTTTTCTTCGACTGCAGGGGCGTAGTGCATCATGAGTTCTTGCCACAGGGTAGAACGGTCAATAAGGAATAAGCAAGTTGCGCGAAATAATCAACCAGAAACGCGCGGATTTGTGGAATAACAAAAATTGACTTTTGCCATTTTTGACCAAACACAACACACTAAAAATGCTGCAGCCACCGTATTCCCCAGATCTGGCCCCCTGTGACTTTTTCTTGTTCCCGAAAATGAAGAGCCCCATGAAAGGACAACACGCTACGATTTTTTGAAGAGCTTCGAGGATTGGAAAAAACGTTGGCACAATTGTATAATATCTGGTGGGGATTACTTTGAAGGGGATAAAATAGATATTCATGAATAAATAAATAATTTTTTAAAAAACACAAAATTCGTGATACTTTTTGAACAGACCTCGTAGGTGGAAGAGTATGCAGAGTGCCAAAGCAATGGCAGATAGGATGTGCGTGGTTTTCAAAAAGAAAATTATGTGTAACCGGAACATGCTCTATTCAAATTTTGTGCTCAGAATTTCCGTAAAAATGTAGAACAGACTGGATTTTTAGTAGTTGGCCAATGAGTTGCTGTTGGTAATCTGACTATCAACGTATTCTGTTAATAGGCGAAGTGTATTATTGGATAGCTGTGAACACAGGACGCCGAAAAGTTCAGAACGTTAATTTCCCATGATTCCCACATGCCCCGGCACCCAAAGGAACTAGAGACTCCTACTATTGATTAGGTTATAGTCTATTACTATAGTTCACCGAATTAGTTTCGACCAGAATTTAGTCCACCGAAGAAGTCAGATATGCTCCCTAGTCTGATTGAACAGTTAACCGCTGCCTGAACAAGGCTTAACTCTGCTATTATCATCCTGACACATAAAGTGAGGGAACAGAAACTTTTATTGGAATTTTTTTAATATCCTAATGTGTAATTTGTTAATATTTAGTTGAGGTCTATAATTTTTTTAAATCAATTTTTAACATGAAATCACTCTTCGTGAAGCCGCTTTTCATTATAGCATGCAACATTTTTGATTGCAAAGTTATTATTTCTGCACGAATATTTTGCTCAAGCTGCTGAATTGTCTGTGGTTTATTCATGAAATAAACCATTATTTTTTTTACATATCCATTTGTTCAAAAATATATTGCATTGCTCATAATTAACTTGCTTAATAAGTTGGCCATATCTGTGGCTAACTGTGAGTATCTTTTGGTATATCTTTGGCGTTGTTCTGCTGCATCTCAAGATAATAATTATCGGTCCAACTGGATCTTGTATGGAAATATTTTCAGATTAAGTCTTAAAATGCATTTCAGCGATGTCCTAAAGATATACAAGTGAAAAAGCTTCATCAAGGAAAGTTTCTTTATTGCCGATTGCTCAATGAAAATTTGGTTGTGGCTGCTCAAACACTGCACCTTACGAGGGTCATTTAACAAGTACTTAGCCTCACCGCCCGATGGAACTGCTCTCACAAAAAAATTTACCATCGTGCAGTACATTCTTTTAATAGCCCACTGTCAAAGTTTCAGTTGATTTCCTTTATTAGTTTTGTTTTGAGAGCCTTTGAAAGCGAGCGTGTCGGTCGGTTACACAAAAATGGAAAAAGAACAATATCGTTCGGTGATTAGATTCTTGTTTTTGGAAGGGAAAACGCGCAGCAAAATCAAAGATCGCTTGGGTGCTGTGTATGGTGACTCTTCTCCTTCGATGGCGACCGTCAAGAATTGATTCGACGAGTTTGTTCGTGGCCGCACGTCGGTTTTTGATGAGCCACGCCCAGGTGCCCCGAAAACGGCTGCTACGGAGGAAAACGTTAAAAAAGTCCACGATCTCGTGTAGGCAGACCGTCGATTGAAGGTTCACGAGATAGCTGAGACCGTGGGCACCGCAGTAGGAACGGTGCATCATATTCTACACGAAGAACTGGGCATGAGAAAGCTGTCAGTCTCAGATGGGTGCCGCGTTTGCTCACACCGGAAAACAAGCGCAACCGTGAGACCACATCGGCGACGTATTTGGCGCTGTTTCAGCTCAATCCAGCGGAGTTCTTGCGTCGTTTCGTGACTGTCGACGAAACATGGATTCACTGGTACACACCAAAGACCAAGGAACAGTCGATACAGTGGATTTCACCCGGCGAACGTGCTCCGAAGAAGGCGAAGACTGTTCGATCGGCCGGAAAGGTGATGGCCACCGTTTTCTGGGATTCACAAGGGGTGATCCACATCGATTACCTCGAGTAGGGTAAAACAATCACGGGGCGCTACTATGCTGACTTATTGGGCCGATTTGACGTCGAATTGAAGAAAAACCGGCCCCGCTTTGCGAAGAAAAAAGTGCTGTTCTTTTTGTTTCCAAACCTGAAAAAATCACTCGCCGGGAATAGATTTGGGTCGAATGAGAAGGTCATCGTCGCCACGGAGGCCTATTTTGCTTCCCTCGAGAAAATGTATTTTTTGGACGGGCTAAAAATGTTAGAGCATCGCTGGGCCAAGTGTATCGAGCTTGAAGGAGATTATGTGGAAAAATAAATTGCCACCTTTCCAAAATTTTCATTTTTCTTTTGTAGGCTAAGTACTTGTTGAATGACCCTCGTATTCCCCAAACCGCATAGTTGAGCTTCTTATCCTGTTTGTGCTGGGAGCTATTACACCATAAACTTGTCCCGGTATTTACTTTATGTTGCAATAATTCATCGTCGCAAAATATCATTCGATTCATTAATTTGGACTCATTCTTGCACCAAGTGTGTAGCCTAATTTTTGAAATTTCCTTTTTAATAAATTTGATATCTACAATAACTGCAGGTAAAAAATGATGTTTGTTGTTAAAGGTATTATTTCAATATCTCTCATCGATGCTACTTCAACTATTGGACTCAATTAAGCTAAGCTTTCATGACCATTGCTATCTCAAACGATGAGGGGAGTTTAACGAGCATGAAATTTTTTATAACGAGAAACAGTTAGTTGACGTACAAACATAAATAGGAGTAGTCATAACTGTATAAAGGATTTTAGATTAAATGAAATTCCAGAATATACAATAGTTTTGTAAAATATTGGGAGTAGAGATAGATTAGTTGTGTGGCTTCTCAATAAGATTGTGTAATCTGCTGCGATAGTATTGTGACAGGCAGAGATATAGGATAGGGCCAATGATACTACACTGAGGAACACCGGTGAATATAGGGTAATATTGGAGAGTGTTCAGGACTCACAGATACTTTAAAATGATATTGTGAGAAAAATAATTGATAATTTTTTTTTGAAAATCAATTGAAAAATAATTAGTCCCAGTACGTTCATCCTTTTCTCTTAGTTGATTGAATATTCAATCTTTAATTGTAAATATATAGTAACTCAAAATTTCTCAATTCATTTTGATTAGTTGCACAATATGAATTTCGTTTAAAAAATATCCTTAAACAAGGATGTAATCTTATCATTTCAATACTATGTAAGATCAACATTTAATTTAGAAAGATTAAAACATGATTCACAAAAAAATAATCAATTTATCTTTTCGTTTTAAATATAGGTCAAAAGCTAAACAATGACTAGATCAACTAGTGGTTATCATCTTCTTTAAAAAAAAATCTTTAAAAAAAATTATGCAAAAAAAAAATATTCTTAGAATAAGGCAGAAATTATTTCAACTCGTATATGAGTGAGTGAGTGAGTATGTATAAATGCAAATTTTGCAAGTACAAAAATTGATAAGCGCCTCCTGACATTTATCTAGAGTTAAAAAAAATCCCATCGATTTTTATGTCGTTCTCTCCTTTTTTTTCTAGATGTATATATGTATGTGTATATGTAGAAAAAATAGAAGGCATTATATTAGAGCAAAAAAAAAACAAAAAAAAAAACAAAAAAAATTGGGAAGCAATGGAGTTTGAAGACTGAAAGAAACTTTCTGGCAATGTTGTTGAAAATGTGCACAAAATGCGATGAATTAGACGATAATCGCGATAGTAACTACGCTCATTTGCAGACATTAAGCGAAAATAACAAGAGAAGTGGAATTAAATTGAATGTGGTAATAAAAATTAAGGCAATTTTCCGATTAATTAATATTGTTACGAAAAGATAAATACTTAAGTATGCCTATCTCTATACGAATCAGTACAGAGCTTTGTCCTCGTATGTGCCTATAGTATTTATATTCACGTTGTATGCTTATCGAAATAGGGTCGATTATATATATATAACTGAATATAAGAAATATTACAAATACGCACAACAATCAAAAGCATATTATTAACAAAAATCGTAAGATTTCTATCATCACAAAACGATAAATTTATCAAATTAATTACGCCACTAATTTTTCTTTGATAATAAAATCGGTTTAACTACACAACACACTATACAGTTTTCCTTTTGATAGATTTTCCAGATTTAATTTAATGAAAAATATTCTATTTAATAAAGTATAAAATTAGAAGCCAAAAATGAAATTGATTTTCTTTTTAGGGGTTTTTTTTTAATTTTTTTTTTTTTTTTTGGTTGGTAAGAGGTAGTGGGTGGATGTGTAGGAGACGAGTCCTTTTATTAAATTTCTGTTCATTCATTTTCGATATTCTGACCCTTACCTAAAAAGTGACTACATCTTGTACAGCAAATATTCAAGGAGTGTGTACTCTAGTTTTGTTGTTTTTTAAATTTTATTTTCTTTGAACTAAATTTTTCTTAAGTTGTACGCTTGTTAAATTTTCAATAAACACTCTTCATCTTTGACACCCTATTACTTTGGCAGCACTTTTATTTTTATAAGTTTCTATTTTGCTATAGTCACTATTTAGATATAAAGAACTGTACGGTACAAGAATTCTTTCAGATACGAGGGTTGTTATATAAGTCCTTAGAAAAAGATCCCGTCCAAAATTTTTATCCCGTCCAAAAAATAGGATTTCGGAAGTTCTGCAAAATACTCATCCGTTTGAGCAATGACGTCCTCGTTGGAAGTGAACCGTCGACCGCCAAGCCATTTCTTCAGATTGGGGAAAAGAAAATAGTCACTCGGGGCCAAATCTTGTGAATAAGCGGGATGCTGCAACAATTCCATTCTCAATTTCATAATTTTGGCCATGGAAAATACGCGCATTGTCCTGATGCAAGAGGATTTTTTCTTTGATTTCCTCGCTCAACCGTTGCAATAACGACGCGTAATACGCTCCTGTTATTCTTTTTCCTTTTCCCAAGTAGTCGATAAAAATGATGCCCTGCGAATCCCAAAAGACCGTGGCCATCACCTTGCCGGCCGATGGCACAGTTTTTGCCTTCTTCGGAGCCCGTTCACCCTTGAAAATATACTGTGATGACTGTCTCTTCGTTTCTGGAGTGTACGTGTAGTAGTATATCCAGGTTTCGTCCACAGTGACATATCGACAAAGAAATTCGGCAGGATTGCGATGAAAGAGTGCCAACATAGCCTCAGAGTCCACTACACGATTGCGCTTATTCTCCTCTGAGAGCAAACGCGGCACCTATCTTGCCGACATTTTTTCACAGACAATTTTTCATGCAAAATTGAAGCGACTGTACCTTGTGATATGCCCGTGGCCTCAACTAATTCGCGCACTTTAATTCGCCGATCGTTCAAAATCAAATCGTGCATTTTGTCGACACCTCAACTGGGCGTCCTGAACGATGTTCATCTTTTGTGGATGAACGGCCACGTTTAAATTCATTCACCCTATTGTAAACCGTCGCAAACACAGGTGCAGATATGCTATGAACTGGATCCAACTCGGCTTTGATTTCTTTCGGGCTTAAGCCTTTCAAATGGAGATGTTTGATGACAGCCCTAAACTTGCTTTTTTACATTGTTATGCACAAATAAATGTCGTTAACTTTAATCGACGATAGAAATTGACCAACGCTTTGGATCGAGCTGAAATCCTGTCGATAATGCTACTTACAAAAAAGTATCTTTACCGATACTACGAGTGCAATTTCTCGGATTTTCTAAGGACTTATTGAACGACCCTCAAGACGTTCTGGTCGAATTGAAACTCAACGTCTTATCAAGAAATTCGAGGAAACCTTGTTAGTTGCCAATCGGTCAATGCCTGAACATCAGTAAAATGCTCGATCGAAGCAGAAGAAAAATATTGCGTCTGTGGTTCAAAGCGTATGTGAAAACCACGCTTTGAGCCACAGACGAGGGGTGTTACTGGGTAGGGTCACTGATGGTAATTTTATTGCAAAATAATTGGGATGATACATTTAACGAGCATGCAATTTTTTATAACGAGGAATAGGTAGTTCACGTACAAAGAGATCTTTACGATCATATTGCCTGAATATATCACAAACACGCGAATTTTGTGATTTTTCAAAAATTATTTATTTATTTATGAATATCTATTTTGTCCCCTTCAAAGTAATCCCCACCAGATATTAAACACTTGTGCCAACGTTTTTTCCAATCCTCGAAGCACTTCAAAAAATCATTTTTTGTGATCTTGTTCAGCTCCTCCTTCGATGCCGCCTTTATCTCCTCAATCGTAGCGTAGCGTCGTCCTTCCATGGGGATCTTCAGTTTCGGGAACAAGACAAAATCCACAGGGGGCTAGATCTGGGGAATACGGTGGCTGCGGCATTATTAGTGTGTTGTTTTTGGACAAAATTTCGCGCACAAGCAACGATGCGTGAGCAGGGGCTTTATCATGGTGCAAACCCAATTTTTGTTCTTTTAGAAATCCGGGCGCTTCTGGAGGACTGCTTCACATAACTTGCGCATAACTTGTAGGTAATATTCCTTATTGACCGTTCTACCCTGTGGCAAAGACTCATGATGCACCACGCTCCTGCAATCGAAGAAAACTGTAAGCAAAACCTTCACATTCGACCGCACTTGGTGCGCTTTCTTCGGTCTTGGCTCGTGCGGCAACTTCCATTGGGATGATTGAGCTTTGGTTTCCACGTCATAATCATAAACCCATAATTTGTCACCAGTTATGACCCTCTGGACAAAATTTGGGTCGTCGCGGACAGAGTCCAACAGCTACTTAGCAATGTTAATGCGATGCTGTTTTTGGTAGAAATTCAGCAATTTTGGTACGAATTTCACGGCGACCCGTCTCACTCACAAATCATTGGTAAAAGTCGAATGGCACGACCCAATCGATATGTTTAAGTCCTCAGCAACTTATCTTATGATGATTCGACGATTGGCCAATACGTGCTCGGTCGTCCGGCATGCTTTTCGTCGTTCACATCTGCTCGGCCCTCTGAGAACATTTACGTTGCTTCGGTCCAATAAACGTTGCTTCGGTCCAAGGTAGCTTCATCATATGTCACAGTCAACATTCGCAATTTTTCATTTTGTTTTTCACCCAAAATTGGATACAGATTCTTTGATCCATTTTTTGGAATGGGCAAAAATCGAAGACGAGCCAAAACACGTGCAAGCAAAGCAGCTGTCAAAAATTAACTGAACATTCAAAATGGCCGAACGTGTCGGCATAAGTAAGAAACATGAGTACCAACATAACCCCACAAAAAAACGCAAATCGAATATACGTAGCCCGCGGAAATTCAAAATTCGCGATATTTTTTGAATAGACTTGGTATATAAAAACCATAACCTCTCAATTCCACGTCGTTCACATGTATTGGTCCTTTATGCGAATTTAACTTGGCAAAATACTTGGATCTACACTCAAACAAGATCCCCAGTTGACTCAATAACACAAACCATAAAACCATGCAAAGCGTCGGGTGTTCGGTGATTTTTTTTTTGTAAACATTTGTCGGGTTTTTGTGACGTAACAGTTTCATCAACATTTTTATAGCTATTAAAGTGTGGTATTAAATGACCAAGAATACTTTCCAGCAATAATTAAGAATATATAAATGACCAGCGATAATTAGAAATATCTAAGAGAATATTTCGACACTTTTAGCCACTGGATTTGATGATGGAAACATATGCAGGGGGGAACGGGGGGAGGGGGAATATAATTTTCTTGAATTTCCATAGAAGACCAGAAGCAATACTTTTTCTGCTCAAGAAAAGATGCTATACAGTCTTCAATAAATTGTGAACGGTTCAGTACTAAATCAAAACTGCTGATTTGATTGGAAGCAGGATTATATTGTAGGCTTATATGAAGAATAAGAACCTCCAAGCCGAGTAAAAAAAATAAGAGGTGCATAGAAGCCAGGAACTTTTTTACTAGATATATTTTGTATAAAAATTTGAATTTCAGAAGAGGCAAACTGATAAATCCTTGCTGATAGGAGAGAGACATGTGAAAGTAAACACCCATTGGCGTTTCTCTACTTCACCAGTTGTATTAACACCTTAAGAAATCTCTTGGCAAATTAGTGTTTATGAGGGATGTAATAGAAAAGCATTTTCTAACAAGAGGATAATCGAGAATAATACTTTTTATAACGAGCAAAAATATAAGTTATGATTAAAGAGCACTTTACTGCAAACATGGAATGGAACCGTCATGATTTTTTGGAAGATTTTGTACTCATCAATGAATCGGTTTTAAAATTGAAATATAGATTAAACGTTTGCTTTTTAGGGTCAAATGTGATTGGTTATCCGGTAGTCTAAGTAGCAGTCGAGAATGTCTGCCAAGTTTAAAGTTTTTTTTAGTTTCGTGTGAGAATTCCATGTAAGTCGTTTGGCTAGTTTAAGTTGCAGGTAGACTGATATTACCATTAAGGTATATTAATATGAGGGGGGAGGGGGTGCATCTTTGCAAAGGGTAAAGATAATATGTACACTCTTCTGCTCATTTACTTTCACTTTCAACCTTCTTAACTAGTCTTAGAGATTTTTGATATGGGATTTTAGGTTCTGTCCGCATAGGTGGCAGTACGAATGTCAAAAGTATAAATATTGTATAGTAGTGGACCAATGATACTACGTTGAGGCACACCAGCTGTAATAGAGAATATTTCCTACAAAATTAGTATTAACTGTAACTTGAAAATAACGTTGAAAGAGATATGATTTTTAGATAAGAAAGTATGTGAAGGGAAGGAAGCTATTGAGTTTAGGATAATCATTTTTTTAATGGTTATTTTTTTTTAAAAAAAATCAACTTTCTTTTTACTTAGAAATGGAATTTTAATTTAGCAAGAAGTAGTTTTATTTAAAAGACTATTCACTCCTTGTAAAATTAAAATTGATACAAAACTGTTAATATTGTATAAAGGAAATTCCAAAGCTCGTAATCCAATTCAGGATATAAATTTTGAATAAATTGAATTGTAATTATTAATGAGTAGATATGATGGAATATTTCACTTTCTGTAAATGAGCGTTAATAAATGTCACGTTTAAGAATTCTCTTTGCATTTGATCAGTTTGCATAATACGTTAAAATATGCTAACTACTTACTACTCCTGGTATTGGTGACTATTGAAAATTATTTACATACTATAATACTCGTATAAGAATAAGCAGCGTAAATATATTGCAAATAAATTTTAATTAAAAATACAATATGAATTTTCATTTTAACTACAATACAATATAACAAAAAGGATGGTAGATTTTTACCCACATGACTTCTTAATTTGCTGTTTGCTGTACGAGAAATCCTTTGAGTTTGTCACTCGTGGGGGATTTAAAGGAGAAATTATTCTGACATTAAACAACGTTGGTAATTCGCAACGATTTAGCTTTGTAACATTTTTACATGGACGGGTCTTGTTAGTCTATGAAATTCTTATAAAACTTCAGCTGAACGTATACGTTCAACACGGATTCGGTTTCTTTGAAACGTTACCATTGAAATAACTCTATTTAAATCCATGCTAAAATGACAGGAATTCAACTTATAATATAATTTTTCTTTAGTTTTTTTTTTTTTTTAACTTCCCATTATATGGTAAGGATTTATTTTAAGCTGTCATTTACACAAGCTTGCGTATTGTAGAAATTCGAATTTATTTTTTAATGCCAGTGTATAGGGAAAAGAGTACAAAATTAAAAATACGCTCACAGGGATTAAATTGTTCTTGTTTTTTTTATTATTTATATTTTAAAGTGAACTTTGTAGAATTTTATATTATTCTAGCTGAATTGAAAGCATTTACGTGGATATGTTTTTATTTATTCTAAATAAGTTATAACGAAAAGTAAAGGCAATAACTTTGAAAATTCTTCCCAATGATGGTCAACCTAAAATTTGACCTTGCAATAATCAATAGCGATCGGATGGATGGTATTGGAATTTCTCCTTGAAACTAAACGAGTATATCCCTGATGAAGGCAAATAAAAAATTGAATTTTCTTCTTGAATATTTAATGATTTTCATGTACAATTGTTACACATACTTGGCGATTTAACAAGTATCTGAGAATCCTGGAAACAAGTTCAGTAGCTCAATTGAGCTATAAAATTTGAAAGTAAGCTCATAAAGAAAATCTGACCAACTCTCTTATTCGGGTTAATGGGTTTCTCTTGCTATAAAATTTTATGCCCAGCATTTGTGGTGAATGACAAGTTTGACAGCTTCAGAAATTTTTAAAAAACCTCTGAACGAGCAAGGACGATTTTTCATTTAGTTCGATTTCATTGTACGATTACGTCACACTGGGAAATTTCTAAAATGCCTTACTATAAAAATGGTTTCATTTTTGATTTATTCGTCTTTTTTTCAATCAATTTTTTTTTTTCGGTACGTAATTTGAATCGATTTTTATGGTTTATATTGAAATTTTCAAATTTATAATGTTTAGTTTGGTTATTTATTATTATTTTATGAGAGAGACATTAAAATCTTTTTTCGTATTTGATTAGTTTCATTTCTTTAATATAGGTAAGCCATTATTTATTTATATTATATAAGATTTTTGTAAATGCCCCCAAAATATGGCCTGTAAATACTTATAAAATAAATATCCAAGAAAAAACCTTGTCCTTATAACTTACATTTGCAAAAGTACCTCTTGCACATCATTTTTAATTTAGTTGGGAAATTTTCCATCATCAAAATTTATCCCAAAATCCAGCAAACCCAAAGTACCTTCCCATGTCATATAGAATCATATCTTTGTCCATCTAAACAACCATAAGTCGATTCAGCCAACCTGCATAGCAATAGGACTTGCGTTTATCCAGTTTATGGAAGATTTTGTAGAAAAACCTTAGTTAATGAGCTTAAAAAAACCAATTTGTGCAACAATTGAAGTGTTGTACATTCTTGATCCTCATTTTCACCATAAAAAATTTTTCAGCGATGAGGTTCATTTCTAGTTGAAATGGGTACGTCTACAAGCAAAATTACTACTATACATTCAGAGTGAAGAATATTCATAAATAATCATTGCCGTTGCATTAAAAAAATGTTATGGTTTAGTGGAATTATTAATCGATATTTCTCCCAATAGAGAGCGCTGTAGATCCATTATTACCGATTTTTATATTCTTCAATTGAATGTCATTACTGTGGAAGAGCTGTGGTTCCAAGGGATTGGCACAACATGCCATACAGCGCGCGTCATAATCAGTTGATTAAAGAAAACCTTTGATGATTGCATAATTTTGACTCATCGACATGTGAACTGACATCCAAGATCGTGTGGATCGCCTTCGAATTGTCTTCAATATCCAATTTAAGGCGAAACAACCTTTTTTGGTATCCTTCGAGAACTTCTTAATCGATTTCAACATTAACCGATGGTATTCCATCACAAAAGCTCTCAGTTTGACTATTTTTCGATGTTAAGGGACTCCCTGGGCGAGGTTCGCCTCCTACTCATTCTTGGCCAGATTGTTCTCAGTCATTGGTTTACTGCCATACTTCGTATATAGCGTGGTTTCTGGAGCAAAAAAATATTTCCATTTCTTGAGAAGCAGCAGTAAATCACACCCTTTTGGTTATTTCTACATCCTAACATCCTAACTCAATGTAAAAACCATTATTTTGTGGTTATCCATAGCCATCAAGATTCTCCATAACCACCATCAACTCTTTAGGGGCATGGCTCAAAAGGAGAAGAGTAAGTGTGATTTAGCAAAAATGTGCTCACCTCACGTTTACTTTATTCCAATAACAGGTCCCTAATATAACTCTAAATATCAGTAATATTCTACAAATATCAAAATAGGTAAGTTTAAATTCTTTTTATTTTCAAATAAAAAAAAGAAAAACTCCTTTTTTAAAAGGACTAAATAATAATCAAGCAACATTTTCAACTATACAATACAGTTCTGAAACTGATATGAACTTACGGACTCGAACTTTGGGGTTCGACTAAGCATTCCAATTCCTATCGAATTCAAACCCGTCAATCTCAAATTCTTTGAAAAATTGCCAATTTGCTCTTTTTCTATTCTATCATCCAAATTTTTTAGGCCCAAAAAATTTGTTTATTTCCATCCTTTCTTGTCAAAGGATTAGCATAAAATGCATTTAAAGTAGGAAAAGTCTCGGAATTTCTCAAATTTAATAAATAACTTTTTTTTTTAGAAAACATCGATTGGTACTTTCCCCTCATGTCTTCACAGCTCTACGAGGTCTGTTTAATAAGTATAACAAATTTTGAATTTACGCGGGTTACGTACATTTGATTTTCGATTTTTTGGTGCGTTATATTGGTACTCATGTATCTCACTAATGCCGACAGGTTCGGACATTTTGAATGTTCAGTTACTTTTTGACAGCTGCTTTGCTTGCAGGTGTTTTGGCTCGTCTTCGATTTTTGCCCATTCGAAAAAATAGATTAAAGAATCTGTATCAAATTAATTGCGCGGACGCATTCAGAATGTTAACTGTGACATATGGTGAAGCTACCTTGGACCGAAGCAACGTTTATCGGTGGTACAAAATGTTCTCAGAGGGCCGAGAAGATGTGAACGATGAAAAGCGTGCCGGACGCCCAACAGACGAAAACATTGATGAAGTGAAGAAAACAGTATTGGCCAATCGTCGAATCACCAATCGTTAGAGAAGATGCTGAGGACTTAAATATATCGATTGGGTCGTGCCATTCGATTTTTACCAATGATTTGTGCGTGAGACGGGTCGCCGCGAAATTCGTACCAAAATTGTTCAAATTCGACCAAAAACAGCATCACATTAACATTGCTAAGGAGCTGTTGTCTGTCCGCGACGACCCATATTTGCTCCAGAGGGTCATAACTGGTGACGAATCATGAATTTATGGCTATGATGTGGAAACCAAAGCTCAATCATCCCAATGGTAGCTGTCGTACGAGCCAAGCCGGAAAAACCGCACTAAGTTCGGCCGAATGTGAAGGCTTTACTTACAGTTTTCTTCGATTGCAGGGGCGTAGTTCATCACGAGTTCTTGCCACAAGGTACAACGGTCAATAAGGAATATTACCTGCAAGTTATGCGTAAGTTTTGTGAAGCAGTCCTCCAGAAACGTCCGGATTTGTGGAAGAACAAAAATTGGCTTTTGCACCGTGATCAAAATCTTATTCCAAAAGAACCTGCAATTGATGGTCCTCAATCTTCATAGGGAGATTTTCACGCTTCTTGTCCCACAAGTCAAAATTTCCATCTTTGAAACTACGAAACCAATCCCGGCACGTTGTTTCCGATAAAGCACTCTCACCATAGGCCTCCATAATCATTCGATACGATTCGGCAGCCGATTTCTTCAAATTGAATCAGAAAAGTGGAGCTTCCCGCATATGCTGTTTTTCTGGCACAAAACTAGACATGATTCCAAAAAGGAAAAATGTATGTTGTTGTACGAAATTGCTGACAATGTACACTGATTAATGTTGATAGATGTCAAACTCATAAAAAAAAAATACTGCGTGCCCATGGTAGCTTAATACGCTCACTCACGCCATCTATGACCAAACGGCGGATTTAAGCTTATACCCCTGGTAGTATTTCGTAAAAGTTTAGATCTAAAAATGTAGATTTCAACAAAAAAAAAGCTAAATTAAAAAGAAAGATTAAAAATCTAATAACATAGAAATGGACATATTGAAAATTTTCAGAAAATTTCACATTTTCGAATAACTTTTCACTTTTTTTTTAAATAATAAATAAATATTTACCATATGGCTGCTCGCAAGATTCGATTCTTTTTAATTCATACATTATGACTTTTTCATACTACAATGTGGCTATACGTATTATTTAAAAATTATTGATTTGAAAATAATCTAAAGTTTAAAAATTACCTGTGTAAATATGATCTTATACCAAGTCTTATAAGTGTCAAATCGCATGATCTTAGATGCCAATTAGAAGCTAATTGATAAGAAGTTATTGCCCAATAAAGCCAAAGTTTATCACATTATGTAGCTTATTTTATACTCTTACTAAAACAAAAATATATTATATATAGGCTAAATTAAAATCTTAAAGTTCAGGGAAACGAGATAAAGTCACTTATCATACGGCCATAGTACTCGGAATTGATGATAACGGTCGCTTCTTCCTCATTTATAAAGAAATTCAAGCCATTCACACTTTCATACTGAAATTCACACCCGACAGTTCCTTCTTACAAATACAACGTCATTTTAAAAGTCAATTGTGTTTTTTTTTATAGCCTCATATACAAGGTCTGTACAAAAAGTATTGCGAATTTTGAGTTTCCGTGGCCTAATGTTGGTACTTATGTCTCTCACTTATGCCGACAATTTCGGCCATTTTGAATATTCAGTTAATTTTTGACAGCTGCTTTGCTTGCACGTGTTTTCGATCGTCTTCGATTTTTGCTCAATTTCGACCAAAAACAGCATCACAGCTGTTGAACTCTGTCTGCGACGACCCAAATTTGCCCCAGAGGGTCATAACTAGTGACGAAGCATGGGTTTATGATTATGACGTAGACACCAAAGCTCAATCATCCCAATGGAAGCTACCGCATGAGCCAAGACCGAAAAAAGCGCGACAAGTTCGGTCGAATGTTAAGGTTTTGCTTACAGTTTTCTTCGATTGCAGGGGTTGTTTTTGGACAAAAATTAACTTTTTGTCCAAAAACAACACACTAATAACGCCGCAGCCACCGTATTCCCCAGATCTGCCCCCTGTGATTTTTTCTTGTTCCCGAAACTGAAGAGCCCCATGAAAGGACGACGCTACGCTACGATTGAGGAGATAAAGACAGCATCGAAGGAGGAGCTGAACAAGATCACAAAAAATGATTTTTTGAAGTGCTTCAAGGATTGGAAAAAAACGTTGGCACAAGTGTAAATTATCTGGTGGGGATTACTTTAGAGGGGACAAAATAGATATTCACGAAAAAATAAATAATTTTTGAAAAAAAACACAAAATTCGGAATACTTTTTAAACAGACCTCGTATATTATTGGGCAAAAAATCTACTTGTCAAAAAATGTACACTATATAGATTATAGATACTATTAAAACTTAAAGAAAAATATCTAAAAAAAAATTCAAAAATTAAAAAAAAAATCACCCTTATAGTTTAGTGTTAAAAGGAAAAATATGGAAACAATTCGAAAGAAGCTTAATTTTAATAAAATGTTCATAAATTATTTAAAATATCTTCGAAGCCAATAGATAAAATTTGAATTTATTTCAAAATAACCAAGAAGTCCCTCCTCATCGTAGTTGAAAAATCTAATAAAATAAAAATTATGAAATTATTATTTCGATAAAAATTTCTTGTATTTATAAGATGAAAAAAAACAACCATATTTTCTACTTAAAAGCTATAATTTTTTTTTGACAATTTAACAAAAATCAAAATACCTTAAGAAATATTTAAAAATAGATTTAAAAAAAAAAAACTACAAACAAATTAATATATATTTTTTTTTCAAAATTTATACCAAATGATTTATTCTCTAAATTTTTGTTCATACAAAATACTACCCATTCTGATAGGACTTCAATAAAAAAAAAATATATATAAAAATAATAAAAAAAAACCTAAACTATCGAAACCATTCAGAAAAATCCTTTTTTCCAGAATATAAATTGAATTTTTATTCATATTTTCTTCGAAAAAATTCTAAATTGTTTGTATTGATTTTATTTTATATCAATTCTATCATGTGAATATTATTTAAATATATTTTCATATATGTTATGGTATTCTATATTGTTGATTTTATTTGTTTTCAATGTTATAAAAGTGCTATTAGATTATATATAGTATTTGAGATATTAAAATGGATTGAAAAATATTTTATTTGAAAAATCTGAATCATGAATCAATAAAAATAAAAATAATCTATTATTATACTTATAGTATAATTTATATGAATAGAATAAATCAATAAATAATATATTATTTTATTTTATTTTATTTTATTTATTTTTTTTGAATGAAAATACTAAATAAATTTCCAGATATACTTTTTATAATATAGAGTAAAATATATTGTTTTTGTTTGTTTAAAAGAGTATAAAAATTTTATAACAGCTATAAAGGGAGTTGTATTTTGGGAATTAAGTGTGATATCATTTACATAATTTATTATTGATATTATTTGCAATTTATTTGAATATATTTAGATGATAATTTTCAATATTGCATTTAGAAAATCAATAAATAATATTTATTTTTAAATATTCTTTCGACAGTATTGTACACTATTTACCATAATACTCGTTGATATTTTGTATTTTAATAATTAATAATAATTGAATTTATTTGTTTTTTCCCCCTTAAAATAGTTTTGAGCTTTTTCTTAGTAGTTCAATTTTAAATGCACCAATAGAAAAAATGTTATTTTCGTATACTTTGAAATAAATTCATAAACTTTTAAACGAATTTAATATTGGGTTTGCGCATTTTCATAACAGATGGCGTTTCTTTGTTTTTGGAAGATTTGCAACTATGTTATTGATATGTCATTTAACAGCTTATAGTTTAAGTTTCATTTATGAAAAATTGTATTAATTTTGTTTATTTTTTACGGATTTTACGACAAGTCATATTTTATTGTTTTACTTCCTTATGAGGAAGAACCCGCGTTATACAGGGTGGACCATTAAGAAGGTACATTTAAACTATGTTTTTTCAAATTTCCGGTTTTATTAAAAGGACTGAACCTTGCAATTTAAGAATGAAACACAACATCATCATTTAAATGACTGCCACGGCTGGCCTTACAGTACCCCATTTGCTCGACCTAATTTTTCAGTACATTTTCGATTGTCTAGGCCTGTATCTCTTCAATGGCAACTTTGATTTCGTGTTTTAAGGCCTTAATTGTCTCTGGATAGCTTGCGTAACATTTATCCTTAACGGTTCCCCACAGAAAATAATCCAACGGGCTCAAATCACAACTCCGAGGCGGCCAATTGACATCAGACTTTCGGCTGATTATTCGGTTTTCGAAAGCAGTGCCCAAAAGTTGGATTGTTACGTTGGCTGTGTGGCAAGTGGCCCCGTTCTGTTGAAACTAAATGTCATCCATGCTATTCTCTTCACCTTTTGAAAACAAAAATTCGTTGAGCATGCGACGATAGCGCTCACCATTGACCGTAATGGCAGCACCTTCATAGTTTTCGAAGAAAAACGGGCCAATGATGCCCCCACTCCAAAATCCGCACCAAACAGTGACTCGTTGTGGATGCATCGGCTTCTCCATGGTGACGTATGGATTTTCTGAGCCCCAGATGCGACACTTTTGTTTGTTGACATACCCACCGAGGTGGCAATGGGCCTCATTCGAAAAGATGCTATTTCAGTAAAAATGCTCATCTTCGGCCAATTGATCTTGAGCCCATTCTGCAAACCGAAAACGCATCGGATGGTCATGCGGCTTTCATACCGAGGTCTTTGTACAAAATCCTCAACAGAGAAGTGCGAGAAATGTTCAATTCCTGAGACCAGTGCCGAGTTGATGTTGATGGATGATCACTGACATTTTCAGCAACGGCGGCAATATTCTCGGTCGTAACCAACAAACCGTCTTAGAGCGGGAACGAGTTGCTTTGGCAACCAACAAACTAGTTTCGCGAACTTGCTTTAAGAATTTGCCCACCAATTCACATGATGGCATTCGATCTTTACACATTTTTTTTTAAATTTCTCACAGTTTGGGTTGAAGACTCACCATTTTGGAAGTAAGTTCTCAATATTTCCCATTTTTGTTCCAGCGTATTGATTACGATTTCGTAAAATTCTGACTTTCAACTAACAATCTGTCAATTCGTGTTGACATTTAACATTCTAGTACTTCAAATAAATAGTAGTTGAAAATGGAACCGCTAGATGGACCACCCTATACATGTGAAAAGTTGCGTAAAGTTTATGGTCACAATGCGCTACAAAAGCGTTAGTGCCAGCGATTATTCACAAAATTCCGTGCTCATGACTTTGATCTCAACGAAGCTCCTCGGACTGAAAGGAAAACCATGATTGATGATGATGAAATAAAGACATTAATTGTGTCTAACCAGTAATAATCTTAATCTGAAGAAGATGAGATACATAAACAAGGTTGAGATTTGGATTCGTCATGAACTTAAAGACGTTTTTTTGACGGCATGCATAAATATCTGCGTCATGTTCATTAAACGTGAGGAAAACTATTCTTTTGTGTTTGATAAAGTTTGGAGATGAGAAGTGGAGCACAAACGGAAAGTTTTCGGCGCAAGGTCAGGCGAGTATGGGAGGTATGGTAGCTTCAAAAAAATAGTATGGTGATCCGTCTTAAACGACATCGAAAGCGGACATTTATCAGAGGAAAATTATGCTTTCTACTAAGGAATCAAACCCTCGATTGAGATCTGTACTGTCGGTAATTGCACAGTTCGAACGAATCTATCACCCAGAAAAGTATGGAGTCCGTTAGTCATAAAGGAATTGAGACTTTCACTTGGTTCGCTCTCTTAAAAACTCCTTCAATTCATACAAGGCTATAAATTAGCACCTCCTTGTTCACTTCTAGAAAGGTCCTTCTATAAATAAGGAAATAATCAAGCTAACTACAATAGGAAAAAAGAGTATCGAGCAAAATGGGTAATACGAGGTCTGTTCAAAAAGTGTCGCTAATTTTGAATTTCCGCGGGTTACGTAAATTCGATTTTTTTGTGGCGTTACATTGTTTCTCATGTCTCTCATTTATGCCAAAAAGTTCGGCCATTTTGAATGTTCAGTTAATTTTTGACAGCTGCTTTGCTTGCACGTGTTTTGGCTCGTCTTCGATTTTTGCCCATTCCAAAAAATTGATCAAAGAATCTGTAACAAATTTTGTGTGAAAAACAAAATTAATTGCGCGGACGCATTCCAAATATTGGCTGTGGTATATAATGAAGCTACCTTGAACCGAAATAACGTTTATCGGTGGTACAAAATGTTCTCAGACGGCCGAGGGCGAAGTTCGGTGGAATGTGAAGGTTTTGCTTACAGTTTTCTTCGATTGCAGGGACGTGGTGTATCATGAGTTCTTGCCACAGGGTAGAACGGTCAATAAGGAATATTACCTGCAAGTTATGTGCAAGTTGCGCGAAGCAATCCTCCAGAACCGTCCGGATTTGTGGAAGAACAAAAATTGGCTTTTGCACCATAATAACACCCCTGCTCACGCAACGTTGCTTTTGGGCGAATTTTTTGCTAAAAATAACACACTAATAATGCCGCAAACAAAACGATTTTTTAAAGTGCTTAGAGGATTGGAAAAAATGTTGGCACAAGTATTTAATATATGGTGAGGATTACGTTGAAGGGGATAAAATAGATATTCATGAATAAATAAATAAGTAATTCGCGATACTTTTTGAACGGACTTCGTACATCATTGATTGATCTTTGTTCTTTTTATATAAATAAAAATACTTTTTAAAAAGCAAAAAAAATTATGGTAAAATCTCTGTTCACGTGGATGCTTTTGTATATTTTTTTTCATTTTTAAGTTACATATAATATTTATTGGAAAAAAAACAACTATTGACAATTTAAGTTTATTAAGTAATTTGAAATTGTTTAAAAATAAAAATAATTGTTCTCTTATTGCAACTTATCGTGGACTTTTTCTTATTTATGTTCTAGTGTGCTAGACATATACTATGGAAAGTTTTGGTTACAATATTTCTTTGCATTATGTTCGCGTACCAGTATGAATTGAAGCTGTTGGACCATCGCAAATGCCGTGAATTTACAAATTATTCACGAGCAACCTCTATATTCCGAAAATTTGGAAGCAGTTGCCATTACTGTCAATGGCGAATACTATAGATCGATGCGATGATAATGATCTGAATTGGATAATATTAATTTAGACGTACCCAATCGATTAATTGCAGAAAAAATTTTGGCGAGTCCATAATTTCAGAAAGTCCAGATGTGCAATGGCCTCCAAGAAGTTGTGATTTAATACCTGTGGACTTCTTCTTGTGGGATTGGACAATAATCAATTTTAATGTAACCATTGAATATTGTTCTTTCTAATCGATCCTTCGGTAAATTAAACCACTCTTCCTTATTATTAATCGTAATTGTAAATATTATTTCTAAATACAGTATTGTTTTACACTTTCTTCGAAAACTTTTATCAGGTGTATAAGCTTCAATCCGCTGTTTTTTAATCAAAAAAATATATTTTTTTATAGAAAGCAAAAACAATTTTATCAAAAGTACTTTTTTCCCATCTCTCGGGGAATTTGTCGCTAGCTACACATTTTTCCCATCTCTCGGGCAATTTGTGGATACCACGCCAAAAAAATTCCTTCTCTTTAGAGGCAAACCACTCATCAAGCCATTTTCGGACGTCTTCGTAAGAATCGTGGCCCATCGACGAAAATAGGTGGTAGTGGGAAGTGGCCAGGTCTGGTGAATAAGCGAGGTGAGGTAGTACCTCCCAGTGGAGTGTCTCCAAGTAGTTTCGGACAATTTTTGACGTGTGCGATGGGGCGTTGTCATGGAGGAAAATCAGCTTGTCATGTCTTTGTTGATAATCCGTCCTTTTTTCACGCATAGCTCGGTATAATTTGATTAGTTGTTGGTGGTAGCGGTGGGCATTGACAGTTTCACCAGGTTTCAACATCTCATAGTAGACGATATCCTGCTGATCCCACCAAACGCTGTTGATGGTTGGCCGGAATGGCAAGATGTTGATGGTTGGTCGGGATCAACCCACGATTTCTTGCATTTAGGATTGTCGAAATATATCCACTTTTCATCGCCTGTCACAATCCGATGCAGGAATGACTTTCTTTTTTGTCTGGCGAGCAAGATTTCGCATGTATTTTGGCGTCGCTCCATCTGCCTATCGTTCAATTCATGCGGCACCCATTTTCTGATCTATTCAATCTTCCCCATGGTACGCAGACGCATGGAAATGACAGGTTGAGTAACACCCAATTACTCCGCGTATTCGTCCAAAAGAGCCTGCTGGTCCTGATGGTCCTCAACCTTAATAGGCCGATTTTCACGCTTCTTGCCCCACAAGTCAAAATTTCCGATAAAGCACTGTCACCATAGGCCTCCATAAGCATTCGATGCGATTCGGCAGCCGATTTCTTCAAATTGAATCAGAAAAGCAGAGCTTCCCACGCATGCTCTTTTTTTGGCACAAAACTAGACATGATTCCAAAAAGGAAAAATGTATGTTGTTGTACGAAATTGATGACAATGAGCACTGATTAATGTTGACAGATGTCAAACTCATAAAAAAAAAGTATGGCGTGCCTATGGTAGCTTAATACGTTCACTCACGCCATCTATGACCAAACAGGGGATTTAAGATTATACATTTTAAGCTTACACAAGAAATTATAATAAAATATAAGTAAACCGTTAAACTATTATAGTTTATACCTAAAGACGGGCATTGTGGGACAAAAGTTATTGAAAGACGTTGGAAGGATACGCAAGTTAAAAAATTTTAGGCGCTTTCTACTCTGGGACAATCTGCTTTTATAAATAAACTTAAAAAAAAATTAATTAACTTCTTTAAATAAATAATTAAATGTAGAAAATTCAAAATAATTATTTATTTCATTTCGCTTAAAATCTTTTCTTTTACTACAGTCTAAGGATATGCAATACGACCACACCAAAGAGCTTTTTTCCGTTGTAAATAAATGCCAAATGCCAGGGTTCAGTTTGATGGCAATTACGTACATTCTCTTCCGTACTCAAGTTACAACAGTAACTTTTTCGAATTTTTTATATTTTTTTTAAATTTAGCCTCAGTAAAAATTAAATAACCTTTTCCATATTTAAACATATTATACGATATTTGTTCCTTAAAACAAATCGTTGTAATTTTATATTTTTTGGTAGAGAAAATGTTTGCAAAGAATTTATTAGTTTTATAAGAAATTCGAGCATTGATAGATAAGAAAAGTATGCCAAGAAAAGTTCATTTCAAATCAAAAAAAAACAATTGCAATACTTTTAGCCAAAAGCTAAAGGAATAAGAACGAAAAA
Organism: Atherix ibis; assembly: GCA_958298945.1. Classification (NCBI taxonomy): domain Eukaryota; kingdom Metazoa; phylum Arthropoda; class Insecta; order Diptera; family Athericidae; genus Atherix; species Atherix ibis. Next base: position 5,210,494 of record OY282610.1, read on the forward strand.
AAAACAATTAAATAATATAAACAACATGAAAACGAAATAAGAATAAATTTACGAACAATCTTTTTTTTTCTGAAAATTTCCACTTAAAAACAATATGAAAAAGTTGCTGACTTTTCAGTCCAGTTTGGAATGACATGGTTTCGGTAAGATTCGATGTTGGAAATTTTCTGTGTTTTTGTTAAACGAAATTTTATTATAGCGCGGCCCACTAGTTTATTCCCATGAGCAGAAAGTTTTTCGAATGCAACCCTGGCTAAGGTGAAAGAAAGAATTTCGAAAAAGAAAATTCGATTGTCGAAAGTGTATAATCGTTCTTGTTTAAAAACTGCTAGACGATCTTGTACAATCATTTCAAAGAACGAGGCGATTGTGTTAGTATTTCACTATACAATTGAGGTTTTTGTTTCAAAAGGTTCCGAAATTTTAGCTTGACGAAACTTAGGCAATTGAATTGTTCTATAGTTTCCAGAGCTGCAAAGCTTTGAATCTGGTGACTAAACTTATCCAAATAGAGAACATTTCTTCTTGAATAACTTTTCAGAAAGCAAGCATCGTCAACTAGTGACAAAAATAAAAATAGAAAAGTCGAAGCGGAAAATATAGAAAGACTTTGGGAAACTTTTACCTAACGAGGATTGCTTAAGGACAAATTCGCAAATATACCACAGAAAGCCAGACGAATGGACTAAGGAATGGCGTCAGCCTGATGTCGAGTTAGTTATGAAATTTCGATTCAACTTTTATTAGAGAAACTTTTTCGTACAATTTTCCATGGGAATATGTATTTTTAATACAGATTTTTGGATCTATATTATGATTATTTCTATTTTTTAGAATATATTTTTCTATTTGAAATTTAACAACTTTTCCTTATTTAGGTATCATAATTCTTTTCGATTGTTTTTTGTGCAAAAATTTTTTCATATTCATTTTTATTTAGATAAAAATTCAAATTTAAAAGAGTTTTTTTTATTGTTATTTTTTATATATAAAAACAAAAATTTATCGTCAATTTTCGTATATTAAAATGGATTAAACAGAAATAATTTTAAGGATCAATAAATTAAAACTAGTGGCCAGAAATAATAATAATTCTAGTAAATATTTTTAACAATAATTTTCATCATAAACTTTTATTTTTCTCATTAAATATATTTTGATTTTAAATAATTTTAGAAAAAAAAATAAAGTTTTAGTAAAAATGTTTAAGTAACAAAATATATTCCGCAAAAATCTTATCAGTAAAAAAATATTTTCAGTAATAAAAATTTTAGTAAAAATCTTTACTGTTGAAAATTTTGAGTGAAAATTTGCAGTAGAAATTTTGAGTGAAAATTTTCAGTAGAAATTTTGAGTAAAAATGTTCAGTAAAAATGTTCAGTAAAAATTTTCAGTAAAAATTTTCAGTAAAAATTTTCAGTAAAAATTTTCAGTAAAAATTTTCAGTAAAAATTTTCAGTAAAAATTTTCAGTAAAAATTTTCAGTAAAAATTTTCAGTAAAAATTTTCAGTAAAAATTTTCAGTAAAAATTTTCAGTAAAAATTTTCAGTAAAAATTTTCAGTAAAAATTTTCAGTAAAAATTTTCAGTAAAAATTTTCAGTAAAAATTTTCAGTAAAAATTTTCAGTAAAAATTTTCAGTAAAAATTTTCAGTAAAAATTTTCAGTAAAAATTTTCAGTAAAAATTTTCAGTAAAAATTTTCAGTAAAAATTTTCAGTAAAAATTTTCAGTAAAAATTTTCAGTAAAAATTTTCAGTAAAAATTTTCAGTAAAAATTTTCAGTAAAAATTTTCAGTAAAAATTTTCAGTAAAAATTTTCAGTAAAAATTTTCAGTAAAAATTTTCAGTAAAAATTTTCAGTAAAAATTTTCAGTAAAAATTTTCAGTAAAAATTTTCAGTAAAAATTTTCAGTAAAAATTTTCAGTAAAAATTTTCAGTAAAAATTTTCAGTAAAAATTTTCAGTAAAAATTTTCAGTAAAAATTTTCAGTAAAAATTTTCAGTAAAAATTTTCAGTAAAAATTTTCAGTAAAAATTTTCAGTAAAAATTTTCAGTAAAAATTTTCAGTAAAAATTTTCAGTAAAAATTTTCAGTAAAAATTTTCAGTAAAAATTTTCAGTAAAAATTTTCAGTAAAAATTTTCAGTAAAAATTTTCAGTAAAAATTTTCAGTAAAAATTTTCAGTAAAAATTTTCAGTAAAAATTTTCAGTAAAAATTTTCAGTAAAAATTTTCAGTAAAAATTTTCAGAAAACATTTTCAGTAGGAATTTCCAGTAATAATTTTTAGCAAACATTTTCAGTAAGAATTTTCAATAGAAATACTTTTAGTAAAAATATTTTAGTAAAAGATGTTTGGTAAAAATAAATTAATGGTAAAAATGTTCAGTAAAAATTTTCAGTAAGAATTTTCAGTAATAATTTTTAGTAAAAATGTTCAGTAAGAATTTTCAATAAAAATATTTTTAGTAAAAATATTTTAGTAAAAGATGTTTGGTAAAAATAAATAAATGGTAAAAATGTTCAGTAAAAATTTTCAGTAAGAATTTTCAGTAATAATTTTTAGTAAAAATTTTCAGTAAGAATTTTCAATAGAAATATTTTTAGTAAAAATATTTTAGTAAAAGATGTTTAGTAAAAATAAATATAAAGTAAAAATTACTTTACTAAAAGAAATGATTTCAGGAGACAAAAATAAAAAGTAAAATTATTTTCAGTTAAAAAAGTATTTTCAGTAAAAATAATTTCAGTAAAATTATTTCTTTAGTAATTTATACCCAGAATTTTAAGTCAAGAGAAAATATTTCAATAAAAGATTTCCTTAAAAATTTAAATCAATTTTGCTATAAACTTTTAGTGCTGAACTCAATTTTAAAATTAGATAAAATAATGGAGATTTGTCTGGAAATTTTCTGCTATTTGCATAAATTATTTATTTTTATTGAATGTTTTCATAAATATTGTTTTACAAAGAAATATTTTTTAGATCCTGTACGTTTATTCTAAAATAGTAAATTTTATTTTCGTGGGAAAATGTTCAAATTTTAATTAACGAAACAATATTTGAATGTTTTTTTATTTAATTATTTATATTCAAGTAAATTTAAATATTTTTGATATAAAAGTCAAATTGCCATACGCTCTTATGCACGAATGAAGTGTGGGAGTATTAATAATAAATTGATATGGTTTAGAGAATAACAGAGTTCACGGTGCTCTGGCTATGTAATTAAGATCAATGGATGACATATACCATAAATTGGGTTGTAATAGCAATTACTGGTGTTATGTTTACCCTTGAGCAGATGATATTAAATTTGTTGTACAGCAGGGTGAGTATAGTAGATAGTTCTGTTTGGGAAACTTTCTGCTGATGATGCCTAATTCACTGGTGAAGATTGATAACACTCGTAAAGGTATGCTAATGAGATACCACTTTGTAATGATTAAAATGAAAATTATAAAATAGCCACCGGCTATGAAAGAAAGAGAAAAGTCACCAAGAAGTGAAACTCTTTAAATTAATTAATAAAATCGAATGAGTTAATGGTTATTCCAACTGTTATGCCATAGATTTCGCTTATTCTGATGGAATCGGATCATAATCAGAAAAGGGTTCGCAGATATTTCATCACTTATCCTTCAGCAAATGTGTCCTTTCTATCTGTTTTGCGGTATTTTTTTTTTACTCTAAATTTTCCTTTTTCATTTAACTTTCGATGTACACTAATTAAAGATTATTTGTAATAATGAAGCTTACGATTTTTAACAATAATTATCCCAGAGGGTAAATATAGCACGAATTGAAAAAGTTTTGCATTTTTAAACTTGAACAGTTAGTGTTTGTTGTCTTGTTTGTATTTGAATTAGTTTATAAAAGTTTTGATATATTAATTAATTAATGAGTAAAATTTCATATCATTAAATTATATTACTGGAATAGTGAAATTTTCTGAACAGGAATGGTACCACATCGGAACAGAGTGTCCTTCAGTAGTCTTATTAAAAATTCTGAATGTCTTCCATTAAACGCTAATGTCTACTATTTTTTCTAGTCAATTATTCCCTTAGGTTGATGTGATTCGATATACATAAATGGGTTCTGAAAATAAATATTGAAGTTCTTTATCTTTTTCAATATTTCTTTAGCTGAAGTAATTAGAAGCGCAAATTTTAACAGAAAATATTACTCATTTAATGAAGGCATCAAAATGAATCCGAGCACCACTTGTTATTTGATTTATTTCATAGTACAAATGGCCAAATGGTTCAGAAATTTTAAGCGGAAAATATCACAATGGGTTACGATTAATTAAAGGCTATAAATCAGAGGGTAAACTTTTCTTCTATAATATATAAACTTTGCGAGAAAATTTTCTATTTAATAATTTCCAGTACATTTTCATTATTTCTTAATAGAATATCGAATTTCAACCGTTCCCTTCAGAAAATTTGCCGTTTACTCTTCTTTGTTCGCCTCAAATAAATTTTTTTTTAAAATCTACAAAAATATCTAATCAAGTATTTTAATAAAAAAATATTCTTAAAAACATTTTCCAAAAAAAAATTACATATAAAATTCCATATTAGACAATTATTTATAGAAGGAAATTTTCGCTCAAATTATTTAGAAAAATCATAAACAAACTCTTCACTGGATTCTTTGAAAACATTTTCAAAATTTTCAGTCGAAATTTACGGTCAAAATTTTGAGTAAACAATTTTCAGGACTTCTCCTTAAATTTGTGAGTTTAAATTTTCAGTAGAAATTTTGAGTGAAAATTTTCAGTAGAAATTTTAAGTGAATATTGTCAGAAGAAATTTTAAGTGAATATTTTCAGTAGAAATTTTAAGTGAATATTTTCAGTAGAAATTTTAAGTGAATATTTTCAGTAGAAATTTTAAGTGAAAGTTTTGATTAAAATTATTTTTGTAAAATTATTTTCAATAAAATTATTTGCAGTAAAATTATTTTCAGTAAAAATTTACAGTAAAATTACTTTCAGCAAAAATTTGCAGTAAAATTATTTTCAGTAAAACTTTTCAGTAAAATTATTTTCAGTAAAAATTTGCAGAAAAATTATTTCCAGTAAAAATTTGCAGGAAAATTATTTTCAGTAAAAATTTGCAGTTAAATTATTTGCAGTAAAAATTTGCAGTAAAATTATTTTTTGTAAAAATGTTTAATTAAAATTTTTCAGTAAAAATTTGCAGAAAAATATTTTCAGTAAAAATTTGCAGTAAAATTATTTTCATTAAAATTATTTGCAGTAAAACTTTTCAGTGAAATCTTTTCAGTAAAACTTTTCATTAAAACTTTTCAGTAAAATTATTACCAGTAAAAATTTGCAGTAAAATTATTTGCAGTAAAAATTTGCAGTAAAATTATTTTCAATAAAAATTTTCAATAAAAAATTTTCAGTAAAAATTTTCAGAAAAATTATTTTCAATAAAAATTTGCAGTAAAATTATTTGCAGTAAAAATTTGCAGTAAAATTTTTGTCAGTAAATCTTTTCAGTAAAAATTTGGAATAAAATAATTTTCAGTAAAAATTTGCAGTAAAATTATTTGCAGTAAAAATTTTCAGTAAAATTATTTGCAGTAAAACTTTTCAGTAAAATCTTTTCAGTAAAACTTTTCAGTAAAAATTTTCAGAAAAATTATTTTCAGTAAAAATTTGCAGTAAAATTATTTGCAGTAAAAATTTTCAGTAAAATTTTTGTCAGTAAATCTTTTCAGTAAAAATTTGGAATAAAATAATTTTCAGTAAAAATTTGCAGTAAAATTATTTGTAGTAAAATTATTTGCAGTAAAAATTTGCAGTAAAATTATTTTCATTAAAATTATTTGCAGTAAAATTATTTTCTGTAAAAATTTGCAGTGAAATTATTTGCAGTAAAATTATTTTCTGTAAAAAATTTTAATCAAAATTTTTCTGTAAAAATTTGCAGAAAAATTATTTTCAGTAAAAATTTGCAGTAAAATTATTAGCAGTCAAAATGTGCACAAAAATTATTTTCAGTAAAAATTTTCAATAAAAATTTTTCAGTAAAAATTTTCAGAAAAATTATTTTTAGTATAAATTTGTAGTAAAATTATTTGCAGTAAAAATTTGCAGTAAAATTATTTTCTGTAAAAATTTTTAATCAAAATTTTTCAGTAAAAATTTACAATAAAATTATTTTCAGTAAAAATTTGCAGTAAAATTATTTGCAGTAAAAATTTGCAATAAAATTATTTTCAGTAAAAATTTGCAGTAAAATTATTTGCAGTAAAAATTTGCAATAAAATTATTTTCAGTAAAATCTTTTTAGTCAAACTTTTCAGTAAAAATTTGCAATTAAATAATTTTCAGTAAAAACTTGCAGTAAAATTATTTTCAGTAAAAATGTTCAGTCAAATTGTTCAGTAGAAATTTTGAGTGAATATTTCAGTAGGAATTTTTCGTGCAAATTTTCAGTAGAAATTTGCAGTAAAATTATTTGCAGTAAAAATTTACAATAAAATTATTTTCAGTAAAAATTTGCAGTAAAATTATTTGCAGTAAAAATTTGCAATAAAATTATTTTCAGTAAAATCTTTTCAGTCAAACTTTTCAGTAAAAATTTGCAATTAAATAATTTTCAGTAAAAACTTGCAGTAAAATTATTTTCAGTAAAAATGTTCAGTCAAATTTTTCAGTAGAAATTTTGAGTGAATATTTCAGTAGGAATTTTTCGTGCAAATTTTCAGTAGAAATTTTGAATGAAAATTTTCAATAGAATTTTTGAGTGAAAATGGTCAGGACTTAATTTTCCATAAATCTATATGATTCGACACCAGATAACTATCAAAAAATTATGTAGTATCTCTTTAATAAAAAATTGTCATGCTTTGTTCAAAGCAGGCACTACCAACGAAAACAAAAACGCTCGATTTGTATGGACTTTCGTTTGATAATTTTGATTATTATTTTTATCGGATTCTTAAAAATAGTAAATGATTACAAAATAACGTCTGACTCAATTTATTTATTCATTTTCATAATTACAACATAAAAGTGGCAAGTCCAGTTGTGGTAGGGTTTCTGATATTTATTTGCATTGTTATCATTTTTATCACATAAACTTTTGTATGTTTCAGTAAACTTTTAGATGACGGCAAATAGTACAATAAAGTAAATAGACAATATTAGTCAGTATAAAAGCTGGACTATCTTTCCTCATGGATTCATAACGGACGCAGTAAAATGAAATATAAACGATGATAAAAATAATATCACACAACAGAGGACACTATTAAAGAGGGCGGTCCGGCCCGAACGGTTATTAGATGTGATGGGCAAATGTCAAAATCCATATAAAATGAGAAGCAATCCTGCTCACCCTTGAGTGTTTTCTGTTTTTCATGTTAAAAAGCACGCTCGGTTGAAACCTCTCAATTAAGTAACATGTCGGAATTTTTTTTACATGTACCCGTGCTGGTGCTCGTGCTCGTATATCGAAGAGATAAAATCAAAAAGTTCTGCGTCAAGAGGATAATCAAATCAAACTCAAGGAAACGTGATGGAAACGTTTTCATAATCTTCGGTTCTTCTTGTTGTTACTTAAAGACAACAACAAAACGTCAACTCACTGTCACATTTGCACTCATTCCATTCTAACATAAATCCTTCCCTTTCCATTTTGGGGATAACTTTTTAGAATGTCTTTTAAGATTTGCAGGATATGCCCACATTTTAGGAAGTATGGTCGTATCCTTCCACTTACTTAATCGTTCAAGTTCACGGAATAAATTCAAAACATGCTGTGAAAAATGTGACGATAACAGGTCTCCTATGGAGTCACAAAGCTAGCAACATCAATTTCACGAAAACAGATAGAGTTCGGTTGTGCTCAACACTAACACACAATATCGAATTTAAAGAACCGATTTTGAACATTGTACAAAATCGAAAATATCATTTTTATGTTAAATTTAATATGTGCTCTGAACACTTTCTTGTGGTTGGCTTTATTTTACAAGTAACACAAAAGCCTCTGCTTCATTAAGATTCGTGCATATTATATAAAAAAGGTAAGCATATTTTTGATTGCATTATCAGCAAAATCATATTTAACCAAGTAATTGGAAGTTGCGTTTATTTATTTACCAACAAAAATTGAAAGTGCACGAACACTTTTTATGAGAGGATTTTTGTTTTTTTTTAATCAGAAAATCAGTCAAAAATTGACTTATAAGAAGTGTACAAAATTTTAGATTTTCTTCCAACATTTTTTATTTTATTATTATACGAGGGTCGTTCAATAAATCCTAAGAAAAAAAAGGAAAAAAACTGTTTTTAAAAAAAAAATTTTTTTATTTTTAAACATAATCTCCTTTTAGCTCTATACAATTTTCCAACTGGTTTTCCAAAATTTTTTCTGCAAAGTACTCATCCGTTTGAGCAAGGACGTCCTCGTTGGAAGTGAACCGTCGTTCGCCAAGCCATTTCTTCAGATTGGGGAAAAGAAAATAGTCACTCGGGGCCAAATCTGGTAAATAAGCGGGATGCTCGAACAATTCCATTCCCAATTCCACAATTTTGGCCATGGAAACAGCGCAGGTGTGCACACGCGCATTGTCCTGATGCAAGAGGATTTTTTTCTTCTTCAGATGGGGACGTTTCTCTTTGATTTCCTCGCTCAACCGTTGCAATAACGACGCGTAATACGCTCCTGTTAATGTTTTTCCTTTTTCCAAGTAGTCGATAAAAATGATGCCCTGCGAATCCCAAAAGACCGTGGCCATCACCTTGCCGGCCGATGGCACAGTTTTTGCCTTCTTCGGAGCCCGTTCACCCTTGAAAATCCACTGTGATGACTGTCTCTTCATTTCTGGAGTGTAGTAGTGTATCCAGGTTTCGTCCACAGTGACATATCGACGAAGGAATTCGGCAGGATTGCGATGAAAGAGTGCCAACATAGCCTCAGAGTCCACCACACGAGTGCGCTTATTCTCCTCTGAGAGCAAACGCGGCACCCATCTTGCCGAAATTTTTTTCACAGACAATTTTTCATGCAAAATTGAAGCGACTGTACCTTGTGATATGCCCGTGGCCTCAACTAATTGTCAACTAATTGAGATCGAATTAAATCTCAACTAATTGAGATCGTGGATTTTGTCGATGATTTCAGGAGTAGAAACCTCAACTGGGCGTCCTGAACGATGTTCATCTTTTGTGGATGAACGGCCACGTTTAAATTCATTCACCCAATTGTAAAGCATCGCAAACACAAGTGCAGATGTGCCATGAACTGCATCCAACTCGGCTTTGATTTCTTTCGGGCTTAAGCCTTTCAAATGGAGATGTTTGATGACAGCCCTAAACTCGCTTTTTTCCATTGTTATGCACAAATAAATGTCGTTAACTTTAATCGACGATAGAAATTGACCTACGCTATGGATCGAGCTGAAATCCTGTCAATAATGCTACTTACAAAAAAAAAATCTTTACCGACACTACGAGCGCAATTTCTTGGATTTTCTAAGGACTTATTGAACGACCCTCGTATGTTGAAGTTATTCCAATTTAAATACACTAAATTCTCTTGGGAATCGAAATATTGGTATTGTAGTGACTATTTTGAAGAAGTGCTGGAAGGCTTCCCCTGGTAAACTCCTCTAGATGTTATCGTTAGTATTAAGATAGCGTCCTTTCAGGGTTTTTGTTTGATCTTGTCCATTGATAGAGGTGGCCATGTAACAAAAGAACTGAAGCAGACTACAATTGCTGGAGGAGGGTTTCAACTTCTCCATTATACTCCTTTAGATGTTATCGGTAGTACCAAGGTGACATCCGTTCAAATGCATTATGATTTTGAGAAAAAGTAACAGAGACTAAGATTGGGTGAATCACAGGAATTCCTCTTTTTGAAAAAATATCGTTGTTGGGGAAGGTCGTGTGACAGACATGTCAATTCCTAGCAGTGTCTATGTGAAGGCGAGGGCATGGAGGGGGGGTGGGTAGTGCTCGGTTGACATGAATATTTTTTCTGACAAAGATCAGCAACGTTTGATATGACACAAATAGCCCTTTGTTCTGAGACTTTCAAGGACTTTTTTTATAAAATTCCAAATAGGTTCGTTGGGATCTTTGGTAAGTCAAAATTTTAGATTCGACAAAATCTAAAGAAGGTAAAACTCATCTAGCAGAATTAATATATAAGTTAGGTCTAGAAAGGTTATCTACGTCCGTAGTACTACCAGATAGCTCTAAATTAGTCCAGTTCTATTATCATTCTGCTAGACGATGTTAAAAACCTTCTCTATGAGCATAAAATTTCGGTAAACGAAGAAAATATTTGAAGAAAAAATTCACATCTAAGGAAAAATCTTCTTCTCGATGATCTTATGGAAATTTGTAATTATACAAGTCGACAATAATAATATGGAGCCTGTATAGTTTTTCAAATTTTCCAAAGTTTTTTATAAGGATTTATATAAAAATGTCAGAGTCAAGGATGAATAGAACCAAGTGATGGAAGTATTTTTTTGCAATCATACTTTTTCGACTGCACAAATAAAATTAATATGGCAGGTGATATTGCTTTGATGGCAGCTATGATGTGCTTTCATTTTACTACACAAAAGGATCTGAAATTTTTTTTTGTATTATTAAAGACCACCACTAGTATAACATTTCAACGTCTATAAGTACCTGCACACGTATTTTCATATTGTATTGTAGTTAGATAGTCTTATAAAATAAAAAGAATTGCCACCACCTTTTTTTTTGTTTCCATTAGATCCTTTTCGGCTTTAAGATTTTTATTCTCTAGCTGTTGAGTCAGGAGTATGGATAGGCTATTTCCTGTGAGCATGTAAGTTTTTGGTGTAATGTCTGAATATTTCTAAAAGGATTTCATTTTTCTCATGTTTTTACATAAATTGCTGATGTTGTTTCTTATGATTTTCTCTGTTATTTTCTAACAGCAATTTATGATGTGTACAACCACTTTAGACAACAGAGAAAAACAAAATGAAAAAGAAAAAATTTCATCGTTCCTTTCTTATTCTATTTTGACGAAGCAAGAATTTTGTGTTATTTTTTTCGATTTCTTTTTTAAAAGTTTCTTTATTATTGTATTATTTTGGTTTTCTTTTGTTGAATGTATTTATAAACAGAAATTAAGAGGTTTCTAAATTTATACACACTCGTACCTGTGAATATACAAATAGTAATAATAATATGGGCACTTGTGTTCGTGTTAAGATATTCGCTTACAAATCCGTAACAAAATATAAAACACCGGATAAAAAGTATATCATTTCATACGAAATGCTAAGCTCAATTTAAATCAAAACATTTTAGCAAGAACAATGTTTTATGATTATAACAAATCTACAAGCGATGAAAATGGTAAAGCATTACACCGACTCTCCATTTTATAGACAATATCTTCTCTAGCAAGATCTTCAGTTTTGGTTACATTTCCAATTACAGTAAAATGTTGTTATTACCTATTCTATTGCTATTAAAATGGTGTGATAATGTTTATTATATTTTACGATTACATAGCGAATTCAACGATTGTAATTCAATTCTTTTTTGGTATTGCCATGAAAATTCTTCAACTTACTGCTAAGTCAACAAGATTTACTTCTTTTACCGCATCGTTATGGATTTTATTGTTCCGTTTTCATATAAAAATCGAATAGAAAACCTTTTAAAAATGATATGTGCACAAATTTTCGTAAAAAAAAAACAATTTAAATGAATAAATAAGACCAAGAGTTCTTCGGATTGCTAGCATTTCCTGTGAACCATTTAGTAATTAAAGTGGTTTGTGTATTGGCCGTAATTACGAAATTGTTCATCAAGTAGTTCGTGTATCGGCTATATTTAAGTTTTGCTCTTCACTAAGCGATTGCAACAACCAAACATAAATGATTTTGAATTGCTCGGTTTTGAATATGTTATCAATTGCAATTTTTCCAAATATAGTTCTAAATGTCTTTTTACAAAGATCAGCCCATATTAAAAGTAGGTATTAGTAAATTAAAGATTTGTTTCTATAACGGACCTTTTTGACTATTACCACAGACAAGAAAGTAACAGAATATCATCGTAATTTGATGACCTCTTTTTGACTGAAAACACAGATGAGTCTTTTTGACTGAAAACACAGATTATTTAACTAATTTACGAGGTCTGTTCAAAAAGTGTCGCGAATTTTGAAGTTACCCGGGTTACGTATATTTGATTTTCGATTTTTTTTTGTGGCGTTATCTTAGTACTCATGTCTCTCCCTTATACCGACAAGTTCGGCCATTTTGAATGTTCAGTTAATTTTTGACAGCTGCTTTGCTTGCACGTTTTTTGGCCCGTCTTCGATTTTTTCCCATTCCAAAAAATACATCAAAGAATCTGTGTCAAATTTTGTGTGAAAAATAAAATTAATTAGGCAGACGCATTCCGAATATTGACTGTGGACATATGGTGAAGCTACCTTGGACCGAAGCAACGTTTATCGGTAGTACAAAATGTTCTCAGAGGGCCGAGAAGATGTGAACGACGAAAAGTGTGTCCTATGACCGAGCATATCAACAACAGACTAGAACATTGATGAAGTGAAAAAAAATAGTATTGGCCAATCGTCGAATCACCAATCGTTAGAGAAGTTGCTGAGGACTTAAACATATTGACTGGCTCGTGCCATTAGATTTTTATCAATGATTTGTGAGTGAGACGGGTCGCCGCAAAATTCGTACCAAAATTGTTCAATTTCGACCAAAAACAGCATCGCATTAACATTGCTAAGGAGCTGTTGGACTCTGTCGGCGACGACTTAAATTTGCTGCAGAGGATCATAACTGATGACGATTATGGGTTTACGAGTATGATTATGACGTGAAAACCAAAGCTCAATCATCCCAATGGAAGCTGCCGCACGAGGCAAGACCGAAAAAAGCGCGCCAAGTTCGGTCGAATGTGAAGGTTTTGCTTACAGTTTTCTTTGATTGCAGGGGCGTGGTGCATCATGAGTTCTTGCCACAGGGCAGAACGGTCAATAATGAATATTACCTGCAAGGTATGCGTAAGTTGCGCGAAGCAATCCACCAGAAACGAAGAACAAAAATTGGCTTTTGCCATTTTTGGCCAAAAACAACACAATAATAATGCCGCAACCAACGTATTCCCCAGATCTGCCCCCTTGTGAATTTTTCTTGTTCCCGAAACTGAAGAGCCCCATGAAAGAACGACGCTACGCTACGATTGAGGAGATAAAGACAGCATCGAAGGAGGAGCTGAAAAAGATCACACAAAAATGATTTTTTGAAGTGCTTCGAGGATTGGCAAAAACGTTGGGGATTACTTTGAAAATAGATATTCATGAATAGATAAATAATTTTTGAAAAAACACAAACTTCGCGAGACTTTTCGAACAGACCTCGTATATAATAAATTTAATGAAACTAATGTACAGCTGCAAGGAGAAGATTTGCATTTGAAATTGTATTGTACAGAGTTTTTTAATAAGAAAAGTATAATGTTTTTTTTTTTTAAATAAAACAAAAATGGAATGTGGCAGCGCAAAATTTATTATTTGATTTTAATACATAATCGATGCTATTATATATTTTAAAAAAACATCATTCAAACAGCTGCCTCTGTTCCGTTTACAAAACCGAATATGATGGTTCCAATTTTCCATCACCTTGTACAATAAATCCATTCTTATTTCACATATTTGGTTTTAAATATTCAATTTTAATGTATTAATGATTGATGGATTATTCACATAATGATTTATGGACCAATGACTTCAAATAACCCCACAAGAAGAAGTCCAAAGGTGTTAAATCACAATTTCTTGGAGAACATTGCACATCTGTTTTTCTTTCAATTTTAGACTCGTGAAACTTTTCCCGTAATAAATCTATTTGGCCATGGGCTATGTGGCACGTAGCACCATCTTGTAGGAACCAAATATTCATTAAATCAATATTTTAGAATTTAAGGCATAATAAGTTCATTATCATCGATCTGTACCTCTCAGCATTGGCAGTAACGGCAACTCATTGTGCATTTTGAAAAAAATAAGGACCAATGATAGACTACACTAAATTGTCACTTTTCCAAAATGTAAAGGTTGCTCGTAAATAATTTTTGGATTGCCTTCAACCCAATAATGATAATTTTGTTTATTCACCGATCATAAAAAAATTTTTCTTGGAAAAATCAGCATCATTTTAAAGTTGTTCTAGATTAAAATCAGCAAATTCGTGGCGTTAGCAATGTTCCAACGGCTGCAAATTTGGTGTTATAAGAATTTTACAAGAATGTAGTAAGTCCAAATCCAACCTTAAAATGAACAATATTGTAACGACCATTATAAATTGGAGAAAATGCACGCTGATTATAACGACCATAAATTGGAGAAAATGCACGATAAGTTGCAATAAAAGAACGATAATTTGTTGACAAAAAAAAATTGATAATTGCCAAGCCTTGTTGATGATACGTGTATCTTTCTATGAATAAATAGCAAATCTTACTAAATATAACTGACAATAATAGAAATATGGTCACATGGTCTATTGAAAAACCACCTACAAAAGAAATTTGGGTCAAAAGATTCAGTTTTCTCTGTGGAAACTAAAGACACTAAAATTATGATATATTGGCAGCATTCGGAAGCACTAAACGAATATTTTGCAAATAGATTTGAGGATGTTCTAGAATCTTTCATAAATCTACAAACAACAGAATTCTCAACTCTTCCGATAGAATTGTCAAAAAATGAAGAATTAAAATTGAAAGTAAAATGAAGGGATATCAAAAATTTGACTACAATATTTATGAACTGCATCAAACAAAATTTTCCAGTATCATATTTTGCCAAAAGAGGATTAAGTATTATCAACAATTTACTAACACAGAAAAATTAGTGTCTTTCCATCAAGCTCACTAATAATTATTTTTTTTTTTTTAAATAACGTATATTTATTAATCAAACTCTAATAAAGTAATTTAATAAATATGTCTTTTGTTTTTTAATAAATAATATAATATACTTTACCTAAAGGGGGGCCCCATATTATTACTAATTAAATAAGTAGACAATGAGCACTACTGGTTAAGCTTAGATTACACCGTGCGTCTAATAGACAATTTTCTCATGTAAATGTTTCGCTGTTAAATCATTTACTTTTACAAACAGTACGCCGGTATATTACACTAATCGTGTGCTTACACAATCTTTGCGTGTTGACGCGCCATTTTTGCGCGTGGTAAGCATGAAGAAAGAATAATCGAGCGAACCTATACAAGACCTCACCCTGCCTGCTCATACTTAGATTAGATATGACGTCGTTCATATTGCCCGTTGTGAACTCATTATTTGCGCGTCGTTTATTTTGACATTTGACAGTTCCCATACGAGGGTCATTCAACAAGTACTTAGCCTACAAAAGAAAAATGAAAATTTTGGAAAGGTGGCAATTTATTTTTCCACATAATCTTCTTCAAGCTCAATACACTTGGCCCAGCGATGCTCTAACTTTTTTAACCCGTCCAAAAAATACATTTTCTCGAGGGAAGCAAAATAGGCCTCCGTGGCAACGATGACCTTCTCATTCGACCCAAATCTATTCCCGGCGAGTGATTTTTTCAGGTTTGGAAACAAAAAGTAGTCACAGGGGGCCAAATCTAGAGAGTACGGTGGATGGGGCAGCAATTCGTAGCGCAATTCGACCAATTTGGCCATGGCGACGGCGGAGGTGTGAGCCGGCGCGTTGTCGTGGTGGACCAGCACTTCTTTCTTCGCAAAGCGGGGCCGCTTTTTCTTCAATTCGACGTCAAATCGGCCCAATAAGTCAGCATAGTAGCGCCCCGTGATTGTTTTACCCTTCTCGAGGTAATCGATGTGGATCACACCTTGTGAATCCCAGAAAACGGTGGCCATCACCTTTCCGGCCGATCGAACAGTCTTTGCCTTCTTCGGAGCACGTTCGCCGGGTGAAGTCCACTGTTTCGACTGTTCCTTGGTCTCTGGTGTGTACCAGTGAATCCATGTTTCGTCGACGGTCACGAAATGACGCAAGAACTCCGCTGGATTGAGCTGAAACAGCGCCAGACACGTCGCCGATGTGGTCTCACGGTTGCGCTTGTTTTCCGGTGTGAGCAAACGCGGCACCCATCGCGCCGACACCCATCGCGCCGACAGCTTTCGTTCCTACTGCGATGCCCACAGTCTCAGCTATCTCGTGAATCTTCAATCGATGGTCTGCCAACACGAGATCGTGGACTTTTTTAACGTTTTCCTCCGTAGCAGCCGTTTTCGGGGCACCTGGGCGTGGCTCATCAAAAACCGACGTGCGGCCAGGAACAAACTCGTTGAACCAATCTTGACGGTCGCCATCGAAGGAGAAGAGTCACCATACACAGCATCCAAGCGATCTTTGATTTCGCTGCGCGTTTTCCCTTCCAAAAACAAGAATCTAATCACCGAACGATATTGTTCTTTTTCCATTTTTGTGCAACCGACCGACACGCTCGCTTTCAAAGGCTCTCAAAACAAAACTAATGAAGGGAATCGACTGAAACTTTGACAGTAGGCTACTAAAAAAATGTACTGCACGATGGTATATTTCTTATGTGACAGAATATCCATCGAGCGGTGAGGCCAAGTACTTGTTGAATGACATTCGAATTTTATTTATTAATTTTTTACTTTAATATTTATTGTATAAAAAATAAAGCTTTTTTGATCAATTCAAAGTGCGATTACCTCATGAAAATTTAAAAAGATCAATTCAAAGTGCGATTACCGATCAAAAATATATTCCAATATGTTGAAATTCCTTTTTGCTAGCCTAAATTGGCTATGTGTGTTGCAATTAATTATTCTTACAGGCTCATTCACGCGATTACACTACAATTAGACTGATCGTCAAATATACACATTTTGTTTGCGGCGATTTTTAACTAATCTCACTAACGCGCAAAGTTCGTGAGTGGTCGCGCATACTCGCATAAAAGTTGAAAATTTGACATTTAGATCATCTATTAAACGTACTATGTAATATAAGCTTTAAAATATTGATTTGAAGAATGGAAGTTGGTGTAAGTAATATTGTAGCTCCTATCTACAATGATGTAAAGTTTATTAGATATTTTTCAAAATTTAAACAGAAAAAACCAGCCTGACAATTTAAAGTAAATGATTTTAAAGTAAATCTGAAAATTTTTTTATGCAAAAATATGAAAGTGAAAGTTCAAATACTTATAATTGACTTTATAAAAAAATCTATTTAATTTCTTAAAAATTTTAAGAAATTAATACAAGTTTTTAGTATGAGTTTTCCTGCAAAAAATATTGAACCCTTTAAAATTAATTTTTTAATTCTACGACTTTCCAATAAAAGGTCCTTTTTATGACCTAATAACAGGTTCTATCCTGATACGAATTTTCTGAAAAACGTTGGGCGAATTTCCTGAAATATTCTGGTAATTTTTAGCTATTAAAATAATTTCTTAACCTAATCAACCCGTGAATTTTCCATCTTTCTAAGAACCTATCTTACCAATCCTTAGTAAGATTTTAAAAAAAAACTCTTATTAAAATGGGTCTATCCATTCCTAGATAACGATAAAAAATACTTAACATTATTGATTACATTACATCATCTCTTCAGAATATTTTTATATATTTCCTAAACTTTTGATTATGTGTGGCAGTATGGGCTCGTCTGGAAACTCAAAAGCTTCCTACCTTGAAAATACTTCCTTATCAAAAATTTATAGCTCTTCCAAAATCACTTCTAAGAAACAGTTAACTTAGAATCCTCCGAAATATATCATATTCTAGCCGGAGTCCAACAAGGGAATATCCTTGGTCCTATTTTATATCATATTTATACCGATTTGATTCTAAAATTATCGTTGCAATTTATGGAGATACTTACTACCTTAACAAGTCTTAACGTAGATTTTTTGGTTAAAGAGATGGAGAGTGAAACTAAATGAACAGAAGAATGCGCATATTACTTTCATTCTTTCACTTGCACAACTTAGGATTAGGGATTAACCGAAATGTTGATGGTAGACTAACTAGACTTGACGCCAACAGACATTATCAAAAATTACTTAGATTATTGGATAACTCTTCGAAACTGCCAATAAATAATAAACTCTTTTTTATAAAATCTATTTGGACCTTTGGAATTGAATTTTGTGATTCAATGAAACCTTCCAATTTCTCTAGCTCGTAACCAAACCTTCCAAGCCCAGATCTTCCATAAAATTATTAGTACACCTTTTAATGTTTATTAGAATGTTATTTATTCAAAACCTGTACATATGTACCCAGTTTATCCTATTTTCATAATCTACTCGTAAGAAAGCGTTTTTTTTTGTTGAATAAATAAAATTTTAAAAAATGTTTTTATTAAAAAAATGAAATTTAATTCAAATACCATATAAAAATTTTACTGGTAATTAAAAAGTTTAAATTTTAGTACTTATATAAGAAATGGAAAATTTATTACCAAAACTTTATAAAGATTTTTAGAAGCTTCAATTTTGAATTCTTATTTTTTCCCCCAAGTTTATTAACTAAAGAGAAACTTGGATAACTAAAGATTAATTTGAAACTACATTCAAACTAATCAATTTAAAAAAAATATTATTTGAAAATATTCATTAAATATGCAAATTTTTTTTCATAAGTTCTAGAAGATTTAACAATTACCAAATACTAATTTTACCATCTTACATTATGGATCGTTTTATTACTAAACATTGCGTAAAAAGTATAAAAATTTACTTAAGCGGTGAGGCTCAAAAGTGTAAAAATTTACTTAAGCGATGAGGCTCATATTTCTACGAAAAATTCTACAGTAACTTTGTTTCGGTTAAAAATTTACTTAAGCGATGAGGCTCATTATTTTGTTTGCTAATTACATCAACAAGCAAAATTACCCTGTATGGGGCTTTGAAAACCCACAAGTGGAATGTGCGGAAGCTATTGTATCTATAAAAAGTGACTGTCTTGTGTACATTGTGGTTTCAAGGTGTCAATAGTCCGTATGAAAAATGATAGGCCATAACTATCAATTTTGAGCACTATTTCTAATAGCCTGTATGAAAAATGATAGGCCTTAACTATCAATTTTGAGCACGTACTATAACTAATAGTTTTTGGTGTGAACTTGAAGATTTTAATCTGGACTATATGTTATTTCTAGTCGAAAAAGTCATCCAAAATTACCTTAAATAGATCCAATTCTACAAGAAATCTCGCGGCTTCCATTTGAATAATGTTATATTTTCAGTATAATATTGAAATTCTATAATTTTATGAGTAACGTGTCGTTTTTAGAAAATATAAAACAGAATTCCATTTTTTTTTTGTCTGTTTAAATTGATTGTGTTCGATATTAAAGTGGATTATCGAAATATTATAGGTTGCAAGCCATGGATAGTGTAGAATTTTTAGTAAATACGTGAAAATGTTAAATCGTTTTTTTTTTTTAATTTGTATAGGCTAAAGAAAAAATACTTATATATTAGCCAAGAGTGTAGAAGTGGCCAAAGATGAGAGGATTTTATGTTGGCGGCGAACCTAAACTGTATAAATTTCCATAGATTCCAAGTTGCCAATGACATGAGTACAAATCGCATCAAATAAATTCAATATAATAACTTCCATATTTTCTATATAAGAATCAATTTAATATGTTTCGAGTATACCATAGTATATAGTATGCATGAGTGTGGCTGATACTAAACAAAAATCCTACTATTCCATGACGAGTAACTGAATATCTTCAATTTAGGATTCAGCATAGGCAAATTTTTTTCTCATTTGCTCGATTTTCATCTGCTTGTGTCTTTATTTTTATATATATTTGATATTGGATTATTTTTATTAATATTATTATTATTATTATTATGATTGTTTTTTATTTTATTATTATTATTTGTTATTCCTTTTTTTTGTTGTAGAGGAAAATCCCCACCAACATTAGCATATTCAACTTGAACCTATACCAACGCTGTTATCCTTTTAGAATTCGAACGAATAGTAGGCTATTGACTTAACATTGTAGATTTTTTTTTATCATATTGATGAGTGTCTTCTCATATACAATCCCATCAATTTCACGCTAATCCTATCTTAAAAAGGCATCGGAAAATCGATTTATCGGTATTAAATTTATATTTTTGTCTACTTGTCAACAATTGTATTATTTTTTCTCTTCGAAATATCCTAAGAAGCATAAAAGATTTACTTTTGATATTGATTTCCTTGAATAAGGATCGGTAGCAGGATTTGAAGTAAAAACAAATACTGTTTTTTTTTTTGTCAGAGTGATGAATTGTGAAAATATTAATAAGTGGGCTACATAAAAATTGTCCACATTTATTGATATTTATTTCTTCATACTACTTTAAAAAAAGTAGAGCTCTTCAATAATCTGATTTTATTAAAGATTTTTTAAGTTTTTGGAAAATATCTTCAAAAATTTTCAAAAAATTTTGTTTTAAAGAAAATACAAAAATTTGCTTTTTTAAATTTTTAAATTTCAATTTTTAGTATTGGTAAAAACTTTCATTAGAAATGTTGAAAATGCTCAGTTGAAAATTTACTATAAAAAAACTTTCAGCAAAAAATAATGTTTAATTACAAATTTTCAGCAGAAATTATTCAGTTAAAAATTTTCAATAAACATTTTTAGCAAAAATTGTTCACTAAAAATGTAGTCCAACATTTTTTTTTTTCATTACTAAAATTAGAGTAATTTAAGACAGTTCAGACTGTCACTAAAAATTTTCAGTAAAAACTGTTCAGTTAAAAATTTGTAATAATAAAAAATTGTAGAGTTGAATATTTTCTGTAAAATTATTCAGTTGAAAATTTTTACCAGCAATAATTGTTCAGTTGAAAATTTTCAAAAGAAATTGTTCGCTTGCAAATTTTCAGTGAAATTTTTTAGCAAAAATTGTTTGGTAAAAATTTTCTGTAAAAATGGTTCAGTTGGAAATTTTCAGTAGCAAAAATTGGTCAAACTATTTTTACTGCTGTAAATTTTCAACTAACAACAGTAAAAATTGTTCAGTTGCAAATTTTCAGCAGTAAAAATTGTGCGGTTAAAAATGTTCAGTAAAAATTGTTCAGTTGAAAATTTTCTGTAAAAATTGTTCAGTTAAAAGTTTTTAGTAAAAATTTTCAGTAAAAATTTTTCAGTTAAAACTTTTCAGTAAAAATTGTTCAGTTAAAAATGTTCAGTAAAAATTGTGCGGTTAAAAATGTTCAGTAGAAACAATTGCAGTAAAAGAAATTTTTCAACTAAACAATTTTTACTGCTGTAAATTTTCAACTTACAGCAGTAAAAATTGTTCAGTTGCAAATTTTCAGCAGTAAAAATTGTGTGGGTAAAAATTGTTCAGTTGAAAATTTTCTGTAAAAATTGTGCGGTTAAAAATGTTTAGTAAAAATTGTTCAGTTGAAAATTTTCTGTAAAAAATTTTCAGTTAAAAATTTTCAGTTAAAATTGTTCGGTTAAAAATTTTCAGTAAAAATTGTTCAGTTAAAATTTTCTGTAAAAATTGTTCAGTTAAAAGTTTTTAGTAAAAATTTTCAGTAAAAATTTTTCAGTTAAAACTTTTCAGTAAAAATTGTTCAATTAAAAATGTTCAGTAAAAATTGTGCGGTTAAAAATGTTCAGTAGAAACAATTGCAGTAAAAGAAATTTTTCAACTAAACAATTTTTACTGCTGTAAATTTTCAACTTACAGCAGTAAAAATGGTTCAGTTGCAAATTTTCTGTAAAAATTGTTCAGTTAAAAGTTTTCAGTAAAAATTGTTCAGTTAAAAATGTTCAGTAAAAATTGTTCAGTTAAAAATGTTCAGTAAAAATTGTTCAGTTAAAAATGTTCAGTAAAAATTGTTCAGTTGCAAATTTTCAGCAGTAAAAATTGTGCGGTCAAAACTTTTCAGTAAAATTTGTTCAGTTAAAAATGTTCAGTAAAAATTGTGCGGTTAAAAATTTTCAGTAAAATCAATTGCAGTAAAAGAAATTTTTCAACTAAACAATTTTTACTGCTGTAAATTTTCAACTTACAACAGTAAAAATTGTTCAGTTGCAAATTTTCAGCAGTAAAAATTATGTGGGTAAAAATTTTCAGTAAAAATTGTTCAGTTGAAAATTTTCTGTAAAAATTGTGCGGTTAAAAGTTTTTAGTAAAAATTTTCAGTGAAAATTGTTCAGTTAAAAATGTTCAGTAAAAATTGTTCAGTTGCAAATTTTCAGCAGTAAAAATTGTGTGGTTAAAAATTTTCAGTAAAAATTGTTCAGTTGAAAATTTTCTGTAAAAATTGTTCAGTTAAAAGTTTTCAGTAAAAATTGTTCAGTTAAAAATGTTCAGTAAAAATTTTTCAGTTAAAAATGTTCAGTAAAAATTGTTCGGTTAAAAATTTTCTGTAAAAATTGTGTGGTTAAACATTTTCAGTAAAAATTGTTCAGTTGAAAATTTTCAGCAGTAAAAATTGTGCGGTTAAAAGTTTTCAGTAAAAATTTTCAGTAAAAATTGTTCAGTTAAAAATGTTCAGTAAAAATTGTTCAGTTAAAAATGCTCAGTAAAAATTGTTCGGTTAAAAATTCTCAGTAAAAATTGTGCGGTTGAAAATTTTCTGTAAAAATTGTGCGGTTAAAAGTTTTTAGTAAAAATTTTCAGTGAAAATTGTTCAGTTAAAAATGTTCAGTAAAAATTGTTCAGTTGCAAATTTTCAGCAGTAAAAATTGTGTGGTTAAAAATTTTCAGTAAAAATTGTTCAGTTAAAAATTTTCTGTAAAAATTGTTTAGTTAAAAGTTTTCAGTAAAAATTTTTCAGATAAAAATGTTCAGTAAAAATTGTTCAGTTAAAAATGTTCAGTAAAAATTGTGCAGTTAAAAATTTTCAGTAGAAACAATTGCAGTAAAAGAAATTGTTCAACTAAACTATTTTTACTGCTGTAAATTTTCAACTTACAACAGTAAAAATTGTTCAGTTGCAAATTTTCAGCAGTAAAAATTGTGCGGTTAAAAATTTTCAGTAAAAATTGTTCAGTTAAAAATTTTCTGTAAAAATTGTTTAGTTAAAAGTTTTCAGTAAAAATTTTTCAGATAAAAATGTTCAGTAAAAATTGTTCAGTTAAAAATGTTCAGTAAAAATTGTGCGGTTAAAAATTTTCAGTAGAAACAATTGCAGTAAAAGAAATTTTTCAACTAAACAATTTTTACTGCTGTAAATTTTCAACTTACAGCAGTAAAAATGGTTCAGTTGCAAATTTTCAGCAGTAGAAATTGTGTGGGTAAAAATTTTCAGTAAAAATTGTTCAGTTGAAAATTTTCTGTAAAAATTGTTCAGTTAAAAGTTTTCAGTAAAAATTGTTCAGTTAAAAATGTTCAGTAAAAATTGTTCAGTTAAAAATGTTCAGTAAAAATTGTTCGGTTAAAAATTTTCTGTAAAAATTGTGTGGTTAAACATTTTCAGTAAAAATTGTTCAGTTGAAAATTTTCAGCAGTAAAAATTGTGCGGTTAAAAGTTTTCAGTAAAAATTTTCAGTAAAAATTGTTCAGTTAAAAATGTTCAGTAAAAATTGTTCAGTTAAAAATGCTCAGTAAAAATTGTTCGGTTAAAAATTCTCAGTAAAAATTGTGCGGTTAAAAATTTTCAGTAAAAATTTTCATTAAAATCAATTGCAGTAAAAGAAATTTTTCAACTAAACAATTTTTACTGCTGTAAATTTTCAACTTACAGCAGTAAAAATGGTTCAGTTGCAAATTTTCAGCAGTAAAAATTGTGTGGGTAAAAATTTTCAGTAAAAATTGTTCAGTTGAAAATTTTCTGTAAAAATTGTTCAGTTAAAAGTTTTCAGTAAAAATTTTCAGTAAAAATTTTTCAGTTAAAACTTTTCAGTAAAATTTGTTCAGTTAAAAATGTTCAGTAAAAATTGTGCGGTTAAAAATTTTCAGTAAAATCAATTGCAGTAAAAGAAATTTTTCAACTAAACAATTTTTACTGCTGTAAATTTTCAACTTACAACAGTAAAAATTGTTCAGTTGCAAATTTTCAGCAGTAAAAATTATGTGGGTAAAAATTTTCAGTAAAAATTGTTCAGTTGAAAATTTTCTGTAAAAATTGTTCAGTTAAAAGTTTTCAGTAAAAATTGTTCAGTTAAAAATGTTCAGTAAAAATTGTTCAGTTAAAAATGTTCAGTAAAAATTGTTCGGTTAAAAATTTTCTGTAAAAATTGTGTGGTTAAACATTTTCAGTAAAAATTGTTCAGTTGAAAATTTTCAGCAGTAAAAATTGTGCGGTTAAAAGTTTTCAGTAAAAATTTTCAGTAAAAATTGTTCAGTTAAAAATGTTCAGTAAAAATTGTTCAGTTAAAAATGCTCAGTAAAAATTGTTCGGTTAAAAATTCTCAGTAAAAATTGTGCGGTTAAAAATTTTCATTAAAATCAATTGCAGTAAAAGAAATTTTTCAACTAAACAATTTTTACTGCTGTAAATTTTCAACTTACAGCAGTAAAAATTGTTCAGTTGCAAATTTTCAGCAGTAAAAATTGTGTGGGTAAAAATTGTTCAGTTGAAAATTTTCTGTAAAAATTGTGCGGTTAAAAATGTTTAGTAAAAATTGTTCAGTTGAAAATTTTCTGTAAAAATTTTTCAGTTAAAAATTTTCAGTTAAAATTGTTCGGTTAAAAATTTTCAATAAAAATTGTGCGGTTAAAAACTTTCAGTAAAAATTGTTCAGTTGAACATTTTCTGTAAAAATTGTTCAGTTAAAAATTTTCAGTAAAAATTGTTCAGTTAAAATTTTCTGTAAAAATTGTTCAGTTAAAAGTTTTCAGTAAACATTTTCAGTAAAAATTGTTCAGTTAAAAATGTTCAGTAAAAATTGTTCAGTTAAAAATGTTTAGTAAAAATTGTTCGGTTAAAAATTTTCAGTAAAAATTGTTCGGTTGAAAATTTTCAGTAAAAACAATTGCAGTAAAAAAAAATTTCTTTGAAAATATTTCCTTAAACTTCAGAAATTTTCCACAACCGAACTTGCTTCAGATTCGCAATGTAAAGAAAGTAAAAAATATTCATCCCATATGAAAATTACCATGTAAAAGGATGACTTTATTAGCATTTTGGCATGTATGCACATATTTGGCAGGATGTTCAAAGAAATTATCTGACAAAAATAGTCTGCAGATCTCCAACGTATAATCAAAATAATATTTCTGTCATTAGTGGTGTTCTGATGTGTAATAACATAATCTCTTTACGGTGAATGCAAATATATTAATTACTATCCAGCCATGAAGATAAGGAAATTCAGATTAGCCGGATAGAAAAAGGATCAAATGAGTACGTTCAAGCTACGTTCTTGACTATTTTTCAAAGATTGGCATTCACTTTTCGATGGACGAACACGGCAGCACTAGTGAAGTGCTAGTGAAATTATGGAAACTCATACGCACCGTGAGATGATATCCGGTCTGGCGATCTTATTTATGAATTAATTAATATTAATGAATTCGTATCTGATGTAATTGATGCTGTGATGCCAAAATACTTGTGAATATATTGGCAGTAACATTATCGTATGTGTATGGGTGGCGGATATCAGTGGAAATCGGTCGTAGAGTGTCAAAAAGTTCAATGTGAAACCCGAAAACACTGAATGTCGTATGATTACTTGATCCGTTGGCTGTCCATCAATACTAATTTGCTATGACTCTGAGACTTGTCTTCCTTTAGTCGTTTCGTCCTGTTTGCCCTTTAACCTTTTACTTTTCCATTAACTTACTGGCAAGTCAGAAAACGAGCAAATGCCCTCATTCCAAATTAATGCCATCAGCCATATACGAGGTGGAAGTTTATAAATAAATTGACAAAATGTCGGCTTGCCATTCTCACATGTTTAAGTATTTAGTTTTTCAGTTTACATTAGCGTACCATTTTTGCAAGAGATGGCATATATGTATATGCTTTTTATAATAATTAAACTGCCCCATCCCGTATGAGAGAAGGCTCCTCTTAATAAATAAATGCGACTATATCTGCGCACGAATGAAGTATCTCCATCCCCTATTCCTATATACCAACATAATCGTACAGGCTCTTAATTTTACGAAAACTTTTAGGGTGTAAAAAAAACAAATTGAATTTATTCACATTCAGTATACCTAAACGTACAAGTTCATGTTCGTATAATTAAGGTGTGTGCTTGTATCTATATTTTGCATATGTATTCATGCATACATGACGCATTAATAAGTCGCAATTTGAACAATTAAAAATTAAAGTTTTTAAAGTACTTGGTTTATGTGGGAAAAACAACATACAAAAAGAAGACTTTAATGGAGAAAAAAACCGAAATTATATGGTGACTATGGTAAAATTTTAAATAAAGTCTGAACTGTCTTAAATTACTCTAATTTTATTAATGAAAAAAAAAATGTTGGACTTTTTTCAACTTAAGCAAAATTTTTTGTATTTATTTTTTTATTGCAGGTAACATTCTTATGTAAGAGGAATATCATAATTACAATTATTAATTGACTAAAATTTCCATTAATTAAAAATTCTTACTAATTTTTTAAGCAATTCTCTCTTTTTAAAATTTTATTAAAGGAAGAATCGTTTTTATTTTAAAAATTTCAAACATTTTACTTTATATAATTTGCCAATAGATGGCTTTAGGAGTCTGTATCTCCCGTTGTAAAAGTGCGATCGGGTTGCCCTAGATGGCGTTAGAAAGATAAAATTTTGTACTAAAAAAAGCTTCTGATACAGTTTTGTGATTACTTGACTTAGTATTTTTTTTAGCACGCATCAAAGATGGACACCAACAAAGAGAAAATACGCTATATTTTACAGTTTTTCTTCGATAAAGGCTAAAACGCAAGCCAGGCAGCTGAAAATGTGAATAGTGTTTAGGGTCCTAATACTGTAACAGCCAATTATACGCAATTTTGGTTGCGTCAATTTCGTTCCGGTTATTTTTATGTCAAAGATGCACCACGCTCTGGAAGGCCAATGGTCGAAAATGTCGATAAAATAATGGAAATCGTCGAGTCCGACCGTCACGTAAGCACTGTTTCGATTGCCCAGGAGCTAAACATTGCACAAAAAACCGTTTGGCACCACTTATATAAGGCTGGATATAAAAAGAAGCTCGATGTATGGGTGCCACACGAGTTATCGCAAAAAAACCTCATGGACCGAATTTCCATCTGCGCATCGCTGCTGAATCGCAACAATATCGATCCATTTCTGCTGAAATCGCAACAATATCGATCCAGGAAGGTTTTGCTGTGTGTTTGGTGGGACTGGCAGGGAATCATCTACTATGAGCTGCTCCCCTACGGCCGAACTCTTAATTGGGACCTATACTGTCAACAATTGGACCGTCTGAAAGAAGCAATCGCCCAGAAGCGGCCAGCTTTGGCCAATAGGAGAGGAATTGTGTTCCATCAGGACAACGCCAGGCCGCATACATCGATAGTGACTCGCCAGAAGTTCCGGGACCTTGGTTTGGATGTTCCTATACATCCACTTTATAGTCCGGACCTGGGGCACCAAGTGACTACCACCTCTTCCTGTCTTTGACGAATGATTTTGCAGGTGAAAAATTCGCCTCAAGAGAAGATTGTGAAAATCGACTGTCCCAGTTTTTTGCCAATAGGGACGATGGTTTCAATGACAGAGGCATTATGAAATTACCTTCAAAATGGCAACAAGTTATCGAACAAAACGGTGCATATTTAACCTAAATCGTATCATTCTATCTATGCTAAATAAAATCTTCAATTTAATGCAAAAATAATGGATTTCTTTTTACTACCACTTATATAATAAAGTTATTTTTAATAAGTTCAATTTTCAAAATTTAATAGTAAAAATC
Source organism: Atherix ibis (assembly GCA_958298945.1). Lineage (NCBI taxonomy): Eukaryota > Metazoa > Arthropoda > Insecta > Diptera > Athericidae > Atherix > Atherix ibis. The sequence goes on from OY282610.1 coordinate 5,238,411, forward strand.
ATAATTATTTAAAATATTAAAGAAATTTAATTAGAAAAGTTTCTTGCTACTTCCAAAATAAATCACAATAAAAATTATCTTTTCATAATCGTAGGTAATGTCTTAGAGCAACTAATTCGAAAAAGATTCTATCCCATACTGGAAGGGTCCAACATAATTCTAGACCAGTGATTATTCGAAACAATGACCCGCTAATCACAAATTCTTTTTCAAGACCTTATATAGGCTAAAGAAAAAATACTTATAAACAAAGTATTTTATTTTTATTCTTCGACAAACTAAAAATTTTTAATAAAAGTCATACATGTAAGCATAGATAATAAACAGATTTCGAAAATTTGTAGAGTACATTGGAGTATACAAAAAATTTTTGGAACAATTACCACAAATTAAAAATATATAGTTCCAAAATACATATAAAGGTTTTACACCCTTCAACCCCAATAGACTTTTTCTGAAAATAATGAATGCTATAATAAACTATACTTAAACCCTTAATGTCATAGTAAAGGGTTTTTGAATAAGAACTTGACAACTTTTTTTCAAATATCTCGCAAACCATTTGAGATATATCAAAACTTTTATTATTGGCTTAAAGTACAATCAATGCAATTATGAATGGAACTCGACTTTGGTCATATGTCCACCACGGGCACGGTTGCAGCGGTCGATTCGTTGAAGCTCGGCCACACAATTCCACGGGAATGGCCGCTATTTCTCGTTCGATGTTGGCTCTTAGGTCCTCTAACGATGCCGGTTTGTTGGCATAGACCATTGATTTAACGTAGCCTTACAGAAAAAAGTTTAGAGGTGTTAAATCACAAGATCTCGGCAGCCAATCGACAGGACCTTTTCTCGATATAACACGTTCACCGAACTTGGACTTCAATAAGTCGATTGTTTCTCCCGCTGTGTGGGATGTGGCACCCTCTTGTTGAAACCACATATCACTGATGTCCAACCGATGCAATTGATTGAAGAAATAACGCTGCAACATGTCTCTGTAGCGTTCACCATTGACTGTAACGTGACGGTCATTTTCATCAACGAAGAAAAATGGCCCAATGACGCCACCGACATGAAAACCGCACCACACAGTCACTTTTTGTGGAAGAAGTGGTATTTTATGAAGTACACGATGATTTGCAGCACTCCAATAATGCATGTTTTATTTGTTGATGCGCTTCATCACTGAAGATGATTTTGCGATGAAAGTCGTCATTTTCGGCAAACTTCTCTAGAGTCCAATCTGAGAAAGTCCGTCGCTTCATATGGTCAAGTGGCTTTAGTTCTTGAGTTACTCAAAAAGAGCCCAATCTGAGAACGTGCGTCGCTTCATATGGTCAAGTGGCTTTAGTTCTTGAGTTGGCTTTAGTTCTTGAGTTTCCATTAAAAAAACTAAAATTAAAAAATGTAGTACAAAAATTTGAATGGAAATTATAAAAAAATATGTTTTAACTAAACTAAAAAAACTCATTTTTTTTAAAAAAAAGTGTAGTTATTTGATTGTAAATTTAAGTAAAATATAATAAATATCAAAAGTAAGGGAGGCTTAAATATTTTGTTTCCTTTCATATAATTTCCAATAGATTAAATTTTCCTGTGACTTATTCACATTCACAAATAAAAATCGTTAATATTAAAAATATCGGACAGTAAAAATGAATATTTTCAACAAACAACCAGAAAATTAGTAGGAAAAAACCTCACAAAAACAAACGAAGAGAAAAAAATTATAAAAATTAATTAAAGTAAAGAGAAAAAGGAAAAGTACAAGAAGAATGCCAAGAAGAAGGAAATTGTTAAAAGTGAGAAAGAGAAAATAATCGTTTATGAACTTGCGGAGTTCAACTTTTCGTTGAATTCCTTCAAGAGAACCACACCTGGTAGGGACAAGGTTTCTTTTAAAATGATTAAAGAGGCATCTTCGACTTTTCATATTAGAATTGTCAACCTCTTTAACAAAATTCTGGAAAAATCTATTTTCCCAAATTGCTGGAAGGTCGCAACAGCCATTCCAGGTCCCAAGAAAAATCTCTCCCATTCTTCGGCTAACAACTTTAGACCAATTTCATTACTGCCTTGCACTTCCAAGATCCTGGAAAAGATCTTAGCTACAAGACTTAACCAGGCGCTTGCCAATAGACTCAATCCGCAACAACATGCCTATAGGTCAGGCTACTCGAACTCCAACATTCAATCCATAATTGCTACAAACGTAGACATTGTGGTTTACTGTTGTCCTTCGACCTAGAAAAGGCGTATGACCGAATTTGCCCACATAGAGTACTGCAATATTGGCACTACTATGTTCCTACCTAACTGGTAGAACCTTCACGGTACGCGCCAACGGTCATTTTTCGTCAAAACGCGAAATGAAAAACGGCATCCCACAAGGATCCCCTTTATCAACGATCCTATTCAATATATATATTCACTCCCTTTCCCACCAACTATCACCAACTATCATCCTTTATCCCAGCTCAAAAAGGAATTCATCATCGCCATCCTTATTAATATCCCACCTTGAAAGCAATTCATCCATCCTGCCCCTCCTTTTCCAAACTTCCCTTCCACACCCAGATTGGAAACCATGGTTAGGAGCAAAGTTAAAAGCGACTGCTTCTCTTGACAGGTTTAAGAAGGCTAGTACTGATCCTTCCACATACAGGAAATTTTTCCTTGAACAGTTGGAAGGATTAAAAGATCATCAGAATCCGGATTGGACATACTGCTCTAACTCATAGGGTGTGGATGTGAGTGGTGTGTTGAGTGTGAAAGAGAGATATGAATGCTTGAATGCGTTTGCCGTGGCACTGTTTGAGAGAAGAATGAGAATGGTGCGTGAATGAGTGCGTGAATGACACGTAGGATGGCTACAACCGGGTGAAAGACCAAGGTCGATTCCGGTTGCACCTTCGGGTTTTGGCGAACCTGCGTACCTGAGCTGGGTTAGCGGTGCCTAGGAGTTTACAAGATTCCTTACCGTAACTCTATGAGCGGAGTACAAACCAAAGTACTCTTAAAACAAAAATGGGTACCACGGGGATCGGGAGCCTCACAGTAGAATATACTGTGCCCGATCGAGGTGAGGCGCCATTGGGCAGCAACGTGGTGGTTGTGGTTAATACCCATGTCGCGGGTACGGTCTTCTGATCGCAGGTGTGAGGTAACTGGCAAATGTAGCAATGCATTGCACTTATCTCGGGCACTGTCACTGCTTATGACAGTAGAGGTTTAGATAGTCCTCGCCACCAGCAGGTGGAGAGTCAGCTTGTAACTGATTCTATCTGTTAACTGCCAGTAATGGTGGTGCGTTGATTGAGCGTATCTCGATTCCTATAGTCGTAGGCGACTCGTGGTCTTGGGGTTTGGACAACTAGGTCACGTTAAATAACAATTTCTCACTGTTCTTACTCATAACTTCCTTTTTGCCATGACCAATCGTCCCTTCTGCCAATCCTGTAGCATCCATTTCACTATCACCCATATTTTATAGGAATGCCACATAACCAAGAACTACTTTGCAAGCAGGATTCCTCCTATTATGGATCTCCTCGACCCAACAACTTCATTCCCTAGTCCCCTATTTAAACTTCTACAACATACTAATCTGCTCCACAAAATTCTCAATATTTCTATAATACTAACCACAGACCAGTCTCTCTCAGATGATTTCGCACACGTACTACGAAGTCGCCATATGACCTCACGGTCGTGGCGCTATGAAGTGGCCCCTGGCACATGTCTAAGGGACATTACAAACAAACAATCGTTTATGAAACTATTGGTAGCACCAAGAACTGATTGGAATATGCATAATGGGAACGCGCGCGCGTTGCTAATTCCCGCGTTCTGTTGCTTATCATCAAAACACGCCGCTGCAGACACTGCCCAATTATTTATGTGATTTTGTCCTGCACTGCCCTGAATCGCGTGCGTTGAATTACAACTTGCCCGGCGACGGGGTATTAATTACCTCGTCGTTAGCCACTCTGTTGCCCTCCTCATTAACTCCATACTCTGTGCGCAGTGAAAATGCTTAAATTCAAATATATCATTAATATGTTAAAGAACTACTAATTCTAATATAATTTTATTAATTGTAAATAATTAATAGCTATACAAGCAACGTGTTCTATTTTCCTTATTAAGAAATGCACTTGCTTAAAATGCGTTGAATTGAAAAAATCGTAACGGAAATTGTAGATCAAAATTGACCATTTTCTTAATTGAATATTATAAAGTCTACCTGGAGGCATAAACTTATGCCAAGAATTTACTTTTGCTTATATAGGGTTTTCGAATAAGAGTGATATGATTTCTTTTCAATAAAAAAAAACACACTAATTGTTGAGGAAATTCAAATGTTTTTTATTTAATGTGAAGTAAAATCGATACAATTACGTTCTGAATAAAACGTCATTCAAATGGTCTCCACGACTTCTTTTGCAGGAACGAATTCGATGAGCCCAATTTTCGAGCACTTTTTTTCCACTAAATCAAGTCGTATGTCATGAATAGCACGTTCAATATTGACTTCTAAAGCTTGAAGAGAGTCTGGTTTATTGCTAAAGACCAATGACTTCAAATAACCCCACAAGAAATAGTCTAATGGTGTTAAAACACAACTTCTTGGAGGCTATTCAATGTCACAATTTCTTGAAATAATCGAAACTTCAAACTTTTCTCGCAATAATTCGATTGTTTCACGTGCTGTGTGGCACGTAGCCCCGTCTTGTTGGAACCAGATGTTGTCAAGATCAACTTCTTCCAATTTCGGCTATAAAAAGTTGGTTTTCATCGATCTATACTACTCTCCATTGACAGTAACCGTGTTACCAGCTTCATTTCGAAAGAAGAACGGAGAGATGATTCCACCAGACCAAAAACCGCACCAGAATCGACAGTTTTGTTTATTTACCGCACCACTCAGATGAAAGTGAGCCCCATCGAAGAAGATGATTTTCTTAAAAAAATCGTTATCGTTTTCAAGTTGTTCCAAGACAAAATCAGCAAATTAACGACGTTTACGGTGGTCCAATAGTTTCAGTTCTTGAGTGATAACAATTTTATACGGATGCAAGACCAAATCCTTTCTCAAAATCCGCCAGGTTGTGGTTTGAGACAGTCCCAATTCTTGAGAACGTCCGGTAATCGACAAATTGCGCTCTTCAGCAACACTTGCCTGAACGGCAACAATTTTTTCATTACATCGAGCGGGTCTTTGTCTTATTGGCACTTGAACATTATGTATGGTCGAAATTTTTAACAATTCGACGAATAGCGAGCATAGTTGAACGATTACTACGACCATAAAATTGTAAAAGCGCACGAAAAGTTGCAATTGGAGAACAATTATTTGCATAATAACATAAAATTGAATAAATTGTAAACGTTGTTCTTATGTACGATGGTCATTCAACAATTACTCAGCCTCACCGCCCGATGGAACTGCTGTCACAAAAGAATTTGCGATTTACCATCGTGCAGTACATTCTTTAAGTAGCCTACTGTCAAAGTTTCAGTCGATTCCCTTTATGAGTTTTGTTTTGAGAGCCTTTGAAAGCGAGCGTGTCGGTCGGTTGCACAAAAATGGAAAAAGAACAATATCGTTCGGTGATTAGATTCTTGTTTTTGGAAGGGAAAACGCGCAGCGAAATCAAATATCGCTTGGATGCTGTGTATGGTGACTCTTCTCCTTCGATGGCGACCATTAAGAATTGGTTCAACGAGTTTATTCGTGGCCGCACGTCGGTTTTTGATGAGCCACGCCCAGGTGCCCCGAAAACGGCTGCTGCGGAGGAAAACGTTAAAAAAAGTCTACGATTCCGTGTTGGCAGACCGTCGATTGAAGATTCACGAGATAGCTGAGACTGTGGGCATCGCAGTAGGAACGGTGCATCATATTCTACACGAAGAACTGGGCATGAGAAAGCTGTCGGCGCGATGGGTGCCGCGTTTGCTCACACCGGAAAACAAGCGCAACCGTGAGACTATATCGGCGACGTGTTTGGCGCTGTTTCAGCGCAATCCAGCGGAGTTCTTGCGTCGTTTCGTGACCGTCGACGAAACATGGATTCACTGGTACACACCAGAGACCAAGGAACAGTCGAAACAGTGGACTTCACCCGGCGAACGTGCTCCGAAGAAGGCGAAGACTGTTCGATCGGCCGGAAAGGTGATGGCCACCGTTTTCTGGGATTCACAAGGTGTAATCCACATCGATTACCTCGAGAAGGGTAAAACAATCACGGGGCGCTGCTATGCTGACTTATTGGGCCGATTTGACGTCGAATTGAAGAAAAAGCGGCCCCGCTTTGCGAAGAAAAAAGTGCTGTTCCACCACGACAACGCGCCGGCTCACACCTCCGCCGTCGCCATGGCCAAATTGGTCGAATTGCGCTACGAATTGCTGCCCCATCCACCGTACTCTCCAGATTTGGCCCCCTGTGACTACTTTTTGTTTCCAAACCTGAAAAAATCACTCGCCGGGAATAGATTTGGGTCAAATGAGGAGGTCATCGTCACCACGGAGGCCTATTTTGCTTCCCTCGAGAAAATGTATTTTTTGGACGGGTTAAAAAAGTTAGAGCATCGCTGGGCCAAGTGTATCATGCTTGAAGGAGATTATGTGGAACAATAAATTGCAACCTTTCCAAAGTTTTCGTTTTTCTTTTGTAGGCTAAGTACTTGTTGAATGACCCTCGTATGTCTTCTCATGGTAAAATTGTAATTATTACTGAATACAAAAAAAAAAAGATAGATCATGACACATTACAAATGGCCGAAACGTCACTTAGAAATCATATAACTCTTATTGGAAAACTCTATATTAAATTCCGAATTGGCCAAGAACAAAGAAGTTTTGCATTTCTTTTATATAAAATTTCTTTATATAATATCTAATTAAATTGTTAATTATAAAATTAATTTTGTACACTCTGAAAAAAAAAGTGCGTTTAAGGGGATTGCTTATGTTGATAATTTATGACTATCATAATTGTCAGAAAATATCTTCTTATTATAAGAGACGTTATTAAAAAGGTCCTTGCTTGGTTTCGTGAACTCCAAGAAGGAGTATAAGACGGAGTATAAGACGAGTCAAGGATCACTTCCAAGTACCGATCCAAGACGGAGCTCGATCTGTTTACAAGAGAGTATAAGACGCTTTCCACAAGTCCTCCGAAATTATAAGGGGCGCCCCTGCATTTTGCTCCCCATACAAGGTACTTGGAAGTGATCCTTGACTCGAAGCTCAGCTAGGAGTTGAACGTAGCAGACCTAACTACAATGCTTAGTATGTTGAACTCGGTTTCAAAGGTTACAACTGATTTGAACCTATTTGGACGTAGGGACTAGAGCTTAGAGGTTCTATTAAACCTTCTTACTTTCTATATTTTGACATATTTTGTTAGTCAAAAATCCTTCGTAAAATTGTAAATGTTTCATGTTCTTACATCAAAGTTCCCTTCTAACGTGAATTGACTCTTTCTCGTTATAAATAGTTTCATGCCTAATTCCCTCGTCACCAACTAATTATCATCCTAATTCCATTACCACGAAACTTATTAGAATAATTAAAAATTAGCTTAATTAATACCAAATAATTGAAGTAGCACGAATTGATATATGGTATTTTACATCTTCCGTCATATTCCAATGGATTTGCACCACTTCTTTATAACAAAAAAGAAGATACAAATTATAAGATTTTGCCTGATTTTATCTGAAAATATGAGCATTTATCTAGAATCGATTTGCAATTGCTAAGTAAAATGAACAATATTTTCTTTTTAACTTTCTCTTTGTGGGTTTTTACGTATATTATGTTGTACTTACAATTTCAGAAATTCGATTACAGAACAATATTTTTACATTCGATTAAGAAATTTCATAATCGGCTGATTTCAAATTCAATTCGTTCGGATTGTCCCAAATTTAATATTTACAACAAAAAAAAAAGGTACACAAATTCGTTCACGAAAAATCCAATGACCATGAAATATAAATGAATGATAGATGATCATAAATATAGTATGTCAACTGTAATTTTGTACTCGTACATGCCTCAATGTAGCCATGAAATAAAAAAATATCTACCCTGTGGTCATATCTTTTTATAGTCAAGATATCAGTGCCATTCCATTATTGTTGGTATGCCGTCGGGTTTTATCTTTCATAAATATATATATGCATTTAGATACGTTCGGACATTTATTTATTTGGACAACCAAAACAACAAATCCTCTTTTTCGAACAGCAGCTAAAGTCATAAAAATTTTCTTTGGTACATTTTTTCTTTTAAGTAAAAATAAATGGAAATATCTTAAATTATATTTTCCGATTATCAAAATATCAGAAAATTAAGCTAATACTATAAATGATTTCGATCCGAAAATAATTCAGAAATGACCATATTAAATTTTTGATATGAAAATGTTTATAAACATTTTATGTATCTAAACATTTGGGATTAAATTTCAGCACGTTTGGTCGAAAGTAAAATTTTTTTTCTTTGCTTTTTTCATATGTGAGGTCCAATACTTGGAAGCTGTAGTGTTAGTTTATTTTTAGAAATTGAAAGACGACTTGAAACTGTAGTGTTATATGAAATCCGTTAAAGGATGAGCGACTGTTAGTTGACGTCAACAAAAAGGAAATTAGAATAGGAGTGTCGAGTTGCAATGGGTGCCAGGGCATGTGGGAATTGTGGGTAATGAAAGTGCTGACAAGTTGGCTGGAGAAACACTCCGTCGACCAGTGATCACAGTCATTCCCAATCTGCCTCGCCTACTAACAGAATGGCAACTAACACCATTAGCCATCCGCAGACACGATGACTGGACCAATGTACCGACATGGTCGTGGCGGTACATAATGACCTCTGGTTCTAGTCTCAGAGACCTTACAATAAAGAAACACACGATTTGGAGGAGAATTGTTATAGTGGCCGTACTCACAGCTCATGCATTTTTTCGGTGCGGAATTTATATTAATTGTTCGGCCAAAAGTTCAGGGAAAATTTTCAGTCCAATCTTTGATAAACAATTTTTAGACCAAATTATCAGTCTAAATTTTCAGTAAAAATTTTCAATGAAAATTCAGATCAAATTTTGATGAATAAATTTCAGACCAAATTTTCAATAAAAATTTTCAGACCAAATTTTTAGTCAAAATTTTCAGACCAAATTTTCAGTACAAAAGTTCAGTGAAAATGTTCAGTCCAAATTTTCAGCAAAAATTCAGATCAAATTTTGATGAATAAATTTCAGATTAAACTTTCAGACCAAATTTTCAATAAAAATTTTCGAACCAAATTTTCAGTCAAAATTTTCGGACCAAATTATCAGTCCAAATTTTCAGGAAAAATTCAGACCAAATGTTCAGTGAATACTTTCAGTCCAATTTTTGATAAAATATTTTTAGACCAAATTTTCGTACCAAATTTTCAGTACAAATTTTCAGTAAAAATTTTCTGTCCAAAAGTTCAGGGAAAATTTTCAGTCCAAATTTTGATAAACAATTGTTAGACCAAATTATCAGTGAAAATTCAGATCAAATTTTGATAAAAAAAATTTCAGACCAAATTTTCAGTCAAAATTGTTAGTCCAAAAGTTCAGTGAAAATTTCAGAGCAAATTTTGATAAAAACTTTTTAGACAAAATTTTCAGTAAAAATGGTTCAGTGAAAATTTTCAGTCCAAATTTTGATAAAAAATTTTAAGACCAAATTTTCAGTAAAAATTCAGACCAAATTTTTAAGAAAATATTTCAGACCAAATTTTCAGTAAAAATTATTTTCAGACCAAATTTTAATAAAAAATTTTTAGACCAAATTATCAGTCAAAATTTTCAGTTCAAAAGTTCAGGAAAAATTTTCAGTCCAAATTTTGATAAACAATTTTAAGACAAATTATCAGTGAAAATTCAGATCAAATTTTCAGTAAACATTTTCAGTAAAAATTTTCAGACCCAATGTTCAGTGAAAATTTTCAGTACAAAAGTTCAGTGAAAATTTCAGAGCAAATTTTGATAAAAAAATTTCAGACCAAATTTTCAGTCAAAATTGTTAGACCAAAAGTTCAGTGAAAATTTCAGAGCAAATTTTGATAAAAAATGTTTAGACCAAATTTTCAGTAAAAATTCAGAACAAATTTTTAAGAAAAAATGTTCAGATCAAATTTTCTGTAAAAATTTTCAGAACATATTTTCAGTAAAAATTTTTAGACCAAATTTTCAATAAAAATGTTCAGTCCAAATTTTGATAAAAAATTTTTTTACCAAATTTTCCGTCTAGATTTTCAGTAAAAATTTTCTGACCAAATTTTCAGACCAAATTTTTAGTCAAAATTTTCAGTCCGAACGTTCAGCGAAAATTTTCAGTCTAAATTTTGATAAAAAATTTCAGACCAAATTTTCAGTAACAATTTTTAGACCAAAAGTTCAGCTTAAATTTGATGAATTAGCGGGTGTCGTTGGAGTGATAATCATCGCCGTAATGGGAGCACTCCAAATTATTTGACCGAGGAGTGCCGATGGTAGGATTTGGGGAATGCTAAGGGAGAAACGTAACTGCCAAGTCTCCCGCATCATCATAACGGTCGGCCCCATTATTAAGTTTCTAAAAATTTTTTTGCTTTCCCAATTTTAATACCTTCCCCACATTTTCTGTTCCTTTCCATTTTGTTCACTCTAAATATCTATCTTTTAGCCTACTATGGAGAAATTAATATCTTTAGGTGTCCAGGCATGATATTTTTTTATTATAGTCTCTTTGAGGGAACAAACTTCGAACACCTCTAAAATCTCCGCATAAAGCTAGCGACAAACATGCCTAATAAAGCAAGGTGTTCTCCAGAGTATGTGTATGGTCATACTCCTGTTGAACTTCACATTCTTAAAATTTCTTCCCAAACGACAGCCAGAAAATTTTCCATAGAATCACATAATTGCAATTTTCCATAGAATCACGGAATCACAATGTGTGGAGAGAAATCTTCCATTGTGTGTCCAGTCTATTTGGCCTGTTTAAAGCCATTTATTCAGGTGGTATGACAAGTTTGGAATTTCGATGGGAACAAGATGTTGGGAAGCCTACCCTAGCAAATGGTGAGCTCTCTTATTGCTGGGAATACCAGAATTACTATATCGAATGCAGTGATGACCTATAAATGGCCTAGAAGGATGCAAGACTGCGAAAGAAATCTTTCACTATTTATCCAGTCCTTATGTATTGGAATGAATAATGTACTATTTGGTTAACAGATGCGTTAAGTTAGGAACTATTGTAAATATCGCTCGATGAAAATTTGCCAACACCAGTTGGTCGACGAGCTAGTTACCCGAAATTGTCCCTGCTATGCATAACCCAAAACCCAATGCAATTCAATATTTTTGTGTTGATTGGCTCTAAAAAAAAAACCGGATTCGTTATGTTCTCAAGTTTGTCAAAATCGAGTAGGTTTGCAAACGTGAACGACTTCGACTCTACGGCTTAGGCCAACCAGTTACCAAATAGCCTTTAGTGCCGTAGCGCTTCGAATTAATATTGCAGAACTAATGTTGCTCGAAATGATAATAAACAAATAAATAAAGGATTCGTAAAATATTCTACCTTTTGGACATTTTGAAGGTTAATATTAGCTATTAAATATTTAAGTTTAAGTAAAAAAAAAAAACAATGTGAGTCTCTTCAATCTCCATCGCATAAGCGTCAAGGTCTTATTTGAATAGGACTTTTTGAAAAATTCCCCAATTCTCTCCGATTGGATTTGCCTGATGCATTCAGAAGAAGATTTTTCTGTTATATTTTGTATCGACTCTTAAGCAATATGTACGCATGGCGAGTCAGTTGAAATGTTTTCTTGCATTTCACAGTACATAACATATTTCAATTTGATTTGTTCATTTGGAATATTTTTCATTAAAGCTGCTGAAACTTATTTTATCACTGCGACATTCTAATGTATCCGTCCGTAGTACTGACTTTATCAAGTCGACTATCATTGGTGATGTACGAGCACTACGCTTTATCTCCGATATACGAACATTTATCGGTAGAATGGTTTGTGTGTTTGCTTTTGGTATTAAACTGGTTCCCATCGAAACTGGGTTACTGAGGGCAGAAAGAGGCGTTCGCAATTTACAAGGCTCATATATAATCCCTTTGTGTTCGTTTGCTGGCATGGCATGCATTTTCCATCCATACAAAGCTCTGCTGTGTGGGTATGATGGCCCGGAGGGATTGTTATTCATAAACAACACTGTCAGCCTCATCAAGAGTACACACATTTAATTCTGAATATATCAATGGCATCGTCTGTCTCCTTCCACCGGAATATTATCGCATTCTCATTTTGGCTTGAAAGGACATTTCTAGTCCAAGTACGCCATTTTACATTTCAGCTTTGTTTCGATTCCCTCACGATCCTACCACATAAAGATTCGATTCTATTGACAATGTTGGTACGTCCAGCTCGTTTATACCAAAGAGCCAGCTACTTTTTCATAGAAGATATTGGATACGTTTTTGAAAATACAATTTCCTTTAAGATTCCAATTTCAAAAGGAAATTTTCAGCCTCTGTCTCTGTTTAGCTTTTAAATAGAATGATTGATTGGAAATTTTTTAATACTCTTACATGTGCGTGTCAGTTTATTATGTGGGATCTATTTAAGTGTGTTTTATTATAAAATATAAAGCAACACCCTGAGTAGTGGCTATGGGCAGTGTATCCTTGGAATCTGTTAATTTTGTGCATTCTGGTATTAAACTATATATCCACAATCTCTTTCAAATACTCTACATAAAAGCATATAGCCAAAAACAAAAACAAAAAATATGTTCAATAAAAATTTCTTCATCGTCTTTATATATTCCAAAATAGCAAACATTCAAGGATAAATTTTCTTTTATCTTAATTAAAATTCTTTATAGAATTTATAACTAAAAAATCTCAAAAATTGAAGTTACACAATCGATTAAAGTTTCCTAGCATGATTTCCAATTTTATAAAATTGTTAATTTTGGTAGTAAACTCGTATTTTCATATGTAGGATAGTTTAGAAAAATCTATAACCAATCGAGAGATAAGATAAGTAAATAGTCACTACTGAGCTTTGGTTAAAACTCATGATTCATATACATTCATGCATGGTTTTGTAATCATTTGTAATACTGAAGTCCTTCCGGAAGAGTTAATACTCTACAAGCAGTGAAAATAAGTAGTCGATTAATATTCTTAAATAACGGACACATGCAATACAACCAGATGTGATATGCTCAAATAAGCATTCAAGAAATGATCAACATCAACATTGTGGATAAATTAAGATTACAGCAAACATTTCATAATTTATTCTAAAAATAGTTAACAATAATATCAATTCTTCTTGCGACTATCATGCCTTTGTAGAACCCCTTCATCTATGGTATGATTCTGTCAGTTGACACTATTTCTACAAGGTTAACAGATATCTGGACCGAAAATATGAGAGATCTGTTATTGTGAATTGTTACAGATTTATTGGAAAGAAAGTCTAAATTTATACCATATACAATCAATAATTTGTAAGATCTTCCATGAAAATTACTGTAAGCATTTAATTTAAAAGTTTTAATTATTAATCAGCAAAATTGTTCTGTTCAATTTTAAATCATTCAATTTTTTTCATAAAATGTTAATAAAAAAGCTAAAAAGAATTTTATTGAAAATTTCAGTAAAAACTTTCGGTAAAAAATTTCAGTCCAAAAGTTCTGTGAAAATGTCAGTACAAATTTTGATAAAAAAATTTCAGACATTCAGTCAAAATTTTCAATTAAAAAGTTCAGTGAAAATCTTTAGGTAAAAAAATTTTGCGTAACATTTTTCAGCAAGTCCAAAAGTTTATTGAAAATTTTCGGTACAAAATCTTGATAAAAAAATTTCACACCAAATTTTCAGTAAAAAATTTTACACCAAATTTTCAGTTAAAATTTTTAGTGCAAAAGTTAATTGAAAATGTCAGAGCAAGTTTTGGTAAAAAAAATTTCAGATCAAATTTTCAGTAACAATTTTCTGTCAAATTTTCAGTCAATTTTCAGTCCAAAAGTTCAGTGAAAATTTGCAGTACAAAAGTTCAGCGAAAATTTTCGGTCCAAATTTTGGTAAAAAATGTTCAGACCAAATTTTCAGTAACAAATTTTAGATCAAATTTTCAGTTACAATTTTCAGGAAAACTTTCAGTCCAAAACCTCAGTGAAAATTTCAGTCCTAATTTTGATAAAAGATTTTTAGACCAAATTTACAGTCAAAATTTTCAGTCCAAAAGTTCAGTGAAAATTTTCAGTTGAAAATTTTGATAAAAAAATTACAGACCAAATTTTTAGAACAAATTTTCAGTCAAAATTTTCAGTCCAAAAGTTCAGTCAAAATTTTCAGTTGAAAATTTTGATAAAAAATTTTCAGACCAAATTTTTAGAATAAATTTTCAGTCAAAATTGTTAGTCCAAAAGTTCAGTGAAAATTTCAGATCAAATTTTGGTAAAAAAATTCCAGATTAAATTTTCAGGCAAACTTTCAGTCAAAATTTTCAGTCCAAAAGTTCAGTGAAAATTAGCATTCGAAATTTTGATAAAAAAATTTCAGACTAAATTTTCAGTTAAAATTTTCAGATCAAACTTTCAGTCAAAATTTTCAGTCCAAAAGTTCAGTGAAAATTTTCAGTTGAAAATTTTGATAAAAAATTTTCAGACCAAATTTTTAGAACAAATTTTCAGTCAAAATTGTTAGTCCAAAAGTTCAGTGAAAATTTCAGATCAAATTTTGGTAAAAAAATTTCAGATTAAATTTTCAGGCAAACTTTCAGTCAAAATGTTCAGTCCAAAAGTTCAGTGAAAATTAGCATTCCAAATTTTGATAAAAAAATTTCAGACTTAATTTTCAGTTAAAATTTTCAGATCAAACTTTCAGTCAAAATTTTCAGCCCAAAAGTTCAGTGAAAATTTTCAGTTGAAAATTTTCATAAAAAATTTTCAGAACAAATTTTTAGAACAAATTTTCAGTCAAAATTATTAGTCCAAAAGTTCAGTGAAAATTTCAGATCAAATTTTGGTAAAAAAATTTCAGATTAAATTTTCAGGCAAAATGTTTAGTCCAAAACCTCAGTGAAAATTTCAGTCCTAACTTTAATAAAAGATTTTCAGACCAAATTTTCAGTAACATTTTCACTCCAAATTTTTAGTCCAAAAGTTCAGTGAAAATTAGCAGTCCAAATTTTGATAAAAAAATTTCAGACCAAATTTTTAGAACTAATTTTCAGTCAAAATTGTTAGTCCAAAAGTTCAGTGAAAATTTCAGATCAAATGTTGGTAAAAAAATTTCAGATTAAATTTTCAGTAACAATTTTCAGGCAAACTTTCAGTGAAAATGTTCAGTCCAAAACCTCAGCGAAAATTTCAGTCCTAATTTTGATAAAAGATTTTCAGACCAAATTTACAGTCAAAATTTTCAGTCCAAATTTTCAGGAAAAAATTCAGACCAAATGTTCAATAAAAACTTTCAGTCGAATTTTTGATAAAAAATTTTTAGACCACATTTTCGTACCAAATTTTCAGTCCAAATTTTCAGTAAAAATTTTCAGTCCAAAAGTTCAGGGAAAATTTTCAGTCCCACTTTTGATAAACAATTTTTAGACCAAATTATCAGTGAAAATTCAGATCAAATTTTGATGAAAAAATTTCATTTCAAATTTTCAGTGAAAATTTTCAGTACAAAAGTTCAGTAAAAATTTCAGAGCAAATTTTGATAAAAAATTTTTAGACCAAATTTTCAGTAAAAATGCTCAGTTCCGTAAAAATTTTCAGTCCAAATTTTGATAAAAAATTTCAGACCAAATTGTCAGCAAAAATTTTCAGACCAAATTTTCTGTAAAAATTTTCAGAACATATTTTTAGTAAAAATTGTTAGACCAAATTTTCAGTAAAAATTTTCAGTCCAAAAGTGCAGCGAAAATTTTCAGTCCAAATTTTGATAAAAATTTTTTAAACCAAATTTTCAGTCCACATTTTCAGTAAAAATTTTCTGAACAAATTTTCAGTTAAAATTTTCAGACCAAATTTTCAGTAACAATTTTTAGACCAAAAGTTCAGCTCAAATTTGATGAATTAGCGAGTGTCGTTGGAGTAATAATCATCGCCGTAATAGGAGCACTCCAAATTATTTGACCGAGGAGTGCCGTTGGAAGGATTTGGGGAATGCTAAGGGAGAAACGTAACTGCTAAGTCTCCCGCATCATCATAACGGTCGGCCCCATTATTAAGTTTCTAAAAAAAATTTTGCTTTCCCAATTTTAATACCTTCCCCACATTTTCTGTTCCTTTCCGTTTTTTTCACTCTAAATATCTATCTTTTTTTATTTATTTTCAATAAAAAGTCAGACCAAATTTTTAAGAAAAAATTTCAGATCAAATTTTCAGTGAAAATTTTCATTCCAAAAGTTCTGTGAAAATTTCAAAACAAATTTTAATAAAAAAATATCAAACCAAATTTTCGGTCAAAATGTTTAGTCCAAAAGTTCAGTTAAAAAATTCAGACCAAATTTTTAGTTGAAATTTCCAGGAGTTGGTATGAAACCGACTCTCATATCTATTCAGTATGAAAAAGGATTGATCCCTACACAAACCGTGGGTTTGAACAATCCAATTTTTAAAAATTATTAAACAATTAATACTCGTATATATTTTTTATCGATACACAAATGAATAATATTATTTATTTCTTACAGGCCCAAGCAAGGATGAGTTTAGTCGATTTCACATACTTTATGGTAACTTGAGCCTACGGAAATTTGTTCGAAACCGACAGCATTCGAAAAACAGTCGGTTTACAAACATGAACTTTGATCAACTCTAGTGCAAAGTTTTAGTTAATATTTTCAGTAAAACTGTTTATTAAAAACGTTTAATATTTAATCATTTTGTGCAGACATACTCGTATAATATATCG
Source organism: Atherix ibis (assembly GCA_958298945.1). NCBI lineage: Eukaryota > Metazoa > Arthropoda > Insecta > Diptera > Athericidae > Atherix > Atherix ibis. Next base: position 5,255,397 of record OY282610.1, read on the forward strand.
TCCATGACAACAAAATATAAATTTTTATGCTCTCCGACTTAAAAATTATCTCCTCCTTGCCATGGCCAACAAATTGGCTTTGTACTAATTCTAACGATGGGAATGGCTTTAATGTGCTAACTCTTAATTGTGAACGATTGTGATTATAAATTATTATCGACAGTTTTTGTGGAGCGGCCTTTTGAACATACCGCATGGTAAACTGGTCATATTTCATTGGTGTTGTCGGTTCCTGATATTGTTGAGCTTCTTGCTTTTTTTGGGGTAAAATTTCCGACATTATCAATATTACTAGTTCTGGGATATCAAAAACGCCTTTAGTGGCCTTTGTTCAATGTATTTTCTTAATGTTATGTAATCATTTGGGATGATTTCTTCTTATTATTTTGTTCTTATAAAGACGATGGTTGAAAGGATATGTTTATGTGTACATATTGCTGTGCGATATACGAGCAATGTATATTTATAAGCACTCTTTTTCTGAATGTATCTGGAACGAGTTGAACCCAAAACTGTCGTGATTGATTATACGATCGATAAAATCGTTAAAGAAAGTTCACAGTTGCTCCAATAAGCCATTATTGAAAAACGAATCAGCCATAAAATCGACAGTCTAAACACTCTCCGACAAATATTTTTCGTAGCATTTTCTTATTGCTTGCTTGAGCGTAAAAACGACCATTTATGCTGTGTTCTCAGCATCAATTGCACTTGGAATTGTTTGCCTTCCATACTTGCTTTATTTCGCTTTGTTTGAATAGTATCAGTTGCTCCAGTCGCAATAATGATATTCAATACGATCTGATATATGAGATTATAAAAGGTAGTAAGTATCGTATATGAGTCTGGTTCAGAATTTCAGTTCGAAAAGAAACTCAGACGAGACAACAGAAGAAAAATCCAAAACATCGTCACTTTGACAAAAACAAAAATAAACAAAATTACCACCAGAATTCCCTTAAAAATTTCTTTAACATCTCACTAAGTAGAGGAGTAATTTTGTTCACGGTTGAACTTTTTTGTATGAATTTCACTATCAACCATATTGATGTTCATCTTTATTCCAGATTCACAAGCTTTCTTTTGATTAAAAATATATGAAAATATTTTAAATACGTTTCAAAGAATTCCCAGAATAATAGCTTTGAAATTTCCCGCAACGATTGAATAAATATTTATATTTTATCAAGTAAAGTTTTATTAAAAATAATTTTATTGCAAATTTTTACTGCAAAAAATTTTACTGCAAAAAATTTTACTGAAAATAATTTTACTCAAAATAATTTAACTGAAAATAATTTTACTCAAAATAATTTTACTCAAAATAATTTTACTGAAAATAATTTTACTGAAAATAATTTTACTGAAAATAATTTTACTGAAAATAATTTTACTGAAAATAATTTTACTGAAAATAATTTTACTGAAAATAATTTTACTGAAAATTATTTTACTGAAAATAATTTGACTGACAAGTTTAACTGAAAATAATTTGACTGACAAGTTTTACTGAAAATAATTTCACCGCAAATAATTTTACTGAAAATAATTTCACTGAAAATAATTTTACTGAAAATAATTTTACTGAAAATAATTTTACTGAAAATAATTTTACTGAAAATAATTTTACTGAAAATAATTTTACTGAAAATAATTTTACTGAAAATAATTTTACTGAAAACAATTTTACTGAAAATAATTTTACTGAAAATAATTTTACTGAAAATAATTTTACTGAAAATAATTTTACTGAAAATAATTTTACTGAAAATAATTTTACTGAAAATAATTTTACTGAAAATAATTTTACTGAAAATAATTTTACTGAAAATAATTTAACTGAAAATAATTTAACTGAAAATAATTTTACTGAAAATAATTTTACTCAAAATAATTTTACTGAAAATAATTTTACTCAAAATAATTTTACTGAAAATAATTTTACTCAAAATAATTTAACTGAAAATAATTTTACTGAAAATAATTTTACTGAAAATAATTTTACTGAAAATAATTTTACTGAAAATAATTTTACTGAAAATAATTTTACTGAAAATAATTTTACTGAAAATAATTTAACTGAAAATAATTTTACTGAAAATAATTTTACTGAAAATAATTTTACTGAAAATAATTTTACTGAAAATAATTTTACTGAAAATAATTTTACTGAAAATAATTTTACTGAAAATAATTTTACTGAAAATAATTTAACTGAAAATAATTTTACTGAAAATAATTTTACTGAAAATAATTTTACTGAAAATAATTTTACTGAAAATAATTTTACTGAAAATAATTTTACTGAAAATAATTTTACTGAAAATAATTTTACTGAAAATAATTTTACTGAAAATAATTTTACTGAAAATAATTTAACTGAAAATAATTTTACTGAAAATAATTTTACTCAAAATAATTTTACTGAAAATAATTTTACTCAAAATAATTTTACTGAAAATAATTTTACTCAAAATAATTTAACTGAAAATAATTTTACTGAAAATAATTTTACTGAAAATAATTTTACTGAAAATAATTTTACTGAAAATAATTTTACTGAAAATAATTTTACTGAAAATAATTTTACTGAAAATAATTTTACTGAAAATAATTTTACTGAAAATAATTTTACTGAAAATAATTTTACTGAAAATAATTTTACTGAAAATAATTTTACTGAAAATAATTTTACTGAAAATAATTTTACTCAAAATAATTTTACTGAAAATAATTTTACTCAAAATAATTTTACTGAAAATAATTTTACTCAAAATAATTTAACTGAAAATAATTTTACTGAAAATAATTTTACTGAAAATAATTTTACTGAAAATAATTTTACTGAAAATAATTTAACTGAAAATAATTTTACTGAAAATAATTTTACTGAAAATAATTTGACTGACAAGTTTAACTGAAAATAATTTGACTGACAAGTTTTACTGAAAATAATTTCACCGCAAATAATTTTACTGAAAATAATTTCACTGAAAATAATTTTACTGAAAATAATTTTACTGAAAATAATTTTACTCAAAATAATTTTACTGAAAATAATTTTACTCAAAATAATTTTACTGAAAATAATTTTACTGAAAATAATTTTACTGAAAATAATTTTACTGAAAATAATTTTACTGAAAATAATTTTACTGAAAATAATTTTACTGAAAATAATTTTACTGAAAATAATTTTACTGAAAATAATTTTACTCAAAATAATTTTACTGAAAATAAATTTACTGAAAATAATTTTACTGAAAATAATTTTACGGAAAATAAATTTACTGAAAATGTTTACTGAAAATGTTTACTGAAAATGTTTACTCAAAATAATTTTACTGAAAATAATTTTACTGAAAATAATTTTACTGAAAATAATTTTACTGAAAATAATTTTACTGAAAATAATTTTACTGAAAATAATTTTACTGAAAATAATTTTACTGAAAATAATTTTACTGAAAATAATTTTACTGAAAATAATTTTACTGAAAGTTTTTACTGAACATTTTTACTGAAAATTTTTACTGAAAATTTTTACTGAAAATTTTTACTGAAAATTTTTACTGAAAATTTTTACTGAAAGTTTTTACTGAAAATAATTTTACGGAAAATTTTTACTGAAAATTTTTACTGAAAATTTTTACTGAAAATTTTTACTGAAAATTTTTACTGAAAATTTTTACTGAAAATTTTTACTGAAAATTTTTACTGAAAATTTTTACTGAAAATTTTTACTGAAAATTTTTACTGAAAATTTTTACTGAAAATTTTTACTGAAAATTTTTACTGAAAATTTTTACTGAAAATTTTTACTGAAAATTTTTACTGAAAATTTTTACTGAAAATTTTTACTGAAAATTTTTACTGAAAATTTTTACTGAAAATTTTTACTGAAAATTTTTACTGAAAATTTTTACTGAAAATTTTTACTGAAAATTTTTACTGAAAATTTTTACTGAAAATTTTTACTGAAAATTTTTACTGAAAATTTTTACTGAAAATTTTTACTGAAAATTTTTACTGAAAATTTTTACTGAAAATTTTTACTGAAAATTTTTACTGAAAATTTTTACTGAAAATTTTTACTGAAAATTTTTACTGAAAATTTTTACTGAAAATTTTTACTGAAAATTTTTACTGAAAATTTTTACTGAAAATTTTTACTGAAAATTTTAACTGAAAATTTTTACTGAAAATTTTTACTGAAAATTTTTACTGAAAATTTTTACTGAAAATTTTTACTGAAAATTTTTACTGAAAATTTTTACTGAAAATTTTTACTGAAAATTTTTACTGAAAATTTTTACTGAAAATTTTTACTGAAAATTTTTACAGAAAATTTTTACTGAAAATTTTTACAGAAAATTTTTACTGAAAATTTTTACTGAAAATTTTTACTGAAAATTTTTTCTGAAAATTTTTTTTGAAAATTCTTCCAAAAAATATTTTTACAACGAATTTTAACTGAAAATGTTAACTAACCATTTTTAATTGTAAAATTTTTTTTTAATTTCGATTAACTTTAGTTCAAAATAATTTTTTTACAGTTTGCAAAATTTATTTTACATTAATTGTTTTTATTTTTATAAAATTATATTTAAAAAGCCAATATTTTTAATTTAATTTATTCAAAAATGAAAATTTATATTCTCTTTACTATAATCTTAATTTGTATTTTTGTAGGTATCATAGTTTTTATAATTATAAGTATTTTTTTAGAGAAATTGATGGGCTATTCGAAATAAATTTATTTTCTACTCTTTTCGATTTATTTCAATTTGAATAATTATGCAATAGGATTTAATGGCAACAAAAAATAAATTACCAAAGGGAACAGTAATACAATATTAAATAATCGGTATTGTCCTGATATTTCAAAAGTTGCTGTAAATATAAAATGACATTAAATAATTCTTGTACGTTTGTTGACTTAAGCGTAGACAAATTTATGTTGAAAGGTACGTACTCGTAAATAAAATCAGTAGTGTGGTTAGGGAGACTACTCTCTATCTTTACATTCTGTAATAAATCAAGCTATTAGATATCTAAACGAAAGCATACTTATTCAACCTTTTTATGATATTAAATTTGAGATTGAATGTAAATTGTATAGATTGACAACAACACCAATGATACTTTGTTCTATAGGCAAAAGGCTAAATGCAAACTGAAAATAGCTCCAAGGTCAGCAAAGAGAGTAGCAGCAATATTTTGTGGTAAATTAACAAAAGACAAAAAGGATAAAGGAAGGGTTAAACTTAGTACGAAATAATATGAACAGGTTCAAGGCGAAAGCAATTTAAATAAGTAACCGACCATGTAGATACTAGTATACTATTAATTCTAGCAAAAATTTTAACAACAAAAACAAGAATGAATGTAATAAAATATTTTATGCTTATCATGTTTGGTATTAAATAAATTTAAATCTTCCCTCTTATCTGTTAGGAATTTATTCCATTTTGTGGAAAAATTATGGATTTTAATTTTAAACATTATTTTTGCATTTCATAATAATTCATTTAAGCTATTTTTGAAATACTAATTTCAGTTATTTTATCAATAAATTTTCATCTTTTATGTTTTATGACAAGATTAAATGCAAATTTATTTTTGATGAATTTTGATTTCAATTAATTTGATTCAATAAATAATATTCGACTTGTTTGGGAAATGTAAATCTTTATTATTATTATATTTTTTTTATTGAATTAATTGATTCACCCGCCAGTGGGACAAGTCTATTATATAATTTTAATGCTATAAGAAAATTAGAATGGCAAAATACGTTTGCTTATTAACATTTTTTTTTATAGAAAATCAAAATAAAATCGGTGCGATAATAAAGTGAAGGATCATCTTTGCTAATAAAGTTTTATTTAAACTGATCGACATATTAAAAGTCCCTCACAACATTTAAGGATCCGTTTGTGAATATGAAAATGGGAAAATGCGAGAGAAAAAATGAAGTGATGCCCTAAGGAATAGATTGCCCTAATATAGAAGGACTACGCCGAGTGCCTTAAATTAGAGAGAGGAAGCTGTCAACATAAACGAAGGAAAATTTGATATAGTCTTCTTTAGATGACAGCGGGTTCAACAGCTTACACTATCAGATGTTAGGTCTAGGCCTGCTAATTCAAATAACTCACGAAGAGGTTTTCCAGATTGATACTCTCAGCATGTTTATGACGTCCTCGCCTACATCGCCGCCCCGTCGAAGGCGTGAGTTAATTTTTCTTCTAGTACCATAAATGGAGATATTTTAGATTTTCCTGCCAGGATCTTCTTCATCTATAGCAGATCTTGTTGTTAATATAGAATCTCATTGTTAAAAAGGCATCCGAACCGTCTATTCTAATGAAGGATGCCAAAAATTCTGCAAAGGATCCAGCTCTCGAAAGCGAAAATGAGTTCGCAATGGTTTTTACTGATAACCCAAGTTTCCGAAGAATACATAATGACTAGCAAGCCTAGTGTTCAGTACAGCAGTAGCTTTGACGTTATGCTCAGAATTGTTAAGCGGAGTAATTAAGACTGTCTGAAAAAAGGTATATTGGCTGCCCCATGTTTTTATCGGCTGTGACGCGCGACCCCAAATAGGAAACTGATTTATAATTTTCGAAGCCATAATCTTCTATCTGGAAGGGAGTGATGCTAACTGGTATTGTCTTTGAAGCCGACATTGCCAGCATGTACTTTGTTTTGCGTACATTTGTGTCCAGCCCAAGATTTTTCGACATTAGTCAATCTTGTATGGCTCTTTCTGAAAACCGATGTGGTACCTATCATGCTTACCGATGACACACGAATGATCTTTTTCTAACACAAAAGTGCGTCTCCTTACCGTATACCGTTGTGCATATTAAATGCCTCTAAAAGTTATTCGGCTGGCTTTACTCTTTATCTTACACAAGTCATGGTCAGTCTAGTCAGTCTATTAAATTTTTCTGGGATGCCAAACTCTCTAATGGCTTTAACCTGGCTATGCTCTCAAAATCGGTATTGAAGTCGATGAACAGATGGTGGATCTGTTATCCATATTATTAGTCTAATAAAAAATAACAACAATATTTAGTTGCGCTAAGGTTAGCTTTTAAAGCAGTTGTAAATTGTCAAAGTATTAATTGCCATTTTATGAAACAACATTTTTTAGTTATGTAAATTAACTTCAAAAATAATTTGCTAATAAGCGAAAAATAAAATTGTATTACGTGGCACATGTGTAGTTATGGGGCTCATTTTTAATCTCAATGGTTTTGTTAACAATTAAAATTGTTGCTTTTGGAATGAGACAAATTCAGAAAAAGTTCTGAAGACACCATCCCATTGGTGTGGATTTCAGGGTCCTTATTCCTTTTCAAAAGTCAGACTAGGGCTAATAAATAAACAACATTACTGGGCCATTACGAAGAATTATTTTTTTTTAAATATGGAAGACATAGACCCAAAAAACATATTATTATATCAGAATGACGCCACTTTCTATACATCTTAATTGAAATTAGGTCACCATATGAGATTGCTTACTTACTCAACAAACTCGCAAGGTGGCCTCATTATCACAATTTTCGCATGCACTATTCAAAATGCATTTGTAGGGTTAAGGCAAGTTACGAGCATTGATTTGATTCTGATTTCATTAGAATTACTTCAAATTCTTTACTTTTAGTTTGAATTTTATTGTTAATGAAAAATAAAAGTTGAATCAATTAAAATATGATGTTTTAATTTTTTTTTCACGAGTTCTTATTAAAATAAACAAATTTAAATATATTTATTTAATGATATTAATTTTTTTATTTTAAATAAATAATTTTCCGTTTTTATTTTTACTCGACTTCTGAACACTCTCTCGCGCTCAGAAAATACTCACAGCTGGTAACTAAAACGTGACTCTTAAGGCCTATTTAGACGAATCCACATTATTGCAACTGCTTTTAGTGTCGAGTTTATGAACGGTTCGGTTTCGGAAAAGCATGTCTAGGGGAAATGATATCGGCATCATGTGGAATTGTCTAGACTAGACCTCACATTATCAATAGCTCACGCGTCATTATTTCTCACTCTATGAACATCGACACTCTTCTATATTGTACGCTCGCCTCTCAAAAAAATATGCCGGCAAATCTCTCTCATGCTAGACAAAGCCAAAACTCTCTCTCTCCCTTCTTTGAAATGGGTTTGGTTCTAAGCTTTTGACAATCAAAAGAAACATCTTTAAAAGCTGTTAAATAGTCAGCATTGCACAAAAGAGAATATTTGAAGTTATTCGAAAATATTTCATTTGGATTAATTCTTAAAGATTAAATAATTTATTAATTTGGTGTTGTTAAATAAATTAAAACTAATAGAATATAATGAAAATAAGAAATTAAATAAAAACTAATAAGGAATTGTATTTATTATTGGCACTACCGTTATATTTAGAGAGAATGTGGCACTACTATTCGGATTTATAGACCACACGCCATTTTGATATTCAGACGTGGAGTATTTGTGCGACAATGTTTGAAGCTTATAAGACGCGAGTTGTTAACACGATCAAGTTGGCATTCGTAATTTTCGAACACATTATTAGACACAAAAAGTTTAAGCATGAGCCGCAATCCAACTAGAAGCCGTAGTCGGAGTCGGAGTCAGAGTAGTAATCGTAGTAATCGGTTAAGCGAATATGGTGGAAGTCAAGACAATGATAAATGGAAAACGTATAGAGAATTCGTAGATTTAGCTACATTAGATTTAGAAAAATTGTACAAAAGTCATGAAGAGGTTCCGGAAAATCATCCGTTATATTTAGAAGAATGGGGGAAGTTTTGGCAACGGCGTTACAAAGAATTGCAAATGGAAGGAAAAGATCCGGATAATTATGACTTTAGTCATGACTGGAATATATTTTGGACAAAAAGAGTTAAAGAATTACACACTGAAGAAATTGAAAAGAAGAAAGTTGAGATACGGAAAAAGCTTAGTTTGCCTGAGCATGGAAATGATCCAGCGTCAAAACAGTCGCCTGATATAAAGAAAAATGAAAAATTGCAAGAAATCATCGATAGCAGTGATGATGATTCGATAGGCACACAATCACATTCAAAGTCTGTGGAAACATCGGTCAGAAAGAGGTCGCTTAGTCCAATGAGCACTTATACTAAAAAACATGAGAAAAAGTCCAAATATTATCATGATATGAATGAATCAGATAGAAAGAAGGACGATATTAATGATAGTCCACTAACAGTAGTCTCTGTTTTAAGAATCCTAGCTGCTTTGGAAGACGAATTGGGTAGTCTTGGACCAAAAGTCATAAGTTTTCTTTGTAGAGCATTAGCTCTTGAGAGGATAGAAGTTAATTCGGCTGAAGATATGTTACTAGATGAAGACAACGCTGTTTTCTTTGAAACAATTAAAGAGAAATTGAAAGGTCAATTGATAGTAGATGTTCTCGCTTCGGATAAAATAAAAGCTGCGAAAAAAGCTATTAACGATATCGATTCACTATTACATCAAGTAAATGAATCGCAAAAGAAGACGACATTTGAATTGAAGAATAATAAGGATTCCGATTTCAGTGCGGATAGACAGACAGTAGCTTCTAGATTTGAAGAATCTAATCAAATGACGCTAGGCACTGCATCTCCTAAAAGTCTAACAAATTATCATCTACAACTGTTTGTCGAAAATTTTGTGCAAATATCAAATGAAGAGCAGAAAGATGTGATCGAACGTCTAAGGAAACAACTTACAGAATATCACGTAAGATCTGAAGAACACCGCAATTTTGTTGATATATCAGCCATAGCAGCAGAACCCGTAACAAGTCGTCCGACCACCCCAGACACATCCCACCATAATATAGTTGAAGAAAACGATAAACCACCGCTTATAATAATATCGGATTCAGATGATGACGACTCTACATTTGATGATGCGGTTAATGCGGCATCAAATAATTAAAAAAGGAAAGATGAACGTAATAGCAATATTAATAGAGAACGGGAAGATGAGGAGCTATTGAACATTTCGGAAATAATTAATATGTCAATGTATTGGAATCCAGTTTATTTGGCAGAACAGTTCAAGAAAATGTATTCAGCAACGCAGCTTCAATAATTCCTTACGTTCCCGATAATGGTCTGAACGATCTCAATTATAATTCAAGTCTCTACTCTCCAAATCAATTTCAACAGAAACAAAACCAAAGTGGATTCATTCCGCAAACAAATCAAAATGTATAAAATCCAAATACAAATGTTGCTTGTGGAACACATCATCAATCTCAAAAATTTATACAAAAACTATAGTAGTGGGGTTGGTTGGAATGTTGGCAACTCACGTATTGGAAATATCCAAAATAGTGCTACCATGAGTTATCCATCCAGTTGCATTTGCACAACAACAATACCAACGACACCAAATACAGCAGCAACAACAGCAGTAGCAGCAGCAACAACAGCAGTAGCAGCAGCAACAACAGCAGTAGCAGCAGCAACAACAGCAGTAGCAGCAGCAACAACAGCAGTAGCAGCAGCAACAACAGCAGTAGCAGCAGCAACAACAGCAGTAGCAGCAGCAACAACAGCAGTAGCAGCAGCAACAACAGCAGTAGCAGCAGCAACAACAGCAGTAGCAGCAGCAACAACAGCAGTAGCAGCAGCAAGAACAGCACAATCGCCAACAATAACAATATCCAATCAGAAATATTTACAGAAATTTTTATTAAATATTTGCTATTAGTTTCAAATATTTTTTTTATTATATGATAAAAATGCATTTGATTATAATTATTGTAAACATAAATAAAGAAATATTGAAAATAAAATAAAAAAGAAATTTATTTTTATGGTTTCTTATTTATTACAACTAATTTTTTTTTGTTGGTCCACTTTCACTTTCCATTTTTGAAACCGTTTTTGAAGGGAGCAAATATGGGTTTGCAGGATAGTGGATGATAGGGTTTCGGTGATGAGCTAGGATGACAATGTCATCAGCATATAAGAACCTATCTTATTGTTTGTTGGAATATCATGAGTATAGATTTTTTATAATAAAGCACCAAGGATACTACCTTGAGGGACACCTATTCGGATAGGCGGTATCTCAGAATGTGCGACATTCTCAAAGACCTAAAAATATCGCCCTGAGAGATAAGTTTTAATTTTAAGGAATTATAGAGTGGGAAGGACTCTATTAAGCTTCCATAGAAAACCAGAATGCCATACTCGGTCGAAAACCTAAGCTATGTCCAAAATTTTAACTGGGCAGTATTCTTTCTGCTCAAGAGAGGATGCAATGAAGTTAACCACGCGATGACACTGCTGGATAGCGAAATTGATGATGGGGAATCACAGTTTCGTCTTCGAGGATAGGATAAATCTATTCAAACCCGCAACATGCGGTGTTCCCAAACGGTCACCCATCTAAGTATTCACCGCTCCCAGTCATGATTAGCTTCGGTGATCGGAAGTCTACATCAATTTTCAGTGACGATATAATGGTTAACTTACGAGCGCTTCAACTGTGGTAGTTTGGCGGAAAATCGCTTGTTTGTGCTTTTCGCGATATTTGTTTTCCCCACCGCCCATCTAAGGATACTATCGGATATGTTTTTTAATTGTCCAATATTCTATATTATGTGCCACAAGACACCATTTCGAGATATACCGAAGACGTTTTATCAAACAAAAGTTTTTTGCAGGAACCATGAATGATATCAGCAAAAACAACCCTTCGTTACCTATTCCAGACCGAATTAAAGAAGTGTGCAAAGTTTCATCCCATACCGAACACACAAACAATATATTTTTTAATATATATTGGAGATACTCGATGAAGTAAAGAATTTGAAGTAATTCTAATGAAATCATAATCAAATCAATGCTCGTAAGTTATCGCAGTAAACCCTACAAATGCATTTTGAATAGTGCATGCGAAAATTGTTCCAAGATTCGCAGTGGTAATAAGGCCACCGTGCGAGTTTGTTCAATAAGTAAGCAATCTCATATGGTGCCCTAATTTCACATTAAGTGTACAAATTTCCACGGTGGCCTCATTACCGGTGTGAATCTTGGAACAATTTTCGTATGCACTATTCAAAATGCATTTGTAGGGTTAAGGTAAGCTACGAGCATTGATTTGATTAATTAAGCTAAACTTTACATTTGTGACATTCCGTTTGTAGAACATTATTTGGGGAATAGCCGATTAAAGAAAAATGTTCTTCCTACTTTATTATTGGGATTTAAAAATAATTTCGAAAAAACACTCTGATAAAATTTTAAGAATTTGATTAAACGTATTCTCAAAGATTAGTAATACCCTAGTTAGTTATATATTGATTATAAATATGCCCGTTTTCGAGATCGTTTGTGTACAGTAGCCAAAATCATTTTTATTTTGTTTGTAGAGAAACGTAATTTTAGCTCACTAGATTAATAAAATTAATAAACAAGTTTACCGAAAATTTATATCTCACTAAAAATATTTGGTTAAAATTACTTTTTGAAAAATCTTTATTATTATTATTATTATTATTATTATTATTATTACAATTATTGTTGTTATTGATTTGTTAAGAAATATTAACAATCACTCATCCTTAGTTATAATAAGAGCAATTATAAATTATATGAAAATATGTTAAAGATATTATCTAATTAAATTAGTATAAAATGATTTATTCTAAATAAAAATTTATTCAAAATTATGATAAAACGACTGGTTTTTTATAAAAAAAGAATTTCTATTAGAAAAAGAACAAACAACAAAATAATAAAGAAAAACAAAAAACATTTTTGATTACTTTTTTGAAAATAATCAGCAGGAAATTATCCTTAAATTAATGGTGATTTATAATTTAGAAATCTTTTTGATATTCTGATTTAAAAGTGGATACGAATAAAAATCACCGCTGGATATCAGTTGTAATATGCTGCAAACAGAACAAAAATATTCGGAAATTTTGACTCTTGCTGATTTGAGATTTTTTCTTGAAATTAGCGTAAATTCATAATAAAAATTATCGTATAAATAATTGAAGATGAGATTCTTGTGAATGAGCTAGCAACAAGAATAAAATAACTCAGATGAAATGAGATGTGACAGCCAAGATGTTGCGGATATGATGTTCGAAATGGTTGAATCAAAACGAATTCACTTGCAAAGGACGATAATGTCATAAATTTATGCACGAATTCAAATTTCTCATACTACAATATGCTATACGAGTATAGTCAGATCTGCAAATACACACTAACATGTATTCGAATTTTTGATTTTTTATATTCCTGTTGTCTTACGTCACAACCTACCTTAACGTATATCTCAAAGAATATATTGTAATATTCTTTCTCGATATTTTACATTTACCAACAAAAATCATACGTATATCATAGACGTCCACGTGATATCTTCAAGAGTGTATAATTTAATCAAGCTTTATTGGGAGGCGGGATGGGGAGGCGGTTTATTTATTTGATTTCGAAAATTTAATTTCATATTCAGATATTATTAATATTTTAGAAAATAATCGGTATCACAAAAAAAAAATGGCGGCTTGTTTTAATATTCAAAGAATAATCTGACTCCTACTATCTTATCATTGTGTGCAAGTATCTTTGATTACGAGTATAGGGCTGAGTATATATAACGGTATACGAGTATATGATTGTTAGAGGGTGTATGCATAAACAATTTCTCATACCATCAAAAAGAATCGCACCTTTTGATCCTAGTCGGAGGAGTCTGTTTTTTTGTAAATTATTTAAAATGCCTAAAACTAATTATTTGCTCTTTGATCAAAACATTTATAGAACATTTTTGCAATCTGTACTTAATAATTTGAATAAATTTGACTAAATTTGAAAATGGAGATAATTAGATGAATTTAACGATAAAATACTCTGTCCTCCTTTAGGTACCATCATCCAATAAATAGTCGGGCTTAAACGTAACAGAATATTTTAATTTTTTTTTCATTTTATGTTAGAAATTTTAAGATAAATTTAAAAGATAATCATTATTTGGGGTGAGTTAATAATGAATAATTATGACGTGTACTTATTTTGAGACAACAAAAAGAAAATTACGAAATTAAAATAAATTAAATATAAAAATAAATTATTTTCTTCTATACTTTTCAGTTTTCATGATTAACGAAATTTTTGCTGTTATAAAGTTTCCATGATTGGCCAAATTTTTCCGGTTATTTTATACTTAAAACATGGACGTTTATTAGCGAAAAACGTTAAACAAAGTCTAAATGGTAACGGATTTTCATCAGCTAATAATTTAAATAATATACCTTGTCAAACACCACAAACAGTCGCCACTAAGCGACTGCTGAATTACAAAAAAGCGAGACATCCCCTACGCCAGAACATGGGCAAAGACAGAAAAACAAAGGGTAGCTGCTTTTACCGACCATTTAACAGAAACTTTAAAGCCATACAATTACATACAAGACAAAGCTCACGAAAGCACAATATTCAAGGACATCAATACCTACACAGACGACCATAAATCCCAAACATTTTACAACTTTCGACGTTAAAAAACTCATTAAACGGCTACCCAAACAAAAATCCTCAAGCTATGATCTTATAACTAACGAAATATTAAAGCAATTATATAAAAAGAACAATCGTTCTATTCGCAAATATATAAAACAGCATTCCTCCGTACAACAATCATATTTTCACCAACTTTGAAAAGACCCATAACCCTATTCCCTACTCTTGCCAAAATAGTGAAAACATTGACTTTAAAGCTGCTTCATCCTTTCCTCGAAGACGAAAATGTAATTCCCCATCATCAATTTGGCTATCCAGCAGTGTCATCGCGTGGTTAACTTCATTGCATCCTCTCTTGAGCAGAAAGAATACTGCCCAGCTAAAATTTTGGACATAGCTCAGGTTGTCGATCGAGTATGGCATTCTCGTTTTCTATGGAAGCTTAATAGAGTCCTTCTCACTCCATAATTCCTTATAATCAAAACTTATCTCTCAGGGCGATATTTTTAGGTCTTTGAGAATGTCGAACATTCTGAGATACCACCTATCCGAATAGGTGTCCCTCAAGGTAGTATCCTTGGTCCTTTATTATACAAAATCTACACTCATGATATTCCAACAAACAATAAGAACCTAGTATCAACATATGCTGATGACACTGCCATCCTAGCTCATCACCGAAACCACATCATCCACTATCCTGCAAACCCATATTTGCTCCCTTCAAAAACGGTTTAAAAAGTGGAAAGTGAAAGTGGAAGAACAAAACAAAATTAGTTGTTATTAATAAAAAACCATAAAAACAAATTTCTTTTTTATTTTATTTTCAATATTTCTTTATTTATGTTTACAATAATTATAATCAAATGCATTTTTATAATAAAAAAAAATAAGAGAAGAAACTAACAGCAAATATTTAATAAAAATTCCTGTAATAATTTCTGACTGAATATTGTTGTAGTTGACGATTGTGCTGTTGTTGCTGCTGCTGTTGTTGTTGCTGCTGCTGTGGTTGGCATTGTTGGTATTGTTGTTGTGCAAATGCAACTGGATAACTCATGGTAGCACTATTTTGGATATTTCCAATACGTGAGTTGCCAACATTCCAACCAACCCCACTACTATAGTTTTTGTATAAATTTTGAGATTGATGATGTGTTCCACAAGCAACATTTGTATTTGGATTTTATACATTTTGATTTGTTTGCGGAATGAATCCACTTTGGTTTTGTTGCTGTTGAAATTGATTTGGAAAGTAGACACTTGAATTATTATTGAGATTGTTCAGACAATAATCGGGAACGTAAGGCATTATTGAAGCTGCGTTGCTGAATACATTTTCTTGAACAGTTCATCCAAATAAACTGGATTCCAATACATTGACATATTAATTATTTCCGAAATGTTCAATACCTCCTCATCTTCCCGTTCTCTATTAATATTGCTATTACGTTCATCTTTACTTTTTTAATTATTTGATGCCGCATTAACCGCATCATCAAATGTAGAGTTGTCATCATCTGAATCCGATATTATTATAAGCGGTGGTTTATCGTTTTCTTCAACTATAGTATGGTGGGATGTGTCTGGGGTGGTTTTTACAGTTGTCGGAAGACTTGTTACAGGTTCTGCTGCTATGGCTGATATATCAACAAAATTGCGGTGTTCTTCAGATCTTACGTGATATTCTGTAAGTTGTTTCCTTAGACGTTCGATCACATCTTTCTGCTCTTCATTTGATATTTGCTTAAAATTTTCGAAACACAGTTGTAGATAATAATTTGTTAGACTTTTAGGAGATGCAGTGCCTAGCGTCATTTGATTAGATTCTTCAAATCTAGAAGCTACTGTCTGCCTATCCGCACTGAAATCAGAATCCTTATTATTCTTCAATTCAAATGTCGTCTTCTTTTGCGATTCATTTACTTGATGTAATAGTGAATCGATATCGTTAATAGCTTTTTTCGCAGCTTTTATTTTATCCGAAGCGAGAACATCTACTATCAATTGACCTTTCAATTTCTCTTTAATTGTTTCAAAGAAAACAGCGTTGTCTTCATCTAGTAACATATCTTCAGCCGAATTAACTTCTACCCTCTCAAGAGCTAATGCTCCACAAAGAAAACTTATGACTTTTGGTCCAAGACTACCCAATTCGTCTTCCAAAGCAGCTAGGATTCTTAAAACAGATACAGTTGCAAGTCCCTTTCGCCCGGTAAATTTCTAACGCCGCACTTTTATCGATTTAAACTTTCTCGAATAAGCAATAAACTGCAAAACTTGCACAATAAAATCAAAACAATTCAAAGCAAACTTTGTGAATATTATAAATATTCAGCCAAATTGCTGAAAAACTCTTTTGCTTATATTTGTAGCACAAATACTCCACGTCTGAATATCAAAATAGCGTGTGTCTATAAATCTGAATGGTAGTGCCACATTCTCTCTAAATATAACGGTAGTGCCAATAATAAATACAATTCCTTATTAGTTTTTATTTAATTTCTTATTTTCATTATATTCTATTAGTTTTAATTTATTTAACAACACCAAATTAATAAATTATTTAATCTTTAAGAATTAATCCAAATGAAATATTTTCGAATAACTTCAAATATTCTCTTTTGTGCAATGCTGACTATTTAACAGCTTTTAAAGATGTTTCTTTTGATTATCAAAAGCTTAGAACCAAATCCATTTCAAAGAAGGGAGAGAGAGACTTTTTGGTTTTGTCTAGCATGAGAGAGATTCGCCGGCATATTTTTTTGAGAGGCGAGCGTACAATATAGAAGATTTTCGATGTTCATAGAATGAGAAATAATGACGCGTGAGCTACTAATAATGTGAGGTCGATGTTCATAGAATGAGAAATAATGACGCGTGAGCTACTGATAATGTGAGTTTAGATGATTCCACATGATGGCGATATCATTTCCCCTAGACATGCTTTTCCGAAACCGAACCGTTCATAAACTCGACACTAAAATCAGTTGCAATAATGTGGATTCGTCTAAATAGGCCTTAAGAGTCACGTTTTAGTTACCAGCTGTGAGTATTTTCTGAGCGCGAGAGAGTGTTCAGAAGTCGAGTAAAAATAAAAACGGAAAGTTATTTATTTAAAATAAAAAAATTAATATCATTGAATAAAAAAAAACTAAAACATAATATTTTAATTGATTCAACTTTTATTTTTCATTAATAATAAAAGTCAAACTAAAAGTAAAGAACTGGAAGTAATTCTAATGAAATCATAATCAAATCAATGCTCGTAAGTTGCCTTAACCCTACAAATGCATTTTGAATAGTGCATGCGAAAATTGTTCAAAGATTCGCAGTGGTAATGAGGCCACCGTGCGAGTTTGTTCAATAAGTAAGCAATCTCATGTGTGTATTGTGACCTAATTTCATATGAGAGGTAAATGGCCTTTATTTA
This sequence comes from Atherix ibis, assembly GCA_958298945.1. Lineage (NCBI taxonomy): Eukaryota > Metazoa > Arthropoda > Insecta > Diptera > Athericidae > Atherix > Atherix ibis. The sequence goes on from OY282610.1 coordinate 5,273,346, forward strand.
GAAGGTAAGCAATCTCATATGGTGACCTAATTTCATGTGAGCGTCGGTCATAATTAAGTTAACAAATTTCCGGTCCTGTACAAAAATTGTGAGTCGAAAATTTTTGACAGCCGACAAAACAACAGCTGGCAAATAAAGCTCTTCTCAAAAGTTCTTGATCTACGCTCTGAAACCGTAAAGCCACGGCAAGTAAGATAAAAGCGCATTTTCACGATTGATTGATTTATAATACAGATCGCAAGAGTTTGCTCGCAGCTTCTAAAATATTTGAGAAAACAGTGGATGATCGAATTATACAAAAATATTATTTGTGCTTGAATTATAATGATATAAGCGACCATATGTTTTTGTAGACGTTTTTTGTTTTCTTTGAATAATAAAATATCGAATAATACCGTTTTCGAATTCATTTAACATTAGTGTGACTAAAATTCCGCACCACTTTCGAATATTTTCGACACTACATGTTAGTCGTTTTGTAATCTAATGTATGCAAATATAAATACTCTCTCGGCCGGCAAACCAACCAGCGAGGAAAGATTATATATATACATGTGTGCGTGAAATATTGCATGTATGATATCACACGTTTGACTGTAAATAAGGCAAGGAAGACTTGTTATCACTTTCCTTTATGAATTGAAAAATCAAATATTTTAAATATATCTGGTATTCAATGTTATCTGGTATTAAATGAAAAAAAAAACTATAAAAATCTCTTATTTCCGGCAAGGAATATTTTAAGAGCAGAAGAACTTTTTAAAAATATTTCTCTTTTTATTTGGTTATAAATTCGGACTTCTTTTATTACCTGCTCGCTTTAGAATCTCAGCGGCTCTTTTAATATTGTAGAATATCTTCATTTTTCCGTTTAAGGAAAGCATTGAAATAGTAATTGTTCGGGCGCAAGTTCTGAATAAATGGAAAAACTGTTAATGAAATTACTAGTCGCTGTTCGAGTTTTAATTCAAAATTAAAACTCGAACTTCTTTAATAATTTTGTTCTAATGTAAAAATATATGGTATTATTTTTATTTATGTTCATATACAATATTTAAATTATTTTTTTTATATCGTTTAAATTGGTAAGTGAAGTTAAATATAATATAAAACAAAAATATAAAAATTATTTGCATTATTTATTCTTCGAATGTATTAGTTCTATTTGTAACTACACATTTGGTTTGTATTTTGTTAACCGTATCATAAAATTTATATATGCAATTGTTTTAAAATAACAAAAAAGTTAGTTTCTTATTGTTAAAGATTCCAAACAAAATGTTTTTTTCTATGTTATCAAGAAAAAGTAATTTCGAATCCGGGAAGACGACTTTTTAAATTTCCTAAAAATGGCAGTCAGAAATTTTTAGAAGGGGTTAAATGTATGGAATCTTCTAGAGAAATAATTGAACAGAAAGTAAAGCTTTACGTTTGTGACATCCCTTTGAGAAAAACACAAAGAAGCGATTTTCCACCAAACCACTAAAGTTGAAGCTCTCGTAAGATGACCGTTATATAGACTTACTAAACCTCACATTATCAAATGCTAACGCTTTATTATTTCTCACTCATTGGACAACGGCTCTCTTCTATAATCAACACTCGCCGCTCACAAAAAAAAAATGCCGGCGAATCTCTCTCATGCTAGACAAAATCAAAGAGTCTCTCTCTCCCTTTTTCAATAAGTTTTTGGTTCTAAGCTTCGATTAATCTGCGGTTCGTGATATTAATAATCAAAAGAAACATCTTTAAAAGCTGTTAAATAGTAAGCATTGCACAAAAGAGAATATTTGAAGTTATTCGGAAATATTTCAATTGGATTAATTCTTAAAGATTAAATAATTTATTAATTTGGTGTTGTTAAATAAATTAAAACTAATAGAATATAATGAAAATAATAAATTAAATAAAAACTAATAAGGAATTGTATTTATTATTGGCACTACCGTTATATTTAGAGAGAATGTGGCACTACCATTCAGATTTATAGACACACGCCACTTTGATATTCAGATGACACACGCCATTTTGATATCCTGCTCGGATAGGCGGTATCTCGGAATTTTCGACATTCTCATCGACCTAAAAGATTTAAGTTTTTAAAGAACGAGCCTATTTTCGGGGCATATATATAAAATAGTTTTTATGTGTGTGTCCATTAAATGTAGTTTAGTAGGCCAATAAGTAGGAGAAACAGGAGCTTTAACTTCTAGTGCACTATATATGAAGCACTTCACGAAGGATCCTTCCTTTAGGATTTAAAGATCCTCCAAGTGCCTAAAAAAATGAAGAAAAATATTGGAAAAGTAAGGTTTTGTTAGAAGGAAAATATGCAGAATCTAAATTTAATGGTGAAGGATAACAAATTAGAGTTATAATGGTGGATAAGATAGATTGGGTGGTAGCTTATGAGTCTGAATAATGGGCTAGGGAATTTTTAATAAGGATGGCAGTTCCACTGTGTGCTGTATTGTAGGGGTGGTCGGTGTTATAAACCTTATAGTCTCTTAAGTTAAAGTAAGACATAGTTGTAAAATGTGTTTCAGTAATAAGTGCTACATTTACATGTTTGCTATGTAGTAGTACGTCCAGTTTTTGTCGGTGTGAAGTCAGTCCATTCGAATTCCAAAGGAGGATGGGCAGCGATCAGTTAGGGACAACATTTATTTATTAATATTGCCATTAAGTGAAGAGATAACATTTATTAGGACAGTCAGTAATAGTGCTAGGAGTGTTGTTAATTATTGTATAATTTGTTTGGCTAGTGTGTAGAGAAGTATTTTTATGTATTTCATGGTCGAAAAAAGGGGGGAGGGGCAGTTTTTTGCTACTGCTTTTATATATGGCGCATTCCTTATTATTTGCAGGGTGATTACCATCACACTGAACTGATTTGGCTGGGATTTCTCTTATTTTTGGGCATTGAGTGGTCAAGTGCTTTCCCCCACACTTCACGCATTTACGTGAGAGACGACATTACCCTTTGGCGTGACCGTATTCTTGGCGACTATGTCATTGTTTTCGTCAAGATAGTGGACGATACCGCTGTACGCGGTATGATTTTTTCTTGGATATTGGTGACCGTCTCGGTGTACTTCAACTAGCAGCATATGATCTCCTAGCTTTAAGAGGTCGTCTTCTTGGTGCCCTAAAATTACTTGCGGATTTAGCATCCAATTTGTAATTGCAAATTTAAAAAAAAATTTTTTTTTTTCTATTTTTTCTGAAATTTGTATTTTTAACTTAAAAGTAATATTAACTAAAGATCCTTAATACTTTTGACCAATCGTAGATAAAAAGAGAGATTTTTTGCACACATTGGACAAACACTATCAAACGAGTCTACTCAATCGCCATTTGGAGATTTTGGGCAAGAAAACTTCTCCGAATCCAGATTACTCAATATTGAGCAGGTTCTAGAGCCAATCACTCTTTTTCCAAGTCCGCACTTTAAACACCTTTAAAATTGGCAATTCCGACCTACACGAAACTTAAAGTTGCCAAATGGGTTCATGGTTGTGACGCTACAGAAAAGTTTCTGGTTTTTATCTCAGAGACCTGACATTCAAACAAACGAATATAATCATATCATTTGTGTAGTGTAGTGAAGGTCCCTAGCATATGAGCCAGGCGACATGTTTTTTTATAGAAAGCTACATATTTTTCCCATCTCTCGGGCAATTTGTGGATACCACGCCAAAAAAATTCCTTCTCTTTCGAGGCAATCCACTCGTCAAGCCATTTTCGGACGTCTTCGTAAAAATCGAATTGCTGCTCAGCGAGCACGGGACCCATCGACGAAAACAGGTGGTAGTCGGAAAAGGCTAGGTTAGGTGAATATGTGGGGTGGGGTAGCACCTCCCAGTTGAGTGTTTCCAAGGAGTTTCGGACCATTTTTTACGTGCGCGATGGTGCGTTGTCGTGGAGGAAAATCAGCTTGTAATGTCTTTGTTGAAAATCCGTCCTTTCTTCACGAAGAGCACGGTGCAATTTGATCAGTTGTTGGTGGTAGCTGTGCACATTGACAGTTTCACCAAGTTTCAACATCTCATAGTAGACGATACCCTGCTGATCCCACCAACCGCACAACATCGTCTTCCATCCGAAGCGATTTGGTCTTGGGGAAGATGTCGATGGTTGGCCGGGATCATCCCACGATTTCTTGCGCTTAGGATTGTCGAAATATATCAAATTTTCATCGCCTGTCACAATCGGATGCAGGAACGACTTTCTTTTTTGTCTGGCAAGCAAGATTTCGCAAGTGTTTTGGCGTAACTCCATCTGCCTATCGTTCAATTCATGCGGCACCCATTTTCCGATCTATTCAATCTTCCCCATGGCACGCAGACGCATGGAAATGGCTGGTTGAGTAACACCCAATTGCTCTGCGAGCATTTTTTGCGATTGGGTATCGTCTTTGTCCAAAAGAGCCTGTAATTGATGGTCCTCAACCCTCCTAGGCCGATTTTCACGCTTCTTGTCCCACAAGTCAAAATTGCCGTCTTTGAACCGACGAAACCAATGTCGAGGCAAGTTGTTTCCGATAAAGCACTATCACCGTAGGCCTCCATAAGCATTCGATTCGATTCGGCGGCCGATTTCTTCAAATTGAAGCAGAAAAGCAGAGCTTCCCGGATATGCTTTTTTTCTGGCACAAAACTAGACATGCTTAGCAAAAGGAAAAATGTATGTTGTTGTACGAAATTGCTGACAATGTGCATTGATTAATGTTAACAGATGTCAAACTCATAAAAATAAAGTATGGCGTGCTCATGGTAGCTTAATACGCTCACTCACGTTATCTATGACCAAACAGCGGATTTAAGCTTATACCCGTGGTAAATACACTTTTTAAAACACCATTACGTCATTACTTTTCTAACAATCCAATATGTCGATATTTCTGTTATTTTTTTTTGCCCGATTTTCACTTCCGTCTACCGAGACATTTTCGAATAATATTATTTTTTGCGGACTGTACTTACCAGCGGTACAATAGAAATTTCTTAACTGATATTTTTCTAACCGAATTATCTCAAAAAGTCGTGATGTATCTACACTCACTAACCGACAAATAGTTGTACAATTTAATAAAATAAATTCAATTAACCCGGAAATGTCTTAAAGCGTGTTGAAAAATTTCATCAGAGAGACAGATTTTTTAGAGCGGATATTATTTTTCATGTAACATAAATTTCCCCAGTCCATGTAAATTCCTTTTTTTTTGGTATGTCCATTCAAAATAATTTGAAATATAAGTTTTGAACTTATCTTAAGAGCATCCTGTAGTATAAAATATTCGAAATTCTTTCCATTTCATCAAATCTGCCAGAAATCATTACTTTTTTTAAGAAAATTTATAAAAAATTATTTTCAATACTATTTGAAATTGTGCACTATTTAATACTAAATATATGATTTCAAGAAGTATTTTTTACAAATAAACTAAGTTTATTGTCAAATTCTTATTGAATCTTATCGAAAAATTATAAAATAAAAAGTTTATAAGAAAGGGTAAATTTTTACTGGACTGGAAAGAGATTAATTTATCTTATATTGATCGTTCCTATAAATACAATAAGGCAGAACCAAATTCTGTCTGTGCTGGCTTCTATTCGTGCCTTTATCAATCATTGTCCATCGAAACAAGTTAACTTTCTCGATTATATAAATACGACATGCTGTCAGTATAAATAAAGAAAGTTTTGCTACTTCTCCTATACTATGATATAATAATTAAGTTGATTAAAATTTATTATTATTTTGATAATATCACCTTTAAGAAAATGTAATAATTTTATTATTTACATAGAGAGGAGTACAGAAAAGTCCAGAAATTTTGGGTTTTTTTTTTTTTTTTGCAAATTGCCAATGTTACTAATAATAAAAATATGAAAAAATTTACATTGAGTTCAAATTGAGTACTTGGAATTTTAATGCCATTTTTTACTTTAAGGATTTACTCTGTCTGCGTGGAAAACTTTTAATAAGACCACCTTTTAGATGATCCGATTTGGTATTATGGTAATTTCTATTGTAATGCCCTACCGTTTATTATATTATTCTATCTTAGTTATTTTATATTTTCATTTATTTTTTCTATTATCGAAAATATAATCCTAGAAGAGAATTATTTTACTTCGTATATTTTATCGAAGCTGAAGTATTCTATCCATCCTTCGTTGTCAGAGTTTATAATTAAAAAGTAAAACCTAATCAACCCTATTTCAATTCTATTCCAAAAGTTGAAGAAGGAAAAAATGACTAGTCTAGAAAAGAATCTAGGAAATTCTTAAAATCAAGGCTAGAATTGAATACTTCCTTTTTAGTTCATATTTTTTTGCATTTGAACTGTTCTAGTCGCAACGGGATGTTCTTAGATTAAAATTTTCATTTTTATTTGGTTTTTTACTGTCAATCTGATAGTCTTGACAAACTGTTTTGATTTTTTTTTTGCAATTTTACTTTAGTCTAAATATTATTTAGAAAAAGCATAATTTACAATATTTTCTTAGAGTATATTAACGAGAGAAGAAAAATTCTGTAAATTTAACTTCAAAACATACACTGCCGGCCAAAAGTATGTAACTTCTTTTTGGTTTTAAGAGGAAAGTTAAATAAAACTCGGATATTAAAATAAATTGAAGAAGAGAGTAAGTACTCTTATAATTTTTTTTTTTAAATATGAAAAGAATATTTTTTACGCGCTAAATATTAACAAATTGAAAAATACAATATCAAAAAAAAAACTTCTTCGAATTTGATGACAGATTCAAGGTATTCATTCGGTTGATCGGGATTTTCTGTCATATCCTTTGAAATACTTTTCAAGCATTTAAAAAAATGCATTTTTAATTCCTAATCACTAGTTTGGTTTACGCGCCGAACACTCCACTACCCAGCAGTGTCATCGAGTTGTCGATTTCATTGCATCGGCTTTAGAAAGAAAAGAGTACTGTCCCGGTGTGGTTCTTGATATAAGTCAAACTTTTGATAGAGTTTGGCACCCGGGTCCACTCTGGAAACTCAAGAGGTTCCTTCCTTTCACCTATTTCCTAATCCTTAGATCATTCCTGTCCAACCGACACTTCCAAGTAAATGAATCCAATGAACTCTCCAATATCTCTCCGATATTGGCTGGGGTTCCTGAGGGTAGCATACTTGGACCCATCCTCTACAACATTTACACATCCGATTTTCCAATCTGCCCTAATACCTTCTTTGTTACATACGCCTTGCATCTAGCGAAAATCCCCAACATGCTTCCGAAACTCTCCAAATCCAAATCCAAACCCTCCAGAACTGGTATACTAGGTGGAGAATAAAAGTCAATTAACGTAAATCTTCAACCAGGTAACTTTCACTCTCCGTCGTGAGACATGCCCTCCAATATACCTTAATGGCAGTGCCATACCACAACATAACGAAGCTCGGTACCTAGGACTGACCTTAGACAAACGCTTGATATGGAACCCACATACAAAACTTAAAAGACAAGAACTTAAAAGACGATACCTAAAACTACTTCGATTTCTAGACCCAGATTTCTAGTGCGTATGTCCATATTCCAAACTTACTATAGACAGCAAAGTACTGTTATACAATACCTTACTGAAACCCATATGGACATACGCACTAGAAATCTGGGGATCTACTAAGCCTTCTAATTCCTGTCCAATCCAATCCCTTCAATCAAAAATACTCCGTACAATTGTCGATGCCCCCTTTTATGTTCGCAATACTGTTATTCATCGTGATCTTAAAGTCCCATTTGTTTTTGACATGGCTGTATCTCGTTATAAAAAGTTCCGTTCCCGTGTCCTCAATCATAATAAACCTTTTGTTCAAGAACTATCCTCCACTTCCTTCCCTATAAATACCCATCGAAGACTTAAGCGTCACTGGTCGCGTGATTTATTAAAATACTGAGGCCTAACAGAAACACACGCTAGCAGAAGGAACTTAATTGGATGTTTGCTCCCCACAACCTCAAAAAATAAGAGAAGAAACTAACAGCAAATATTTAATTAAAATTCCTGTAATAATTTCTAACTGGATGTTGGTTGCTGCTGCTGCTGTTGTTGTTGCTGCTGCTGTGGTTGGCGTTGCTGGTATTGTTGTTGTGCAAATGCAACTGGATAACTCATTGTAGCACTATTTTGGATATTTCCAATACGTGAGTTGCCAACATTCCAACCAACCCCACTACTATAGTTTTTGTATAAATTTTGAGATTGATGATGTGTTCCACAAGCAACATTTGTATTTGGATTTTATACATTTTGATTTGGTTGCGGAATGAATCCACTTTGGTTTTGTTTCTGTTGAAATTGATTTGGAAAGTAGACACTTGAATTTTTATTGAGATTGTTCAGATCATTATCGGGAACGTAAGGCATTACTGAAGCTGCGTTGCTGAATACATTTTCTTGAACTGTTCTGCCAAATAAACTGAATTCCATTAGATTTGGAATCAAACTTTGAGTGTTCGATGATGAGTTCTTCCAATTGGACGTTGATATATTACTTACTTTCGACATGTTCAATAACCCCTCATCTTCCCGTTCTCTATTAATATTGCTATTACGTTCATCTTTACTTTTTTAATTATTTGATGCCGCATTAACCGCATCATCAAATGTAGATTCGTCATCATCTGAATCCGATATTATTAGAAGCGGTGGATTATCTTTCACTTCCACTTTATTCTGGTGAGATGTTTCTGGGGTGGTTTTTTACAGTTGTCGGACGACCTGTTACGGGCTCTGCTGCTATGGCTGATATATCAACAAGCTTGCGGCATTCTTCATATATTAAGCGACATTCTGTCTCTAGTTTCTTCAGACGTTCCATCACATCTTTCTGCTCTTTATTTGATTTTTGCTTAAAATTTTCGAAACACAGTTGTAGATAAGAATTTTTTAGAATTTTAGGAGATGCAGCGCCAAGCGCCATTTGATTAGATTCTTCAAATCTAGAAGCTACTGTCTCTCTACCCGCACTGAAATCGGAATCCTTATTATTCTTCAATTCAAATGTCGTCTTCTTTTGCGATTCATTTACTTGATGAAAAAGTGAATTGATATCGTTAATAGCTTTTTTCGCAGCTTTTATTTTATCCGAAGCGAGAACATCTACTATCAATTGATTTTTCAATTTCTGTTTAATTGTTTCAAAGAAAACAGCGTTGTCTTCATTTAGTAACATATCATCGTCCGAATTAGCATCTATCTTCTCAAGAGCTAATACTCCACTAAGCAAATTACCCAAGTCATCTTCCAAAGCAGCTAGGATTCTTAAAACAGATTCTATTGTTACTGAACCGTCATTAATATCCTCCTTCTTTCTATCTGATTCACTCATATCATGATAATATTTGGACTTTTTCTCATGTTTTTTAGTACGTAGGCAAACTAAGCTTTTTCCGTATCTCAACTTTCTTCTTTTCAATTTCTTCAGTGTGTAATTCTTTAACTCTTTTTGTCCAAAATATTTTCCAGTCATGACTAAAGTCATAATTATCCGGATCTTTTCCTTCCATTTGCAATTCTTTGTAACGCCGTTGCCAAAACTTCCCCCATTCTTCTAAATATAACGGATGATTTTCCGGAACCTCTTCATGACTTTTGTACAATTTTTCTAAATCTAATTTGGCTAAATTTAAGAATTCTCTATACTTTTCCCATTTATAATTATCTTGACTTCTAGTTGGACTGCTATGGAAAATATATTTTATTACAATATGGAATATGGTATGTACTCGTAATTAGATTATGGAGTATTGTGTTCAGTAGCTTTCAATTAAAAGGTTTTAAAAGCTTTGAAATAAAGGAGACAGAATTTATTAAATTATAAAATATTACAGTATGTGTTGTTTTTTAAATAATTTATGTTGTATATACACGTACAAAGCATATTTAATTTTAATCAATTCTTTTTTTTTTCCTCTTGCTTCATATTTTTAATGAATAAAAATTGTGTGTACATATGCGTATCCTTGTTAACATATTATTACGAATGACATTTTTTACATAATAAAAAATGATTAACTTTTATAAAATTATATCCATCCATACATACATGAGCAGAGATAAATAATTTTTGTTTACTCTTGAAATATTTTTTTTTCTTTTTTCAAATATCTAATTTGATTATTTAGTAGAGTCTGAATTTTTATCCTTAAATTATAGTTGTAAATATATAATTTATTTTCATATCATCATTATTAATATGAATGTGTATATTTAAAACTATCATTTTAGAAAATAATTTTTTAGGCAGTTATTTAAAAAAAAAAAAAATCCTGTTTGTTTTCCATTATAAAATAATTACAAATTTAAATATTTTATCTTATAATATTAATTATGTTTACAATATATTCCAGTTTACGAGTATTTATACAGTGCCATAAATTTATGAAAAATGTCTATACCAAAATAATTAGTGATAAACAGCAAATATAATTTTTTTCCTTTTTTTTTTTTAATAATATGATCAAAAAATATTTCTGTTTATCGTGAAACGAGAGGGGGTTCTATTGAGGCTAGATCGTTTTTTTTTTAAATAAAAAGTCCTTGAAAATTACATAAAAAGGTGTTATTCTATGGTGTTTCAGTACCTGATCTAAGTTCATGTAACTTATTTTTATTTTTCAAGATGCATTATACTTAAAAGAATTTTATCTCGGTACTGTCAATAGTATACGAAGGAGTGTAACCGAGAAGCGGAGAAGGTTTTTACTTGGGGCTATTCAGTACTGCTACGAAGAATGGACTTCTTTTTATAAATACGTTTTTCAAAGGCTCAGAAAAAAAGGTGCTTAGTCTCAAATTGGATATTGCAGATATTTGGATGTTCTACCGTGACAATGCTTTCTGTTTCACGTGGCTATCTTTATCAACGTATTTTTTTCTGAAAAAGGGATTTCTGTATTCCTTTGATTGTCCCATGCACCTGATCCTAGTCATGCTACTTTTTTCATTCCATAAAATCAAAAATTATACAAAAGGATATATGGTCCTATCGATAACATTCAAAAGAGTTTAATCGACTAACTGAAGGCGAATCCAGTAAAAAGCCTTCAAGCAAGTAGTATCGCTATCTATTCCTCTGTCATATGACCATTTCCATGAACTAAATAAATATAATTTAATAGAAAAAAAAACTCATATTGAAAAATTTTTGTTTGCTTGATTTTCGTTATATTTTATTCAAAATAACAATTTTATTAAAAATTAAAATAGTCTATTTTTAAGTATAATATTGAAATATGTCAAGACACAAGGTAATATAAGGTAAAAGTACTTTTTGCTTATAACGCCATCTATGAGAATTAAAATAAATAAACCCATACCTCGCTATACGGACGCTCTTTATACGGCATTTCGCTATAAAGGCCCTCTTCAATTAAGGCACGTTTTCGATTTACGGCCTAAAATGTTTCGCTATAACGGCAAAAAAAAACTTTTTTCGAATGTCGCTATATTTACATATTGAAGAATGAAGATACCGATGAATCTGCTGAAGATGTCACATTCCAAGCAAGCCGAGGATGGTTTGAAAAATTTAAAAATAGATTTAATTTGCATAATTTGAAAATGAAAGGTGAAGCAGCTAGCGCCAATGAGGCCGCATCTAGATAATATCCCAACATTTTAAAGGGATACTGAACAAGTGTTTAAAGTAGACGAAACAGGGCTTTATTGGAAGCGAACGCCTGATCGCACGTACATTCAAAAACCGAAAAATCTGCGCCTGATCGCACGTACATTCAAAAACCGAAATTTGGTGAAAATGCCGCGGGTGATTTTAAGCTAAAACCACTTTTAATATATTTGTCCGAAAATTCAAGGCCTCTTATAAGGACTAAATAAAAATCAACTACCAACAAGAAAGCTTGGATGACTAAAGCTACTTTTTAAGGATTGTACAGAAGTAAAAAAATATTTGCGAGACAATAACTTAAGCAACAAGGCTTTGCTAATTTTGGATAATGCACCAGGGCATTCTACTAATTTATCCGAACAACATGATTGAGTTCCTTCCAAAAAATACAACACCTCTGATCCAACCAATGGATCAGGGTGCAATAGCCACTTTTAGGGCATATTACCTACGTCGAACTTTCCGACAATTTATAAGGGAAACCGATGGTAAATATTCAATTAAAACATTTTGGAAAAACTATAACATCAAGGATGCTGTTGACAGCATCAGTGAATCATGGAAGGAATTAAAATTAACAACAATGAAACATGTTTGGAAAAAAAATGGCCAGAATGTGTAAAAAGTACTGATGCAGAAGTTAATTTCCTTCCTGAAATTAGGCAAAACATTTTGGATCTAGCACATGATCTCAGCTTTGAAGGTTTGAACGAACGTGACGTGCTTAATCTTCTTGAAGATGATAGAGAACCCCTTTCATATGAGGAACTCATTCAGTTGCAAGCAGAGCCGGCATTTGATTAAGAGACAGAGTCTGTTGTATCCAAACAGCTAACATCAAAAAAATTTGTCGAAAGCTTTTTCCTATTTCGAACAAGAAATAAATATCCTCCTTGAAAACGATCCTGACGTCGAACGTAGCGTTAAAGTTTCTCGAGTAATTAACTCAGCCATTAGCTGTTATAAATCACTGAAGAACGAAATAGACAAGAAGGCAAGACAAATAACGTTGGAGAATTTTTTTAAGCCAGGCCCATCCTTACCAGCGAAAAATGATGACGACAGTGATCTAGAGGTTACCATTTCTTCATCGTCTTCAGATTAAAGCCATTTTTAAAAAAATTATGTATGTATACACATACATACACAAATTTTATGTAACGTCAAGACAATCCGAGGAGCTGACATATACAGCGACCATCAGCTGTTACTTGGGGTGGTCAAACTAAGGCCTGCGGCAACTAAAAAAGAAAAAAACAACAAGGTCGCGCAGAACGCCGGCACGACATCCAACGCATGCAGAATCCAGAGACAGCCGAGATATTTGCGAACAAGGTGGAAGAAGTTATCCACAATGCTGAAAGGCTGACATGGCCTTCTCTACTGCGCAAACTAAAGTCCGCTGCAGAGGAAGCAACGGGCTTTTGGAATTACAAGAGGAAAGAGTGGATCCGCGAGTCAACCTGGACTCAAATAGGAAAACGAAGAAAGCTGAAAGGTCTACTCCAAACTGCTCAAACCCGCGAGGAAAGGCACCATTTACAGACGAGGTATAACCTTGCTCAAAAGATGGTCAAACGCATGGCAAGGGATGACATGAGGAACTACTTCAACGGAATAGCCATCGAAGCAGAAGCCGCTGCACACCGGAGCGATATCCGCAGTGTCTATGCATCAATTCGCAAACTATCCGGAAAAAGAACACCCTCACTGCCACCACTTAAGGACAAAGACGGTCAAACTCTCTCCACGAGATGAAGAACAACTCGTCCGCTGGAAGGAATTCTTCTCAGAATCCCTTCCAATAGCTCCAGAATTCCATCCTCCTCCTCCAGTGATGCGTAAAAACCCACGAAGATCCATCCCAACAACACCGCCCACAACTACGGAGATCACAACGGCAATCAACAAGCTTAAGAACAGCAAAGCACCCGGACCTGACAACCTGGCCCCAGAAGTTCTGAAGTTTGATCCACCACTCCTGGCCTCGCTGGACACAATGCCACTTCCCGGACAGCTGGAAACAAGGAGTAATTATCACCATCCCGAAGAAAGGTGACCTTATCGATTGCAAAAACTGGACGGGAATCACTCTGCTGAACACCATCCCGAAACTAATCGCATCAATCATCCTGACTCGCATCACTCCAACAGTGTAAAGTGCCCTTCGCAACAAGCAGTCTGGCTTTAGTCCAAACCGCTCCTGTATTGATCACATCAACAGCCTAAGAATGATCATTGAATAGTCGAACGAATGGAAAAGACCGCTCTATCTTCTCTTCGTTGACTTCGAAAGAGCCTTTGACATGATTTCTCGCGACACCATCTGGAGTGCTCTGGCGGAACTAGGCATCCCTCAGGCCATCATCGATCTCATCCGAGAACTATACCGTGAGGCCCCGCGTAGAGTGCGCTTCAAAGGACGAAACAGCGATCCATTCAACATCTCGAGAAGAGTCAGACAGGGTTGCGTAATCTCGCCTATCCTCTTCATAATCGCCCTAGACCTAGTCCTTCAACGCACTAACAACACAGCCAGCAACGGTATCCAGTGGACACTGCGTGAGAAGCTCCACGACCTGGACTACGCCGGCGACATATGCCTCATGTCCCACACCTTCAACGGCATTCAGGAGAAACTGAATGCTTTGGCCTCCAACGCCGAAGAAGTGGGGATGTGAATCAACATCAAGAAGACCAAATTGATGCGTATCGGCGCCACCTGCGAGAGACCCTTGATGCTACACGGTACCCAAGTTGAAGATGTCGAAAAGTTCTGTTACCTTGGCAGCATGCTCAGCAAGGATGGTGGAACTGAAATAGACATCCAAACGCGCATCAACAAGGCGATGCGCGTTTGGATGTCTATTTCAGTTCCACCATCCTTGCTGAGCCTTTGATGCTACACGGTCACTTGGGAACGTATGGCGTTCCAACCACCTCTCCATAGCACTCAAACTTCGAATATTCAACTCAAACGTCAAGCCGGTCCTGCTGTACGGCTGCGAAACATGGAAAGTAACCAACAGCACGACTGGTAAGCCTCAAACATTTGTGAACAGATGCTTGAGGCGTATAAACAAGATCTTCTGGCCGAACTGGATAACGAACGATGAGCTGCTTCTTCTCACGAAGCAAATACCCCTGCTAGATGACATCAAACGCAGGAAATGGAGTTCGATTGGCCACAGCTTGCGAAAACCACCTACGGACATACCAAGGATGGCACTAGATTGGAACCCACAGGGCAATCGCAGCAGAGGACGACCAAGGACCACTTGGAGAAGATCAGTCGAGCACGAACACCAACAAACTGGCAAATCATGGTCGGAGGTAAAAAGGCTAGCCCAAGACAGAAGCAGATGGAGAGAATTCACAGAATCTCTAGTGCCGCTATATGCTCCATAGGAGCGACTGTGTTCTCATGTCTATGTGTAAAGGTAGAAATGAAAACCTGTCAAATAAAAAAAATAAAAAAATTAATTAAGTTTCCTTTCACAAGGATAATAGAAAATTATTTGAAAATCTTAATCTATACTTAAATATATATTATACCAAAACTGATAAATACGAAACGATTAAAATTTCTATAAAAAAAAAAAAACGTATAATGGTACAATAATACAATAAATTTTCAAATGTTCATTTATATTAGTTTCTTCTTCTTCTTTTTTGTAGTGGAAAGGAGTTTTTGTTATCGAGATTAAAATATCGTTAGACCTTAGCGAATTTAAAAATTCGATTATAGAACATAAATCAATCACAACATATTTTCTTATTGGTTATATTCTAATAGAAAAGCCAGACGACTAACTTAATGGTTATATGAAGAAAAGAAATATAAGCTTTTTACCAACAACAGTTATAGTGATGATAATAAATGGTCACAAAAAGGAAGGATATTAAATTTAAGGATATCGAAATTGAACAGTTATGGCTATTTTGAACAGCTGCATAAATTGAAGAAGAAAAAAAATACATAAAATAATATTAAGTCGTCCTAAAGAGGATATTTAATAAAATACGATTGGCCCAATAATGATGGGCAATGTTGGAATAAAAAAAAAAAATTATCATAAAAACCGTAAGAAAATCGATTTAAATATACAATATGCATACCCCTAAAAAAAAAAAAAAACCGCTAAAAAAATTACACTATGAAAATTTAAAGCCTTTTTCTTATTGTCGTTGGTTTAGCTGAAGAAATTGCAAAAAAATACCATCACAGTTACTGTCCATTATTATTATTATACAAGGACTATATTTCTCTGCTATATAAATTTAAGATTATTACTTATTATGATGGCATGTCACAATGACTACATATTAAGTAATAAATAAATATGCATACTTTCTTACTAATATAAGATGAAATGACCGTAAATTGTCGTGGAGGCACTCATTCAATGTATCATTAGAAAAATTTCCATGCAATCTATTTCCATAGTCGGTTTTGTTCTGCTCTAATACACTTTAGTTGTTTGATATGTCTTTCGTATGCTTAAAAGGATAAAAACCCATTCGAAGAGACCAAATAGGATACCAGCTGTTCAATTGGGCAAACAAGGAAATTGCCGTAATCGGACTAATATGCAACCATATACACTAGTACCTCTCATGCCGTAGTTGTAGGTGACAGGACATCTCAAAAAGGATGAACGGATTCCTTCAATAATATCAAATGGCATCCTTGGAAATGTACAGTAACCATTATGATTCGTATTATTATCATGTTATAAAATTTTATTGCATAAAGTCTATGTCCGACCAGATAATCTTACAGAGTCCAACCAGAGTAGGCAGTAGTCTGACCTTTCTGAATAGTAGTTATAGAAAATTAACCAGTATTAACTTTGTACACTATTAATGCTTGCCCTTAGTATACACACACACACACACACACACACTTATACATACAAAAAATGTGTATGAATATGTTACTCGAACAGAGTTGAAAACTTTTAACCGAAAACTGCAAATTGAATTGAAGAGAAAATTGGACAATTTTAATGGAAATTTTTAATTGTACAATTAAATCAAACCAACATGTCCTTTTTGAATATACTCGTATATCATGCATGATCATATGTGGTTAATTTGAATAGGACAGGTTCTTTTATTGTATTAACATCTATTATTGGATAATTGGTGGTAATTTTAATAAAGTCACATTCTTTGGCATTGTTTAATATTGCCCAATATCTAACTGATATTAATGAAAAATATGTTTTGGGCTATATCCTTTCATAGTATCACTCAACAAGTACTTAGCCTCACTCCCCGATGGAACTGCTGTCACAAAAGAAATTTACCATCGGGCAGTACATTCTTTTAGTAGCCTACTGTCAAAGTTTCAGTCGATTCCCTTCATTAGTTTTGCTTTGAGAGCCTTTGAAAGCGAGCGTGTCGGTCGGTTGCACAAAAATGGAAAAATAACAATATCGTTCGGTGATTAGATTCTTGTTTTTGGAAGGGAAAACGCGCAGCGAAATCAAAGATCGCTTGGATGCTGTGTATGGTGACTCTTCTCATTCGATGGCGACCGTCAAGAATTGCTTCAACGAGTTTGTTCGTGGCCGCACGTCGGTTTTTGATGAGCCACGCCCAGGTGCCCCAAAAACGGCTGCTACGGAGAAAAACGTTAAAAAAGTCCACGGTCTCGTGTTGGCAGACCGTCGATTGAAGGTTCACGAGATAGCTGAGACTGTGGGCATCACAGTAGGAACGGTGCATCATATTCTACACGAAGAACTGGGCATGAGAAAGCTGTCGGCGCGATGGGTGCCGCGTTTGCTCACACCGGAAAACAAGCGCAATCGTGAGACCACATCGGCGACGTGTTTGGCGCTGTTTCAGCGCAATCCAGCGGAGTTCTTGCGTCGTTTCATGACCGTCGACGAAACATGGATTCACTGGTACACACCAGAGACCAAGGAACAGTCGAAACAGTGGACTTCACCCGGCGAACGTGCTCCGAAGAAGGCGAAGACTGTTCGATCGGCCGGAAAGGTGATGGCCACCATCTTCTGGGATTCACAAGGTGTGATCCACATCGATTACCTCAAGAAGGGTAAAACAATCACGGGGCGCTACTATGCTGACTTATTGGGCCGATTTGACGTCGAATTGAAGAAAAAGCGGCCCCGCTTTGCGAAGAAAAAAGTGCTGTTCCACCACGACAACGCGCCGGCTCACACCTCCGCCGTCGCCATGGCCAAATTGGTCGAATTGCGCTATGAATTGCTGCCCCATCCACCGTACTCTCCAGATTTGGCCCCCTGTGACTACTTTTTGTTTCAAACCTGAAAAAATCACTCGCCGGGAATAGATTTGGGTCGAATGAGGAGGTCATCCTCCTCACGGAGGCCTATTTTGCCTCCCTCGAGAAAATGTATTTTTTGGACGGGTTACAAAAGTTAGAGCATCGCTGGGCCAAGTGTATCGAGCTTGAAGAAGATTATGTGGAAAAATAAATTGCCACCTTTCCAAAATTTTCGTTTTTCGTTTGTAGGCTAAGTACTTGTTGAATAACCCTCGTACATAAATAATTTTTACTTTGTAAAAATAATTTCGGTATACCAAGTTCAGGTTTTATCCTTTCTTCTAAGCCTGTTTATGTTAGCTTCTTTTTATAGACATTAATTAATATGAATTTTTTTTTTCAATGAATTTATAAAGATAGAAATAAGTTTATTTTACATGAATTTGTTTGGACAAAAAAAATTAGAAAAACAAGACGAGGTTATTAAAAGGATACCCTTCATTCTGATAAAAAAATTAAATAAACACTAAATTGGTCTGCTGTATTTAGTTAAAAAAAAAATGAAAAATTTCAATATTGACCATTAGGGTAAATAATATAAATATTTCATATTCGTAAAAGGGTTTTTGAATGAAGTAAAACTCTAAAAAAAAAAAGATGAAGAAAATGTAAAAATCCATATTTTTTTTCAAAGAAAATTAAAATATTTCCCCTTTTAATGTTATTGATTTTTTTTTCTCGTATAAGCCAAAATAATACAAAAATATACATTTTTTTTTTACTGAAAAATATAAAATTTAAATAAATAATATTAACAATATGATGTGTGATATAAAAAAAAAAATCAGGCTCGTTTCACTTAGAGTAATCTGACAATAATTTGAACATCTACTCTTACATAAAACTTGCCTGCTAGTCCTTCTTAGACGTGCGGTATAATTATAAACCCTCTCCGTGATAAATGAAGCTGTGTTGTTTTAGTACCAACAAATTTTAGTACCATCAAAAGTAACATGGAGTCTAGGGAGAATATTATTTATCAAGACCATAGATTTTTGGAGGCAGAAAATTTTTTTGGGAGAGCCGGGAAAGACGGACCTTGCTCAGAAAGTCCTTCAACATCAAAAACTGATAAAAATATTGTGAAGTTAAACCATCGATTAACATTGACCGTATATTAAAAGAACTCAATGCACTCAGTGTAACATAAAAATCTCCATCCACGAGTTTTTTTCGGTAAAAGGGATCCTGTAGTTTCCAGGGCCTTCTATTCCTCTGATTTAGGTCTGTGTGATATTTTTTTGTTCCGCAAGATCACAAACCGCTTCAAAGGACGCCATCTTGGTACTATCAATGACAGCATCATCAACGGCGCGCGACTATCGGAGGTCTGGTCTAGGCCTACAGAATCAAAGAACTCCAGGTGTCTCGGTTTCGCACCTCGGTCTTTCAGTTCGACGCTGCCAGCATATTTTTGGCGTCCTAACTTACATGACGTAAGTCCTAACTTACATGGCAGAATTTCTCTTGCCTTTCTGGAGCCATAAATGGAGCCACCGTAACCTTTCCAAGCAGTACCATCCTTTACCCATATTGATTAGGTATCCAACCAACAGCAACCTATTCAGCTTAATTTTATCTACAACCAAGTGATCATGTTAAAAAGGCTCCATAATCGCTATCCTCATATAAGGAGCAAAATATCTTTCGCATAATACCCTTGTCTAAGGAAAAGTGTCCTGTACATCAGTTGATTAAGTATTCTGGTCAGAAATTTTCGGAGGAAATAATTTAGACCAACTGAAATAGGCTCTGCTAGTGCGAGTGTTTCTTCCTTTACGTTGTTATCGGCTGCCACCATTGACCCCAAGAGAAAAATGATATTACTATTACAAAGCTACAATCTCCTATCTGTATGCGACTAATACTGAATGGGCTTGTCTTCGACGCCGACGCTAACATCATGTCCTTTGTTGTGGCCTCATTAATGTGCAGCCCAAGAATTTCTGCGGCGTGCTCAATTTTGCTGAAGGCTTCTTTCTAATCGACACATAATATCGATGTTAAACAGCGGCTAGTTAAATAGGAGGCATAAAATTACATCTCTTTGCCGGTGACCATTATGGAAGTTAAAATCCGCCGATAACAACGAGGTCTGCTCAAAAAGTATCATGAATTTTGTGTTTTTTCAAAAATTATTTATTTATTCATGAATATATATTTTGTCCCCTTCAAAGCAATCCCCACCAGATATTATACATTTATGCCAACGTTTTTTCCAATTCTCGAAGCACTTCAAAAAATTATTTTTTTGTAATCTTGTTCAGTTCCTCCTTCGATGCCGTATTTATCTACTCAATCGTCATCGGTTTATGGGGCTCTTCAGTTTCGAGAACAAGAAAAAGTCACAGGGGGCCAGATCTGGGGAATACAGTGGTTGCAGTATTATTAGTGTGTTATTTTTGGCTAAAAATGCCAAAAGAAAATTTTTGTTCTTCCACAAATCCGGGAGTTTCTGGGGGATTGCTTCACGCAACTTGCACATAACTTGCAGGTAATATTCCCTATTGACCGTTCTATCCTGTGGTAAGAACTCATGATGCACCACACTCCTGCAATTGAAGAAAACTGTAAGCAAAACCTTCACATTCGACCGAACTTGGCGCGCTTTTTTCGGTCTTGCCTCGTGCGGCAGCTTCCATTGGGATGATTGAGCTTTGGTTTCCTCGTCATAACCATAAACCAATCATTCGTCATCAGTTATGGCCCTTTTTAGCAAATTTGGGTCGTCATGGACAGAGTCCAACAGCTCCTTAGCAATGTTAATGCGATGCTGTTTTTGGTCGAAATTGAGCAATTTTGGTACGGATTGCGCGGCGACCCGTCTCACTCACAAATCATTCGTAAAAATCGAATGGCACGAACCAATCGATATGTTTAAGTCCTCAGCAACTTCTCTAACGGTGATTCGACGATTGACCAATTCTATTTTCTTCACTTCATCAATGTTTTCGTCTGTTGTCGACGTGGTCTGGCGTCCGGCACGCTTTTCGTCGTTCACATCTGCTCGGCCCTCTGAGAAAATTTTTTACCACCGATAAACGTTGCTTTGATCCAAGGTAGCTTCACCATATACCACAGCCAATATTCGGAATGCGTCCGCGTAATTAATTTTGTTTTTCCCACAAAATTTGACACAGATTCTTTGATCAATTTTTTGGAATGGGCAAAAATCGAAGACGAGCCAAAACACGTGCAAGCAAAGCAGCTGTCAAAAATTAACTGAACATTCAAAATGGCCGAACTTGTCGATAAAAGTGAGAGACTTTTTCTCATATTTTTTTTTTACTTTTTCTAATAAATTTTATCATATTTTTTTTGCTATTCCTCTATTAAGTCGATTTGCTATCGTATTTATTAAAGTGAAATTAATTACGCTGTAAAGAAGTAGGCGTTATTTTTAATAATGAAATTAATAGAATTTTAATAAATTTCTAAAAGGATAAGATTAAAAAAAAATTTATCAATTAATTTATAATTAAACTTTCTACAAAGAAATTATTTTTTTTTTAATCATATTATTTTATTTTATCCAAAATAATATGAAATAATTTATTTTTAGAAAAATTTCCACTACAATTCTATTGAGAATTAATTAAATATAAAAGAACAGAAAATTTAATGTATGCACATTAGTATCCTATAGAAAATATAGTATCATAAAATGATCGTACATTCCCCAAAGGATATGCGGATACGAATAAATGAACATCATTCAAATATCAGAACACTTTGATACCATGAATTAATAATAAAATTTTCCCACACTACAGAATAAATTAATAAAAAAGTCTACATTCATACATGTACCGATATATATAAAAATATAAGTGTATGAAATTTTCTATGTATTATTGGAAAAGTAGAAAAATCCCACATGAAATTTTCTTATTTAATAATTTATTATCCAAAAGCATTTTTGTTTTGGTTCGTTTTTACGATTTTTACGGAAAAAAACAGTCACTGTATTTAAGGATAAATGTTAGAAGTGTATACTTATCGCCTACAGGAATTGAATTAAATTACGTATTTATTAATTATTAGTATTCACGTTTGGGGAATATTTCATATTTTTGTTATACGTGTACAATATTATGTTTTGTTCAACATGAATGAAATGTTTATAATAAAACTCAAATACTAAATAATTTAATTTACTTGCTTATTATAAATTACTTGAATGGTTTGTATTTTTAAGAAAGTCGAAATTGTTTTCAAAATATATAATATACATACCTATAATAAATGCATAAATAATATATGAATTTTTATAAAATTTAAATTATTTATGAGTAAATAATACAAGAATATTGCAGATAGGAACATATTAAAATATTTTTTTTTAAATTATAATTTAAATTGTTCCGTTTTTGTAAATATCTTTATTATTGTTTTTAAGAAAATAGAATTTTTATTTTTATTGAATAAGGATTTTTTTTTGAATTTTTTATCATATTACAATGAGTATTTTTATAAAAAAAAAATATCTAAAAAGCATTGGTAAATCATAACGTATATGTTTAAAAATACGAGGGTCGTTAGAAAATCCGAGAAATTGTGCTCGTAGTGTCGGTAAAGATTTTTTTTGTAAGTAGCTTTATCGACAGGAAAGCTCGATCTATAGCGTAGGTCAATTTCTATCGTCGATTAAAGTTAACGACATTTATTTGTGCATAACAATGGAAAAAAGCGAGTTTAGGGCTGTCATCAAACATCTCCATTTGAAAGGCTTAAGCCCGAAAGAAATCAAAGCCGAGTTGGATGCAGTTCATGGCACATCTGCACCTGTGTTTGCGACGGTTTACAATTGGATGAATGAATTTAAACGTGCCCGTTCATCCACAAAAGATGAACATCGTTCAGGACACCCAGTTGAGGTGTCTACTCCTGAAATCATCGACAAAATCCACGATCTGATTTTGAACGATTGGCGAATTAAAGTGCGCGAATTAGTTGAGGCTACGGGCATATCACAAGGTACAGTCGCTTCAATTTTGCATGAAAAATTGTCTGTGAAAAAAATTTCGGCAAGATGGGTGCCGCGTTTGCTCTCAGAGGAGAATAAGCGCAATTGTGTAGTGGACTCTGAGGCTATGTTGGCACTCTTTCATCGCAATCCTACCGAATTCCTTCGTCGATATGTCACTGTGGACGAAACCTGGATACACTACTACACTCCAGAAACGAAGAGACAGTCATCACAGTGGATTTTCAAGGGTGAACGGGCTCCGAAGAAGGCAAAAACTGTGCCATCGGCCGGCAAGGTGATGGCTACGGTCTTTTGGGATTCGCAGGGCATCATTTTTATTGACTACTTGGAAAAAAGGAAAAACAATAACAGGAACGTATTACGCGTCGTTATTGTAACGGTTGAGCAAGGAAATCAAAGAGAAACGCCCCCATCTTAAGAAGAAAAAAATCCTCTTGCATCAGGACAATGCGCGTGTGCACACCTGCGCTGTTTCCATGGCCAAAATTGTGGAATTGAGAATGGAATTGTTGCAGCATCCCGCTTATTCACCAGATTTGGTACCGACTGACTATTTTCTTTTCCCCAATCTGAAGAAATGGTGAGTATTTTGCAAAACTTCCGAAATCCTATTTTTTGGACGGTATAAAAATTTTGGAAAAACGGTTGAAAAAGTGTATAGAGCTAAAAGAAGATTATGTTGGAAAATAAAAAAAAGTTTATTAAAAAAACAGTTTCTTTCCATTTTTTTCTAAGGACTTATTGAACAACCCTCGTATGTTCAGAACATTTGCTTTTCCTTTCCTTTGAAAGCTTCCCTTGATTAAAATTATTCTAAAAACTCATAATTCTACTTTTGTTTATTAGCTTAAACTTTTTGAAAACTATTAATAAATATCTTTCACACAATTTTTTTAAGAAGTAATATCATTTATCTTCTAATTAAATACTATCTGCCAGAACGCTACCTCAAAGTTTATGAAAGCTCAAAAATTGCCATACCTCAAGGTAGTTTTCTTGGTCCCACTCTTTAAAATAATTTTATAATTTTTAGAATAAATATGCTAGAAAAATAAAAATTTATTTGATAATAAAATTCACTAGAACCGTTTATCCTACTACTACTCCTTAATGACTGCGTTATACCTGTGATAACTACGAGGGTAGTCTGATTAGTCAATGATAAACGATATAAAAAATAATAAAAATTAGTTAATTTTTTAAAATTATCTTTTTTAGGCTCGCTAAAGTTGGATATTTTCAGAATTGGCTGCAAATTACTTTCAATGAAGCGTTTTATTTATGTTTGAAAATATGTAAAACTCGCAGAGAGCCTAATTATAAGCAAACGGTATGTACTCAAACAATTAAATTTTGGTGTGTTATGGTGAATCCATGATTCATAAACAGATATGAATCGATGAAAAAATTTGGATAATGCTTAGAAATATCCAAACACTCCATTAAAGTCCAAAAATGTGTTCGTGTTTTTGGTTAAATGTTAGCAAACGCCGCATCCATCTTGCCAATAATTTTCTTATACCATATATAAGATGTTACCTCATTAATATTCACTCGACGGTCTTACAAAATGATATAATAGATTTTATTTGTAATTTCTTTGGTTGTGACCTAAATTGGATATCCTGAGCGCTCAGCGTCACTTATACTCATTTGATGATAACAAAATTTGGTATTGCACTTTTAAATTATTTTATACGATGGGGAGAAGTTTTCATAGTACTTTTTAAGTTTGGTTTTAGTTTCAGTTATTATTTTTTCTTTCAAAAATAGTGTTTTATAAACAAACGAAATTTACTTTTTTTTTAATATGAATATAAAATCACAAGCCTTATCTCTTTTCAATGGCTATCATATCCAAAATAATATATATTTAATTATAAAAAATTGTTTATGACATATCTTTGAATATTTCAAATGATAAAAAAAAATGTATTGCGCTGATGTCAGTAGCATTTGTCGCATTTATCACTGACTTATCATATTGCTTTCGTAAAGTCTGCTACTTAAAATCTTACATTGCTATTCGATCCAACCTTTCAATAAATAGTAAAATTCTAATTCTCAATCTAGTTTTTAAACTCATATGGACTTACGGATCTGAACTCTAAGATTCAATCATACCCGCCAACATTTACAGTACCGGGAATCCTTTTCTATGTCCATAAGAATATTTATCCAGCACGAATTTATTGTTCCATTTTTCTGTGATGTATTTGTACAATACTACAAAAAATTGCATGCCCTTTTGGCCGAACCTTATGTAAAATAATTATTCTCATTTAACTTTCCCAAAATCAAGAAGATCTGATTCTTCCTGTGATTTGCTTCTTGCATAACAAATATTGTATATCAAATTTACTATTTACGGAAATTATAATTTTAAATCAAAAAAAAAAAATTATAAAAATAGGAAAATAATTTAAAAAATTACAAGTACAAAATAAATCAAAAATAATTTCCACATTATTTTATAACTTGGAGCAATGAGAAAAACAATATCCGCTGAACTGTAATGTAAATAGTTGAATTATTAAATCGGTTGGTGTCTTCGCTACGAATTGGTCTTATTATTCGGAATTAGTTTCTGGCACGAACAAATTCGTTGGACAGCTTTAATATATAAATTTCGAAAAAATTGTGATTTTCTAATAATTTAAATTGATTAGTTAATAAAAATTTTGCAATTTTCGTAAAAACTATTGTATATTTTTACCAAAAACATCTATAATTAAAATACTTCATTTATCTTTTAAAACAATACAATATAATTTAAAGAAAAGCATATTTTTGAATTTATATGTTTATGTAAGCTTTGAAATATAACTTTTATCATTTACAATACAATTCAGGGAGATATAAATTTTCTATATTCTCATAATTATTGATTATTAGTATTTCTACGAGTAATTTTAAAGAATGCTCAATTTTAATTATTGCAATTTTCCGTCTTATTGGGAATATGACTTGTTCAGAGATTATCATTGCAATCTATTCGAATACAAATTTCTACAAATCATTTATAAAAGAAATTTAATTCTTTCGAAATAGTCAAATAAAATGCAATTAAACTTTAAATTCAGATAACATTTTTTTTAACTATAGTTTAAATAATGCCGAATTCAGATAGATATGAATCGATTTTATTGCGAAAAGAGTAAAAAATTTCATTAACATAAATTATATTATATTAAATAGTAATTTTTTCTTTTAATTTATTACTAACCAGTGACCCATTTTATTCTAACAATTTTGTACAGTAAATCTTAACCGGAAGAGTTAAATTTACCAATAATTTCTGTAGAATTTTTCTACTTGTAACTGTATCAATTTTATTATTAAATAAATAATTTATTTGTAATAATTTTTCATTCAATTCAGAGTCTTGGGCCGCAGCCGATAACAACATGGAGGAAGAAATTCGCACGTGGTTGCTGGCAGCTAACAGAGCCTATTTCAATCAGTCTGAATTATTTAGCTTGAAAATTCTGACCATAACATCGAATTTACTGTTGTACAAGATACTTTCTGTATTCTCCGAAAACTTAGATCGTGCGAGAAGAAGAAGAATTTTTGGCACCCTAAAAGATGATGGACCATTTAGGTATGAGATCCTGGAGATTTAACGCAATCGCCCAGTTGTCGATAAAATTAAGCTAAATTGACTGCGGTTAGCTGGATACTTAATCCGTATAGATGAGGAAGATCCTGGCCGGAAAGCCTACAGTGGCACCATTGCATCGGTGTCTGGAGTTCTTTGATTCAATAGGACTAGACTGTACTCTCCGTTATCGCACAGTTGACGAAGATGACGAATTTTTAATAAAAATATTATGACAAAAAATAGAGTTTTTTTTTTGTATAAAAAAAATGCGTTTAGAACATTTTTACAAAAAGGTAATTTCATTAATATTTTGATTAAATTATTTTTATAATATTAAAAAAATACTATACTACATTGAATACCATGTATGTATCACCTAATCGCAGCTAAATACCAGCTAAAAATTCTGATATTCGATAAAGATTTTAGGTATCGATACCACGAATGTACTTGTAGTTTCCCTATACACCAACCGGGTATCTGCACTATTCAAACCTGTCACTTTTACTGACTTCAGCGCCATACTCTCATCCTATTATTACTGTAGCGGATAGTCGATGAGCTATAAAAAAATAACGTCAATTTGTTTGCTTGCTTGTAGGAAGGAAAAATGACGTTTTGTTTTCAGTTAATAGTGCGATTCTATTTTCATTAGTTTGAAAATGAAAATTATTAATATATCTTTTAATTGTTCTTAATTTAAAAAAATTATATTTTTACTTTTCAGCTTATTTATATAACAGATAAATATCTTAAAAACAATGATATTAAATTTTCTTATCCGTCAAAACACAAAAGCCGAAATGTCAAACTATACCATAAATGGTATCTCTGCGTCGTTCATGATATCAATAACATACCTTATCCAATATCCGAACCAGTACCAGTTCTTAGATAATTCAATAAATTTAATTTTTTTAAAATTATAATAAAAAAATAAAGTCTTTTTTATTATGATTTAAAAAAAAAAAACTAAATTATGAATTATCTAAGAACTGGTACTGGTTTGAATACTGGATAAGCGTGGGTGTGAATCCCTTACCGAAAAATGAAAATGTTTGTTTTTTTTTTTTTTGAGGGGGGGAGGGGGGTGTTTTCCAAAATACTCCATATAGTGAAACTAATAAAAAACAATCTTGATGCTACCTATTTAAAAAATGGGAAAAGAAGACATTACTAGTAAAAAAAAAAAAATAACTAAATGAAATATGAGAGATCAATTTTGATTTGCACACTTTCTACTAACTTATCGGAGCATAAATCATTAGATATTTTTCAATAAATTTGCAGAGATAAATAATGAGTAACGAGGGTTTAGGTAAAGAAATGTATTAATAAATAACCGTTGATGAAATAAATAAACTGTATCCTGATAAGAGTGGCAAACTATATCCTGACATAGGTGAGCATATGTGCATTTTAAGGATAAACGAGTAGATGGCCATACGTTAAATATCCGTTCGATTGAAAGAATAGAGAAAGTGGCACAACCACCTGCCAGGTCTTCAATATGTATACCCGACAGAAATAATGTGACCTCAATCGTGATAATCGGTTACGCAATTTACCATATCTGTTAATATCCAAATCATGCGTGTCTGTGGAGTTGGCAAAACCATCTTAAAATTATGTATTACGAATACATTGTAGGAACAGTAGGGCCTATCATAAAACTTGCTTGCTATCTTGACTCCCGATAGAGCACGTTCCCAAAGGGATATGGGCGCATACTGTTTATAAGCTACGTTAGACTATATGAGTCGCTTGACTATATAATGCATTCCGTATGCAAGCAGAGTACCTTATGACTACCATTTAAGATGGGGCGGCAGAGAAACAAAACCCATCGAATACTTTTGACAAAACTAACTCACATACTTCAAATTCATCTAAAACATTCGTTCCATTTTGTATTCCTTCGAGCACACAAAAGAGAACATGAAAAGGGTTAAAGTATACGAGTTTTATCATTCAAAAGAAATTGGAAATTAAAAAATTATATACCAACAAACCTCAAATATCAAAGCAGAAATTCCCTATCCCCAAACTCTGATAATATCAAACTTCCAAGCCCAAACTTCATAGTAGATTTCAAGCTTCAAATCCAGAAATTTGCAAATAAAAAACGAACAGAAAATAAGGATAAAAATTATGGTGGAATAGATGGAGAAATGGAGAGATGGATAGACATACAGAGCATGAGGTAGAAAAAAGAGTGACCATATAATGGTATGGATATGCCACGTTTCACATTCTATTCTACTGCCAATATTCTGGGGCATGGTGGGAATAAAAAATGAACAGATTGCGAAGCATCCACAGAACTGGATAAATGGTTGACCTCGTTTCTCAGTTTTCACCACTGTATTCCTGGCATTCACGTCACCGCTAAACGAACGGGCACAAAATATGGAAGGATTTTTACGTGTCCTGAGTGCTAAATAATATAAAGTATGGTGTATATTTTTCGGGTCGATGTGACCTCGGCCGATTGGATTTTTTTCCACCCGTTTGTCAAAAAACTTTATCCGCCCGATGTTTCTCATATAAATTGTTTATAAAATTATAACCAGGCTATGCATTACGTGAATTTATTATATTTATTTACACTCGGGCTTTTTCTCTGCAAATTCCCATTTTCATATTGAACATTGAGATTCTAACATAGAAGATGATGAATACCAAATTGACAAACAAAAATAAAAATAAATATTCTAAAATTAATATAAAAAAAATATTATTGTATTAAAAACCTACAAAAAAAAAAAAAAAATACAACAACAACAAGTCGTAAAATATATTAACGATAATTAATATTTATCATAAATGCGGTTATTTTATAATTTCAAAGCTTATCTTTATTAAATAATTAATTTTTTATCTTAAATTAAGTAAATACGACTATTAATGAAAATAAAAGTTTTCTTTTTTTCTTCCTCTTAAATTAAATGGACGGAATTTATTAAATAAATTATCAAAATTTAATTTCGGTGTTAAAATTTTAACATAAGTGTAGTCATTGAAATTTTTTTCAAAAGATTTTCAGATGCAATTATTTGTTTTTATTTTTATTTAAATAATTAATATTTTCTTTTTTCTTAAGCGATAATTTCACTCTTTTAGAAAGTTCATTTTTGTTAAAATATTTCACATTATTTTATAGTCGTTCTTTTTTACTTTGGTCAAAGTTTTCTAATTTATATACGAGTATATACAATATAAATAGTGGCTGATTTTTTTTTCTATAAAATATAGCTTTTGTGCAATTTTAAAATAGAAAAATACCTTTTTAGGGCTACTCTATTACGAGTACAACGCACGAGCACAATTTACCAACAGAAAATTATACTCAAATATTCATGAAAAATAAAGTTACATAAAGATCCAATAAGGAGTAAATAAAAAAATTATTTTTAGTCTAAATAAATTATTTATAAAAATAAAGTTGGTAAACTGAGTTTTAAAAAAAAAAAAAAATTCGTATTTTAATTTGAAAGTCTATGAGATGAAAAAAGTCCCTTCTGACTGCTCGATCAATGTTTTTTTTTTTTAAAAAATGTTCTCAAATTTTCGCAAAAAACCTTTTTTTTTTTTTAAAAAAGCAGTAAGATACGAGAGTGGTCCTAAAAAATACCCGACCTAAGAAAGAAAATGCAAAAAATTGTCGAAAAAATATCTTTATTGCTCAACGTTTTAGCTCGATACAGTTTTTCCCAGCGATGTGAAATAGCTTCGATACCCTGTTTATAGTAAGAACTGTTGAGCTTCTCAAAATGTCTTGATTGTTGATACCGAGCCATTTTTCAAGTTTGCAACGAGAAAATAATCCGAAGTGGCTAAATCCTGGGAATAGGGTGAGTGAAGAAGCAATTCGAACTTAAACTCAATGATTTTTGGCTATCGCGATAACGGATGTGTGAACTGGAGTACTTTCTTTGTCGTAAAATAAAATAAGTTGGCATAATACTCGCCGTTCCGTTTTGAAGATAATCAATGAAAATTATACCACGCGCTTCCCGAAAAACGAACACCTCCAAACACTGTCTTCGCCTTTTTTTGAGCCAATTCTCTCCTTTCAGTTCATTATTTTGACTATTCCTTAGAACCATGTTCTTCCATCTATGATTATGAATCGATGCAAAAACTCGGCTTTATTACTGCGAACCATCTCCAAACATTTGACTGAAACATCCTCACGATGCTTTTAATGTTCCATCGTGAGCAAACGCGACACCTATCATTGTTATGTCCATTGGTATTTTCAGTCAATATTCAATGTACAGCACTTTTTGAAATGCCTACTATTTAAGCGGCGATGTAGGATTTCCTGAGCAAATGGAGTAGATACATCTGGAACTGGAAAGTTTAATAGAATTTCAGAGTTCTATTCCATAGGTCCAAATAGGTTCAAATCAGATGTAGGCATTGAAAATGAGGCCAACTAGTTAATTTGTACCATATATTCGCTTAAAGTTCTTTTAGTCTCGTATGTGACTCTAAGCAAACCGTTGGCTAAGGTACAGACCTAAAGAACACATTTGCTCTTTTTGACAAATTATTCTACCGTTAAAATTGATATAGAGTCAAGATTCACATCGAAGAAGAAAAGATACATGAACACTTTTTTGTTCGTTTACTTTTATTCTCCGCTTTCAGTACTAGCAGCTGTTGCGTTTGAAGAATTATTTTTGGAAACTATTGGAAATTTTTGTAGCTTTTTAATTTTTCTGTTTTTTTTTATTATCATCTGCGTAAGGTGTAGTAAGAGTGTTAAAACCTATAGGAATATCCAAACTATATACATTGTAGAGAAAAGAGCAAATAATACTATTCTGAGAAACACCGGCGATTAAATGGGATTCAAATTTCATAACCACTTAAAAATACCGTTATGAGAGGTGCCATTTTGTTTATATATTTAGAAAATAAAACTTGAACAGTAGCCTTTTCTTTACAAAGAGTTACCAATACGATCTAGATTGAAATTGGTTTGTTAGATAGGAGAATGTGTATATTTGACGATTCAGCAATGGGATAGAGTGATTTTAGTATAAGTTTCTCATAAACTTTAGCTAGGATTGGTAGGAAGCTTATTGGCCAATATGAAGAGTGTAAGTGCACATATTTAAGGAGATACGATCAAGAGGCAAATAGTCTCAAACCACCTCGAGCAATGAGGTATTTTGTTGTGAATAACCCTAACTTGAATAGTAGTCATACTGAGACTGTTAGCGATCCTTAATATCATATTGGTAGGTAATCGCGAAATTTCATAGGGACTATTGAATTCCCAACCAAAATGCCGAAGTCTCTAGCAGGCAATGGCCTCGCAATCGCAGATTAGGTGCTCCGACGTTTAATTCTCTTCACAGCAAAAAACGACAGCTTTTCGTGTTAGATTTGCCCATTTTATTAAGATAGTGCCTAGTTAATTTTTTAGAGTGATTCACGCCCAGAGAATTATCCACTGTAGGCTTTAAACGAAGCGTTCCCAGTACTTAATAATGGCGCTTTCGATTGCCACAGAATTGGACTCTTTCGTCCAATGAATGGAGTATTCGCTCCTTTTTTAGTAAGTTTATCTGCTACTTCATTACCTTCAATACTGTCATGACCGGGTACTGTAACTTTAATGTGGGTACCGAAACTAGCTGGGATTGAACAGCAGCCAAGACAAGAGCTTTTAATGCAGCTGGGCTGTTTGATATAATATAGATATTTGCATTATGTAGGTTCCTTCTAATATTCTTTACAGTACAGAGTTCTATATTACGTATTTCTGGCTGAAAAAAAAATGGATCAGCAATTTTCCAAGTCCTTAAGATAGATGGTAATAAGGACCGACTTTAGGAATAGATGGCTTTAGGAATCTGTATCTCCCGTTGTAAAAGTGCGATCGGGTTGCACTAGATGGCGTTAGAAAGATAAAATTTTGTACTAAAAAAGTTGCTGATACAATTTTGTGATTACTTGACTCAGTATTTTTTTAGCACGCGTCAAAGATGGACACCAACAAACATAAAATACGCCATATTCTACAGTTTTTCTTCGATAAAGGCGAAAACGCAAGCCAGGCATCTGAAAATTTGAATAGTGTTTATGGTCATGATACTGTAACAGCTAATCACGCGCAATTTTGGTTTCGTCTATTTCGTTCCGGTAATTTTGATGTCAAAGATGCACCACGCTCTGGAAAGCCAATTGTCGAAAATGTCAATAAAAATCGTCGAGTCCGACCATCACGTTAGCACTGTTTCGATTGCCCAGGAGCTAAACATTGCACAAAAAACCGTTTGAAACCACTTAAATAAGGCTGGATACAAAAAGAAGCTCGATGTATGGGTGACACACGAGGTATCGCAAAAAAACCTCATGGACCAAATTTCCATCTGCGAATCGCTGCTGAATCGCAACAATATCGATCCATTTCTGAAGCGGATGGTTACTGGTGATGAAAAGTGGGTCACTTACGACAACGTCAAGCGACAACGGTCGTGCTCTAATCGCGGTCACCCGGCGCAAACGGTGGTCAAGCCAGGATTGACAGCCAGGAAGGTTTTGCTGTGTGTTTCGTGGGACTGGCAGGGAATCATCTACTATGAGCTTTTCCCCTACGGCCGAACTCTTAATTCGGACCTATACTGTCAACAATTGGACCGTCTGAAAGAAGCAATCGCCCAGAAGCGGCCAACTTTGGCCAATAGGAGAGGAATTGTGTTCCATCAGGCCACACGTGTCTATAGTGACTCGCCAGAAGTTCCGGGACCTTGGTTGGGATGTTCTTATGCATCCACCTTATAGTCCGAAACTGGCACCAAGTGATTACCACCTCTTCCTGTCTTTGACGAATGATTTTGCAGGTGAAAAATTCGCCTCAAGAGAAGATTGTGAAAATCGACTGTCCCAGTTTTTTGCCAATAGGGACGAGGGTTTCTATGAGCGAGGCATTATGAAATTACCTCCAAAATGGCAATAAGTTATCGAACAAAACGGTGCATATTTGATCTAAATCGTATCATTCTATCTATGCTAAATATTTAATGCAAAAAATAATTGACGCCTTTTTACTACATCTTATATATGCCATTTAATCAAATTGGCAACAAACAAAAATTCACCTCTATTTCTAATGATTTATTTAAATAACTTTTAACGAATATTTATAATATCTTTTATAAATAGTCGTGTTTGTAATGGTCGCCTAGGCTTAAATCCAGCTGGTTAGATAAATAAGTTGGATTGCCTTTAGTTGCCGTCAAATGGCCTAATTTGTCATGGCATTTAAGATTCTACATATCAATACAAATGCTACTCAAAGTGACCATAAAAAAATATCTTTTATATACAATCAAAAGCTTTAGTTTATTTATAAAATAAAATAGAAAAACATAAAGGAAAGCTCAAAATACAAAAGACAAGGTAACCAAAAAAAGTCTATAAAAGCAGAAGAGGTACACGTAGTCATTCAGTTGGAAAGTTCCCTTTTTTTCTAGACTCATTCTCTTAAAAGTGGAGATGATATTTTATTTTCAATTTAATAATACTTCATGCATGTCCTTTATTTACGTTTAGTTTGGTTGTTTGCACTTGTGTACGTATCCTGAAGTGTTCGTTTGGCAAAAAAGATGAAAATTCCTTTTACTTGAAAACACGATTGGAGAGAGTTTTTTTTTTTTTTTTTTTGTTCTTTCATTGTTGTTGATATTTTTATTATTGATACCAAATTGTTATTTTTCCATCCTTTTGGTTATCCTTGATATTGTTTCTTATTGCATTATCTCATATATAAATTTTTTTTGTTCCATACAATAAAAGTTTTATTCTTTTGAGTAGTTTCTTTTTCTGTCTACACCTGAATTATGATATAAAAACATGAATTGGAAATTTTGTGTTTTTAATTTTTTTTTTTGCGAATTTTTTTTTCAGATTTTCAAAATATCATTTGTACATACTGTCATATAAATATAAGATAAAAAAAGAATCATTAAGTTAATATAAAAATAACTGATTTCTTTTGAAAATATATTTAAAAAAAAAAAAAAAAACTTATAGAAAAGCGTTCGATGGGTAGTGGTTAAAGTGCATATTACGAATATTGTATTTGAAGTTTATCGAAATATTTGTGCAGATATGATAACCGCTATAAAAGTATCTTTATCTACTAGAAAAACATTTCTTTTATATATCATATTTTGGGTATAAAGATTGTATATAAATTGTTCTGCTACCCTCTCAAAAGTTTATCTTATATCCTTTCTATAAACTGATTCACATACTCCTCCTACATACCTTGGAGATATGTGTACGTATACTTTTGTGTTTTCTTTTGGGGGAAATTTGATTTTCATTGATAATCCTGTATCAATGATTGAACATTTTTTTGCCGTTGTATGAGCATATTTTTCAAACAAAAATTATTCCTAAATACAAAATCATTGATACCGGAAGGATACTGTTTTCAAAAGGTGAACCAACAAACAAAAAAAATTTCTTCTATTGAAAAAGGTAAAAATATTAAATTTTCATAAGTAAGTGAATATTTTCTTCATAAATAATACATTTCCAAAAAAAATTCTGGAATTTTCAGATGCATAATAAGTAATGTAAATTTGTTATCGCCAAAACTATTTTCAAAGACGTAATATGATAATATCTTTAACTACAATATAATAATTATTATTAGAAGATTTTTTAATAATATTTAATTGTAAATATAAGTAATTGGCCATTAGTGCTATTTTACTTTGCGCGGGTTATTTTGGTCTTTTAAGAAGACTTGATGATATGGCGATGAGGATTTTTTTTTATAACAAAAAGCAGATATACAAATCAGTATTTATCCATTTAAAAAATTGAGTACTTTTAATAATTTTAAATCAAAATAAGTTCTTTTAAGTATTATTTTTTGAACCTCTTATGAAGTTCACATACTCCAATAGATTTCTTTTAAAAAAAAAAACAGAAACAGCTCCAGAATAATTTTTTTTTACCAAATATATCGCAACAAATAACAACTTCTTGGAGGCTATTCAATGTCACAATTTCTTGAAATAATCGAAACTTCAAACTTTTATCGCAATAATTCGGTTGTTGCACGTGCTGTGTGGCACGTAGCCCCGTCTTGTTGAAACCAGATATTGTCAAGATCAATTTCTTCCAATTTCGACAATAAAAAGTTGGTTATCATCGATCTATACCGCTCTCCATTGACAGTAACGGTGTTACCAGCTTCATTTCGAAAGAAGTACGGACCGATGATTCCACCAGACCAAAAACCACACCATACTGTCAATTTAGGTGAATGTAATGGGTGTTTATGAATTATTTATGGATTTTCTTCGCACCACAATCGACAGTTTTGTTTATTTACCGCCCCACTCAGATGAAAGTGAGCCTCATCAGAGAAGATGAGTTTCTTTAAAAAATCGTTATCGTTTTCAAGTTGTTCAAAGACAAAATCAGCAAATTCACGACGTTTACGGGTGGTCCAATGGTTTCAGTTCTTGAGCGATAACTATTTTATACAGATGCAAGCCTAAATCCTCTCTTAAGATCCGCCAGGTTGTGATTTGAGACAGTCCCAATTTTTGAGAACGTCTTTGAATCGACAAATTGCGGTCTTCAGCAACACTTGCCTGAACGGCAGCAATATTTTCATTACTTCGAGCGGTTCTTTGTCTTATTGGCACTTAAACAATTTATGCTCAAAATTTTTAATAATTCGACGAATAGCGAGCATAGTTGGACGATTATTACGACTATCAAATGGCAAAAGCGCACGAAAAGTTGCAATTGGAGAACGATTATTTTGATAATAAAATTGAATAATTTGTAAACATTTCTCTTCTGTATATCTCTCCATGATGAAATTATAAACATTACTAAATACAATGAAGAAAAAAAACAGACCACAAAATATTACAAATGGCCGAAACGTCACTTATAAATCATATCACTCATATTGGAAAACCCTATACATGCAATTTTATCCTGCTCTTATTATTTTTTCCTCCATTTTGGAAGTTTTCAATCATCGAAATAATTCCAAAAATTCTACAATCCCAAAAACCTTTTAATATCACATTGACCCATAAGCCTGGTTCTCAATTTATTAAAAATACTTGAAAAATTAATACTAAAACTCAGCATCAATTTTTATTTACAATAGAATTGCGCATATTCAACTGATTACGTAACGTATTTGCTAAAGCAAAAGAAATGCTGCCCAGCAATTTTTTTTGACATATCTGTATTATTTTAGAAGCTGCAGCAAGTCTTACCATGTGGTTATTTCCACATTCTAAAATCTTATTTCTCAGTCCGACATTTTAGAGAGATGAAAATATTGAGAAATCGGAAATTAATCCTATCTCCGGTGGTGTACCTCAGGGAAGTATCCTAAGTCCAATCACTTACAACACTCATACCCATAATATTTTTTGTCACAATGGTATCTTAACCGTAACATATGCTGACGATAAAGCCATCCTACAAAACCAGATCCACTCCTTAGAAATCTGGTTCAAAAAGTGGAGAATGGGGGTAAATGAACAAAAATGTGGTCATGCTACTTTTACACTCTGCCCAGAACAGATTCCTAATATAACCCTAAACGGCAGTTCAAAACTGACAATAGAAAGCTTACTATTACTCCACAATACGGTACTGAAACTATTACTCCACAATATATAGACCCTACTAATCCTTTAGCAAAAAAAAACTGTTTCATTTACATCTACTGAAAGTTTTGAAATTTATGAAATAAATCACCCGCTCTAAGGGGGACATCGATAGGTCTTGTTTCTGTTAGTTTTTGGGATCATTGCTGATGCAAAACTTTCCGTAAGTGCTCTGCGAATGTAGTAGAGACCTCATTTAAATTACAGCCAAGGAAGCTGAATAGGAATCAGATCAGGGGACTAATAGGTCCCAATCTATTTGTTTCAGTTTTTCTTCGGTTTATTATTTAATTAAATAATCCCTAGAAAGTTTTAATGTATATTTCTGATTATTCTCTTACTCGGGGGTGAATTTTTGCAAGAAATTAAACTTGGGATCGTTTTTTTTGTCAAGTATTTTTATTTTCAAGAATATCTCTTTGGTGCTCTTTTTTTCATGTCTTTTCTCAATTCTAGAAATATTACTAAACTTATCTGTACCGAAACAATCCCTTACCATGGCGGATACTCATAATGCCTCACAGAAGGTACTAATTTACGAATAAAATAATTTTGCACCAAATTTTTATTTATCACTACATAGAAGCCAAACTTACGATGTTCAATTTTAGTAGTTTTTTTTTAACCACTGTAGAGATTTGTCTTTTGGAATCTTCGTTTAACGATCGGAATCTTATCCACCCCATATCCATGTCGTTCGATTTTAAATACTTAATCTCTTCATTCTTGATTTTTTTTTTTAAATCAATAACAAATTAAATTTAAATAACATTTTCTTAAGAACTGAATTATTCAAAAAACGATTTCGAAAACGGGCATATATTTATAATACCTGGCTCTCGTCCAAAATTTTTGGGCGTCAAAAATAAATTCCGGCGATTTTTTTCTATGGTTCAAATTATATCAATTAAACTATATTATCCGTATTATCATCCTTAAGGAACACCATCATTAATCCAAGATATTTCAGAGTATTTAAGATTTTTTTAAAGTTGATATTATAAGCCAAAATTATTTGACAACTTTAACTATTTTTACAAATATTCGCAAATTAACATAAAATTCAAAATAAAATATAATATAAAAATATTTAAATTTTCTTTAGACTTTATCTCTAGGAATGATAAAAATAAAAATATATATAAAAAATTATTATGAAAAAATTCTATAATATAGACTGAAAAGAATTATGATAATATAAAATCTGTAAAAGAAAAAGGTAAAAACTATTTTGTCATAAATTTAATATCGTTCAGCCAGGCTAATACTTGTGATGAATATAAACTAGGTTGTAATTTCGAAATAAAACAATAAAAGTTGATTGGGGGTAAAAAATGTAATCAGAAAAGTATGTTATAAGAAGTTGGTGGTGATATTCCCATAAGAAAATTATATTATAGAATATAGAAAAATTCAGCCTACGAAATTATTGTATTTCATTTTTAGATGGAAAAATATTTTACTGTATTAGATAAATTTTCTTTATTTAAATCTCTGTCAACAACTACAGATTTATTATAATAAGCAGATTTGCATAACAAATTAATTGAAAATATTGTGAAGCCATGAAGTGTGCGTGCGGTGGGCGTTTTTATTCTCACTAAAAAAGGAAAATTCTTTACGAGTAAATTTTGATAAAGAGGATAAATGGAAATATCATATTTTCTATTCCCGTTTTTCTTATTATAAGGGAAGTATGAACAATTTTCCGAAAGATTAATAACCATTGGATTGGTTAAACCACAAAATTCAGTTCCATAAGTTCAAATTGGTTTTTTTAATTGCTTTGCATATTAAGTAACTAATATTAATAATTAATTTTAAACCCTTTTGGTCAAAAAAATTTTTTTTTTAAGAAATTACTCCTAAGTACCAATAAGAAACTTTAAGGTATAGAAACTTAAAAAGGTATTTATTTTTTTATTGTCAAAAAATGGATCCCCATACCACTCTCGCGGTCCTTTCTCCTCCCACGCCAACATATTGGCCGACCAGTGCCAGAAACCTTCCCGATATTCTAGACTATTTCATAACCACACCTATCCATTCCATTAATACTTCCATATATACACTCCTTAACTTGAATTCCGACCATTCCCCTGCTCTTCTAACACTAGACACTTCTCCTTCCTTAAAATATAATCCTGCCAAAGTTGTAAATGGGAAAGTTGACTGGGACATTTTTAGACAGAACTTAGACCAACAGATTCATTTACAACAAAGCCTTAAGAACGTACAAGAAATAGACGATGCCGTAAACGACTTGACTGTTTACATACAGAACTCAATCACTAACGCCCACATAACTCATTACAAACCAACCATACGAGAACATGACTATAATCTTCCGTAAAAAAATCGCAGGTTGATAAGCGAGAAACGTCGAGCCAGGGCCCAATGGCAACGTTCAAGAATGCCAAATGAGAAGAAAAAACTGAACCAACTACAACGAGAACTGAAACAAGAAATAATTAATTTTAATAACGAACGATTTACTGAATACACAGAATCACTGACAACTACGAGGGTCGTTCAATAAGTCCTTAGAAAATCCGAGAAATTGCGCTCGTAGTGTCGGTATAGATTTTTGTCGGTAAGTAACATTATCGACAGGAAAGCTGTCAAAATTCCAGCTTGATCCATAGCGTAGGTCAATTTCTATCGTCGATTAAAGTTAACGACATTTATTTGTGCATAACAATGGAAAAAAGCGAGTTTAGGGCTGTCATCAAACATCTCCATTTGAAAGGCTTAAGACCGAAAGAAATCAAAGCCGAGTTGGATGCAGTTCATGGCACATCTTCACCTGTGTTTGCGACGGTTTACAATTGGGTGAATGAATTTAAACGTGGCCGTTCATCCACAAAAGATGAACATCGTTCAGGACGCCCAGTTGAGGTGTCTACTCCTGAAATCATCGACAAAATCCACGATCTGATTTTGAACGATCGGCGAATTAAAGTGCGCGAATTAGTTGAGGCCACGGGCATATCACAAGGTATAGTCGCTTCAATTTTGCATGAAAAATTGTCTGTGAAAAAAATTTCGGCAAGGTGGGTGCCGCGTTTGCTCTCAGAGGAAAATAAGCGCAATCGTGATGTGGACTCTGAGGCTATGTTGGCACTCTTTCATCGCAATCCTGCCGAATTCCTTCGTCAATATGTCACTGTGGACGAAACCTGGATACACTACTACACTCCAGAAACGAAAAGACAGTCATCACAGTGGATTTTCAAGGGTGAACGGGCTCCGAAGACGGCAAAACCTGTAGCATCGGCCGACAAGGTGATGGCCACGGTCTTTTGGGATTCGCAGGGCATCATTTTTATTGACTACTTGGAAAAAGGAAAAACAATAACAGGAGCGTATTACGCGTCGTTATTGCAACGGTTGAGCGAGGAAATCAAAGAGAAACGCCCCCATCTGAAGAAGAAAAAAATCCTCTTGCATCAGGACAATGCGCGTGTGCACACCTGCGCTGTTTCCATGGCCAAAATTGTGGAATTGAGAATGGAATTGTTGCAGCATCCCGCTTATTTACCAGATTTGGCCCCGAGTGACTATTTTCTTTTCCACAATCTGAAGAAATGGCTTGGCGGACGACGGTTCACTTCCAACGAGGACGTCATTGCTCAAACGGATGAGTATTTTGCAGAACTTCCGAAATCCTATTTTTTGGACGGTATAAAAATTTTGGAAAAACGGTTGGGAAAGTGTATTGAAAAGGTGATTATGTTGAAAGATAAAAACTTTTTTTTTTAAAAAACAGTTTTTTTTTCATCTTTTCCTAAGGACTTATTGAACGACCCTCGTAATAAGTCACTCTGGACAGCTACCTGACGAATTCTCAAATACAAAACAGCTACACACCTGCTCCGGAATACCGACGGAACCTGGGCAAAAACGGATAAACAGAAAGCCGACATCTTCGGCAAACACTTACAAAACATCTTTAAACCTCACGAAGATGTCCAAGACATTCTGCATGATGAACAAATATTCCGACAAATATCAACTGAGTTGCCCATAAGTCCACCTCCTAAGTTTTTCACTCCTTCCGAAGTTAAATTCACAATAGAACACCTTTCCAATAAAAAAGCCCCAGGATATGACCTAATAACTTCAGAAATCCTGAAGTAAATTTCCAAAAAAAGCCTCGTCCTTATAACCTATATTTATAATAGTATCCTCTGCACATCATTTTTTCCTTCCCTGTGGAAGTTTTCCATAATTAAGATGATCCCAAAACCCAATAAGCCCAAAAATCTTCCTACCTCATATAGACCTATAAACCCCCTTCCTATGTTATCAAAAATCCTAGAAAAATTAATCCTAAGACGCCTTTATCCTATTTTTGAGGGTGTCATTCCTCAGCATCAGTTTGGATTTCGACCTGAGCATTCCACTATCCAGCAGTGCCATCGCGTAGTCAACTACATAGCGTGTTCGCGAGAGCGAAAGGAATACTGCTCAGGCGTGTTTCTTGACATTTCGCATGCTTTCGACCGTGTATGGCACCCTGGATTGCTTTGGAAGTTGCAGCGAGTCCTACCCTCGGGTTATTTATACATCCTTAAATCTTATCTCTCAGACCGATATTTTCAGGTAGCTGAAACAGTGGAGTATTCTGACATTTATCCAATTTCCGCCGGTGTCCCTCAAGGAAGTATCCTAGGAAACATTGTTATCCACCGTAACCTAAATGTTCCATTTGTTCGTGAACTTTGCATCTCCCGATATAAAAAATTCCATTCGCATCTATCCTTCCACCCTAATCCTTTAGGAAGGGAACTTTTCACTCCCACCCTTCCAGTATACACCCATCGACGTTTAAAACGGCGGTGGCCGATAGATTCTCTAAAATTATAAAATAAATTTACCCTGTTCTAGAGGTAACATCGATGGGTGTTTTCCTCCACATGTCTTCATGTCCTTGTATATTCCTGTAAAAAATCTGCTTGTTACTAGAATACGTGTAAGTAGTTGTAGATAACATTAAAAATAAAATAATAAAAAAATAAAAAAAATTGATCATCTGAGAAAAAAAATATGCGGAATTTTAAACTTAAATAAAAAAATATAATAAAACATTTTTCTGGTTGTTTTGATTAAAAAATTT
This sequence comes from Atherix ibis, assembly GCA_958298945.1. Taxonomy (NCBI): domain Eukaryota; kingdom Metazoa; phylum Arthropoda; class Insecta; order Diptera; family Athericidae; genus Atherix; species Atherix ibis. The sequence goes on from OY282610.1 coordinate 5,315,724, forward strand.
AACCAAATCATTATAAGATACCGAAGAATATATGGTATGGTAGAATAAAAATAGCTACTTCGTTTGGAAGTTTTTTTGTTTATATTCTAACAACGATAATATATTTTCTTTAACCAAAATAATATAAAGCATCTCTCAATTTAACTGTTAAGCAATTTTAACCGAAAAAGGATGCTCACACTTTTAATACATTTATCGATGGAAATTTTGCACAATATACGAAATCCACTATATAGAATCGTAGCAGTAACGAATAAATAAAACATGACCATTCTCTGTCTCTCTTCCATATACTTTGCGTGGGTGTTTGGCAAATTGTCTCTCAGGAAAACGGAAGATAACAAAGTCAGTACTGTGTAACCATAATTGAATTTCCGGATAAGTAATGTATTTACACTACTGAAAATTTATCTACAGTTTCATACTATTCACATTTTCGGAATACATTTTGAAGAGTTCACATTTTTCGAAACTCATACCTACGAGTACATAAAGGCAAAGTTCTTATATCGAGTTGCTTCTTATCCGATAGTTGTTTACAAAGAAAATACGAAAAAAGTTTATCAAATTGTATCGAGATGAGGAACACATATACTCGTACTTTTAAATTTTCCATATCAATAAATCACGAATCGACCTACAAATAATATGATCCTTCCAAATGGAATTTATAAATTGCCGAGGCAACTTGGTTCCTTTTTAAGAATTTTTACTATTTGAACTGTCGAACTGTCGAAAATGTTAAACGAATTTATATTCGACCACAATTTTATTTTCGAAACATTAAATAATACGTAATATTAAGTTATTTATTTGAAAATAAATTCATTTTTAATAATTTAATAATCGATAATAATAGAATTGAATGAATTTTCGTTAAACTGGCTGACTTTAGAGAAATTTAAACAAAAAAAAGCCTCTCTGTAATAAATTGAATTTTACTTTTTTTTAATCAAAAGTCTAACACACACACAAAAGTCTCTCCCAAAAGAATAAATTTTCAGGTCCCTTCGAATCCAACTCTTTCAATTCAATAACCACTTTAAAAAAAAATCGTTTATGCCCAGTTCTGTTTTCGCAATGCTCATAATTTATATGTTTCTCGTTATAAAAAGTTTCATTTCCGATTATCGAATCGTTAAAATAATTTTATTGCCAATTTCTCTTCTGTTACATTTCTCCATAAATACTCATTATATTACCAAATAGATAATATTACCAAAAAAGATCTTCAAATGTTAATATGACTTGTTAGGTAAAGAAACTAAGAGGGGGTGTTTGTTCTCATATGTTTCCCTCCTGTTGATGTAGTATCTTTAGCATAATATCTGATTGTAACAGTGTTTATGATGTTGTTGGCTGATAATAAAATAAAATTAAGAAAAGCTTTTAGACGACGCTATACATCCGCAAAAAAAAACGGAGAAATATTGACGCACCATTAAGTATTCGGCTCAAATAATACTTTTTTGAGGTGTAATATTTTGGTTATTAATTTTTATATATATAAAAGATGCTCTTGGATCAAAATTTTAGCATGGGTACTACTGTAGGGAATGTAAAAATAAATGAATAATCGAAACAAGTTTTCTACAAAACCACCATTACTTCATTAAGAAGACAATATTTTTTTTCGCTCCTAAATCGAATCTAAAAGTGCATATAATAAATAATTCGTTTTATTTGCATATTCTAAAAACTATCGTTTGGAATAAAATTCCTTCATATTTAGGAGTTCATATTAAATTATATGGACCCCCTCCCTCTAGAGTTCATATTAAATTTTCATCAAACGGACTAAAGTCAATAAACATACTATAATATTTTACCAAGTTATTTATCATACATTTGGAAACATACATTTTATGCGGACAAATGCAATTAAAATTTCCAAAAGCCAATGTTAACCAAATATTTTTGATGAAACATATTATATTGTATAATAATATTAAAAATTTTCAGTAATCCTTTTCCTTTTTTAATTTTTTTTTGTATAAATTTTCAGTTTTAGTAAAAATGTTCAGTCGGAGATTTGATAGAAATTTCCAGGAGTTGTAAAAGAATCAACTTTCATGGCTTTTTAGTATGACAAAAGATTGATTTTTATACAAACCATAGTTAAAATTGGTTTCAGGGAAATAATTTTATTTAATTAGAAAGAGTGGCCTTCAACTTAAATGCATATTCGTATATATCCAAATCTTCATAAAAGCGATTAGTATAAGTAATTGTCAGTTGCATGGTTTAGTTTAAGCTCAAGCAAGAAAATTAGCTAAAATTACGTTTCTCTACAAACAAAATAAAAATGATTTTGCCTACTGTACACAAACGATCTCGAAAACGGGCATATTTATTGTATAATCAATATATAACTAACTAGGGTATTACTAATCTTTGAAAATATGTTTAATCAAATTCTTTAAATTTTATCAGAGTGTTTTTTCGAAATTATTTTAAAATCCCAATAATAAAGTAGGAAGAACATTTTTCTTTAATCGGCTATTCCCCAAATAATGTTCTACAAACGGAATGTCACAAATGTAAAGTTTAGCTTAATTAATCAAATCAATGCTCGTAGCTTACCTTAACCCTACAAATGCATTTGAATAGTGCATACGAAAATTGTTCCAAGATTCACACCGGTAATGAGGCCACCGTGGAAATTTGTACACTTAATGTGAAATTAGGGCACCATATGAGATTGCTTACTTACGAATCTTGGAACAATTTTCGCATGCACTATTCAAAATGCATTTGTAGGGTTTACTGCGATAACTTACGAGCATTGATTTGATTATGATTTCATTAGAATTACTTCAAATTCTTTACTCCAATATATATTAAAAAATATATTGTTTGTGTGTTCGGTATGTGATGAAACTTTGCACACTTCTTTAATTCGGTCTGGAATAGGTAACGAAGGGTTGTTTTTGCTGATAGCATTCATGGTTCCTGCAAAAACCTCTTGTTTGATAAAACGTCTTCGGTATATCTCGAAATGGTGTCTTGTGGCACATAATATAGAATATTGGACAATTAAAAAACATATCCGATAGTACCCTTAGATGGGCGGTGGGGAAAACAAATATCGCGAAAAGCACAAAGAAGCGATTTTCCGCCAAACCACCACAGTTGAAGCGCTCGTAAGTTAACAATTATATCGTCACTGAAAATTGACATAGACTTCCGATCACCGAAGCTAATCATGACTGGGAGCGGTGAATGCTTACATGGGTGACCGTTTGGGAACACCGCGTGTTGCGGGTTTAAATAGATTTATCCTATCCTCGAAGACGAAAATGTAATTCCCCATCATCAATTTGGCTATCCAGCAGTGTCATCGCGTGGTTAACTTCATTGCATCCTCTCTTGAGCAGAAAGAATACTGCCCAGCTAAAATTTTGGACATAGTTAGCTCAGGTTTTCGACCGAGTATGGCATTCTCGTTTTCTCTGGAAGCTTAATAGAGTCCTTCCCACTCCATAATTCCTTATAATTAAAACATATCTTTTAGTGCGATATTTTTAGGTCGTTGGGAATGTCGAACATTCTGAGATACCACCTATCCGAATAGGTGTCCCTCAAGGTAGTATCCTTCGTCCTTTATTATAAAAAATCTATACTCATGATATTCCAACAAACAATAAGAACCTAATAGCAACATATGCTGATGACATTGCCATCCTAGCTCATCACCGAAACCCTATCATCCACTATCCTGCAAATCCATATTTGCTCCCTTCAAAAACGGTTTCAAAACTGGAAAGTGAAAGTGGACCAACAAAAAAAAAATTAGTTGTAATAAATAAGAAACCATAAAAATAAATTTCTTTTTTATTTTATTTTCCATATTTCTTTATTTATGTTTACAATAATTATAAAGAAATTCATTTTTATAATAAAAAAAAATAAGAGAAGAAACTAACAGCAAATATTTAATAAAAATTCCTGCAATAATTTCTAACTGGATGTGGCTGCTGCTGTTGTTCTTGTTGCTGCTGTGGGGTTGGTGTAGTTGGTATTGTTGTTGTCTAAATGCAACTGGATAACTCATGGTAGCACTATTTTGGATATTTCCAATACGTGAGTTGCCAACATTCCAACCAACCCCACTACTATAGTTTTTGTATAAATTTTGAGATTGATGATGTGTTCCACAAGCAACCACTTTGGTTTTGCTGCTGTTGAAATTGATTTGGAAAGTAGAGACTTGAATTATTATTGAGATTGTTCAGACTATTATCGGGAGCGTAAGGGATTATTGAAGCTGCGTTGCTAAATACATTTTCTTGAACTGTTCTTCCAAATAAACTGAATTCCACTAGATTTGGAATCAAACTTTGAGTGTTCGATGATGAGTTCTTCCAATTGGACGTTGACATATTACTTACTTTCGACATGTTCAATAACCCCTCATCTTCCCGTTCTCTATTAATATTGCTATTACGTTCATCTTTACTTCTTTAATTATTTGATGCCGCATTATCCGCATCATCAAATGTAGAGTCGTCATCATCTGAATCCGATATTATTATAAGCGGTGGTTTATTGTTTTCTTCAACTATATTATGGTGGGATGTGTCTGGGGTGGTTTTTACAGTATTCGGACTACCTGTTACGGGCTCTGTTGCTATGCCTACTACATCAACAAAATTGCAGTCTTCTTCAGATCTTACGTGATGTTCTGTAAGTTGTTTCCTTAGACGTTCGACCACATTTTTCTGCTCTTCTTTTGATATTTGCACAAAATTTTCGACAAACAGTTGTAGATGATAATTTGTTAGACTTTTAGGAGATGCAGTGCCTAGCGTCATTTGATTAGATTCTTCAAATCTAGAAGCTACTGTCTGTCTATCCGCACTGAAATCGGAATCCTTATTATTCTTCAATTCAAATGTCGTCTTCTTTTGCGATTCATTTACTTGATGTAATAGTGAATCGATATCGTTAATAGCTTTTTTCGCAGCTTTTATTTTATCCGAAGCGAGAACATCTACTATCAATTGACCTTTCAATTTCTCTTTAATTGTTTCAAAGAAAACAGCGTTGTCTTCATCTAGTAACATATCTTCAGCCGAATTAACTTCTATCCTCTCAAGAGCTAATGCTCTACAAAGAAAACTTATGACTTTTGGTCCAAGACTACCCAATTCGTCTTCCAAAGCAGCTAGGATTCTTAAAACAGAGACTACTGTTAGTGGACTATCATTAATATCGTCCTTCTTTCTATCTGATTCATTCATATCATGATAATATTTGGACTTTTTCTCATGTTTTTTAGTATAAGTGCTCATTGGACTAAGCGACCTCTTTCTGACCGATGTTTCCACAGACTTTGAATGTGATTCTGTGCCTATCGAATCATCATCACTGATATCGATGATTTCTTGCAGTTCTGCATTTTTCTTTATATCAGGCGACTGTTTTGACGCTGGATCATTTCCATGCTCAGGCAAACTAAGCTTTTTCCGTATCTCAACTTTCTTCTTTTCAATTTCTTCAGTGTGTAATTCTTTCATTCTTTTTGTCCAAAGTATATTCCAGTCATGAATAAAGTCATAATTATCCGGATCTTTTCCTTCCATTTCCAATTCCTTGTAACGCCGTTGCCAATACTTCCAACATTCTGCTGAATACAACGGATGATTTTCCGGAACCTCTTCATGACTTTTGTACAATTTTTCTAAATCTAATGTAGCTAAATCTACGAATTCTCTATACGTTTTCCATTTATCATTGTCTTGACTTCCACCATATTCGCTTAACCGATTACTACCATTACTACTCTGACTCCGACTCCGACTACGGCTTCTAGTTGGATTGCGGCTCATGCTTAAATTTTCTGTGTCTAATAATGTGTTTGGAAAATTACGAATGTCAACTTGATCGTGTTAACAACGCGCGTTTTATAAGCTTCAAACATTGTCGCACAAATACTCCACGTCTGAATATCAAAATGGCGTGTGTCTATAAATCTGAATGGTAGTGCCACATTCTCTCCAAATATAATGGTAGCGCCAATAATAAATACAATTCCTTATTAGTTTTTATTTAATTTCTCATTTTCATTATATTATATTAGTTTTAATTTATTTAACAACACCAAATTAATAAATTATTTAATCTTTAAGAATTAATCCAATTGAAATATATCCAAATAACTTCAAATATTCTCTTTTGTGCTATTTAACAGCTTTTAAAGATGTTTCTTTTGATTGTCAAAAGCTTAGAACCAAACCCATTTCAAAGAAGGGAGAGAGAGAGTTTTTGGTTTTGTCTAGCATGAGAGAGATTCGCCGGCATATTTTTTTGAGAGGCGAGCGTAGAATATAGAAGATTGTCGATGTTCATAGAATGAGAAATAATGACGCGTGAGCTACTGATAATGTGAGGTCTAGTTTAGACGATTCCACATGATGCCGATATCATTTCCCCTAGACATGCTTTTCCGAAACCGAACCGGTCATAAACTCGACACTAAAAGCAGTTGCAATAATGATGGATTCATCTAAATAGGCCGTAAGAGCCACCAGCTGTGAGTATTTTCTGAGCGCGAGAGAGTGTTCAGAAGTCGAGTAAAAATAAAAACGGAAAGTTATTTATTTAAAATAAAACAATTAATATCATTAAATAAATATATTTAAATTTGTTTATTTTAATAAGAACTCGTGAAAAAAAAATTAAAACATAATATTTTAATTGATTCAACTTTTATTTTTCATTAATAATAAAAGTCAAACTAAAATTAAAGAATTTGAAGTAATTCTAATGAAATCATAATCAAATCAATGCTCGTAACTTGCCTTAACCCTACAAATGCATTTTGAATAGTGCATGCGAAAATTGTTCAAAGATTCGCAGTGGTAATGAGGCCACCGTGCGAGTTTGTTCAATAAGTAAGCAATCTCATGTGTGTATTGTGACCTAATTTCATATGAGAGGTAAATGGCCTTTATTTAGAAGGTAAGCAATCTCATATGGTGACCTAATTTCATGTGAGCGTCGGTCATAATTAAGTTAACAAATTTCCGTTTCTGTACAAAAATTGTGAGTCGAAAATTTTTGACAGCCGACAAAACAACAGCTGGCAAATTAAGCTCTTCTCAAAAGTTCTTGATCTACGCTCTGAAACCGTAAAGCCACGGCAAGTAAGATAAAAGCGCATTTTCACGATTGATTGATTTAGAATACAGATCGCAAGAGTTTGCTCGCAACTTCTAAAATATTTGAGAAAACAGTGGATGATCGAATTATACAAAAATATTATTTGTGCTTGAATTATAATGATATAAGCGTCCATATGTTTTTGTAGACGTTTTTTTGTTTTCTTTAAATAATAAAAGATCGAATAATACCGTTTTCGAATTCATTTAACATAAGTGTGACAAAAATTCCGCACCACTTTCGAATATTTTCGACACTACATGTTAGTCGTTTTGTAATCTAATGTATGCAAATATAAATACTCTCTCGGCCGGCAAACCAACCAGCGAGGAAAGATTATATATATACATGTGTGCGTGAAATATTGCATGTATGATATCACACGTTTGACTGTAAATAAGGCAAGGAAGACTTGTTATCACTTTCCTTTATGAATTGAAAAATCGAAAATTTGCAGTTTTTTAATTTTACTAGAAAATATTTTAAATATATCTGGTATTCAATGTTATCTGGTATTAAATGAAAAAAAAAAACTATAAAAATCTCTTATTTCCGGCAAGGAATATTTTAAGAGCAGAAGAACTTTTTAAAAATATTTCTCTTTTTATTTGGTTATAAATTCGGACTTCTTTTATTGCCTGCTCGCTTTAGAATCTCAGCGGCTCTTTTAATATTGTAGAATGTCTTCATTTTTCCGTTTAAGGAAAGCATTGAAATAGTAATTGTTCGGGCGCAAGTTCTGAATAAATGGAAAAACTGTGAATGAAATTACTAGTCGCTGTTCGAGTTTTAATTCGAAATTAAAACTCGAACTTCTTTAATAATTTTGTTCTAATGTAAAAATATATGGTATTATTTTTATTTATGTTCATATACAATATTTAAATTATTTTTTTTTATATCGTTTAAATTGGTAAGTGAAGTTAAATATAATATAAAACAAAAATATAAAAATTATTTGCATTATTTATTCTTCGAATGTATTAGTTCTATTTGTAACTACACATTTGGTTTGTATTTTGTTAACCGTATCATAAAATTTATATATGCAATTGTTTTAAAATAACAAAAAAGTTAGTTTCTTATTGTTAAAGATTCCAAACAAAATGTTTTTTTCTATGTTATCAAGAAAAAGTAATTTCGAATCCGGGAAGACGACTTTTTAAATTTCCTAAAAATGGCAGTCAGAAATTTTTAGAAGGGGTTAAATGTATGGAATCTTCTAGAGAAATAATTGAACAGAAAGTAAAGCTTTACGTTTTTGACATCCCTTTGAAAAAAACACAAAGAAGCGATATAGACTATATAGCGGTCAACTTACTAAACCTCACATTATCAACGCTTCATTATTTCTCACTCATTGGACAACGGCTCTCTTCTATAATCAACACTCGCCGCTCACAAAAAAAAATGCCGGCGAATCTCTCTCATGCTAGACAAAATCAAAGAGTCTCTCTCTCCCTTTTTCAATAAGTTTTTGGTTCTAAGCTTCGATTAATCTGCGGTTCGTGATATTAATAATCAAAAGAAACATCTTTAAAAGCTGTTAAATAGTAAGCATTGCACAAAAGAGAATATTTGAAGTTATTCGGAAATATTTCAATTGGATTAATTCTTAAAGATTAAATAATTTATTAATTTGGTGTTGTTAAGTAAATGAAAACTAATAGAATATAATGAAAATAAGAAATTAAATAAAAACTAATAAGGAATTGTATTTATTATTGGCACTACCGTTATATTTGGAGAGAATGTGGCACTACCATTCAGATTTATAGACACACGCTATTTTGATATTCAGACGTGGAGTATTTGTGCTACAAATATAAGCAAAAGAGTTTTTCAGCAATTTGGCTGAATATTTATAATATTCACAAAGTTTGCTTTGAATTGTTTTGATTTTATTGAGCAAGTTTTGCAGTTTATTGCTTATGCGAGAAAGTTTAAATCGATAAAAGTGCGGCGTTAGAAATTTACCGGGCGAAAGGGACTTGCAAACGCACGTAGCCCATCGAAAGAATCAAACTAAAATTTCGCAACCCGTTATTAACGCAGTAATGTTTCGTGCACAATTATCACAAAAATCGAAAGTTGAAATGAATATTGCGCCCGATCAGTCTGTGTCACCCGGCTTCGAAAATAAAATGCACAAAGTAGCAGAGATTGAAAATTTTTGGGAAGACTACGAAGGAAGTCCTATTATTGGGCTTGAATATCTAATTGAATTACTTCATTGCGATAAAATGGAGCCTACTTATAAATGTCTCCTTTGCGATAAACGTGGTGATCCAAGAACCATTATAGATCACTTAACCAGCTATAAACATCGTTTCAAATATTTGGAGAAATATTATCAAACGGTTATAAAAGAACTTTCTGAGTACAGATGTATGCCCAACGCAAGAAATATAATGCCAACCGTTATAGCACATGTATGTTCAATTATAGAGACGCACCATGGTCGTTTAAAGCCCATCGTGTATGACAATAGTGAATTCGAAAAAAATCGAAGTAGGATATTGCAGGATATAATAGATGATAAGCATTTCAGCGAAAAGACTGGCCCGAACTTTAAAAATTTCATAAATAAGGAAATGATTTTGGACGCCATAAATAGAGGTAAAACCACTACAACGACATCTAGTAAAGGTAGTAAAACCACAACAAATCCTTCAGTATCATCAACTGACAAACGCGACTGGTTAAGAATGCACGAGAGTCGCAAGAGCTTGGATTCAAGTTCTAGTACAAAAATGGAACCTGTGTTTTCAGCCGATCAAGTTGACATTCGTCATTTTCGAGGAATATTAATAAACACAGAAAGTTTAAGAATGAACCGCTTTCCAATCGATATCAGAAACTATAATTCTGTAGAAACATCGGTCAGAAAGAGGTCGCCTAGTCCAATGAGTACTATAACTGAAAAACATGAGAAAAAGTTAAGATATCGTCGTGATCAAGATACTATTTCAAAATACCGAAATGAAATGGAAGTCGATAATAGCCCATATTTACAATACGGATACCGAATGGAATATAAATCAGATAGAAAGAAGGAGGATATTAATGATAGTCCACTAACAGTAGTATCTGTTCTAAGATTCCTAGCTGGTTTGAAAGATTACTTAGGTAGTCTTGGACGAAAAGTTATTAATTTTCTAAATGAAGCATTAGCTCTTGAGAGGATAGAAGCTGAATCGGCCGATGACATGTTACTAAATGAAGACAACGCTGTTTTCTTTGAAACGATTAAAGAAAAATTGCAAGGTCTATTGATAGTAGATATTCTGCCATCGCATAAAATAAAAGCTGCAAAAAAAGCTATTAAGGATATCGCTGCAATATTACATCAAGTAAATGAATCACAAAAGAAGGCGAAATTTGAATTGAAGAATAATAAGGATTCCGATCCTCTCTATAATAATAGAGAGACAGTAGATTCTAGATTTGAAGAATCTAATCAAATGGTGCTTGGCGCTGCATCTCCTAAAATTCTGAAAAATTCTTCTCTACAACTGTTTATAGACAATTTTAAGCAAAAATCAAATAAAGAGCAGAAAGATGTGATGGAACGTCTGAAGAAACTAGAGACAGAATATCACTTAATATATGAAGAATGCCGCAAGCTTGTTGATATATCAGCCGTAGCAGCAGAACCTGTAATAAGTCTTCCGACAACTGTAAAAACCACCCCAGACACATCCCACCATAATATATTTGAAGAAAACAATAAACCACCGCTTATAATAATATCGGATTCAGATGATGACGACTCTACATTTGAAGATGCGATTAATACGGCATCAAATAATTAAAAAAGTAAAGATGAACGTAATAGCAATATTAATAGAGAACGGGAAGATGAGGGGTTATTGAACATTTCGGAAATAATTAATATGTTAATGTATTGGAATTCAGTTTATTTGGAAGAACAGTTCAAGAAAATGTATTCAGCAACGCAGCTTCAATAATGCCTTATGTTCCCGATAATGATCTGAACAATCTCAATAATAATTCAAGTGTCTACTTTCCAAATCAATTTCAACAGCAACAAAACCAAAGTGGATTCATTCCGCAAACAAATCAAAATGTTTTCCAAACACAAATGTTGCTTGTGGAACACATCATCAATCTCAAAATTTATACAAAAACTATAGTAGTGGGGTTGGTTGGAATGTTGGCAGCTCACGTATTGGAAATATCCAAAATAGTGCTACCATGAGTTATCCAGTTGCATTTAGACAACAACAATACCAACTACACCAACCCCACAGCAGCAGCAACAACAACAGCAGCAGCAACATCCAGTTAGAAATTATTACAGGAATTTTTAATAAATATTTTCTTCTCTTATTTTTTTATTATGTGATAAAAATGCATTTGATTATAATTATTGTAAACATAAATAAAGAAATATTAAAAATAAAATAAAAAAGAAATTTATTTTTATGGTTTCTTATTTATTACAACTAATTTTGTTTTGTTCGTCCACTTTCAGTTTCCACTTTTAAAACCATTTTTGAAGGGAGCAGTTTCGGTGATGAGCTAGGATGGCAGTGTCATCAGCATATGTTGCTATTAGGTTCTTATTGTTTGTTGGAATATCATGAGTGTAGATGTTTTATAGTAAAGGACGAAGGATACTACCTTGAGGGACACCTACTCAGAGAGGCGGTATCTCGGAATTTTCGACATTCTCAAGGACCTAAAAGATTTAAGTTTTTTAAAGAACGAGCCTATTTTCGGGGCATATATTTAAAATAGTTTTTATGTGTGTGTCCATTAAATGTAGTTTAGTAGGCCAATAAGTAGGAGAAACAGGAGCTTTAACTTCTAGTGCACTATAATTGAAGCACTTCATGAAGGATCCTTCCTCTAGGATTTAACACACGGCAAGCCCAATGCAGGTGTTTTGTATTGTAATCTCCTCCTTTGAGGAACGATCCTCCAAGTGCCTAAAAAAATGAAGAAAAATATTGGAAAAGTAAGGTTTTGTTGGAAGGAAAATATGCAGAATCTAAATTTAATGGTGAAGGATAACAAATTAGAGTTATAATGGTGGATAAGATAGATTGGGTGGTAGCTTATGAGGCTGAATAATGGGCTAGGGAATTTTTAATAAGGATGGCAGTTCCACTGTGTGCTGTATTGTAGGGGTGGTCGGTGTTATAAACCTTATAGTCTCTTAAGTTAAAGTAAGACATAGTTGTAAAATGTGTTTCAGTAATAAGTGCTACATTTACATGTTCACTATGTAGTAGTACGTCCAGTTTTTGTCGGTGTGAAGTCAGTCCATTTGAATTCCAAAGGAGGATGGGCAGCGATCAGTTAGGGACAACATTTTTTTATTAATATTGCCATTAAGTGAAGAGATAATATATATTAGGACAGTCAGTAATAGTGATAGGAGTGTTGTTAATTCTTGAAGTATTGTTCAGTTTGTCAAGATTTGATAGGAAGAGGGGGGGGGGGGGGTTGGTGAATAATAAGCATTATTATTTTTTTCATTTTTGCTGTAATTGCTGTTGTGGTTGCTTCTGCTGCTGCTGTTGTCGCTGCTGTTGCTGGTTGCTGTTGAATTTCTAGCGGGGACTGAGCTAATTGTTTCTACTTGTCTCCTTGGTGCTATTTTCTTTTTAGTTCTTTGTATATGGTATATTCCCTATAATTTGCAGGGTGATTACCAGCACAATGAAAATATTTAGCTGAGATTTCCATGATTTTTGGGCATTGAGCGGTCAAGTGCTTTCGCGCACACTTTACACATTTACGTGTTAGGCGGCGATATGTCTTAGCGGGCCCGTTCTCTTGGCACCTATGGCATTGGACCACGTCTTTCACCGGGTAAGGCTCTTCAACCCTTGTTTTATATATATGTCTATATCAAACATATTTTTATTATCGTCAGTCGGTTTCAATGAAATAAAGAAGCGAGGAAGACAACCACTTACTTGTTTAATGTTGGAGACACTATCTGACTCAAAAGTACCAATTCCTTCTTATCTACATCAGCGGTGGCTTTATAATGGTTGGTGTTTTGATTTTCTCCTTGGTGGTTGGTGATGTCTTAGTTTAAAGAGGTCATTTTATTGGTGCACTGGCCAAGTGCTACCGCAACGAGACCAAACAAATTTAGCATCCAATTTGTTTGGTCTCGTTGCGGTAGCACTTGGCCGTGCAGGCATGCGTGTAATATATGTAAATTTGTCTCTTTTTTGCTTTTAAACAATTTGAATTTATTTTTATCACTTTTTAATATTATAAATTAAAAATTGTACTTGAATACTTAAACACATGAACTTATTTGAACTAATTTGAAATTTGAATAGAGGTAGAGGTATTAACGTTTGAAGCATTCGGCATTTAATTTGTGACTTAAATATTGCTCTTCAAAGCGAGTTTATTTCTCTAAAAAATTCCATATATTTAACCAGTTCTAAAAATTTCGGACTGCCCTTTTTAGAATATTTTAAAAGCCTTCCATCCGGGTTCGAAACTCTTTTGCTTGACAGTATCGAAAAATACATTTTGTTTTGTTTCGAGGCATTATTTTGTATGGAATTTTTTTTTACAACAAAAAACTTACCTTTATATTTTTTCCATTTTGTTGTTTAAAAAAAAATTCTCTTTGCAATTAGATATTATGAAAAAATTATCTTTAAATTTATAGCTCAATAGTATGATACGGACAACTGTGTCTCAACTCTTTAGACTATTTGCATTATTTTTTCTCAAGAAATCAGATAAAATTTAAGAAAATTAAAAAAACACAGACAACATATAATAAAATATTTAAAAGAAGTAGCAAGAAAATCAATAAGTCCTTAGAAAGTTCGAAAAATTGTGCTCGTGAGGCGGTAAAGATTTTTTTTTGTAAGTAGCATTATCGACAGGAAAGCTCGATCCATAGCGTATGTCAATTTCTATCGCCGATTAAAGTTAACGACATTTATTTGTGCATAACAATGGAAAAAAGCGAGTTTAGGGCTGTCATCAAACATCTCCATTTGAAAGGCTTAAGCCCGAAAGAAATCAAAGCCGAGTTGGATGCAGTTCATGGCACATCTGCACCTGTGTTTGCGACGGTTTACAATTGGGTAAATGAATTTAAAAGATGAACATCGTTCAGGACGCCCAGTTGAGGTGTCTACTCCTGAAATCATCGACAAAATCCACGATCTGATTTTGAACGATCGGCGAATTAAAGTGCGCGAATTAGTTAAGGCCACGGGCATATCACAAGGTTCAGTCGCTTCAATTTTGCATGAAAAATTGTCTGTGAAAAAAATTTCGGCAAGATGGGTGCCGCGTTTGCTCTCAGAGGAGAATAAGCGCAATCGTGTAGTGGACTCTGAGGCTATGTTGGCACTCTTTCATCGCAATCCTGCCGAATTCCTTCGTCGATATGTCACTGTGGACAAAACCTGGATACACTACTACACTCCAGAAACGAAGAGACAGTCATCACAGTGGATTTTCAAGGGTGAACGGGCTCCGCAGAAGGCAAAAACTGTGCCATCGGCTGGCGAGGTGATGGCCACGGTCTTTTGGGATTCGCAGGGCATCATTTTTATCGACTACTTGGAAAAAGGAAAAACAATAACAGGAGCGTATTACGCGTCGTTATTGCAACGGTTGAGCGAGGAAATCAAAGAGAAACGCCCCCATCTGAAGAAGAAAAAAATCCTCTTGCATCAGGACCTGCGCTGTTTCCATGGCCAAAATTGTGGAATTGAGAATGGAATTGTTGCAGCATCCCGCTTATTCACCAGATTTGGCCCCGAGTGACTATTTTCTTTTCCCCAATCTGAAGAAATGGCTTGGCGGACGACGGTTCACTTCCAACGAGGACTTCATTGCTCAAACGGATGAGTATTTTGCAGAACTTCCGAAATCCTATTTTTTGGACGGGATAAAAATTTTAGAAAAATGGTTGGAAAAGTGTATAGAGCTAAAAGGACATTATGTTGAAAAATAAATTTTTTTATTTTTAAAAACAGTTTTTTCCATCTTTTTTTAAGGACTTATTGAACGACCCTCGTACATCAATTAAGTGAATTGGGCTCTGTCTATGATGAAATGGCTGCAAAACCTCCACTATCGAAGTGCATAAGGTAAATTTTTTTCCTTGCTTCAATATTAATAATTTTCCAGTTCATACCAGAAAATTTTAATAATATTATTTCAAGATTATTTAATTTTTTTATTTTTTTAAAAATTTTATTTGCAACTACAATTTTATTGTAACAAGCAGATTTACATAACATTTTAATTTACAATCTTGTGCATCATGAAGTGGGCGTTTCTCCAACTAACGACGTTTCTCAAACTAACGGAAGTAAGATTCCTCTAGAAAATCTCTAGGCCATTGTCTCTTAAGTCTCCGATGAGTGTTTTCGGATTATTATGATAGGATAAATGGGATTAAAATTTTTGATAGCGGAAAATGCACACAGGTCCTGAACAAAGGGAAAATTTTGGTCACGATGTATTATGGTGTTACGAACATAAAAGGGGCCATCAACAATTTTACGGAGAATTTTGGATTGTAAGGCCTGGGCGCGATAGGAATTGGAACGTTTCGTTGAACCCCAAATTTCAATTTCATATGTCCAAATAGGTTTTATAATTGTATTGTAGATTAGAAGTTTACTTTTGATTGTGAGTTTCGAGCGTTTGTCATGTAGTCTAAGAAGTTGGCGGTAACGTCTAGTAGCTTCAACTCTTTTTAGTATAGTATGAAGATTCTCTGTTAATCTCTTGTCCAGGTAAAGTCCCAACTGACATGTTTTTATTAAGGTATAAAGGGGTAGGTTTTCGTTGACAAAGTGTAAAAGTAATATGAGCACTTTTCTGTCCATTTACCCTCACTCTCCATCTCATAAACCAGGATTGAAGGTTATGGATATGTGATAGTAAATTGTTGGAAGCTATATCAGAATTTGTATGAGTGGCAAGTATGGCAGTATCATCTGTATAAGTGGCAATGAAAGTATTAGGATCCGATAGGATATCAGGAGTATAAGTATTATATAAGATGGGATCAAGGATACTGCCTTGTGGGACCCCATCTAGAATAGGATATATTTCCGAGGATTCTGAGTTAATTACAACTTGGAAATGTCGTTGGGAGATATATGAATTTATGATAAGGTTGAATGTTGAAGGAAGAAAGCTCTTGAGTTTCCAGAGGAGTCTAGGATGCCACACACGATGGAAAGCTTGAGAGATATCTAAAAATAGTCCTGGACAATACTCTTTCCTCTTAGGAGATGATGTTCAGGTCGGAAGCCAAATTTATTATCAGGAATAATTTGTTCATTAACTAGGACTGGAAAGAGTCATTTTTAATAGGAGTTTCTCAAAAATCTTATCAAGGATTGGTAGAAGGATGAATAAGAATTTATGGGTTTATTAGGTTTAGGAATTTTCCAGTGTTTGGGATACCGTCGAAAATGAATGTAATTCAAACTAAAGTTTTTCAAGAAATTTCGGTTCAGGATAGGAGCTGTTATTAGATCATAACGGAGAGCTTTTTTTTTTATTGGAAAGGCGTATAATAGTAGATTTAATTTCCGAGAGCTTAAAATTTTTGGGAGGACGATTCATAGGGATTAGGAACATTAGTTTTTCGATAATTTTGTTAGTATGCGATTTCTCTTCTATATCATTATGTGGAGCAAAAGTATTAAAAAAATACTTTAGCTTTGTTTTAGTTACCGTCATTTTGTTTCAGTGGGTGTAATGTTTTTGTTTTTTTTTTGTACAAGAGTATTCGTCTAGTGGCTTCCCATAAAGAAATATTATCACCAAGCGATCTTGATTATTATTCAAGTAATTCATTAGAATTATGTAAAATATGTAAATTTGAAAAGTTTTCCCGATGGAACACGAAATTCTTCAAAAAAAAAAAAAAACTTTAATAAGTGCAAACTATTTTTTAAGAAAAAAACCCAAAAACAATAATCATAATAATTTTATTTTGTTTTTAATTTTATACAAGAAGTAAAATAAGTGGCAGAGCATATTGACTATTTGTAAATACGATATGATACAATACTTTTGTGTATTTTGATGAAATTGTTAGATGAACATTTATTTCGGAAAAACATTATTTATAAAAATTGCCATCCATCTGTCTTCTTGTCTGTTTATCTGTCATTCAACTAAAGTCATTTTTACTTACTTTATTGTATGTACTATAAGTGTACTCGTATTTGTAAGTAAGTATACTCGTCCTTTTGAGTATTTCGTTATGCTCACGAATATTGTTAATTTTTTCCGTCTTACGCCATATAAGACAATTTATTTATTTTTTGTTCTAAATGTCTTGTCTTGATGATGTTTGCAAAATTTTTCAATGGTCACAAAATTTATTCACAGGTAGAAAAAAACCATAACGATTATTGTTTCTACAAATAATAGATAGAACATTTCCATTTCCATTTCAATTTCAATTTTTTTTCTTCTAAAAATAAAAATTGTCACATAGAACGAAAAATATAATAAATATTTCCAAATGTAAGTTTAAAAAAATTAGCTTATAGTAAGAGACAAAATACACTAGTATAAAAATTGGAATTAAATTCCTTAAAATACTAAATGACTGATTTATGATTTTGCTAATCAATTCTGTATAATCCACGTTAGTAAGTTATTTTATTAACAAAATTTTGACTAGATAGTTTTAGTTTTTATATGTAATTTAAAAAAAAAAAAATTCTTCTTTTCTAGTTTAAAATATTCAATTTTCTAGCATATTTCCAATAAGAAAATTATTTTTGTTATCGGAAATATTTTTGGCGTTATAAATATTGTTTAATCTAAGACTTCATGTTTTGGATTTGGGTAAATTTATAGAGTTTGAAATGATTCCAGTCTGTTTAAGGGGATAATAATATACAACGATAATACTATAATCTTACTTATTATAGTATTAAAAATTATTTCCTAAGAGAGAATTCCTGAAAAATTATTGGAGAGATATAGGATCCACTATTAGGATAGAAAATACGTCCAAGAAGATTAAGGTAACTGTTATTGGAAAAATTTATGGAATTTCCTTTAATTAAATAATATCGAATAAATAAAAAAAAAATGAATATAAATTTATGATTAAATATTTATTTATTGTACCATAAGTTAAATACTTTTAACTATAACAAGAAGTTTTTTTAAAACTTTAGTTGATTAAAATTAATTCGAGCGGAAACAATTTTTGAAGACTTTTTTGCACATTTTGGGAAGTTACTTCTTAAATGCTCTAAAGTTTAAGCATTGTCTGTAAAAAAATTGTTTTTTGACATCACCATTTCTTGAAATTATATATTCTGAAATCATTCTGCCCAATAAGTTATATGGCTTATGATGCCGTAAGCTGAAAGTATTTATAGTCAAGATAAAAATCTTTAAGCTAAGAATACACAAATATCAAGTCAAAGACACTTTTCGCAGATACAATGGCTTCTTCATAGTAACATGTGGATTTTTAGAGCCTCATTAATGCCAATTTTGATGCTAACCGGCGAACAATAACTCGTGAGATCGCTGAGAGATTAAATTTATCCAATACGACCGTTCATGATCATTTGCAATGGCTAGGTTTAATATCAAAGCTCGACATCTTCTTACGGAGAAGGTCAAAAATCACTTGGATCAGTTTTTTGCCAGCAAAGAAGAAAATTTTTATGAGCGTGGAATCATGATACTACCAAAAAAATACCAAAGAGTATTGGATCAAACTGGGCAATATTTAATTGAATAAAATATTAATTCACTATATGAAAATCGTCTTTAATTTTTATTAAAAAAAAAACGAAAATACTTTCCGGACAACCCAATATTGGGTCTTAACAGATTTACTTTTGCTAAATTTTGGAGAAAAAGAGTATAAGGTTTTGATAGTATTAAGCATTTTTAGAGATCCGAGCAAGACAAATCTCACTCGAGAAGAATTTTAAAATCGAAAACTAGCTGCTGATGCGAAGTACTTGAATGGTTCCAGAACGGACATTGCAGATACTTGGACGCTCCAATATGATAACGCCATCTGTTATACGGATTTTTTGCCTTATTCGCACCTCTATTTACATAACCTGTGTGACTTTTTTTTGGGTCCTCAAGACCAAAAAGCACTTGAAAGAACCTTTTTTTGATATTTTGGACAACATCCAAAGGAGTGTAATCGAGGGGCCGAAGCCTTTCAGCTAAGCCATCTCCACCAACGAGATTTCAACAAATGAAGAAATTATTGGGATATTCCAGCACTCTTTTTCCCAGATCCTAATTCTTGTGAATGTGTTTGTTCCTTAAGATCAAAAATTACTTGAAAGGGCCTAATTTTTTTTACTCCTGATATTATCCAAAGAAATTCAACCAAGGAGTTGAAGGCGATTTAAGTTGAAGTCTTTCAGTAACTGGAATCGCCTTGAGTTTCTCTGTTATAAAAAAAGCGATTTTTGTGGTTCTTTAGCCCTCCTGCCCCTGTTATATTTTTTTCTTTCCCAATATTGATAAAACCACTTGAAATGATGTCTTCGTCGTACTTTACATAACCTTCAGATGAAAATGCACACCTTTTCGCAGATACAATGGCTTCTCCATAGTAATATGTGGATTTTTATAGCCACATTATTTAAACGCTTTTAACTATTTCTACTTATTTTAATTATTATTAAATGATAATAAATATAGTTTATTTTTATTATGATATTTTTTTATATTGAAAATACTTTCAAATACAACAGTTTATCAATTATTTTATTATTTTTAGGTGTATAACTTAAAATAGCGGGCTTCCCAGCCGTTGTTTTCTAAATAATTTTTAACCAGTCTTGCAACATGAGGCCGAGCGTTGTCATGATGGAAAATTATGGCTTCGTGTCTGGTCGCATATTCCGGGCGTTTTTCGGCCAATGCTCGCTTCAAACGGATTAATTGTGTTCGGTAGAGGTCACCTGTGATCGTCTGGCCCGATTTCAATAGCTCATAATAGATCACACCCTTCTGATCCCACCAAATACAGAGCAATACCTTGGCGCCATGGATATTTGGCTTTGGCGTTGATTTGGCTGGTTGGCCGGGCTTCACATACGATTTTTTGCGCTTTGGGTTGTCGTAATGAATCCATTTTTCGTCGCCAGTAATGATTCGATTCGAAAACGACTTCTTTTTCTGCCGTTCAAGCAGCATTTTGAACATGCAAAATCGCCTTTCAACGTCTCTCGGCTTCAATTCATATGGGACCCAATTTACTTGCTTTTGGATGAATCCTGCTTGAGTAACTCCCAATGATTTTGCAATTTCTTCTTGAGTTCGACAACAGTCTTCGTTGAGTAATGCCTCCAAATCTTCATCTTCAAACTTTTTTGGCTGACGTGGTCGTTCTTTGTCTTCCGTGTCAAAATCACCACTTCTGAACCGCACAAATCATCTCTCGCACATTGAAATCGATGGAACATCGCTTCGGTGAGCAATCGATGTGCTTCAGCTGCACTTTTTTTCAAATTGAAGAAGTAAATCAACACTTCCAACAAATGGGACTTTTTTGGTACGAAATATTCGACATTTTTGAAGCAAAAAAAAAACTTTGTTGTTTACACTATTTCGTTCAATGACTAATCGAGAATGAATGACAGATGTTTAACCTCCAAAATGCCATATGAGTTATTATTAATACAAACCATGTGTAAAAGTTATGCCATCTGTTGTCAATCCCGCATTTTTAAGTTATACACCCAGCAGTTATCCAATTTGAAGAAGATTTATTTAAATTGAACGTTAGAAGTTACAAAATCCTTTGTGGTTTAAGAGTAATCACCACCGGAGGATTATTAGCCGCATACAAAATGATATTAGAAATTTTTTTTTCTTTATGCTAAAATATGTTTTTTTTTTTAAACTTAATTTAAAGTTGATAAAAAATTTATTCAATTAAGAACGTAGCCGTTTTGGTTTACTTGCAAATTGAACATTGTGAAAATTATTGTAGTATTAGGCAAAATCATAATTATTTCTTTGCATACTAGCTTATATAAAAATTTATTAAAATAAAAAAATATGAAAATGGTATACCAAATCAAGGATATTCTTTTGCGCTTTGACAAGGCACACAAATTCAATACCAAACAAAAAAACACACAAATTCTGATTAAAAATTTCTAATGACTATGTTGAATTTTCAGTACAGAATTTGTTTGGTATTGAAAATTGTACGAACATTGAAATTGAATTGAAAAACTGCTCCCCAGTTGCATTACAGGCAAAGTAAAAAAAAACAACCAACAAATAAATACTTAAAACCAAAATTAATCTAATACTCCGCAAAAGAGTAGAATTTTCACTGTGTACAACGGCGACCGTCAATAGTGAGGGTTTCAGAAGGAAAAGGAAGAGTGCAAATATCGACTCATTATTCGAAAAGGAAAATGTGCAGCCAAAAACAGAAACCGCTTGGAGCCGGCTGGGAAAGCAGAAAAAATTAAACTGGAAATCAAAAAGTATAGTTCGACCATTTGAATGTTGATAACCAGCAAGGATTAAATATTTTCTGCTGGCTGAACTCAATTGCAATGAAAATTGGTACACAAGGCAAGGATGTTCAACACTCGACACGAATACTTATTAGAGAAGAGATGACAAATTCATGGAAATAAATCCTAACACATTTCCCGAGAGGAGTTCGACGATGGAAAATAGTTTTCCTGGAAAATGACTTGTCAGTAATTTAATCCTGGTACTATTTGTACTATATTCGTTAATACATATTTAGTCGTATTTGTTTTGTTTTATTTTTTCCTTTTTTTCCTACAAAATTTTTGTATTTAAAGCACAATTTTTAGAGAGTAAAAATCTTTACTGAATTATAATAAAAAAAAATTAATTGAAGTGAGAATTTTTTCCCGAACAGAAAATCAAATAACAACGACAATGGAATTTGATTTTCTTTTAATACGAAAATCTGAAATTTTCTTTGGAAAATCGTTTTTGTTAACAATGAAAATAAGAAAGAAAAATTATTCATAAACATTTATTCTTAATAATCAGTTTAATAAATATTTAAAAATTTATTTAGGAGCGAGTGTACTGCCTATACTTAAACCTTAGAATTTTGTGTTGGCCTTTTGGATTTTCAAATTAATCTTAAGAAACTTTTAATTCGTTTCAAAGACATATTATACATATGTAAGGAGCTTTTATCCTTGCATATATAATGATAATATATAATTTCAGATCAATTATATTGAAAGTATTTTATCTTTATTTATTATTGAAGAAAGTTTTAAAATTGTGAAAATATAGTTTTTAATTTTATCGAAACTTTTGGGTGTATTTAAAATTTTTTTTTATTTTTGTGATTATTTAAACAATTCTATTTCTACATAGTAAATTTGTATGGATATTTCTTGAATTTATTGTATTTTATCCATCTAAGAGATAATTACAGACAATGATTTTAATTAATAAAATTTTGATAATATTTTTGCATAATTGTGGTTTTATTGTACAGATGACACGGTCGTTATTGGTTTTAAGCTCTTGAATTATAGGGGAGATTATTCCCATAAACGTTTCTCCAAAAGAAAAAGTCCAACGGCCTATTATCATTGACTATTAGCAAAATTAAACGTCTATTGAATTTGGTTTTACATGCCATCCTGTTGAAACCACAAGTCGTCGATATTGATTTTACCAAATAAACAAATAAAGGCCATAAAAGATCGGGTTATTTTTTAATGCAGCACCAGCCTCATTTTTGAGCAAAATTAATAATATTATAACAAATGGTAAACCTTCTGCTATGAATGTATAAAAAAACTTAATGACAAAACTGTTAACATTGCCAAATTTCAACCATATTGATATTGTGTTAAGCATACGAATACATTATTAGATAAAAGTGACTAAATTACTGTCCGAACTAGTCATCTTTCTTGAAAAAAGGAGGAATTATATTTTATTCTTTTTGATATTTCTATCACTTATACAAGGTATAATGATACCTGACATCACTGGTAATACGAGAGTCGTTCAATAAGTCCTTAGAAAATCCAAGAAATTGCGCTGGTAGTGTCGGTAAAGAAGTTTTTTTTGTAAGTAGCATTATCGACAGGATTTCAGCTCGATCCATAGCGTAGGTCAATTTCTATCGTCGATTAAAGTTAACGACATTTATTTGTGCATAACAATGGAAAAAAGCGAGTTTAGGGCTGTCATCAAACATCTCCATTTGAAAGGCTTAAGCCCGAAAGAAATCAAAGCCGAGTTGGATGCAGTTCATGGCACATCTGCACCTGTGTTTGTGACGGTTTACAATTGGGTGAATGAATTTAAACGTGGCCGTTCATCCACAAAAGATGAACATCGTTCAGGACGCCCAGTTGAGGTGTCTACTCCTGAAATCATCGACAAAATCCACGATCTGATTTTGAAAGATCGGCGAATTAGTTGAGGCCACGGGCATATAACAAGGTACAGTCGCTTCAATTTTGCATGAAAATTTGTCTGTGAAAAAATTTCGGCCGCGTTTGCTCTCAGAGGAGAATAAGCGCAATCGTGTAGTGGAAACTGAGGCTATGTTGGCACTCTTTCATCGCAATCCTGCCATATTTCTTTGTCGATATGTCACTGTGGACGAAACCTGGATACACTACTACACTCCAGAAACGAAGAGACAGTCATCACAGTGGATTTTCAAGGGTGAACGGGCTCCGAAGAAGGCAAAAACTGTGCCATCGGTCGGCAAGGTGATGGCCACGGTCTTTTGGGATTCGCAGGGCATCATTTTTATCGACTACTTGGAAAAAGGAAAAACAATAACAGGAGCGTTTTACGCGTCGTTATTGCAACGGTTGAGCGAGGAAATCAAAGAGAAACGCCCCCATCTGAAGAAAAAAAAATCCTCTTGCATCAGGACAGTGCGCGTGTGCACACCTGCGCTGTTTCTATGGCCAAAATTGTGGAATTGAGAATGGAATTGTTGCAGCATCCCGCTTATTCACCAGATTTGGCCCCGAGTGACTATTTTGTTTTCTCCAATCTGAAGAAATGGCTTGGCGGGCGACGGTTCACTTGCAACGAGGACGTCATTGCTCAAACGGATGAGTTTTTTGCAGAACTTCCGAAATCCTATTTTTTGGACGGGATAAAAATTTTGGAAAAACGGTTGAAAAAGAGATTATGTTGAAAAATAAGAAATTTTTTGTTTAAAAAACAGTTTTTTTCTATCTTTTTCTAAGGACTTATTGAACGACCCTCGTACTGCGAATTTTTCTTGCCAGACGTGCAATTTTATAAAGCGTTACAAAAAATGGACCAGCAAAATTTTGACTATCAAATTATGTGTTAAGCTTGGCGTATTCTCAAGTTTGACTTAAAAAAAATTGCCTCGAGCAATAAAAAAAAATATTTTTTAAGAGCTAAGAAATAGTGGAAGACAATCCTAATTCAGGGATTCTTGTAGCTTTGAAAACTAAAGCAAATAAGAACCGAGAGAGATCTATTCTAAGATCTGATTAACACTGAACAAATAGTCAACAAAATGTTTTAAATAGAATTCGTTAGAAAAAAAGGAAGCCACAAACATAAAAATCGAAGTAAATTTTTTCACTCCCCTGAGCAATGAGGTTTCTGTTTTCTTATTCTTGTCATAATCAATCTACCTAAGAATTTTTCAGGTATTGAAATTGTTCTGCTACATTAGTAACGTTTTCTCTTTTAAATGTTCCACAAAAATCAGGATTAATTAATAATTTTTACAACCACTCTATTTATTTTTATTAAATATTTAATAATAAAAACTAAAAAATTTTCACAAGTTTATTTAATATTTAAAGAAAAAAAATCTCAACAGATTTACTTTTGCTAGATTTTGAAGAGTATAAAGTTTTTTTTTTGGTGGTATTAAGCATTTTTAGAGATCCGAGTAGAAGTGGAAAAAAATTTTACTCTGAAAGAACTTTAAAATCGAAAATTAGCTGATGCGAAGTGCTTGAATGAGCTAAGAACGGACGCTCCAATATGATAACGCCATCTGTTATAAGGATTTTTGTCTTAATCGCACCGTATGACTATTTTTCGGGGGCTCGAAACCGAAAAACACTTGAAAGGACGTTTTTTTTTTTGGTATTTTCGATAACATCCAAAGGAGTGTAATCGAGAAGCTTAAGCCTTTCGGCTAAGCCATCTCCACCAATGAGATTTCAACAAAAGAAGGGATTACGGAAGTTTCTCAGCACCCTTTTTTCCGAATCCTAATTCTTGCGAATTTTTTTGTTCCTTGAGATCAAAGAATCTATTTTTTCCAGAAAAGTTCAACCAAGGAGTTGACAGCGATTTTAATTGAAGTATTTCAGTAACTGGAATCGCCTTGATTTTCTCTGTTGCACGGCTATCTTAGCACTCCTATCCGTGTAACTTTTTTTTAATTTCTCATTAAAAAAAAAGTTACTCGTACTTTCGATAACACGCAAAGGACTCTAATCGAGGAATTAAAGGCGAATTTCGTTGAAGTCTTCCAGCACTACTACTCTGAATGGAAACAATATCTTCGTCGATGTATACCTTCCCAAAGGGATGACTTTGATGAGTATAAAAATAATGTATGAAAATAAAATAAAATCATTTTTTTCCCGCCATATCTCAAACTTACTCTTAACCAACGAATAATGATGGTATTTATAAATAAATACAAATCTATCAATTATTACCATCAGTAACCATTCTAATAATTAATACCAATAATTTTTTTCTCTTATTTAACGTATTTCAAGTTATACCATAGAAAATATTTTCAGAAAATCATTAAAAGTATTTGAAAATTTTACACAAAATTTGGATGTCGTGGATAATTAACAAAACCCTTTGACTTTAATCTTGGACAACTTTTAAGAAATAATTTTGGGCTTTTCTTTATATATTCAAGTGTTAATACTTTATTTCTTATCTATTATTGTTAATTCTTAAATGACAAAATTACTTTTCAACAAAAAAAAGTACTTTTTCTAAACTATAATTGCTATAAAAATGCATACCATATGCAATAAAAGAAAATAAATATTTTTAATAATAAAAAACTTAAAAAATTTCCAAAAATAATCGATCAAAATAAATGGGTGGAAATGAATGATTTAGAATAAATATTAAAAGGAGAAAAAGATTTCTGTCATTTAGTTCATATTTTATATTGCAACAAAAAAAAAACTAACATTTCCATTTTGCGTTATAGTAAATTTTTTTCAATCTAGTCAAGATGGCAATTTTATAATAAATGATGCCACAAAAGGTTAAATAGCATTTTTAGTAACTGAATATTGGCAACTATCCATAAAGCAGGATATTAAGTTAAATGCATTGGAAATATTTTTGGCTGATATACACAGTGTGAGATTTGTTTCAATTTATGGAGTTTGAAATGATTCCAGTCTGTATAAGGGATGATAGTGTATGATGGGTGGGCACTATAATCTTACTTGTTATAGTATTAAAAAATATTTTCAAAAAGAATTCCTGAATAGTTGTTGGAGAGCTAAAGAATCAACTATGAGGATAGAAACTATGTCCAAGAAGAATAACAATTTATGAAATATTCTTTATTTTTATAAAATCTAGTAAACTATTTGATGGGTTCTTATACTAGAAGAAACATTTTCTTCATTCTTATAAATGTAATTGATATTTTTTAAATTGTGCTCAAAATAACAGAAGTTTATCCAATTTGTAGTTTGGAAAGTAGCAGTTCATAAGCTATATTTTAAATTCAGATTTTGATAACAAATTTTCTTTTTGTAAATTGTTTTAACTTTTCCATTAAGTATTTAGAAGGATTTTTTTCTCTCTTCTATTTATGCCATCATATTTTCTAAAATGCTCTAAAAATCATAAGATCTTGGAAGACAATAGATATCATCAAAGCTAGAAACTATTGTAGACTCATCGAATAATAGCGCCTAAAGTTTATTATGTTGTGTGGCTTGTGGTGCCATTGCCTTCTTTTTTGACTTAAAACGACGTGGTTTTTTTGGTCTCGGCTCATTTGGTGAACGTGATTCACTTGCCTGATGTCTGGATTGCGTGTCGTACTCATAAACCCACGTCTCAATTTCCAGTAATGATCCTTTTGATAAATGTAGGATCGGATTCAGCCTCGCAAATCATGTCTTTTGCGACGTCAACACGGTCTCTTTTTTGTATAAAATTGAGGTCTTTTGGCACCAACGTTGCTGCTACACGACGGAAAACCTAAATCATTAACCAAAATGTCTTGGACGGATCCATAGGCAATGTTCAAGTCCTCCGCTATCTTTCTGATGGTTAATTTCCGGTTATTGACCAATATTTCCTTTACTTTATTAATGTTTTCGTCGGTTTTCGATGTCGATGGTCTGTCATTGCGTTCATCATCTTCGATTGACTCACGACCACTTTTGAACCGCTCGTGCCATTGGTAAACGACCGTTTTCTTTAGAAAATCGTTGCCAAAACACTTTTCCAACATTTCCAACGTTCGCGCATCATTAAATCCGTTTTTTAGGCAAAATTTAATACAAATTCGTTGTTGCAAATTTAAATCCATTTCTAAAATTGTAAAAAATCGCCAACACACACAGAGATAGATGTACTCTTGGCTACGTAACTTTTGCAAATGTCAAGCTATGACGCTAAAATTTAGAGGGAATATCAATAACAGATGTACCAACTTAACATAAAAAAAATAACTCAAATGGGAGCGCCACACTCAAGGTGGTATGGTTCAGATTGAATCCTTTAAGTTAGGGCAAAAAAAAATATGCGTGCTAATGACAGCTTTAGATCATTATGCACAACAAATAGTCACTTTTCGGGGATACAATGGCTTCACTATAGTTACTTATAGGTTTTCGGGGCATTAACTGTTTTAAATATAATTAATATTGGAGAATTATGAAAAAATTGGTTTGTTCATTACAAAACACTTAATGGATTACGGTGTACATACAAAATATAGATACTTTCCGTATTATAGACTCTTTGAATAATAGCGCCAAAGTTTATTATGTTATGTGGCTTGTGGTGTCATTTTATTGATACCACATAAGGTTCAGATTGAATCCTTTAAGTTAGGACCAAAAAAAATATGCGTGCTAATGACAGCTTTAGATCATTATGCACACCAAATAGTAAATTTTCGGGGATACAATGGCTTCACTATAGTTACTTATGGGTTTCCGGGGTATCAACTGTCTTAAGAAGAGTTTAAAAAAAATTATGTTCTGATTAAAATTATCGTAAATAGTCAATTTTTATCAAATCCAAAAGTGAAATAATGTTCTTGCAAATTGCTTGCAAATCGAAACTCTCACTGTACCAGATCCAGTTGTCCTTACAGTTGGGAATAAAGTTCTTCAATATCAAATATTAGCGCAGTTGCTTATTGATAAGAACCAATGCCAATCTGATTATTCTATTGTATTTATTCATATGGAGGCAATAAAAGGGCAACCATATGTGTTCCCAATAGCTCAGTCTTATCTAAAATATTTCTTGCCGAGTTTCGAATTTATTTCGAGGCACTTTTTAGCTAGGGCCAATGCAAATGAACACAGCCAGTCCATAAATGGAATGTAATTATACTAATTGGAATTACTTAGTCCACCAAAAGTGATTTCTCTTCAGATTATGGCATCGTTAACTGCACACCTTCTCCTAGTCTCTATTTATGAAAAAAACTATCAAATTTGCTACGATTAAATTTCATTAATATTTAATGCTAAACAAAAAGCCATTTTGCTAAAATGAGAGAAATTATTTTTAAGCACATTCAAAATATTTATAAAATTCTGAATAACTTATTATGAATAACTTATTGAAGAAAGAAATTATTGATAGAAATATTAAGTCAATAAAATATTAAAAATAAAGTGAAAAAATTAAAATTTAAATAAAATACATAATAATATTTTCTCAATAAAACTAAATAATTATATTTACAGTAAAAACTTCCGAACATAATATTTTTAAGGAAGCGAAATGCAACAAATCTTCGAAGAAATTTACAATTATAATTTTTATAAAAATCTGTATTCAACTAAAATTTACACTGTTTTTGTTATAATTTTCTGTAATTGTCTGTTTTTCAATAGCACAAGTTTGGTTTTTTCTAATTTCACAGCATATAACATATTTTAATTTCATCGTAAAGGCTCATATTAGTCTTATTAAGATGCATTCTCTAAAATGAGCCTCCAGTAAGGAGAGAGTCTTTGAGAATACCTTCTACAAAATGCGATTATTCAAAAGTTTGCTAAAATATATTTTTACAAATGATCTTAAATATTTTTTTTTTTTATTGAAAGTTACACAATTTTCTAGTTTAAACAAATTTTTTAAAATTATTCTGTAAATGATAACATTATTCAGTTAACGAATGTAGAAATTTCCTTCAATTATGACAAACTAACAGTTCGGCTGAAAAGTTAATAACATTGACTTCTAGATAGCGCCTCTTACAAAAATCTACTTAATTATCACAAAGCACCATGCTTCAAATGATTCCTGTCAAAATTTGACAGCAATCGGTCGATTGGTTCGTGAGATATAGCATTTGGAGTGGAGCAACTTTTGTTATTGAAAAAAAAAATGGATAAAGACGAATTTCGTGTATTGATAAAGCATTGCTTTTTGATGACAAAAAATACAGTGGAAACCAAAGCATGGTTTGACCAAACCTTATCCGGACTCTGCTCCAGCTATTTCAACTGTGGAATATTGGTTTCGTTAATTTCGAACTGGTCGTACGAGCACAGTTGATGCAGAACGCAGTGGACGCCCAAAAGAGGTGGTTACGGCAGAAAACATCAAAAAAATCCACAAAATAATTTTAAATGACCGTGAAGTGAAGTTGAGCGAGATAGCTGAGACTCTGAAGATATCGAAAGAGCGTGTTGGACATATCGTGCATGAATATTTGGGCATGCGAAAGCTGTGTGCAAAGTGGGTGCCGCGTGAGCTCACTGTGGACCAAAAACAACAACGTGTTGATGATTCTGAGCAGTGTTTGGAGCTGTTCAAGCGCAATAAACCCGAATTTTTGCGTCGATATGTGACAATGAATGAAACATGGCTCCGTCACTACACTCCAGAGTCCAATCGGCAGTCGACAGACTGGAGAGCGGGCGGCGAACCGAATCCAAAGCGTGGAAAGACACAACAGTCGGCTGGCAAGGTGATGGCGTCTGTATTTTGGAATGCGCATGGTATAATATTCATTGACTATCTCCAGAAGGGACAGACGATGAACAGCGACTATTATATAGCGTTATTGGATCGTTTGAAGAAAGAAATCGCTAAGAAACGGCCTCATTTGAAGAAGAAAAAAGTGTTGTTTCACCGTGTCACAAGTCGATGAAAACGATGGTCAAACTCAATGAATTGGGCTACGAATTGCTTCCCCATCCACCGTATTCTCCAGACTTTTTCCTGTTTGCAGACCTCAAGAGAATGCTCGCTGGTAAGAAATTTAAGATCGATGATGAAACTGAGGCCTATTTTGAGGCAAAACCGAAAGAGTACTATAAAAATGGTATCGAAAAGTTGGAAGATCGCTATAATCGCTGTATCGCCGTCGAAGGCAACTATGTTGAATAATTAAAATGAATTTTGCAAAAAAAAAATATTTTTAGCTAAATGTTATTTGATATCAATTTTGAATATTTGTAGGTCTATCCAAATAGTAAAAATCCGTTTTAAGTGAAATGATACTTTATCGTCCGTTTGACACTTCAAATCGAAATTCCATGAATATCGAGTGCATTTAATCTAGACCGCATCCATCTACGAGTATGGTATATGCTCATATATTCTGAAAATAAATGACTAAAAACATAATGAATAAATGAAATTTTAGCTTCACTATATTCGTACTTTAATTGACATTAAAATTGCATTTGTAAATTAAATTCGGAATTGTACCCGCTTCGAAGTTAGGAATCCAAAGTTAAACTTTGAATATATCCGTTCATGGTGGCCCCGTGGTTATAGTATAAACTTTATTAATTGTTTCGCTCTTGTCCTAAATCACTTCAGCTCTCATATTTTAGTATTGAATCCAAACAGTATTTGCGTTTAAGTTATTTGAAAGTTGATTATGAACTTTTCTATTTATGCATTATAAAGAATATGTGTGCATATAATTAACCTAAATTCCATATTCCCTCCATTGAAACCTTATAAAGGAGATACTTTAAACTCTTTTATGCCCTTCACTCTGAAGATTATTTATGCATTTTCAACTCGATTGGATTTCGCTGTAAATAGCCGATATCCTACAAAGTCCTTTATTTTCTGTACAATGTTTGAAAATAATTAGAGTAATTCAATTTGGATGTGGAAAATGGAGTCTTCCAAGTGACAGCTAGCAGTGGAGGCATGGAATGTAAGCCACTGACTAGCTGAGATGCCAAGACATCTTAACCAAAGCACGACTATTAACCATTCACATTCTTCCATAATAGTCGGTGCATCAGATTCTTCGTTTAAATGTTCATACCACTTACGTTATGGCGAAAGATATTATGCGATTTGTTTGTCTACATTTGCCAAGTTCCACTGAGAATGCAATCACATTTAAATCTAAAAAGTTTCTTCATACGATTACGTGATTTCCTTCATTCCTTAATTCACAACCTATTTCACAACCCCCCCCACCCTCACCCAACACCCCCCCAATCATCGTTGCACATAGCCTTTAAATACGGAAATACACCCAAAATGCATTTATTATTAAGAAATGATTTAAGAGAAAGGCTAAAATGTCTGTGCTCTTATTATACGGAAGTAATTATGATAACTCCTGCTTGGAAGGCGGGGGGGTGGGGGGGTGGGTAGGGGATGTGTGGCAATAAATTAATTTTACAGATGGTGTTATGCAATTATTTTTGAAAATATTTCATTTATCAAATGATAAAATGGAAAATTATTCATTTTTTTTGTTTGTTTTTAAATAATTCATAATTAAAATGCAAATTTCACTAATTCAAGATTAAGAGTTTTTTTTTTAAAGAAAATATTTTATAATTAAAATGTTAGTAAAATTTACCAAAGTTTCTGTAAAAAGTCAGAGAAAAATCTTTTTATTGTTTGAAATTTGAATGGAAAAATTCTTGAGAATTTTTAAGGATTTTTTCAATAGACATATTTAAAATGCTGAAATCTTCTGTTATTGTCAGTTATATTTAGTAAGGTTTACAAATTAATCTAAGAAAGATACATACTTCAATAGCACTTGGAAATTATCGACTTTTTTTTTAATCAAAATAAATGTTCTTTTATTGCAACTTATCGAGCACTTTTTTTTCAATTTACGGTCGTTACACTATTCGTCGAACTGTGTAAAATTATGATTTGCACAGTGTACGCATACCAGTAAAACAGAGATCTAGTAAAAATTCAGACTATCTGCTACAACAATATTACCAGTTTTATAATTAGATTTGGTACTACAATCTTAACAAATTCTTGTCACGTAAATTTGCTGATTTTTCCAAGATGAGTCGAATATTTATCTCCCTGGCATTTATGATAGTCACAAAATTGTCATCACTGAGTTAAAGCCAATACACAAATTATTTAGGAGAAACCTTTGAATTCCAAAAAATTGGTACCGTTTAGTGTGGTTTATCATCGGTCCTTTTTTTGTTTCAAATTGAGAAAGAAATCAACATTACTGTCACTGGTGAGCGGTACAGTTATATATAGGGAATGAGTTACGCTCTATCAACACACCACCATTACTGGCAGTTTACAGTCAGTAACCAGTTACAAGCTGATTACTCCAACTGTTAGTGGCGAGGACTATCTAAATCTCTACTGTCATAAGCAGTGACAGCACCCGAGATAATTACCAGTATCTCCTCCCAGCGATCCGTAGACAGTACACTCGAGATGGGTATCAATCACAGCTAAAGCGCCTCACCAATGTCGGGCACAGTGTGTTCCAACACCATGCGACACCCCCACTCCCGTAATACCAATTTTTGTTTTCAGAGTACTTCGGTATGTACTTCGCTCATTGAGCTACGGTATGGAATCTTGTAAATCCCTAGTCAACGCTAAGCCAGCTCAGTTACGCGGGTTCTCCAAGACCCGAACGTAAAACCGGAATCGACCTTGTTCTTTCACCCGGTTGTAGTCACCCTGCGTGTCATTCACACACTCATTCACGCACCATTCTCACTCTCCTCTTAAAAAGTGGCACGACAAATCTATTCAGGCATTCATACCATTCTCTTATACCTAATACGCCAATTATATCCACACTCTCATCATTCACCACGATTCCACATGCACAAGGGCATCTAGCCTCCACAGTCAGACCACGCTTGAACAAGAACCCATTCATACCGCCATGTCCCGTGAGTAAATACCCAAGGTACAGACCAAATTCAAATCCATACGCAGATGCAAAAGCACATATCCGAAATGAACATGTGCGTCCATCTGCCATTCACACTTTCATCGCATCGACGTTACGAAATTTCATATATTCTGTTTAGGACCAGTACATGCCGCTGGCGTCGACTAAGATTCTGAACCTCTTCATTCATAATCGAATAACCAGAAAGTGGGATGCTTTGCCGTAGACTGTAGTGAATGTTTCCACGCACCACCTCCAGGTCCCATGGAATTTCTCCCACGAGAACCTACATAACCTCGGTTGACACGGTTCTACATACATTCAAACATGCATACAAAGCCGGACGCTGAACTGTATTCATGCCCACCCTGGTAAGCGGTACCGATCGATAATAATGAACCTCTTTGTAACCTGAATTAGAAAATATTAATTTAGTAAATATGAACTTTTATCAAGACGGTGCTACGTGCCACACAGCCCATGCCAAAAAAATGGTTTTATTGCGAGAAAAACTTGGGGCCAAGTAACTGTTGATGCATTAAAACTTCTCGAAATTAGAAACCATCCTATTCGGTTCCGTAAACGGAGCAGAGGCGGCAATTTGAATGATGTTATTTTCCGAACATAATTGAATCGATTATACTTGAAAATAAAATAATAAATTTTGCTCCGCCATATTTTTTGTCCATTTTTGATCCAGAGTTTTGTCAAAAACCCTGTATAAATGAAAATTACTATACTGTAGTCTGTTTTTGGACCGGAGTTCGTTCCGATCAAATTTAGATAGGCTTCGTATACGAACTCAACTTTACTAATGTTGTGGAAAATCGAATAAACTTATCCGTACTTGGGTTTTATTAATTTGAAAAATAATAAGTTAAATGATGATAATCAGGACGTATTCGAGATGAATAAGATGGCACGCAAAGAAGCTGTTTCTTACTAAAACTACAATAGTTTTACCAGGGGTATAAGCTTAAATCTGCATTTTGGTCATAGATGGCGTGAGTGAGCGTGTTAAACTACCATGGGCACGCCATACTGTTTTTTATGAGTTTGACATCTGTCAACATTAGTCAGTGAATATTGTCAGCAATTTCATACAACAACATACATTTTTCCTTTGGTAATCATGTCTAGGTTTGTGCCAGAAAAAGAGCATATGCGGGAAGCTCTGCTTTTCTGCTTCAATTTGAAGAACTCGGCTGCCGAATCGCATCGAATGCTTATGGAGGCCTATGGTGACAGTGCTTTATCGGAAATAACGTGCCGAGATTGGTTTCGTCGATTCAAAGACGGTTATTTTGATTTGTGGGACAAGAAGCGTGAAAATCGGCCAAAGAAGGTTGAGGACCATCAATTGCAGGCTCTTTTGGACGAAGACGATAACCAATCGTAAAAAATGCTCGCGGAGCAATTGGGTGTTACTCAAGCAGCCATTTCCATGCGTCTGGGCGCCATAGGGAAGATTGAAAAAATCGGAAAATGAGTGCCGCATGAATTGAACAGTAGGCAGATGGAGCCACTCTAAAATACATGCAAAATCTTGCTGGCCAGACAAAAAAGAAAGTTGTTCCTGCATCGGATTGTGACAGGCGATGAAAAATTGATATATTTCGAGAATCCTAAACGCAAGAAATTGTGGGTTGATCCCGGCCAACCATCAACATCTTCCCCAAGACCAAACGCTTCGGATGGAAGACGATGCTGTGCGTTTGGTGGGATCAGTAGGGTATCGTCTACTATGAGATGTTGAAACCTGGTGAAACTGTCAATGCCCACCGCTACCAGCAACAACTGATCAAATTGCACCGTGCTCTGCGTGAAAAAAGGACGGATTATCAACAAAGACATGACAAGCTGACCTTCCTCCACGACAATGCACCATCGCATACGTCAAAAATGGTCCTAAACTACTTGTAGATACGCAACTGAAAGCTGCTATTCACCAGACCAGGCCCCTTCCGACTCGCTGAGCAGCACTTCAATTCTTACGAAGACGTCCGAAAATGGCTTGATGAGTCGTTTGCCTCGAAAGAGAAGGAATTTTTTTGGCGTCGTATCCACAAATTGTGGAGGGCAAGTACTCGTACTTTGAATAAATTTATTTTTACTTTCTCTAAAAAAAACATGTGTTTTTTTTTGACTAAAAAACAGCGGATTTAAGCTTATACACCTGATTTTTCCCCAATAGTAGACTTATACCACTTTCAACAATAACGGCTTGATTTTATATATAATTAATAATTCTAATAAAAATATTAGAATTATTTATTATACCAAAAGTTGAATAATATAATAAAATTAAAATAATAAATGAATTTTATTAAATATTTCCTTCTAAAGTAGAAATTTGATAACTCCTTAAGACGATAGGTAGAAAGGAAATTGAGGCTTTACTATATTTGGAAAAAAGTGTTCCCTTACTTGAAATAAACGAATTTTTTTTAGAGAATTCTGTAAGGTTGACGATTAAAGTTTAAGTAAAAAAGTTACAAGAAATTTTCGAAAAACTAAGCCATAGCAATGCAATTAATCTAAAAATTTGCATTAATTTTAAATGAACAGAAACTTGGGAAACAAATTTATATTGTTAAAAAAAGAAAAGACATAAAATATTTCAATTAAAAAAGAAAATTCTATTCAATTTTGGGTGCAAATATGAAATGATTACGAAGATGAAGAGTCAAATCTTAAAAAGGTAAAGCAGAATTGAAATTAGCTTCACAAATCCACGGTTAATTTGATTGAAATTTTTCTTTTTGTAAATAAAAACAAATTCAAATACTTTTAGCGGTAAGATTTGGAAATTTTCTATGATATTTTTTTATTACTAAAAATGCTTGGTTTGTTGAAAAGCTCAACAAATCCAAAGACTACAGGTAGATTTAGAAAAATCTGATTAAATTTCACTACGTATTTTTTTCTGTCGAATTTAAATACTACAAATACATTTACAAATATGCACGTGTGTACGTTAAATCTCTTCTCATGAATTGGTATAATCAATTGTTGATCCTACAATGAAAATATCTTAATTTACTCTAATGGATTCTTTATGGCTGGAGTATACACAATTCGAATTGTACAATATAATTTCTGAAATTTTTCATTAGTGCTTGCTTACCTTTCACATCATTTTTTATAATCTACCCTTTCTTCTATAGTATCTAAAAATTATGTATACATATTAAGCATAAACTCCTAATTACGTTCACATGTGCAAACGTACATAATCTCAAATAATATAGAATATAGGAACCAAAACATATGTTGTTAAACTTTAGAACATAAAATAAATTTAAAACAATGTGATTTATGGTATACGAGTATCTTTGTAGCTATCATCCATCAGATACGAGTAAACAGCTCCTTGAGGATAACTACAATGGCAGCCGTTTCCGTTAGCATAGTCATACTATTCCCGACTTGATCCAAAATGGAATTATCCTTTTAAATTTAACATACAAAATCGTACATATTTTGTACAACAAATTTTCTTAAATGAATCGTGGATGAGTGAATTCTTATCAAAACTGGGATAGAAAAAGTACAAACCAACCCCCTTCCCCCCCCCCCCCCCACCTGAAACTCTGTAAGTAGGTCGAAGTTTCTTTCCAAACTTACATAATCGCACATGTGTCAACGATGTACAAATATTAGAGCAAATTTCATAATTTATTTTCAACCAATCCTAGAGGAAGATTTTAATTTTATTTTAATTATAAAATTTTTCCTAATTGCGTTTTCTTATTGGAATAAATTTAATTTTCAATAAAAAATATTGACATTTTTTTTTTTGTAATTATTTGTGAGAAAAATTCCTATACTACACTTATGTGGAGATAAGCTTCTAAAAGAAAGTTCAGATATGCAGGAATCTTAATACGTTCAGATATTGGTATTATTTATAGTTTATGTTGTAGATTTCCCCCTTGAGATTCGATGTAATAAATAGTATCTCAACGTTGAAAATTATGTTTTAAGCTATCGTCTCAAATCCCTTGTAGATAAGCAGATTTAACAAGGAATATTTTTCCAAACTAAGAACTCTCATAAAAACATTAAGGTTACTATTATTGAAATGGCCAAAAAATAAGCAGATCCCAGCCGCACAGAGAGTCGAAACGGCTGGTTTGATGATGATTGCAAGCGAGCAACAGGATGAAAAAAATTCTTGGAGAATCATCGAAAAGATAAAAGAAAAAATGCCTGGGAAAAATCACAGGTCTGTGAAACCGAAAAAAAATATAGGGAGCGGAAGTTTTATCCAGATGAATGCAGGACGAGATGATTAACACCACGATGCTCATCATGTCGCAGCAAACAAGGTGAACTGATTTTTAACCAATTTTATGAATTATCTTAATATACCCATTTGGTTCCGCCAACTGAGAAGACATGGTTGCGCCATCAAGCTTCCAGGATCCCTCTACTGAATAAGTACAAGTCCAGCGTTGAACTGGGTAAGACGGGAGATGAGACACTGCACCAAACTGTTTATCAATTAATGGTGCAGCGAATCAATGCCGGACGACAGGTACCAACCTTGGCATTATCAGTCAAAAACGGTTATGTTACAGACTATAGCAATTATATAGGTTGTGACATTGCTGAATACGATCTATAAACAAATATTGGCCCATACCAGAGAGGCTTCATTTCAGAGAAATTAGCAACAGATCAGATCTTCTATCTGCAGTAGTCGTTGGTTAACAGATCCACCGTCTGTTCATCAACTTTAAAGGGACTTATTATAGCATAGCGAGAGTACCGTGCACGTCCATGACAGTTCAGGATCACAGAAAAATTGATCAGACTGACTCTGCTAACCATGAATATTGTGAGAGGAAGAGTTACAGGAGCCGAATTACTTTCAGATTCATATAATATCCCCAATGCTATCCGGCAAGGCGATATATTTTTGTGCGTTCTCTTAAACCTGTTGCTGGAAAAAGGTGTTTACTAATTCAGGGGTAAGCATGAGGCATACCATCCCCTTAGGTCTGTCTAACTTTTAGCAAAGACATCACCTCCAGATAGTCTACCTTATTTTTATTGGATTTTTTGATTTGTTATAAATTTTTGATTCGGATTGCAGCCTGTCATACAAAACCTTATAGCCTCTCAGATCAAGCACGAAATATTCATAAAAAATTCATAGCTTCTTTGCAACCCATCCGATGACTGAAATGTTAGTTCACAGTCATCGCTTCGATGTCTGAGAGTGTCTTAAAGTCACTCTGGAAAAGGTACGTTAGGTTGTGAATGCCTCAGCTAGGATTATGCCTAACTATGCAGCATCATTATCAGTTCTATACTAACTAACCTATGCAGTCCCTAATTTGGTCAGAAGTTATGGCGACCGAATCGGGAAGCGCACTTTAATTTTTGCGAGCATTCCATACTGCATCTAATCGTTTGTGAAATCGCTAACAAAATCTTTTAGCGGATGAGAGATTCAGGATCTATCATCGACGATAGAAGGGAAATTAATCTATTGGCACATCGTCAGCCAGAAAGATAGAACCGAGAAAGTGTCGAGATGACGACCACATTGGGATTTGTTGATAGTGTGGTGCATTTTCTCATTATATCTTCGGATCCACGTGGCTATATCATTTCTAAAACAGCCACATGAAACGGAATAGGTCATGGAGATGTGGGCCATAATAAGTCCCAATTTCAGATGAAACATGGGCCCTTCAGGGCGTAATTAATTAAGCTCGACGTTGATGTGATATGCCCAACTTATCAACCTGCAATTGAGATGGCGAATCAAGTCCTCATTTCACTATCCACGTTTAACAGAAGAAAAAACGGAACTGGAAAAAAATCGTCGACCACCGCCTATCCCAAAAAGACATCATTGCATAAATATTGGACTGCGTTAGCTGAATACGAATCCCAAGGAATAAAAAAGTTCCAACCTGCAGCCTAAATTGGTTAACAGGCCTGTATCCATTTTGGTCTCCGTGAAGTAATTACCTGACGATGGTCTCATGGAGGGGTATATTTGAACAATAATATATAGGGTCATTAAACAAGTACTTAGCCTCACCGCCCGATGGAACTGCTGCCACAAAAGAAATTTACCATCGTGCAGAACATTCTTTTAGTAGCCTACTGTCAAAGTTTCAGTCGATTCCCTTCATTAGTTTTATTTTGAGAGCCTTTGAAAGCGAGCGTGTCGGTCGGTTGCACAAAAATGGAAAAAGAACAATATCGGTCGGTGATTAGATTCTTGTTTTTTTTGGGAAGGGAAAACGCGCAGCGAAATCAAAGATCGCTTAGATGCTGTGTATGGTGACTCTTCTCCTTCGATGGCGACCGTCAAGAATTGGTTCAACGAGTTTGTTCGTGGCCGCACGTCGGTTTTTGATGAGCCACGCCCAGGTGCCCCGAAAACGGCTGCTACAGAGGAAAACGTTAAAAAAGTCCACGATCTCGTGTTGGCAGACCGTCGATTGAAGGTTCACGAGATAGCTGAGACCGTGGGCATCGCAGTAGGAACGATGTATCATATTCTACACGAAGAACTGGGCATGAGAAAGCTGTCGGCGCGATGGGTGCCGCGTTTGCTCACACCGGAAAACAAGCGCAACCGTGAGACCACATCGGCGACGTGTTTGGCGCTGTGTCAGCGCAATTCAGCGGAGTTCTTGCGTCGTTTCGTGACCGTCGACGAAACATGGATTCACTGGTACACACCAGAGACCAAGGAACAGTCGAAACAGTGGACTTCACCCGGCGAACGTGCTCCGAAGAAGGCGAAGACTGTTCGATCGGCCGGAAATGTGATGGCCACCGTTTTCTGGGATTCACAAGGTATGATCCACATCGATTACCTCGAGAAGGGTAAAACAATCACGGGGCGCTACTATGCTGACTTATTGGGCCGATTTGACGTCGAATTGAAGAAAAAGCGGCCCCGCTTTGCGAAGAAAAAAGTGCTGTTCCACCACGACAACGCGCCGGCTCACACCTCCGCCGTCGCCATGGCCAAATTGGTCGAATTGCGCTACGAATTGCTACCCCATCCACCGTACTCTCCAGATTTGGCCCACTGTGACTACTTTTTGTTTCAAATCTGAAAAAATCACTCGCCGGGAATAGATTTGGGTCGAATGAGGAGGTCATCGTCGCACGGAGGCCTTTTTTGCTTCCCTCGAGAAAATGTATTTTTTGGACGGGTTAAAAAAGTTAGAGCATCGCTGGGCCAAGTGTATCGAGCTTGAAGGAGATTATATGGAAAAATAAATTGCCACCTTTCCAAAATTTTCGTTTTTCTTTTGTAGGCTAAGTACTTGTTGTATGACCCTCGTAGCTGTGTTTTGTCTGTATATAACGTTTCTAGGATATAAGCCAGGGATCATAATGCAGCGCCACGACCATGGAGTCATCTGGCGACCTGTAAGTATGTTAAGTTGGATGGACCCGTTAGAGGTGGTTAGATTTTGGCACGGTGTGTTTGTTTGTTTTAAGAAATTAAAAAGTGTACTTGAAAAACATATTGAGGAATCTAAAAGTTCCACAATGGAGGGAAATATACTCGTATTAGAAAAGAAATATTGGGTAAGATGACATTCCGTTAGAAGATGAGGGATAGTGAGTTGAACATTACAAGAATGGAAAATGGGAAGAGTATGATTACTGAATAAGTAAAATTTGTGTGATCCCAGAATGTCCCATCCAAATTTTGAGCAGTTTCAGTACCCAAAATATTGGTAAGGTTATTGAGTAGATTGGCTAGGCAATGGTTGGTTTTTAATATTTAACATTTGGTTAGCAGCTGTAACACACCGGACGATGGAGATTTTCATTCGCCAGTTGATCAGCCAACGTGTCCCACATTAAATAAAACTCCCCATTGAAAATTAAAAAAAATATATTTATCAAAAATCAATATTAAAAAAAAGTTTAAAACAGCATTTTTCTTAAATATAAAATCAAAATGATGAAAGGAGAAAAAAAAAGAAAATTAAACTTTAAAAACAAAAATTCGGATAATTTTACAAAATATAAAATTAAATTTCTCTTATTCGAAATACTGTAATTTTCTTGTTTATTTGAAAAGTTACCTAAAAGTTGTAATAATTTTTGAATAAGTAATTAGACTTAATTAAAAAATTTGAAAATAATATGAAAAGTTGTATGAAAATTATGACAAAACTACTAATTCCAAATTGATTTTTTTTGCTTCTTCAAAACGGAGCTGACAACTTTATTTTTTTAAAGTATTTTTATTATTTATTTTAAGTTGTTGGCACTGTTCGGTTTCTGTCAGTGGTAACGTTGTAAATAAATGGCACAGTGCCATAGGACATTTTGTACAATAATCAACAGTTAATCAAATATGCTGAATATTATGAGTATGTGCCAAGGAAGTCTATTACCAGCCAGGATAATTACTTTTTCCAATAATCTCTACTAAATGCTAATTAAACAAGAGTAAATATACGTTATTTATTTATGTTTAAAATTGATTAAAAATCATATAACCATAAAACTAATTTAAATTTAGAATTAAAAAAGTTTGTTCAATATAAGAACACTAAAATTAATTAAAATTTATTGTGGAAATTTTTTAATATTAGTTGAAAAATTTCATTCCTCTTTTAAATATTCAAATTCTTGCACGTATTTACGGGTAGTCCGATGTGAAAAGTTTATTCAGAAATACTGAAAATACTCGTAGTTGACCGATAATGAAAGGCCATTCAATTATATGAAAATGCAATTATTCTACTGATTATTTATTATATTAATTATACGTATACAATATATACAATTAGCGTACTGATTATTTAATTATATGAAAATATTACACTTGAATTTTTAGGAGCGCATATTCGAAAATTGTTGTGGAAAAATCTTCTGTTAAATTTCATATTAAATATTTTCGAATATGTCAATTCTGTAATATTGAAAGAGATTCTTTTTGGGTAAAACATAGAATTTTGTTACAATTTCGTTCTGACGGTGAAATCTGGCATTTTTTTGGTCTAAGATTACAAGTATCTTGTAACGTTTAATTTGTTAACGAGTGTATTTAGGATAGGAAGTAGAGGTTAGCTCTCAAATAAGGAGATTTATATAATTCTAAAAGGTGATAATGAAACTTTTTGTAACGAAACACAGTCACATCAAGACTCTAAGATAAAGGAAGCATCGACAATTTTACGATATTTTGTTTTGACGGAAGGGACAAGATTCGATGAGAATTGGAAGACTTATTAGAATCCTACAGTTCTAGTCTGTAAGTCCATATTGTTCTAGTCCTTTAAAGTCTTGTTTGTGAATTTCATATTAAGTGTTTGGTCAAATACATTCCCTGACACCGAATTTTATTGTCTTATGGTATTTGACTAAGTAATATGGAAGGAAATTCTTCATAACGGAGAGTAAAAGTTACGTGGATACATTTGTGTTCTTTCAGTTCTATTTTCCACGTGGTGAAACAAGTTTCATGGTCATTAATTTGGATTTGCAAAAATTTAGAAACCTCTTATGAGTATTTGCTGAATGTTCTCTAGGCCATAATGTCTGCATAGTTGGTAAAGAATGCATTAGAACCAATTTGATTAACCTATCTATAAATATTGTCGAGAATGGGTCCTAGTGTACTTCCTTGTGGGATGTGAATACCAGCTTAAATCAGCTATTTTTTAGTCAAAAAAAACATATGTTTTTTTTCATAGAAAGCTAAAACAAATTTATTCAAAGTACTTGACCCTTGCTAGCTACACATTTTTCCCATCTCACGGACAATTTGTGGATACCACGCCTAAAAAATTCATTTTCTTTCGAGGTAAACCACTCATCAAGCCATTTTCGGATGTCTTCGTAAGAATCGAAGTGCTGCTCGGCGAGCGCGTGGCCCATCGATGAAAACAGGTGGTAGTCGGAAGGGGCCAGGTCTAGTGAATAAGCGGGGTGAGGTAGCACCTCCCAGTTGAGTGCCTCAAAGTAGTTTCGGACCATTTTTGACTTATGCGATGGTGCGTTGTCGTGGTGGAAAATCAACTTGTCATGCCTTTATTGATAATCCGTCTTTTTTTCATGCAGAGCACGGCAAGCTCTATTTTTCTGCTTTTATTTCTTTAAATTGAAGGAGAAAAGCAGAGCTTTACGCATATACCCTTTCTCTGGCACAAAAGTAGACATGATTACCAAAGGAAAAATGTATGTTGTTGTATGAAATTACTGACAATGTGCACTGAATAATACTGACAGATGTCAAACTCATAAAAAAAAGTATGGCGTGTCCACGGTAGCTTAATACGCTCACTCACGCCATCTATGACCAAACAGAGGATTTAAGCTTATATACCTGTTATATATTAATTTTTTGAATATAATAGGTAAGAAGAAAAAATTTATTATCAGGTGATCTGTAAAGAAGAGAAAAGCCTGAGTTATATCTAAAAA
Organism: Atherix ibis; assembly: GCA_958298945.1. Lineage (NCBI taxonomy): Eukaryota > Metazoa > Arthropoda > Insecta > Diptera > Athericidae > Atherix > Atherix ibis. The sequence continues at coordinate 5,359,708 of OY282610.1, forward strand.
TTAATCGAGACAATACTTATTGTGATTTCCAAAGAGCTAAATAGCTGAGTAAGAAAATTTAATTTTATTTTATTACCAAAATGCATATAAAATTAAGTAAAACAATTAAATTAACATGTTTAAAAAATGCTTTTGTATAATAATATAAACGGGAATTATGAAGCTCCTGTTTTCTAGTTCGTAAGTCAATACTGGTTTCAGTTGAATATTGTATAAAAGTATTTTGCTCGCAATAGCAAGCTTAGAGCTCATCTGTTTCATGATTTACGGTAGAAAGTCAACGTTACGTGAACATATTTTGCATTCGTTCACTTTTATTTTCCACTTGATAAATCGGTTTTGAGATGTGTAGATAACCCGAATTTTTGAATGCAATATGCTTTTTTTAAGAAATAAATTTGTATACACACCCAAAATTATTGATGGTAATAAAAACAACAAAGACCTCATAGAGTGAGGTCCCCATAAGTGACCCCTTATCCTTAACGATATGAATCAGAACCTTCTGGATGATCGGATTATGAATAGTTGGGATTGCTGTTGATTTTGATATTGTGGAAATTTCAAATAATTGATATTCTATTACAACACATTCCATTTTCATATGATTCGCCTAATTTTATTTGATAGAAAATTGTTTTTTAAGCCAGGTGGTCTAAAATAGCTTAAGACTAAACGGTTCTACCTACAAGAAGTTTCATTTTAAATCATTGAAAATAATCAATATTATTTGAAATTTTAAATCAAAATACAGACAATCCAATTTATTATGAAATTTAATACCATATATGACAAATAATTTAAATGAAACTTTAAAATGGCAACAAATTATAAAAGAAAACATTGCATATGTGAACCAAATCGAATTATCCGAACCATGTTATATAAAGTATTGAATAATGAATTTCTTTTTCTATTAAAAATTTTCAACTGAAAATTTATTTTTATATAGGAATGGAAATCTGTATATTTATCTGTGATCATACGCACTGGAAGTTGAGACAAAATACCCATGTAGTGGGATTGGAAATACAAGTTGGGCCAACTTGGACTAATTGACTTAAAATGTGTATACATTTTTTATTTCTTTTCTCTGCAGATTATAAGGAATTCTTTAAAATTTTATAATGACTTCATAGTGTCAAAATTGTTGAATTTTATTTTTCTCCAAGACGATTTATTGTTACAGTACACAGAAAATATAATATCATCATAGCTCCCAGTGTAAACATGATAAGAAAACTTTGAGGTGCTTGATGCAGTATTTGATGAGAGCCATGAACAAATTTTAATCGACCTGTGGATGAAGGATGTACTTGAAAGTGTCAACGATGATATATTTGTATCCAATTGGGCATCTCCAGAACATCGCTACGAGGAATTTTAAAACTTTATCTGGGAACGGCTACAATATGCCAAAGTTAGTCCAAATTGGCCCACCATGTATGTGTAGTATACACGGTAGCGCATCGATACACTGAGCGCAAAAAAAAAATACGGAATTAATTATTATTATAGTTTTTACGGAATTGGTATAATTATTGTCAGAACTTTTTGAATAATTCATCACAGGAGAAGGAAAATTAACATTCTCAATTACGAATACGATCTAATTTTCTTTTTTTACTAATTAATTAACTTTAATTAAAAAAAAATATATTTCCATATTCTTCTATTAAAGATTTTATATTATTTTTTTCTTTCTCAGTTATAAAAAAAAGTTATATTTCCTGTTGCGATGGTGAACTTTATTTTCAACTAGCGATAATTAGGTAAGGAGTTCAGACTAGACGCCCAGCTAAACAAATTAACAAATAGGAATTCGGACGGCAATTCAATTCTCTCTACTATATTATACGATCATCTATTTGACATATTTATTAATAATAGCATTGAAAGGAAATAAAAATTTAAATTATCGCCTTTAAATTAATCCTTCCTAACCTCACATCTGATCGTATTAATTAATATATTTTTAAGTCGCATATGAATTTAATGATAATAAAAACTCTTTTAGAAAAAATACTATCAATATTTAATAAGAAATTTATAAAAAAAAAAACCACTTTCATTTTGGCCTTAAAAAAATTTAATTGAATTGAACTTAAAAAAAATCCTTATCACAAATATTATATTAAAAAAATATTCCGAAAATAATAGTTTTATATGAAAAATTATCCAAATTAGATACTAGATACTATCCAGCTATCAAATATATATTATTAAAGGTGACATTTATTGAGCTTAAAAATAGGGCTCTAAAAACCCATAAGTGACTTTGGAAAAGCCACTGTAATCTTGCGAGTATAAAAGAATTATCTATTTCGCCCTTGAGCAGTTATCAAACATTAAATATTTACTATTTAAGATAAAATTTACCATTTGATAAAATAAGTTGTTTAACTACTAAAAAAAAGGTATTAAATGGTAAAAACTTTTTTAAAAATCGGCTGTTACCTAATAGGCACATCGTCAGCTTATTGGAACAATATTTTTTCCAGCGTTGACGCTTATTTCTTACTCGACGTATACGCTAAAATGGTGAAATTACCATAAGTAAGGCTCAGAAAATACACGACTAACTATAGAAAAGCCTCTGTTTTTGCTAAAAATGATTTTGGTCTGAACATGTCATTAGGAAATATTTCTTTAAGAACAAAGAAGCAGAAACCATTACAGTCAATTCTTAGTGCCATGGCCGTATGATAACCAAATTTTTTGGTCTGAACGTAAACAAGCCACACAACAGGATGGACGCATAATTTTTAGGCTTAGTGATACCAATTCACTTTTAGATTTGGTGATGATGTAATTTTTTGATTTGAAACTGTTAGATTTTCTCTTTATAAAACCTGCAAAAAATTGGGTTTACGCAGATCATTTTGAATTTTTGATATATTTAAAATCTTAAATTCGTTAAGTAAATATGGAGAAAAGTCATTAAAAATAACCTTAAAACGATCGAGTCCTCCAAAAAGTCTCATGGCATTTGTTTAAATTTTTTTATATAAAATATAAAATATCAAAACAATAATTCTACTCGTATTAAAATCTAATTTAAAAAGTATATTTTATAAAATGTTGCTTTTCAAATCATAACTTAATTAAATTTTTTAACAATTGTTCCCCAAATAAAAATTATACAAAAATAAACACCTATTTTCCTTATTTTTCTATAAACTCATAGGAATTTTTTTCCTATTTATTAAATGAGATTTTTTCGATTGCATTTAATTTATTCATAAAAAAGGTATTTTCTTTATTTAAAAAAAAAAAAAATAATACGATTTTTATTCGCTTCAATTACGTAAATTAAACAATTTGAATTTTTCATCGTAAAAGCATATTCGAAAATTATATTGCAAAGATAAGAAAAATAGGGGTTGAAATAAAGTAAAATTCTATTTAAACTAATCAAGTGTATAAATATTGACAAATTAATAGAAATAAAGAACAAGAGGAAATTGGGATACGGAAGGTCTTAGATTGGGAAAATATTTGCGGTTCTATTTGAATTCTGGTTAATTTTTAGAGTTTTTCCAATAAAATAAGTTGAATTCTTTCTGTGGTTTTGTAAATATTTTCAAAAGAAAAATTTTTAATACAAAATAATTATTTAAAGACATTATTTTTATAGATTTCTTTATATTAAAAGAAACACTTTGAACTTATATTAATTTATACTGCAAAGAATTATGCAAAATTACTGAAATTAATATAAATAAGAAAAAATATTTAACGAAATATAAAATGTCCATAAATTCTGTTTATAACTAATGTAGTTTATGTTTAATGTAATAATGACCAAACTCAGTAATACTCAACGTTTATGTCAAAATGCCATTTACGACTCTGTGCCATTTGATTGATTACTCCATTCAATAACTAATCAATAATAAAGGAGTAATATACCTGTCAAATACACACTTACTTATCTATCAAAATTAGTTTATATTATCGTTAATTCATTGTATTATATTTTAACTAATAAGAGCTGTTAAAAGTAGTCTCATTTCAATTAATTTGCATTCATAACTATTGGATTCCCCCATAAATAAGTATCCCATTATGGTATTAGCAAATTAGTCCTCTACTTAAAAATCCTTTGATTTAGAGTGCATTTGACTACTTCGCTAATCCTTCAAAGGAATCAATTTCACAAAATCCCTATTTAAATTGAAATATCCTTTTTAAGGTGACCACTTTAAAATAATTCCTATCTGGCTGGTCATTGACTAAATTTATAGTATTTTATCAATTTTTATACATATGAATCGTTAGGATATGTAGTCTTCTTAAAGGATATTTTAAAGTTTTGTTTTTATTGAATTTATTCACTTAAGTTTTTATTTACACTTTAATATTAATTTCATATTAGAAATTCCTTTCTTTTACTTTACTTGGAGCTAAAGTCTGACGGAGTCAATTTTGCGAAAAATATTTTCATTCTGAATTTTTTATTTTAATAAATATTTTTACTTAAACTTTTAAAATAATATTTTTTATCAATAACGGAAAATTGCTTAGTTAAAATTTTTATAATTTCTATCAGTTTACAAAACTTTTGTTTGAAATTTGTATATAAAAACAATTTTTTACTAAATACATACGAGGGTCGTTCAATAAGTCCTTAGAAAAAGATGAAAAAAAACTGTTTTTAAAAAAAAAAATTTTTATTTTTCAAAATAATCTCCTTTTAGCTCTATACACTTTTCCAACCGTTTTTCCAAAATTTTTATCCCGTCCAAAAAATAGGATTTCGGAAGTTCTGCAAAATACTCATCCGTTTGAGCAATGACGTCGTCGTTGGAAGTGAACCGTCGTCCGCCAAGCTATTTCTTCAGATTGGGGAAAAGAAAATAGTCACTCGGGGCCAAATCTGGTGAATAAGCGGGATGCTGCAACAATTCCATTCTCAATTCCACAATTTTGGCCATGGAAACAGCGCAGGTGTGCATACGCGCATTGTCCTGATGCAAGAGGATTTTTTTTCTTCTTCAGATGGGGGCGTTTCTCTTTGATTTCCTCCCTTAACCGTTGCAATAACGACGCGTAATACGCTCCTGTTATTGTTTTTCCTTTTTCCAAGTAGTCGATAGAAATGATGCCCTGCGAATCCCAAAAGACCGTGGCCATCACCTTGCCGACCGATGGCACAGTTCTTGCCTTCTTTGGAGCCCGTTCACCCTTGAAAATCCACTGTGATGACTGTCTCTTCATTTCTGGAGTGTAGTAGTGTATCCAGGTTTCGTCCACAGTGACATATCGACGAAGGAATTCGGCAGGATTGCGATGAAAGAGTGCCAACATAGCTCCAGAGTCCACTACACGATTGCGCTTATTCTCCTCTGAGAGCAAACGCGGCACCCACCTTGTGATATGCCCGTGGCCTCAACTAATTCTAACTGAAAATATTTTTACTGATAGTATTTTTTATATTATTGAAAAATAAAATTATTTTATCAAAATTCTTTTATTAAAAATAGAATTTTTTTAACAAAAACTTTATTTTTAATAACAGAATTTTGTACAAAAATAATATTTTCAGAAAAATAATTTGAACTTAAAATCAAGTTTTTTAATTGAAAATGTTTACTGAAATTATATTTGAACTAAAGAAGTTTTTACTACTAATTTTTATTTTTCTAGATTATAAGTTCAAATTATTTATCTGAAAATATTTCGTTTTCTAAAAAGTCTATTATTAAAAATAATATTTTTCTATAAATTCTATTTTTAATAATAGAATTTTGACAAAATAATTTTATTTTTTCTTAAATATTTTCTTATGTTTGATATTGAATATTTTTTTTTTCAATAATTCTTTTTTAAAAAAAAACTGTTTTTATTGATTATTTTTATCCTTAATAGTTTTTTTGCTAAAGAATTTTTTTAAGGAGAATTTTTTTTTAAAATCAAAATTGACTTATTATTAAAAAAAAAATTCTGAATATTATTTTCTAAATTCGTTTATTAAAAATATTTTTCTTGATAAATTTTTTTATCCGGTCCACAGGCTTATTCTAAAACGAAGTAATTAATGGGAAATAGAACAAATGGGAGGTCAAGTCTGGAGAAGGGGTTTAGAATTATCACAGATAACAAAATCAAAATCGAAATGTTCCGAAATTACACTATTCCAAATCAGCCCAAAAAACACTTTCGTAAATAAACCGATCGTGAAAGATTCCGTCGACAAATTTAAGGGCAAAGTAGGATACATGAACGTGGATAGCTCTTCGGCATCTATGACGTACCATTGAGTGCGTCCAGGAAAAAATCCCATGGTCCTGATAATATACTCAGTTTAGTAATGAAAAGCCTGCCGGAAGAAGGAATATCACTGATAACGCTTATTTTCAATAACTGTATAAACAATGGGTCCTTCCTTACCCTTCCAGATAAGGAAGTCTGCAGATATTGATTTCCGACCAATATCACATCTTTCTAATTTTGGAAAGTGGTTTGAAAGGTTCATCCTAGATAGCTTTAATCTCTTCGTTGAGGAAGAAACATAATTCCCGAATTTCAATATGGGTTTGGTGAAGATCACTACACACAGAACGCATTTTGAAATGTACCACATTCGATAGCGTACTCCACTTAGGCATCATATTCAAACTCATCAAAATGAGTTGAAGTTATTAGTCAATAAAGTGACAGAATACTATAAAAAATGGGATCTGCAAGTAAATATTCCAAAGTCAGAGTGCTTGTGTATCACGCCGTTAGGGGAGAAGAAGTTCGGAGACTGCGTGCTTAGAGATATGGGTGACTCGATAATGAGAGGTGGAGATTATCTTAAGTATTTAGGTTTAAATTTTATCAAGAATCTCAAATCCAACTCTTTTGTCAGTGATAAAATGAAAAAAGCCAATGGCATATATTGTATGCTTCTGAGAATGTATAGCTCAGAAATCCTACGTAAGGACGTTAAACTCATTATTATAAGAGTGTACTTATGTACTTATGGTATGATTTCCCTATCTGGTCATCTTTTCCCCCAACAGTAGCAACGGTACTGCACAGGATGGAAAGGTAGAGTCACAGGACTCGGCAGATCCGGGAAGCCAAAGAAGTTGATATCCAACGACAGGTTATACCGGTAAGCAGGCGCTTCCCCATTCGTAGTATGGCAATAATTCACAAATGGGTCCATCATCAAAATAGGTAAGTAAGGCAGATAATTGAAAACCAATTACTACAAATCGTAAGAAATTCTAAGTACCTGTCACCATGACTTCTATGTATTTGAAGACACAGAAGAAGCTCAGCGGCAACGTCTTCAGATCGACAAGAAAAAATCAAAGGCGCTACAAAAATATGTTACATGAGGTCGGTGGCACCAAAGTGAATCAATAGGACTCATCGAAAACAGCAGTTGTGTTATTTAAATATAGAATTTAGTGATAAGATTAATTTATAAGAGTAGCTTTAAGGGTTAAAGTTAAGTTTAGGATGTTAAGGTTAATATAAATATTGCATAATAAAAGAAAATAAATTCCTGGATAGCAAAAAGATAATAACTAATAAAGACGAAAATAGTATTAAGATTAAAATTCTCTTTTAATGAAATTATTTACGACTAACATAATTTGAGGTGAACATTTTTTACTGAAAATCTTTTTGCAAGAAATGTTTGCTAACAAACTATTTTTACCTAACAAAAGTATAATTTTAATTAAAATCTTTAATTTGCAAATATTTTCCATCATATTTTTTGAGTATGCATTTTTTTCTGATAGTTATTTAAATGCTAGCAATAATTTTTTTTTTGCTGAAAAGTTTTTATAGCAACAATCTTTTAAATTTACTGACATTTTTTTAAAATTTAAAAAAATGTTTATTGAAAAATTTCGTGCTCATTCTTTACCAACTTTTTCTAAAAATTATTTTTTTTGTACTAAAAATTTTTCGTAATTTTTTGTACTAAAAATTTCTCTCAATTTTTTGTACTAAAAATTTCTCGCAATTCTTTGTACTAAAAATTTCTGTTAATTTTTCGTACTAAAAATTTCTCTCAATGTTTTGTACTATAAATTTCTTTCAATTTTTTGTACTAAAAATGTCTCTCAATTTTTTGTACTAAAATTTTTATTCAATTTTTTGTACTAAAAATTTCTCTCAATTTTTTGTACTAAAAATTTTTTGGGCGCAATTTGTTATCCTCAAAAATTTTATAACAACATTTCTTTCTTATACATACGAGCATCTTCTAAAATTTTCTATTTAAATAGCATAAAATATTTGAAATTTTTTTTTTTTTTAATTTTAAAAATTTTTTATTGCAAATTTTTTAATGAAAACGTTTTGAAATATAATTTTTTTTATTAAAAATATCTAAGACAAATTTTAGCTTACAGTTTTTTTTAAATTTAAAAAAATGTTTATTGAAACATTTCGTGCACATTCTTTACAAACTTTTTCTAAAAATTATTCTTTTTGTACTACAAATTTCTCTTCATTTTTTGTACTAAAATTTTTTTGGCGCAATTTGTTGTCCTAAAAAAATTTATAACAAAATTTTTTTCTTATACATACGAGCATCTTCTAAAATTTTCTATTTAAATAGAATAAAATATTTTTAATTTTTTTTTTTTTTTAATTTTAAAAATTTTTTATTGCAAATTTTTCAATGAAAACGCCTTGAAATATAATTTTTTTTATTAAAAATATCTTAGACAAATTTTAGCTGACAGTTTTTTTTAAATTTAAAAAAATGTTTATTGAAAAATTTCGTGCTCATTCTTTACAAACTTTTTCTAAAAATTATTTTTTTGTACTAAAATTTTTTCTCAATTTTTTGTACTTAAAATGTCTTTCAATTTTTTGTACTAAAAATTTCTCTCAATGTTTTGTACAAAAAATTTTTGGGCGCAATTTGTTGTTCTAAAAAATTTTATAACAAAATTTCTTTCTTATACATACGAGCATCTTCTAAAATTTTCTATTTAAATAGCATAAAATATTTTTAATTTTAGAAATTTTTGATTGCAAATTTTTCAATGAAAATGCCTTGAAATATAATTTTTTTTAATTAAAAATATCTAAGACAAATTTTAGGTGACAGTTGTTTTTAAATTTAAAAAAATGTTTTTTGAAAAATTTAGACTTTTTCTAAAAATTATTTTTTTTGTACTAAAAATTTCTCTCAAATTTTTGTACTAAAATTTTTTTGGGCGCAATTTGTTGTCCTAAAAAATTTTATAAAAAAATTTCTTTCTCTCATACATACGGGCAACTTCTAAAATTTTCTATTTAAACAACCTTAAATATTTTTAAATTTTTTTTAAAATTTTACAAATTTTTTAATTAAAACGCCTTTTTTTATTAAGAAATATTTTAGCTGATAGTTTTTGTACTCATAATTTTCACTTAAAAATTTGTTCACTAAAATTTTTTAAGGTAATTTTTTTTTTGTTATTGTTATTTATAGATAAATTATTGAATTTCAGTTGTAACAATAAAAATAAGTTCTAATTTTGTGTTAAATTTCTTAAAAACCATAGAATACGTGTACAACTTAATCAGAACATCACTTATGTTAAGAAGATTTCCCAAAAGGCATAAATGATATTTTATATAAAATTTTACTATTGCTTTTTTTTTTTTGCTTCTATCAATAAAAATAAAAATAAAAACGAAAAATAAATTTTAAAATCTTTCGTAATGTTAAAAGTTTTCCTAATGACAATATTACAAAGATGTACATACGTGTTGGTACTAGTTAATGATTAAGATACGCTTCCTTGAAGGACTATATAGTATCTCAAATACGAAATTCTACTCGTAGAGAGGATGTGTTAATTCTTTATATAACCAATTTCTGGCTTGTTGTGTTCTTTTTTTTGTCTAGTTCTTTCCAGAAATTGTCCTGTATTATTATTATTATTAATACTACGGTAACTTTTATAAATGCCATAGTTTCATCTTGTTTTATTGTTTTTGCGTATTTATGTTGTTGTTTTTTTTCTCTCTTGAACGATTATGTAGTGACTGTCTTTTTTCCTATAAATTATATCAAGGATGAAGAAAATCCTATATAAAAAGAGGAAAAAATTGAAAAAGTGAGCAAAACTTTGTTAACATTATTTTAGTTGATGTTCAAGTTTGTATTAGTTTCATTTTGCTAGATGTGATATTGTAATAAAGTGTTATAAAGGAATGAGGAAAAAACGGAACAGGAACTTTTTCTGATTTGTTTTTTTTCCCTTCTATTTACTATATTACTTTGTAACCTACTCTTCCATTTTGTATCTCCTTTTCAGACTATTCCGTTTAATGGTCGTAATTTTACAATTCGAGTTAGAAAGAAAAACTTTTCACGTTAACAGTAAAAGATGTAAATGAGGACTACACTAACAAAGGAAAACTGCTAAATGCAGGAAATCATGTTCCGTACAAATATTCGATCCTGTATAAATGATTTCAGGATCTACTAGAATTCAGAAATGAATATGTATGCTTGTGTACTTGTGCTAAAAATAATAAAAAAAAATTAAAGTTATTCTATACTGCTGATGAGGAAAAATTATGTCTATCTAAACGTGTTAGTGGGCGTTTGTACGAATTTAATGCCACAATAGAACAAACATTATTTTTGGTTAGCTAGAAAAAATTCTAGTACCATCAACATCAAGAAATATTTACATTATACTAGCTGAATTCAAGATAAAAAATACATTTCTTCGGATATGTTAAAGTTAATGAGAGCTAGGGGAGAAAATAGGTGCTAAAAGAAAATATATCTTACCCCAAATATAATGTTCCACTTAAGAAACTTACAATACTCACTACGCTAAAGTAAAAATTATGTACTTTTCCAAATAAACTTTAGCTCTTTCGGTTGATTAAATTGATATGAAAATGTTTTCCCAATTTTAATGATAATATTCCTGTTCGAATGAACCCTTCCAAAATGGTCTTTAAATGTACAGGTTTCTTTACTTTTTCTTTATGTATTTTTATTGTTGTTGTTTTTTTCATATTTTTTATACCAAGAATGAAAAAAAAATATTTTATTGGTTGATCTTACTGAACAATATAATGAATTTTACTTAAAATTATTAATAATATTTTCATAGCGAAAAGAGGAACTTTTCTCATTGTGTTTTTTTATTTTTGGTCAAAGATGATTTTCGTTAATACGAGTATCTTCTGTCAAAGAACTGCAGCTGAAAGGATCTTCTTTACAGGAATTAATTAAACTCTTTTTTTTAAAAATATTATAGCAGAGAATTTGTTAATAATAGAAGATTCTAGAATTTCCCCTTTAAAAGAAAGTTTAACCGATAAAAGTAATAGTACCAAAGTGTTTATAATTTTTTTTAAATTATATATCGATGACTAGATCAATATTTTAATAAGATTTTTTTCATTATATATTATAGTACCATGAAAATGCATAGAAAATTAGAAGGAATATGTGGACAAATCCCTAAGGAGATATAATTCAATATTGTAAGAAATCTTGTTGCTACTATCTTCTTAAAGAGCATAGAAGGTGTGAGTGCTTATGAAAAAGAAAATTGGGAATATTTTCATATGAAATATGTTATAGAAAATATTGTTTTTCTTCTCTGCATTGTCTTAAGTTAAAGCACACTTTGACTTAAGACTATGCAGAGAAGATAAATTAAAATTTTTTTCATAGACTACCTTAACTTGGCGGGGATTTTATAGCAACAATCTTGTAAATTGACTAAAAATTTTTTGTGCAGGATTTTTTTTTATTGTATTTTTTAAGAGTTTTTATTGAAAAATTTTGTGCCCATTCTTTTTTCAAAATAAAAATTAAACTGAAAATGTTTACTAAAAATTGTTTTTGTAAAATTTACCAAAGCACATTTTCTTTAAATGTTTTTAAAAATCAGGACACACCTTAATTACTATGATATGCAGAGAAGACAAATTAAGAAATCTTTCGTTGGTGGGGATTTTATAGTAAAAATCTTTTAAATTTACTGGAATTTTTTTGCAGAATTTTTTTAAATTATAATTTTAAGAATTTTTATTGAAAAATAAAAAAGGTTTTTAAAAATCATAGTAAGTAAAGTGTGTCCTTATTGAAAAAGGTTTCCAAAAATCAGGGCACACCTTAATTACTATGATTTGCAGAGAAGACAAATTAAGAAATCTTGCGTTGGTGGGGATTTTATAGTAAAAATCTTTAAAATTTTGTTTGCAGAATTTTTTTAAACTATAATTTTAAGAATTTTTATTGAAAAATAAAAAAGGTTTTTAAAAACCATAGTAAGTACAGTGTGTCCTTATTGAAAAAGGTTTCCAAAAATCAGGATACACTTTACTTACTATGATATGCAGAGAAGACAAATTAAGAAATCTTGCGTTGGTGCGGATTTTATAGTAAAAATTTTTTAAATTTTTTTGCAGAATTTTTTTAAATTATAATTTTAAGAATTTTTATTGAAAAATAAAAAAGGTTTTTAAAAATCATAGTAAGTAAAGTGTGTCCTTATTGAAAAAGGTTTTCAAAAATCAGGACACACTTTACTTACTATGATATGCAGAGAAGACAAATTAAGAAATCTTGCGTTGGTGCGGATTTTATAGTAAAAATTTTTTAAATTTTTTTGCAGAATTTTTTTAAATTATAATTTTAAGAATTTTTATTGAAAAATAAAATAGGTTTTTAAAAATCATAGTTAGTAAAGTGTGTCCTTATTGAAAAAGGTTTTCTAAAATCAGGACACACCTTAATTACTATGATATGCAGAGAAGACAAATTAAGAAATCTTTCGTTGGTGCGGATTTTATAGTAAAAATCTTTTTAAATTTTTTGCAGAATTTTTTTAAATTATAATTTTAAGAATTTTTATTGAAAAATAAAAAAGGTTTTTAAAAACCATAGTAAGAAAAGTGTGTCCTTAATGAAAAAGGTTTTCTAAAATGAGGACACACTTTACTTACTATGATTTGCAGAGAAGACAAATAGAAATCTTTCGTTGGTGGGGATTTTATAGTAAAAATCTTATAAATTTACTGGAATTTTTTTGCAGAATTTTTTTAAATTATAGTTTTAGGAATTTTTATTGAAAAATAAAAAAGGTTTTTAAAAATCATAGTAAGTAAAGTGTGTCCTTATTGAAAAAGGTTTTCTAAAATCAGGACACACTTTCTTACTATGATTTGCAGAGAAGACAAATAGAAATCTTTCGTTGGTGGGGATTTTATAGCAAAAATCTTTTAAATTTACTGAAATTTTTTTTTATTATAATTTTAAGAATTTTTATTGAAAAATTTCGTACTCCTTCTTTTTTCAAAAAAAAAAAAATTAAAAATTAAACTGAAAATGTTAATGAAAATTTTCTTTTGAAAATTTACCAAAGCACATTTTCTTTAAAGGTTTTTAAAAATCAGGACACACTTTACATACTATGATATGCAGAGAAGACAAGTTAAGAAATCTTTCAAAGGTAGGAATTTTATAGGAAAAATCTTTTAAATTTACTGAAATTTTTTTTTATTATAATTTAAAGAATTTTTATTGAAAAATTTTGTGCTCATTCTTTTTTCAAAAAAAAAAAAAAAAAATTAAACTGAAAATGTTTACTGAAAATTTTCTTTTGAAAATTTACCAAAGCACATTTTCTTTAAAGGTTTTTAAAAATCAGGACACACTTTACGTAGTATGATATGCAGAGAAGACAAATTAAGAAATATTTCATAGGCGGGCATTTTATAGCAAAAATCTTTTAAATTTACTGACATTTTTTTTAATTATAATTTTAAGAATTTTTATTTAAAAATTTCGTATTCATTCTTTTTTCAAAAAAAAAAATTAAAAATTAAACTGAAAATGTTAATGAAAATTTTCTTTTGAAAATTTACCAAAGCACATTTTCTTTAAAGGTTTTTAAAAATCAGGACACACTTTACATACTATGATATGCAGAGAAGACAAATTAAGAAATCTTTCGTTGGTGGGGATTTTATAGTAAAAACCTTTTAAATTTTTTTGCAGAATTTTTTAAAATTATAATTTTAAGAATTTTTATTGAAAAATAAAAAAGGTTTTTAAAAATCATAGTAAGTAAAGTGTGTTCTTATTGAAAAAGATTTTCTAAAATCAGGACACACTTTACTTACTATGATATGCAGAGAAAACAAATTAAGAAATCTTTCGTTGGTGGGGATTTTATAGTAAAAATCTTTTAAATTTTTTTGCAGAATTTTTTTAAATTATAATTTTAAGAATTTTTATTGAAAAATAAAAAAGGTTTTTAAAAATCATAGTAAGTAAAGTGTGTCCTTATTGAAAAAGGTTTCCAAAAATCAGGACACGCCTTAGTTACTATGATTTGCAGAGAAGACAAATTAAGAAATCTTTCGTTGGTAGGGATTTTATAGGAAAAATCTTTTAAATTTACTGGAATTTATTTAAATTATAAGTTTAAGAATTTTTATTGAAAAATAAAAAAGGTTTTTAAAAATCATAGTAAGTAAAGTGTGTCCTTATTGAAAAAGGTTTTCTAAAATTAGGACACTGGTTTTCAAAAATCAGAACAAGACAAATTCAGAAATTTTTCGTTGGTGGGGATTTTATAGTAAAATTTTTTTAAATTTACTGGAATTTTTTTGCAGAATTTTTTTAAATTATAATTTTAAGAATTTTTATTGAAAAATAAAAAAGGTTTTTCAAAATCATAGTAAGTAAAGTGTGTCCTTATTGAAAAAGGTTTCCAAAAATCAGGACACACTTTACGTACTATGATATGCAGAGAAGACAAATATAAATCTTTCTTTGGTGGGGATTTTATAGCAAAAATCTTTTAAATTTACTGAAATTTTTTTTTATTATAATTTTAAGAATTTTTATTTAAAAATTTCGTACTCATTCTCTTTTAAAAAAAAAAAAAAAAAAATAAACTGAAAATGTTTACTGAAAATTTTCTTTTGAAAATTTACCAAAGCACATTTTCTTTAAAGGTTTTTAAAAATCAGGACACACTTTACGTAGTATGATATGCAGAGAAGACAAATTAAGAAATATTTCATAGGCGGGCATTTTATAGCAAAAATCTTTTAAATTTACTGAAATTTTTTTTTATTATAATTTTTAAAAATTTTTATTGAAAAATTTCGTATTCATTCTTTTTAAAAAAAAAAAATAAAATAAAAAATTAAACTGAAAATGTTAATGAAATTTTTCTTTTATAGTAAAAATCTTTTAAATTTATTGAACTTTTTTTTATTACAATATAATTTTTAAGAATTTTTATTGAAAAATTTCGTACTCATTCTTTTTTCAAAAAAAAAAAAAAAAATAAAAAATTAAACTGAAAATATTTACTAAAAATTTTCTTTTGAAAAGTTTTTCAAAGCATATTTTCTTTAAAGGTTTATAAAAATCAGGACACACCTTCGAATTTTAATGATACCAAGTCTATGTTATTTTTTTCTCGATATTTAATTTAAACAATTTTGATATTTTCTGCGCCTTCTTTGTAAATCTTTCACTAGCCTACGGAAAGGGTGTTGGTTCTTACGAAAAGCCCATACAGCCCAACATAGACTTAATAATTGTTCCTAGAAAGCCCATTCACTCTAGTCGTATATGGTAAATACTAATTTCCCAATGCAGTATCATTTGTTTTCCGATTAGCCATTTTACGATAATTATGGTAGTGGAATTCCGAGGGAATAGAACGTCTGTTAATAATTCACAAGCGATATCGGCTTGTAATTTATCGATATCTGATACGGGAACGTATAAATATACCACTGGAATTTTATGTGTTTGTACAATATATTCTCATAACATATATGCCTACCTTATTTGCATATAATTCCAAAAAATAATATTCCCACTGCTATGTAGACTAATAATTAATTGTTTACTATTCGTTGTGCAGTTGGGGTTTGTGTACTTTTCGTAATTGTTAGATATTCAAATGGAAGGCAATTGTTTCTTAAATTATAATCATAGTCGATTTAAGCAGATGAACTAGTTTTTCATATTTGATATTTACCAAAAATGATTAACTAAAAATATATTAGTTGAAATATGATCGTTGTAGAAATTATATTAAAAAAAAAAAAAAAACTAAGAAGAGGAATTGTGATCAGTTTTTTTTTCCCATTTATAAATTGTTCTTCTATCCATCATTTCTATTAGATTTATTCGTTGAGAATAAAATACATAATTTTATAAAAAGAAGACAGTTTTCAATGTCAGTTTTATAAAATTTAGAATTTTATGTTATTTTTAAAAATAATATTCACAAGATGCTCTTATATCTTTGACGAAAATGCTAATAAAAAAAATCCATTTCAATAACATCAATTATGTTATCCTTGATGGAAATTTCTATTACAATTTGTAATGGAAATTTTTGTATATACATGAATAATAACTTATAGTATGTACACTTTCAGAGATAAGAGTAGAATTAAATTGAAATAATATGCAAATTGCCAGTATTGCATTCGTAAACATTTTTTTTTGTTGCATGTAACCAGACGTTTGTAGTTGATATATTTACTGATTCGTAATATGAAAAATATTTGCTCTTGAAAATATACAAGAAAGCTTTGTGCAACAACAAAAAATCAAGCATAAACAAGAATTAAATAAATTTCAGTTTTGTTACCGTAAAGAATTTCAATAAAAATTAAAAATATTTGTTTTAAGTTGTCAACTGATTTTAGGAGCAAAATTCAGCTTTTCATTAGTAAAAGTTTGTCAATTTTGAGGTCATTAGGAAATTTTGAGGGTTCAGTGTTGACAGCTTTATAGCTCCACGATTCTTGAGGGCATTTGGTGACTTCTTTTCTCATGTGAGAAGCTATCTAAATGAAAGTGGTCTCTGGTTAGTAAGGACTCAATCTCTGAGTTGTTGGATACAGGAATTATGCTCGTAAAAAAAGATATTGGTTAACAAGTCTACTTGACAACCATGCTCAGAATTCGGATAGGACATTCTGCTCTCATACGTAATTTCCTTTTCTTAAACGATCTTCGTTCCATCTACTCACAACTCACTATCGCTTATCTTCAATGGAATTTCACCTTATCAAATATTTATTTTCATTCGAAAAGGTGAAAGAATTATTTTTTAGAGGTAAATTATTTTATTTAATAAAAATGTCCCTTATTGTGGAGATTTTGTATCCCTTAACACCCTTTTTAATTATTTTTTTTTATTTTCGTGAAATAAACTTACACACTGCCCAAATTCTAACCACCTCTTACTGTTCTATTCAACTAACCAAAAGACCCGGTCGCAAAATGGCCTCATGATTGTGGCGCTACAAAATGGCCTTTGACTCTTTTCTCAGAGATCTTACAAACAATACAATATAATTAAGCTTTAGTCCTAGTCATGTGAGAATTTATATAATTCGATTTTAGAACTAACAAAATAGCGATTTAAGCTAACAACCTAACTTAAAAGTTTCCAAATGGCCTCAAGGTTATGCAGTTTTTTTTTAAATTAAAATTACACAACGTCGAAAGGGGTCCCTAATTATTTTTTTAAATTAAAATTACACAACGTCGAAAGGGGTTCAACACATTTTCAAAAGCGGCAAAAATATTTATTTTAAACTACAAATAAAAACAAATACTTTGTTTGGCTCACGTGGGAGCAATATTTTTGTTATGCTACGAAGCAAAAATAATTCATTTTTGAAAATAAAAAATACGCAACGTCAAAAGAGGGTTCAATACATTTTCAACAGCGGCAAAAATATTTATTTTAACACAAAAATAAAACCAAATACTTCGTTTGGCTAACGTGGGAGCAATATTTTTGTTATTCTACCAAGCAAAAGTATTTAATTTTTGAAAATAAAATATGCGCAATGTCGAAAGGGGTTCAATACATTTTCAACAGCAGCAAAAATATTTATTTTAACGCAAAAATAAAACCAAATACTTCGTTTGGCTAACGTGGGAGCAATATTTTTGTTATTCTATCAAGCAAAAGTCATTAATTTTTGAAAATAAAAAATACACAACGTAGCAAGGGGTTCAGTACATTTTCAACAGCGGCAAAAATTTTTATTTTAAACCACAAATAAAAACAAATACTTTGTTTGGCTCACGTGGGAGCAATATTTTTGTTATGCTACGAAGCAAAAATAATTCATTTTTGAAAATAAAAAATACGCAACGTCGAAAGAGGATTCAATATATTTTCAAAAGCGGCAAATTTATTTATTTTAAAGCAAAAATAAAAAAAAATACTTTGTTTAGCTCACGTGGGAGCAATATTTTTGTTATGTTACGTTTCTTAGATACCTCCCTCATTTTTTAGATACCTCCCTTATATACTTAAAGTACTTAAAAACAAACAACCAATTTTTTGTTATAATTTTGGACATTTTTGCCAATTTAATTCGATGAGATTGTTTTCCGCAAGAATCAAAAATAGTTTGGTTTAGTCATTCGCTGATCGAAGACACAGTCGAAGGGTGTACGAATTTGCGTAAAACAAAAATACAGTTAACGGTTCCGTGATCTGTACATCGAACCCACCTTGACTTCATGTTTGCATGCAAAAAAATTGTAGTGTATCCGATTCGTCACTGAGCCCCTTCCCTCCCTACCAAAAAGATTCAATGAAAATCCCGGGTATTCAAATTGCCCTTGAGAAAAATGGAATCTTCAGATTAACAATGCTGTTGACAAAAATAACACCATTCTCCGAATAGGTAAAATTTTAGTCAGCGTGGTGCATCTAGATTTCTAACCACAGGGTAGAATGGTCAATAAGGAATATTACCTGTAAGTTATGTGCATGTTGCACGAAGAAATCCACCAGAAACGCCCGGATTTGTGGAAGAAAAAAAATTGGCTTTTGCACCATGATAACGCTCCTGCTCACTTATGCGCCAATTTTTGGCTTAAAACAACACACTAATAATGTCGCAGCCACCGTATTCCCCAGATCTGGCCCTCTGTGATTTTTTCTTGTTCCCGAAACAGATTCTTTGATCCATTTTTTGGAATGGGAAAAAATCGAAGACGAGCTAAAACACTTTCAATCAAAGCAGCTGTCAAAAATTAACTGAATATTCAAAACGGCCGAACTTATCGTTATAAGTGAGAGATATAAGTACCAACATAACGCCACAAAAAAATCGACAGAAATACAAAATTCTTTTTGAAAGTTGTGGAATCTTCCCTTATAGCAGCTGTGGAAGCAGGGAAATACTCTCAGCCAACAAAGCGTCATTATTTTTAGCGACAGCCTTGTGGTCCTTAAAGCCATTTGTGGCCCATCGAGTGACCCAGTTCTTAGCGCAATCCGTCGTAGCTTACTTAGCAATAGGAGTGTCAAATTGCAATGGGTGCTGGGGCATGTGGGAACTGTGGGTAATGAAACCGAAAGTCTGGGCACGGAAGCTTTTCAGAATCCGGATTGGACATACTGTTCTTACTTATACAATAACTTCCCTTTCGGCAACACCAACCGTCCCTTATCCCAATCCTGTAGCAACCATTTCACTATCATACATATTCTACATGAATACCACATAACCAAGAATACTTCGCGAATAGGATTCCTCCCACTATGCAGCTCCTGGATCCAACGACTTCTCCATTCCCTAATCCCTTATTTAAACTTCTACAATATACTAATCTGCTCCATAAAATATAAAAAAATTCTTCAAATTTCTATACTACTAACAAAAATGGCCTCACGGTCGTGGCACTATGAAGTAGCCCCTGACACATGTCTAAGAGACCTTAAAAACAACAAAATATTACAGTAAAATATCCTTTTTTTTTACTATTATGCAAATACTTTTTTGAAAGGAATAATTTCCATAATCATTAATTTATTGTTATAGAGAATTATTGATTATTAAAAGTTTACGACCGAAATTAATTCAAGTATAAAATTTTTGCTTAGAATTCAATGCTTTCCCATCTGAATAAAAATATTATGACATAAAATTTGTGAATAACTACGAAGGTCGTTCAATAAATCCTTAGAAAAAGATGGAAAAAAAAATTATTTTTCAACATAATCTCCTTTTAGCTCTATACGCTTTTCCAACCGTTTTTCCGAAATTTTTATCCCGTCCAAAAAATAGGATTTCGGAAGTTCTGCAAAATGCTCATCCGTTTGAGCAATGACGTCCTCGTTGGAAGTGAACCGTCGTCCGCCAAGCCATTTCTTCAGATTGGGGAAAAGAAAATAGTCAGTCGGGGCCAAATCTGGTGAATAAGCGGGATGATGCAACAATTCCATTCTCAATTCCACAATTTTGGCCATGGAAAATACGCGCATTGTCCTGATGCAAGAGGATTTTTTTCTTTGATTTCCTCGCTCAACCGTTTCAATAACGACGCGTAATACGCTCCTGTTATTGTTTTTCCTTTTTTCCAAGTAGTCGATAAAAATGATGCCCTGCGAATCCCAAAAGACCGTAACCATCACCTTGCCGGCCGATGTCACAGTTTTTGCCTTCTTCGGAGCCCGTTCACCCTTGAAAATCCACTGTGATGACTGTCTCTTCGTTTCTGGAGTGTAGTCGTGTATCCAGGTTTTGTCCACAGTGACATATCGACGAAGGAATTCGGCAGGATTGCGATGAAAGAGTGCCAACATAGCCTCAGAGTCCACTGCACGATTGCGCTTATTCTCCTCTGAGAGCAAACGCGGCACCCATCTTGCCGAAATTTTTTTCACAGACAATTTTTCATGCAAAATTGAAGCGACTGTACCTTGTGATATGCCCGTGGCCTCAACTAATTCGCGCACTTTAATTCGCCGATCGTTCAAAATCAGATCGTGGATTTTGTCGATGATTTCAGGAGTAGACACCTCAACTGGGCGTCCTGAACGATGTTCATATTTTTTGGATGAACGGCCACGTTTAAATTCATTTACCCAATTGTAAACCGTCGCAAACACAGGTGCAGATGTGGCATGAACTGCATCCAACTCGGCTTTGATTTCGTTCGGGCTTAAGCCCTTCAAATGGAGATGTTTGATGACAGCCCTAAACTCGCTTTTTCCATTGTTATGCACAAATAAATGTCGTTAACTTTAATCGACGATAGAAATTAACCTACGCTATGGATCGAGCTGAAATTTTGACAGCTTTCCTGTCGATAATGCTACTTACAAAAAAAGTAATCTTTTACCGACAGTACGAGCGCAATTTCTTGGATTTTTTAAGGACTTATTGAACGACCCTCGTATCCTACCTGATTATATTCCTACGTGTAAGTCCATTTACAAATAGAAAAATTTCGAAATATTTTCAACAACAAAAAAAATTCCAAATATTCAATTACCATTTATTATACTTGAATTTCTTATTGAAAAATTATGAATGGAAAAATACTCGTATTTGATATGATTCAATATTTGCCAACTATTGATATAATGGTTATAGAAAAATATAAGAACAGACTTTAATATTTGAAGAGAATATTGACTAGAAGAAGATCGATGGTATAAAATAATACAGAATAGTTTACATAAATTGTGTGCTTTAAGCATAATATCGGCTATCAATGCAAACATTTTTAAAATTCTCCAGTAAATACACTCTACAATAATAAAAGAATAAATTTTGTATATTTTCATTTTATGATTGTAATCATCTAACTCATAATAGAGGTACTGTGCTCGGAGTTATTGGAGATGATATCGATACCGATGCTCCAAGTGGAGCTCTAGTGGCATTTGTGCAATTCAATAGCATGACCGCAATACTCAAACGTAAATATACACGTACGACTAAAATAAATACGATCTTTTATTATCGGCTAAGAAATATTTTCTATATGTTCGTTTTCAAGTTAAAAACGTAAATACAAAGACAAAACAATCGTCCCCAAACAAAGGATATTATATGCTTTCCAAATGGGGATTGTTGGCAATTGCATCAACAATTCTAATTATGTATTTGCAAAGAATGGGATAACAACATCTCTGACTGGTCCTGTGTGGCTAAAGAAAAATCATCTCGTTGGGAATCTGGGCCAACTGAATAGATTCAGCCGTCGTAAGAGTGTTGCTAGTAAATAGTTTAAATTGCGTTCACAGTCTTTTGTTTGCCTGACCCGGAAAATTATCCGGTACAATTACATTTCCACCCAATCACATGGATTGCTATGGTCTACTTCAACATAAACCGAATATAAAATGCACATTTTCCATTTTCTAAACAACAAAAAAATCCATAAAATTTCGAATTCTGTCACAACTTTGCATATATGTACATTTACAAAAAAAAAAAAAAAAAACTCTTCACTAACAATAAATATAAACTTTTAGCTGAAAAATATAAAAAAAAGTGTTTTTCTTTAAGGGTAAACAAATACCAGTTGTATAAGCTTAAATCCGCTGTTTTTTAGCCAAAAAACATATGTTTTTTTTTTCATAGAAAGCAAAAATAAATTTATTCAAAATACTTGCCCTCGCTAGCTACACATTTTTTCCATCTCTCAGATAATTTGTGGATAGCACGCCAAAAAAATTCCTTCTCTTTCGAGGCAAACCACTCATCAAGCCATTTTCGGATGAATGGAAATACTGCTCAACGAGCGTGTGGCCCATTGACAAAAACAGGTGGGTCGGCAAGGGTCAGGCCTGGTGAATAAGAGGGGTGGGGTAGCACCTCCCAGTTGAGTGTCTCCAAGTAGTTTCGGAGGAAAGTCAGCTTGTCATAATTTTGCTGATAATTCGTCCTTTTTTCACGCAGAGCACGGTGCAATTTGATCAGTTGTTGGTCAAGATCTAATAGTACAGGATACTCTGCTGATCTCACCAAACGCACACCATCGTCTTCCGTCCGAAGCGATTTGTTCTTGGGGAAGATGTTGATGGTTGGCCGGGATTTCTTGCCTTTAGGATTCTCGAAATATATCCACTTTTCATCGCCTGTCATAATCCGATGCAGGAACGATTTTTTTTTTGTCTGGCGAGCAAGATTTCACATGTGCTTTGGGGTCGCTCCATCTGCCTATCGTTCAATTCATGCGGCACCCATTTTCCGCCGATCTTTTCAATCTTCCCCATGGCACGCAGACGCATGAAAATTGCTAGTTGCGTGGCACCCAAATGCTCCGCGAGCATTTTTTGCGATTAGGTATCGTCTTCGTCCAAAAAGAGCCTCCAATTAATGGTCCTCAACCTTCCTAGGCCGATTTTCACGCTTCTTCTCCCACAAGTCAAAATTGCCGTCTTTGAACCGACGAAACCAATCTCGGCACGTTGTTTCCGATAAAGCACTGTGACCATAGGCTTCCATAAGCATTCGATGCGATTTGGCATCCGATTTATTCAAATGGAAGCAGAAAAGCAGAGCTTCCCGCATATGCTCTTTTTCTGGCACAAAACTAGACATGATTATAAGTATGGCGTGCCCATGATAGCTTATTACGCTCACTCACGCCATCTATGACCAAACAGCGGATTTAAGCTTATACCCCTGGTATATACACGAGTATGAAATTATTTCTATCAATAAAATTAAATATTGTAAGTTAGAATCAATAAAATAAGTTCAAATGGAAGAAGAAGAAAATAAGGACATTTTTCCATATTCGTATAAAATCTAATATTCAATTTGTTAGACATCTACTCAATAGAAAGTATATAATAAAAAGGGGTAAGCACATTTTCTATGGGATTATTCCAATCTTATACATCAATAAATCGAAATTTTATAGATAAATGTTGATCTAAACTTTGGTTTTGACTGCAAGGATGCAATTGTTTTTAGCTTCGTTCACTTGGGGCCATTTTCCACCATACCTCCATTCATCGATTGTGATGGTCAAGTTACGATGAGATTTATTCTCATTTAATCTCTGTGTGGAACAGGAGCACAGATACCAGATTCTGAGAATCAAACACTTTCTGTCCACAAGGGACAGTAATATTAGCGTAATTGTTTCCGATCATTTGCTAGTTAGCACACGGAATTGAACATTCATCGAAGCTGAAGACAATCCAATTATATCTAATGGCATCGATGCAATGCGCATCGTGGAAAATTCCAATAGTCACGTTTATACCATACTCATCAACCTTGAGGCAAATTTTTCAAAAGTCCCATGCATGCACCCCTTACTACTAGCCAAATACCCATTTTAAGTTATAGATTGCTTCAAACGCAACCAGAACGATTAGAAAACAAATTAAAGAAAATTGATTCTATGGCGTTTTAATTTTCTAGTACGTATAGCAGCATCATTTAAAACTATTAAGAATAACATATAGTATACGGGGGTGATAATAAAAATCCAGTCAATCTAAAGTGCATCGGTAAATAAGTACCTGGATCGAAAGTCAGATATCGATCATGGTAGCCAACAGTAATCGCTAACAAACAACCCACTCTGTCAACTTCAATCGGTATAGTTAACTATGTATATCAGCAAGGAAGCAAGTCGAAACATTAAAAAAAAAGGACACACAATAATACCCACTAGGAAAAATGCTTTTATCGATTAATAATCAATTATGGTGGATGTTCTTCCTTTTAAATGGTGTACATCCCTATTGGGGCATCCAATTTAAATGATAATTACATAGAATTAAGTGAATGGATTTTTTCCCTATCGAAAAACTGAGTCATCCTTTTTACTTTTTATAGTTGATTTTTATTAATTATTCTTGTACGTATTTTTGTTTTCTATTTGCGTTTATTTCTTTTCTGTACATTTTAAAAAAAAAACAGATTTCCTTTTCTGTACATTTTAATTTAAGATGAAAAAAATAATCTTTCCGCTTCTATTGATTATAATTGATAATAAATTAGTTGAGATTAAAAAAATATAATGTTTATAGTAGTTTGCAATAATGTAGAAGTAAATTGAAAATATGCGATGTATGCTCAAAAAGTATATATGAATAACCTGCGGAAATTTACGTATATTCGATTTTCTATTTTTTTTTGCGGCGTTATGTTGGTACTCATGTTTCTCACTGATGCCGACAAATTCGGCCATTTTGAATAAATATATAATTTTTCACTAATCAATTTGAGAATTTTGTTATATATTTTTTTTTTCGAAGATTTTTCTTTATCAACTTTGTAAAATTATATAAGTAAATTTTATTAATGCGAAAATATTTAAGTTTTTCACTTGACAAGTAAGAATAAAACTAACTTCTCTCTAGTGTTACTAACGCCATCTATAGAACCATAAAAAAGATATTTTTAGTATATCTTCTTTGTGAAGAATTTCATTTGAGTTCATTTATTTTATATGACACGGTCATATATAATATATGAAAAGAAATGAATGAAATAAAATTAAAAGATTTCTTAATTTCTTAAAATATTTTTAATTATCTAATCATTTATGAGATTATTAATTTTAAAACATATATAATACTATTAATAATAAGAATTTATTGTTAATTACGTTCAATTGAAAAGAAAGTTAGAAACCGATTATGTTTTTTAGGCACGTTTTTCTTAACCGATTTTAAAATTACGAGTTCTGTTCAAAAAGTATCGCGAATTTTGTGTTTTTTCAAAAATGATTTATTTATTCATGAATATCTATTTTGTCCCCCTCAAAGTAATCCCCACCAGATATTATACACTTGTGCCAACGTTTTTTCCATTCCTGGAAGCACTTCAAAAAATCATTTTTTGTGATCTTGTTCAGCTCCTTCTTCGATGCCGTCTTTATCTCCCAATCGTATCGTAGCGTTGTCCTTTCATTGAAAAAAACTCACAGTGGGCCAGATCTAGGGAATACGGTAGCTGCAACATTATTAGTGTATTATTTTTGGCCAAAAATTCGCGCACAAAAAACGATGCGTGAGCAGGGGTGTTATCATGGTGCAAACGTCAATTTTTGTTCTTCCATAAATCCGGGCGTTTCTGGCAGATTGCTTCGCGCAACTGGCGCATAACTTGCAGGTAATATTTCTTATTGACAGTTCTACCCTGTGGCAAGAACTCATGATGTACCACACCCCTGCAATCGAGCAAAACCTTCACATTCGACCGAACTTGGCGCGCTTTTTTCGGTCTTGGCTCGTGCAGTAGCTTCTATTGGGATGATTGAGCTTTAGTTTCCATGTCATAACCATAAACCCATGATTCGTCACCAGTTATAAACCTCTGGAGAAAATTTGGTTCGTCGCGGACAGAGTCCAACAGCTTAACAATTTTAATGCGATGCTGTTTTTGGTTGAAATTGAGCAATTTTGGTACGAATTTCGCGGTGACCCGTCATTGGTAAAAATCTAATGGCACGAGCCAATCGATATGTTTAAGTCCTCAGCAACTTCTCTAAAGGTGATTCGACGTTTGGCCAATAATATTTTCTTCACTCCATCAATGTTTTCGTATGTTGTTGACGTGTTCGGGCGTCCGGCACGCTTTTCGTCGTTCACATCTTCTTGGTATCACCGATAAACGTTGCTTCGGTCAAAGGTAGCTTCACCATATGCCACAGTTAACATTCGGAATGCGTCTGCGCAATCAATTTTGTTTTTCACACAAAATTTGATACAGATTCTTTGATCAATTTTTTGGAATGAGCAAAAATCAAAGACGAGCCAAAACACGTGCAAGTAAAGCAGCTGTCAAAAATTAACTGAATATTCAAAATGGCCGAACTTGTCGGCATAAGTGAGAGATATAAGTACCAACATAATGCCACAAAAAATCGAAAATCGAATATACGTAACCCGCGGAAATTCAAAATTCGCAATACTTTTTTAACAGTATTTTTTGTATATCTGATTTATCAAGGGACGCCATAGTGCGTTTAGTGGTTGTTTTTTCCATTTTTGAAGATCCTGTATACACAGGTCATTGAAAAAATTAAAAACAATACTAATTTCGACTCATATATAATACGATTTAAGGCAAATCCAGTCGTTAATTGATTAATAACAAAACAAACTATTCATAATAAGCAAACAAATAAAAATCCTTTTATAAATAAGGTAAAATTTTGTTTTTAATTTGTACTTTTTTTTTCAAACTGTTACAGAGTTTTTTTTTTTAATTAAAATACCAACTTAAATAAACGATTTGAAAATAATCGAAATGAATTAAGAATGAAAAGTAAATTGTTGTTGGGTTTTTTGTTTGGGTTGCATTTGAATTTGTTGTATTGTGATCAGTTTGAATTGTTGTGGCTTAAGCGACAAATCACATTTAACATTTCCGTATAGATTAATATTGGTAGAGTACAATTTCTCTATACAAGGAAATGGAAACAGAAGCCTTAATTTACAGACGATAAGTACCTTTTCGATTTAACAATCAAGGCGTAATTGTTTAGAACAATCCTCGAACACCACAATTATGTAATTTTGTATGGAAATTTTGTTAAAATTCAATACCAAAATTTAACCAAACCCATACTATAAGTTTTCATATGTATGTATGTGTTGCGAGAAAGCGAAAATCCTTCGTTCTTTTATATAAAGCTATTAATTTGCTTAAGAATCACCCGTTGTATCCATGAGTATGTATAATTGGAAATACGTATTATTATCAGCTACCATCTTAACGATATTCTTTACCATCTACTAGTGGATAGTGGGTATCTTTACCTAACCACCCACTACTATTCATACTCGTTGAAGTATTTACATTCACCTATTGTATATGACCATACGTGAGACAGCGATCTGACAATTGACGATTATCTAATTAGAAATTAGTCCTGAAAACGACTACGTAGATCATCATGTTGTATTGCTCAAAGAGCAGCAATTTTTGCTAATTTTATTGACGTATATGTTAGGTATTTAAATAAACTTATTTGCATGTTCCCATTGGAAGGATATACGAGCGCCTATTCGTGTATAAGAATAACTTTACCTGACATACTTGCACAAAATGACAAACTTACCGAAAATATTATAGATTTGATGAGATGTGCTCGTAATTCGTTGATGATGAAATGAATAAACAAAAAAACATCTAAACGCAAATACACAGGTTGAAGTGAATATTGTACTTTTACATTAGATTTTAGATAATTTTAATTTGTTATGAATTTACAAAAGAAAATTTCAGATCAGATAGCAAGAAGACATTAAGAAGATAGAAAGGTAATGATTTTTGCAAAAACCTGACAGAAAATGTTAGGAAAATTGTTCTTTGTTCCTTCCTCCATCATCTGTATCTTTTTTTTGATTATTCTTATATTATATAAAATTCTAAAAATGGATTATATCTGAGACTATTGTTAAAAGAAAAATTTTCAATAATATTTATAATAACCATCATCACCTGTGGAAATGATATTAATAGAAATCAAAAAAAATTTCTGCTCTAATCATTTAGAATTTCTATTGATCATCTCAAATGTTCGTGGATTTAGGTTAATTCGAGTAAAAAGATATTTTTTAAATAATAATCAATTTCTTATGGAAGAGAAAATATCATCAAATATTTAGCTTTTTAGTTTAAGAAGAAAAAAAAGAAATTCTAAAAATAGAAAATTTTATATTTATTGAGAAGAAAAATGTATTTTTTCATAAAATTTTTCAATCATAAGTTTTCCAGGTGAAAATAATCAAATCGATAAGATAAAGACAACAATCTGATCTACGACGGTTATTCAACAAGTACTTAGCCTACAAAAGAAAAACGAAAATTTTGGAAAGGTGGCAATTTATTTTTCCACATAATCTCCTTCAAGCTCGATACACTTGGCCCAGCGATGCTCTAACTTTTTTAACCCGTCCAAAAAATGCATTTTCTCGAGGAAAGCAAAATAGGCCTCCGTGGCGACGATGACCTCCTCATTCGACACAAATCTATTCCCGGCGAGTGATTTTTTCAGGTTTGGAAACAAAAAATAGTCACAGGGGGCCAAATTTTGGAGAGTACGGTCGATGGGGCAGCAATTCGTAGCGCAATTCGACCAATTTGGCCATGGCGACGGCGGAGGTGTAAGCCGGCGCGTTGTCGTGGTGGAACAGCACTTTTTTCTTCGCAAAGCGGGGCCGCTTTTTCTTCAATTCGACGTCAAATCGGCCCAATAAGTCAGCATAGTAGCGCCCCATGATTGTTTTACCCTTCTCGAAGTAATCGTGGATCACCGTGAATCCCAGAAAACGGTGGCCATCACTTTTCCGGCCGATCGAACAGTCTTCGCCTTCTTCGGAGCACGTTCGCCGGGTGAAGTCCACTGTTTCGACTGTTCCTTGGTCTCTGGTGTGTACCAGTGAATCCATGTTTCGTCGACGGTCACGAAACGACGCAAGAACTCCGCTGGATTGCGCTGAAACAGCGCCAAACACGTCGTCGATGTGGTCTCACGGTTGCGCTTGTTTTCCGGTGTGAGCAAACGCGGCACCCATCGCGCCGACAGCTTTCTCATGCCCAGTTCTTCGTGTAGAATATGATGCACCGTTCCTACTGCGATGCCCACAGTCTCAGCTATCTCGTGACCCTTCAATCAACGGTCTGCCAACACGAGATCGTGGACTTTTTTAACGTTTTCCTCCGTAGCAGCCGTTTTTGGGGCACCTGGGCGTGGCTCATCAAAAACCGACGTGCGGCCACTAACAAACTCGTTGAACCAATTCTTGACAGCATCCAAGCGATCTTTGATTTCGCTTCGCGTTTTCCCTTCCAAAAACAAGAATCTAATCACCGAACGATATTGTTCTTTTTCCATTTTTGTGCAACCGACCGACACGCTCGCTTTCAAAGGCTCTCAAAACAAAACTAATGAAG
This sequence comes from Atherix ibis, assembly GCA_958298945.1. NCBI lineage: Eukaryota > Metazoa > Arthropoda > Insecta > Diptera > Athericidae > Atherix > Atherix ibis. The sequence goes on from OY282610.1 coordinate 5,389,372, forward strand.
GGAATCGACTGACAGTAGGCTACTAAAAGAATGTACTTCACGATGGTAAATTTCTTTTGCGACAGCAGTTCCATCGGGCGGTGAGGCTAAGTACTTATTGAACGACCCTCGTATATTATTTTGCTTAAAAATACTTAACAAATAGCAATTAATAAAATGGAGTTTATGCTTATATGTGTATGTAGTCTTTTTCGAACGTAATTCTATCCTTTAAAATATAAAAAAATTCCAAATTTCCTATTGAATTTGTCTATTTAGCCATAAAGTAAAAAGTTGTAACTATATTCAAAAAAAGGTCCTTGCAAATCATGAAAGTCCTAGACCAATAGTTCCGTTTTAAAGTTCTTCTTTTCCACTCTTCAAAAAAAAAAATGTAATTTTTTCTATTTTAACCAAGTAACTCTCGATTAGATTTACGTAGATAATCAGTAACGCCAATCCATGGTTTATATTAAAAGGACCTCACAGATATACGTACAAGGTATGGCAAAATAGTATTAAGGATCAGCATTTTATTGTTTTCTTTGAAACAATGTGTCAGTACAGTAAAAGGTCTCCCCACACAACTCCTCTTTATAGGATTGACAGTACCACAGCATAGATCGCCATATAAAACTTGGAGAGTTGGGATCACCAGTGATCGTGGTGGCCATGTTATAATTTTCAAATTAACTTCGTCTTTTTTTTTCTTTTTTTTTTGTAGGTAAGGTCTCCATTATAGCGCTATCTAAACGAGACCTGTCCATGGTGACTATGAGAGGTTGCTGAGAATATTCTTTAGTAAGACCATAACTTTTTTCGTGGAATCAGACATTTTTGGAGAGTGAAGAAGCACTGGTCTTCAACATCGAAAACTGATGAAAATGTGGAAGATGAGGAAGGACTTTTGTGAGGTCAGACCTTCGATTAACATTGAATAAAGGGTCGAACAATTTTTTTATTACGCGACGTCATCATGGTAAAGTCGATCAATTCAAAAAGTGCGTCACCGAGGATCTGACGGTGATTCCTCTATTTTTTATTCTTACAAAAAAAAATTTTACCTATCAGGTATATAAGCTTAAATCCGCTGTTTTTAGTCAAAAAAAACATGTTTTTTTTTTATAGAAAGCAAAAATAAATTTTTTCAAAGTACTTGCTATCGCAAGTATCCACAATTTGTGGATACCACGCCAAAAAAACTCCTTCTCTTTCAATGCAAACCACTCATCAAGCCATTTTCGGACGTCTTCGTAAGAATCGAAGTGCTGCTCAGCGAGCGCGTGTCCCTTCGACGAAAACAGGTGGTAGTCGAAAGGAGCCAGGGCTTGTCAATAACGAATAGTTTCGGACCATTTTTGACGTGTGCGATGGTGCGTTGTCGTGATAGAAAATCAACTTGTCATGTCTTTGTCGATAATCCGTGTTTTTCACGCAGAGCACGGTAAAATTTGATCAGTTGTTGGTGGTAGCGGTGGGCATTGACAGTTTCACCAGGTTTCAACATCTCATAGTAGATGATACCCAGCTGATCACACCAAACGCACACCATCGCCTTCCGTCCGAAGCGATTTGGTCTTGGAGAAGATGTTGATGGTTGGCCGGGATCAACCCACGATTTCTTGCGTTTAGAATTCTCGAAATATATCAACTTTTCATCGCCTTTCACAATCCGATGCAGGAACGACTTTCTTTTTTGTCTGGCGAGCAAGATTTCAAATGTGTTTTGGCGTCGCTCCATCTGCCTATCGTTCAATTCATGTGGCATCTATTTTCCGCCGATCTTTTCAATCTTCCCCATGGCACGCATACGTATGGAAATGGCTAGTTGAGTAGCACCCAATTGCTCCGCGAGCATTTTTCGCGATTAGGTATTGTCTTCGTCCAAAAGAGCCTGCAATTAATGAACCTCAACTTTCCTAGGCCGATTTTCACGCTTCTTGTTCCACAAGTCAAAATTGCAGTCTTTGAACCGACGAAACCAATCTCGGCATGTTGTTTCCGATAAAGCACTGTGACCGTAGGCCTCCATAAGCATTCGATGCGATTCGGCAGCCGATTTCTTCAAATTGAAGCAGAAAAGCTCTTTTTCTGGCACAAAACTAGACATGATTACCAAAGGAAAAATGTATGTTGTTGTACGAAATTGCTGACAATGTGCACCGATTAATGTTGACAGATGTCAAACTATTAAAAAAAAATATGGCGTGCCCATGATAAGCTTAATACGCTCACTCACGCCATCTATGACCAAATAGTGGATTTCAGCTTATGTACAACTAATTTTTGTTCGGTTTTGTATTTAAAATAATTTACCATTTAGCAAAAGCATGGACAGATTTTTATTCAAGCTATAAAAATTGTGTGTAAAAATAAGCCTCAAATTTTTTCAAGTATCTTTATCCTAATTGAGGTTATTCAATTTCATTTATCGTTCTTTATTAATATATACGTATCTAAAAATAATATAAATAGTTTATATCACTTGCATATACATTAATAATTTCCATAATGTAGAAGAATTTCTTAAAAATATTTTTGTTTTAAATCGTAAAAAATTTAGACTGATGACATCCATTAAAAATTGATCAATATTATATACTTTTTGATGGATGCTATCAAGAGTGAGACAAAATCATAAAGTAAATTTAATTCAATTTTTATTTTTGATGTTAACTTGAATTCATAATCGAAAACTGTCTTGATTTGATCGGAACGGACTTTCGTTACCAATTAGGAGACAGTGTTTTGGTATTTTACATTAACATTTTGCACTAATAATAAAAGTTAGAATTTTTTTCCCACCTAGATTATCAAGATTGCAAGTTTTTAGGTAAAAAAAAAAAAAACATTTTTACAGGGTCGAGAAGCAATTGAAGAGAAAACATTTTCACTCAGGAATTCTTTAACATCGAAAACTGATAGAAATGTGGAAAGATGGATGACGCTTCGTCATGTCAGTTTATCGTTTAACATTAAAGCTCATCGTTATTTTATTAAACGATTTTTTATTTAAAAAAAAAGACATTCCTGTGGTCCACCAGCTACCCTATTCATATTTTCCAACTTTGTTTTAATTCCCTAATATTAAAAAATACTTTAAAGCGCCTATAATATCTAAAGTAGTGTAACCGATGAGCTAAAGGTGATTCCAGTTGAAGTTTTCCAGGAATGCTAGAAAAAATGACAAGAATATCTATGCCTAAGGGAGCTACTTTGATAGGTAAAACAATGATGGATATTCTTTAAAAAAAAAACACAAGACATCTTCTATAAAAACTATTTTTTTTTCTTTTATATTAAAATTTCTGTACTGCAATAGAAAACTTTTAAAGTATTTATTTTTTGTATTAGAATCAATTTTGCAGTATAATTTTTCGAAGTAAATCTCTCTGAATCCTTTTATTACTATATATCTAAAAAAAAAAAAAACTAAATTATACACACAAAAATTCAGTATAAAATTTTCTATTCTGGTCAAAAAAAGTATTTCTCTTATATTATAGGAATTCTTCAAGAAACTTTCATTCGACTTTGTAGAATTTTCAGTTTTTGTTAAAAGTTTTTTCTTATATTTTTTATTTTTATTTGATTGTGTTATTACTATAAAATTTTTATTACTATAAAATAATATTTATTATCGTATATTATCTCTTTTACTACTAATAGTTTAGATTCGGAATAATTCACTTTTTTGCCTTTCATTTTTATAAATTAAAAAAAATATATTTATTTCAAGATATTTAAGAATTTATTATTTATAAAAAAAATATAGAGTAAAATGACTTCCGTTAAAAGTTCCATATAAATAAAATTGCTTATAAATATTAGAATAGACTATGAATATTTATGATAGCAATCTTTTTTTTTATATGTACAGTGTCAATTTTGATGGTAATTGGGCATATTTAATGGGTCCATGTATGAAAATCATATACTAAAATGGGGAAGTCATAATTCGTAATTGTGTGTTTACTACTTGATCGTAAAGAGTTTAAGAATTTTCGGCCAGGAATCATTCTTTAATTCCAGCTTAAGTGAATTTTATGATAGTACAGAGTTCAGTGGAATATATTCTTAAATTCTATTATACAATAGAAAAATATCTTCTTTTTGATGTATAAATTTCCAAAATTCTCTGCATTTACCATATCTCCAAAAAAAGCCATACCAAAAAATCATGATAAGTAAAATATTGTATCCACTTTTAATTTTCTGTTAGACGGTAATACTTAAATTTTCATATACTATAAACTAATTAATATGATTTCATATTTAGTAATTATTTTTATTTTACTGTAAAGACTTGAAGAAAATATAACCAAAAGGACTGTACCCCCATCACAAAATTATAAAGGTTCCGATTTCATATAAAAACACTAGTCATTTTTTTTTTGATTAATAACCAAATTAAAGAAATTATAATCATTATAATTTAAAGAAATTTATTTCAATCGATAGTAAAGAAAATCGTACAATTTATCTTGATGACACTAATCTTTTCTATACTCTTGAACTTTTTATATTTATTTTTTTCGTTTTCGAATTTTCTTAAAAAGCAGAAATATTATTTTTTACAAATCTTTGAGAATTTCCTTTTTTAAATATGGTTTTTTTAAAAATGTTTTTCTGAAATAATTATTGTAAAATATAGAAAAGCATTTCCAATTTGAATTAAATTTTATTTCAAAATAATGAAGAAAATTGTATTTTGGTATTTCAAGAGCCTAAAATATTTGCATATTGTTAAAATTATAAGAAAATAAAATTTTTAGTTTATTGAAAACTTAACGGACAGTTGAGGATTATTTTATTTGTGATTAAAAAAATCCATTTTGAGAAAAGCTCACCAATTCGACAAAAGAAAAGAAGAAAAATTCAAAGAAAATATTCAAAATTAATTTGTACAAATAGATTTAATGAATTTTTTTTATTAAAAACTTCTCAATGGTAATATTTTTAAACTATTATTTTTGAGTCCATACATTTCTGATGAAAATATTTTCAAAAAAAAAAATAATTTCCTTTAAAAATATTATAAAAAAATTAAATTAGTTGTGAAAATATATCTGTGGAAAAAAATGTAGTGAAATATTTTAAGTTTAATATTATTTATGAATTTTTTTTATTTATAGAAAATATTTGCAATAAGAAAGTATTGTAAATTATCGAATTTCTTGTGAGAAAACTTTTAGGTAAAAAAAATTTGCAGAAAAAAAGATGATGAAAAATATTAACCAGAAAATTTTTTTAGTGAAATAAGTTTTGGTGAAGAATTTTTCATTAAAAATATCATATTTGTAGTAACCAAAATTTTAGTAAAATATTTTGTGGAGAATTTTTTTTTGATAAAAACTATTTATAATTAAGAAATTTATTGAAAAAAATTTATAAAAAAAAAATTTTGATGCTAAATTTCCCATTTCAAATATGTCTAGTGAATAAACTTCTGATGTTCCCAATTTTTACTAATATTTTTTTAACTTTGGAAGAAATCTTTTAAGCAAAACAATTTCTAGGTACAAACTTTTCAATGAAACTATATTATTTTCAGTGAGAATATTTGTAGTAAAAAAAAATGTGTAGTAAAATATTTTTAATAAAATAAATTAACGGTAAAAATTTTAGCGAACAATTTTTTTTGGCAACATTTTAAGTAAAATTCATCGAAATGGAAATATTTTCATACAAAAACTTCTGGCGAAACTAAGTTAGAATGAGAACTTTTCCAATAAAATAAATTCTTGAAAATATCTTTAGTAAAAAATGTTTCAAAAAAATATATTTACATTTAAAAAATATTGCTTTAGTAAAACTATATTTTTAAAGAAAAAACTTGTAGTGGAAAAAGTTTTTAAGAAGGAACTTTTCAGTGAAAAAATTTTAAGTAAAATATTTGGATTAAAAAATTTTGCTTCAATAAAAAATTGAGGAAAAACTTTTTGGTGCAAATTATTTTGAACGATATTTTTTCATTGAAAATATTAGTAAAAAATTGGGAAAATAATTTTTTGGAAAAGTCTTTTAGGCAAAACTATTTTTAGGTACAAACTTTGCAATGAAACTATTTTGAGTAAGAATATTTCGCGTAAAAAAATGTGTAGTAAAATATTTTTAATAAAAAAAATTTACGGTAAAATTGTTTTCAATGAAAAATTTGGCGAACAATTTTTTTGGCAACATTTTAAGTAAAATTCATCGAAATGGAAATATTTTCATACAAAAACTTCTGGCGAAACTAACCAGAACTTTTCCAATAAAATAAATTCTTGAAAATATCTTTAGTAAAAAATGTTTTAAAAAAAAATTTTAAATTTAAAAAATATTACTTTAGTAAAACTATATTTTGAAAGAAAAAATTTGTAGTGGAAAAAATTTTGAAAAAGAAACTTTTCAGTGAAAAAATTTTAAGTAATAAAAAATTTGCTTCAATTTTTATCAAAAAACTTTTTGGTGCAAATTATTTATGGTGAAATTTTTACAGTGAAAAACTTTGGGTAAAATAGAAAAAATTTACAGCAAAATTGTTTTCAGTTAAAGATACTGCAAATAATTTACTAATAAAATTTTAAATTTAAATCTTTTAAATAAAACCATTTTCAAAAGAAAAAGCAAATTTTCTTGTGATACAAAAATCTATTTTCCGTTGAAAATTCTTACTCAGAATATGTTCAATGAACTTTTATGAACCAATATATTTCTAATAATTAATTTAAATAAAAAAAAATTATTTTTAAAGAAAAAATAAGTTTCAGTAAAAATTAATAAAAGTATCTGAATGAGAAATCGATGTAATTCAACAAGTTCCTCTTAACAAGTAGTTTTTTCGGTCAGTCACAGAAAATCGCTTAGAATTGAAAATTTACGAAAAGCAAACAAAATTATTGCAAATAATTTTTTCCAATATTTTAAGTAATATACAATAAAAAAAAAAAGTGACTTTATCTTCTTTTATTTTCTTTTGGAATCGTCACGTTGTTGTCAATTTGCCAAAAACTAATAATCGTCGAAGCCGCACCAAATGCTTTTTGTTACAAATCGCACCGAATTTGGCTCTGTTGCCAAAACACGATTCGAATTGTGAATTCCGGAAATACAAGTCGTCGATTTCTTATCTTTTCTGGTTTAACAAAGTATTTTACATAAATTTTTGAAATTTATACATTGAATTTCATTTAGTTTTGTTTTTTTTTTTTTTTTGCTAAATGGCAATAAGATATAACAGGTGTCAGCCAGACCAGAAATAATAATAAATAAACAGGCTACCTACGACTTCCGGAATCGTTGAAAAAAATTGCTATAAAATTTTGTAAGGAAAAAAACCTCATACCATTTTTGATATGTTAAGCTCATTAGTTTATTAAAAATTAATAACAATAAATTTATATATTTAACAAAGAAAAAAATTAAAAAACCCTATTGAAGAGGGAAATATTTAAATTGAAAAAAATAATTGCAAACATCCCTAAAGCATGCCACCTAACTCAAAGGTTGTCAAAAAAATATTAAACGCCAAGAAAATCTGAGTCAGTGGCCCCAGAGAATCAGTAATGTTTCGCTGACATATTGAAGGATGGCGCACGCTCAACATTTTGTAAGGGCCTGAAGTGCGGATTCTCATCGAAAAGTCGGGCGCCCAAAGCAATAAGAGGGACTGAAATGTAATTGTGAGACGGCTCTTCATCGTTTGGTATAGAAAATAAAATTCGTTAAATTTATTTCTACTTTTCAATTTGAAATTTTTCTTTTTTAAGGAAAATTCTCAAATTTTTCCTGTCAGCCTTCGAAATTGATTTGAGTTTTGCAATTTTTTAAAAAGATTTTTACGAAATATTTGTTGTTGTTTTTTTTTTTTTTGCTTTGAAGTAAATTTTGTTTTTCATTGGATTTTTAAAGATATCTTGTACAGATTTAGATTTTTAAGGTGCAGATTTTTTTATTTTTTTTACATTCGAATTAAAATTGATTAATTTTAAGTGAGTTTTTTTTTAATTATTTTTTATTTTGTATTTTTTATGTTGATGAAGTGAAATATTCACCACAAGAGTTCAAGGATATTTTTTTAAAAATAAATTATAGCATATTGTTTAGTTCTGTAAATTATTATTATTATATATTTTCAATTTTTTTCATTTTTCTACATTTATCAAAATTTTTACAAGCTTTTCTATATGTAATAGCATCGATCAAACGAGAGCTGAACGTGTTTTTCTCTGAAGTTAAATCTGAATGAAAATATGGGGCCATATACTCAAACCGAATCTGGAAAAGGATTTAATATAATGGTTGGTAATGTGTCTAGAACTTGAACAGGTTTTCCACATCATTGAGACAGTATGGGTATGCATAACATGACAGGATATACTCGTTTATTTGCAGCGTCATAGATTTAGGTTTTTTTTTTTTTTTACGAAAATACAAGTAGTTTTTCACGTAAACGCAATTACCTTGACACGATATTTAAGTACTATTATCCGTTAGTGTCTGCATTTTGTATCCTGATATTATAAAATACATATTATGAGAAGAAAGTTGCAATATTTTTCAACTCTTGTTTGTGGGATATGCTAAAAAGTCAACAAGAAAATGTACCATTTCCTTTTGTGCATATTTTGTTTTTATTGAGTTCTTTTTAATTCAAATTTTTTTTTTTTTTAAATTACGACAGCATTATTAAATAGAAATTATGTTACAGTGAATATATTTTCTTGCTTTATTTTTTTTTTAAATATTTTTTACACAATCATAGTGTGACTATTAAACTAAATATGGATTTTTCTATTTGAAATTTTGAGCGATTTCCTTTTAGAAATGCCAAAGTAAAAAAACTAAAATAATATTGATTTTTCTATACTGAATTCTAAATATTCACACCATAGCCAAATATGTGGAAGAATCATTCACGGAAAGTTACAGATTCTTACAATAGATAAAAAAAAAGACTAAAAAGGGCAGATCTTAAAAATTATTGAAGCTTTAATTATATTGTAGGAATGACCGTTTTTTATGATCCTAGGTAAAAAAAAATGTTTTCTTCAGAAATGATGAATAGTACGAGGGTCGTTCAATAAGTCCTTAGAAAAAGATGGAAAAAAATAAGTCCTTAGAAAAAGATGGAAGTGAACCGTCGTCCGCCAAGCCATTTCTTCAGATTGGGGAAAAGAAAATAGTCACTCGGGGCCAAATCTGGTGAATAAGCGGGATGCTGCAACAATTCCATTCTCAATTCCACAATTTTGGCCATGGAAACAGCGCAGGTGTGCACACGCGCATTGTCCTGATGCAAGAGGATTTTTTTTTCTTCTTCAGATGGGGGCGTTTCTCTTTGATTTCCTCGCTCAACCGTTGCAATAACGACGCGTAATACGCTCCTGTTATTGTTTTTCCTTTTTCCAAGTAGTCGATAAAAATGATGCCCTGCGAATCCCAAAAGACCATGGCTATCACCTTGCCGGCCAATGGCACAGTTTTTGCCTTCTTCGGAGCCCATTCACCCTTGAAAATCCACTGTGATGACTGTCTCTTCGTTTCTGGAGTGTAGTAGTGTATCCAGGTTTCGTCCACAGTGACATATCGACAAAGAAATATGGCAGGATTGCGATGAAAGAGTGCCAACATAGCCTCAGTTTCCACTACACGATTGCGCTTATTCTCCTCTGAGCGCAAACGCGGCACCCATCTTGCCGAAATTTTTTTCACAGACAATTTTTCATGCAAAATTGAAGCGACTGTACCTTGTGATATGTCCGTGGCCTCAACTAATTCGCGCACTTTAATTCGCCGGTCGTTCAAAATCAGATCGTGGATTTCGTCGATGATTTCAGGAGTAGACACCTCAACTGGGCGTCCTGAACGATGTTCATCTTTTGTGGATGAACGGCCACGTTTAAATTCATTCACCCAATTGTAAACCGTCGCAAACACAGGTGCAGATGTGCCTTGAACTACATCCAACTCGGCTTTGATTTCTTTCGGGCTTAAGCCTTTCAAATGGAGATGTTTGATGACAGCCCTAAACTCGCTTTTTTCCATTGTTATGCACAAATAAATGTCGTTAACTTTAATCGACGATAGAAATTGACCTACGCTATGGATCGAGCTGAAATTTTGACAGCTTTCCTGTCGATAATTCTACTTACAAAAAAAAAATCTTTACCGACACTACGAGCGCAATTGATTCCATTGTATAAAGGATGCTTTCCCTCTACTTTCTATTCAGTTTTGGCCTGGCCAGAGTACAATGAAGAGCCCTTGTATTTTTTCAAAATGTCGGTCGATAAAGTGCATTTACGTCATTGTTAACTTTATGAATTCCGTAAAGTCAGTACCGCGAGTGTGGCAACCAAAAATATTTGCAAAGTGTCATCAAAGTTCGACAGGTACGAAGATGGTTTACAAAATTCCGATCTGGGGATTTTTCACTAATTGATAAACCACGTACCGGGCGGCCATTGAGTTAAAAGTCATAATTGACACCAATCCACGTCTTACCACCAGGGAGATCGCGTCAATGATGGGAGTCAACCATACAATCGTATTAAGGCATTTGAAGCGTATGGGGATGGTTTCGCGGTACGACATTTGGATACCTCATCAATTGTCGGCTGCCAATTTATTGGATCGTGTTTCAACGTGCGTTGGTTTGAGTGCGAGACAAAAACATAAACCTTTTTTGCATCGTTTGGTAACGGGAGATGAGAAATGGGTCGTGTACAATAACGTGACAAGAAAAATACATTGGGCTATACCTGGACAAGCCCCATTAACAACTTCGAAAGCCGAAATCCATCAAAAAAAAGTTATGCTTTGTGTTTGGTGGGATTGTAAGGGTATTGTGTATTTTGAACTCTTGGAACGCAATCAGACAATTACAGCAGAACGATATTGTCAGCAATTATCCAAATTGAATATCGCCCTTCAAAAGGATAGACCAGAAATGGTTAACAGAAAAGGAGTAGTGTTTCATGAGTTGAATTGGGATGTTATCAAGCATCCACCATATTTTCCAGATCTTGTTCCTTCCGATTTTCATTTATTCCGATCACTGCAAAAATTTTTAAATGATAAAAATTTGATACAATAGAACAGGTAAAAACATCCCTTATTACATTTTGCACATCAAAATCTATGGAATTTTATACTAATGGTATTAATAAGTTGATAGAAAGATGGGAGAAGGTTATAAGAACGGACGGAAATTATATAATTGATTAAATAAATAATACAAATCTAAAAAAAAAATGTTTAATTGTATATGTAAAAAAACGGTCATAACTTTTGCATCAACCCAATATTAAAAATATTTTTAATGAAGAGGATTTAAAGCAATCGAAATTAAATTTATGTTAAATGCATAGATTATTAAAATAAGAAAACATATAAAAGTGCCATTTAGTTTGTTATTATAGCTTTTGTCCGTTTTATTTTAAACTTTAAACTAATGAAGAAAAAAAATGGATTTTTCTTTCTTTAATTCAAAGTAATAATCATTTTTTTTTTTGGATAATTATTAAAAATGAATGATTTATACTTGGTTAATTATTAAATGAAATAATTTTATTATAAAAATAATTTTTTACTTATTTAAAGTTAATTGAAAAAAATGTTTAGAAAAAATTTTCTTCCGAAAAGTTTAGTAGAAAAATTTTAACAAAAATATTAAAAAATTTATATTTTTATTTTTATTAAAAAAAAAAAAATCAAATGAAAATTTTTAAAACGATAAATGTTTAAAGAAAACATTTACAGACAAAATAATTCTAGTAGAAAATATTTCCAGTAAAGAAATTTCAATAATAGTTTTTGTATAAATTATTTTCAATAAAAAGTTATGTTAAATAATTTTTAGTAATTCATTAATAAAATAATTTTTTCCTTAAAAAAATATTTTAAATGATAAAATTTTCAATTCAGTGATTGAAAATTAAGAAAACAAATTGTTTTAAAAAAATTTAATTTCCTGTAAAAATATTTCCAATGATAAAACTTTTAGAAAAAAATATTTAATTATAAGTGAAAAACTATTTAAAGAAATAAATGTTCTATTAAAAATAAAGTGTATTCGTAAAAAAAAATGTTTGGAAAAAAATATTTACATTTAAAAGGCAGTAAAAAAAAAGTTTTAGAAAATACAATTTCAATGAAAAAAAATTATAAGTAAAAACTTTTTAATGAAAATATAGAAATTCCGGTAGAAATACTTCTAGTCAAATATATTCAGTAAAAATTTTTTTTAGAAAAAATATTTATAATTGGAAATTATGAAAATAATATTTTTTTGGAAAAAATTGTTTATTAAAAACAATTTTGGAAAAAATTGTTTATTAAAATTGAGAAACTATTTTTCCAATGAAAAAATTTTTGTAAGAACATTTTCAGATAAAAATTTTTGGAAAAAATATCTTCAATGAAAAGTTTAAGTTTAAAATTTTATTAGTAAAAAATTAGAAAAGTAAATTATTTAAGATGAAATTTCCAAAGAAATTATTTTGAGTGAGTATGTGTCCAATAAAAAAGTAATATATTTTTAGCAAAAAAAAAATTTGAAGGGCAAATGTTTCCAATTAAACTCTAATAAATGTATTTGAACAAAAATATTTTTTTTTTGGAAAAAAAAGTACATAAAATATTTTAAGTAAAAAACTATTTTTGAAAAAATATCACTTTTTTTTGCTAGTGAAAAAATTAATTGAAAAATATTTGCAATAAAAAATGTATAGCAAAAAATTTTCAAGCAAATAATATTTAGTGTACAATTTGTTAAAAAAAATTTTAAGTAAAAATTTTCTAAACGAACAAATTTATAGTGAAAAATTTCTAGTTAAATATTTTCAGTGGAAAAATTCTTACAAAATATAATTTATAAGAAAAACTAAATCTAATTAATTTTTCTAGTTAAAAAACTTCTATTAAGTTGTATTTAGTAAAAAAAAAAAAAAATTCAAATATTTATAAAAAATTCAAATATTTAGAAGCAGAAATTTTTAGAAAATCCAATTGAAATGAGAAATTAAATAAAAAATTAACAAAAATATCCAGTGAAGAATTTTTTGTAGAGAAAAGTTTTACTCAAATTAAAAAATATTTTTTTGCGAAGAAAAATTACATAAAATATTTTAAGTAAAAAACTATTTTTGAAAAAATATCACTTTTTTTCTAATGAAAAAATTTATTGAAAAATATTTGCAATAAAAAATGTATAGCAAAAAATTTTCAAGCAAATAATATTTAGTGTACAATTTGTTAAAAAAAATTTTAAGTAAAAATTTTCTAAACGAACAAATTTATAGTGAAAAATTTTTAGTTAAATATTTTCAGTTGAAAAATTCTTACAAAATATAATTTATAAGAAAAACTAAATCGAATTAATTTTTCTAGTTAAAAAACTTCTATTAAGTTGTATTTAGTAAAAAATAAAAAAAAATTCAAATATTTAGCAGCAGAAATTTTTAGAAAATCCAATTGAAATGAGAAATTAAATAAAAAATTAACAAAAATATCCAGTGAAGAATTTTTTGTAGAGAAAAGTTTTACTCAAATTAAAAAATATTTTTGTGCGAAGAAAAATTACATAAAATATTTTAAGTAAAAAACTATTTTTGAAAAAATATCACTTTTTTTCTAATGAAAAAATTTATTGAAAAATATTTGCAATAAAAAATGTATAGCAAAAAATTTTCAAGCAAATAATATTTAGTGTACAATTTGTTAAAAAAATTTTAAGTAAAAATTTTCTAAACGAACAAATTTATAGTGAAAAATTTCTAGTTAAATATTTTCAGTGGAAAAATTCTTACAAAATATAATTTATAAGAAAAACTAAATCTAATTAATTTTTCTAGTTAAAAAACTTCTATTAAGTTGTATTTAGTAAAAAAAAAAAAAAATTCATATATTTATAAAAAATTCAAATATTTAGCAGCAGAAATTTTTAGAAAATCCAATTGAAATGAGAAATTAAATAAAAAATTAACAAAAATATCCAGTGAAGAATTTTTCGTAGAGAAAAGTTTTGCTCAAATTATGTACAGTGGAATTCTAAGAACAGAGTTTTTAAGAAACAGTTTTCTATTAAAAAATTTACACTAAAAATTTTACGACGCAAATAGATTTCAATCTCATAGCAGATAATTCATCAAAATAAAAAGATTTCTTCAAACTCAAAAAAGTAGAATTAATTTTTTCCCTGTTTTGTTTTAAGGTGAAATATTTTTTTCTTTTCAGTAAAAATATTTCCAACATTTAATAGAAATATTTGACAATCATAAAATTATATTTTAAAATTTATTGGATTAAGAATTCGCTTTTATTCAACAAGTTTTTATTAATAATTAGTTTGTCATTTTCAATTAATCTGTTGAAAAAGTTTACGGAAAATAAAAATTTTTGTCAAAATTTTTGAGAATAAGAAAGTGTATTTAAGTTTTAATTTAGTTTTGGAATTCTTCACTCAATTAAGACTCTGTAATATGAGCTTTTTGTCATTGAAATTATGGATTTTTGGTTTTATAGCAGATAATTGACCTATGAATGGATTTTTCCGAACATAAAAAGTTTAATTGATTTGTTCCCTGTTTTCTTTTTTAAGGGAAAGTCTTCCCTTTTCAATTGGTAAAATCAAAATCAAATAAAACTCTTGTCAGATTTAATATGAAATAGTAGTATTCGATTGATCCTATATTTCAGTTGGCAATTTTCCAATCGTCCTTCCATTTGTAGGGAAATATAAAAATTTTCCATCTATTTTCCTTTTAACGTTCCTTTCAGAACACGACGCGCTTTTACAAATGTTATGTTGTGTTTCATTCATAAATTTTAATGTTCAATCTTTCAAAATAAAAGCGGAAATTTGATAAAAATATGTACTGGTTTTTTTTATTTACTTTTTAAAATACAACTTTTAAATTTGCACCACATTTATGGTCCACCGGAATGACAATAACGCCACGTTGGATTTGGTAGCGGATTAGTATTTGGGCTGCAGTTTTCTTATATGCATAGGGTTTTCCAATAAGAGTGATATGATTTCTAAGTGACGTTTCGGCCATTTGTAATATGTCATGATCTCTAATTTTTATCCCCATTGTATTTAGTAATATTTACAATTTCATTATGGAGAGATATACGGAAAAATAATGTTTACAAATTATTCAATTTTATTATCAAAATAATCGTTCTCCAATTGCAACTTTTCGTCCGCTCACTTTCATCTGAGTGGTGCGGTAAATAAACAAAACTGTCGATTCTGGTGTGAAGAAAATCCACAAATTATTCATGAACACCCATTACATTCACCTAAATTGACAGTTTGGTGTAGTTTTTGGTCTGGTGGAATCATCGGTCCGTACTTCTTTCGAAATGAAACTGGTAACACCGTTACTGTCAATGGAGAGCGGTATAGATCGATAATAACCAACTTTTTATGGCCGAAATTGAAAGAAGTTGATCTTGACAACATCTGGTTCCAACAAGACGGGGCTACGTGCCACACAGCACGTGCAACAATTGAATTATTGCGAGAAAAGTTTGGAGATTCGATTATTTCAAGAAATTGAATGGCCCCCAAGAAGTTGTGATTAAACATCATTTCACTATTTCTAGTGGGGTTATTTGAAGTCATTGGTCTTTATCAATAAACCAGACTCTCTTCAAGCTTTAGAAGTCAATATTAAACGCTCTATTCATGACATACGACTTGATTTAGTGGAAAAAGTGCTCGAAAATTGTGTTCATCGAATTCGTTCCTGCAAAAGAAGTCGTGGAGGCCATTTGAATGACATTTTATTGAGAACTTAATTGTATCGATTGTACTTTAAATTAAATAAAAACCATTTGAATTTTCTTAACAATTAGTGTGTTTTTCTTTTAAAAGAAATCATATCACTCTTTTTGGAAAACCCTTTATTTCTCTGCAATTCCGGTGATCTTTGGATCTTCAAGTCGAAATGGATCACCAGGCTGGGCCCATAGATGGTTAGATGAACCGAGTGGACTGTAGGCGGTTTTTGCGATGTTACAATAAGTTTCTCAAGTTCACGCCAGGTGTCCATGTAGTCGGCGTCCGAGTACAGAGTTTTCTCCACTTGCATGAAGGGGGAAAAGTTCACCACCTTCCCTATAGGCCATCATCCAGCCAATGGATTAGGTACATGACTATGTAATCAAGTTTAAGATTCTTTAAAGTCGTTTCATAAGCACCGCGCATCAAATCCGGACGATGGAATGTATTCCAGAGCTTGCTGGTTATAAAGATGTCCTCCCTTTTAATTACTCCTTCACTAATTTTAGCTGCAACTTCTTCACCCACTTCGTGCTCATTTCCATATACGTGGGCGCTATCAATATGATGATAGCCAATATCAATTGCGTCTTTAACTGCTTGGGTAACTTCACCTGGCGGTGATCCCCATGTTCCAAGGCCGAGAATTGGCATACTACCGGCCATTGTTCAATATAATATTTGGTATTTTTGATGCCATTTTCAATTAATGTACGAATTTGTTTTTAGGAAAAATAAACCCGGCAAATGGAATTTACTTCGAGGACGCAAAACACTAAACTTAATACAACCCCACGAAAACACTGCCAACTTTGACTCGTGGCTGAATCAGAACAAATGTCGAACTATTTTGTATGGGCTGTTGTCTTCGCTGATCAGATGATCGGTTCTAGTATGCGGCTATCCTGTGCTATTGCTTACTTTTCGTGCAGTTTGGTGCAGTGCCATACTTCGCCTCGTAGTAGAAGCGGCCATTATGTCCATTGCCGGTTGTAGTATTTGCCCAAGATGGGTGTTTGTCCGCGATTGGTTTTTCCATTCGAAAGCTAATATTGCTAATTGCGTGTTCCTGATGGCGGCGGGTTGATGATGGGGCTTTTTATGGTGTTGTTTTCGTAATTTTTTTTATTAAGCAAATAGTAAAGAGATAAGAAAATTCAAGAAAAGTAATTCTTTTTGGGAATTATCGAAGGACCCCACCGGCTTCAGTGAAATTTGAACATATTAAATCAAAATATAGAATTTTTAAATTTATTTTATTCTGATCTCCAATAATGAGAATTATTATTTTATTTTTTTTAAGCTATCCGATTTGATTGAAAATACTGCTTTTTTACTATGAAAATATTTTTTTTTTTATTATTAAATTCAATCACGATTACCCAGATTGTTACGAGTTACGAGTAAAAGTTATAAACTTATACGACTATGCTAAAAATTACAGGTGGATCAGCAGTTTTTTCATTCCATCTTCAATTTACGTGTACTATAACTTCAGTGTAAAAAAAAAAAAGAGTTGATTTATGACTTAATAAATTTAACTATATACGCATTAACATATCCATATACTTGTATGTATGGTGGAAAATTTACGCAACGGATATTAGATGCACTCGAATACATTTACTCCCATTTTGTTCGCCATTATTGCAATTCAAATACCTTTAAGGGTCTACCCCATTGCAAGAAAGAGGAACATGAGTTGTAAAAAAAAAAATATCCTCATGATAAGGTGGAATACATGTTTCTTCCATTTATTATGTAATATATTAAATAAGAGTATGTTGGACTTTATGGTTTATTATTCGTACACGCAATAAAACTGAATTTATAGCATTTGCTTTACAAAGAGTATTTCGCATTTAGTGGCTCCTTAAATATAAAGAAAAGTAGGTGTTGTACATTATGGGCTGGCTAGATTTGAGTTGTTATACTTGGGATGCTTGAACAAGTGTCTATGCGAACAGTGTAACAAGGACGGTACACGCACGTATCAGATTCATTTAATACAATAGTTTTCATAACATTGCCTCTTCAAAGTTAATACACAGTATTTATATGCAAGGTGCTTGGTTTACATGAAAATCACTAAAGAGAAACTTATAATTATATTTATAAAAAATAAGAGAACAATGTGGAAATAACTTACATTCTTCAGAAAATTTTTTAGAAATTCATCTCTTTTGCTGACGAATTCGAAATAAAATAATTCTCATTTTTTCCATATTTTGACTAACAAACAAATTGCATATTTTTCCAAATAAAATACTGTCAAATTATTTATCAATATTTGATATTTGACAAATGTCCTTCCTAGCTTACATATCAAAAATACATAATTTCGATATCGTTAAGTTAAAAAAGAAAAAATACTCTTGGGTATTTTGAGAAGATGAACATCTTTTTTTCAGAGAATATTTTCCAGTAAGTTATTCTTAATAAAAAAAAAAAACTTCTCATTCATATTAAAGTAAAAAGACTCATACATCTTTAAGGATATTTTTTTTTTACAGGATGTTAAATTTTTTTTAAAGAAAAATATTCTTTTTCCTAAAGAACAAACTATTAAGTAATTGTTTTACATATCAGACATAAAATTTAGGCTTTAAGTATTTTTTCTGAACTTTTTATGAGTTAGTTGCATCCAGGAAACTCTTTGAAAGCTCAAAAAAAAATTTGTACTAATAATAGCCACTTACGAGGTGTGGCAAGAAGTGATTTTCGTATTATTCCTTTCTAGATGAACAGTATAAGAGTCAACCACGTCCGGTAAGTGTGTGACCCAATAGTGTGTCATAAGTGGAGTTGTGTTTTTATAGTGCGTTATAAAAAATGGGACAAAGTGAATTTTTTGTTAAGATTTGCACTTATCAAGGGGAACAAATTTTTCGGTGGCACAAGCCATTTCTGGAGTGCTGACAAGCAGTGGAAAATGAAACTTGCTCAATAAAACCTTTAACATCTTCTCTTATGTACTCAAACTGCCAATTAAGATTGAAGTTTTTATGTCAGTTATTAATTTTTTCTGTTAATATTTGTTAATTTTTTGTTAAGATTTGCACTTATCAAGGGGAGAAATTTTTCGGTGGCGCAAGCCATTTCTGGAGGACTGACAGGCACTGGAAAATGAGCCTTGCTCAAGAAGATATTCAACATCTTCTCTTATGTACTCAAACTGCCAATTAATATTGAAGTTTATATGTCAGTTTTTAATTTTTTCTTTTAATATTTGTTAATTTTTTGTTAAGATTTGCACTTATCGAGGGCACAAATTTTTCGGTTGCACAAGCCATTTCTGGAGGGGTGACAGGCAATGGAAAATGAACCTTGCTCAAGAAGATCTTCAACATCTTCTCTTATGTGCTCAAACTGCCAATTAAGATTGAAGTTTTTATGTCAGTTATTAATTTTTTCTGTTAATATTTGTGAATTTTTTGTTAAGATTTGCACTGATGAAGGGGAAAAATTTTTCGGTGGCACAAGCCATTTCTGGAGGACTGACAGGCAATTGAAAATGAACCTTGCTCAAGTTGATCTTCAACATCTTCTCTTATGTACTCAAACTGCCAATTAATATTGAAGTTTATATGTCAGTTATTAATTTTTTCTGTTAATATTTGTGAATTTTTTGTTAAGATTTGAACTTATGAAGGGGACAAATTTTTCGGTTGCACAAGCCATTTCTGGAGGGGTGACAGGCAATGGAAAATGAACCTTGCTCAATAAGATCTTCAACATCTTCTCTTATGTGCTCAAACTGCCAATTAAGATTGAAGTTTATATGTCAGTTATTAATTTTTTCTGTTAAGATTTATGAATTTTTTGTTAAGATTTGAACTTATGAAGGGGACAAATTTTTCGATGGCACAAGCCATTTCTGGAGGGGTGACAGGCAATGGAAAATGAACCTTGCTCAATAAGATCTTCAACATCTTCTCTTATGTGCTCAAACTGCCAATTAAGATTGAAGTTTATATGTCAGTTATTAATTTTTTCTGTTAATATTTATGAATTTTTTGTTAAGATTTGCACTTATGAAGGGGACAAATTTTTCGGTGGCACAAGCCATTTCTGGAGGGCTGACAGGCAGTGGAAAATGAACCTTGCTCAAGAAGATCTTCAACATCTTCTCTTATGTACTCAAACTGCCAATTAATATTGAAGTTTTTATGTCAGTTATTAATTTTTTCTGTTACCATTTGTGAATTTTTTGTTAAGATTTGCACTTATAAAGGGGAGAAAGTTTTCGGTGGCACAAGCCATTTCTGGAGGGCTGACAGGCAGTGGAAAATGAACCTTGCTCAAGAAGATCTTCAACATCTTCTCTTATGTACTCAAACTGCCAATTAAGATTGAAGTTTATATGTCAGTTTTTAATTTTTTCTTTTAATATTTATGAATTTTTTGTTAAGATTTGCACTTATCAAGGGGAACAAATTTTTCGGTGGCACAAGCCATTTCTGGAGTGCTGACAAGCAGTGGAAAATGAAACTTGCTCAATAAAACCTTTAACATCTTCTCTTATGTACTCAAACTGCCAATTAAGATTGAAGTTTTTATGTCAGTTATTAATTTTTTCTGTTAATATTTGTTAATTTTTTGTTAAGATTTGCACTTATCAAGGGGAGAAATTTTTCGGTGGCGCAAGCCATTTCTGGAGGACTGACAGGCACTGGAAAATGAGCCTTGCTCAAGAAGATATTCAACATCTTCTCTTATGTACTCAAACTGCCAATTAATATTGAAGTTTATATGTCAGTTTTTAATTTTTTCTTTTAATATTTGTTAATTTTTTGTTAAGATTTGCACTTATCGAGGGCACAAATTTTTCGGTTGCACAAGCCATTTCTGGAGGGGTGACAGGCAATGGAAAATGAACCTTGCTCAAGAAGATCTTCAACATCTTCTCTTATGTGCTCAAACTGCCAATTAAGATTGAAGTTTTTATGTCAGTTATTAATTTTTTCTGTTAATATTTGTGAATTTTTTGTTAAGATTTGCACTGATGAAGGGGAAAAATTTTTCGGTGGCACAAGCCATTTCTGGAGGACTGACAGGCAATTGAAAATGAACCTTGCTCAAGTTGATCTTCAACATCTTCTCTTATGTACTCAAACTGCCAATTAATATTGAAGTTTATATGTCAGTTATTAATTTTTTCTGTTACCATTTGTGAATTTTTTGTTAAGATTTGCACTTATGAAGCGGGCAAATTTTTCGATGGCACAAGCCATTTCTGGAGGGCTGACAGGCAATGGAAAATGAACCTTGCTCAATAAGATCTTCAACATCTTCTCTTATGTGCTCAAACTGCCAATTAAGATTGAAGTTTGTATGTCAGTTATTAATTTTTTCTGTTAAGATTTGTGAATTTTTTGTTAAGATTTGCACTTATGAAGGGGAGAAATTTTTCGGTGGCACAAGCCATTTCTGGAGGGCTGACAGGCAATGGAAAATGAACCTTGATCAATAAGATCTTCAACATCTTCTCTTATGTACTCAAACATCCAATTAAGATTGAAGTTTTTATGTCAGTTATTAATTTTTTCTGTTAATATTTGTGAATTTTTTGTTAAGATTTGAACTTATGAAGGGGACAAATTTTTCGGTTGCACAAGCCATTTCTGGAGGGGTGACAGGCAATGGAAAATGAACCTTGCTCAATAAGATCTTCAACATCTTCTCTTATGTGCTCAAACTGCCAATTAAGATTGAAGTTTATATGTCAGTTATTAATTTTTTCTGTTAAGATTTATGAATTTTTTGTTAAGATTTGAACTTATGAAGGGGACAAATTTTTCGATGGCACAAGCCATTTCTGGAGGGGTGACAGGCAATGGAAAATGAACCTTGCTCAATAAGATCTTCAACATCTTCTCTTATGTGCTCAAACTGCCAATTAAGATTGAAGTTTATATGTCAGTTATTAATTTTTTCTGTTAATATTTATGAATTTTTTGTTAAGATTTGCACTTATGAAGGGGACAAATTTTTCGGTGGCACAAGCCATTTCTGGAGGGCTGACAGGCAGTGGAAAATGAACCTTGCTCAAGAAGATCTTCAACATCTTCTCTTATGTACTCAAACTGCCAATTAATATTGAAGTTTTTATGTCAGTTATTAATTTTTTCTGTTACCATTTGTGAATTTTTTGTTAAGATTTGCACTTATAAAGGGGAGAAAGTTTTCGGTGGCACAAGCCATTTCTGGAGGGCTGACAGGCAGTGGAAAATGAACCTTGCTCAAGAAGATCTTCAACATCTTCTCTTATGTACTCAAACTGCCAATTAAGATTGAAGTTTATATGTCAGTTTTTAATTTTTTCTTTTAATATTTATGAATTTTTTGTTAAGATTTGCACTTATCAAAGGGAACAAATTTTTCGGTGGCACAAGCCATTTCTGGAGGGCTGACAGGCAGTGGAAAATGAACCTTGCTCAAGAAGATCTTCAACATCTTCTCTTATGTACTCAAACTGCCAATTAAAATTGAAGTTTATATGCCAGTTTTTAATTTTTTCTGTTAATATTTGTGAATTTTTTGTTAAGATTTGCACTTATCAAAGGGAACAATTTTTCCGTGGCACAAGCCATTTCTGGAGGGCTGACAGGCAGTGGAAAATGAACCTTGCTCAATAAGATCTTCAACATCTTCTCTTATGTGCTCAAACTGCCAATTAAGATTGAAGTTTATATGTCAGTTTTTAATTTTTTCTGTTAAGATTTATGAATTTTTTGTTAAGATTTGAACTTATGAAGGGGACAAATTTTTCGATGGCACAAGCCATTTCTGGAGGGCTGACAGGCAGTGGAAAATGAACCTTGCTCAAGAAGATCTTCAACATCTTCTCTTATGTACTCAAACTGCCAATTAATATTGAAGTTTTTATGTCAGTTATTAATTTTTTCTGTTACCATTTGTGAATTTTTTGTTAAGATTTGCACTTATAAAGGGGAGAAAGTTTTCGGTGGCACAAGCCATTTCTGGAGGGCTGACAGGCAGTGGAAAATGAACCTTGCTCAAGAAGATCTTCAACATCTTCTCTTATGTACTCAAACTGCCAATTAAGATTGAAGTTTATATGTCAGTTTTTAATTTTTTCTTTTAATATTTATGAATTTTTTGTTAAGATTTGCACTTATCAAAGGGAACAAATTTTTCGGTGGCACAAGCCATTTCTGGAGGGCTGACAGGCAGTGGAAAATGAACCTTGCTCAAGAAGATCTTCAACATCTTCTCTTATGTGCTCAAACTGCCAATTAAGATTAAAGTTTATATGTCAGTTTTTAATTTTTTCTGTTAATATTTGTGAATTTCTGTTAAGATTTGCACTTATCAAAGGGAACAAATTTTTCGGTAGCACAAGCCATTTCTGGAGGGCTGACAGGCAATGGAAAATGAACCTTGCTCAAGAAGATCTTCAACATCTTCTCTTATGTACTCAAACTGCCAATTAAGATTAAAGTTTATATGTCAGTTTTTAATTTTTTCTTTTAATATTTGTGAATTTTTTGTTAAGATTTACACTTATCAAGGGGAGAAATTTTTCGGTGGCACAAGCCATTTCTGGAGGGCTGACAGGCAATGGAAAATGAACCTTGATCAATAAGATCTTCAACATCTTCTCTTATGTACTCAAACATCCAATTAAGATTGAAGTTTTTATGTCAGTTATTAATTTTTTCTGTTAATATTTGTGAATTTTTTGTTAAGATTTGAACTTATGAAGGGGACAAATTTTTCGGTTGCACAAGCCATTTCTGGAGGGGTGACAGGCAATGGAAAATGAACCTTGCTCAATAAGATCTTCAACATCTTCTCTTATGTGCTCAAACTGCCAATTAAGATTGAAGTTTATATGTCAGTTATTAATTTTTTCTGTTAAGATTTATGAATTTTTTGTTAAGATTTGAACTTATGAAGGGGACAAATTTTTCGATGGCACAAGCCATTTCTGGAGGGGTGACAGGCAATGGAAAATGAACCTTGCTCAATAAGATCTTCAACATCTTCTCTTATGTGCTCAAACTGCCAATTAAGATTGAAGTTTATATGTCAGTTATTAATTTTTTCTGTTAATATTTATGAATTTTTTGTTAAGATTTGCACTTATGAAGGGGACAAATTTTTCGGTAGCACAAGCCATTTCTGGAGGGCTGACAGGCAATGGAAAATGAACCTTGCTCAATAAGATCTTCAACATCTTCTCTTATGTACTCAAACTGCCAATTAAAATTGAAGTTTTTATGTCAGTTATTAAAACGCTCAGAAAAAAGTATCTTCGCGACAAATCAAACATTGCAAATATTTGCAAGCCTCATCCTAACAATGCCCACTATTACACAGTCATCTCCATCAATGAGATTTTGACGGAAAAAGGGCTTCCTGTATTTTATTAGCTTCTCTTTTTACCTCATCATAATTCAGGATAAAAAAAAAACATTTGTAAACATTGAAAACAGTTTTTTCGTAAGCATCCAAAGAATTGTAACCGATGAGCTGAAGGCGATTCTAGTTGAAGACCGATGAGGAATGTACTTCTTTTTATAAATAAGTCCTTAAAAGAGTTAGAAAAAGGGTTCTTCCCGACAAAGAGTTCAGAAAAAAATGATTACTCTACCGTGACAACAGCTCCAGCGTTATATTACCGGCTCTATCAACAAGGTTTTGTTAGGGAAAGGGATTTTTGTAGCTCTTAGTTGAACAGATCACTGCTACCAAGAGTTGAAAAAACACCTCGGCGTAAGAAGTGATAATAATAATAGATTCCTTCAAATATAAATAATCGCCCACAATAAAAATGACCTTAGAAAAAGAAGAATTAACCTTTCTGGTCATCCAATGACTGAATTCCTTATAATAAACATTAATTCCAATACGATATGTGAACTAAAATTTTTATAGAGTTTTAATTTTTTTCTTCTGTTTTGAAAATGTTTACATTAACTTAAGGGAATATATCTTAAATTTTATAGAATTTTCTTTCCATATCAAATTGGATTGCCAATAATATTATGGGTAGGTTATCGATTTTATATGAAAATCTTTTCTTTATATTTAAACTAATTTATTTTTATTTTTAAAACTCTATAAAAACTTCAGAACTTTCTGATTTTAAATTAAGTAATTCCCAATTATTGTCATGATTGTTGTGTGGATACTCTTAGGTATATTTGATAAAATTGTTGTTTTTTTTTTCTTCGTCTAATTCCCACTTATATAATATACCGTCCATAACAGACTCATATAATTTGTTAAAGTATGTATTAAAATTTTATTCTCCCAGATAAATTAACAGCAAATGTTAAAAAACAAAAACAAAACCAAACAGAATATAAAATTTTCACTTCTCTCAGATCAAAAAAAAATTAAAAAAAAAAATCATAATTAAAAGCTAACAAAATCAAAGTATTTATCTGTCATAAAATAATAATAAAACGAGAATCAGTTGGTAAATCTAATTTAATATGAAAACTTTTTGGCCATAAACTGACAGATGAAATTGCCTGTAAAGTCATATAGTTTATCTTTTCAGTTATAATAATATCTTATTTGTATGTGAAAATTTTTTGTTATTATTCTTTCCAAAAAAAGAAAAATTCTTAAATTGATTTAAAATTGAGTATTTGGAATTTTTAACGCCTACGTCTACGTGGAAAACTTTTTATAAGACCACCTTTTAGATGATCCGCTTTTCGTATTGTGATAATTTTCATTATAAAGTTAAGAATTATTTTACTTCGCATATTATCGAAGCTGAACTATTCCATTTATCCTTTTGTTGTCAGCGTTTATAATTAAAAAGTAAAACCTATTTCAATCCTATTCCATGTTGAAGAAGGAAAAAATGACTAGTCTAGAAAATTCTTAAAATCAAGGCTAGAATTGAATATTTCCCTTTTAGTTCATACTTTTTTGTTGTTAGATTAAAATTTTCATTTTTATTTGTTTTTTTTTTTACTGTCAATCTGATAGTCTTGACAAACTGTTTTGATTTTAATTTAAACATTTTTTTTTTTACAATTTTACTTTAGTCTAAATATTATTTAGAAAAAGCATAATTAACGAAATTTTCTTAGAGTATATTAACGAGAGAAGAACAATTTTTTAAAACTTAACTTTCAAGCTCTTGGGAATTCATTCATTGCCGGTGGTGACTTTAACGCCAAGCACCCACAATGAGGCTGTCGAGTCTCCAATTACCCGTGGGATTATTCTTAGCAAAGTGCTTTCATCCTCTCCCTACCAAGTCATCTCTCCTCCGACTCCCACTTACTGGCCAACTTCCAGATCTAAGCTTCCTGACATTCTAAATAGATTACTTTATAACTAGTCCCATGAATTCCTCCAACATTAATGTTAATTCACTCCTAGATCTTAGCCCTGTTCTACTAGTCCTTGATTCCCAATCCACTCCAAAAGTCAATGCGCCGAGACTTATTAATGGACCAATTGATTGGAAATTATTCAAAAAATATATTGACGAGCATTTAGACTTACGACAAAGCTTAAAAACAGAACAAGAACTAGATGACGCGATACACAAGTTTACATGTTTACTACAAAACGCTACAGCCTTTTCGCAAAAAAGTAAAAACTCGAAACCTACACAAAACCTGACAAATCAACCATTAACAATTAGGCGTCTTATTGCAGAAAAACGAAAAGCAAGAGCTCATTGGCAACATATAAGAATGCCCAGCGACAAAACCAAACTGAACAAACTGCAAAAAGAACTACATGACGAAATCACTAAATACAATACAGAACGTTTTAGAAACTACACTTCAACCCTAACGAAAAACAGAACTTTGTGGACTGCTACAAGACAAATACTATCTTATAGAAAATCAAAGCACCCTGAGCCAAAAACGGACAAACATAAAGCAGACGCTTTTGCTGAACACCTTCCACAAACATTAACTCCGCATGAGGACATATTAGACAGGACTCATTGCACTACAATCGAGACGGAACTATCCATTCCTTTACTCATGAGTCATCCCCCTAAGGCAATCACTCCTTCCGAAGTTGCCAATTTAATCAAGCTCCTTCCCAAAAATAAAGCTCCCGGCTATGATCTGATTACCTCCAATATAATCCAACAACTCCCTAAAAGAGCAGTAGTTTTCCTTGCCACAATATATAACTCAATCCTTAGAACAAAACACATTTCCCAATCCTCTGGAAATTTGCCATCATTAAAATGATCCCTAAGCCCAATAAACCAATAAACCGCCCCACTTTCTACAGGCCAATAAGTCTCCTTCGACTACTCTCAAAAATCTTTGAAAAAATCCTCCTTTGCCGCTTACATCCTCTACACGAATCTTCAAATTTAATTCTTAATCACCAATTTGGTTTCCGCGCCGAACACTCCACTACCCAGCAGTGTCATCGAGTTGTCGATTTCATTGCATCCTCTTTAGAAAGAAAAGAGTACTGTCCCGGTGTGTTTCTTGATATAAGTCAAGCTTTTGATAGAGTTTGGCAGCCGGGTCTACTCTGGAAACTCAACAGGTTCCTTCCTTCTACCTATTTCCTAATCCTAAGATTATTCCTTTCCAACCGACACTTCCAAGTAAATGAATCCAACAAACTCTCCAATATCTCTCCGATATTGGCTGGGGTTTCGCAGGGTAGCATACTTGGACCCATCCTCTACAACATTTACACATCCGAAATCCCAATTTGCCCTAATATCTTCTTTGCTACATACGCCGATGATACGGCCTGCCTTGCATCCAGCGAAAATCCTCAACATGCTTCAGAAACTCTCCAAGTCCAAATCCAAACCCTCCAGACCACCATAATTGTGGTGGTCATGTCATATTTTTAAAACTGGTTTGCACTTTCTTTTTTTATATAAGAAATCCAAAGTTTAGATTCTGTTTTGTTTCCTCTAAAATTTAGATTTGAATATATCGCCGGTTTTCGACTGAGTATGGCATTCTGGTTTTCTATGGAAGCTTAGCAGAGTCCTTCCCACCCCATAATTCCTTATAATCAAAACCTATCTTTCAGGGCGATATTTTTAGGTCGTTGAGAATGTCGCACATTCTGAGATACCGCCTATCCGAATAGGTGTCCCTCAAGGTAGTATCCTTGGTCCTTTATTATAAAAAATCTACACTCATGATATTCCAACAAACAATAAGAACCTAGTATCAACATATGCTAATTACACTGCCATTCTAGCTTATCACCGAAACCCTATCATAGCATCCACTATCCTGCAAACCCTTATTTACTCCCTTCAAAATTGGTTTAAAAAGTGAAAACTGAAAGTGGACGAACAAAAAAAAATTAGTTGTAATAAATAAAAAACCATAAAAATAAATTTCTTTTTTATTTTATTTTCCATATTTTTTTTATTTATATTTACAATAATTATAATCAAATGCATTTTTATAATAAAAAAAAATAAGAGAAGAAACTAATAGCAAATATTTAATAAAAATTCCTGTAATAATTTCTGACTGAATATTGTTGTAGTTGACGATTGTGCTGTTGTTGCTGCTGCTGTGGTTGGCGTTGTTGGTATTGTTGTTGTGCAAATGCAATTGGATAACTCATGGTAGCACTATTTTGGATATTTCCAATACGTGAGTTGCCAACATTCTAACCAACCCCACTACTATAGTTTTTGTATAAATTTTGAGATTGACGATGTGTTCCACAAGCAACATTTGTATTTGGATTTTATACATTTTGATTTGTTTGCGGAATGAATCCACTTTGGTTTTGTTGCTGTTGAAATTGATTTGGAAAGTAGAGACTTGAATTATTATTGAGATTGTTCAAACTATTATCGGGAATGTAAGGGATTATTGAAGCTGCGTTGCTGAATACATTTTCTTGAACAGTTCATCTAAATAAACTGGATTCCATTAAATTTGGAATCAAACTTTGAGTGTCCGATGAAGAGTTCTTCCAATTGAATGTTGACATATTATTTACGTTCGACATGTTCAATAACCCCTCATCTTCCCGTTCTCTATTAATATTGTTATTACGTTCATCTTTACTTTTTTAATTATTTGATGCCGCATTAACCGCATCATCAAATGTAGAGTCGTCATCTTCTGAATCCGATATTATTATCAGCGGTGGTTTATCGTTTTCTTCAACTATATTATGGTGGGATGTGTCTGGGGTGGTCGGACGACTTGTTACGGGTTCTGCTGCTACGGCTGATATATCAACAAGCTTGCGGCATTCTTCAGATCTTACGTGATATTCTGTAAGTTGTTTCCTTAGACGTTCGATCACATCTTTCTGCTCTTCATTTGATATTTGCTTAAAATTTTCGAAAAACAGTTGTAGATAATAATTTGTTAGACTTTTAGGAGATGCAGTGCGTAGTATCATTTGATTAGATTCTTCAAATCTAGAAGCTACTGTCTCTCTACCCGCACTGAAATCGGAATCCTTATTATTCTTCAATTCAAATGTCGTCTTGTTTTGCGATTCATTTACTTGATGTAATAGTGAATTGATATCGTTAATAGCTTTTTTCGCAGCTTTTATTTTATCCGAAGCGAGAACATCTACTATCAATTGATTTTTCAATTTCTCTTTAATTGTTTTAAAGAAAACAGCGTTGTCTTCATTTAGTAACATATCATCGTCCGAATTAGCATCTATCTTCTCAAGAGCTAATACTCCACTAAGCAAATTACCCAAGTCATCTTCCAAAGCAGCTAGGATTCTTAAAACAGATTCTATTGTTACTGAACCGTCATTAATATCCTCCTTCTTTCTATCTGATTCACTCATATCATGATAATATTTGGACTTTTTCTCATGTTTTTTAGTATAAGTGCTCATTGGACTAAGCGACCTCTTTCTGACCGATGTTTCCACAGACTTTGAATGTGATTGTGTTGTGCCTATCGAATCATCATCACTGATATCGATGATTTCTTGCAATTTTTCATTTTTCTTTATATCAGGCGACTGTTTTGACGCTGGATCATTTCCATGCTCAGGCAAACTAAGCTTTTTCCGTATCTCAACTTTCTTCTTTTCAATTTCTTCAGTGTGTAATTCTTTAACTCTTTTTGTCCAAAATATATTCCAGTCATGACTAAAGTCATAATTATCCGGATCATTTCCTACCATTTGCAATTCTTTGTAACGCCGTTGCCAAAACTTCCCCCATTCTTCTAAATATAACGGATGATTTTCCGGAACCTCTTCATGACTTTTGTACAATTTTTCTAAATCTAATTTGGCTAAATCTACGAATTCTCTATACGTTTTCCATTTATCATTGTCTTGACTTCCACCATATTCGCTTAACCGATTACTACCATTACTACTCTGACTCCGACTCCGACTACGGCTTCTAGTTGGATTGCGGCTCATGCTTAAACTTTTTGTGTCTAATAATGTGTTCGAAAATTACGAATGCCAACTTGATCGTGTTAACAACGCGCGTTTTATAAGCTTCAAACATTGTCGCACAAATACTCCACGTCTGAATATCAAAATGGCGTGTGGTCTATAAATCCGAATAGTAGTGCCACATTCTCTCTTAATATAACGGTTAATTTCTTATTTTCATTATATTCTATTAGTTTTAATTTATTTAACAAAACCAAATTAATAAATTATTTAATCTTTAAGAATTAAACCAATTGAATTATATCCAAATAACTTCAAAAATTCTCTTTTGTGCAATGCTGACTATTTAACAGCTTTTAAAGATGTTTCTTTTGATTGTCAAAAGCTTAGAACCAAACCCATTTCAAAGAAGGGAGAGAGAGAGTTTTTGGCTTTGTCTAGCATGAGTGATATTCGCCGGCATATTTTTTTGAGCGGCGAGCGTAGAATATAGAAGATTGTCGATGTTCATAGAATGAGAAATAATGACGCGTGAGCTACTGATAATGTGAGGTCTAGTTTAGACGATTCTACATGATGCCGATATCATTTCCCCTAGACATGCTTTTCCGAAACCGAACCGGTCATAAACTCGACACTAAAATCAGTTGCAATAATGATGGATTCATCTAAATAGGCCTTAAGAGCCACCAGCTGTGAGTATTTTCTGAGCGCGAGAGAGTATTCAGAAGTCGAGTAAAAATAAAAACGGAAAATAATTTATTTAAAATAAAAAAAACTAATATCATTAAATAAATATATTTAAATTTGTTTATTTTAATAAGAACTCGTGAAAAAAAAAATTAAAACATAATATTTTAATTGATTCAACTTTTATTTTTCATTAATAATAAAATTCAAACAAAAAGTAAAGAATTTGAAGTAATTCTAATGAAATCATAATCAAATCAATGCTCGTAACCTACATAAACCCTACAAATGCATTTTGAAAAGTGCATGCGAAAATTGTTCAAAGATTCGCAGTGGCAATAAGGCCACCGTGCGAGTTTGTTCAATAAGTAAGCAATCTCATGTGTGTATGGTGACCTAATTTCATATGAGATAATTTCATGCGAGCGTAGGTCATAATTAAGTTAACAGATTTCCGTTCCTATACAAAAATTGTGAGTCGAAAATAATTGACAGCCGACAAAACAACAGCTGGCAAATAAAGCTCTTCTCAAAAGTTCTTGATCTACGCTCTGAAACCGTAAAGCCACGGCAAGTAAGATAAAAGCGCATTTTCACGATTGATTGATTTAGAATACAGATCGCAAGAGTTTGCTCGCAGCTTTTAAAATATTTGAGAAAACAGTGGATGATCGAATTATACAAAAATATTATTTGTGCTTGAATTATAATGATATAAGCGTCCATATGTTTTTGTAGACGTTTTTTTGTTTTCTTTGAATAATAAAAGATCGAATAATTGCGTTTTCGAATTCATTTAACATAAGTGTGACAAAAATTCCGCACCACTTTCGAATATTTTCGACACTACATGTTAGTCGTTTTGTAATCTAATGTATGCAAATATAAATATTCTCTCGGCCGGCAAACCAACCAGCGAGGAAAGATTACATATATACATGTGTGCGTGAAATATTGCATGTATGATATCACACGTTTGACTGTAAAGAAGGCAAGGAAGACTTGTTATCACTTTCCTTTATGAATTGAAAAATCGAAAATTTGCAGTTTTTTAATTTTACTAGAAAATATTTTAAATATATCTGGTATTCAATGTTATCTGGTATTAAATGAAAAAAAAAAACTATAAAAATTTCTTATTTTTATTTGTGGATGCGGTAATAACGGCGTTACTAATAGCAACTTTTTAATACTAAGTATATCCTACCGGCAAGGAATATTTTAAGAGCAGAAGAACTTTTTAAAAATATTTCTCTTTTTATTTGGTTATACAATAAACTCGGACTTCTTTTATTGCCTGCTCGCTTAAGGGTCTCACCACCTCCTTTGATATTGTAGAATGTCTTCATTTTTTCCGTTTAAGAAAATCGTGAAAACGTAATTGTAAAGGCGTATGGAAATAATTTGGTTATTAATATGTATTGATAATACAATGTATATACAGGTATCGTTAATTTTCTAACATCGTTGGATTTCGCTGCATCTTGCACTTTTCTCCATAATAAATGGAAGACTGTCTATTTGCCTGTGACTGTAGTTTAAAGATCGGTTTGAGTCTGTGATTGTAGGCGTATATGCAAAATCAGTATGGTCAGATTAATCTTGATCCTCTGATAAATAATTGAAGTAGTTTTTACAAAAATATTAAATTTAATGAAAATTAAACATTAATATGAAAATAGACAAACAAAAATGTAATAAATTTACAAACTTTTCGAACTTGTCACTATATCAGGTGGACAGAATATTTTTCCTCATTAAAATTAATATTAGTTTAGACACAATTAAAATTTCTCTTGAATGAAGTCTAAATACAATATTTTCTAATAATATAGAATGTGTATTAAATAAAATTTACAAAAAAAAATTTTAAGTAAGATTAAAGAGTTTTTAACGTAATTAACATGCGGAAAAGTTTTTTGAGTTTTTAAACATTTCGCACCCAAGTTGAATTAATTAAATTTTTTTTCGATAGAATAGAAAAGAAGAATAATTCAAAATCAATACAAAACTAATGAATATGAACAGTAGAGTATTCTGTAATTATAATAGAATTAGTTGCAGATGTTAGTAGGAACTTTTTCCAAATTACTGTGATTTAGGGGTTTGTATCCCTATTAGAGTATGTGAGCAAATACCAATTATAATTTTTCGAAAGAAAGTCTATTTGGTTTGTTATCTGGTTGGAATTTTTGTAATTGTAGAAAAAATTTGATCAGAAAAATAACATTGAAAAGTAGAAGAATTTTTCATAAAATCTATGGTCAATCAAAAATGATCTGTCAAAAATTGATTTAATCAAAATTAATGTTATATTTTTCACCAAATATTGTATATTAAATAGATTCTTACTTAGTTATGTCAAAATCAAATTTTATATAAACTTTTGTATTGAAATTCCTCAAAAATACTTGATTTATTTAAAAAAAAAAATATTTACAAATATTAATAATAAATTCTAAGTCATCAACTTAAATTCATAAATATATATATGAAACTATTACTTAGCTTTAATCGAAGTATAAACGATAATTAAATAGGGAAATATGGAAATAAAACCCCTAATAAATGATTTGTTATTAGTTATAGTTGTAGAATTTAAATGATAGACAAATTGAAGAAATGTTCATCTATACGAGGGTCATTCAACAAGTACTTAGCCTACAAAAGAAAAACGAAAATTTTGGAAAGTTGGCAATTTATTTTTCCACATAATCTCCTTCAAGCTCGATACACTTGGCCCAGCGATGCTCTAACTTTTTTAACCCGTCCAAAAAATACATTTTCTCGAGGGAAGCAAAATAGGCCTCCGTGGCGACGATGACCTCCTCATTCGACCCAAATCTATTCCCGGCGAGTGATTTTTTCAGGTTTGGAAACAAAAAGTAGTCACATGGGGCCAAATCTGGAGAGTACGGTGGATGGGGCAGCAATTCGTAGCGCAATTCGACCAATTTGGCCATGGCGACGGCGGAGGTGTGAGCCGGCGCGTTGTCGTGGTGGAACAGCACTTTTTTCTTCGCAAAGCGGGGCCGCTTTTTCTTCAATTCGACGTCAAATCGGCCCAATAAGTCAGCATAGTAGCGCCACGTGATTGTTTTACCCTTCTCGAGGTAATCGATGTGGATCACACATTGTGAATCCCAGAAAACGGTGGCCATCACCTTTCCGGCCGATCGAACAGTCTTCGCCTTCTTCGGAGCACGTTCGCCGGGTGAAGTCCACTGTTTCGACTGTTCCTTGGTCTCTGGTGTGTACCAGTGAATCCATGTTTCGTCGACGGTTACGAAACGACGCAAGAACTCCGCTGGATTGCGCTGAAACAGCGCCAAACACGTCACCGATGTGGTCTCACGGTTGCGCTTGTTTTCCGGTGTGAGCAAACGCGGCAGCCATCGCGCCGACATCTTTCTCATACCCAGTTTTTCGTGTAGAATATGATGCACCGTTCCTGCTGCGATGCCCACAGTCTCAGCTATCTCGTGAACCTTTAATCGACGGTCTGCCAACACGAGATCGTGGACTTTTTTAACGTTTTCGGGGCATCTGGGCGTGGCTCATCAAAAACCGACGTGCGGCCACGAACAAACTCGTTGAACCAATTCTTGACGGTCGCCATCGAAGGAGAAGAGTCACCATACACAGCATCCAAGCGATCTTTGATTTCGCTGCGCGTTTTCCCTTCCAAAAACAAGAATCTATTCACCGAACGATATTGTTCTTTTTCCATTTTTGTGCAACCGACCGACACGCTCGCTTTCAAAGGCTCTCAAAACAAAACTAATGAAGGGAATCGACTTTGACAGTAGGCTACTAAAAGAATGTACTGCACGATGGTAAATTTCTTTTGTGACAGCAGTTTCATCAGGCGGTGAGGCTAAGTACTTGTTAAATGACCTTCGTATATTTCCAAATAGATAAAAAAAGATTTCAAAAATCAATAAAATGATAATCCAATTTGAATATAAATTCACTAGTTATAAGAATTTTAATTTATATAATACTAGGTGTTGGAAATAATTCGTAGCGTTTTACAAAAGATGGCGTTAGCCAACTATCCATAGTCACACATACAAAAGTAAATATTATCCCAGAACCTACTGACATAACGCCTGAAAAATCGTTTTTGCGGGGAGTGTTACTCCAATACTTCAACATGAAGAAACGGCAGGCAAGGAAGGGATTTCTGCATCGAATCATCACTGGTGACGAGAAGTGGGTACTCTACGACAATCCCAAATGCAGAAAATCGTGAGGCTTGCCCGGTCATGAATCGGCATCGTCACCCAGGTCGAATATTCATGGAAAGAAGATCTTACTGTGTATTTGGTGGGATCAGCTGGGTGTTATTTATTATGAGCTCCTCCAACCGGGTGAAACCATCACTGGCGACGTATACAGACGACAATTGATGCGTTTGAACAGAGCATTACAAGAAAAGCGGCCGCAATATAAAGATCGACACGACAAAATAATTTTGCTCCACGACAAAGCAAGACCCCATGTTGCAAAAATCGTAAAAAATTATTTAAATACGCTGAAATGGGAAGTTCTGCCTCACCCGCCATATTAACCAGACATTTCCCCATCGGATTATCATTTGTTTCGATCCACGATAACTACGAAATGACCCAAAAATTGGATCGATTCTTTCATCGAATCTAAAGAAGAAGAATTTTTTCGACGCGGTATCCGAG
Source organism: Atherix ibis (assembly GCA_958298945.1). NCBI lineage: Eukaryota > Metazoa > Arthropoda > Insecta > Diptera > Athericidae > Atherix > Atherix ibis. The sequence goes on from OY282610.1 coordinate 5,424,865, forward strand.
CATTACCAGAAAGATGTCAAAAAGTAGTGGATAACGAAGGACAATACTTTGAATAACGCTTCTGTAATGATACTGTCATAATAAACCATGAAACTTTGCAAAAAAAAAACGCTACGAATTAATTACAACACCGATATATAATTAAATTATTGTTATTTATTATAAAGTATATAAATATTCATGAATTTGAAAATATAATTTTTGAAAAACGACAAAAATTAGCAACAACTATCATATTTTCTTTAACGAAAACGTATAAATATATATACGAATATATAGAAAATATAAGTTTTCGTTTTATCAATACTATTAAAAAAAATTGTTTTAATAATATCTAAATAAAATAATTACTTTTCAAAAATAAATATTTTTAAGAAATTTTGAAGTTTCACTTTGAAAATATTAAATATGTACAATAAATTTTCCAAAAAGCATAATTGAAAAAGTTGTTACACTTTGGACAGTTTAACGAGAAGTAAACTTCATTTAGTCATTCACAGATGGCGTTAGTAATCATATACAATTTTTAAGCTGCTCCTTTTTTAGCATTTTTATTGAAAAATCAAATTAGACATTTCCAAATTTCAACTTCATATGAAATCTGCATGATAAAAATGTTGATAATTATTTTTTTCTGCTTAAAAACAAATCTACCTTTTTTTTTATAGGTTTGGGCATAGTACCGATTCCTGCGGATTATCATCACCATTAATGATATGGGCCTAGTACCGATTCCTCTGGTCTGGGCCTCCTGAATCAAAGAATTTCAGAAGCCCTGCCTGTGCGCAGCAGCCTTTCAGTTCAATACTCTCAGCATATTTTTAGTGTCCTGATAAACACCTCGTATTCTAGGACCATAAATTCTAAGGACCATAAATCCCTACGGATTGAGAATCTCACTTACCGTAATATATTGAGCTAAATTTGAGCTAAAAGCGGGCGATCGTGATAACGCTCCAGGCTACGGAATCGCCTATTCTAATGTAGGGAGTAAACAATTCTTCAAATGATGCTCCTCTCGATCGCGAATAAGAGTTTTCGATGAAAAGATAAGGACTGACAAGACTAGTGTCCTCTAGAGCAGTAGCTTCAATGTTATGGTCAGAATTTTCGATAAAATAGGCTCTGTTGTCTGCCAGCTGCATTTCGCGAACTTTTTTCTTTCAAATAATTATCGGCTCTTTCTGATCGACACAAAATATCAATGTTGTCGGCGGTTGCTAAAACCTGGATAAATTAAATAACGATGCTTACCTCTGCGTCACGAGTACCTTTTTGCAACGCCAGAGGCCTACGGATGTCCTATGAAAAGTTTTCAGTTTCTGCTTGCCCGGATCCTAATTTCTATTGTTATAGGAGATTATCTTTCTTGCACCTCATTTAATATTAAATAGTAATCACCAAAGGTTATATCGAAGCTAATCCCGAGGGTACATTTGCTTTGATTAGTGCTTATTTCAACTCCTTTTCCCATTTTAAACTAATATTTCTTTACTAGCAATCTGTATTTCCAATTTCATGATTAGGTCTTCGATAGCCTTTTCTGCCATACGGAGATGACAGATTTTACGTACGACATATCCTTGGCATCTTCTCTGAGGATTGGTCTCATAAAAATAGTTTTCCAAACATTTCGAAACGTGAGCTCATTCAGGCATATATTTTATAGACGTAACATAATGTCAGCATGCTTCAAGAGAACATATACAAAAATATTTAGACAGTAAAATCAATATGTTTCCTACTGTTTTGTAAAATAATCGATAAACTTTCGACTATAAATCGATAAGAAAATAAATAATAAAAATATGTCAGTTTTTTTAAATATATTTTTTTTTTTTGTAATATTATTTTCAATTTTCATTTAAACTTATCAAATTTGAAGGAAATTCAATTTGAGTAATTTTCATATCCAATGAAAATTATTATTAAAAAATATATTTTTAAAATGTTTATTTTTATATTATTGTTTAAATGAATAATAATACTAAAAGTAATGATAATGATAATTAATATTATATAAATGGTTGTAGGATTTACACGTAGAGAAAAGTTATTGTTTCCTCGAATTCGATTGCGAAAAAATATTTACCTTTAATGTGAAAAAATTTACTTATCTTCAATGTTTACAGCATAAATATGCACAGATATACATAATTCGTAACTTGTTTTTCATAATTCAATCGGATTTTATTTTACGTAAGCAAATACGGAAATCGATGCAAATAATTTTGGATTTGTTTAAAGATAACAAGTTCGTCAGGTGTTTTTTTTTTATTATTTTGATTTCTATGACAATTTTTTTTTTTTATGGGTAAAAAATCTCTTTAAATCTAATGGAAACTATCTTTTATTGTTACTACAAATAGATTTGTTTTTTTCTTTTAATTATGGTAAATTTTTTATTGTCTTATATGTAATTTAATTAAAATAATTTAATTAAAGTTCGGCCATTTTGAATGTTCAGTTAATTTTTGACAGCTGCTTTGCTTGCACGTGTTTTTGGCTCGTCTTCGACTTTTGCCTATTTTCGACCTAAAACAGCATCGCATTAACATTGCTAAGGTACGACCAAATTTTGCTCCAGAGGGTCATAACTGGTGAAGAATCATGAATTTATGGTTATGACGTGGAAACAAAAGCTCAATCATCCCAATGGGAACTGCCGCACGAGTTCGGCCGAATGTGAAGGTTTTGCTTACAGTTTTCTTCGATTGCAGGGGTGTGATGCATCATGAGTTCTTGCCACAGGGTAGAACGGTCAATAAGGAATATTATCTGCAAGTTTTGGGCAAGTTGTGTGAAGCATTCCGCCAGAAATGCCCGGATTTTTGAAAGAGCAGAAATTGACTTTGTTGCTTGTGCGCCAATTTTTGGCCAAAAACAACACACTAATAATGTCGCAGCCACCGTATTCCCCAGATCTGGCCGTATTCCCCAGACTTTTTCTTATTCCCGAAATAGATTCTTTGATCCATTTTTTTGGAATGGGCAAAAATCGAAGACGAGCCAAAACACGTGCAAGCTAAGCAGCTGTCAAAAATTTACTGAATATTCAAAATGGCCGAACTTGTCGGCATAAGTGAGAGACATGAGTACCAACATAACGCCACAAAAAATGGAAAATCGAATATACATAATCCGTGAAAATTCAAAATTTGCGATACTTTTTAAACAGACCTCGTATATAATAAATTATACTAGAGAATCCCTTAGAGATGAATTTTCATTAAAGTATTTTTATATTAATTATATGAGAATAGAAAAGTATCCGTACTTTTTTTTCAATAAGACTATTTTCTTCTAACAATATTTCTATAGTAAAATTTTCATTCTTAAAATAAAAATTTTACGAAATATTGTAAATGAACAACTTTTATCCTTCTTTTCTTGTTAACTTTTAAATAAATATTAATAGCTGAATACGCTAAAATAATATATTTATTTATAAATTGAAGTATTTTTTATGAAAAAGGATAATACAATTTTTTTGCTAAAAGAATAATTTCTCATTTTTAAATACCATTCATTATATACAAAATTTAACCATTCAATTTAACTGATATTATTATTTTTCTATAGAAGAAATAAATGTCCTTTAGAAATTATTTTCCCATAAAATCTGAGTAATAATTAAAATTAAAAATGTTTGTTGTATTACTTAATAAAAAGTTATTTAACTTTTCTTTATTATTTACAACTGAAATTATTAACCTTTTTTTCTTTAAATATTCGCCTTTTTTATGATTAATAAAATGATATATTTTCATTTAAATCAAATTGGAATTATTTCAATTTAAATAAAAAATATAAAAAACAATTCAATCAAAATTAATACATCAAATTTTTAAGTCTTCAAATATAAACGGAATTATTTTTAATGACACTGTAAATGTTTTATTTTTCTTATAATTAATTTTAAAAATAATTTAAAAATATTTTCTTTTTTTGAATTTTTTAAATATTTTTAACTAAAATTTTATTTAAAAAGGTAATTTACATCATCATTTAAGTATGAATATGAGACTCTAAAAAAACTTTCGAAAAGTATTGTCTCTTTAGACAAAGGTGGTATCCACAATTTTGTAGAAGATTTTGGCTTATGAGGAATTAGAAAATTTCGTTAACCCCCGAAATTCAATTCCGGGGGTTAATAAATGGTTTTGTGATTGCATTTTATATTAATAGTTTCATTTTTATTGTTAGTTTCGAAGAGTTATCTAGTAATTTAACTAGTTGATTGTGCATTATAGAATTTTATTACCAATAAGGAATAGAGGAATAGGTTGTCCTTGAAAAATAGTAAAACTAATGTGAGTAATCTTCTGTTCATTTCACTTCACTTTCAAGAGTGTGGATAGGAGATTGTAAATTATTGGAAGCTGTATAATAAGCATAAGTGGCAATAACAAAGTAGGACTAAGGATACTGCCTTGTGGGACTCCAGCTAAAATAGGATATATATTGGAGGATACTGTGTTTTACCTGTTACTTTTTTCAGCAAGATAATAATCAATAATAAGGATACCAGGGGTATATGATTAAATCCGCTGTTTGGTCATAGATGGCGTGAGTGAGCGTATTAAGCTACCATGGGCACGCCATACTTTTTTTTATGAGTTTGACATCTGTCAACATTAATCAGTGTGAATTGTCAGCAATTTCGTACAACAACATACATTTTTCCTTTTGGTAATCATGTCTAGTTTTGTGCCAGAAAAAGAGCTTTTCTGCTTCAATTTGAAGAAATCGGCTGCCGAGTCACATCTAATGCTTATGGAGGCCTACGGTCACAGTGCTTTATCGGAAATAATGTGCCGAGATAGGTTTCGTGGGTTCGAAGACTGCAATTTTGACTTGTGGGACAAGAAGCGTGAAAATCGGCCTAGGAAGGTTGAGGACCATCAGGTCCAGCAGGCTCTTTTGGACGAAGACGATACCTAATCGCAAAAAATGCTCGCGGAGCGATTAGATGTAATTCAACAAGCCACTTACATACGACTGCGTACCATGGGGAAGATGGTACGCAGTCGTATGTAAATGGCTTGTTGAATGAAAAGATCGGAAAATGGACGCCGCATGAATTGAACGATAGGCAGATGGAGCGACGCCAAAACACATGAGAAATCTTGCTCGCTAGACAAAAAAAAAAGTCGTTCCTGCATCGGATTGTGACAGGCGATAAAAAGTGGATATATTTCAAGAATCCTAAGCGAAAGAAATCGTGGGTTGATCCCGGCCAACCATCAACATCTTCCCCAAGACCAAATCGTTTCGGATGGAAGACGATGCTCTGCGTTTGGTGGGATCAGCAGGGTATCGTCTACTATGAGATCTTGACCAACAACTGATCAAATTACACTGTGCTCTGCGTGAAAAAAGGACGGATTATCAACAAAGACATGACAAACTGATTTTGCTCCACGACAACGCATCATCGCACACGTCAAAAATGATCCGAAACTACTTGGAGACACTCAACTGGGAGGTTCTACCCCATCTTGCTTATTCCCCAGACCTGCCTGCTTCTGACTACCACCTGTTTTCGTCGATGGGCCATACGCTCGCTGAGCAGCACTTCGGTTCTTACGAAGACGTCCGAAAATGGTTTGATGAGTGGGTTGCCTCGAAAGAGAAGGAAATTTTTTGGCGTAGTATGCACAAATTGCCCAAGAGATTGGAGAAAAAAGTTTATAAATTATCTAATTTCTCTTCAAGATAGGATGCACAATGTCGTAAATAATGACGCAATAGCATTGCTGGATAGTGCCTTGTTCTGCTTGAAAAGCAAATAAAAAATTAGGATTTTTTTTACTGGTCAAAAATATATAGAGTCTATGTAATAGGAGTTTTTCAAAAATCTTACAAGGGAGGCTAATAGAATTTGCGATTTTATTTCGTTAAGAAATTATTATAATGCCAGTAAATTGCCAAAGTAAGGGAAAATCGATTATGAACAGACTATAATTGTAAAAAAAAGGTTGAAGTTTTTCGGGAAATTTGCTTCAAGATAGAAACTGTCTTTAGATCAGGACCAGGAGATTTTTTGTTGAGCAAATAAAAGTTCATAGGTCTTAAAGGAAGTTTTCGATGAGGGAAGAGTCACAGCAATTATTTTATTAGTATTTGATTTATCTTTTATATATACTGTTATGTGGACTTATTATTGCTGGATACATTTTCAATTAAAGTATCTTAATTTGAAAAGATCTTATTATATACTTTTTATTTTATTATAATTATTAATAAATAGTATAAATTTAAAAAAAAAAACTTAATATACAAAACATTCACAAATGTTCATATTATTAAAAGGAATTAGAATAACTTCAACCCAAATATGCTGTGATATAATTTTTCTTTAATTTTTTTTTTATTTTCTTTAAAAATAGTTAGAATATAGTTTCTATTAATAACTTGTGCTATTGTTTAATAATGTATTTAACTATAGTAAATAATAATTAGAATTGGTTTTAATCGAAAAAAAATTAGTCAAGTGGATGCGAAATTTTTAAAGATAAAATTATTTTAATATTTACATAAATTCTAGATAAATGACCAGCAGATATTCGCAATTTTATATTATTTATTTATTTAGTTGAGATATTCTTCAGAACCAATAGATCTGAACTAATTAATTACATCGGAACAAAATTTTACATATCTTAAAAATCACTTTTATATATTTTTTTTTTGCTTTTTTTTTGCAAATTTGTCATAAATAAATATTTAAAAAAAAAAAAAAAACTTACCGCATACTGCCGCTGCTGGATTCCTCATCCTCGTTCGGTTCTATGAATTGTAGTTGGGAGCGTTTATGCCGCCACCACAAATAACCACCCGCTAAGAACAGCAATATCGCTATGATAACCCCTAACGTTGCTAGACATCCGATCAGTATGGCACTCGCCATCTTTTCTATAATAAAAAATTATGAAAATTTAAAAACAAAAATCTATTTTTAATTTAATATGCTAGAAATAAAAATGAGAATAATTTTTTTTTTTGAAAATTAATTAATTTCTTATTTTTTTGTTGTTGTAATAAAAAGTATTACGAATTTTGAAAGCTCCGTGGGTTACGTATATTTGATTTTCGATTTTTTTTTATGGTGTTATGTTGGTACTCATGTCTCTCACTTATGCCGATAAGTTCGGCTATTTTAAATGTTCAGTTAATTTTTGACAGCTGCTTTGCTTGCACGTGTTTTCGAGTTTTTGCCCATTCCAAAAAATGGATCACAGAATTTGTTTCGGGAATAAGAAAAAGTCACAGGAGGCCAGATCTGGGGGATTGGGTGGCTGCAGTATTATTAGTTTATTGTTTTTGACCAAAAATTCCGGCATCGTTGCTTGCGTGAGCAGGGGCGTTATCATGGTGCAAAAGCGAATTTTAGTTCTTCCATAAATCCGGGCGTTTCTGGCGGATTCTTTCACGCAACTTGCACATAACTTGCAGATAATATTCCTTATTGACCGCTCTACCCTGTGGCAAGAACTCATGATGCACCACGCTTCTACAATTGAAGAAAACTGTTCGACCGAACTTGGCGCGCTTTTTTCGGTCTTGGCATGTGCGGCAGCTTCCATTGGGCTTTTCACATCACAACCATAAACCCATGATTGGTCACCACTTATGATCCTCTGAAGCAAATGTTGGTCGTCGTGGACAGAGTCCAACAGCTCCTTAGCAATGTTAATGCCATGTTGCTTTTGGTCGAAATTGAGCAAAAATCGAAGACGAACCAAAACACGTGCAAGCAAAGCAGCTGCTTAAAATTAACTGACCATTCAAAATGGCCGAACTTCTCGGTATAAGTGAGAAACATGAGGACCAACATAACGTCACAAAAAAATCGAAAATCAAATATATTTAACCCGCGGAGCTTTCAAAATTCCTGATACTCGTAGAACTAACCATAAGATAAAAAAAAAACACGTTAATCGGCAATGTCCAATTCAACATGTCGTATAAACCCTTTTTCTGAACCTTTCGTTATAAAAACCAACTGTCTGAGGAGAGCCCATATTAGTATTATATTTTCATCTGTTTTCGATGAGGTTTTTTTTTAAACTACTTTTTAGACCTAGAAAATTACAGCTTTTAATTTTCTTCCCCTTTTTTAGAAAGAGTAATATTTTTTTTTATAATCGAGCTTTTTTAACTTCCAACGAATCTCTTTTAGATATACTCGTACAATGAATATGAAAAATTTTGGTGTACAGTTTTTCCAAAACTTTTGATACGCCTTCTAAAATTTATAATGTTTCCACTTAAAAAAAAGGAAAATACAAAAAAAATTATTGAACGACCCTCGGGTCGTTCAATAAGTCCTTAGAAAATCCGAGAAATTGCGCTAGTAGTGTCGGTAAAGATTTTTTTACCGACACTATCGAAATCCGAGAAATTGCGCTAGTAGTGTCGCAATCCGAGAAATTGCGCTAGTAGTGTCGGTAAAGAAGTAGCATTATCGACAGTGACGCTGTCAAAATTTCAGCTCGATCCATAGAGTAGGTCAATTTCTATCGTCGCTTAAAGTTAACGACATTTATTTGTGCATAACAATGGAAAAAAGCAAGTTTAGGGCTGTCATCAAACGTCTCCATTTGAAAGGCTTAAGCCCGAAAGAAATCAAAGCCGAGTTGGATGCACCTGTGTTTGCGATGGTTTACAATTGGGTGAATGAATTTAAACTCCTGAAATCATCGACAAAATCCACGATCTGATTTTGAACGATCGGCGAATTAAAGTGCGCGAATTAGTAGAGGCCACGGGCATATCACAAGGTCCAGTCGCTTCAATTTTGCATGGAAAATTGTCTGTGAAAAAAATTTCGGCAAGATGGGTGCTGCGTTTGCTATCACAGGAGAATAAGTGCAATCGTGTAGTAGACTCTGAGGCTATGTTGGCACTCTTTCATCGCAATCCTGCCGAATTCCTTCGTCGATATGTCACTGCGGACGAAACCTGGATACACTACTACACTCCAGAAACGAAGAGACAGTCATCACAGTGGATTTTCAAGGGTGAACGGGCTCCGAAGAAGGCAAAAACTGTGCCATCGGCCGGCAAGGTGATGGCTACGGTCTTTTGGGATTCGCAGGGCATCATTTTTATCGACTACTTGGAAAAAGGAAAAACAATAACAGGAGCGTTTTACGCGTCGTTATTGCAACGGTTGAGCGAGGAAATCAAAGAGAAACGCCCCCATCTGAAAAAAAAAATCCTCTTGCATCAGGACAATACGCGTGTGCACACCTGCGCTGTTTCCATGGCCAAAATTGTGGAATTGAGAATGGAATTGTTGCAGCATCCCGCTTATTCACCAGATTTGTCCCCGGTTGACTATTTTCTTTTCCCCAATCTGAAGAAATGGCTTAGCGGACGACGGTTCACTTCCAAGGAGGACATCATTGCTCAAACGGATGAGTATTTTGCAGAACTTCCGAAATCATATTTTTTGGACGGGACAAAAATTTTGGAAAAACGGTTGGGAAAGTGTATAGAGCTAAAAGGAGATTATGTTGAAAAATAAAATTTTTTTTTTTAAAAAACAGTTTTTTTTCCATCTTTTTCTAAGGACCTCGTACTTTTTGAACAGACCTCGTATATAAGATAAATTGCAAAAGCTCAATTTGAAAATGATACTGATAATATTTCTTTATTATTTTGTTTGTTTTCAAAAAAAAACCCGATCTAATTTAAAAAAATATAAATATTCTAGTAAGAGAAACAAAATAGGATAATATCAAAAGATTTTCATCCCAAATTACATATTTCTCAGATAACACGAGTACCAAATTTACATTATGTTTTTTTTTATATTGTAGAAATATTATTAAGTCTGATAATTTATTAAGATCATTATTATTATCTATGCAAATTGAATAAATATTTCATCAAAATATATATGGTAATAATAAAAATGAAATTGTTTTTATTTTTTATCTTTATAACTAGTATGTACTCATAGATAATCATAGTATTTATTATTTTTACGAAAGGGTGTGGGTAAAAAAAATTGTCAAACCTCTTTAAGAACAAACGAAAATCTTAGAAAATATTATTTAATTCCAAATTAACGCAATTATTCATATGGAATAATATTTCCACTTTAATTCAACTACGAGTATTAATGATAAATGAACTATAAACGAACCGTTCTTTAAAGATATTATCCTATTTTATTATAAGAAAATATTATATTTATTAAGATGAGAAATAATAATAACGATAATGAAAAACTCATTGATTAGATAAGGGAAAGTTTTTTTTACCACAAACAAGAAAAACAAGGACACTAATTGGTATAAGATAATATTTTGTTATAGTTAAACAAAATACAAGTAGAACAAATAAAATATTTTCTAACAAATTGAGATAAAAAGATACAGTCTAAATATGAAAATATCATTTTCAAATAGCGACAACAATTCTACAATTTTTCTCATTTTATAAGAAAACAATTTTCTTATAATAAAAGTCATTTCCTGATGAAAATCGAATATGAATATACGAGTATATAAATTCTACTCTTAGTGCCGTATGGGTACGTATCTAATAGCAATAAAATTCCTTCTTTTTATTGAGAAAAGATGATAAAAAAATATATAAGCCTATCTCCTTGAGAATGGTTATGAAACCTTTCAAAATACAAATAGATGAATTTGTTATTTAAGGTTTCATTATATTTTGAAATGAAATCCATCGGCCATAAAGAGTTTTTGATAGCAGCAGCTAGAATAAATTTTGTTCACCCCATTCCTAGGTCGATCGATATTGATTATTCAAAATGGAATGCATCTGACAATTACTTATAACACATTATCTATAATACTTGTAACCATAATAGGAACATTAATGGAATTCATCAATTTCGTCCTTTACTCTTTTCTCAGCTATTCAAAAAAAAAAACAAAAAAAAAACTTAAACTAACCAAATCCGATCACTAGCAGAACTTTTTAGTTTGAAATAAATTCTCAAATTGAAATTGCCTATATACGTAACAGAAAAGAGAATTTAATATGAAATTATGAAAATGGTTTTTTTTTTTACATTTAAAATTTTTTATACAAGTATTATTTAACCATAACAATTTAAAACTTCATTAATTAATTAATCAAAAAAAGGGTTGAATATAAAATTTTTGTTCTGAAAATGATCTTCTAATTCACATTTTTATTATAATACAATAGAAAGAAATGAAACCAAACCAAAACAAACCAAACCAAACTGAACTAAAACAAACCGGGCCGAGCCATACAACCATAGTTGCCCGAAGCTTAATTTGGGGCAAATTATTCGCCTTTGAAGTTTATTTTATATATAATATTTTTAGATACGAGACTATATACCTACCTACCTATCTATCTAAGTGTATATATCAATTACCCAAAACCAACCCCATCTAAAATTGGTAACAAATGTAAAATGAAAAGCAATGTTTTAGTGAAGGCGATAAGGGATGATATGAAAATAATTTGAATTTTCGGATCATTAAATAGTATTTTTGTATCAAGCATTGAAATATTTCGTTAATGCCTATTGAAATAAATGCTCTTAAGTGTGTGGGTGCAAAATAAATTGATAATCATGTTTTCTTAAATATGCAAAACAATTTTTAATAAAATTTCAAAAGTATTATTAAATTTAATTTAAAAGAAAATTTTTTTTTTTTGGGATTGTTATACGTTTTTTGCTTTCATTTTTTTTTTTTGCCATCAACTAAAAGGAAATTCTTAACAAAATTCAATGAAAGTGTGGAAAATTTTTGAAATTTGTTACTTTTATTAAATTATTTATTTTTATTATATAAAAATTTTTTTTTTGTTGTTGAAATAATTACTTTAAATTTGACCGATTTTGTAGGGCCGTTGCGTTTTTTGCAACAGCAAGTTTAAGTACTTAGTGTGTGTATGTGTGTCCGGGTGTGTATTTTTTTTTTGATTATTTTTTTAAAAAGCTACTTAAATTTACGATTCTGTTTACACTTATACTTTTGAGTGGAGTTTACCATGGCAAAAATAATTAAAGTAAATTCAAAAAAAAAAAATTTAATCACATAATACAAAAGAAATAATTAGTAATATTATTTATACTATAATATATAATTGCGAAAATGAAAATAATATGAATTACGATGATATATATGACATTAAGGGATGTTATTTGCAATTTGGAGAAAAAAATTTATTATTATTTAATTTCATGTGGTAAGTTTGGCTAACTGGCAGAGTAAATACTATCCATCCCTGACTTGCTGCTCCTATAAACGAAATGACATAATTTTTCCCATTATGAAGCATTTACACATAGATCCCTCAATATACTACAACATTTGACCACCTCTAAATGGTGTATTCAACTAACCAAAGACCAATTGCATCGAATCCGCATACGTACAGGTCGCCAAATGGCCTCATGGTCTTGGCGTTGCATTATGGCCTGCAGCTTATGTGCTAAGATACATTCACTATAAACAAAAAAAATGATATAATAACCTTTTTTTATTTTATTGTAAGGACTAATTTTGTAGCGCCATGACTATGAGGCCATTTGGCTACTTCAACCTACACGAAACTTAAAGTGTTTTTTTTTTCAGTCGGAAGAAAATATCTGAATTTTTTTTATTTTATGGAAAATGTTCAAGATTTTTTAAAAGAGTTAATTGCTCGGATTTTCCATTTTTAACCGATATAAAAACGGAATTTTTTTTTCTTCATTTGGGATCACGAAATCAGAATGTGATTATTACCAGGTGTATAAGCTTAAATCCGCTGTTTTTTGGTCAAAAAACGCATGTTTTTTTTTCTTAGAAAGCAAAAATAAATTTATTTAAAGTACTTGCCCTCGATAGCTACACATTTTGTCCCATCTCTCGGGAAATTTGTGGATACCACGCCAAAAAAATTCCTTCTCTTTCGAGGCAAACCACTCATTAAGCCATTTTCGAACGTCTTCGTGGGAATCGCAGTGCTGCTCAGTGAGCGCGTGGGCCATCGACGAAAACAGGTGGTAATCGTAAGGGGCCAGGTCTGGTGAATAAGCGAGGAGGGGTAGCACCTCCCAGGTGAGTGTCTCCAAGTAGTTTCGGACCATTTTTGACGTGTGCGATAGTGCGTTGTCGTGGAGGAAAATCAGCTTGTCATGTCTCTGTCGATAATCCGTCCTTTTCTCACGCAGAGTACGATGGAATTTGATCAGTTGTTGGTAGTAGCAGTGGGAATTGACAGTTACACAAGGTTACAACATCTCATAGTTGACGATACCCTGCTGATCCCACCAAACGCACAGTATCGTCTGAAGCGACTTGGTCTTGGGGAAGAGATGTTGATGGTTGGCCGGGATCAACCCACGAATTCCTGCGTTTAGAATTCTCGAAATATATCCACTTTTCATCGCCTGTCACAATCCGATACAGAAAGGACTTTCTTTTTTATCTGGCGAGCAAGATTTCGCATGTGGTTTGGTGTCGCTCCATCTGCCTATCGTTAAATTCATGCGGCACACATTTTCCGATCTTTAAAATCTTCCTCATGGCACGCAGACGCATGGAAATGGCTGGTTGAGTAACACCCAATTGCTCCGCGAGCATTTTTTACGATTGGGTATCGTCTTCGTCCAAAAGAGCTTGCAATTGATGGTCCTCAACCTTCCTAGGCCGATTTTCACGCTTCTTGTCCCACAAGTCAAAATTGCCGTCTTTGAACCAACGAAACCAATCGCGGCATGTTGTTTTCGATAAAGCACTGTCACCATAGGCCTCCATAAGCATTCGATACGATTCGGCAGCCGATTTTTTCAAATTGAAGCAGAAAAGCAGAGCTTCCCGCATATGCTCTTTTTGTGGCACAAAACTAGACATGATTACCAAAGGAAAAATGTATGTTGTTATACCAAATTGCTAACAATCTGCACTGATTAATGGTGACAGATGTCAAACTCATAAAAAAAAGTATAGCGTGCCCATGATAGCTTAATACGCTCACTCACGCCGTTTATGACCAAACAGCGGATTTAAGCCCATACTTTGAATTGTGGCTGGAACGATATTTATTTAATTATTTTTAAAGAAAACTAACCCAATAGTTTTCTTTTTAAGCCCATACTTTGAACTAAAACGAGTGAGTGCACCTCCGCTAAAGAAAATTCATCCTTTTAATGAATTATCAATTTTGTATAAAGTTTATAAAATTTATGTATCTTGATTGGTGTTAAAATAAATTCATTTTATTAAATAGCAGTTTTATTTTTAAATAATTGCTATTTTAAATAACTATCAAATATTAAAGTTTTATAAATTTCAAATTCTATTATGGAAAAATTACTTTCGAGAAGAAAATTGAACTGTAATGATTTATATGAAAACTAACAAATTTAATGTAATTTTTTATACAAAAAAAAAAAAACTAAGGAAAGGATCACTCCTATTAAAACGACTCTACCCAGTTTTAGTTAATGAAAAAATTATTCCTGATCATCAATTTGGCTTCCGATCTGAACACTCCACTGGCGATCACCTTGCATCCTCTCTTGAAATTCTGGACTCCTCTGGCAACTCAAGAGCTTTCTTCGTTAACATACGAGATATCGCGAATTTTGAATTTCCGAGGGCTACGTATATTCGATTTTCGATTTTTTCGTGGCGTTATGTTGGTACTCATGTCTATCACTTATGCCGACAAGTTTGGCTATGTTCAGTAAATTTTTGACAGCTGCTTTGCTTGCGCGTGTTTTTCTCGTCTTCGATTTTTGCTCATTCCAAGAAATGGATCAAAGAATCTGTATCAAACTTTGGGTGAAAAACAAAATTAATTGCGCGGAAGCATTCCGAATGTTGACTGTGGCATATGGTGAAGCTACCTTGGACCGAAGTAACGTTTATCGGTGGTACAAAATGTTCTCAGAGGGCCGAGAAGATGTGAACGACGAAAAGCGTGCCGGACGACCGAGCACGTCAACAACAGACGAAAACATTGATGAAGTGAAGAAAATAGTATTGGCCAATCGTCGAATCACTAATCGTTTGAGAAGTTGCTGAGGACTTAAACATATCGATTGGCTCGTGCCATTTAATTTTAACCAATAATTTGGTCGTGAGACGGGTCGCCGCAAAATTAGTACGAAAATTGCTCAATTTCGACCAAAAACAGCATCGCATTAACACAGCTAAGGAGCTGTTGGACTCTGTCCGCGACGATCCAAATTTGGTCCAAAGGGTCATAACTGGTAACGAATCATTGGTTTATGGTTATGACGTGGAAACCAAAGCTCAATCATCCCAATGGAAGCTGCCGCACGCGAGCAAAGTGTGAAAAAAGCGCGCCAAGTTCGGTCGAATGTGAAGGTTTTACTTACAGTTTTCTTCCATTGCAGGGGTGTGCTGCATAATGAGTTTTTGCCACAGGGTAGAACGGCAAATAAGGAATATTACCTGCAAGTTATGCGTAAGTTGATTGAAGCAATCTGCTAGAAACGCCCGGATTTGTGGAAGAACAAAAATTGGCTTTTGCACCATAATAACACCCCTGCTCACACATCGTTCCTTGTGCACGAATTTTTAGCCAAAAACAACACACTAATAATGCCGCAGCCACTGTATTCCCAAATATGGCCCCCTGTAATTTTTTCTTGTTCCCGAAACTGAAGAGGCTACGCTACGATTGAGCAGATAAAGACGGCATCGAAGGAGGAGTTGAACAAGATAACAAAAAATAATTTTTTAAGTGCTTCGAGGATTGGAAAAAAAACGTTGGCACAAGTGTATAATATTTGACGGGGTTTATTTTGTAGGGGACAAAATAGATATTCATGAATAAAAAAATAATTTTTGAAAAAATACAAAATTCGTGATACTTTTTGAACAGACATCAAATATTGTCAAATGGAAAAGCTTTTATTATTTAAACTTATAAATAGTATAAATCTTAGAGTATAAAATTCATTTGTCAGAGTATCATCCAACTTTATTTTTATTTATAGTACACTTATGCAAATTATAATCAGATATTCTGAAGAATCCTATGCCTAAAGGTCACTATGATTATGATTATGATGATTATTTGCATAAGTTTCTTATTTTAATTAATAACAATTACAATATAAATTAATATCTTTTATACATTTTTTTGTTTTTGCTTTATTTCATAATAGCTAAA
Organism: Atherix ibis; assembly: GCA_958298945.1. NCBI lineage: Eukaryota > Metazoa > Arthropoda > Insecta > Diptera > Athericidae > Atherix > Atherix ibis. Next base: position 5,441,023 of record OY282610.1, read on the forward strand.
GGATATTTAGAAGGAAAAAAAAACGAGTATTCTTCTTTGAGTAGGAAAATCATAATTAAAAAAATTTATACCATTTGTTTTATTTCATTTTTTAATTACAATATATCAAATATCAAAAATGTTACGAGAAGGCTATCTACCTCAAAGTTTCAAGTATCTAAAATATATCATAAAATATGCAGAAAATTTATTTTTTTACAATATACACTTTTTCAGTTAAGAAATCTTTGAAAATTTATTATAATTAATGTTTTCTATTTAATTATAATTTTTTCATATTAAAATTATATTTTTCCGACAGTTAATATTTTAACTTTAAACTCTAATCTTGGTAAAAAAATTTTAATTGCGAAATTTTAAATTTTTTAATTATTTAGAAAGTTATCACAAAAGATTTTTTTAGTATTTGTACAAAAAAAAACCCTTTTTGCTATAAAAAAAATGTTTTATACAATAATTTAAAATATCATCCTTTCAACCCATTTAACCGTAATAAATTGAAATTAAAAATTCTGCCAAGATCAGGGATGATTTTTATTTAAGATAATTTTCTATTATTAGAATTAATAACAGTCTCTGACTGAGATTGTCTTTATACTGTGCCCAAAAAAAAAAAAAAAGTAGTCAAACCCAAATTGATCTATCGTTTCTACAAAAGTAAAAAAATGAATTTATTATCCTTTTTTGCTTTAAAAATTCAAAATTGTTGAAAATACCATCTTATGGACTTTACCACCCATTTAAACTAAGGACTTTACCTTTCCTTTTCTGGTCAGCAAAGAAAAAAAAAAATATACGAAAATTTTTACCACTTAATTTTAATTATAGAAAATTCCATAATGGAAAGAATCATGACACATATTAAATCAGAAAATTTCCAAAAAAAAAAAAAAAAACATAAATTAAATATTATTTCACTAAAAATGATTTACTTGTCCCGGATTATCGTTGAAATTTGCCAACACAAATTGAAAAAAAAATATCCGTTTTATGGTATTGCAAATATTTGCTTACGAAAATGTCTGCACGAGAATACATAAAATTAGAACATTGTTGCTGTCAACATCAGAATTGTAATCGTCCTTTTTAGAGAGTGTAAAGAATGTAAAGGTCGATTTAATCATAATATCAGAACTCAAATTTAGCCGTTGAACTCTTACCGCCCGCATTTTACCATTTTCACACCTGTACAGCAAAGGATTTTATTTATTAAAATTCACTGGTCGATATGTGGTTAAAGAAGATATTTGGTAGGATTACCAACATTACTGGGGTGCTTAAAAGTACCGCGAAATTTTTCATGGCCATTGGGAGAATACTTGTATCTACGATGATATATGGCCTCAATTATTTGTAAATACGTTTGTATGTAAATCTATATGAGTTTGGGTCGGTCTGCAAAGCAATTCTATTTCCGTCTATTTACAATTTCCTTATTTAATAAACTCAGATTATAATATTTGCAAAATTCAACGTTTAAAATGTTTCATAATCTCTTCCTATTCCTGGCCTTATGGTTGGTTCATGGTTTCCAGTTGGAGCTTATTTCTACTTTAAAATTTGACTATCAGCTTAGTTTAGCCAATACTGAGTTTATGAAATTGTCTAAGACGATACGATAATAATAGAATCAGAATTCGAAAAGCACATAAAATCTGATAATTGTTGAATAAGTTCGAAATCGTTTGTCCTTTTGCAGTGTGGTCAATTTGGAATGCAGACATTTGCTGCTCATTTATAATCTAGCTTATCAAAAAATGACACGCTCTATTATATATTATGCTCAGTTAAATATTATAAATATCATATTGCAGTTTGCTATCAGATATACGTAATATATAATTATATACAGAGAATTGGATTTTTGTTTATTTATATTTAATTAAAAAGGATTCTTTTTGTAAGTAAATTCTCAAAAATTATTTTTTCTATCTAGAAAATTAACAAAAAAACTTTTCTGTATAAAAATTTCTTTTAATATTTTTTAACAAAAATTTATTTTTCAAAACCAATTAAAATAAAATAAAAAAAAAACTTAAAAAGGAAAATAAATTTTAGTCTCTTTTTTTTGGAAAAATTTCTCTTCAAAAAAATATTATAATTTCTCTTTTTATAAAATATTGTATATAAAAATTTTTATCGAAAGAATATTAAAAGTTTGGAAAGCAAATTCAAAATTTCTTTATGGAAAAAGTTGGCTTGAGGTTAGAATATTGTTTAAAAATATTTTGCAAGAAATTCAAGTTTAAAAGAGAAGTTAAAAATTCTCAAAAATTGATCCGTTTTTAATTTTAGAAAAATTTTAGAATTTTAAAAAAAAAACATTTAAAATATACAATAAAATGTTGAAAAGTTTGAAAATCATTATTTTTTTTAATTTGAAATTTGTTTACTTTAAAATTTTTGAATTTTTCTGTAGGATTTTTTTTAATTGTATAAAAATTTGCTGACTTTTAAATAAAAAATATATTAAATTTAATAAAAAATATTATGATAAAAGGTATCCTTGGAAAATATATCTAATATTTGTATTATTATTGGACGAAAATTTCTAAATATTTTATCATAATATTTTTTAGAAAATTATTTAAATTTTTAATTTTTTCATTATAAAAATTTTTCTGAAAAAACAATTAAAGTAATTTTATCAAAGAAATAATAATGAAAAAAATTTTAAAATTTGATTTTTTTTTTAAATTAGTAGAAAATGAAAAATAAAAATTTTGTTTTTGAAAAACAATATCGAGTTTTTCTTAAAAATAAATTTCAAAAATTTTCTAAGATAAACTTTTTAAATTTCGCTGCTGGGAAAAATTTTCGAATCTACTTATTTGTCTGAAATACAATTTTAAAAACTTTAACAACTAAAATTTTTTAATTTTTCTGTAGAGAACAAGTCTTTTTTTATCTGTAATAAGATCAATGGAAAAAAATTCGCACAAGGTAAAATGCAAAATTAATTTATAAAAAAGTCTTCAATTTAACAAAAACTTTTAGATGTTCTTTTTTTTATTAAAAAAAAGAAATAAATATTAATTTATTAAAAAAATGTTCTTTTGAAAAATAAATAATTTTTAATTAAATTTTTGTTGAGATGAACATTTTTAAATATTTCATCAGAAAAATATTTGTGAATTTGTACTTGGAAAATATTTAAAACTTTACTTTTTTTAGGAAAAGTATTAAAAAAAGACTTCAAAATGTTTGCATTCTTCTATAGAAAAGAAATTTTTTCATAACTGCACAAAAATCTGAATAATTTTCATTTTGCATTAAGAAAAATTTATTTAACAGCAAATTATAAATATTATGTTTAAGAAATAATTTCATAATATAAAATTTGTTGTGAATTTATTATTGGAAAGCAATATAAAGTGTACGTTTTTAGAGAATTTTTAAAATATTGATTTTATAAAATATTTGAAATTTTTTTTTTTAAACCTAGTAAATACATTTAAAATTTTAACATTTGCCTATAAAAAAAAATAATTTATAAATCCATTGCTTAGGTAAGGAAATATAAAAAGTTTTATTTAAAAACTAATTTTACTTCGCTTTTAAGAAAAATTTTGTCCGAAAAAACAATGCCAAACATTTTTACGCCTTAAATTTTTTTTTAAACTTTATAAATTTTTTTCTTTAGGAAAAAAATTATTATCCTTAAATTTAGTTTGAAAAAATTTCTTTTACCAAATATTTTAGTTTTGTTTGAAAAAAAAATTCAAAGACTATTTATGTTTGGCCAAAATTGGTTGTTAATTTATATTTGGAAAATCATTAAATTTTTACATTTTTAATATTTCAAAAAAAATTTCTTTAAAAACCATTTGATTTGTGTTTTTTTTTTTTTTTTTGGAAATCATTATAAAAAGGGTCTTTAAGTTAAAAAAAATATTATTTTGGTTTTTAAGAAAAAAAAATTTTTGAAAACAAAAACAATTTTAAAAATTTACTTAAAATTGTTAATATTTTGTAGAGAAAATTAGTTTTTTTTTATATCTGTACAATTAAATCTGAACTTAATATGGATTAGAAAAAATAAAAATCTTTGCACGAATAAGCTTTTTGGAGAAAATTGTAAGTTTTTTTTTTGAAAAAAAAAATTTCATAAATTTATTACACATACACAGTGTGTCATAAAAGTAACAGAACTTATTTTTAAATCATACTAAATGCAGCGCCATCTTTTATTGAAATGGCTGTAACTTTCACATCTGTCATCCGATTTACATGAATTTAGGTGCGTTTGAAAGTGGATGAATGTATTTTTTCAATGCAGGAAATTTTCAATAGATGGCGGAGCATGTTTTATAAATTAAATATAAAGTTCGGATATTTTTGGGACACACCGTGTATTATAATTTTTTTTGAATCGTTGACTTTAAGAAAATGGAGAAAATACCAAAAAAATTCATTTAAATATAGTAAAGAATTTACTCGTATCTATGGACAAACTATTATAATGAAATTTTCTTTATTAAATATAATTGAAACTTTTGGAAAAAGTGTTCAAATTTTTTTATTTAGAAAATATATTCAAAACTTTTTTTTTTATTTTGGACAAGAAAACTTCCATAAAAATTATTGAAAAACATTTTTTTCTTATTTATAGCCAAATTATAGTATTTTTATATTGATTAAATAACTCAATATATTTCAATATTCATACTTTCTTGCCATATGGAATATTATCTCAAATACACCAATGAGTATTACTTGTTTTTAGATACATATTATGTTTATGAATTTTTAAGTAAGTAAATAAATTTGGTTTTGATTTCTTTCAATGATCGAAAAGAGATGAAAAAAAAAACAAAAATATGAAGGATGAAATTGATACTAAAAAATTCAACCAATCCTCTTACATGTATGCACATTCATAAATAGGGAGGTAATATTTTCAACAAAAAAAATTTCTTACTTACACATAGGAATATGAATTGGTTTGTTCAAACATCGAATCAAACTTTTTATATCGAACCAAGATTGATTTTATTCAAAATAGATTGATTTTATTCGGTTTGTTATATATTGTAATTTTTCTTCCTTTATTTTCTTTATATAATTTTTTATACACTCATACAATCAGGTATGGTTGTTCTTATTTATTTCGCAATTTTCTTAATTGATTATTCAGATTTTCAATTTATCTGGGTTATAAAACCTTAACAATAAGCATAAGGTGCTTCTGTTCAATTTTATATCCATTTTTTTTTTGGCTATATTATTAAGTTAAATTATTTTTGTTCGTATTTTTAAAAGGAAAGATATTTTCACTGAATTTTTTTATTACTCAAATTTAGAGTAAATAGAAATATTTTAGAAAAGAAAATAAGTTCTCTAAAAAAATAAAGGATCTTTGTGTAACCTTCAAAAGTTTTGTGCTATCAAAAACCCAAACACAAATTAAATATATTAAAATATTGCTAAGATTTTAAAATAAATTGAAGAAAATTTATATGTTCAAAAAATTCAGACAAAAAATACATGAAAAACTTAATAAGATTGTATATTATAAGAGGCAAGTGGATATTAATTGTAATCTTCTTGAAGGCAACCTCAAAGATATTGAAATAATAAAAATTTACACCTGTAATAATTGTTTTTATACTTGTGGAAGCCAGTCTTTTATGTTATTACTAATCATTTAACATAGAATATTCTTACAAATAAGATCTACTAGAGAAATATGCAAAATTCATAAAATTGAACGTCTAACGACAACTGCTAATTTTTTGCTAGAAATAATTTACAAAATTATTTCAGCCCAATTTAAAAGGGGAAAAAATAATTTTTTTGAAACTTATTATCCTTAGCGATACAAATAATGAAATCCTACGAATAAAGTTCAGCTATCTATCATCCAATTATACAGTCCGACAACTGATTGCAACCACCATCATTTTCATGAACATTTTTGTTGTTTCATGTTGTAATGGTCTGTTATCAGCAAAGTGTAGAGAAACACAAATGATTATTTCAATATTTTAAAATTTATTTATTTTATCCTATTTGTTATTCTTTTGTGGTTATTGTACCAGGTGTATAAGCTTAAATCCGCTGTTTTTTAGTCAAAAAAAAACACATGTTTTTTTCATAGAAAGCAAAAACAAATATATTCAAAGTACTTGACCTCACTAGCTACTCAATTTTACCATCTCTCGGGTAATTTGTGGATACCACGCCAAAAAAATTCCTTCTCTTTCGAGGCAAACCACTCATCAAGCTATTTTCGAACGTCTTCGTAAGAATCGAAGTGCTGTTCAGCGAGCTCGTGGCCCATTGACGAAAGCAGGTGATAGTTGGAAGGGGCCAGGTCTGGTGAATAGGCCGGATGGTGTAGCACCTCCCAGATCCGATCTTTTTAATCTTCCTCATGGCCCGGAGATGTATGGAAATGGCTGGTTGAGTAATACCCAATTGCTCCGCGAGCATTTTTTGCGATTGGTTATCGTCTTAGACCAAAAGAGCCTGCAATTGATGGTCCTCAACCTTCCTAGGCCAATTTTCACGCTTCTTGTCCCACAAGTCAAAATTGCCGTTTTTGAACCGACGAAACCAAAAAAAACCGTTGTTTCCGATAAAGCACTGCCACCATAGGCCTCAATAAGCATTTGATGTGATTCGGCAGCCGATTTCTTCAAATTAAAGTAGAAAAGCAGAGCTTCCCAGATATGCTCTTTTTCTGGCACAAAACTAGACTTGATTACCAAAGGAGAAATGTACGTTGTTTTATGAAATTGCTGACAATGTGCACTGATTAATGTTGACAGATGTCAAACTCATTGAAAAAAAAAAGTATGGCGTGTCCACGGTAGCTAAATACGCTCATTCACGCCATCTATGACCAAATAAAGGATTAATGCTTATATACCTGGTATATATAAATTTTTTGAATATAATAGGCAAGAAGAAAAAATTTATTATCAGATGATCTGTAAAGAAGAGAAAAGCCTGAGTTATATCTAAAAATGAATCGGGACAATACTTATTGTGATTTCCAAAGAGCTAAATAGCTTAGTAAGAAAATTTAATTTTATTACTGCCAAAATGCATATAAAATTAAGTAAAACAATTAAATTAACATGTTAAAAAAATGCTTTTGAATTATTATAAAAACGGGAATTATGAAGATTTTGTTTTCTAGTTCGTAAGTCAATACTGGTTTCAGTTGAATATTGTATAAAAGTATTTTGCTTGTAATAGCAAATTTACAGATTTTGATTCGAAGTCGAATTGGCGGATTACACCTGGTAAACTATGACCAAACAGCAGATTTAAGCGTCAAAAATTTATATAAAAAAAATCACGCCAATGCACCATAACACAACAAAAATATTTGTAAAAAAAGTGGGTGGTTCCAAATAATTGTCGGGTCGGGCACTGTACACTATTTAAATAGAATGATTTAATTTTATAATATTTATATACATTAAAGTTTAAGAAAATTAATAATTTTGTACATTTTCAGTTTTGATTAAGAAAAATATCCAGAAAAAAAATCAAATAAAATTTGTACTATCATCAAAATTATTAAATATTTCTCAGTTAGTATCCTTTTTGGATACACTATCAAGGAAGAAAAAAAAAACTAAAATTATCTAAAATCAAATTAAATTTATTCCAAAAGTTTCCACTTAATATCAAACCTTTCATTTTAGATTTACACATTTATGAATATGCATGCATACTCAAATTTACATATTAAAATAATATTTTTAATAATGAATCGAAATTGTTACCAAAGCAGATATTGAACTAATTAGAAATTTATATGAGATTTTCTATAGAATGTTACACATTCAACAATATATATATATATATATATATATAAGCCAGTATCTTCTTTGAAAAAGGATTAATAATTAGTTAAATTTGATTTTCATTCCGTATATGAACTCTCGAAGATAAACTATTTATACAGCTTTGCCTTAGAGGATCTTGAAAATGTTAACTTATATTGATAATTTTTGGCTGAAATTTTTTTTTTCTTTAGAATTTGATTAATTTTATTACTTATGACAGGGGTTTTTGTATAAATTTCTCATTTCGAATAGTCTGCAAGGAGTTGGAAATGCTTCATTAGGAGCATAGAACTTATGAGGTGCGGTAGAAAGATAATATGAGTCCCACCTAGATGTGAAGTAAATATTTGTTTGAGAAGTTGTGTTTTTGTAGAGCACCGATGAGTCATTTAAAAATGTGTTCAGCTTCATGGATCCTCAAATTTGAGGATTATTTCTTATCAAGTGGACAAGTTTTGCTTAGCAGATGAATCTCACTTAAGGAGATATTTAACATAAAAAACTGATTAAAATATGGAACGAGAGAGGATTTTTTGTTAACATCAAAAACTGATGAAAACATTGAACCTATTAAACGGTTACCTCCATCAGCGAATTTTTATCGTTAGAAAAGATGCTTGCGAGTTCCCAGAATAAATTCTTGCGGTTCCCCTTTTTGTCATAAGAAGCAGTGGAAGACGAACCACGCTCAGGGAGGTCTTCAGCGGCAAAAATTGGTGAAACGATGGAATGTGGTAGATATTTTGTGAAGTAAGTGAAGTTGATGGGTACATCCTTGAAAGGCAAAGAAAAAGAGTAGATCAGACGTTACGGACATTTGGACCCTGTTAGACGGCCTCCTCTATCAATGAATTTTGTTATAAAAAGCAGGCCGTTTTTTTTTGTTGCCAAAGAGTTTTTACCAACAAAAAAAAAAAGAATTCTCTTCTTTTATCCTTACAATAAAAAATTTATTTTGTAAACTAAAATTGAAAATTAGAAAGCACTATAATGAATGGCAAAAAAATTTACACAAGATCGATTAGTGACAATATTTCTTTATGGGAAGCCATTCGTCTAGTGGAAAAATGATGGTAACTGGGTAAAAACAAGTTCAAAAATAGAAAAACTGTAGTATTTGCTATATATTTGGTAAATACTTTTACTCCACATGATAATATAGAAGACAAATCGTATACAATCCGTATGAGTCTTCTTCCCAAAAATTTTAAGCCCTTGGAAATTAAATTTACAATTTTCCGCCTTCCCAATAAAAAAAGCTCCTGTTTATGATCTAAAAACAGTTTCTATTCTGAAGCAAATTTCCCGAAAAGCTTAAGTTTTAATTACATACATTTTTAATAGTATCCTGCACACAACCTATTTTCCCTTACTCTGGAAATTTTCTGTCATTAAAATGATTCCTAAACCAAATAAACCCATTAATTCTCATTCAGCCTGCTACCTATCCTTGTTAAGATTTTTGAAAAGCTTCTATTCAAAATGACTCTTTCCTAGTCCTAGTTAATGAACAAATTATTCCTGATCATAAATTTGGCTTCCGATCTGAACACTCCACTGTTGATTAGATTGAATCCTCTCTTAAGAGGAAAAAGTATTGCCCAGGACTATTTTTAGATATCTCTCAAGCTTTTGATCGTATGTAGCATCCTGGACTCCTCTGGAAACTCAAAAGCTTTCTTTCTCTAACAATATACCTTATTATAAATTCATATCTCTGCCATCGACATTTCCAAGTTGCAATTAACTCAGAATACTCGGAAATATATCCTTTTCTAGACGGAGTTCCACAAGACAGTATCCTTGGTCCCATCTTATATAATATTTATACCCTTGATATCTTATCTGATCTTAATACTATTATTGGTATTTATGCAGATGATACGGCCATACTTGCTACTCATACAAATCCTGACATAGCTTCCAACAATTTACAATAACATATCCACAACTTTCAATCCTGGTTTATAAGATGGAGAGTGGGGGTAAATAGACAGAAAAGTCCTTAATAGCAACATCATTCCACAATATGATAAATTATGTTATTTGGGACTTTACCTGGATAAGAGATTAACATACTCGACTAAAAAAAACTTGAAGTTACTAGACGTTACCTATAACTTCTTAGACTACTAGACAAACGCTTAAACCGAACTTCTAATCTACAATACAATTATAAAACCTATTTGGACGTATGAAATTGAACTTTTGGGTTCAACGAAACGTTCCAATTCCTATCGCGCCCAGGCCTTACAATCCAAGTACCTTCGTAAAATTGTTGATGCCTCCTTTTATGTTCGTAATAACGTAATACATCGTGATCCATAAATGTTCCCTTTGTTCAGGACCTGTGCATTTCCCGATATCAAAAATTTCACTCCCGTTTATCCTTTCATCATAATCTATCCACTTGTGTAAGAATTCTCCTGTACTGTCCTCCCCGGAAATACTCATTGGAGACTTCAGAGACAATAGCCTAGAGATTTTCTAGAGCAATCTAACTTCCATTAGTTGGAGAAACGCCCATGGGTGTTTACTCCCACTTCATGATGCACAAGATTGTAAATTAAAATTTTATGTAAATCTGCTTCTTACAATAAAAGTCAAGACCTGAGAATAGATACTAACAAATAAATACTATAAACTCAAGACTATTGCAGACAAGTTCTCTTCTTTTTAGAATATTTTCAACCGTAATGTATATACGAGGTCTGTTCAAAAAGTATCACGAATTTTGAAAGCTCCGCGGCTTGCGTATATTCGATTTTCAATTTTTTTTTATGGCGTTATATTGGTACTCATATCTCTCACTTATGCCGACAAGTTCGGATATTTTAAATGTTCAGTTAATTTTTGACAGCTGCTTCGCTTGCACGTGTTTTGGATTGTCTTCGATTTTTGCCCATTTTTGACCAAAAACAGCATTAAAAAATTTGCTCCAGAGGGTCATAAGGAGCTGTTGAACTCTGTCTGCGAGGACCCAAATTTGCTCCAGAGGGTCATAACTGGTGAAGAATCATAGATTTATGGTTATGACGTGGAAACCAAAGCTTAATCATCCCAATAAAAGTTGCCGTACGAGCCAAGACCGAAAAAAGCGTGCTGGACGGTTCTTTGATTGCAGGGGCGTGGGGCATCATAAGTTCTTGCCACAGGGTAGAACGCTCAATAAGGAATATTACCTGCAAGTAATGCTCAAGTTGCGCGAAGCAATCCGCCAGAAACGTCTGGAGTTGTGGAAGGACTAAAATTGGCTTTTGCACTATGATAACGCCCCTGCTAACGCAAGCAACGATGCGCGAATTTTTGGCCAAAAACAATACGAAAATAATACCGCAGCCATCGTATTGCTTAGATCTGGCCTCCTGTGACTTTTTCTTATTCCCGAAAAAGATTCTTTGATCCATTTTTTGGAATGGGCAAAAATCGAAGACGAGCCAAAACATATGCTAGCAAAGCAGCTGTCAAAAATTAACTGAACATTTTAAATTACGGAACTTGTCGGCATAAGTGAGAGACATGAGTACCAATATAACCACATAAAAAAAATCGAAAATCGAATACACGTAACCCGCAAAGCTTTCAAAATTCGTGATACTTATTGAACAGACCTCGTAAACTAACATAAAACTGAGCATTTTATAATTGTTACTTTGAAACTGAATTAACCTTAATCCACAAAAAAAAAATTGATATTGCGGCTTTTCAATTAGAATAGCTTAAATTTTCCAATTTACTATTAACTTATTAAAGTAAATATAATTAATAATTTATTATTTGAGGTATTTTATGTACAAGACCATACTTCGAACTAAATTGAAAATCAAAACAGTTTTCTGAATTGAGTCTTTAAAATTGCTATAAAAAATAGTTTTGAAACTTGAGCTTTTCGAAAATAATAGCCAACCAATCTGTAAACTATTTTATGTTCAGTATGGCAATTTTAAAGTAAGCCTCCTTTCATCTTAATAGCTGGTACAGCTGCTGCTTTTATTATTGCCAACCATAAAGATTGCACCAAAAAGATTGCATACTCACACAATACACCAGAGGTCTTACTATTTTTATCCTTCTTGAAATGTACTCTATTCTTACAATAGCATATAAAATGAGGAAAGGAAAACCCATAAACGGAACAGTACATTTTCGGTAGTCACATACCGTCTAGAGATTAAGGAATTAATTTCTTATAGTACAGCACTTAATACTTTTGAAGTAAAAATTTTATAAAATTACTTAATAGAGGCGATGGTTTTGTATTTTTATTGTCCGTTGATGTTGTTATCGTTGTTGTTACAGTTTCCGTTTTCGATTGTTGGTGTCCTTGCCATTGAGTCGGGGAGGCGGTGGCAGAAACATGAAAACATCAAAAGTCATGGAGAGCTTTAGCCATTTCAAATTCAAAGGAATTCATACCAGGAGTTGGGGCCCTGTAAAGTCTTTAACCCAGTCCAATCACTCCCATTCTCTCAATTCTTCTATGTTGGTAATGTTGTTCGCATTCGATTTTTATCAGGCCCACAATGAGTTCATCCATGCCTTTACGTACCAAATTTTAATACTAAAATAATAGTATTCGAAAGTGTTCGTAGTAATGTTCCATCATCCTTTTTTTTCTTTGCTCTTGCCCTTTTTTGCATTTTTCTAGTCCCAAGAGTATATACGAGTACTATACTCTCAAGAACATAAAAAAGGAGTTTTCTTTCAAATTTATTTGATATTTTATTTTTTGAGTTTTAATTTTTTTTTTTTTTTGCAAAAAGATAGAAAAGGAAAACAAAGACATGAAAACTTTCTTGTTTAAAACTAAGTATTTTCTTGTGTAAAATTTTATACTTCTAACTATAAAATGGATACTATAATACTTGAACTAACTGAAAATATCTTAAGTGTTATTTTTTTTTTTATAGGAGAATTACTTTATTAACAATTATTAATTTTTGAGATGAAGTATAAAAATTATATAAAATTTGAAATATTATTCAATTGGGAAGACTAGGCTGATCATGACTTTTAATCACTTTCGGGATTTCTCCTTAACTTGGCGATGGAAAAGGTGATCCGCTGACATCTACTTGAAAATTCTGACTATAACATCGAAGTTTCTGATGTACAGAATACTACTCTAGTTAGTCCTCATTTATTATTCGGAATCTTGTTAGCCTCCTACATAAGAATAGACGATTTCAGAGCCGTTTTACCAATGAGATCCTCGAGCTTTATCCCGATTGTGTATAAAATTTAGATCAATTTAGGCTGTGGTCGTCTGGACACTTAATTTGCAAACAATATTTTTTTCTTATCATTAGTTTAATTTTAATTGTTAATCTTTTTTGTCCATTTTTGCAAAAATAATTCTAAGAAAACAGGTACTTATTTTAGGTATACTTTAAAAAAAATTATAATTGTGAAAATTTCGATCATCTTTTATATTGTATATATTTTTTTATTGCAGATACTATCGTCCTGGAGTATACAAGATATTGTAGAAACGTAATGAGATTGGCTACACTCAAAGCGATCTCCTATAACTCCAGTACGAGTTTCAACTGCATCCTCTAACTCTAAATGTCGAACAGATATGGGCTTTCCGATTAACATTGAAGCCCATGGAAAGCAGACACGGTTTGTGTATATTTTTTTTTAATTAGATGGAGAAAAGTGATTTTTTTTTGTGTTCATAAAACACTGTTTTTTTTAAAGGAAAACTAAAATCTTAAATCAAAACCATTGGTTTATATGCATTGTGGAGACTTTTCAGTAAAGTTCGTTGTGATCGAACAAGCACAAGTGACACTGAGCACCCAAAATATCCAATTGATATTAGCACCAAATAAATTATTAATAAAATCCATTATATCATTTTAAAAGATCGTTTGTATCGTCCGTTAAGTTCACGTCTTTTAGTTTTCGTATGAAGGTTCCAGGTTAACCGTTTATCGAATATAAGTCCAAGGTACGAGGGTCGTTCAATAAGTCCTTAGAAAAAGATGGAAAAAACTGTTTTTCAACATAATCTCCTTCTAGCTCTATACACTTTCCCAACCGTTTTTCCAAAATTTTTATCCCGTCCAAAAAATAGGATTTCGGAAGCTCTGCAAAATACTCATCCGTTTGAGCAATGACGTCCTCGTTGGAAGTGAACCGTCGTCCGCCAACTCATTTCTTCAGATTGGGGAAATAGAAAATAGTCCATTCTCAATTCCACAATTTTGGCCATGGAAACAGCGCAGGTGTGCACACGCGCATTGTCCTGATGCAAGAGGATTTTTTTCTTTTTCAGATGGGGGCGTTTCTCTTTGATTTCTTCGCTCAACCGTTGCGATAACGACGCGTAATACGCTCTTGTTATTGTTTTTCCTTTTTCCAAGTAGTTGATAAAAATGATGCCCTGCGAATCCCAAAAGACCGTGGCCATCACCTTGCCGGCCGATGGCACAGTTTTTGCCTTCTTGAAAATCCACTGTGATGTCTGTCTCTTCGTTTCTGGAGTGTAGTAGTGTATCCAGGTTTCGTCCACAGTGACATATCGACGAAGGAATTCGGCAGGATTGCGATGAAAGAGTGCCAACATACGTGTAGCCTCAGAGTCCACTAAACGATTGCGCTTATTCTCCTCTGAGAGCAAACGCGGCACCCATCTGGCCGAAATTTTTTCCACTGACAATTTTTCATGAAAAATTGAAGCGACTGTACCTTGTGATATGCCCGTGACCTCAACTAATTCGCGCACTTTAATTCGCCGATCGTTCAAAATCAGATCGTGGATTTTGTCGATGAATTCAGGAGTAGACACCTCAACTGGGCGTCCTGAACGATGTTCATCTTTGTGTGGATGAACGGCCACGTTTTAATTCATTCACCCACTTGTAAACCGTCGCAAACACAGGTGCAGATGTGCCATGAACTGCATCCAACTCGGCTTTGATTTCTTTCGGGCTTAAGCCTTTCAAATGGAGATGTTTGATGACAGCCCTAAACTCGCTTTTTTTCATTGTTTTGCACAAATAAATGTCGTTAAATTTAATCGACGATAGAAATTGACCTACGCTATGGATAGAGCTGAAATTTTGACAGCTTTCCTGTCGACAGCTTTCCTCTCGGATTTTCTAAGGACTTATTGAACGACCCTCGTAACGTATGCTATTTTTGGTTATGGTTCAGGATGGCTGTATCGTCAGCATATGTTGCGGTTAGGATGTTGTTGTGGCAAGGAATGTCATGGGTATAAATGTTATAAACGATAGGACCTAGGATACTTCCTTGAGGGACACCGGCGGAAATTGGATAAATGTCTGAGTACTCAATATTTTCAGCTACCTGAAAATATCGGTCTTAGAGATAAGATTTAAGGATGTGGAAATAACCCGAGGGTAGGATTCGCTGCAACTTCCAAAGTAATCCAGGGTGCCATACACGGTCGAAAGCATGCGAAATGTCAAGAAACACGCCTGGGCAGTATTCCTTTCGCTCTAGCGAACACGCTATGTAGTCGACTACGCGATGACAATGCTGGATAGTGGAATGCTCAGGTCGAAATCCAAACTGATGCTGAGGAATGACACCCTCGGTTTCAAAAATGGGATAAAGGCGTTTTAGGATTAATTTTTCTAGGATTTTTGATAACATGGGAAGGAGGCTTATAGGTCTATATGAGGTAGGAAGGTTTTTGGGCTTATTGGGTTTTGGGATCATCTTAATTATGGAAAACTTCCACAGGGAAGGAAAATATGATGTGCGGAGGATACTATTATAAATATAGGTTATAAGGACGAGGGTTTTTTTGGAAATTTGTTTCAGGATTTCTGAAGTTATTAGGTCATATCCTGGGGCTTTTTTATTGGAAAGGTGTTCTATTGTGAATTTAACTTCTGAAGGAGTGAAAAACTTAGGAGGTGGACTTATGGGCAACTGAGTTGATATTTGTCGGAATATTTGTTCGTCATGCAGAATGTCTTGGACATCTTCGTGAGGTTTAAAGATGTTTTCTAAGTGTTTGCCGAAGATGTCGGCTTTCTGTTTATCCGTTTTTGCCCAGGTTCCGTCGGTATTCCGGAGCGGGTGTTCGTCGGGTAGCTGTCCAGAGTGACTTATTAATTGTTAGTGATTCTGTGTATTCAGTAAATCGTTCGTTATTATAATTAATTATTTCTTGTTTCAGTTCTCGTTGTAGTTGGTTCAGTTTTTTCTTCTCATTTGGCATTCTTGAACGTTGCCACTGGGCCCTGGCTCGACGTTTCTCGCTTATCAAGCTGCGAATTTTTTGCGGAAGATTATAGTCATGTTCTCGTATGATTGGTTTGTTATGAGTTATGTGGGCGTTAGTGATTGAGTTCTGTATGTGAACAGTCAAGTCGTTTACGGCATTATCTATTTCTTGTACGTTCTTAAGGCTTCGTTGTAAATGAATCTGTTGATCTAAATTCTGTCTAAAAATGTCCTAATCAACTTTCCCATTTAAAAGTTTGGCAGGATAGGATTTTAAGGAAGGCGAAGTGTCTAGGAGAACAGGAGAATGGTCGGAATTCAGGTCAAGGAGTGTATCTATGGAAGTATTAATTGAATGTATGGGTGTGGTTATGAAATAGTCTAGAATATCGGGAAGGTTTCTGGCACTGGTCAACCAATATGTGGGCGTGAGAGGAGATAGAACCTCAAGAGTGGTTTGGGAGAGGAGTTCTTGGAGAATCTTTCCTCGGGGATTCGAAACACGGCAACCCCATTTAGGGTGCTTGGCATTACAATCTCCTTCCGCGATGAAGGATTTTCCAATTGATTTGAGGAAGGAATCAAATTGTATAGGAGTTAATTTTTTATTTGGAGGACAATAAAGGATTTACATTGAAGGGTAATAGCTATTGCCTGAAGGGATTCGGTGGCAGTTTGTGAGTGGAAGGAATGATTTAAGGAATTTCTAATAAGGATGGCAGTTCCACCGTGTGCTGTGTTATCTGGATGGTCAGTTCTGTATGTTTTATAATCACGTATAGCAAAAAACGACCTTGACGTAAAGTGAGTTTCTGTAATCATTATTGGACAAAGTATTTCCAACTAAAAAAAAAAAAGATTTTCTCGAAAAATGGATACATTTTTTTTTGAATAAATTCAGTTCTTTTGATTATTTATCACTAACTTATCATACTGCACTTATATCTTTTAAGTATAAAATAGATCATTTTAAACTTATTATTTATATTACAGAGTTTATAAATAATAAAATACCCAATGTTTAAGAAAAAAATACTCCCTCTTAAAATGTTCTAATAAGTTTTAAAAAAAAAACTCAATAAAAGAATGATGGCAAATATAAATGTAAGCAATTTAAAAAAGCGAATATCAAATTTGTATAAAGTTTAATGTAAATTTTCTATAGATTCTTATAGGAAATTCACTTTCCTGTTACAATTTTATCAGGACACGACTATGACATCAAGTAAATCGTAATCAAAGGCACACTTCATATCACATATAGTCATTCAAATCTGATTCGCCTAAACACGATTTACTACCACCATTCACTATGACATACACTTCGAGTTGATTTACTTTATCTTAAATTATTCTATTGGATCAAAAGTTATACAAATTTACCACTTTATAACCTGAAGCCCAAATTGAGTGCATTCAAAACGATTCATAAGTCCATCCAATTCGTATACAATTCATATTAAATATTCTCTATCATGCTTACATATTTCTTACACTTCATAAATTGTGTATCGTTTAAGTATTTATTTCCACATATTTACTTAGTCATTGGTAAGTTCACTTTAAATTATTCTATTTTATATTCTTGGTATTGTGATTCTACTTGTATTTAAGCATTTTCTGCATAGTCTAAATTTTCTCACAACAATTACCCCTTTCTGTACTTGAATCCTTTGCCAAATATCTTTTAACTTATATAAACCTGCATTCGTTCATATACTATACACATAGTATGATAGTAATTCTTCTTAGTATCGTCGATGAATATAGATTTAAGAAGGAATCTACTAACTTAAGGGGTATTTGTTGTTAGAGTGAATTTTGAATAAAGTTTTCACATTTCTTGTTTTGTTTGCTGAATGAAAAGTATTGTGTTTTCGGATTACAACCACCCTTTTATGGCACTTGTACTTCACATTGTATTTCATTTACTCTACCTTAATATTATATTTATTATAGATTTATCTGCATTCTTTCATATAAATAATGTAACTATTGTTAATAAAACGATCAAGTCACTTCTAAAGGAAAAAAGAAAACGTTTAAAAGTTTTTACCAATTTTCAAAATGACCGCAACCTTATTTTGTATAGGAAAGCTAATGCGGAATTAAAAAGAGAAATACGCAAATCAAAAAAAAATAGTTGGGAGAACTTTGCTTCCAACATCAACCCTCAAACACCAATCAAGGCCTGTTGGACTTCAATTAATAGGCTACAAGGAAAGCAATGTAAGCATCATTTGCGTACCTTAAAGTCTGATTCGGGGATTCTCTCCCAATCTTCAGAAATACCCAATGAACTAGGCAAAATTTGGTCCAGCTATAGTGCTGACAGTAATTTCAACGAATCCTTTTGCAATGATAAAAGACAGTTCCTTTAAGATTTAGATTCTTTTCTCCCCCACAGAGATAAATACAAAATTGATGTTCCTTTTACGCTTCAGGAACTTTTCACCAGCTTATCATGTCTGAAAGGATCTACTCCTGGTTTCGATCGCATCACTTACTCTATGATCAAACACTGTCCGACTTCCTTCCATATAAGATTATTGAATTTATACAATTCCATCTTAAATTATGGTATTTTCTCGCACGACTGGAAACTAGCTGTGCTTTTTCCGCTTTCCAAAGGCAAAGAGGACCAAAGCGACCCTGGTAACTATCGTCCAATATCGAGTAAATTATTAGAAAAAATGATTGCAAAAAGATTATCTTGGCTTTTAGAATCTAATCTATCTCCGAATATACACAGTTATCGCCCTCTTAGAGGAACTCAATCCCTTTTAGTCAACCTAACACATTATTTCAGCAAAAGCATTTCGACCAGGAAGCATGCGCACATTCTTTCTGTGGATTTGGAAAAGGCGTTTGACCGGGTTGGTTCTCACCTGGTCCTAAGTCAACTGCGTGACTGGGGTGTTGGGCCCCGTATCCTGCACCTTTTAAGCTCTTTTTTGACAAATCGTAGCGTCAGAGTTCGAGTCAATGGTTTTTTATCCCAAGTATATAACAGTCAAAATGGACTACCTCAAGGCTCCCCTTTGTCAGTGCCACTGTTTAACGCCTATATACATTCCCTATCAATTTCCTTAGCTAATACTCAGAACCTTCGTCATTTGATCTATGCCGACAACATCATCCTGTTTTCCTCCTCATTGCTAAACACCCCCCTAAATCAAGCTCTGGGAGATGGTTTGCATCAACTGTCCATGTGGATGAACCAAACTGACGCATTTATTAATCCTGGAAAATGTGAGGCTATCCATATTTGTCGGAAACGATATTGCGAACCTCCAAGGATTGCATTTGGTGCACACCTTATTGAGAATAAGCGAGAGCTGAAAATTTTGGGACTAGCCTTTACCAGTAAATTACAATGGAAAACACATCTAAATGATATAGCCTTCAAAATTAGTCAAATAAGCAATATGCTTAAATTCCTTTGTGGTTTAAAAATGGGTGCACATCGTACCACAATTTCGTACATTGCTAAAAATCTTGTTTATGGTACAATCGACTTTCTTATCCCAATTTACGGCTTCAGTCCTGGTAACTCTAAAATCGACACTGTTCTTAACAATATCATCCGTACAGTCACGGGTGCTTTTCGCACTTCTCCGGTAGAAAGTCGGGATTTTTTAATTTGGAAACACGCAGAAATTTTTTGTCACTTCGTCTCATTGCGAAAGGTCTCTCTTTCCGCTATCATCCGCTGCATAAGTTAATAATTAATTTGCTGAATTTAAAGCGCATACCGCGATTTAAATCCGGTCTTTTGGAAAGCTGCAACTTGTACAAAAAATGTAAGATGCCCATTCCTTGCAAAGTTAAAAATTCTCCCATTCCGCGATACTGGCTATTAGATCCTACAACGTGTGATACTCTCCTTAGTACGCATAAAAAGCTTTCAACGTCCACTCCACTTTTTGTCCACGAACACAACAAATTTCTGGCAACACACGTTGAAGCCGAACACTTTTACACAGACGGATCAAAAAGTGTTCATGGCGTTTCTGCCGTAGTTGTTTCACAAAATTCGCAAACTCTCTTTTGCACAAATCTCCCAACCTATTTATCTATTTTCTGTGCGGAAGCCTTTTCCATTCTTTCCGCCCTAAACATAACAGCTAATATTTCTGCTCAGTGTTTCATCCATACGGACAGTCTTTCGGTTTTAAAAGCAACGCTTAACCCTTCCAACACAGATCCAATTATTCTGAAAATTAAATCTGGTCTCATAAATCAAAAAAGTAGGACCACACTTCGTTGGATTCCCTCTCACAGTCATATTTTAGGAAATACTCAAGCCGATGAGTTAGCCAAAATGTGCCATAACATGCCTCTTATCTGTCATCACCCTCCAAGCTACTCATCCATTTTAAATTTAATAAAATATTGCCAAGCTTTGGACTTAAATAATATTTGGAAATCTTCAAACTCTTTTCTTAGAAAGGTATGTCTTTCAACCCAAACCCCCAAGTACAACTCAGAGCTATGAAGGTCGCATTGCGTGGCGCTAACCAGGGCACGTATTGGTCATTCTAAACTAACAAAAGATCACTTGCTATCAAAACGTCCACCACCTAATTGTAAGTTCTGTGGAGAAATTCTCAATTCGGAACACTTTCTTTTTAATTGTAGGCATACGAAAGTATTTCTACAGTTAAATGGTATAGAAAACTTACCTGCTCTACTTTCACCCCAACAAAATCCGAATGGACCTTTTTTCCTGTTACTAAATCATCTAGACTATAGAAACCAATTGTAATGCTTTTCTCTTTTTTTCCGTTTTTTTCTTTTTCTTTCTTAAATAAATTTTTAGAAATCAGCAAAATTGTAAATTTTTCATTTTAAACTAAATAATGTTCATATACAAAAAAAAAAAAAAATAAACAAATTTTGATAAAATTAATAAGCGCCTTATGGCCCAAGCAGCCGCATGCGCCAACACCAGACTGCCCAGATTTATTCTGGGCAAATCTGTTTTTATAAATAAATAAATAATAATGTAACTATTGTTATGACGAAGACAAGATCCTTTTTTTTTCGTTCATATTTTTACTGTAATTAAATTTTATTCAATATAAATTTAACATTTGTTGTTTGCATTACTCTTAAATATGCTTTTGTATTTTTAGAAGTGTTATAATCTAAATTGTACTCTATTAAAAATTGTCTACGAAATTCCTTTATAACTTTTCCAAATTTGAAAATACATAAATGCACATATGTAAAAATATTATTACTGGAAAAATTATTGTACTAAACTAAAAAACGATGACCTATTTTAAACTTTTCAAATAAATTCAATTATCAATAAGATGTTATATGTAAATTTTTCTAAGGTATAGCAGAAATGTTATGAGACTGTCCTGACTGAGAGCGATCTGGTAACATAGCTCCCGAATATGTAACTTGTTTGTTAATCCCTCCTAGAACTCTGGTACGAGTTTAAACCACATTCTCTAACTACCCAACTATTGGTAATTTTTTGGGGTTATTCTTATGGGTTATGAAAAATTGTAACAGCGATATTTGGTGTTAAGCTTACGAAAATTTGAAAAGAACCTAAAGAGAGCTTGATATAAAAAGCATTTTTGGTACTCCGAGAAGCACTGAAAGACGAAACTGTCACGGAAATGCTTTCACTATTTAAAACTAATGAAACTACCGAACAGGTGAGGACTTTTTGATTAATATAGAAGCTCCATGAAAAGCTCAAAAATAGGGATTCTTTACGTCAGATCAGAAATTGCAGATCCTTCGAGTAAAGTTTCAATAACGCCTCCTTTCAATCAACGATTTTTTTACCAGAAATTGGAAAACATACTGTTCACCAGATCAACAAACCACCCCCCACCCTCTCCCACCGATATTATTTTGATTATAGCCCGTGTAACTGTTTTTGTTTCTCCTAGATTAAAAAAATACTTAAAAGGCATTTATTTATTCTGGTTGCTCCCTAGCCCTCCTATTTACCTGATCATGTATATTTTTTGTCCCTTGATATCAAAAAATTACTTGAAAAATGAGTGTAATCTAGGATCTAACAGCGATTACAGTTGCAACCTTCCAACACAAGAGTGGAAATAATGCTTCTCTCGCTATACGAGGGTCATTCAACATGTACTTAGCCTCACCGCCCGATGGAACTGCTGTCACAAAAGAAATTTACCATCGTGCAGTACATTTTTTTAGTAGGCTACTGTCAAAGTTTCAGTAGATTCCCTTTATTAGTTTTGTTTTGAGAGCCTTTGAAAGCGAGCGTGTCGCTCGGTTGCACAAAAATGGAAAAAGAACAATATCGTTCGGTGATTAGATTCTTGTTTTTGGAAGGGAAAACGCGCAGCGAAATCAAAGATCGCTTGGATGCTGTGTATGGTGACTCTTCTCCTTCGATGGCGACCGTCAAGAATTGCTTCAACGAGTTTGTTCGTGGCCGCACGTCGGTTGTTGATGAGCCACGCCCAGATGCCCCGAAAACGGCTGCTACGTAGGAAAACGTTAAAAAAGTCCACGATCTCGTGTTGGCAGACCGTCGACTGAAGGTTCACGAGATAGCTGAGACTGTGGGCATCGTAGTAGGAATGGGGCATCATATTCTACACGAAGAACTGGGCATGAGAAAGCTGTCGGCGCGATGGCTGCCGCGTTTGCTCACACCGGAAAACAAGCGCAACCGTGAGACCACATCGGCAACGTGTTTGGCGCTGTTTTAGCGCAATCTAGCGGAGTTCTTGCGTCGTTTCGTGACCGTCGACGAAACATGGATTCACTGGTACACACCAGAGACCAAGGAACAGTCGAAACAGTGGACTTAACCCAGCGAACGTGCTCCGAAGAAGGCGAAGACTGTTCGATCGGCCGGAAAGGTGATGGCCACCGTTTTCTGGGATTCACAAGGTGTGATCCACATCGATTACCTCGAGAAGGGTAAAACAATCACGGGGCGCTACTATGCTGACTTATTGGGCCGATTTGACGTCGAATTGAAGAAAAAGCGGCCCCGCTTTGCGAAGAAAAAAGTGCTGTTCCACCACGACAACGCGCCGGCTCACACCTCCGCCGTCGCCATGGCCAAATTGGTCGAATTGCGCTACGAATTGCTACCCCATCCACCGTACTCTCCAGCTTTGGCCCCCTGTGACTACTTTTTGTTTCCAAACTTGAAAAAATCACTCGCCGGGAATAGATTTGGGTCGAATGAGGAGGTCATCGTCGCCACGGAGGCCTATTTTGCTTCCCTCGAGAAAATGTATTTTTAGGACGGGTTAAAAAAGTTAGAGCATCGCTGAGCCAAGTGTATCGAGTTTGAAGGAGATTATGTGGAAAAATAAATTGTCACATTTCCAAAATTTTCGTTTTTCTTTTGTAGGCTAAGTACTTGTTGAATGACCCTCGTATAGCTACTAAAAAGTGCATAATATTGTTAAAAAAAAAAAAATAGAATTTGGAAATATCATATTTAAAAAGCGTAGTAGGAAAAAAAAACATTTAAAAAAAAAAGAATTTAAAAATCAAATTAATAATTCAAATATTATCTACTAATTATTTTGTTGCATGTAACATAGATTTAATGCGAAATTTGAACCTTAAACTTTTCTTTTATATACAAAAACATTTGTAGAACCTCAGAAAAAACTTTCGGCCATTTCAATTAATAACTCATGAATAAAATGTCAAACGTTACAATAATTATTGTCAAATATTCTAATTTATAATGACTCTTAAGATTCAGCAATTCAGTATCAATGAAATTCCAGGAACAATTTATACAGAATTCTTAAGTATGCAAGAATAAACAAAGAAAAATTTATTACAAGAATATTTTTTTAAGTCATATTTTTCTTGTTATTTTTATAATTAGACCATATTTTAGCTTACAACCTTAACTGATATTTGCCTAATAGAGCGAAAAAATGTCCTGTTTGATGTGAATAAGCACAACATCAACAAAAAAAATCAAATTCTCATTAAGTAGACAGTAAATACCAGGGGTATAAGCTTAAATCAGCTGTTTGGTCATAGATGGCGTGAGTGAGCGTATTAAGCTACCATGGGCATGCTATACTTTTTTTTATGAGTTTGACATCTGTCAACATTAATCAGTGCACATTGTCAGCAATTTCGTACAACAATATACATTTTTCCTTTGGTAATCATGTCTAGTTTTGTGCCAGAAAAAGAGCTTTTCTGTTTCAATTTGAAGAAATCGGCTGCCGAATCGCATCGAATGCTTATGGAGGCCTATGGTAAGAGTGCTTTATCGGAAACAACATGCCGAAATTGGTTTCGTCGGTTCAAAGACGGCAATTTTGACTTGAGGGCCATTAATTACAAGCTCTTTTGGATGAAGACGATACCCAATTGCGAAAAACGCTCGCCAAGCAATTGGATGTTACTCAATCATCCATTTTCATTCGTCTGGGTACATGGGGAAGATTGAAAAGAAGGGAAAATGTGTGCCGCATGAATTTAACGATAGGCAGATGGAGGGACGCCAAAACACATGCGAAATCTTGCTCGGCAGACAAAAAAGAAAGACGTTCCTGCATCAGATCATGACAGGCGATGACAAGTGGATAAATTTCAAGAATTCTAAACGCAAGAAATCGTGGGTTGATCCCGGCATCTTTCCCAAGACCAAATCGCTTCGGACGGAAGACGATGGTGTGGATTTGGTGGGATCAGGAGGGTATCGTCTACTATGAGATGTTGAAAACTGGTGAAACTGTCAAAGCCCACCACTACCACCAACAACTGATCAAATTTTACCGTGCTCTGCGTGAAAAAAGGACGGATTATCAACAAAGACATGAGAAACTGATTTTCATCCTCGACAACGCACCATCGCACACGTCAAAAATGGTCCGAAACTACTTGGAGACACTCAACTGGGAGGTGCTACCCCACCCCACTTATTCAACAGACCTGGCCCCTTCCGACTACCACCTGTTTTCGTCGAAGGGCCACGCACTCTCTGAGCACCACTTCGATTCTTACGAAGACGTCCGAAAATGGATGTCAATAATTATTTTGCTTATAAATAAAATTATCACAGCGCCTCTTTGAGATTTTGTCCGAACTAGACAAAATGATCGTTTATATCGCATTTGACTTTATAATATAGTGTGTCGCAAAATTAATTATTTATAAAATTAATATTTAAGCGATGGAATTATTGTTTTATTTTTTTATTTTTTGTTAAATATAGTATATTATTGGATAAAGTTTTTGGTTAAATTATGAAATATACTATATTGCAAGTGGTGGCCATTTTCTGCTTCGAACATTCGTGGTCTTTCTAAAACATTTTTTATAACTTTTTGCAAAATTTCAGGTTTCATGGCCTCGAATATTGGGAATAGTTGAAAAAATATTTAAAAATTTCAAAATAAATATTTTAAAAAAAAATATTATTACAAAAAATAGTCAAAAGAATATGGAGCCCAATTAAAACGCTTATCCGCCAAAGATATTATTTAACAGAGCCATTGAGTTCATTGCTGTATACTTTGTAGCTCCTTGGAACCACAGGGTTGGATGGTAGTCCACAGTTGGCTACAAAAAATAGTCTAACATCGTCCTATATTGAGCATTATTGATGGAAACTGCGAAACCGTTTTCGGATGATACACGACACAAAACATTACTTACTCCTCACCGGATGTACTTATTGCTGATGAACTGTCGTTGGTTTTGCCGTAGCCCATATACTGAATTGTCAATAAAATCTGGATTTTGCTCTAATTTTTGCTAAAATAACTGGAATAATCAGCCGTTGCTGGTAGCCTGTCAGATTTAATTCTTGAACAAGCTGAATTCTCTGCAGCGACCTTCACCAAAATTCTCTGCAGCGACCTTTGTGACAGCCCAAATTGTACCGAACGTTCGAAAGTGCACGCCGTTCGCCATCTTGCTTTACCAGGAAGGTTCGTTACAGTCCCTTGTGGTCACCCATATCACGGGTAAGGGTCTCTGGATTGCTGGTGGGAGATACTGGTAATTATCTCTGCCGCTTTACTGCTATACAACAGAGGATTTAATTATATTTTTTCACAGCCAACTTCATACTTAAGCCGCATAATCATATGTATTTTGACAGCTGAAATAGCAAGGCTTGCTTGTGAAAAAATTCAATTGATTCTGCACAGTAGTTTTTGGTTGATAGCCTTTTAAATATGGAATGTGAAAAACAGCATTTTTGGGTTATTTTACTTTTTTACTATAGAAAAGATAAAAATGCTGTTCAACCAAGAAAAAAAATTATTCGTTTTGTTTAGAGAAGATGTGTTAAGTGAGCGCCAGTACCAAAACTATTATAGTTTGCAAAATTTCGATCCGGCAATTTTGATCCGAAGATGTACCACACGTTCTGGAAGGTCAGTTGAAGGTGATGAAGACACAATGAAGGTATTAATGGATGCAAACCGGCAACTAACAACTCGTAAGATCGCTGTGAGATTAAATTTATCAAATTCGACCGTTCATGATCATTTGAAACGGCTAGGATTACTCTCAAAGCTCGACATATGAGTTCCTCATTTTTTACGGGAAAAAATTGTACCGTCGCATTGACGTTTGTGATTTGATTCTCAAACGCCAAGAAAATGATCCATTTTTGAAGCGTATCATCACTGGAGATGAGAAATGGATTGTCTACAATAATGTTAAGCGCAAAAGACTATCTGTTTGGTGAGATTTCAATAGAATCATTTATTTTGAGATTCTACCGAGCAATACAACGATCAATTCTGAAGTGTACTGTCATCAGTTGGATAACTTGAATGATTCACTTAAAGAAAAAAAGGTCAACAGGATAATACGAAACCACATACAAGTTTGACGACTTGGCAAAAGCTTTTAGAGCTTGGATGGGATTTACTGCCACCATACTCTTCAGACCTAGCACCTTCCGATTAACATGTGTTCCGGTGTCTATAAAATTTTTTAGACAGTAAAATGTTTAATTCAAATGAGAAGGTCAAAAATCATGTGGATCAGTTTTTTACCAGCAAAGAACAAAAATTTTATGAGCATGGAATCATGCTACTGCCAGAAAGATGGCAAAAAGTATTGGATCAGACTGGATAATATTTAATTGAATAAAATATTAATTCACTATAAGAAAATCGTCTTTCATTTTTATAAAAAAGACACCAAATTATTTTCCGAACAACCCAATAGAGCTTATGTTAGATTCCTTTTGTAAAAACACTTTCAACCAATGAGAATTAATACTATTTTTAGTAAATAAGATGAAAAAATTATTAGCAAAATACACTAATTAAATGTTTCTGCTTAGAAAGGACTTCACACTATGTCCTGAAATGGTACGATAATCGGAAGTTCGGCCTATGCATGCCGAATCAAAGAACTTCAGACGTCCTGGCTTCGTGCTGCAGATTTCCATTTTGACTTTCCGCGCAGGATCATCTTCATTTATACAGATTAAATACCCAGCAGCTTATTGAGCTTAATTTTATCCACAACCGAGTGGTCGCGATAACACTTGAGTATCTCTTCGTTAAATACACTCTGAAATCGTCCATCCTCATATAAGTGGCCGACAATTCTTCACAAAGTCCTCCTCTCGAACGCAATGGTTTTTTCGGAGAATCCAAATTTCCGAAGAATGCATGAGGACTGGCAAGACTAGTGTCCTGTAGTGCGGAAGCTTCAATATTATTGACAGAATATTCGAGATTTCAATAACAGTGGAAGCTTCGATGATATTGTCAGAATTTTTGAAAGAGGAATGTGATTTAATTTTATCGAAGCTTTCATTTTTTTTAACTGTATAGAATATGTGCTAATTGGTCTTTGGCCAACGTTTTGCCATCGTTAATGTGCAGCCCCAGATTATTCGTCCCCCACTCAATCTTGTTGAAGGCCTCTCGTACAACTCTTTATGGTGACCACATAATGTTGATATCGTCGGTATATACTAAAATCTAGCCAAACTTAATTAGAATGGTTTCCCTTTATTCCTAAGTCAAAAATGGCACTTGTCAGAGCCTGGTTAAAGAGAATGCACCAAAGTGTATCTCCTTGCTGTTTTTTTTCTGGGAATGCCGAGAGAATATCGGATGTGTTGTTGATTTGCATAGAGTGAAGCTTCTCTGATATGGGCCAATAATACTTTGGTCGAATTGGGCTATCTTGCCTAGTAAGGTAATGGAAAATATCTTTTACAAAGTGTGCCCAAAAAATAACCGAACTTATTTTTAAATCATACAGTGTGTCGCCTCCGTACTCAACCATTGGATGACTTGTAGTTGTGGAGTCGACGGATCGCTTTTGTCATTTTCATATATTCTAAAAACTGAGAGCATTTCGAAAAAAATATGAAATTTATTTTGATTTATAAAAATTATCGGAAACTGTGCATATTTTTAATGTAATTGCATAAAAGTTTTGGCGTCAACTTAACACCGATTGTTGAGATTTTTATTTTAGGGAAGCAACTTCGACGGTACTTTTTTTTTGGTAAAGAAAAGTAAAGGTTTTAAATTGATTTCAAAGGAAAACAAATCGAATACAGCAGAAATATCTAAAAAGTCGTTTTCTTTAAAATAAGAGTAATTTTTGTTATTCCTCAAAACGACTCCTTCAATTACATTTGCATTTCTTGAAATTATCGACTCGCTAATATTTCCTGCAATAAATCAAATTTGCTATGGGCTGTGTGGTGTCGTCTTATTGAAACTACATATTTGGTTAATGAATATCTTACAGTTCACGGTACAAAAAGTTCATTATCGCAGATTGGTACCGCTCAACATTGATAAAATGAGGCAACTCATACCTAACTTTTTTTTTAAAAAAACCGATGATACCTTGTGGATTAGGTTCAGCCCAGTTACGAAAATTTTATTTATTCATTGATCCAAGAAGATGAAAATGCATTTTTTTCTGGAAGATGATTTTCTTGGAATAATCAGCATCATTTTCATATTGTTCTAGAACAAAATCAGCAAATTGATAACGTTTGCGATGGTCCAATGGCTTTAATTCTTGTTTGTTAAGAATTTTGTAAGAATGTTAGCGCAAATCGAACCGTATAATACGGGATGTTACTGTGGCAGACACCTTCAAATTTGGGTCTTCATCAACACTTGCCTGATCATCAGCAATATTCTTGCTGGCACGCGAATATTGTGTAAAGAACGTTTGCGTTCAAAACTTTTCACTTTGAAGAAGTGCTCGATAAGTTGCAATAAATTGGAAGAAGTGCTCGATAAGTTGCAATAAAAAAACGATTACTTTGATGAAAAAATTTGCTAATTTCCGAATGTTGTTGAGGCGTATTTATTTTCATGAATAATTTTCTACAACTGACATTGACAAAAGATACATAAAAAGTACTGGTTTACAAAAATAGTGATGGTGCAAAAATAAAAGACTTTTTTTTAAAGTTCTTTAAACATTTCTAAATTATAAATTAAAAAAACACAAATTTCTAATATTTTCACTTAAAAAGATTTTCCCTAACTACAATAAAATATTTTATCATTTAACAAGAATATTTATTTAAGGGAGGAAACATCCCTAAGAAACGAACCGAAGTCAAATTATGTCAAAAGATGCCATATTCAGCTTATATTTTAGAAAATTCCTGACGATTTGTTATTATGCGTTGCGCACACCAAAAGTATTAATATTGATGATGTGATTCACTGTAATTAATTATACAACATAATGTTCAAATCAAATCGAATAATTTATAGGAATATGTATTGTAGCTAAATGGAAAATCGGGCAGAGACTTTTGAAAATGTTTGCTGCACACTCCAAAATATTGTAGCATACCAAAAGCAGACTCGAAAGCGTAAAGAGATGATGGCTGCGACGTGTCGGAATGTATTCGTCGGGATTTGAGATGGCTTCGAGATAGAGTGCTTGGGGTTGGATGCTTAATGATGAGATTCTGTGATATTAACCACCACCAAACACCCAAACGAAATGTGCGAATGGGGTGGACTTACGTGTACCTGGTATGAATGATGTTTTTGCGGTCTCAGCATGTTAATAAATATTATTAATTGATATGTGCTCGCATGTTTTGGTTTATGATTAGATAAAATTATGTATGGGCTGATTCTTAGCTGCTCATATTGTGGAACACCACAGAGACACCTTCGAATCGAAGACGCCACCACCATTCACGCACTGGCATAAATTCTTTGCTACCGTCGATCGATTTGTGTGCTCGGACGATTAGGAAAATGTCAAAAATTTCACCACCAAAGTGTGCATTGGATTAAGATTTTCTAATTATTGTTTAGAAATTGATTAAACTTTATCTATAAACACAAGTTCATATAGTTTGGACAACGATTGTATATCTCCTATACAAATAGTATGCTTAGTACGATGTGGAAGGGTTAGCAGTCAAACTGGCATCACGAATAGATACTTTGAACGCACCCTGGATTCATGCCGATAAATCAATACAAGACGACATCTACGTGCCGTAATCCTCTTTTAATATCCTTTCGGATGAGCAACTGTTCTAGATGAAATTATTCGCTTAAAATTAACACTAATCGTTCGACAGTGATTAATTGTACATTCCACCAGGATCTGCTCTAATTGTACCGATACTGCCAGCTATCTATCGTTCACTAAGGCAATCACATTATTATATAATCTTTATTTGAATAAAAAATATCTATTTTTTGCTTCTCTTTTTTTTGTGAATAAGATTTTTTTTTACATTAAATTCTATGTCAACAGAATTGCTTGTACTGTCCATTTGTGCAATAATCCTTTAAGCTTTAGTGATGGCAGTTCTGAAACTTTGTATTCGTATGAATTTACAAGGACAAATTCGAATCAATACAATCATTAATAATTAATTGTTTTACTCATATAAATGAATTCATGTCCATAGATATTATTAAGCTGTTCATGTTATTTATTATTTATTTATGCTAGAATATATCTAATTAGTATTCCACTTTGATATTAAGATACGTGCACCTGCGATTGTCTATGCAGACATAATCTTTTTCCAAGGACTTACAATAAGGAAATCTGTTCAAATATCTTTGAGAAAATTCTTTTTTTTTTTGAATATTTTTAGTTCCCTTAAAAACTACATGTACAAAAGAGTCAAGATTTCTTTCATTACCGCTAAAAATGGCCGCAATTTTTATAATAGCTTTTGAATATTTTTATTCCAATTAGTTTAAATTAGTTTATTTATTGTATCTCAGAAGCTTTTGAAGTATTTGATATTTGTTAATTCCAATATTTTTAATGGTAAAATCCACATAAACTGAATTAAATTCATTTTATTTTATTCTCTATTTTTAGGTTTACTATTTCTACAGCCAATGTTGCTATTAAGATTTAAAGAACCGTTCCAAGTATACTGCCTTAAGGTACTCCATCTTTGATCTACTATAATTGTGAGTAAGCTCCTTCTTGTTTTATTCTTAAGTATCTTTTTTGACATTTTAGATTTAAATATATCCTTCGACACTTCTCCTTTCTTAAAATCCTATCCTGCCAAACTTGTAAATGGGAAAGTTGATTGGGACATTTTTAGACAGAACTTAGACCAACAGATTCATTTATAACAAAGCCTTAAGAACGGACAAGAAATAGACGATGCCGTAAACGACTTGACTGTTCACATACAGAACTCAATCACTAACGCCCACATAACTCATAACAAACGAACCATACGAGAACATGACTATAATCTTCCGCAAAAAATTCGCAGCTTGATAAGCGAGAAACGTCGAGCCAGGGCCCAGTGGCAACGTTCCAGAAGGCCAAACGAGAAGAAAAAACTGACCCAACTACAACGAGAACTGAAACAAGAAATAATTAATTATAATAACGAACGATTTACTGAATACACAGAATCACTGACAACTAATGAGTCACTCTGGACAGCTACCCGACGTTTTCTCAAATACAAAACAGCTACACACCCGCTCCGGAATACCGACGGAACCTTGGCAAAAATGGATAAACAGACAGCCGACATCTTCGGCAAACACTTAGAAAACATCTTTAAACCTCACGAAGATGTCCAAGACATTCTGCATGACGAACAAATATTCCGACAAATATCAACTGAGTTGCCCATAAGTCCACCTCCTAAGTTTTTCACTCCTTTCGAAGTTAAATTCACAATAGAACACCTTTCCAATAAGAAATCCCCAGGATATGACCTAATAACTTCAGAAATCCTGAAGCAAATTTCCAAAAAAACCCTCGTCCTTATAACCTATATTTATAATAGTATCCTCCGCACATCATTTTTTCCTTCCCTGTGGAAGTTTTCCATAATTAAGATGATCCCAAAACCCAATAAGCCCAAAAACCTTCCTACCTCATATAGACCTATGTTATAAGCCTCCTTCCCATGTTATCAAAAATCCTAGAAAATTTAATCCTAAAAAGACTTTATCCTATTTTTGAAACCGAGGGTGTCATTCCTCAGCATCAGTTTGGATTTCGACCTGAGCATTCCACTATCCAGCAGTGTCATCGCGTAGTCGACTACATAGCGTGTTCGCTAGAGCGAAAGGAATACTGTCCAGGCGTGTTTCTTGACATTTCGCATGCTTTCGACCGTGTATGGCACCCTGGATTGCTTTGGAAGTTGCAGCGAATTCTATCCTCGGGTTATTTCCACATCCTTAAATCTTATCCCTCAGACCGATATTTTCAGGTAGCTGAAAATATTGAGTACTCTGGCGTTTATGCAATTTCCGCCGGTGTCCCTCAAGAAAGTATCCTAGGTCCTATCGTTTATAACATTTATACCCATGACATTCCTTGCCACAAGGAATGTCATGGGTATAAATGTTATAAAGAATACGGTTCTGGAACCAATATGGACATATGGTCTAGAACTTTGGGATTCGACTAAGCATTCCAACTCCCTTCCAATCCAATCCCTACAATCCCGAATCCTTCGTAAAATTGTCAATGCCCCCTTTTATGTGCGAAACACTGTTATCCACCGTGACCTAAATGTTCCATTTGTTCGTGAACTATGCATCTCCCGATATAAAAAATTCCATTCGCATCTATACTTCCATCCTAATCCATTAGGAAGGGAACTTTTCACTCCCACACTTCCATTTTAAAACGGCGATGGCTGAGAGATTCTCTAAAATTATAAAATAAAATTACCCTGTTCTAGAGGTAACATCGATGGGTGTTTTCCTCCACATGTCCTCATATCCATGTATATTCCCATAAAAAATCTGGTTGTTACTAGCATAAGTAGTTGTAAATAACATGTAAAATAAAAATAAAAAATATATCCTTCGTGACATTCTTTAGTAAAAGCTTGTATTATCATACATCTAGGATGATAGATGAGCACATTTTCTTCAAGCATTTTTCTATAATATCAATTAGTCTATGAATTGGTTAGTCGAAAAAGTACATAGCGTTTTCCGACAGATGGAGTTAAGAGCAAATAAGTCAGTAACCACTAATCGCATCATAATAACACTCTAACAATGCGACTAGTGGTTACAGAGTTATTTGCTTTTAATAAGATTACTGAATTATTTTATTGACATCGTACTAATATATCAAATATTATTTAATATTTTACAATATTACTTCGATAATATTAACAACGTATCGCAGATTTGTGAAAAAATTCGCTTTCTTTCTGGAAATTTTAAATCACATTCGCTTTCGTTCTTGTTGACCAATTAACGAAAAATGTAATGAAATCTTCAAAACCATTAAATAACACCAATATATTATTAGTTATGATAGCTTTGTTGTGTATAAATTAAATATTCATTATCAAAATGTTTTAAATCGTTTGCGACAGTCTGTGTTAAAAAAAAGAAACGCCATGTTTGAGTGGCTTGTGAATTGATTGTGAAAAATAAGATCGTCCGGCAAAGCGCAATGAAATCGAGCCAAAAATTAAGAGCGCTTGCCTGGGAACTTTTGATGCATCCATCATATAGCCTAAGCATTGCACTCTCAAACTACGAGTACCACTTGTTTCGATCTCTGCAGAACTACCTTAATCATCTATCTTGATTCAGTATTTCAACCAGAAACCATATAAGATCTATACTGATGGTGAAATATTGTCAATAATAATGGAAAATATTTCATTTGAATAAATTAATTATAATATATACTTTAATTAAAGCATCTATAGTTTACTCAAAAAAATGCCACGAAACTTTTCGACTGACCAATAATTATTGATCAATTGTGAAATGCTTGCCCCAAAAGCGAATTTGGTGATCCGGTTATTAGTCTTTTCCTCTCAATAATTGGTTTTAAACCCTTTAAAAAAAATAATTGTACAAATATTTTAGGCAAAATAGACTATAGATAAATCTGCCTTTGGGATAACGCTTTATATGATAAAGCGTTATCCAGGCTTAAGAATCATCATTACTTCTGTCACGTTGATGATATATCTTAAATGTTGCTTTTATTATTCTGAAGATTTTTAGAACACAGACTAAAAGGGTTAAACCTTTTGAGATGGTAGAAATACAAAATAAAAGCAGAAAACTTATATAAGAACTCGATTATAAAAATGCCATTTTTTTCTTAATATTAAGAAAATCTGAGCAAATTGTGGTAAAAATAACAATAAAAATTGTCTTCAAGGAAAACTGTTCGTTTGATAAGTCAATAATAAACGCAAAAAATGTAGCTGATATCAGCAAAATAATATCTAATTTATTATGAAGCATTTTCAGTAAGATGCTATACAAAAATTTTATTAATATTTGATTTTTCGTTCAGTTTTGACCACTATTGAAAGGAGATAAGATTTGTATTTTTTATTAATATGGAGAAAAGTGCATTCATAAAATACTATCTTTTTAAAGAAAAAAAAATATATGAAACCTTTTTAAAGAAAAAAAATATATTAGTTTACAAAATTTTGTTGTGGCCGTACGAGAACAAATAACACAGAGTACCCAGGACGTCCAATTTATGTCACCATCGAAGAATTGATTAAACAAAATCTCTAATATCGTTTTATAAGACTGCCAAAATAAAATTTATAGCTGACATTTTAAATATCTGAAGTTAAAAAAGTTAAGAATTGATAATTGTCCAGGGAATATTTTTTTTTTGGAGCTCCGTAAATTACTAAAATAAAATGTATGGCATAATTTATAACAATATCTCTGAGATACCGCATATACGAGCAGCAGGTGTTCCTCAAGTTAGTATCCTCGGTCCTTTATTATACAACATCTACACTCATGATATTCCAATAAACATTAAGAACCTAATAGCAACATATGCTGATTACACTGCCACCCTAGCTCATCACCGAAACCCTATCATAGCATCCACTATCCTGCAAACCCTTATTTACTCCCTTCAAAATTGGTTTAAAAAGTGAAAACTGAAAGTGGACGAACAAAAAAAAATTAGTTGTAATAAATAAAAAACCATAAAAATAAATTTCTTTTTTATTTTATTTTCCATATTTTTTTTATTTATATTTACAATAATTATAATCAAATGCATTTTTATAATAAAAAAAAAAATAAGAGAAGAAACTAATAGCAAATATTTAATAAAAATTCCTGTAATAATTTCTAACTGAATGTTGCTGCTGCTGTTGTTGTTATTGCTGCTGCTGTGGTTGGCGTTGTTGGTATTGTTGCTGTGCAAATGCAACTGGATAACTCATGGTAGCACTATTTTGGATATTTCCAATACGTGAGTTGCCAACATTCTAACCAACCCCACTACTATAGTTTTTGTATAAATTTTGAGATTGACGATGTGTTCCACAAGCAACATTTGTATTTGGATTTTATACATTTTGATTTGTTTGCGGAATGAATCCACTTTGGTTTTGTTGCTGTTGAAATTGATTTGGAAAGTAGAGACTTGAATTATTATTGAGATTGTTCAGACTATTATCGGGAACGTAAGGCATTATTGAAGCTGCATTGCTGAATACATTTTCTTGAACTGTTCTTCCAAATAAACTGGATTCCCTTAGATTTGGAATCAAACTTTGAGTGTCCGGTAATGAGTTCTCCCAATTGGACGTTGACATATTACTTACTTCCGACATGTTCAATACCTCCTCATCTTCCTGTTCTGTATTAATAATGCTATTACGTTCATCTTTACTTTTTTGATTATTTGATGCCCCATTAACCACATCATCAAATGTAGAGTCGTCATCAGCTGTATCCGATATTGCTCGAAGCAGTGGTTTATCGTTTTTTTCTACTATATTCTGGTGGGATTTTTCTGGGGTGGTTTTTACAGTTTTAGGACTTGTTATGGGTTCTTCAGCTACAGCTGATATTTCGACAAATTTGCAGTGTTCTTCAGATCTTACGCGATATTCTGTCTCTAGTTTCTTCAGATGTACGATCACAATTTCCTGCTCTTCATTTGATAATTGTTTTAAATTTTCTAAAAACAGTTGTACATCAGAATTGGCCAGAATTTCAGGAGATGCAGTGCCAAGCGCAATCTGATTAGATTCTACAAATCTAGAAGTTACTGTCTCTCTACTCCCATTGAAATTAGAATCCTTATTATTCTTCAATTCAAATTTCACCTTCTTTTGCGATTCATTTACTTGATGTAATATTAAAGCGATACCCTTAATAGCTTTTTTCACAGCATTAATTTTATCCGAAGCAAGAACATCTGCTATCAATAGACTTTTCAATTGCTCTTCAATCGTTTCAAAGAAAACAGCGTTGTCTTCATTTAGTAACATGTCATCGGCCGAATTAACTTCTATCCTCTCAAGAGCTAATGCTTCACTAAGCAAATTACCCAAGTCATCTTCCAAAGCAGCTAGGATTCTTAAAACAGATTCTATTTTTATTGCACCGTCATTAATATCCTCCTTCTTTCTATCTGATTCACTCATATCATGATAATATTTGGACTTTTTCTCATGTTTTTTAGTATAATTACTCATTGGACTAAGCGACCTCTTTCTGACCGATGTTTCCACAGACTTTGAATGTGATTGTGTTGTGCCTATCGAATCATCATCACTGATATCGATGATTTCTTGCAGTTCTGCATTTTTCTCTATATCAGGCGACTTTTTTGACGCTGGATCATTTCCATGCTCAGGCAAACTAAGCTTTTTCCGTATCTCAACTTTCTTCTTTTCAAATTCTTCAGTGTGTAATTCTTTCATTCTTTTTGTCCAAAATATAGTCCAGTCATGACTAAAGTCATAATTATCCGGATCTTTTCCTTCTATTTGCAATTCTTTGTAACGCCGTTGCCAAAACTTTCCCCATTCTTCTAAATATAACGGATGATTTTCCGGAACCTCTTCATGACTTTTGTACAATTTTTCTAAATCTAATTTGGCTAAATTTAAAAATTCTCTATACTTTTCCCATTTATAATTGTCTTGACTTCTAGTTGGACTGCGGCTCATGTTTAAACTTTCTACTCTTGATAATCTTCCTCGAAAATGACGAATGTCAACTTTATCGGCTGAAGACACATGTTCAATTTTTGTACTAGAACTCGAATCCAAGTTGTTGCTGTTTATGGCGTCCAAAGTCATTTTCTTATTTATGAAATTTACAAAGGTCGGGCCATACTTCTCTTTGAAATGCTTCAAATCAAAGCAATTCAATTCACTTTGTGATTATTTTAAAGCCAAATTGCTGAAAAACTATTTTACTAATCATTGTCGCACAAATACTCCACGTCTGAATGTCAAAATGGCGTGTGTCTATAAATCGGAATAGTAGTGCCACATTCTCTCCAAATATAACGGTAGTGCCAATAATAAATACAATTCCTTATTATTTCTATTATTTTTAATTTATTTAACAAAACCAAAGTAATAAATTATTTAATCTTTAAGAATTAATCCAAATGAAATATTTTCGAATAACTTCAAATATTCTCTTTTGTGCAATGCTGACTATTTAACAGCTTTTAAAGATGTTTCTTTTGATTATCAAAAGCTTAGAACCAAACCCATTTCAAAGAAGGGAGAGAGAGAGTTTTTGGCTTTGTCTAGCATGAGAGAGATTCGCCGGCATATTTTTTTGAGCGGCGAGCGTAGAATATAGAAGAGTGTCGATGTTCATAGAATGAGAAATAATGACGCGTGAGCTACTGATAATGTGAGGTCTAGTTTAAACAATTCCACATGATGCCGATATCATTTCCCCTAGACATGCTTTTCTGAAACCGAACCGGTCATAAACTCGACACTAAAATCCGTTTCAATAATGATGGATTCATCTAAATAGGCCTTAAGAGCCACCAGCTGTGAGTATTTTCTGAGCTCGAAAGAGTGATCAGAAGTCGAGTCAAAATAAAAACGGAAAATTATTTATTTAAAATAAAAAAAAACTAATATCATTAAATAAATATATTTAAATTTGTTTATTTTAATAAGAACTCTTGAAAAAAAATTTAAAACATCAGATTTTAATTGATTAAACTTCATTAATAAAAAGTAGTTAATAAAATTTAAACTTTGTCAATTTTTGGCGAAATACTCATATTTTTATTGAAATTTATCAATTTTTTTGCAAATTTTTAAAAAAGTTTTTTTTTTTTTTTTTTTTTGTATTGTTTTATAAAGTGTACGTTTTTTTTATACAGAGATGTATGTATAAAAGGTGTTTGTGATAAGAGCCACCAGATACCATTTTTTTAAGGGCCTTAGCTTTTAGGAAATTTAGCGACTGTAAATCTTTTTTATTCTGTATGAAAGTCCTTATACAAATTTCATGCCTGATCAATCTCAATTTTGTCTATAGTAAGTAATATTTTATTTAATTGAATTTGTTGTTAGTTTATTTTTAGATTTTTTTTTGTATTTTAAATTATTGAATGAAATTTTTGATTCTATCAATTTTCTTATATGTAAAAATAGAATTTACATAGAAAATAGCATGTAATTTTGTTACTTTTCCAGACTGTACAATAGTTTGGCATCGAGTTTATTATTGTAGTTAAAATTTGTTGATGTTTATTACAATTATTATACGAGGGTCGTTCAATAAGTCCTTAGAAAATCCGAGAAATTGCGCTCGTAGTGTCGGTAAAGATTTTTTTTTGTAAGTAGCATTATCGACAGGATTTCAGCTCGATCCAAAGCGTTGGTCAATTTCTATCGTCGATTAAAGTTAACGACATTTATTTGTGCATAACAATGAAAAAAAGCGAGTTTAGGGCTGTCATCAAACATGAAAGGCTTAAGCCCGAAAGAAATCAAAGCCGAGTTGGATGCAGTTCATGGCACATCTGCACCTGTGTTTGCGACGGTTTACAATTGGGTGAATGAATTTAAACGTGGCCGTTCATCCATCGTTCAGGACGCCCAGTTGAGGTGTCTACTCCTGAAATCATCGACAAAATCCACGATCTGATTTTGAACGATCGGCGAATTAAAGTGCGCGAATTAGTTGAGGCCACGGGCATATCACAAGGTACAGTCGCTTCAATTTTGCATGAAAAATTGTCTGTGAAAATATTTCGGCAAGATGGGTGCCGCGTTTGCTCTCAGAGGAGAATAAGCGCAATCGTGTAGTGGACTCTGAGGCTATGTTGGCCCTCTTTCATCGCAATCCTGCCAATTTCCTTCGTCGATATGTCACTGTGGATGAAACCTGGATACACTACTACACTCCAGAAATGAAGAGACAGTCATCACAGTGGATTTTCAAGGATGAACGGGCTCCGAAGAAGGCAAAAAATGTTCCATCGGCCGGCAAGGTGATGGCCACGGTCTTTTGGGATTTGCGGGGCATTATTTTTATCGACTACTTGGAAAAAGGAAAAACAATAACAGGAGCGTTTTATGCGTCGTTATTGCAACGGTTGAGCGAGGAAATCAAAGAGAAACGCCCCCATCTGAAGAAGAAAAAAATCCTCTTGCATCAGTACAATGTGCGTGTGCACACCTGTGCTGTTTCCATGGCCAAAATTGTGGAAATGAGAATGTAATTGGTGCAGCATCCAGCTTATTCACCAGATTTGGCCCCGAGTGACTAGTTTCTTTTCCCCAATCTGAAGAAATGGCTTGGCGGATGACGGTTCACTTCCAACGAGGACGTCATTACTCAAACGGATGAGTATTTTGCAGAACTTCCGAAATTCTATTTTTTGGACGGGATAAAAATTTTGGAAAAACGGTTGGAAAAGTGTATAGACCCAGAAGGAGATTATGTTGAAAAATAAATTTTTTTTATTTTAAAAAACAGTATTTTTCCATCTTTTTTAAGGACTTATTGAACGACCCTCGTAGCTAGTTGGTTTTATTCAGTTAATTCCAGTTGCTTGTGGCACATCAATATTTGCAACGAAATTACTCATTGTCTATGCTTATAAATACTATCTTTTTTAGTCCACTACTATAAATAACAGTCTAACTTCAAACAAAATTCTCCATATTTTACTCATACAGAAACTTGATTTATTTATAGAGAATATCAATTTATACACAATTTCATAATTGATAAATAATTTAATCAATTGATAATCGGCACGCTAATTGTTCGCTCAAATCGTTATACCATAAATATTTGAGCAGGATTAAAAGTACACTTTGTGTATATGAAATGTACATAAACAATGCTATAATATTATATTTTCATATGGTATTATTGCTATAAATTTGGATCCATCCAGATTAAATAAATTAAATTAGAAACGTACAGAAATAGATCTGTGAATTATTTTATATTTAGATATTAAATTAGACATTGATAGTGTGAATAGGAAAGTCAAAAGTAACAAAACTCTTTTTACATATTAACCTTACCTTCTTAATATACTCAACCAATATTTTATAAAAAATTAAGGCTCACTGGCTAATATCAACAAAATATTGTAGTTTAAATTATTAAGCGTTTCAGAAATAATTAATTCTGAAAAAGGCAACCAAATTTTATTTTAGGTTGTGAAAGTTTTTTCTTTTTTTAATCGCATATATGAGGTGTTTTTGCAGTGTGCTAACAAAATAATTTAATGTGCAATCACCAAAATTCACCAAAATTATACAATAAAAAAAAAACACGATAGTAAATACAAAAGTAGATTAATATGGGTTTGAGCCTATTGGGAACATTCCGTATTAGGAGGTGAAGCTTTTGGAGCAATAATGAATTTTAAAAAGCCACGTAGCAGTGGAAGACGAACTTTGTTCAGAGGGGACTTCATTATATAATACTTTGCTTTTTTATAAAGAAGTCTTTGAAAGGATGGAAATAAATTATATATGCGTCAGAACAAATATTGCAGATATTTGAATGCTCCACTATAACATCAACGAGTTTTTGTCCAAAAAAAAAAAGGATTTCTTAGTCTCACTATTTACGTAATCACAGTCTGTGCGAATTTATTTTATTCCCCAATGAGCTGAAGGTTCCGCCAATAAATACCTGCCGGAATTATCTACTTACCATTGATAAATAAAAATATTATAAAATTATTGGAAAAAATCAGTAAAAAAAGCTTTTCGTTGATTTCATTTATTTTTGTATTATAACACTTACATACAATATTATATATATATTATTTTAAAAATATATTGATAATTCAATTTAAAAAAAAATTATTATCATATTAAACGAGAGTTTTTTTTTTTTACATTTGATTTTGCTTAAATACTGATTTATTATTTTTCTACGGTAGGCAAATAACAGAAATAGTCGACATTTAGAAAGTTCGATTACGGGCTGAAGTATTTGATCTATTTCTAACCTTATAAACTGGTAAATAAAGTGATTTATACCCAACAACAAATCGAGAACTCCTTTTAACTTGTATCACCTTTCTGTTAACGTACAATGTTTTTAAACGGACACATCCGGTCTTCTTCAACTTCCGGCTGGAACATCTTATATATTTTTTTTTAATGTTCATGTTAAGAATTCTTCTCCTTCTCTTTGTAATTTTTCACTTAAAATTTTGTGCTGGGAAATAATTTTATAAAAAATAAAAAAAAAATTAATAATAATAAATAAAAAATTTCAAAAAAAATATTTACCAAAATCAAAGATGATCAAATTAAATCTGGTACAACAACAGTCTTTGGAATTAAAAATAAAATAATAATAATTATAAATATTTTTTCTTATTATCTCGAATCATATAAATTTTTTGATAATAAATTTAAAAAAAAAAATAGAAATAACAAATAAAAAAACTAAAATCTTACCAAGATTACAAGCAACAAAATTCTGCGAATGCAAATGTTGATTGATGATACTAAAAATTCAATTAGGTATCGTCTGTAATTATTATATATAATATATTTTTTAACACTATGATCTAGAAATTATTTTAATATATGACTATAATATTAGAGAAGATTTTATTATATTGGAAATTTTAATGTATGTACGTGAAATCAATTTTAATAAATTTAATTTTGAATTTTGGATTCTTTTAATTAATTACGGTCATTCCGCCCATATCAATAGTGTTTAAATGGATTAAGTAATATTGGTTATGACCGTTTTTTATGATCCTAGGTAAAAAAAATTTTTCTTCAGAAATGATGAATAGTATCTTCCTTTAAATGATTGCATTATATAAAGGACGCTTTCCCTCAACTTTCTATTCAGTTTTGGCCTGGCCAGAGTACAGTGAAGAGCCCTTGTATTTTTTCAAAATGTCGGTCGATAAAGTGCATTTACGTCA
Source organism: Atherix ibis (assembly GCA_958298945.1). Classification (NCBI taxonomy): domain Eukaryota; kingdom Metazoa; phylum Arthropoda; class Insecta; order Diptera; family Athericidae; genus Atherix; species Atherix ibis. The sequence continues at coordinate 5,483,685 of OY282610.1, forward strand.
TTGTTTACTTTATGAATTTCGTAAAGACAATACCTCGAGTGTGGCAACCAAAAACATTTGCGAAGTGTATGGACCAGATGCCATCAAAATTCGACAGATACGAAGATGGCTTACAAAATTCCGATCTGGGGATTTTTCACTAATTGATAAACCACGTACCGGGCGGCCATTGAAGTCTGATGAGGACAAGTTAAAAGTCATAATTGACACCAATCCACGTCTTACCACCAGGGAGATCGCGTCGATGATGGGAGTCAACCAACCAACCGTATTAAGACATTTGAAGCGTATGGGGATGGTTTCGCAGTACGACGTTTGGATACCTCATCAATTGTCGGCTGCCAATTTTTTGGATCGTGTTTCAACGTGCTACTTACAAAAAAAAATCTTTACCGACACTACGAGCGCAATTGATTCCATTGTATAAAGGATGCTTGCCCTCTATTTTCTATTCAGTTTTGGCCTGGCCAGAGTACAATGAAGAGCCCTTGTATTTTTTCAAAATGTCGGTCGATAAAGTTCATTTACGTCATTGTTTACTTTATGAATTCCGTAAAGACAATACCGCGAGTGTGGCAACCAAAAACATTTGTGAAGTGTATGGACCAGATGCCATCAAAGTTCGGCAGGCACAAAGATGGTTTACAAAATTCCGATCTGGGGATTTTTCACTAATTGATAAACCACGTACCGAGCGGCCATTGAAGTCTGATGAGGACAAGTTAAAAGTCATAATTGACGCCAATCCACGTCTAACCATCAGGGAGATCGCGTCGATGATGGGAGTCAACCATACAACCGTATTAAGACATTTGAAGCGTATGGGGATGGTTTCGCAGTACGACGTTTGGATACCTCATCAATTATCGGCTGCCAATTTTTTGGATCGTGTTTCAACGTGCGTTGCTTTGAGTGCGAGACAATAACATGAACCTTTTTTGCATCGTTTGGTAACGGGATATGAGAAATGGGTCGTGTACAACAACGTGACAAGAAAAAGACATTGGGCTATACCTGGACAAGCCCCATTAACAACTTCGAAAGACGAAATCCATCAAAAAAAAGTTATGCTTTGTGTTTGGTGGGATTGTAAAGGTATTGTGTATTTTGAACTCTTGGAACGCAATCAGACAATTACAGCAGAACGATATTGTCAGCAGTTATCCAAATTGAACATCACCCTTCAAAAGGATAGACCAGAATTGGTAAACAGAAAAGGGGTAGTGTTTCATGAGTTGAATTGGGATGTTAGTGCTAAATGAGTTGAATTGGGATATTATCAAGCATCCACCGTATTCTTCAGATCTTGCTCCTTCCGATTTTCATTTATTCCAATCACTGCAAAATTTTTTAAATGATAAAAAATTTGATACAATAGAGCAGGTAAAAACATCCTTTACTACATTTTTCGCATCAAAATCCACGGAATTTTATACAAATGGTATTAATAAGTTGATAGAAAGATGGGAGAAGGTTATAAGAACGGATGGAAATTATATAATTGATTAAATAAATAATACAAATCTAAAAAAAAATGTTTAATTGTTTATGTAAAAGACGGTCATAACTTTTGCATCAATCCAATATAATTATTTAAAGTATTTAATCTAGAAACTGAAACTTTTTCGATAAAACATTAGCTATTGTAATATTTAAATTATAAACAATTTACAACTTAGTATGTAAATATGAAAAATATAAGTTTCATAAAATATTTAGAAGGGAAACTTTATTAATATATATTATATATAAGGTGTAGTAAAAAGTAATCCAGGAAGGTTTTGTTGTGTGTTTGGTGGGACTGGCAGGAAATCATCTACTATGAGCTGCTCCCCTACGGCCGAACTCTTAATTCGGACCTACACTGTCAACAATTGGACCGTCTGAAAGAAGTAATCGCCCAGAAGTGGCCAGCTTTGGCCAATAGGAGAGGAATTGTGTTCCATCAGGACAACGCCAGGCCACATACATCGATAATGACTCGTCAGAAATTCCGGGACCTTGGTTGGGATGTTCTTATGCATCCAGTTTATAGTCCGGACCTGGCACCAAGTGATTACCATCTCTTCCTGTCTATGACGAATGATTTTGCAGGTGAAATATTCGCCTCAAGAGAAGATTGTGAAAATCGACTGTCCCAGTTTTTTGCCAATAGGGACGAGGGTTTCTATGAGAGAGGCATTATGAAATTACCTCCAAAATGGCAACAAGTTATCGAATAAAACGGTAAGTTCTTTTTACTACACCTTATAATAGTCATCTCTATGCATGGATAAATTTTAATCATACCGCCTATTTAAAGAGAATAATTAAGGAAATTTTTATTTTCAATTTTATTAACTTTAGGATTTTCTGTTGGTTCTATTTATGTTATACTAAGCTCATAACACAATAATGAATAAATTTACTAAAAAGCTTATGAAAGTTTTTATTTTTAACAACTCAGAGCTTTATAATCTTTAGTTTCTATTCAATTTTTTTTTTTAAATTTTTTTTTTTTGTATTGTATTTTTCAATTAATTTATTAATTTATAAAAAAATATTTCTAATTTATAGTTCCTTAAAGGTTATTGAATAGAAGACGTTACCCCCAAAATTATAAAAAAAAAAAACAACAAAAAAACAATTATGAATATTTTATCTTTAAGTTTTAAAGGAATAACTTTTACAAAAGTGAATTTTCTTTTAGCATTTTAATCGTGCACAGTTTTCGTAAGTTTTCCAATAAGCTTTAAACTTTAAATTTTATAGGAATTTTTTGTTTTAAATTTCTCTATGAAAAAAATTCTTTTGTTACACAATTTTTGTTTAATATTGAACAAGGAATAGAATATTTTCTTTTTATATTATTTTATATAGTACAAAAGAATATTATTCTCAGCTTTAATAATAGATAAAAAATACGAGCATGAAAGTATTAACTGAGTTGCATTTACTACTACTACAATATAAAAGCACAAATATCCTGTCGTTTTTTTTTTTAAATAAAAAATTCAAATTTTTAAAAAGAATTTTCAAAAGGATAAAATAAATTCAAAGAAACAAATTTTGAAAAGAATAAAGAATATGTTCAGCTCAAGAAAAGATGTTGTTCGTGATAATAATAAAAAAAGAAAATGAACAAACAAGCATATTTACCATGAAAAATCACTAGAATCTTAGTGATTTTTGGTTTCGTTTTTATTTGTACTTGTTATTTTTTGGGTTTTTTTTTTAAATTTATTATTAGAGAAATTCCTCAAACGAAAACTAGTTACTCAATATAGTCTTTGATGAAGGTGTAACATTTCTCTTAAAATCAATATGTGCTTATCGATAAGAACTCTTCATCTATTCAGATTTATTTTATTCAAGTTTAAAACATTGATTACACATACTCGTATTTTTGATAAATTACACATGTCGATTTTTAGACGTATTCCTTAAATCTATCGACACTTTTTTAATTTATCATATTCAAATGGAAGTCCATAAGGCTATCTTCGAATATATCTAAAATGAGTATGAGTCTATCATGAAGGTTAACAAAATAGAATAACAAAAATGTTAATTTATTTAAACAAATTATGACAGGTACTTAAGACTTACTGTCCTTTAATCATTAAATCAAAATTAAATCCTTACAAAAAATTTCTACTTTGCTCAACCATACTAACCGGTCCACAAGGGTTTATTTCGATTTATATTGAATATGAAATATGCTCAAAAGTCTAATAGGCAATCTGTTACTCTTCTGATTATAATCGACAAATAGTACTCATTATAAAAATAAAAATAAAAAAAAACTTTTTTTATGATTACATATTTTCATAATATTCAATTTTTTAGAAGACCTTAAGATCTTGGATATTAAGGGAGATTTGCTGTGAATAGTTGATTGTGCGATCATGAAGACAACGAAAGTATGGTAAATGTGATAAGTGATCATAATTAATTTGGATTTAAAATAAAAATAATAAAATATTTCAATTATAGGAAAATATATCCGATCTTGAATATGAAAAAAATGATATCTAACAGTAGATATTGTATGTTAATCCAATACAAATGTACAAAGTGTATAAGCTTAAAACCGCTGTTTGGTCATAGATGGCGTGAGTGATCGAATTAAGCTACCATGGGCACGCCATATTTTTTTTTTATGAGTTTGACATCTGTCAACATTAATCAGTGCATATTTTCAGCAATTTCGTACAAGAACATATATTTTTCCTTTGGTAATCATGTCTAGTTTTGTGCCAGAAAAAGAGCATATGCGGGAAGCTCTGATTTTGTACATCAATTTGAAGAAATCGCCTACCGAATCGAATCGAATGCTTATGGAGGTCTATGGTGACAGTGCTTTTAGTTTTGTCGGTTGAAAGATTTGATTCTTACGAAGACGTCCGAAAATGGCTTGATAAGGGGTTTGCCTCGAAAGAGAAGGAATTTTTTTGGCGTGGTATCCACAAATTGCCCGAGAAATAGGAAAAATATGTAGCTAGCGAGGGCAAGTACTTTGAATAAATTTGTTTTTGCTTTCTATTAAAAAAACATGTGTTTTTTTTTTTGACTAAAAAACGGCGGATTTAAGCTTATACACCTTGGTATAAGGGACAAAAAGTCTAACAGTTTGTTCGGACACTGGCATATCTTCAACGGGTATCTTGAGGTGGTAAGGAATATAAAACTGAAAAAAAATAGGACTGGACTATTTTGTTCTGAATAGAAAGAGTCTCTGCTATTTCTGGATAAAAATTTAATTAATTATAAGATGAGAGAAAGTGAATATGACGAATAGTTAATTGGGATCTAAATTGTTTAGACCCAAAATTTCAGCAAATTCGGAAAATAGAATTATTTTATAAAAACAGAATGTGTAACAAAAAAAAAAAAAAACTTTCAGATTATATATTTATATTATAAGAAAAATTAATAAATTTAATTAAAGAAAATCTTTTACGTACTTAAAATATCTTATCATATATATTTACAATTTTAAATCCATTAAATAAATAATATTATAAATTAACAGGAAATTTTAATAAATATTTTCTTAATGCCATAATCGTATGTAAAATTATTATGTTCAAATTCCAAAACTACTAAACTATTTATGCTCATTAAATATTAAATATAGTGAATTTTAAATAAATGCCATTTTATATATAATAAATTAAATTTTCTATCTAAAATTTAATAGAATACCTACTTTCACTCTTCTTGTCTATACAATATTTTAATTGAATTTGAAAATTTTTACTAAAATTATATGAACGAAAATATAATAAATTATTCAGTACTAGGTTGACACTTAGATACAATTCATTAAAAATTTATGAAAATAAATACTTATATCTATTTACTCTACTATATTCAGTTATAGGCAGAGATTTTTTTTATATTTTCTTTTTTTTGAAGTGGAAACATTATAAATTTTAGAAGGCGTATCAAATGTTTTGGAAGAAGTGTACACCAAAATTTTTCATATTCATTGTACGAGTATATCTAAAAGAGATTCGTTGGGAGTAAAAAAGATTGATTATAAAAAAAAATATTACTCTTTGTAAAAAAGGGGAAGAAAATTAAAAGCTGTAATTTTCTAGGTCTAAAAAGTAGTTTAAAAAAAAACCTCATCGAAAACAGATGAAAATATAATACTAATATGGGCTCTCCTCAGATAGTTGGTTTTTATAACGAAAGGTTCCGAAAAAGGGTTTATACGACATGTTGAATTGGACATTGCCGATTAACGTGTTTTTTTTTTATCTTATGGTTAGTTCTACGAGGGTCGTTCAATAAGTCCTTAGCAAATCCGAGAAATTGCGCTAGTAGTGTCGGTAAAGATTTTTTTTAAGTAGCATTATCGACAGGAAAGCTGTCAAAATTTCAGCTCGATCCATAGCGTAGGTCAATTTCTATCGTCGATTAAAGTTAACGACATTTATTTGTGCATAACAATGGAAAAAAGCGAGTTTAGGGCTGTCATCAAACATCTCCATTTGAAAGGCTTAAGCCCGAAAGAAATCAAAGCCGAGTTGGATGCAGTTCATGGCACATCTGCACCTGTGTTTGCGACGGTTTACAATTGGGTGAATGAATTTAAACGTGGCCGTTTATCCACAAAAGATGAACATCGTTCAGGATGCCCAGTTGAGGTGTCTACTTCTAAAATCATCGACAAAATCCACGATCTGATTTTGAACGATCGGCGAATTAAAGTGCGCGAATTAGTTGAGGCTACGGGCATATCACAAGGCACAGTCGCTTCAATTTTGCATGCAAAATTGTCTGTGAAAAAAATTTCGGCAAGATGGGTGCCGCGTTTGCGCTCAGAGGAGAATAAGCGCAATCGTGCAGTGGACTCTGAGACTATGTTGGCACTCTTTCATCGCAATCCTGCCGAATTCCTTCGTCGATATGTCACTGTGGATGAAACCTGGATACACTACTACACTCCAGAAACGAAGAGACAGTCATCACAGTGGATTTTCAAGGGTGAACGGGCTCCGAAGAAGGCAAAAACTGTGCCATCGGCCGGCAAGGTGATGGCCACGGTCTTTTAGGATTCGCAGGGCATCATTTTTATCGACTACTTGGAAAAAGGAAAAACAATAACAGGAGCGTTTTACGCGTCGTTATTGCAACGGTTGAGCGAGGAAATCAAAGAGAAACGCCCCCATCTGAAGAAGAAAAAAATCCTCTTGCATCAGGACAATCCGCGTGTGCACACCTGCGCTGTTTCCATGGCCAAAATTGTGGAATTGAGAATGGAATTGTTGCAGCATCCCGCTTATTCACCAGATGTGGCCCCGAGTGACTATTTTCTTTTCCCCAATCTGAAGAAATGGCTTGGCGAACGACGGTTCACTTCCAACGAGGACGTCATTGCTCAAACGGATGAGTATTTTGCAGAACTTTCGAAATCCTATTTTTTGGACGGGATAAAAAATTTGGAAAAACGGTTGGAAAAGCGTATAGAGATAAAAGCAGATTATGTTCAAAAATAAAACAGTTTTTTTCTAAGGACTTATTGAACGACCCTATTTTTAAATCGTATTAATGAGTTTTTATTAGAAAAAAGGAATTCAAGTAGTTCCTCTAGGCTGTTATAACTACCCAAGAGAACTATTTTGGAGAGGATGATAATATTTGTGTATAAAAATAAAATAAAATTATTGCAAAAAAAAACTACTTTTGATGAATTTTAGATCTCGCAAAAATGACTAGGTCATATTTCTATGTTAAGGTAAGCAAGATTTTCTATCGTGACATATAATAAATTCTTCAGAATTGAAATAAAATTTCAACAAGTCGATTAAAACTTTTGGTAATACCTGTCAATTAGGAAGTGGAAAGTTATTCGGGTGGGGTTGATGAAATGTACAGTACCAGTATTAGAATAAAAGTTTATGAAGACGGGGGGGGGGGGGGGGGGGTTGATACCATTAGCCAGACATTGAGATGAATGCAATTATAATTAGCAAATGGCACATAACCCGACTGACCAAAATTAAATGGCTAAGAGTGGAAAATTGCAATTTCACAGTGTCGTGTCGCAAAAATTCGATTTAACTTTGAATCATTTCTGAACCAGAAGTACTACCATTTGGTTCCGTGCTCAATAGGATATTGTTTGGTATTGGCAGGGTAGAAAGGATTTATGTATGTATTCTGCCCAGCTTTATTAGTTTTGTAAGTGTTGTAAATATAGCTATTCGTTGAAACCTTCTTGTAAACATTTCTCTATAAATATATAAAATTTTACTCATAAATGAAGGTATGGAAAATTGGTTTTCGTTGACAATTTATAAACATTGCCTTAGAGGAAATTTTTATTTTCGAAAATTTTATTAATAATGCTAACTTGAGCTTTACATACGAGGGTCATTCAACAAGTACTTAGCCTACAAAAGAAAAACGAAAATTTTGGAAAGGTGGCAATTTATTTTTCCACATAATCTCCTTTAAACTCGATACACTTGGCCCAGCGATGCTCTAACTTTTTTAACCCGTCCAAAAAATACATTTTCTCTAGGGAAGCAAAATAGGCCTCCGTGGCGACGATGACCTCCTCATTCGACCCAAATCTATTCCCGGCGAGTGATTTTTTCAGGTTTGGAAACAAAAAGTAGTCACAGGGGGCCAAATCTGTAGAGTACGGTGGATGGGGCAGCAATTCGTAGCGCAATTCGACCAATTTGGCCATGGCGACGGCGGAGGTGTGAGCCGGCGCGTTGTCGTGGTGGAACAGCACTTTTTTCTTCGCAAAGTTGGGCCGCTTTTTCTTCAATTCGACGTCAAATCGGGCCAATAAGTCAGCATAGTAGCGCCCCGTGATTGTTTTACCCTTCTCGAGGTAATCGATGTGGATCACACCTTGTGAATCCCAGAAAACGGTGGCCATCACCTTTCCGGCCGATCGAACAGTCTTCGCCTTCTTCGGAGCACGTTCGCCGGGTGAAGTCCACTGTTTCGACTGTTCCTTGGTCTCTGCTGTATACCAGCGAATCCATGTTTCGTCGACGGTCACGAAACGACGCAAGAACTCCGCTGGATTGTGCTGCAACAGCGCCAAACACATCGCCGATGTGGTCTCACGGTTGCGCTTGTTTTCCGGTGTAAGCAAACGCGGCACCCATCGCGCCGACAGCTTTCTCATGCCCAGTTCTTCGTGTAGAATATGATGGACCGTTCCTACTGCGATGCCCACAGTCTCAGCTATCTCGTGAACCTTCAATCGACGGTCTGCCAACACGAGATCGTGGACTTTTTTAACGTTTTCCTCCGTAGCAGCCGTTTTTGGGGCACCTGGGCGTGGCTCATCAAAAACCGACGTGCGGCTTCGAACAAACTCATTGAAGAGTCACCATACACAGCATCCAAGCGATCTTTGATTTCGCTTCGCGTTTTCCCTTCCAAAAACAAGAATCTAATCACCGAACGATATTGTTCTTTTTCCATTTTTGTGCAACCGACCGACACGCTCGCTTTCAAAGGCTCTCAAAACAAAACTAATAAAGGGAATCGACTGAGACTTTGACAGTAGGCTACTAAAAGAATGTACTGCACGATGGTAAATTTCTTTTGTGACAGCAGTTCCATCGGGGGGTGAGGCTAAGTGCTTGTTGAATAACCGTAATCCAATCGGAGCTAATTTAATTCAACTCGACGTCAATATGTAAGTATATAAAGAATATTATGATACACAGTGTTTCCCAAAAATAACCGAACTTGTTATACAACATTCAGCGCCATCTATTAAAAATTTGCAGCATTACATTCATCCTCTTTCAAACGCACCTAAATTCATGTAAATCGGATGACAGATGTGAAGGTTACAGCCATTTATAGGAATGTTCTTCAGCACCTCGGTTACGGCTGCTTGAATGGCTGGAATATCATCATAAAATGCTCCTTTCATCTTGGATTTAAGTTTGGAAATAGAAAATAGTCACATGGTGATAGATCAGACGAATACGGAGGGTGGTCGATGAGAGAAATCCGTTTTTTCATCAAAAATTTATTCACTTGTGAGGTCTTGTGAGGTGGTGCACGACCAATTCTTTTCTTGTGAGGTGGTCTTACACGACCAATTCTTTTGATCTAAAATGCCTAAATAGTATTCTCCATTAACAGTTTGACCTTCTGGAACAAGTTCCTTGTGGACAATAAATACCCTTCGAATCATAAAAAGTAATCAACATTGTCTTGATTCGAGACTTCTGAAAACGCAATTTTTTTGGTTTTGGCTCGCCTTTGGACTTCCATTCAGCAGATTGACGCTTAGTTTCAGACTGGTGATGTTATGATCGAATCAAGAACGTCTGTATCGTTTTCAGCAGTTTCAACAATGTAGTTGCAATACCCTTTACTGTCACGCTTCCACTCCGTTTGTACATATGTGTACACAGTGTATCCCAAAAATAAATCTCCAGTTTCCATTCCGGTGGAATGTTCATCAGAAGCTTGGATCTTAAATTAAAGAATACCTGGATAGGCCCCTACCGTATATGTATACACATTTTTGTATCCAAATTATTATAAAGGTATATTGTTGTCAAATTTTTTTTATGTAGACTAGCTGTCGTAATATGGTGTATAACTTAAAAATGTGGGATTGACAACAGATGGCATAACTTTAACACATGGTTTGTGTTAATAATAACTCATATGGCATTTTGGAGGTTAATCATCTGTCATTCATTCTCGATTAGTCATTGAACGAAATAGTGTAAACAACAAAGTTTTTTTTTTTTGCTTCAAAAATGTCGAATTTCGTACCAAAAAAGTCCCATTTGCGGGAAGTGTTCATTTACTTCTTCAATTTAAAAAAAAGTGCAACTGAAGCACATCGATTGCTCACCGAAGCTTATCCTGAATATGTTCCATCGATTTCAACATGCGAGAGATGGTTTGTGCGGTTCAGAAGTGGTGATTTTGACACGGAAGACAAAGAACGACCAGGTCAGCCAAAAAAGTTTGAAGATGAAGATTTGGAGGCATTACTCGACGAAGACTGTTGTCGAACTCAAGAAGAAATTGCAAAATCATTGGGAGTCACTCAAGCAGCCATTTCAAAACGTTTGGAAGCAGCAGGATTCATCCAAAAGTAAGGAAATTGTGTCCTATATGAATTGAAGCCGCGAGACGTTGAAAGGCGATTTTGCATGTCCGAAATGCTGCTTGAACGGCAGAAAAAGAAGTCGTTTTTGAATCGAATCATTACTGGCGACGAAAAGTGGATTCATTACGACAACCCAAAGTGCAAAATATCGTATGTGAAGCCCGGCCAACCAGCCAAATCAACGCCAAAGCCAAATATCGATGGCGCCAAGGTAATGCTCCGTATTTGGTGGGATCAGAAGGGTGTGATCTATTATGAGCTATTGAAATCGGGCCAGACGATCACAGGCGACCTCTACCAAACACAATTAATCCGTTTGAAGCGAGCATTGGCCGAAAAACGCCCGGAATATGCGACCAGACACGAAGCCATAATTTTCCATCATGACAACGCTCGGCCTCATGTTGCAAGATCAGTTAAAAATTCTTTAGAATACAGTGGCTGGGAAGTTATGCCTCACCCGCCTTATAGCCCAGACCTTGCCCCGTCCGACTACCATTTGTTTAGATCCATGCAAAACGCCCTCACCGGAATACGCTTCACTTCATAACAGGGCATCAAAAATTGGCTCGATTCATTCTTGGCCTCAAAACCGGAGCAGTTTTTTTTGACGCGGAAGCCATATGTTGCCAGAAAGATGGGAAAAAGTAGTGGCTTCCGATGGACAATACTTTGAATAAAATATATTGTAACAATTTTTCAAAATAATTACTCAAAGTTTGCCAAAAATCCCGCATTTTTAAGTTATACACCGAATAGAAATTTATTGAATTGCAAAAGAATAATTTATATTTATTTTAATTCACTTATTGGAAATAAAAATACAACGATAGGCAATTTTTATAATTTTTGTACAATCTTTTGATACGAAATGGAATTCTATTTAAGGTTTATTGTTTATTCCAAATATAAAGCATTTCAATTTTGTAGATATTCGGAGAGTTTTAAAACTTTAATTCTCCATGAAAGTGGAAACTTAAGAGCTATTGTTGTCATTTGTCAAGTTAGTTTTATTTTGCAATTGAAAGAGCTATTGTAAAGTGTTATTAAAAGTGTTTTTTTTTACATATATTTTACGGAAAAATAAGTATTTTTATAAATATTTATATTATTAATAAAACTAAATACGAAGTTTTCATTTCAGAAAATTAAGCAATTTATTAGAAATTATTAGAAATTCGACGAAATGATGAAACCGGGAATTTCTTTCCTTCGGTAAGTTGACATCTTCATTTTTACTAATCAAAATAACAAATATTTAGTTTGTGATGTGCCTTAATGGCTATTAGTGATTTATTTTATCCAAAAAGTGGTGAAAAAGTGAAAAATTGGTCATTAAATAAATGTAAACAAATCCGATGTTGACAGTTCAATGTTTACCAGAAAATAGTTCAGTGCCGGTGTACGTAAAGTGTGTGTAAGAAAGTTTAAGGTACCGAATTTTTCAGTCTATTTTTCCTTGCTGTTTTTAATTGTGTTAAAATAAATAAAGTATATTCTTCGGTAAGCATATTATATAAATAAATTTGTTTTGCGTACTCTATTAGACCATATTATAATGCATTTACTACATAATATTGTTTTCTTTTTTTTTTTAGAATATTAGTTATTAATTCTTTTAAGTACATTAAATTTTTCATCTTGTAATTTAGTTTTAAAGCATTTCCTTTAATGTTGTATACGATTAACTTCTTATTGTGCACATAAAATTGCTTTCATATAATCAAATAACTTACAATTCATATTTTAAATACTCTTCCACACTTTAAAAATTCTGTTTTAATAAATAAATTAAAAGTGAAAATACATTTATTTTCAGTGAAATAAATAAAATGAAAATACATAATAAATAAATATTTAAAAAAAAATTCTGTGTTTTATTGCATATTTACAAAACTAATTCCACAATATTAAAAAAATCTGCTTCTTTACGCATAATTGATATCACATATGAAAATGGTTTTAAACGAACCGCTTCAATTGCATGCTGAACTTTTAAATTGTCCCCCAATAATTTACGCCGTTTCTGTTGTATTGCATGTGTGTGCGTTCTATGAATGTATTGCCAACAAAATTTGGACAGAATTTTTGTGTAGAGGCCTATCCAGTTCTTCTTTAAACTAAGGCTTGGATAATATAACGACACTTTTCGATTTTCAGAATGTCATCACTAGTGTCCATCTACAATTTGTAGATTATTAAAATTTTCAATAGTTTTCCATTATTGATAGCAAGAGAAGTTCTAACACCCTGTCCACTTACGCTTTTCTTGTTTACAAAACAAATTTTACACTTTCATGAAAAATTCAGTTCCAGCTCAAAACATCATCATAGGACTAATACGAGAAGCACATTTTCATGTAATTCTAGTTTTTTTCAGGTATAACAAAACTGAACTTATCTTCTACTTTTTTTATAAAAAAAAGTTTTCTACTTTAAAAAAAAAAAACAAAAAAAAAATTATAATTTTTAATTTTATTCAATGATATAGAAATATTAATATTGGTTTTTTTTTTTTTTTAAAAAATAAAATATGTTCCATTGCCCCCCTTTAAAAAAAAAAACTCAATTTTTGTACGTACAAACTTGTATGAGTGTGTAATTTGAAAAAATTCATCTAAATCTAAATTAACCAATTTCAGGTTAAAATTTTTCCATTGAAATTAAAAGCGCTTTTTTATCCAAGTTAAAAATGTAAATTGCATTTTCGGCATTCCTGGAATGGGGTGGCCATTTCCATAGCCTTACGATCAGTTACCCACCTTTAGTTTGGAGTGCATCGGGGACTAATTGATTTCGTGCTGGCCAATTTGGAGCGGATTATCATTTTTAACCAACATTTTTCAGTACCATTTCGTATTAATAGTGATAGGATTTTATAAAACATATTTTGTAATTCTATCATTTCCCCATATCGGTTCAGTCAAATTTATATTGAATCAATCGAATGTGAAAATTTCCAATCCAATTTTTATTCCATTTTCTTCCATTTATTATTTTTTGCCAATAGTTGAATTGAATTTTCTGTATTTTTTGTTGTTGCAGTTTTTAATAAAATCACAATAACTACAATTTAAAATCAAATTTTTTATTCTAAGTCTAACAAAAAAAAAAAACCCGATAATGGAAAGTTTAAATACAATTGTGAATATTCCATCCCTTCTTGGAAAATTCGCAATTGTATTTAAACTTTTAATTATTGGGTTCTTGCACTTTTTTTTTTGAAAAAGAATTTGTTTGATATTAAATCAATTTATAAATCGATTATTTTTAATGTTAAAGAAAAACTTATGAAAAAAAATATGAAAATTTGATTTGGTCTAAGAAAAACGTAGATTCTACACGTACATAAAATTATTATTACTATTATTTCTTAAAAATTGGTCAACCCATCTACGATTTTATTATAAAAATAATACATCATTTTAACTGAAAAAATTATGTTTTAAAGCTAATAAATTTTAATAAGTTTTCAGCTAAGAACTATCGAAATTTATTTTGAAAAAAAAATTACATTATATTTTACAATCCAAAAACAAAACTTTCTTTTTTTAAATTTCTAGTAAAGTTGTTTTTTATTTTGTAAATAATTTATTTTATAAAGTATTCGAATTAGATTTTATGAAAAAGTATGTGTATTTATAAATAATAAAGTTAAGAGAATATTTACAATTTAATTGTTTTTCTGCTTCACTTTTGATTTGAATTGTGTACACACTACCGCACTACCCCAACGCAATTTATCAAATGATCAGATTATGCATCGAATACCTGCTTAATAGATTATGTTTTTCTTAAGGGACTCATCTGAGCAGGCTAAGAACTTTTATTAAGCAAATTGCACAGGTATTTGTGCAGAAAAATATAAGCATTTCTAAGTTTAATGTCTGTGAAGAGGATAGCTATAAGTGTCATAGCCAATCAAATTGCAAAAGCAGGTGCGTTTCGTTTTGAAGATTGTTTTTGTCAGCATTAGTGAGAATTAGTTCACTTCCCCTAAAAAATACTTGTTAATTTTATTCATTGATGTAGATTTATTAATATTGGTAATTTTTCATTACCCCTTTTTTAAAAAAAAAAAAACTCAATTTCTGTACGTACAAACTTGTATGAGTGTGTAATTTGAAAAAAAATAATCTAAATCGGAGTTAACCATTTTCAGGTTAAAAATTTTCCATTGAAATTAAAAGCTTTTTTATTCAAGTTAAAAATGTAAATTGCATTATCGGCATGCCTGGAATGGGGTGGCCATTTCCATAGCATTACGATCAGTTACCCACCTTTAGTTTGGAGTGCATCGTGGACTAATTGATTTCGTGCTGGCCAATTTGGAGCGGTTAAAACTAACCTGTAAAAGTTGGAATTCTTTTTTTTTTACTCTAATGAGAATTTACACTTTCAGTGAGTCCGAATAGTGCGGATTTAAAAAAAATATAGGGTTTTCCAAAAAGAGTGATATGATTTCTTTTAAGACACTAATTGTTAAGGAAATTCAAATGGTTTTTATTTAATGTGAAGTAAAATCGATACAAATAAGTTCTGAATAAAAAGTCATTCAAAAAGCCTCCACGACTTCTTTTGCAGGAACGAATTCGATGAACCCAATTTTTGAGCACTTTTTCCACTAAATCAAGTCGTATGTCATGAATAGCACGTTAAATAATGACTTCTAAAGCTTGAAGAGGCCCTGGTTTATTGCTAAAGACCAATGACTTCAAATAACCCCACAAGAAATAGTCTAATGGTGTTAAATCACAACTTCTTGGAGGCTATTCAATGTCACAATTTCTTGAAATAATCAAATCTCCAAACTTTTCTCACAATAATTCGGTTTTTGCACGTGCTGTGTGGCACATAGCCCCGTCTTGTTGGAACCAGATGTTGTCTAGATAAACTTCTTTCAATTTCGACCATAAAAAGTTGGTTATCATCGATCTATACCGCTCGCCATTGACAGTAACGGTGTTACCAG
Source organism: Atherix ibis (assembly GCA_958298945.1). Lineage (NCBI taxonomy): Eukaryota > Metazoa > Arthropoda > Insecta > Diptera > Athericidae > Atherix > Atherix ibis. The sequence goes on from OY282610.1 coordinate 5,499,263, forward strand.
CTTCATTTCGAAAGAAGTACGGACCGATGATTCCACCAGACCAAAAACCACACCAAACTGTCAATTTAGGTGAATGTAATTCATTTTCTTCGCACCAGAATCGACAGTTTTGTTTATTTACCGCGCCACTCAGATGAAAGTGAGTCTCATCGGAGAAGATGGTTTTCAAAAAAAAATCGTTATCGTTTTCAAGTTGTTCCAAGACAAAATCAGCAAATTTATGACGTTTACGGTGGTCCAATGGCTTCAGTTCTTCAATTCTTGAGAACGTCTTGGAATCGACAAATTGCGGTCTTCAGCAACACTTGCCTGAACGGCAACAATATTTTAATTACTTCGAGCGGTTCTTTGTCTTATTGGCACTTGAACATTATGTAAAGAAAATGTACGCTCGAAATTTTTAACAATTTGACGAATAGCGGGCACAGTTGGACGATTATTACGATCTTTAAATGGCAAAAGCGCACGAAAAGTTGCAATTGGAGAACGATTATTGTGATAATAAAATTGAATAATTTGTAAACGTTGTTCTTACATATATCTCTCCATGATGAAATTGTAAACATTACTGAATACAATGGAAAAAAAAGTACAGATCATGACATATTACAAATGGCCAAAACGTCACTTAGATCACTTTTTATTGGACCGAAACGTCACTTAGATCACTTTAATTGGAAAACCCTATACTTAACTGGATCTTTATTATAATTTTTATATTTTATTTACTTTTTCAATAAATTTTTATTAGTCTTTCGTAGTGTTAATTTTTTTTAGGAATTTTTTGGTTTTTTGTTCTTTCAAAAATTAATTTTTGTTTGTTTGTAATTTTCATATTATCTACAACTACATATAATTTACAACAAAACAGACATATTTTATAGATTGATTTTTTTGCTAATTGATTAAGAGGGTATGGTACACGGGAATGGAATTTTTTATAACAACTTTCGGTTCTGTCGCACTTTGAGTCCGTTTGTACATATTGGCTAACGCGAGTCCGGTTGTACATATCGGCTAGTTATAAGAACGAGAAGCTCTTTGTTTGTTTGTAAGGTCCCTTAGACATGTGTCAGGGGCCATTTCATAGCGCCACGACCGTGAGGCCATTTGGCGAAGAAGCTCTTTATTATTTTGAGTTTATTTGATTCTCAGAATTTTCGATAATTTGCTATTGAATTTTATCCAAAGTGGTTAAGTTAACTTTCATTTTTTTAATGAAAAAAAAAAAGTTAGGCAATTTATTTGACTTGAAGCTTTCTATTGCTTGTTGGTCCGAAAAACAGAAATTGAGAACTAGTGGTATAAATGCCAAAAGATTATGCGTAATAAGTTAGAAGGAATTTTTCACATTAGATTTCCACAAAATGTTGATCACCTGAACGTGGTTTAAGAAAAATCATTAGAATAATGACGTAGGTTGCTGATTAATTTTTTTTCATAAACTTTTACATTCTATTATCAACTGTGGAATCCTTTCAAATATATTGTTGTAAATTTTTAAATCTAAGAAAATTGCCTTTACTGAATGTTGAACCCTCATTTTACCTTTAGTATGTATAATTCGAATCCCTTTTTGGTCGAAGAATATTTTTCCAATTTTTTCTGTGAAAATATTGAAGTTTAATATCGATTTTTATAAACGCCACAAGCATTACGAACAAATGTTTCAAAACCAATGGACTTATGGAGAGTTTTGAAACCACAAAATATGCGTCTTTTAGTTCAAAATGTTTCCAGAATTTTCTTATTTAATATTAGTTTTAATCAATACTCTTCTAGTTTGATTTTATGTCGATAACTTTTGTTATGACTAAGCACTTATCGCTTGGATTTCATTACTTTTAAACTAGAAAAAAGTAGGTCCTCTGAGTTTCTTTACAAAACAAGTTATATTAACGTTTCAATATCTACGAGTATTTAGGCAAAATTATCTTTAATCGCAAATGAGTATTTATGGAGAAATGTAACAGAAGAGAAATTTGTAATAAAATTATTCTAATGGTTCGATAATCGGGAATGCAACTTCTTATAACGAGAAACATATAAATTCTGAGCAAAGGAAATATTTAAGTCACGAACTTTATTTGCGAAAACAGAACCGGGCATAAACAATTTTTTGAGTAGGTTTGAATTAATGGTATTTGATGCGAAGGGACATGGAAAGCTACGTAGAACCCCAGAGTGATTTTAAGAAAAATATTTCAAAAATTTTGTTAAGGATTCATAATAAGCTGATTGGTTTATACGAGGATGGCGAAAACTGGAGCAAAAAGGTGGTACGAAAAATGCTATTGATAAACACAATAGTTTCCTTATACATTTATTTAAAGATAGAAGTTGTTATTAATAGCGGGACCCGTGGGGCAAACTGTATAAGACGGTCATGCATAGGATTAAAAGCCTATCCGCAACAACACCAACCTGTCCTGAAATGCTGCACAGAATAGTAGAAAATCTGTTCCCGGAGAAACCAGAACTCCCCGACTACCACCCGGAGGATGAAGAAGTGGAAATTACTGGAGCGACCATGGAAGATCTCACGAGGGCCTGTAATAGACTGCAGAATGGCAAGACACCAGGACCTGACGAGTGCAATTGCTGCCAGGCCAGACATGTTTATAAGCTTGTATGACGCCTGCCTGCGGTAAGGTGTATTTCCGACTCGATGGAAGCAACAAAAATTGGTTCTTATCCCAAAAGGAAAAAAACCACCCGACGAACCAGCATCCTATCGTCCACTTTGTATGCTGGATTCGGACGGGAAGAACTTGGAGCGGATAGTGACCGACAGATTGGAGCAATACATCGATTCTCAACTTTCCGAATTCCAATTACCTCTTTTTTGACGTTCTCAGGAAAGAGATGGAAAGGCGGTTCCAAAAAGTATTGCCTCATTGCCACCCTGGCCATCAAAAATGCTTTAAACTCGGCCCGCTAGGATCGAGTCCTGGCGGCTCTTAAGAACATGGGGGTGCCCTACTACCTACGGAGGATGGTCAGATCATACTTCAGTGATCGACTACTACACTTCGAAACGGAGGATAGACCAGCGGAGTATGGGGTCACGGGTGGGGTACCTCAGGGCTCTGTCCTGGCGCCACACTTGTGGAACGTCATGTACGACGGCCTACTCCATCTGGAATGACCGACGAACACAACGCTCGTGGCTTTCGCGGACGACGTAGCGGTTGTCCTTGTAGCCAAACACCTGGAGGATCTGGAAGCCGCATTCTTCACCACCATCCGGAGGATAAGACAGTGGATGACATCGGCAGACCTGTCATTGACGGAACATAAGACCGAAGCACTCCTTGTGAGTAGCCGGAAGAAAATGGAGACCATTACCATAAGAGTGGGCGACCACTACATCCAGTCGCTACCCTACATAAGGTATCTAGGAGTGGTTTTGGATGCCAGACTCAACTACAAGGAGCACATCTCAGGCGTCAGCAGAAAGGCATCAGCAGTACAGGGCGCGCTTTCGCGGATAATGCCCAATATCGGAGGCCCCAGGCAAATTCGAAGACAACTACTGGCAACTGTAGTCACCTCCGTCCTGCTATATGGAGCACCAGTGTGGGCGAAATCGCTAGAGCTAACAACATACCGCAAGACAATGTCATCAGTCCAGCGGCTCTCAGCGATCAGAGTGGCGTCAGCATACCGAACGGTATCACACGATGCGGTCAACGTTGTGGCATCATGCCCACCCATCGACATCCTGGCAGGAGACCGTGAACGCCAACATCGTATGAAGAAGGAAAAGTGGCGAAAGGTCCTCTGTGAAGAGGAGAGACCCGAGAGTCTTCGCCTCTGGCAAGAGAGATGGGACAGCTCGACGAACGGTCGGTGGACTCATCGGCTGATTCCAGATGTCACCAAATGGGTCACTCGGGTATTACATCACTCAACTTTTGACTGGGCATGGACGCTTTCGGGCATACTGACTCCCCAAACTGTCATCACTGCCGCGATGTGATCGAAGATGCAGAACACGTATTCTTCCAATGCCCCTTCTACGAGGGGACACGGGCTGAACTGGAGAAAAATGTGGACCGTTCCATCAGTCCAGAAAACATAGTGGAGTGCATGCTGAAGAACCAATCGGCTTGGAACAGAGTTGCAGAGTACGCGGAATCTATCATGAAGGATCTTGACACCACGTACGAAGAATAGGCCGCGAGGCGTCATAATATCGGGACAGCAGTAAAATATTATAAGAACGCCCCGGCGAAGTAATATTTACAAAGAGTGCCGCCGGGGAACCATCGTTCCGGGAGCAAGGGTAGAGGTACATGTTAGGTTTTAGCGAGGTAAATATCCCGCATAACTCGTCTGACGGGTAGAAGGCCTCCCAGTCGCGTACCTTTTGAAGGTTTCCCCCTGTACCTCAATAGTCTAAAAAAAAAAAAAAAGGTGTCATCAAATCATAACTGAGCGCTTTATTATTATTTAGACGTTAACGGATTAAATATTTTATTCCGAATATGGTAAAATTTTTAGGTGATTCCAACTCGTAAGAAGTTTCAAATATAACAAATTATAAAAAATTTTAAATTTAAATTTATATTTTCGTAGAAATTGATTTTTTCTAATTGTGAGTTCGTCATAAATTTTTCTTGTGAGTATGGCTTAAGATCGATGGCTTTGTGTAGAGTGAAATTATTCATCAAATTATTATCAAATAACTTAAACTTTTTTATATTCGATTTTACTCAGACATCGTTGTTGTGCTCGCTCGTATCCTTCATTTTGATATTTTTAAATTTCTATTGGAAATTTCCGTTGTATTAGGTTCAGTTTGTTTTTCTAGCTAAGTATTCTGGTGCGTTTTTTATAAGGCTTAAAATCAATCAATATTATTACCAGTTATTCTTTAAAAAAAAAAAAAACCTTCTTAAAAAATAATAATTAGTATGGTATGAAAGAAGAACAAAGTTTGTTTTTATAATTAATTTTCGTTAATTATTTTTCTTCTTCTACAATAAAATATCAATAAATTTTATTAGTCAACTTATTTCTATGAATATTTTGATTAATTACTAATATTATTATCATAAGATTGAAATTATTTTCTCTGAAAAATAGAATAACAAAAATTCACTATACAAAATCAAAAAAGCTTACGATAGTTTCTGCTGCATACATACACGTATATGCATTTTCCAGACGCATTTCATAAAAATGAATAATATATGAAATTATTAACAATTTAAATAAACTTCTACAACCGCAATATGTGTATTTAAGAGAAGATGAATTTTTGTCCATTTTTATTCATGGATGAATTGTAAAAGATAAAATCTGTACCTTTTACAACAAGTTGCATATTTATTTCAAGCTAATCTAGTATAACAAAAATTGTCTGGCTGTCTGGCTGTCTGGCTATAAGATACTGGTAGACATTATATGGTTCATTTTGTTCTTCTTCAAATTCCTTCTGTGATATCTTAAGACAAAAGTACTCATTCCAACCATATTCTGATTGTCTGTTGTAGAATCTATTTCAGAAAAAAATGAAGAACTTCCAGCCAACATATTATGTATGTACGCATACAATATGATAATAGAAGAGGGACTAATGAATAAATACAATAAGAATCAAAATATGATTTTTTTTTCTATATGGCAAAAAGAAAATTACAATATCTTTTGGCCAGCAAATCCATACATGTCTACATGCATAAATATATGATAATATTTATTTCTAAATTATATAAAAAAAAAAAAAGAATTGAATAAAATAAACAAAATTAGATAATGACTAAAAACAACATATCTTATACACTATCAAGAGAAATTTCCACATATGATTAGGGGTAGTTTTTAGATATGAAAATGATCGACATCTTCAAATGATAGATTTTTCTCAATAAATCCTTAATCAAATCCAAGTAATAAACGACGAGTTAAATATAATTAATTAAATCGCAAAAATACTCTAGCAAATTATACGATTTTATCCAGTCTTTTTATTTGCACCTTCTTAGATTTGCAGTAATAATAATTTATTTTTTTCAAGTTTATTTATATACACGTATAATATTCGAAACGCATCAACAAAATATTTGATAGTATTATTATACAAAAATTATAGCAAATCAATACATCATTAGTTGATTATAATAATAATAAATATTTTTTGGGTTAAATTGTAAGTTTTCTATCGTATTTATCGACTTATAGAAAAATAATGTTTCTATTTTATTTATTTTTCTAGTTTTTTTATCTCACATTCCGTTTTTCTAGATTATAATGGAAATACTAAATGAATTTATTTAAGATCAACCAAAATATACTTGAGTTTCTTAAGCATATTCCTCAATAAGAATGGTGTTTTTTTTTTTTTATCGTAATTGCAGAAAAATCATTTAATAATAGCCAAAATATCAATAATGCCATATAATTCGAATACTTTTTCCACTCATGAATAAAATTGTGACTTTATTTATTAAAATTATATTTACGATCATCGAAATAAATTTGAATTTATGATTTTAGTATTTATAAGAGAGCTAATAAGATACGAGTATGTGTATGTGTGTGTGAGCGAGAGTTAGAAAGCAAATGCCAACAAAAATGAGTAGAAATACAAAAAAAAATATAATCCAAATAATAAAATATAGTACAGGGTGGACCATTTAGAAGTTCCATTTTAAAAAGTAAATTTAAAAAAAAACTAGTGTGTGTTTTTTTTCAAATTTCCGGTTTTATTAAAAAGATTAAACCTTAAAATTTAAGAATGAAACACAACATCATTTAAAGGACTGCCATGGCTGGCGTTACAGTACCCCATTCGCTCGACACAATTTTTCAGTACATTTTCGATTGTCCGGGCTTGTATCTCTTCAATGGCAGCTTTAATTTCGTGTTTCAAGGCCTCAATTGTCTCTGGATGGCTTGCATAATATTTATCCTTAACGGCCCCCCACAGAAAATAATCCAATGGGCTCCGAGGCGGCCAATTGACATCAGAATTTCGGCTGATTATTCGGTTTTCAAAAACAGTGCCCAAAAGTTGGATTGTTACGTTGGCTGTGTGGCAAGTGGCCCCGTCCTGTTGAAACCAAATGTTGTCCATGCCATTCTCTTCAACGTTTGGAAACAAAAATTCTTTGATCATGCCACGATAGCGCTCACCATTGACTGTAACGGCGGCTCGAAGAAAAACGGGCCAATGATGCCTCCACTCCAAAATCCGCACCAAACCGTGACTCGTTGTGGATGCATCGGCTTTTCCATGGTGACGTATGGATTTTCTGAGCCCCAGATGCGACAATTTTGTTTGTTGACATACCCACTTAGGTGGAAATGGGCCTCATCCGAAAAGATGATTTTTCGGTAAAAATGCTCATCTTCGGCCAATTGATCTTGATCCCATTGGGCAAACCGAAAACGCATCGGATGGTCATGCGGCTTTAGCTGTTGGACTAATTGAACTTTGTAAGCTTTCATAACTCGGGGCGGGGGGGGGGGGGGGGGTTGGGTTTAGACAGTTCTGTTTGATAGTAACAGATCAAAAATGAACCGTAGAAGATGAGCTGCATAGAAATGATGCGAGAGAGGGGGAATATGTGTGTGTGTGTGTATGCATCAATTAACATGCCAGAATAGCTCAGAAAAAAATTATGTTTAAACAAAAAATTAAAAGTAAAAAATAAAAATCTTAAAAAAAATTTGGATTTATTTTTATTTTTAATTAAAAAAAAAACGAAAATTTCAATAATTTACATTTATTTTAATGCTTTACTCTCGTTATATATGTTTTCGTACAACATTTATTAATACTTTATCCTCGTTATAGGTCCAATTTTTAGACATTATATACTATTTATTAAATTCAAAGTTTCTCCGAAACACATCCACTCCACTTCACGTTGACAAGCTGAAAAAACTTAGAATTTTTAGGTTATATTTTACTTCTGTCAGTAATCTTTCCGTTTCATTGGGCAAGTACTTCCAAGTACTTGCGAGTACCAAAATACACTAGGCCCAATGGAAGACAACATATTGGTCTTAGATTAAAGAATACCTGGATAGGCCCGTACGTCAGATTTCCGTATATGTCCGAGTATATGCAATTTTCTGGCATAATTATTGCAGAAGCGGCGAGAAATCGTAACGCTTGTATATATTTGTGTAAATTTTTTTTTTATGTAGACATGTCACCCACTGACATCTAGTTTTCGTAATAGAGAAATTTATTAAATTGCAAAAAGCATAATTTATATTAGCTGTATTCCATTGGGAAAATTTTGCTACTCACGAGTAGTTCTAGCTGTTATCATCTACACCACCTCGAACTAAAATAAGTAGTTCGCATGCGTAGTTACGCCATACAATTTACGGTAGGGTATTTTAGTTCCCGAACTGGAAATAGATGGCTTAGCGGGTTCGGTGGTTATGTTGAAGAGTCATATTTTTGTCAGTATTGTTTATGTGTGAATAAACTCAGTTTTTATTGTTTATGTGTAAGTAAACTGAGTATTGTTGTTGACTATTTTGAGGTTATGTTTTTACTAGTGTTCAGAATTTGGCTTTTCTACCAGTAAGAATTATATTCCCCCTCAATGACGTTTTTCCAAGATATATCCTCAATTTTCTCCCAATTAACCAATACAGAAAATTAAAAAAAATTGTAAACATAACTTTCTAATAACAGCTCCTATCCTGAACCAAAATATCCCGAAAAACTTTAGTTTTAATTACAAAAACATTTTTAATAGTATCCTGCTCATAATCTATTTTCCCTTACTCTGGAAATGTTTTGTCATTAAAATGATTCCTAAACTAAATAAACCCATTAATTCTCCTTCCTCCTATAGACCTATCAGCCTCTTACAAATACTTGGTAAGATTTTTGGAAAACTCCTATTAAAACGACTCTACCCAATTCTAGTTAATGAAAAAATTATTCCTGATCATCAATTTGGCTTCCAATCCACTTCCGTTAGTTGGAGAAACGCCGATGGGTGTTTACTCTCACTTCATGATGCATAAGATTGTAAATTAAAATGTTATTTAAATCTGCTTGTTACAATACAATTGTAGTTGTAGATAAAAAAAAATAATATTTTCTTAGATATTGTTTTTTCCTAAGTGGGTTTTTTTATCTAAAAACTAATAACTACAATTAAGACTCGTCGAAAAAGTTCATGGCGTATTTTTAAGGAAAATACAGACGTCTAAATCAGAGCATTAAAATCAATTTATTCAAAACAAATATTCTCCATTGTTATTGACGTAATGTTTTGCCATATTTTTCGGGCAGATCCCCAATTCTATTGTATTAGTATAGAACTTATGTAGTTTGTGGGTGGTTAAAAAATTAACAAAGTTTAGTTTCGTTAAAATAAAAATTAAATTATTTCGTTAAGATAAATTAAAATAACAAACTTACAATATTTACATTTTAAACTTATTTTTAGTAGTCATAGTACATGAGATTTATGTAATTCAATAACAACAAAAAAGAATACTTCAAATGGAACATTTTCTTGCATAATATCCCTTTTAAATCTCATCCAGCATATTTTAAACCGATTTACACATATAATTTCTCCATTCGCTATTTTTCATTCGACAATTCATTATTGTCTTGAGATTGAACAGTATATATTTCTGCATCTCCAAAATCTCTGTCATTTGTCAGAAATGAATGAACTGACAATCGATGTTTAACCAGATCAGTGCGAGCTTTATATTTCGGGTTTTTTTCCGGTTCCCATGTTACTTGTATACTGCAATATGGTCTTAAGTTGTAAATTTTTCAATATTTCTTTAGGCTGTAAGATATTACGAAATGGTTTCTTTGACGGTTAAATTACTGATTCTTGATATAAGGTGTAGTAAAAAGAAATCCATTATTTTTGCATTAAATTGAAGGTTTTATTTAGCATTGATAACTTGTTGATAACTTGTTGCCATTTTGGAGGTAATTCATAATGCCTTTCTCATAGAAACCCTCGTACCTATTGGCAAAAAACTGGGACAATCGATTTTCACAATCTTCTTTTGAGGCGAATTTTTCACCTGCAAAATCATTCGTCATAGACAGGAGGAGGTGGTTATCACTTGGTGCCAGTTCCGGACTATAAGGTGGATGCATAAGAACATCCCAACCAAGGTCCCGGAACTTCTGGCGAGTCACTATCGATGTATGCGGCCTGGCGTTGTCCTGATGGAACGCAATTCCTCTCCTATTGGCCAAAGCTGGCCGCTTCTGGGCGATTGCTTCTTTTCTTTCAGACGGTCCAATTGTTGACAGTTTAGGTCCGAATTAAGAGTTCGGCTGTAGGGGAGCAGCTCATAGTAGATGATTCCCTGCCAGTCCCACCAAACACACAGCAAAACCTTCCTGGCTGTCAATCCTGGCTTGACCACCGTTTGCGCCGGGTGACCGCGATTTGACCACGACCGTTGTCGCTTGACGTTGTCGTAAGTGACCCACTTTTCATCACCAGTAACCATCCGCTTCAGAAATGGATCGATATTGTTGCGATTCAGCAGCGATTCGCAGATGGAAATTCGGTCCATGAGGTTTTTTTGCGATAACTCGTGTGGCACCCAAACAGCGAGCTTCTTTTTGTATCCAGCCTTATTTAAGTGGTTCCAAACGGTTTTTTGTGCAATGTTTAGCTCCTGGGCAATCGAAATAGTGCTTACGTGACGGTCGGACTCGACGATTTCCATTTTTTTATCGAAATTTTCGACAATTGGCCTTCCAGAGCGTGATGCATCTTTGACATCAAAATAACCGGAACGGAAGCTCTTTTGAGCACATCTGGTGCTATGTCAGCAATTTCGTTTCGAATCGAGGTTGTGGTTGGTTTGTTAGTGTACAACTTTTCTTTTAACGAAGAAATCGGGAGGGCTCAAATTGGGGGATCGTGGTAGGGCTCAAATTAGGGCTCATCTCGATTAGAAATCGGGAGGGCTCAAATTTGTTCTCAAATTAGGGGACAGTTACTCTACGAGGGTGTAGTGGTCTTTGGTGTATCAGATGAGGGTTTTCAGTGCCCGAATAGCGGCTATTCTGTTTATTAGCAAAGACCCAGCTTCGTCTCTCATAATAATTTTATTGTCAAAAATGACTGGTCGTCTATACTGAGCTGTAAATTTCGAGCACTCCAGTCATGGTCATTTTCCAGCAGACATGACGGAGATATTATCAATTCTTGTGCACGCCGTCAATGAGCAACACTCTCCCTCACCGAAGCAATCTTTTCAAGTGTACGTTGGCTTAATAGTCATCCAGTCTTCCCTTGATTTCCCAGTATTTTCAAAATTGAATTGCTCGGCATATGATTAAGACCTAAAAAAAGTCACGTACTTTTCACCGCGTATTCACAATTGAACAATTTTTTAAATAAAATGTTTAAATAATTTTAACACGTTATTCTGGCATTAGATAATTTATAATAAATTGTTGTTGATCATTCTCTACGATTGTCAAATGGCCAATAGGCAAATGTCATCCAAACCAAACTGATGGTGGCCAAACAAAATCAATCTAGAACAAAAAACCACCCTGTATTACTTGGCAATGGTCGTACCCATATGCTTTTTAGCTTGATTAATATGCCAGTTTAACTCTTAAGAAAAGTTGACATTAGCAGGAAAATTGAAACTATTCTAAACTAAACACTCTCATACGCGATACTCGTATCCTTAAATATGACGCAATAATAACGAAAATTATTGAATATGCAATTTTGCTAAATTGAATAATAATTTTCGACCCATAACAGAATGCAAGCTTTACGGGTCTTAATATCAATAAGCCTTCAATATAAATGTTCGTATTCAATGAATTTTTTCTGATTATCCAAGTAGTTTTTTTTTCTCGAAGAATTGCTTTTCTGTATTTTTGTTATTAATTAAAGGAAACTTTAAATAAAGTTCAACTTTTCTCTTCAAACTTGCCAAAAACAGGGGAAAATGCTTTTTAAATTTCGCTCTCAACTAACTTATGTATATATTCAGATAGACAGGTGACATGACCTAAATTTTTTATCAATTAGTTCCCAAATATACAATATTATTAATTTTTTTTCTTAGTTCTTGTAATTACTTGTAAAAGCTTGAAATTTTTTGTCGAATGATAAATTTAGCCATACTCTAATGGGATTTTACACTTTTTTTTTAAGGACACTTCAAATTTAGAATGGACAGAGAAATTCAACAATTAAATTCGAAATAGTTAAGTGTTTTTCGTTTTATTGTGCAAAAGTTTCAATCCGGATAAGGAGCTTATTATTTTACCTTATTTTATGACATGCTTAATAAGAATTTTTTACAATCATTTTAAGTTATTATATAACTGCGATGGTGTTTTAAGTAATACGTTAATGCAAAGTTGATTAATTGCACAAATCTCCATAATTTTTTTCATTAAATTTTTAGTAGTCGTACTATTTTCATATAATCGGTTTTTGGTAGTTTGCTTTTTTTTAATGGAAAATTGTTGTCTTCCCAAAAATTTTTTACAAATTTTGTTCCATTTTCTGTAAAAATTCAAAGTTTTTCGAAACAAAAAAATTTATCGAAACTCTTTATGAGTTTCTTTTTTATTATTGGAGGATAAATTCGTTGTTTTTTTTTTTTGATAGTTTATTCAAATTTTTACTTCGAGTAATAACTCCAAAAAATAAGTATAATATAGTTTTTCATTTTTGGAGCTTTTTTTATTTGTTTTTTTTTTTTTTTTTTTTTTTGTTTACAATCTTTCTTATAGATGACGTATGAATTTAGACTCTCAATAATTTAATATTAACCAAAAAAGCAAATCAAAATATTTTCTATAAAAGGTAGAATTTTGTCCTTTTTTATTATTTTATTTTATTTCAAATATGCTTTTACGAAGGATTTTTTTATTATATTGTATAAAATCTTTTTTCATAAATATTTAACAAACAAGTCATATTTTTCTTTTTTTTATATTTTTTTTTATTACTTTTGTTCATTTATTTTTATGTTTCAAGTACGCTCTAAATTATATTTACAGGTATTAGTAGTGCCCTATTAATTTTAAATTATATTAGCCTAGAAACAGCAATTACAGATAAAAAAAAAAAAAACAAGTCCAACGAGAATTCTTTTTTCTCTTTTAGAATTCCTATTTGAACTGTTTAATAGAAAACTTTAAGGATAATTTTTTTTCTCTCTAATTCGATCTTGAGTGCGTCGCCCCCAGCTTTTCTGTAAGCTATTTGTCTCAAAAGATTTAAGTGATGTAGAAGAATAACTTAATTTCAGTAATCATCATAAATCAAAAATTTTCTTTGTAAAATCAAAATGCTGTAACAACTAAATTTTATGAGCGTGTTTAACAAGTCTTCATCTTATGGCAAGATTTCATATCGTTTCTGCCTCAACAAGTTCATTAAGGAAGTTTTCAAGGAGAAAATTTCACAAAAATCAATGAAATATGCACAATTTGTAAGGACAAAAAAAAACCGACCATTCCTTTTCAAAGATATACGATTTCTTTTTTTTTATGCTCATGCTAAAAGTTTGAAAATCAATTCAATTGAAAATTAATATTCTTCTTAACAATAATAAAAAAGATTTTATTTTTATTGTTACTTTTTATTGATTATTTTTCTTCAATTTGTTGAAAAATAAAAAAATTATTTTTAAAATTATATTTATATTTTCTGCTTAGCAGTTCTTAACTTATCATGTCTGATATTCAAATGAGAAAGGATACTTTTGTCCATTTGTAGACATACGGACTGGACAAGTTGCGAAAAGTTTCTATCGAAAAATTAGCCAACTATTGCCCAACCTGTTAACTTGACGATCTTCATAAAAATGTTGGCAACAGACACTGCTATTATCACAAATAATTTCCTATTCCGAAACCATCCTTTTCTCATCTGTTCACGCTGCGAGATCCAATCTACTACCGCCGATTTTCTAATGGAAATTCACCTTACCCAATATTTCTTTTCCAAATATTTTTTTATAATTCCTATAAAATTAACCAATTTTTTAACCAAGGACAAATTCCATGCGATCCTAGGGACCTTATATAAATACATATTAACAAACAAACAATTTAGGATATTTATGTTCTGATTTAAATAAATTCACTTCAATAGTTCTGAAAGAACTTTTCCAAACGATTTTAGCTCTAAATTTTCTAGGTCCTTTGAATTAACTGATCTCTGAAGTGTGTTCCCACTTAAATCGTAGAAGAATATTTTAAAAGAACAAATTGCACTAAATTTAAAAATAATAAGTAATGGAAAAAGTTCATTTCGTAAAGAAAGCTTTTCTTGCATTTTTTATGCAATAGAGCCATAATTTGCATGGTTGTGTGGCTTGTGGTGTTATATGGTTAAAATCACATATGATTTGGATTAAAATCTTTATAGTTTAGGCTAAAAAAAAACTGAGCTATTATTTAATAGTAGCACTCCGAATTGATGGTAAAAATGTCTCCTTCTTTATTTTCAAAGAAATACGAGCCATAAATGCCTATGAAACAGTCACATTTTGCTGAAACAATAGCTTCCCCACAAGCAATTGCGGCTCCTCAGAGTCTTATAGAGGAAAATTTCGCTTAAAAATCAAATCAACAAAAAAGACTGTGGTTCCAGTATCAAAATAGTGTATCTTATTTCACATTCAATGTTATACAGGATTCAATACCTGTTTAAGTTGACCTTTCTATAAATCGAGATATAAATCCTAATACAAATTACCTTATAAAGTGTCATAAGAAAAGCTTAAATACCGAACACGTTGTGTAATCGATAAATTTAATTCCTGTTCGCTGTTTCAGTAATTGTTCACTTAAAAGAACGATTATGATGACCATAATCTCCTCTCAAAGTAAGAGGTACCCAAAGAATGTTTATTTATTTTTACGGAAGCGTCAACCGGCCCCAATACAACTTTTTTGCAGCTATCGAGGTAAATGACATCCAAATTGGTGATCTACATTGTGGGATATTTCCGTACAGAGCTGTAGGCAATAAAGACATTTGTTAAAATTGCAATTGGTTTTTTGTTGCTGATAGTCAAGTCGGTCTCAAAGCTCCGGCATAACCTACTCAATAATAGAAGTGTGAAGTTACGTTGGGTGCTACTGTGGCCTATGAGAATTATGGAAAATAAACGTGTTTATTAGTTGGCTGCTGTATGATGCACTATTTAAACCCACGATACCAAAAGAAGTTACTTTGATCGGTTTTACGGATGACATTGCGGCGAATTCTTTTGGTAATTCAATAATGATGATCACCCAAACATCAAACGACTCAGTTTACATTATCCGGCACTGACTTTTATCAGTGGTTCTGAAATGTCTCTGATAAAAAAAATCGACGTTAGTAGTAGTGACCAGTAGGAAAGTAAAGGAGAATTTTACCCTCACCATCAGTAACGACGATATTATTGCACAGCCAATATTTAGATACCTCAGAGTTCTGATAGGCGGCAGGTTGAGCATCGCTGCTGAAAATATAAGTAGGGTTGTGAAATAGGTTTCCGACTCGATGGAAGCAACAAAGATTGGTTCTTATCCCAAAACGGAAGAAACCACCGGACGAACCAGCATCCTATGGTCCACTTTGCATGCTAGATTCGGACGGGAAGAACTTGGAGCGGATAGTGGCCGACAGATTGGAGCAATACATCGATTCTCAACTTTCCGAATTCCAATTCGGATTCAGGAAGGGGAGATCGACCATCGATGCGTTAGAACTCGTCTCGAACATCGGAAGCCATCTCAGGAAAGAGATGGAAAGGCGGTTCCAAAAAGTATTGCCTCATTGTCACCCTGGACATCAAAAATGCTTTTAACTCGGCCCGCTGGGATCGACACCTGGAGGCTCTAAGAACATGGGGGTACCTTACTACCTACGGAGGATGGTCACATCATACTCCAGTGATCGACTACTAGACTACGAAACGGAGGATGGACCAGCTGAGTATGGGGTCACGGGTGGGGTACCTCAGGGCTCTGTCCTGGCGCCACTCTTGTGGAACGTCATGTACGATGGCCTACTCCATCTGGAATTACCGACGAACACAACGCTCGTGGCCTTCGCGGACGACGTAGCGGTTGTCCTTGTAGCCAAACACCTGGAGGATCTGGAAACCGCATTCTCCACCACCATCCGGAGGATAAGACAGTGGATGACATCGGCAGACCTGTCATTGGCGGAACATAAGACCGAAGCACTTCTTGTGAGTAGCCGGAAGAAAATGGAGACCATTACCATAAGAGTGAGCGACCACGACATCCAGTCGCTACCCTACATAAGGTATCTAGGAGTGGTTTTGGATGCCAGACTAAACTACAAGAAGCGCATCTCCAGCGCCAGCAAGAAGGCATGAGCAGTACAGGGCGCGCTTTCGCGGATAATACCCAATATCGGAGGCCCCAGGCAAATTCGAAGACGACTACTGGCAACTGTAGTTACCTCCGTCCTGCTATACGGAGCACCAGTGTGGGCGAAATCGCTAGAGTTAACAACATACCGCAAGACAATGTCATCAGTCCAGCGGCTCTCAGCGATCAGAGTGGCGTCAGCATACCGAACGGTATCACACGATGCGGTCAACGTTGTGGCATCATGCCCACCCATCGACATTCTGGCAGAGGAGCGAGAACGCCAATATCGTAGGAAGAAGGAAGAGTGGCGAAAGGTCCTCTGTGAAGAGGAGAGATCCGAGAGTCTTCGCCTCTGGTAAGAAAGGTGGGACAGCTCGACGAAGGGTCGGTGGACCCATCGACTGATCCCAGATGTCACCAAATGGGTCACTCGCCTGCACAGGGAAGTCGGGTATTACATTACCCAACTCTTGACTGGACATGGATGCTTTCGAGCATACTTGCACAGATTCAAGAGAACAGACTCCCCAAACTGTCATCGTTGCTACGATGTGCTGTAAGATGCAGAACACGTGTTCTTCCAATGCCCCTTTTACGAGGAGACACGGGCAGAACTGGAGAAAAATGTGGACCGTTCCATCAGTCCAGAAAACATAGTGGAGTGCATGCTGAACAACCAATCGGCTTGGAACAAAGTTGCAGAGTACGCGGAATCTATCATGAAGGATCTTCACACCACGTACGAAGAATAGGCCGCGAGGCGTCATAATATCGGGACAGCAGTAAAATATAATAAATAGTAAAATATTATAAGAACGCCCTGGCGAAGTAGTATTTACAAAGAGTTCCGCCGGGGAACCATCGTTCCGGGAGCAAGGGTAGAGGTACAGGTTAGGTTTTAGTGAGGTTAAAATCCCGCATAACTCGTCTGACAGGTAGAAGGCATCTCAGTCGAGTACCTTTTGAAAGTTTCCCCCTGTACCTCAATAATCTAAAAATGGAGGTATATCGTCAGACCACACTTCGTGTCTCGGGAGCATTCCGTGCTGTCTGTGTTATCGCTTATATGCCGTCAATCGAGCTTTTAGCGAATAAAAAAGCCAGAATCTATCATCAACGATGGAAGAAAACTTAAATCGAATGGATCTTCGTCAGCTGGGAGAAAAGAAATGAGACCATGACGAGATGGCAGCAACATTGAGAATTATCTCATTTCTGATGTAGTCTTTATCGCTTTAAGCTCAACATTTATACGACATTCCCGATTTTTCATCGCACAATTGAGGTTGCGTATCATGTCTTATTTCCCCTGCCCCCGTTTTATTATAACATCGCAGGCATATTGTGGTGCGATAGTTGTTTAAACATCCCAAGTAAATAAGAAGCACCGTCATGAAATGAAGAATGTGAAAAAAAAATACCCGATGATAAGTCCATGGAAAGTTATATATGAAGAACGGGAAGGTGGTTTTTAGTGGATAAAAATACCATTCACTGTAGACTATAGAATATTAGTACGTGCTACCGATGTTAAAAAAAGAACGAAAAAGCTATGCCTAATCCACCTCACATACTAACAGAATGGCAAACAACATCCTCAGACATACGTAGAAACTCAGACTTGGGTAATAGTGAAACCTTTTCAGCATCTCAGTATCCTAATAGCAACAATCCAGTCTATTTAATATCCTTGTCGAAATTCGGGGCATATAACTTCCTTTTTGGAAACCATAAACGTCCTATCTTGCGATCTGGTAGCATTTCGCTAACTATTCCAATTATATTGAAAAATATATAGTCAGCAAACTAGGACTCTTTCCATAGTGGAGCTCCTAGAACCAACAATATTAATCTGACCAAACATAAATACTAAACATGGTTTAAAAAATTTACCAAACTTAAAGTCGCGATGCAGTAAAAAAATGTCTACGTTTATATTAAAAAAAAAAAATTATTCAAATATTTTAACCTAAGAATAAGAAAAACCACATAAATAAAGAGGTACAAAAAAAAGAGAATGACAAATTTTCGAGAATAGTACGTATTTTGATCAAGAAACGTAGAAAAGTACTTAGAAATAGGACAAAAAAGCTTTTCACATTATCCTTGGTGGATATTTACTTTTTTGGTATGCGAACTAATTGAGTTTACCCAGTTTCGTTTTTTTTCTTTTAGTTTTTTTTTTTTGTATTCCAGGAGTTTGCATTAATTAAGATACGGTCACAATTCTATAAATCATTTGGAAATTCTAATACCTCTAACACCTTACTCTCTATGGGAAATTTTTGTTAATTACTTCCGTACTAAAAGAAAAGCACAAATGCTATCCAAAAAAAAAAAAAAAAAAATGAAAAATAGAAGAAGGAGAATAGAAAATATTCGTAATATAAAACAAAATGAATACTGTCCATTAAGATTGATGTTGGACCAGCTATAATCCAATTTCCCCAAAATATTATCGAAAATAGCACATTTGAATTTCAATTGTAATCGGCTTAGCCGCATCCTTAATAAATGACGATTTTATTGATTTTATCTTTTCTCATTTATTTATGGTAATATTTATTTTTTTATTGAAAATTATTTTAATCCTTTTACCTCTATCTCTCTCACTTTTTCTCTCTCTCTCTCTGTCTACATCTTCCAATACTCACCCTCTCAAGGATTAGTAAAACGAATACTATTTTCGTAGATGATTTTCCTTTTAAAATATTCAATTAAAAGCACAAAAAAGGTAGTCATTAGTAATATCCCTTTTTTTTTTTTAAAAAATACGCATCTTAATACCACTTGTACTCGTACTATCAATTATGGAATTCTAAATTTACTATTATTTTTTTTTTATTTATTGTACAATATCTGGAATTAATTGTCTTTACAAAAAAAAGGCTATTAAAAATATTTATGAATTTTTTTTTATATTTTGAAATGGTTATAACTAAATAATATTATCCTTAAAAAGCAATTTATTTCAAGAAGAAAAGAAATTATCGTGTTTTATTATAAAATTCATTCAAATGATTTGTTTTCACTATAATTAATACTAATTTTATTGGTCAACGTTGATCTTAATTATATTTTGGCTTTACTTATAATTATTCTATCACACTGGAAATATTTTTTGCCATTATATTACTTGAAAAATTGGGGGAAAAAAACAAAAATCATTCAAAAAATACCCGAATAATGAAATATTCTGATTTAAAGTAGTGTATTTAATCTACAATAATTTGACTACACTAAACATGATTAAATAATTTTGAATTTTTTTTAGTAGCACTCCTTCAATTACCATAAATTCTAGTATTGAAACTCTTTCGAGTAATACACTTATTTCTAAGCCAATCTTAAAAACTCTTCATCCTAGGCTGTTAAATTGCAAAATAGACTGGAACAGATTTAGAAAGAAATTAGACCAACAAATTGACTTGAAACGAACGTTAAAAAACACACAAAATACGGACTTTAATTAACGAAAAAAGAAAAATGAGAATACAGTGGCAAACAGGAACTTAACCGACTACAACATGAATTAAAAATGGAAATTAGTAAGCACTATAATGAATGGCATGAAACTTATACAAAATCGCTTAAAGACAATATTTCTTTATGGGAAGCCACTAGACGAATACTCTCGTACAAAAGAACATCACACCCACTGAAACAAAATGACGGTAACTGGGCAAAAACAGACAAAGAAAAAGCCAAAGTATTTGCTAAACATTTGGTAAATAGTTTTACTCCACAAATGTATTTACTAACAAAATCATCGAAGATGATAAAAACTCTCAAAAATTTTAAGCCCCAAAAACTCCCAAAAATTTTAGGGGCTTAGAACTCCCAAACATTTTAAGCCCTCGAAAATTAAATCTACAATTCTGCGCCTTCCCAATAAAAAAGCTCCTGGTTATGATCTAATAACAGCTTTTATTCTGAAGCAAATTTCCCGAAAAGCTTTAGTTTTAATCACAAATATTTTTAATAGTATCCTGCGCAGAATCTATTTTCCCTTACTCTGGAAATATTCTGTCATTAAAATGATTCCTAAATCAAATAAACCCATTAATTCTCCTTCCTCCGATAAGACCTATCAGCATCTTATTATTTCTTGGTAAGATATTCGAAAACCCCTATTAAAACGACTCTACCCAATTTTAGTTAATGAAAAAATTATTCCTGATCATCAATTTTGCTTCCGATCTGAACAATTCACAATCCAGCAATACTATCGCATTGTTGATCATATTGTATACTCTGTTGAGAGGAAAGAGTATTGCCCAGGAGTATTTGTAGATATCTCCTAAGCTTTTGATCGTGTGTGACATCCTGGACTCCTATAGAAACTCAAGAGCTTTATTCCTTCAACATACAACCTTATCATAAATTCATATCTCTCCCAACGATATTTCCAAGTTGCAATTAACTCAGAATTCTCGGAAATATATCCTTTTCTCGCTGGAGTCCCACAAGGCAGCATCCTTGGTCCCATCTTACGAGGGTCATTCAACAAGTACTCAGCCTACAAAAGAAAAACGAAAATTTTGGAAAGGTGGCAATTTATTTTTCCACATAATCTCCTTCAAGCTCGATACACTTGGCCCAGCGATGCTCTAACTTTTTTAACCCGTCCAAAAAATACATTTTCTCGAGGGAAGCAAAATAGGCCTCCGTGGCGACGATGACATCCTCATTCGACCCAAATATATTCCCGCCGAGTGATTTTTTCAGGTTTGGAAACAAAAAGTAGTCACAGGGGGTCAAATCTGGGGAGTACGTTGGATGGGGCAGCAATTTCGAGCCGGCGCGTTGTCGTGGTGGAACAGCACGTTTTCCTTCGCAAAGCGGGGCCGCTTTTTCTTCAATTCGACGTCAAATCGGCCCAATAAGTCAGCATAGTAGCGCCCCGTGATTGTTTTACCCTTCTCGAGGTAATCGATGTGGATCACACCTTGTGAATCCCAGAAGACGGTGGCCATCACCTTTCCGGCCGATCGAACAGTATTCGCCTTCTTCGGAGCACGTTCGCCGGGTGAAGTCCACTGTTTCGACTGTTCCTTGGTCTCTGGTGTGTACCAGTGAATCCATGTTTCGTCGACGGTCACGAAATGACGCAAGAACTCCGCTGGATTGCGCTGAAACAGCGCCAAACACGTCGCCGATGTGGTCTCACGGTTGCGCTCGTTTTCCGGTGTGAGCAAACGCGGCACCCATCGCGCCGACAGCTTTCTCATGCCCAGTTCTTCGTGTAGAATATGATGCACCATTACTTCTTCGATGCCCACAGTCTTAGCTATCTCGTGAACCGTCAATCGACGGTCTGCCAACACGAGATCGTGGACTTTTTTAACGTTTTCCTCCGTAGCAGCCGTTTTTGGGGCACCTAGGCGTGGTTCATCAAAAACTGACGTGCGGCCACGAACAAACTCGTTCAACCAATTCTTGACGGTCGCCATCGAAGGAGAAGAGTCACCATACACAGCATTCAAGCGATCTTTGATTTCGCTGCGCGTTTTCCCTTCCAAAAACAAGAATCTAATCACCGAACGATATTGTTCTTTTAACCTTTTTGTGCAACCGACCGACACGCTCGCTTTCAAAGGCTCTCAAAACAAAACTAATGAAGGGAATTTGACAGTATGCTACTAAAAGAATGTACTGCACGATGGTAAATTTCTTTTGTGACAGCAGTTCCATCGGGCGGTGAGGCTAAGTACTTGTTAAATGACCCTCGTATATAATATTTATACCCATGATATCCCAGCTTATCCTAATACTATCATTGATACTTTTGTAGACGATACGGTCATACTTGCTACCCATACAAATCCTGATATAGCTTCCAACAATTTACAATCCCATATCCACAACCTTCAATCTTAGTTTAAGAGATGAAGAGTGAAGGTAAATAAATAGAAGAGTGCTCACATTACTTTCACACTTTGTCAAGGTAAACCTACCCCTTTATACCACATACTACATTAAAAAGAGTTGAAGCTAACAGACGTTACCTATAACTTCGTAGACTACTGGACAAAAGTTCGAAACTAACAATTAAAAGTAAACTTCTAATCTACAATACAATTATAAAACCTATTTGGACTTATGGAATTGAACTTTAGGGTTCAACGAAATCTTCCAATTTCTATCGCGTTCAAGCCTTACAATCCAAGATCCTTCGTAAAATATTTAATGCCCCCTTTTATGTTCGTAGCACCATAATACAACGTGATCTATTGTAAATGTTCCCCTTGTTCAGGACCTGTACATTTCCCGCTATCAAAAAATTCACTCCCGTTTAACCTATCATCATACTTCACTTGTGAGAGAATTGTCGTGTACTGCCCTCCCCGGAAACACTCATTGGAGACTTTAGAGACAATGGCCTGGAGATTTGCTAGAGGAATCTAACTTCGAATCTAAGAAACGTGGTGGTTACACAAAAATCTGCTTGTTACAATAAAATTGTACAATTTATTATTATTTATTTGACAGGTTTTCATTTTCTACATTTGTAAAATTTTTTTAACACATATATGCATTTTTATACACACATACTCATGAGAACACAGTCGCTCCTATGGAGCACATAGCGGCACCAGAAAACTCCGTTAACTCTCCTCCGTCTGCCTCTGCCCTGGGTTCCTGCCTGAGGTACGGTCTTGAGGTACGGTCCGGATGCTTCCGTGAACTCTCTTCCATCTGCTTCTGCCTTTGGGTTTTTGCCTGAGGTACGGTCTTGGGTTTTTGCCTGAGGTACGGTTTTTGCCCTGAGTACGATGAAAGCCAAATGAGTTCTTGCCTGAGGTACGGTCCGGTTGATTCTTCTTGTGCTGTTTATTGATAAGGTGGTTTTTATAGCTTGCGGCTTATCAGACCAGCGAAGCAACCTCCAGTGACGTTGGGGGACCCTACGGACTACATATATAAGGCTTGTAGTCAGGCCTTTCACCCCGGCACCAATGCCGAGATGGCGGCAGCGGGAATCGAACCCACCACCTACCGAGTGTGAGTCGGTCACCTTGACCATTGCACCACACACTCCGCACAATAGTTGCAGATAAAAAAAAATTGTACAATAGTTGCAGATAAAAAAAAATTAAAAAAAAAGTAGTGTATTTAATCTACTTTGACTAATCTAAACACGATTAAATAATTTCGAATTTTTTTCAACAAAAAAAGTAGTTAGAAAAAAATACTAACAAAGTTATTGTAGATGGCTTCCTCCTTCGTAGGATCTGGTATTTGCTGTTCTTTGGTTTAGAAAATCCATACGAATGCAATTTTTGAAAATTTTTATTTATTATCAAAGTTGCAAAATAAATGTGAGCTATTTAAATATTTGTAAGTGGAGATGAGAGCCAACTAAATGAGAAACCAACTAAATTGAAAAACTACTAATGAACAAATAAGATGAAAATTGTAATTATTTCTCCATTAACGAAAAGTTCAAATACGAAACTATGCTTTTGCAGCCATCAAGCACTTGTCACTTTTTTGCACAATTCGTGTTGATGGTACCAAAATGGAATAACGACGTTCAGATTATTTTTGTCTCGTTGCTAGTTTAATTTTTGTGTCGACAGTAAAAGATGGCAGCATTAAAAAATTCATTGAAACTCGTAATAAAGTTCACTCGGAAAATTGTCAGATTCTTCGTGATTCTGAAGCTCTTCCAGTAAAGTATGCTATACTAATGAAAGGAATCATAGTACAAGAAGGAAAAAGGATAAAGGCATGATCCGACAATAAAAAAAAAAAATTAAGGAATATTTTTAGATATGTCATTATTGTTGCCATTGTTGTAGAGGTGGCTTTTGACATTTGCTTCATCCTTGGTCCGAATCTTTGGACCGCTCAAGTACGTATTCGCTTATTTTTTGTGTATTCTCTCGACGAATATTAAATGTTTTAAAGAACAAATAATAAATAAGAAATGGTAAACGGAAAATTTTCGTCAACACTCATTCAGTTCTGCATTTTGTATTTTCTGTCAACTTTGTGGAAATTTCAATGTTTCTACAAATTGTTTATTCAATTTTACTATACATTTTGGAATTTCCCATTTGTTTATTTCTGTTCTTCTTGGTTTTTGCTGCTTTAGCCGTTTTTCATTATTATTATTATTATTATTAGTTCAGAATAAATTTTAATGCACTTCAAGTCCTTTGTTCCTTAAAATTTATTCAGTTGTCTTGACCTTAGTTTATATTGTATTTGCTTTAATGTATTTACATTTTTAGTAGTAATGCGACCTAGTTACATTTCTTAGAATCGATTAATTATACATTATGATAAGATGGCATATAAACTTAGATTATACTTGAATAGGTGGATCCCAAAACGGACTTTTCACACATGTGACCATGATGGTTTTTTAATCTAAGCTAAACTCATCGATTGCACAGATATTTAATTCAAGTTTCAATGAATATTGACATTTGTGATAAGAGGTTTTTGTTAAATGAAAATGGCATAAATATTATTTCATATTTTATGATAACGGAGAGGTTTTATTCAATAGTTCGAATATAAACTTAATAGGGATTAAATTATTTTCTAAAATGAGAGGCTTGTCGAGTTAATGTCAATCAGAATGTTTACCATATTAAAAAGTGACGTTGAGTCAGCTGAAAGTGTTGTTCATCTGCAGATTTCGTCTTCCACCTTGGGTAATGATGATACCAAAGATTTCTCTATGGAATATATCGGAGGAAGAGGGCTGGGTGCAGATGGTTATCTTCCTTGATCGCAGTCCCGCTTGCTACAAACATTTATTGTTTATTATCTGGAGGATGGCTCAATTACTCAACAACAAATTTTATATCCCAGAGATAACTTTGCAAATTTCATCGAGTATTTTCTGCGGGGACGATTTAGCTACCAAACAACAATATTGCTGAAAGTGACATGATATTGAAAAGCCTAGTTCACAAAAAGAAACTAAAAAGATGTTATTTATAAGGCCCTAACAATTAAATGCACTACTTTAAATCAGAATATTTCATTATTCCTTACATTCGGATATTTTTTTAAAAGAAAAATCATCTGCGAAAATAGTACTCGTTTTATGATACTAATCCCTGAGAGGGTGAGTATTGGAAGATGTAGACAGAGAGAGAGAGAGAGATAGAGAGTGGAAATTTAGTAAAAATGTTCAGTGTAAAAATATTTACTATAAATTTTCAGTATAAAAATTTTCCGTGTAAAAATTTTCAGTAAAAATTTTCAGTGTAAACATTTTCAGTGAAAATGTTCAGTAAAAATGTTTAGTTTAAAAATGTTCAGTAAAAATGTTCAGTAAAAATTTTCAGTGTACAAATTTTCAGTAAAATTTCAGTGTAAAAATTGTCAGTAAAAATTTTCCGTAAAAATTTGCTGTATAAATGTTCCGTAAACATTTGCTGTAAAAATTTCCAGTAAAAATTGTTAGTGTAAAAATTTTCAGTGTCAAAATTTTCAGTAAAAATTTTCAGTAAAAATTTTCAATAAATTTGTCAGTGTAAAAATTTTTAGTAAAAATTTTCAGTGAAAATTTTCTGTAAAAATTTGCAGTCAAAATTGTCAGTGTAAAAATTTTCAGTAAAAATTTTCAGTAAAAATTTTCAGTAAAAATTTTCAGTAAAAATTTTCAGTAAAACTTTTCAGTAAAAATTGTTACTGTTAAAGTTTTCTGTAAAAATTTTCAGTATAAAAATTTTCAATATAAATTTTCAGTGTAAAAATTTGCAGTGTAAAAATTTTCATTAAAAATTTTCTATATAAATTTTCAGTAAACATTTTCAGTATAACAATTCCCAGTAAAAATTTCCAGTAAAAATTTTCAGTAAAAATGTTCAATAAAATTTTCAGTAAACATTTTCAGTAAAAATTTTCAGTAAAAATTTTCAGTAAAAATTTTCAGTAAAAATTTTCAGTAAACATTTTCGGTATAAAAATTTGCAGTAGAAATTTGCAGTAAAAATGTTCAGTAAAAATTTGCAGTGTAAAAATTTTCAGTAAAAATTTTCTATATAAATTTTCAGTAAACATTTTCAATATAAAAATTTCCAGTAAAAATTTTCAGTAAAAATTTTAGTGCAAAAATTTTAGTGGAAAAATTTTAGTGCAAAAATTTTAGTGCTAAAAATTTTCAGTAAAACGTTTCAGTAAAAATTTTCAGTAAAAATTTTCAGTAAAAATTTTCAGTAAAAATTTTCAGTAAAAATTTTCAGTAAAAATTTTCAGTAAAAATTTTCAGTAAAAATTTTCAGTAAAAATTTTCAGTAAAAATTTTCAGTAAAAATTTTCAGTAAAAATTTTCAGTAAAAATTTTCAGTAAAAATTTTCAGTAAAAATTTTCAGTAAAAATTTTCAGTAAAAATTTTCAGTAAAAATTTTCAGTAAAAATTTTCAGTAAAAATTTTCAGTAAAAATTTTCAGTAAAAATTTTCAGTAAAAATTTTCAGTAAAAATTTTCAGTAAAAATGTTCAGTAAAAATTTGCTGTAAAAATTTTAATTAAAAATTTTCAGTGTAAACATTTTTAATTTAAATTTTCAATGTAAAATTTGCAGTGTAAAAATTTTCAGTGAAAATTTTCAATATAAATTTGCAGTGTAAAAATTTTCAGTGTTAAAATTTCCAGTGTAAAAATATTTTAGTAGAAATTTTGAGTAAATATTTTTTGTAGAATTTATCAGTCGGAATTTTTGTTGTTATTTTATTGTATGTTGAAACGTTTTTTTTAAAATTTTACTTTAATAATGAATATACAAGAATAGCAATAATGGGAATGCTAGAAAATTTTCTGAATGAATAAGGAAGAAAGTACGTCCATTGTAGACATTGTTCAAACTCTTCGTACTGTGTAATCAGAAGTGGAACAGAAATAAAAATTGTTCGCTATTAATTTCAGTAAGTTGAGCATACCCAAGAGTATAACCTCATCTGGAAAGATGGCATCTTTTTAGAACGTGATGTTACAGCTTCGGTAATAACTTGATAGATTGCGACGGTAAATAGAATTATAATCGTACTGAATTGAATTTTCCATGTAAAAGTTGTGCCATATTTGATAGCGATGGAAGCGAACTATGTGTATGCAGACAAGTGGATATATTGGAGTATCAGGTGGCCGCAATTTTGATTATTAAACTAACGAGCTTTATTGATTGGCTCAAATGAAATCAACTTTGCACTAATAACTTCTGCTAATTTGCTTCTGATAGGCTGGATGGAAATCTGCTGTCCTATTATTTATGGTAGTCGTTTTTTGACTTCTCATACTAGAATTCGTACCGCCTCGTGACCTGGCGCCACACTATGACGTTATCTGGAATTAACTTTATGCACCCTTGAGGCCATCAGGCAGAAGCCGGACGACAACGAATTATTCCAACTTTAAATGAACCGGATTGGCAGTCTCCATAACTTTTGGTTACATTGTACCGTCACACTGTTTACTCTTTACAAAAATATTATCCCTTACAGATGGTATCTGTCTGTAAACAAATCTTTCTCCGCATTTACACACACCATCATACAAGACACAAACTCTTAATTTTCGTATTTATTATATAGCGTTGTGGTCTAATTGAAAACGTTCTTTCGGCATGATTTCTATTTGAAAGGATAATAAAAATTTCTATGGACTCACATTTCTACCACAGACTTTAGTATGTATGTGTATGATTGTCACAATTCTACAACGCACAATAAAATATTATATTTCTATAAAAATAACAGCAAACGTTAAATAAAAAGTTTTTGTATTATAAATAATTTTATTGATATTATATTGAAATCCGTGATTTTAATGATGCATTAAAAATTTTCGAAAATATGTAAAAATTATCTATTAAGCGTTCATGTCCTTAAAGTAAATTCATAGAATAATTATCCTTTTATACCGAATATAATATCACACAAAAAGTTTCTTTTTGCTTTTCAAAAATTGACATTTACAACCAATAACAATTTGCGTGACTAAAATTTTTTTCATTGGCTACATTCTCGACTTTGTACGTTCTATAATATATTATTAGATATAATAAATATTAACTTTTAAATATGTTTGAAATTTTCATAGAGATGCAAGGTAATATTTTTGAATATTTTGTTTATAATGTAATTTACGTTTGCTATACGTTCAAGTTTTGTAATTGGATAAAATTTTTGCCATTCTTGGCGAAATGGCACTCTCCCCTGAATGTGAAATTCTTTGTTCACGTTGGAAGTGATCACGTCTCACAAATTACTTTGGAAAATCGTTGTCCAAAACCTAATCAAGGCCAATTGAATGAATGCAGTACAACTACACCATGTAATGGGGCCAATATGTTTAAATCTCCAACAAGTCTAGTTTGTCTTTCCGACCGAAATTATTACTAAAAGGAAAAGGACGAATGGAAAATTGCAAAGGGCAATCAAATTCGACTCTTTTAATTCCCAAGACATCAATTTAATAGAAATGACCGACAATGTAGTCGAATTATAATTTACTTACTTTGTATTTTCTTTTAAGGATTTTCCCTTTTTTCCATTGGTTAAAATAAATGCTGCTATGCGACATCGAAATCAAAATTGCAAAGACCACATTTATAGGTATTTGCGATTTGGCGAAGTCTGCTGTCAATTCCTAAAAGACTTGCAAATTGGTAAGAAAATATTTTTTTTCTGAAGGAACTGCAGACAAATTTTATACCGAAAATTTATACAGAAAATATTTACTAAAAATATCGAATGAACATTTTTTCCAATATATTTTACTGAACTTTTAGTTAACATTGGCTTTTGAAAATGTTTATTGAATTTGCTTACTAAAACTTTTTAGTTAGTCAAATTTTGGATTGTAGTCCGTTTCGATCAAATTTAAATATACTTCGAATACGAACTCAACTTTACTTAATGTATCTAATAATCTTATTCATTTATGAATCAATAAAAATGATATGCAAATGAATAAAATTATTGTATGGACTTTTATATTAATTTATGGATGGAGCAATAATAAATAATAAATAACTTTACACAAAAAACGATTGTCTTCAAAATGTAGTTCTTTGTAAAAAAAAAACCTAATATACAAAAAATTAATTAGTAAAAATAAAAATTAAAGGGTAGTTTAAGCTACCCTTTAATTTTTATTTTTACTAATTTAGATATTTACAACTACACCCTAATAATAAGCAAATTTGATCAATAGTATTAATTAACTTGATAGGTTGTGGGGAGTAAACATCCAATGAAGTTCCTCCTGCTAGCGTGTGTTTCTGTTAAGCCTCAGTATTTTAGTAAATCAAGCGACCAGTGACGCTTAAGTCTTCGATGGGTATTTCTAGGGAAGGAAGTGGAGGATAGTTCTTGAACAAGAGGATTATTATGATTGAGGACACGGCAACGGAACTTTTTATAACGAGATGTAGCCACATCAAAAACAAATGGGACTTTAAGATCACGATGAATAACAGTATTGCGAACATAAAAGGGGGCATCGACAATTGTACGGAGTATTTTAGATTGAAGGGATTAGATTCGACGGGAATTAGAAGGCTTAGTAGATGCCCAGAGTTCTAGTCCGTATGTCCATATGGGTTTCAGTAAGGTATTGTATAACAGTACTTTGCTGTCTTTAGTAAGTTTGGAACGTTTGTCTAGAAGTCGAAGTAGTTTTATGTATCGTCTTTTAAGTTCTTGTCTTTTAAGTCTTGTATGTGGGTTCCATGTCAAGCGTTTGACTAAGGTCAGTCCTAGGCACCGAGCTTCGGTGTGTTGAGGTATGGCACTGCCATTAAGGTATATGGGAGGGCATGACTCACGACGGAGAGTGAAAGTTACCTGGGTAGATTTCCGTTCATTGACTTGTATTCTCCATCTAGTAAACCAGTTCTGGAGGGTTTGGATTTGGATTTGGAGAGTTTCGGAAGCATGTTAGGGATTTTCGCTAGATGCAAGGTAGGCCGTATCATCGGCGTATGTAGCAAAGAAGATATTAGGGCAAATTGGTATATCGGATGTGTAAATGTTGTAGAGGATGGGTCCAAGTATGCTACCTTGCGAAACCCCAGCCAATATCGGAGAGATATTGGAGAGTTCGTTGGATTCATTTATTTGGAAGTGTCGGTTGGACAGGAATGATCTAAGGATTAGGAAATAGGTGGAAGGAAGGAACCTCTTGAGTTTCCAGAGTAGACCCGGGTGCCAAACTCTATCAAAAGCTTGACTTATATCAAGAAACACACCGGGACAGTACTCTTTTCTTTCTAAAGGGGATGCAATGAAATCGACAACTCGATGACACTGCTGGGTAGTGGAGTGTTCGGCGCGGAAACCAAATTGGTGATTAGGAATTAAATTTGAAGATTCGAGTAGAGGAGGTAAGCGGCGAAGAAGGATTTTTTCAAAGATTTTTGCGAGTAGTGGAAGGAGACTTATTGGCCTGTAGGAAGTGGGGCGGTTTATTGGTTTATTGTGCTTAGGGATCATTTTAATTATGGCAAATTTCCAGAGGATTAGGAAATGTGTTGTTCTAAGGATGGAGTTATATATTGTGGCAAGGAAAAGTACTGCTCTTTTAGGGAGTTGTTGGATTATATTGGAGGTAATCATAGCATAGCCAGGAGCTTTGTTTTTGGGAAGGAGCTTGATTAAATTGGCAACTTCGGAAGGAGTGATTGCCTTAGGTGGAATACTCATGGGTAAGGGAATGGATAGTTCCGTCTCGATTGTAGTGCAATGAGTCCTGTCTTCTATGTCCTCATGTGGAGTATATGTGTGTACAAGGTGTTCAGCAAAAGCATCTGCTTTATGTTTGTCCGTTTTGGCCCAGGTTCCGTCAGTTTTTCGTAAAGGGTGCTTTGTTTTTTTAAAGATAGTATTTGTCTTGTAGCAGTCCACAAAGTTCTGTTTTTCGTTAGGGTTGAAGTGTAGTTTCTAAAACGTTCTGTATTGTATTTAGTGATTTCGTCATGTAGTTCTTTTTGCAGTTTGTTCAGTTTGGTTTTGTCGCTGGGCATTCTTGTATGTTGCCAATGAGCTCTTGCTTTTCGTTTTTCTGCAATAAGACGCCCAATTGTTAATGGTTGAATTGTCAGGTTTTGTATAGGTTTCGAGTTTTTACTTTTTTGCGAAAAGGCTGTAGCGTTTAGTAATAAACATGTAAACTTGTGTACTGCGTCATCTAGTTCTTGTTCTGTTTTTAAGCTTTGTCCTAAATCTAAATGCTCGTCAATATATTTTTTGAATAATTCCCAGTCAATTGGTCCATTAATAAGTCTCGGAGCATTGACTTTTGTAGTGGATTGGGTATCGAGGACAAGTAGAACAGAGCTATGATTAGAGTTAAGATCTAGGAGTGAATTAACATTAATGTTGGAGGAATTCATGGGACTAATTATAAAGTAATCTATTTAGAATGTCAGGAAGCTTAGATCGGGAAGTTGGCAAGTAAGTGGGAGTCGGAGGAGAGATGACTTGGTAGGGAGAGGATGAAAGCACTTGGCTAAGAATAATTCCACGGGGATTGGGCTATCAAATTAAAATTGAAAATAAATAAAAACCATGACAGTCCGAATAGTGGTGATTGCAGTATTTTTTAATCAAATTGATTAAAGCTTTGATAATCCATGCTAAGTTTAGTAATTTTTCAATAGAATTTATCCCATTTCGAACAGAATCAATTAATTTTTCTTTAATTATCAATAGAAAAATGGGAAAAAGTCAAGAACTAAATTTATTAGTGCTCATATATGTATTCAAATTGAAATCCACTCTTTCTAATCCAATAAAACTACTTTCTTGAATTCAAATTTATCTAAAGTTTGAGTAAAAATGAACCCTATTTTCATACTTATGAAAGTAACTTCTGGAAATTTCCATGAAAATTTCGACTAACCATTTTTATTAAAAATTTTTAAGAAAAACAATGTTTACTGAATATTGGATTTTGGAAATTTTTATTGAATTTGTCCGCAGAAAAATTCTGTTTCTAATTATGATAAACTGACTACAGTCCGTTTGGAGGAAATTTAACAAGAACTCGAAAAGGAGAGGGTGTATTGTATAAAATCTACCGATTTGGTCCTTTCGTTCGTGTGTAAAAATACAATAATTTTATTATAAACGATAGTTTTTAAAAAATGCAAATAAAACGAATTATTATATGCACTTTCTTTACTATAATTTTATATTATAGAAGCTTTTCTTAATTTTATTTTATTATCATCCTACAACCAATCAGATATTGTGCTAAAGATACTATGTGTACATCGACAGGAGCGGACCAAACACACCTCTGAGTTTCTTTACGTAACAAGTCATATTAACGTTTCAATATCTATTTTGGCAAAATTATCTTTAATCGCTAATGAGTATTTATGAAGAAATGTAACAGAAGATAAATTTGCATATTTTTCCATATCGGAATCTGTTAAATCCTTAATGCATCGCGGTTCAGTCAAATTCATATTCAGTCAATCGAATGTGAAAATTTGCCATCCAGTTTTTATTTCATTTTCTTCCATTTATTATTTTTGTCAATAGTTCAATTGAATTTTTTATGTTTTTTTTTCCATTTTATAATAAAATCAAAATAACTACAATTTAAAATCAAATTTTTTATTCTAAGTCTAACAAAAAAAAAAAGAACCCGATAATGGAAAGTTTAAATACAATTGCGAATATTCCATCCCTTCTTGGAAAATTCGCAATTGTATTTAAACTTTTAATTATTGGATTCTTGCACTTTTTTTTTTAAAAAGAATTTGTTTGGTATTAAATCAATTTATAAATCGATTATTTTTAATGTTAAAGAAAAACTTATGAAAAAAAATATGAAAATTTGATTTGGTCTAAGAAAAACGTAGATTCTATATAAAATTATTATTACTATTATTTCTTAAGAATTGGTCAACCTATCTACGATTTTATTATAAAAATAATACATCATTTTAACTGAAGAAATTATGTTTTAAAAGTAATAAATTTTAATAAGTTTTCAGCTAAGAACTATCGAAATTTATTTTGAAAAAAAATTAAATTATATTTTACAATCCAAAAACAAAACTTTCTTTTTTTAAATTTCTAGTAAAGTTGTTTTTTATTTTGTAAATAATTTATTTTATAAAGTATTCGAATTAGATTTTATGAAAAAGTATGTGTATTTATAAATAATAAAGTTAAGAGAATATTTACAATTTAATTGTTTTTCTGCTTCACTTTTGATTTGAATTGTGTACACACTACCGCACTACCCCAACGCAATTTATCAATTGATCAGATTATGCATCGAATACCTGCTTAATAGATTATGTTTTTCTTAAGGGACTCATCTGAGCAGGCTAAGAACTTTTATTAAGCAAATTGCACAGGTATTTGTGCAGAAAAATATAAGCATTTCTAAGTTTAATGTGTGTGAAGAGGATAGCTATAAGTGTCATAGCCAATCAAATTGCAAAAGCAGGTGCGTTTCGTTTTGAAGATTGTTTTTGTCAGCATTAGTGAGAATTAGTTCACTTCCCCTAAAAAATACTTGTTAATTTTATTCATTGATGTAGATTTCTTAATATTGGTAATTTTTCATTACCCCTTTTTTAAAAAAAAAAAAAACTCAATTTCTGTACGTACAAACTTGTATGATTGTGTAATTTGAAAAAAATCGTCAAATCTAAGTTAACCAATTTCAGGTTAAAAATTTTCCATTGAAATTAAAAGCTTTTTTATTCAAGTTAAAAATGTAAATTGCATTATCGGCATTCCTGGAATGGGGTGGCCATTTCCATAGTCTTACGATCAGTTACCCACCTTCAGTTTGGAGTGCATCGTGGACTAATTGATTTCGTGCTGGCCAATTTGGAGCGGTTAAAACTTACCTGTAAAAGTTTGAATTTTTTTCTTACTCTAATGAGAATTTACACTTTCAGTGAGTCCGAATAGTGCGGATTTAAAAAAAATATAGGGTTTTCCAAAAAGAGTGATATGATTTCTTTTAAGACACTAATTGTTAAGGAAATTCAAAAGGTTTTTATTTAATGTGAAGTAAAATCGATACAATTCAGTTCTGAATAAAAAGTCATTCAAAAAGCCTCCATGACTTCTTTTGCAGGAACGAATTCGATGAACCCAATTTTCGAGCACTTTTTTCCACTAAATCAAGTCGTATGTCATGAATAGCACGTTAAATAATGACTTCTAAAGCTTGAAGAGGCCCTGGTTTATTGCTAAAGACCAATGACTTCAAATAACCCCACAAGAAATAGTCTAATGGTGTTAAATCACAACTTCTTGGAGGCTATTCAATGTCACAATTTCTTGAAATAATCAAATCTCCAAACTTTTCTCACAATAATTCGGTTTTTGCACGTGCTGTGTGGCACATAGCCCCGTCTTGTTGGAACCAGATGTTGTCTAGATAAACTTCTTTCAATTTCGACCATAAAAAGTTGGTTATCATCGATCTATACCGCTCGCCATTGACAGTAACGGTGTTACCAGCTTCATTTCGAAAGAAGTACGGACCGATGATTCCACTAGACCAAAAACCACACCAAACTGTCAATTTAGGTGAATGTAATTCATTTTCTTCGCACCATAATCGACAGTTTTGTTTATTTACCGCACCACTCAGATGAAAGTGAGCCTCATCGGAGAAGATGGTTTTCTTAAAAAAATTGTTATCGTTTTCAAGTTGTTCCAAGACAAAATCAGCAAATTTACGACGTTTACGGTGGTCCAATGGCTTCAGTTCTTAAATTCTTGAGAACGTCTTGGAACCGACAAATTGTGGTCTTCAGCAACACTTGCCTGCACGGCAACAATATTTTAATTACTTTGAGCGGTTCTTTGTCTTATTGGCACTTAAACATTATGTAAAGAAAATGTACGCTCGAAATTTTTAACAATTTGACGAATAGCGGGCACAGTTGGACGATTATTACGATCATTAAATGGCAAAAGCGCACGAAAAGTTGCAGTTGGAGAACGATTATTGTGATAATAAAATTGAATAATTTGTAAACCTTGTTCTTACATATATCTCTCCATGATGAAATTATAAACATTACTGAATACAATGGAAAAAAAAGTACAGATCATGACATATTACAAATGGCCGAAACGTCACTTAGATCACTTTTTATTGGACCGAAACGTCACTTAGATCACTTTTATTGGAAAACCCTATAATTAACTGGATCTTTATTATAATTTTTATATTTTATTTACTTTTTCAATAAATTTTTATTAGTCTTTCGTAGTAAGGGTGGGGAGTGAACAACTAATTTTTATTAGTCTTTCGTAGTAATAAGGGTGGGGGTGAACAATTTTTTCGCTTATTGGTTAGGAGAGTAGGGTAGACGGGAAATGCACAGTTCAAGATCGATTGGAACATTTAGGTCACGGTGGATGACCGTAAGGGAGCGTTGTAAGGGAGCGTTGTAAGGGAGCGTTGATAATTTTTCGAAGAATTTGGGATTGTAAGGCTTCGACTTGATGTAAATTGGAATGCTTGATCGAACCCTAAAGTTCGATTAGTTTGTCTTTTTTAGTCAGTTTTGACCTACTGCCTAGCAATCGTAGTAATTGTTTATAACGTCCATTAAGTTTTTTTTTTTTTTGTTTTAATGTGAAGGTTGCTGGTTTATCGATTACAAATCAACGCTTACGGACTTACGTTTTATGTAGAATATTACTGCTAGGTGAGGGTACATCGCAAAACCTTTTACTGGTAAAGAACATATTTTTGCTCATTCACCCTTACTATAGGTATTTTGAAGCAGGTCTCCAAGGAGTAGATGCGGTTCTGAAGAATTGTGGTGGCTGTGGAAACATGTTTATGATACGAGTATGTAAGGATGGCTGTATTGTCAGGATATGTTACGGTTATGATATCGTTGTGACAAAAAAAAACAGATGTAAATGTTGTAAAGGATTGGGCCTAGGATACTTCCATAAGAGACACCAGCTCCCTGAAAATATCGATCTGAGAGATAGGATTTTAGAATGTGGAAATAACCACTGGGCAAGACTTGCTGCAGCATCCGAAATAAAATATTGTATGTTAGATGCTGAGGAATCACACTCTCGGATTTTTGATTTGTTAGATTTTGGGATCATTTTGATGATGGAAAATTTCCAAAGTTAATGAACAAATGATGTGCGGAAGATACTACAATATCATAAATATAGGTTATTAGGACGAGAGCGTTTTTGGGTATTTGTTTAAGCATTTCCAAAGTTATCAGTGTAAAAACGAGAAGCTTTTTGATATTTTAGGCTTATTTGACTCTCAACATTTTCCAAAGAGATTTAGTTAACTTTCCCTTGTTTAGCAATTTTTCTTTATTTTTAAATGAATGAATATGTTTCCTATTTGACTGCAAACAGAAGCTAGGAACCAGTGCTATAAGTGCCATTACTTCATGCGTAATAAGTCAAAAGGAATTTTCCTATTAGACTTCCATAAAATGTTGATCATCTGAACATGGTTTCAGAAAAATCATTAGAACAATGACGTAGGCTGCTCATTAAATTTTTTTCTTGCAAAAATATTGTAGGCGACTTTTAAACCTACAACCTAAGAAAAGTGCTTTTACTGAATGTTGATCCCTCATTTTATCTATAGTATGTGTAATCTGAATTCCTGAATAGTCGGATACTATTTTTCAGCTTTTTCTGTGAAAGCTTTGATGCCACAAACATTACGAATAGATATTTCAAAACCAATGGACTTATGGAGAGTTTTGAAACCACAAAATATGAGTCTTTTAGTTCAAAATGTTTCCAGAATTTTTTTATTTAATATTAGTTTTAATCAATACTCTTCTAGTTTGATTTTATGTCGATAACTTTTGTTATGTTTAAGCACTTATCGCTTGGATTTACATTACTTTTAAACTAGAAAAAAGTAGGTCCATTTTTTTTTTGGTAAGGAGTCTCACTCTACTAAAAAAAGTTTGCTGGTACCCGTTGCTATGTGATACGATTTTTATTCTGAATAATCAAAATGTTCTTCTTTAAAAATTGTTTTATATTATCGACTCAATCATGTATTTTATTAATAGACAAAATTCTACACTATAATAAATTATATGATTAATCAGTTCTATTATCTTCTATTTATATTTAAATAAATTAAAATGGAGAATCCATACTAATAATGTGTAATTTGATGAAATTCTCACTTATCTTTGAATTTGTGAAAGTTTAATGTAAGCTTTTATTGTTACTTTTAACTGAAAATTTTGACTGGAAAATTTCATTTTTAAAATATAAAAGTTCGGTTTTTGGATCGCAGTTCGTTTCGATCAAATTTACGTAACCTTCGAATACGAACTGAAGTTTACTTAATGTATTGGGTGTATAACTTAAACATGCGGGTTTTTTGGCAAACTTTGAGTGTTTATTTTGAAAAATTGTTACAATATATTTTATTCAAAATATTGTCCATCGGAAGCCACTACTTTTTCCCATCTTTCTGGTAACATATGGATTCTGAGCCAAAAAAAGTGCTCCGGTTTTGAGGCCAAGAATGAATCGAGCCAATTTTTGATGCCCTGTTCTGAAGTGAAGCGTATTTCGGTGAGGGCGTTTTGCATGGATCTAAACAAATGGTAGTCGCACGGGGCAAGGCGGGTGACGCAAAACTTCCCAGCCACTGTTTTCTAAATAATTTTTAACCGGTCTTGCAACATCAGGCCGAGCGTTGTCATGATGGAAAATTATGGCTTCGTGTCTGGTCGCATATATCAGGCGTTTTTCGGCCAATGCTCGCTTCAAACGGATTAATTGTGTTCGGTAGAGGTCACCTGTGATCGTCTGGCCCGATTTCAATAGCTCATAATAGATCACACCCTTCTTCTGATCCCACCAAATACAGAGCGTTACCTTGGCACCATCGATATTTGGCTATGGCGTTGATTTGGCTGGTTGGCCGGGCTTCACATACGATATTTTGCACTTTGGGTTGTCGTAATGAATCCATTTTTCGTCGCCAGTAATGATTCGATTCAAAAACGACTTCTTTTTCTGCCGTTCAATGCAGCATTTCGGACATGCAAAATCGCTTTTCAACGTCTCTCGGCTTCAATTCATATGGGACCCAATTCAAACTTGTTTGGCTGACTTGATCGTTCTTTGTCTTCCGGGTCAAAATCACCACTTCTGAACCGCACAAACCATCTCTCGCACGTTGAAATCGATGGAACATATTCAGGATAAGCTTCGGTGAGCAATCGATGTGCTTCAGCTGCACTTTTTTTCAATTTGAAGAAGTAAATCAACACTTCTCGCAAATGGGACTTTTTTGGAACGAAATTCGACATTTTTGAAGCAAAAAAAACTTTGTTGTTTACACTATTTCGTTCAATTTTTTAACATTTTTAATTTATAAACCCAATATGTAAAATCGAATAAACTGTAAAAAATCAATAATATTATTTAGTTGTGTATCAATAAAAAACATATGCAAATGAATAAAATTATTATAAAATTAAATAATAAATAACTTTACACAAAAAACGATTGTCTTCAAAATGTATTGTAGTAAAATGTTTTCTCGTGAAAAAAAAACTAATATACTAAAAATCAATTAGTAAAAATTAAAATTAAATTTAAAATTAATAAAAACCACTGCAGTCCGAAAAGTGACTTCAGTATTTTTTAATAAAATTGATTAGGCTTTTGATAATCAATGATAATTTTCAGAATCAATAATTTTTGTTTGATTATCAATAGAAAAATGGAAAAATTAAAAGTTTATAAATATTTACATTTTAAATAAATGTGCGCCGTTATCAAAATTAGAGTCCGAATATGCATTCAAGTTGAGGTCCACTCTTTCTAAGCCAATAAAATTGCTTTCCTTTAAAACTATGAGAGTTGATTGTTAATTAACTCATGGAATTTTCTCTTAAATTATTGTATTTAATGAAAATTTTGATGGAAAATTGAAATTGAAAATTTCAATAAAATTATATTGACTGAAAATTAATGAATTGTTATAAATTACTGGACAATTTTTGTTAAAGAAAATCTCACTGGCAAAATATTATTAATTAGTGAAGAAAATCTCACCGAGTATATGGGAAAACTTTTAATTTTTTTAATTTTATTAATTTTATTTTTAAATCAGCTAAACATAATTTATAAAATTTTCACTTTGATATTATCTGGTATTATTAATGAACACAAATGCCATAATTTCTATTCGATTCTGGGTTGGCATTGTCTTTCCTTTTAACTCAAAATTTCTTAAAAATGATCTACAGCTTTTGGTATAGCAACTTTGCACTTTTCTCTTTTATAAAAATAAGAATTTCGTCCTTTCGTTCATAAGTGGTTAAGGTTTGAAAGGAAGAAAAAAAACAAACAAAATGAAAACAATAATAAATTGAACAAAAAATGAATTTAGTATTAAGAAGGACATTTTATTTAGGATGAAAGAATTTTTCAGGGATAAACTGAGAGTACGATGGGGTATAAATGAACAATATTTTGATTAATACAATGTCTTCTTGGCTTTCAAAAATTCAAGCGAAAACCATTAATTTTAGGATATTTTCTGCTGCCATAAGCGAATGAATCGAGTTAATTGGAAATGATAAAAATGAATAAACGGAGGAATAGCTATTGGTCAACTGAAACCATGACGGGGGTTGAAGATATACAAAAACTAAATAACGATTTTTTTTTTTTTTTGTATAAAAATGTCAAAGTACAGAAAAATGAATGCAGAATAAAGGAAAAATTATCTTTCTTGGACCGTGACAAAAGTTTCTATGGAAAAAAAACCAAGTTCAGCCATAAAAGCACGAAGATTATTGTTCGAGGCTGTGATAGATTTTCTCAACTTTTGCCATGTTATGTTCAACATATTTATTGGTAATCTAGAACGAAAAAAAAAAATACCCCCAGCATTTCCACAGTATATATCCCCAGATAATCAGGCTCATTTTTATGCTAAATAGTATTCAGTAGGAGGTACTTTGTCCATAATTTTATACTGATTTCTGTTCGATATTTTTTTTATCAAAAAATGTTCCCTTGTTGTCTTCTTAGGTAATTTGTTTAAAAAATAAATTCATTTTTATGGTACAAAATGGAATTTTTCTGCTTAACTTTTTATATTGTAGTTGTGCAAATATTTACCTTTTAATAAGCGAATTTATTTTATAATGAATAAATAAGTGAGTTTTGCAAGATGGAGAGTCTCTTTCAGATTGTTGAATTAAAAATATAAGTACAAATAGGTCATTTTGGTTAATAGGACATACTCAAAATGAAAATTACCTCAGTTGAAAAATTTTATTTCAATTTGAAATCAGAATTTTTTAATTTTTCGTTTTGAGTGAGAGTTTTTTTTTTGTTGTTTATATTCAATCCTTTATTAATGTTGCATATAGTTTTTCTAAGTTTAGATATGATAGGACCCAAGAATTTCTGAAAAATTTCAACTATTAAACTAAGAATTTTCCAATTATCAATTCAATTTGAAATAAGTTAGTGCTACGAGAGCTATGGTTAACTATTTTTAGTATCAGTAAAAATTTACAGTAAAACTTTTTAGTAAAAAATTTCAGTTAAAATTTTCAGTCAATAATTCTTTGTGACTTTCTTACAATTGAAATGTTATCCAATGTTATTAAGGTCAGAAAAAGTACTTACAAAAATTATAAATTTTCACAAAAATTCATTTTATTGATGCGAAGGAAATTTTTACACTTCTGACAATTTCCGGAAAATTTTTCGAATAGCATATTATGGGCTTAAAAAGTCATATCGAAACATTTGTCAAATGTCTGATAATCGTAATCGTGTAATTAAGTGAAATTATAATAAAGTAAGCGCAAACTGTAAGCTTGGATTTGAAGTACGTGAAAACTTTTTTACCACAAATACGGAAAAGGATGGAGAGAATGGGGAGAAATGATAAAAGGTCACGAAGAAAATATTAAAGTCGTATATATGAAATCACCTTTTTTGAAAATTGGATTCAATATCACCGACGATGGCCATCAAGAGCCCATCGTCGGTAATGTTGGCAGCTTTCAAAATGTTTACATTGTAGGCGTAAGCCAATTATTCATTTGTTGCTTCTCGTTCTGTCTTCTTGCCTGTCCCTCGTGCAGTCCTAGTTTTATTTTTATTTTTATAGATTCGAATGAAAATAAGGAAAATAACTAACTGCCATGATAATATCAGAAAAACTAAGGATATTTATTAAGTTTGAACATGTTTTTTTTCCCACTGTTGTTCTATACACAAAAAAACTATGCCCACTCTTAAGAGTCATAGTCTCACTACTTGTATTTTGGAAATATTTACAAACATTATTAAACAAACACTAAGTCTCAGAGTTTACCTGCTATTTATGTATTTTTTTTTTTGTTTTTTTAGATAAAAACAATTTAAGATTCTCGATAAAGGTAAAATTTTCATATATTTTCATTTCTATTATAATTCGATATATATTTTTTTTTTTTCAAAATTTGCAATATTATTAAGTACTTTTGGTTAGTGTGGTTTTATAGTAAACAAATTCGTAATTCAAAATTACCTTGAAAATATTGTTTTTTAAAAGGAAAAATAAAAAATAATGCGTTCTTTTTATCAACTACCTTTTAATATACATTTTAATCAATATTCCAATACAAAAACAAATAATTTATTTAGGCTTAATTAGTTGTAAGGCTATTAAGTGATAGCTAATCATTCTTTATAGAGTGAAATCCACGACAAATACGCTATAGACGGCATTTTTTTTCGATAGAAAAAAAATGTTTTCCTCGAAGAACAAAATATGCAGTGTGCAATGAATTTATAAAAAAAAGTTGTAGTAAAAAGAAATCCATTATTTTTGCATTAAATTGAAGGTTTTATTTAGCATAGATAGAATGATACGATTTAGGTTAAATATGCACCGTTTTGTTCGATAACTTGTTGCCATTTTGGAGGTAGTTTCATAATGCCTCTCTCATAGAAACCCTCGTCCCTATTGGCAAAAAACTGGGACAGTCGATTTTCACAATCTTCTCTTGAGGCGAACTTTTCACCTGCAAAATCATTCGTCATAGACAGGAAGAGGTGGTAATCACTATAAGGTGGATGCATAAGAACATCCCAACCAAGGTCCCGGAACTTCTGGCGAGTCACTATCGATGTATGCGGCCTGGCGTTATCTTGATGGAACACAATTCCTCTCCTATTGGACAAAGCTGGCCGCTTCTGGGCGATTGCTTCTTTCAAAAGGTCCAATTGTTGACAGTATAGGTCCGAATTAAGAGTTCGGCCGTAGGGGAGCAGCTCATAGTAGATGATTCCCTGCCAGTCCCACCAAACACACAGCAAAACCTGTTGCGATTCAGCAGCGATTCGCAGATGGAAATTCGGTCCATGAGGTTTTTTTGCGATAACTCGTGTGGCATCCATACATCGAGCTTCTTTTTGTATCCAGTCTTATTTAAGTGGTTCCAAACGGTTTTTTTGTGCAATGTTGCACAAAAAACCGTTAAGAACAACTTAAATAAGGCTGGATACAAAAAAAAATGTTGCACAAAAACCGTTTTGGAAGCACTTAAATAAGCCTGGGCAATCGAAACACTGCTTACGTGACGTTCGGACTCGGCGATTTCCATTATTTTATCGACATTTTCGACAATTGGCCTTCCAGAGCGTGGTGCATCTTTGACATCAAAATTACCGGAACGGAATCGACGAAACCAAAATTTCGTATGAATGGCTGTTACAGTATCAGGACCATAAACACTATTCACATTTTCAGCTGCCTGGCTTGCGTTTTCGCCTTTATCGAAGAAAAACTGTAAAATATGGCGTATTTTCTCTTTGTTGGTGTCCATTTTTGACGCGTGCTAAAAAAATACTGAGTCAAGTTATCACAAAACTGTATGAGAAGCTTTTTTAGTACGAAATCTTATCTGTCTAACGTCATCTAGTGCAACCCGATCGCACTTTTACAACGGGAGAAACAGACTCCTAAAGCCATCTATTGGTAAAATAATGGATTACTCTATTCGCGTGATATATTAAAATATTGAGTTTTAACATAAGCTCAAAAATAATGTTAATTATTACGAAATCTGTAGAAAAAAAAGTTTTAAAAAAATAATGACTGAAGATTTCCGAAATGTTTCAGAATTTTTTTCATCAATGAGGAATTGAAATAAATAAAATGAACTTTTTCAGTAAAAACCTATTTTTTTTAAATACTAAATTTTAACTAATATTTATTTCATTCATGTTATTTTCAAAAAAGTTGAACATTTTTTTTATTTAAGTGTTACTTTAAAAAATTTCATAGTTTTGTATAGCAGGTAACGATGTATAAAATTACGATACCTATACGTACACTGAATTGCTAATACATATACAATTGAAGACACCGTTGCAAAAATGAGGCAGCCCCATTTTTTGGCGATTTTTTTTTCCAGTGGATATAAAGTATTCCAAAGCTGCTCTATCGATCAGTGGAAAAACGATGCAGCTGCCTTAATTCACTGCGGAAATATAAAGAATATATAGATGGCCCCTTATTGAATCCCGTGCAAAAACGAAGCAGCTCCGGAGCTTTCCGGAAATATTCGGAAATATTGCGAAGAGAAGGAAAGCTGAAGGTAAATCGTATATCGGTTTTCCTTCAGAAAGGAAAACCGGCCAAGACTGCAACTGTAAATTAAAATGTTGCCAAAAAATAACTCACATTACCAGAAAAAATATCTTCACATTATTTAATAAAATTGGTAACAAAGAGATATAGTCTAAATCGAGTTCTAAATATAGTCTAAATCGAGTTCTAATGACCTAAAGACATGCGTGGAGAACACAATAATCATCCTAATATGATACGTAAAGATGTAATCCATCAAATTGATACTCATATACAATCTTTTCCAAAAAGATCATCGCACTATATGTATAGTCGCACAAAAACTGAAAACAAATTTTCTTTGTCACCTGTATTAAATATGCAAAAAATCCATAAGCTTTATTTACAAAAGTACGAACCCGATGTATACACTGCCATCACGAACAATGAAAAACTAAAGTCTCATGTTACTTACGACTATTTTTGTCATCACTTTTCTTTAAATTATAACTGCTCATTTGAAAAGCTGCGGTCCGGATGGATACTTGCCAAACTTGCGATAGACTGGAAAAACTCATATCAGCGGAAAAGAACGAGGACGTAAAAAAGGATCTTGTAATTGAAAA
This sequence comes from Atherix ibis, assembly GCA_958298945.1. Taxonomy (NCBI): domain Eukaryota; kingdom Metazoa; phylum Arthropoda; class Insecta; order Diptera; family Athericidae; genus Atherix; species Atherix ibis. The sequence continues at coordinate 5,543,813 of OY282610.1, forward strand.
AGAGGTGCACGAGAATAAAAAGCAGAATATTTTTATACAAAAATGAAAGAAGACACCGCACAAATTTCAGAGAACAAGGATGAGATGGAGCTGTGAGCTTTCGATTTCCAACAAAATATGTCTCTCCCACATGTAACTAGTGGTGACGTTTTCTTTAAACGGCAACTGTGGGAATATAACTTTTGCATTTTTGCCCCTAGTTCTAGGAAATAGTACTTTTTCATGTACGATGAAACCATAGCCAAGAAAGGAGCTAATGATTTAGTAAGCTTTTTACACTATTTTCTTGAGAACTGCAGCTCACAAAATAAAAACAAAGTCTTGGCTCAGTACCTTTATATACTTCTTGTAAATACTAATAGATTTTCTGAAATAATACACAGATTTCCAGAACCGGGGCACAGTTTTCTTCCTTGCGACAGGAGCTTTGGATTAATCGAAAAAGAGAAAAGGAAACGGGAAAGGATCTATTTGCCAAAAGAATTGGTTTAACTGGTTAAAAATACATGCCGCAAATTAATAGTAGTTCCAGTTTCCCAAGATATGATTTTAGATTTCACTGGTCATTTTAAAGGCGCTTTCAATATAACCGTTTCAAATAAAAGGAAACAAAAATTTTAGATATCTTCTTACCGTGTTATGGCGTATAGAGCAAAAGGCGTAGAATGCAGCAGTGTTACCTCTGCCTTGCTAAAGGACTTGTTCAACCTTCAGAAAAATGGCGTTACGTTAACTTTACGTGCTTCTACATCTCTCTTCTACTCTGGGCCGTTACCACTTAAGCGCCCCAAATATTAACATGTCAGAGAACTCGCAACAAAATATGTGCCTCCAGACTGTTCGGCTGAAAAGTTTATAAGGTTGACGTCTAGACGGCGCCTCTTGTAAAAATCTAATTATCACAAAGCACCATCCTTCAAATGATTCCTGTCAAAATTTGACAGCAATCGGTCGATTGGTTCGTGAGATACAGCATTTTGAGTGGAGCAACTTTTGTTATTGAAAAAAAATGGATAAAGACGAATTTCGTGTATTGATAAAGCATTGCTTTTTGATGGAAAAAAATATAGTGGAAACCAAAGCATGGTTTGACGAATGTTATTCGGACTCTGCTCCAGCTATTTCAGCTGTGGAATATTGGTGTCGTCAATTTCGAACTGGTCGTACGAGCACAGTTGATGCAGAACGCAGTGGACGCCCAAAAGAGGTGGTGACGGCAGAAAACATCAAAAAAATCCACAAAATAATTTTAAATGACCGTAAAGTGAAGTTGAGCGAGATAGCTGAGACTCTGAAGATATCGAAAGAGCGTGTTGGACATATCGTGCATGAATATTTGGGTATGCAAAAGCTGTGTGCAAAGTGGGTGCCGCGTGAGCTCACTGTGGAGCAAAAACAACAACGTGTTGATGATTCTGAGCAGTGTTTCGAGCTGTTCAAGCGCAATAAACCCGAATTTTTGCATCGATATGTGACAATGGATGAAACATGGCTCCGTCACTACACTCCAGAGTCCAATCGGCAGTCGGCAGAGTGGAGAGCGAGCGACGAACCGAATCGAAAGCGTGGAAAGACGCAACAGTCGGCTGGCAAGATGATGGCGTCTGTATTTTGGGATTGACTATCTCCAGAAGGGACAGACGATCAACAGCGACTATTATATAGCGTTATTGGATCGTTTGAAGAAAGAAATCGCTAAGAAACGGCCTCATTTGAAGAAGAAAAAAGTGTTGTTTCACCAAGACAATGCACCGTGTCACAAGTCAATGAAAACGATGGTCAAACTCAATGAATTGGGCTACGAATTGCTTCCCCATCCACCGTATTCTCCAGATCTGGCCCCCAGTTAAGATAGCTTAACAGACTAATATAATGTTACTTTATTATGTACATTTGAAAAAAACATTGTTAATATTGTACATAACAGGAAATTTATTATTGACTTTTTTTCGCTTCCTCCGGTGCAAAAAGAGGGCAGCACAATCGTTTTATTTTTTATATTATTATCTATCCAAGTTTCCAAGACGAGTAATTTGAGAGTATATTATGTATTAAGTAATAGAGTTTAACTCCATATATGAATAAAGTAAAAAAATCCACAGAATTCGTAGTGATATAGTTTTTTGCTTCTCCTGAAAAAATTGGTAAAATGGAACTGCCTCCTTTTTGTAGCGGTGTCTTCAATTATCGTTCTAATAATTTCCTTAAATGAAAAAATGAAGACATTCTACAAGAAGTGGTGAGATCCTAAAGCGAGAAGGCAACAAAATTGCGCTTTTACCTTACTCTCTGTGTCTTTGCGATTACAGAGCGTAGATCAAGAACTTTTGAGAAGAGCTTAATTTGCCAGCTGTTTTTTTGTCGGCTGTCAAAAATTTTCGACTCAAAATCTGTTAACTTAATTATGACCTACTCTCATATAAAATTAGGTCACCATATGAGATTGCTTACCTTCTAAATAAAGGCCATTTACCTCTCATTTGAAATTAGGTCACCATACACACGTGAGATTGCTTACTTATTGAACAAACTCGCACGGTGGCCTCATTACCACTGCGAATCTTTGAACAATTTTCGCATGCACTATTCAAAATGCATTTGTATGGTTTAGGTAAGTTACGAGCATTGATTTGATTATGATTTCATTAGAATTACTTCAAATTCTTTACTTTTACGAGTATCTACAATATACAATATATTAAAAAATATATTGTATTTGTGTTCTTTATGGGTTTATATACTGCGGTGCAACTTTGCACACTTCTTTAATTCGGTCTGGAATAGTTAAAGAAGGGTTGATAGCATTCGCGGTTCCATTTGAAAATATAATAAATATTATAGCATTGTTTGTGTGCATTTTCATATACACAAAGTGTACTTTTATTCCTGCTCAAATATTTATGGAATAACAATTTGAGCGAACAATTAGCGTGCCGATTATCAATTGATTAAATTATTTATCAATTATGAAATTGTGTATAAATTGATATTCTCTATAAATAAATCAAGTTTCTGTATGAGTAAAATATGGAGAATTTTGTTTAAAGTTAGATTGTTATTTATAGTAGTGGACTAAAAAAGATAGTATTTATAAGCATAGACAATGAGTAATTTCGTTGCAAATATTGATGTGCTACAAGCAGCTAAATTTAAATGAATAAAGCCAACTAGCTATAATAATTGTAATAATCATCAACAAATTTTAACTAATAAACTCGATGCCAAACTATTGTTCAGTCTGGAAAAGTAACAAAATTACATTCTATTGTCTATGTAAATTCTATTTTTACATATAAGAAAACTGATAGAATCAAAAATTTCATTCAATAATTTAAAATACAAAAAAAAATCTAAAAATAAACTAACAACAAATTCAATTAAATAAAATATTACTTAATATACAATAAATTGAGATTGATCGGGCATGAAAATTGTATAAGGATTTGCATACAGTATAAAAAAGTTTTACAGTCGCTAAATTGCCTAAAAGCTATTGCGCCAAAAAAATGGTATCTGGTGGCTCTTATCACAAACACCTTTTATACATACATCTCTGAATACAAAAACATACATCTACACATACAAAAAATGTCTACACTTTATAAAACAAAACAAAACAAAAAAAAAATTTCAAAACATTAGCAAAAAAATTAATGAATTTCAATAAAAATATGAGTATTCCGCCAAAAATTGACAACGTTTAAATTTTATTAACTACTTTTTATTAATGAAGTTTAATCAATTAAAATCTGATGTTTTAATTTTTTTTCAAGAGTTCTTATTATATTAAAATAAACAAATTTAAATATATTTATTTAATGATATTAGTTTTATTTTTATTTTAAATAAATAATTTTCCGGTTTTTATTTTGACTCGACTTCTGATCACTATTTCGCGCTCAGAAAATAATCACAGCTGGTGGCTCTTAAGGCCTATTTAGATGAATCCATCATTATTGAAACGGATTTTAGTGTCGAGTTTATGACCGGTTCGGTTTCAGAAAAGCATGTCTAGGGGAAATGATATCGGCATCATGTAGAATTGTCTAAACTAGACCTCACATTATCAGTAGCTCACGCGTCATTATTTCTCATTCTATGAACATCGACACTCTTCTATATTCTACGCTCGCCGCTCAAAAAAATATGGCGGCGAATCTCTCTCATGCTAGACAAAACCAAAAAGTCTCTCTCTACCTTCTTTGAAATGGGTTTGGTTCTAAGCTTTTGACAATCAAAAGAAACATCTTTAAAAGCTGTTAAATAGTCAGCATTGCACAAAAGAGAATATTTCAAGTTATTCGAAAATATTTCATTTGGATTAATTCTTAAAGATTAAATAATTTCTTAATTTGGTTTTGTTAAATAAATTAAAAATAATAGAAATAATAAGGAATTGTATTTATTATTGGCACTACCGTTATATTTGGAGAGAATGTGGCACTACCATTCAGATTTATGGACACACGCCATTTTGACATTCAGACGTGGAGTATTTGTACGACAATAATTAGTAAAATAGTTTTTCAGCAATTTGGTTTTAAAATATTCACAAAGTGTGCTTGGAATCGTTTTGATTTTATTAAGCATGCTTTGATTTTTATTGCGTATGGGAGAAATATAAATGAAACAAAATTAATTTTGTCTAATTGAAAAGTAACTGCCAATAGTGAACTGTTTACAAAAGAAGAATGGACAAAAGTGAAGGTAGAACAGACTTAGCTGAAAGCAAGATTGAATTGAAAGAAATGAATATTGTGCTCGATCAGCCTGTGCTAACTGGCTTTGAAAATGAAATGAAGAAAACAGCAGATATTCAAAAATTGTTGGACGACTACGAAGGAAGTGCTATTATTGGTCTTGAATTTTTAATTGAATTACTTTATTGCGATAAAATGGAGCCTAGTTACATATGTATATTATGTGATGAACGTGCTGATCCAAGAACCATTATTAATCACTTAACCAGCTCTATGCATCGTTTGAAATATTTGGGGAAATATTATCAAACGGTTACAAAAGAGCTTGCGAAGTACATACATATGCCCAAAGAAAGAAATAAAATGCCAACTGTTATAGGAAATATATGTTCAACAATTGAAAAGCAGCACGGTCGTTTAAATCCCATCGTTCTTGACAATAGTGAATTCGAGAAAAATCGAAGTAGGATATTTCAGTATATAATAGATGGTAAACATTTCAACGAGAAGGATGGTGCGAAAATTGAAATTGTCATAACTTCGGACGCCATAAATAACAGTAAAAGCACTGAGAAAATAAATCCTTCAGTGTCATCTACTGAAGATAATAAACGCGACTTGTTAACAAAGCACGAGGGTTGCAACAGCTTAGATTCGAGTTCTATTGCACAAATTAAACGTGGGTTTTTAGCCGATGAAATTGACATTCTTCATTTTAAAAATAGATTATTAAACATAGAAAGTTTACGCATGAGCCGCAGTCCAACTAGAAGTCAAGATAATTATAAATGGAAAAAGTATAGAGAATTTTTAAATTTAGCCAAATTAGATTTAGAAAAATTGTACAAAAGTCATGAAGAGGTTCCGGAAAATCATCCGTTATATTTAGAAGAATGGGGAAAGTTTTGGCAACGGCGTTACAAAGAATTGCAAATGGAAGGAAAAGATCCGGATAATTATGACTTTAGTCATGACTGGACTATATTTTGGACAAAAAGAATGAAAGAATTACACACTGAAGAATTTGAAAAGAAGAAAGTTGAGATACGGAAAAAGCTTTGTTTGCCTGAGCATGGAAATGATCCAGCGTCAAAACAGTCGCCTGATATAGAGAAAAATGCAGAACTGCAAGAAATCATCGATATCAGTGATGATGATTCGATAGGCACACAATGACATTCAAAGTCTGTGGAAACATCGGTCAGAAAGAGGTCGCTTAGTCTAATGAGTAATTATACTGAAAATCGTGAGAAAAAGTGTTTAGTAACAATTGTATCTATTCTAAGAATCGTAGCTGCTTTAGAAGATGAGTTGGGTAATTTTGGTCCAAAAGTTATTAATTTGCTTAGTGAAGCATTAGCTCTTGAGAGGATAGAAGTTAATTTGGCCGATTACATGTTACTAAATGAAGACAACGCTGTTTTCTTTGAAATGATTAAAGAGAAATTGAAAAGTCTATTGATAGCAGATATTCTAGCATCGCATAAAATAAAAGCTGCGAAAAAATCTATTAAGGATATCGATTCACTATTACATCAAGTAAATGAATCACAAAAGAAGGCGAAATTGATATTGAAGAATAATAAGGATTCCGATCCTCTCTATAATAATAGAGAGACAGTAGCTTCTAGATTTGAAGAATCTAATCAAATGGCGCTTGGTGCTGCATCTCCTAAAATTCTAAAAAATTCTTATCTACAACTGTTTATAGGCAATTTTATGCAAAAATCAAATGAAGAGCAGCAAGATGTGATGGAACGTCTGAAGAAAGTAGAGACAGAATATCGCTTAATATATGAAGAATGCCGCAAGCTTGTTGATATATCAGCCGTAGCAGCAGAACCTGTAACAAGTCTTCCGACAACTGTAACATAAAAACCACCCCAGACACATCCCACCATAATATAGTTGAAGAAAACGATAAACCATCGCTTATAATAATATCGGATTCAGATGATGACGACTCTACATTTGATGATGAGAGCATCAAATAATTTAAAAAGTAAATATGAACGTAATAGCAATATTAATAGGGAACGGGAAGATGAGGGGTTATTGAACATGTCGGAAGTAAGTAATATGTCAACATTCAATTGGAAGAACTCATCATCGGACACTTAAAGTTTGATTCCAAATCTAATGGAATTCAGTTTATTTGGAAGAACAGTTCAAGAAAATGTATTCAGCAACGCAGCTTCAATAATCTCTTACGTTCCCGATAATAGCCGAAACAATATCTTTTATAATTCAAGTCTCTACTTTCCAAATCAATTTCAACAGCAACAAAACCAAAGTGGATTCATTCCGCAAACAAATCAAAATGTTGCTTGTGGAACACATTATCAATCTCAAAATTAATACAAAAACTATAGTAGTGGGTTTGGTTGGAATGCTGGCAACTCACGTATTGGAAATATCCAAAATAGTGCTACCATGAGTTATCCAGTTGCATTTGAACAACAACAATACTAACAACACCAACCACAGCAGCAACAAGAGCAGCAGCAGCAGCAACAGCAGCAATATTTTCATTAAATATTTTTTTCATCATAAACCGTTGCTATTAGTTTTTTTTCTTATTTTTTTTTCTTATTATTAAAATACATTCGATTATAATTATTGTAAACATAAATAAAGAGTTTTTTATTTATTTTTTAATTTTTGTTTATCGTGGACACATTGACAGGTTAGTTTGATCAATGAGTAAACACCCATCGTTGTTTCTCTGCCTGTCGTGACTATTTTAAAAAATAAGAAGGTCACGAGGCTTTTTTCTTATAGGACCTGGCTGGAAAGTCTACAGTAGCAACACTTATTGTACTAGAAGACGAACAGGCTCTGACTGGGGTAGACTTACAGCTTAAGCCAATGTGGGCACAATCGAACTGGAAAACCGCAACACAAAGCCGGAACGTTTGCAGTCCTTTGATTTAGCCAGTCTAGCCGGACTTCCTTTTGCCAGAACATTTTTGTTTTTACTAATCCCTCGTGCTAAAGGAGTTATGAATATTATCAATATTATACTGATTTGCATATCGCGCGTGCGGAAAGTGTTCGAAGAGATAAAGACATGTCTGGGAACTTTTCGTGGAGTTTGGTGTAGTTCCATGCTTCGTCCATTAGAAGGAGCGGCCATTATGTCAATTTCGGGTTGTTGTCTTTGACCAATACTGGTGTTTATCCACGATTGATTTTCTTTTCCGAAATCTGGTATTGATATTTTCGTGTTTCTAATTGCTGATGGCTTTTCTTTTGTGTGCAATTATTTTTGGAATAAGCGTATGACCATGCCTTAGTTAGCATTCCAGCATGCTAACGACTATGTTATAATGCAGCAAAAAAATTTTTTTGAAAATATAAATAATTTTACTAAAAAAAATAAAAAGTTTATTAGAAAAACAGACTTTTGCATCATTGAAACATTTTAAAATGTCCGATATACCATATGGTATAGCTCATATATTTTTGAAGTGATGATTATAATTTGAATTTATTGGAAAATTTTGAAAACAATTCTACTCGTATAAATAAATTTAACAGAACAAAAATTACGTGTTTATTAAAATAACAGAGATAAGCTTTTTTCCTTAAATTAACTGCACATTATTGCACGAAATAATACGAAAACTATCAAAAATTTGATTGCACGAAATGGTACCCTTTCTGGTTTGATAAAAGATCAGTTCAGGAAGTAAGTTTTGTGTACAAAAAACACTATCCCAGATTAATTCAAAATTAGTTTAGTTAAAAAATGTTTACTAAGAAAACCCTTCAATTTTAATTCAAGATCACTTTGGGATATGAGGTTTTAGTACGTCGAGAATTAATCTCTTTGCACGAAAACCATTTTCATATAAGATGTAGTAAAAAGTAATCCATTATTTTGCCAATAGATGGCTTTAGGAGTCTGTATCTACCGTTTTAAAAGTGCGATCGGGTTGCACTAGATGGCGTTAGAAAGATAATATTTTGTACTAACACACTGCATAAGAGGTGGCCGCATCCGTATAAAACATTAAGTAATGATTAAGTCCATCCGTTTGCTATAGGAAAAGTTGCCTGTAAAAGGACAATATCGGTATTTGCCTTTTTTAAGGATGTAGATACCCTCAGCTTTGCTATCAAGCATAGTTTCCAGTCAGTACGATGGTCAGTATTATAAGGTGTAGAACAAATAATTCATTATTTTGCCAATAGATGGCTTTAGGAGTCTGTATCTCCCGTTGTAAAAGGGAGATACAGACTCCTAAAGCCATCTATTGGCAAAATAATGAATTATTTTTTCTATAAGGTTGCACTAGATGGGGTTAGAAAGATAATATTTCGTACTAAAAAAGCTTCTCATACAGTTTTGTAATTACTTGACTCAGTATTTTTTTAAGCACGCGTCAAAGATGGACACCAACAAAGAGAAAATACGCCATATTTTACAGTTTTTCTTCGATAAAGGCGAAAACGCAAGCCAGGCAGCTGAAAATGTGAATAGTGTTTATGGTTCTGATACTATAACAGCCAATCACGCGCAATTTTGGTTTCGTCGATTCCATTCCGGTAATTTTGATGTCAAAGATGCACCACGCTCTGGAAGGCCAATTGTCGGAAATGTCGATAAAATAATGGAAATCGTCGAGTCCGACCGTCACGTAAGCACTGTTTCGATTGCCCAGGAGCTAAACATTGCACAAAAAACCGTTTGGAACCACTTAAATAAGAATAAGGCTGGATACAAAAAGAAGCTCGATGTATGGGTGCCACACGAGTTATCGCAAAAAAACCTCATGGACCGAATTTCCATCTGCAACAATATCGATCCATTTCTGAAGCGGATGGTTACTGGCGATGAAAAGTGGGTCACTTACGACAACGTCAAGCGACAGCGGTCATGGTCAAATCGCGGTCACCCGACGCAAACGGTGGTCAAGCCAGGATTGACAGCCAGGAAGGTTTTGCTGTGTGTTTGGTGGGACTGGCAGGGAATCATCTACTATGAGCTGCTCCCCTACGGCCGAACTCTTAATTCGGACTTATACTGTCAACAATTGGACCGTCTGCAAGAAGCAATCGCCCAGAAGCGGCCAGCTTTGGCCAATAGGACAGGAATTGTGTTCCATCAGGACAACGCCAGGCCGCATACATCGATATTGACTCGCCAGAAGTTCCGGGACCTTGGTTGGGATGTTCTTATGCATCTACCTTATAGTCCGGACCTGGCACCAAGTGATTAGCAAGTCTTCCTGTCTATGACGAATGATTTTGCAGGTGAAAAATTCGCCTCAAGAGAAGATTGTAAAAATCGACTGTCCCAGTTTTTTGCCAAAAGGGCATTACGAAATTACCTCCAAAATGTCAACAAAATATCGAACAAAACTTAACATCAATTTATGAAATATGCATTTAGCATGTTAAACTTTTTAAGAATAATTTCTCAGGATTAATGCAAATAAGCTCTTTGTAGAGTAATGAAGGATAACTTTGTAAAAATCAATCTTTTGTTCGTTCGATAATACCTTCAGTTTTTCATTCAAAATTGTTTTAATTAATAAATGTTTGGTACCAAAAACCGTTCAGGTTCAATTCAGGATCACTTCAAAATAGAAGTTTTTTGAACGAAAAGCTCCTTTCAGGTTTAATTCAGGATCATTTTGGACAATGTGCTCGGTATGAAAAGTCCTTCCGATTCAAATCAGGATAACCTTGAGAAATAAGTTTTTTTTTTTTTGCATTTCAGGTTAAATTCAGTATTACCAAAAACCCTTTCAAAGTTCCACTCAAACATAAAAATACTCAAAAATATCGGTCCTATAAGAAAACCTACTTTCATAGTTCTAAAAATACTAAATCCTTAATGCCAATTCTTTTTTAGCATTTATTATTATAATTGAGTTAATTCATCGAATTTATTAAGTAGGGTGACCACTTTTATTTCTGGCCAATTGAATTACACTAAGGATCTTTAATAGACTTCTAAGAAATTAAGATTTTCACATTAAGAAATTCCTTTTGCTCACCTACATCCCAATGTTAGGGATAATATATAATTTCTAGCACAACAAAACATGAATTTTTTTTTTTTGTATAAATTTAGAAAGGAAGAAACAGAACAAAAAAACATTCATAATTTTATTGTTAAACCAAAACAAAAGAGAAACAAAATGGCACAAAACGAATAGGACATAACCTAAAAATGCTATAAGAAAAATATCGAGTAGAACTGTTTACTGATGTGGTAGTAGACGTACATACATAAATAGATTTTGATCATTTCCTAATTTAATGTAAGCGTGGTCCGGTGACGATGTAATTCTATTCTATTCCATTTCGAAGAAGTTATTTCCAATTCTTAGCAGTTCGTTTTTCACTTCCGATTTTAGTAGATGGATTTTTTGTTGTTGTTGTTGTGGCCCATTTTCATTACGAACTTCCTCCCATTCTAAGTAAGTACTATAGTTTAATTTTTTCCACTTGTCTTTAATATTATCAGCCATTTTTCTTTAGCAAATGTATTCTTTCGATTTTGTCCGTTATTTTTTTTTTTTTTTTTTCTTAATTAGATACTCTGATCAATCCATAATCTAGCACACAATTCACAGTCAGATAATCAAAAAAAAAACACAAAAAAAAAATGGATAGGACAAAATATGAGGAAACGTAAAACAGAATTCTGTTTGGAAAATGTTTCTTCTTCTTCTTTGTCTTTTTCTTTTTCATTTTTTTTTTTTATTTCATTTCACCATTCCTATACCAATGAATTTATTTCTATAAAAATGAAGGACTAAATAGCAACAGAAAAAAAAACCAAGTGAAAAAATAAAACAACACAAACAAAAACGGAAACATTTAATTCTTGCCACCATCAACTTAATCACATTTCATTGGGAAGCCACCGGTTATCCTTCGCCTCATCATCCTGTTATGGGACTCATGCTCGTTTTTGCAATGACTAGTATTGTAGTACTGCCTATCATCCACCTACCCCACCACTTTGTCTTCACCGTGTCATTTTGTTGTTTTTATTTTGTTACTCCATCAAACCATGCTAACAGCTCCACCAAACCATGCACTCTTCTTATAGCCAAATTACGTAAGAGTTTCTCTACCTGCTATCCTTCCAGGACATACAGGATATTCAGAATTTGCTATGGTATCTATCTCATTTCGAATATATGTACAGAAACTCGTGCAAAATTGAAGTTTTCGACGACGACTCCGATTATCTTAATTTATGAGTGAAATTATTTTTTTATGTCTACCAACGATATCGTTTCCCCACAGGCTCCTCTTCTTCTTCTTCTTCTTCTTTTTCCCTACTTGTTTCACTTTTTCTCTTTTCTCATTTTTGTCCTTAGACCACTTTCACTTTTGATAATTTTCTTTTTCATATTTCAAAATACGTAACGTACACATTTATAGATATTTGCGATATTATCGCTTCGTTTTCCAATTTCTCTACAAAGTTTCCTTTATTAGCTTTTATTTGGTTTTTTATTTTGTTTACTTTTGTTTTTGAATTAGATTTTTTGCTCTTTCTAGGTTAGTGCAGTTAAATGTAGCTGAATAGTGTGACTTGTAAGAATTTCTTTTGAAATGGCAAATAGCACTGACCTACTACTGGACATAGACGACCATTATTATATTGATTGTCAATTGGCAAGGACAACGTTAATGTTCTATTAGAAAGTCACGTAAAAATATCTTTTTTTATCAATTTTTAGTCCACCCTTTCCTATTTTATAGCTAACTCTCTTTCAATTCCTTTGATTCTTTTTATAATATTATTGGTTATTTTTTGTACGAAATAAAATTTCTTTTACAATTTTTTTCCGCAATTATGTATTTTAAGGAAGAAATCAGTTCATAAAAATATACAAAAATGTTCCGTTCCTTTATTATAAAAAACGTTCATTGGTGATTTATAGAATTTCGTACACAGTAGCTAATAGAATTTTATTTCCTTCGATATTTTGAATACAATTAGTTTCATGAAACAATAAAATTATTATCAATATCAATAAATCCAAGTAAATGTAATTATTTACTCAATTTTTATTTGTTTTCTTATTCATTTTTTTTTATTACTATTATTATCCTTATGACTAATACTATATACTCGTACAATTCCAAGTATATTCTCATGATTTTTTATGTGTGCGATATTAAAATTATAAATTTAGATAACACCTTTTAGAGGTCATAAGAAAAATATAAGATAATAATTTGAACCAATAGCATTAAAAGAAAATTTGTATTTTATATCAAATAAGCTTAGATAGAGTCTATAAATTAAACTTTTTTTTTTTTTTAAATAGAGTTGAATTTGGCTATTTTGATCAAATCCATTAAGAAAATGGTCGATTTGTGAAAGCTGGTTTTTTAAGCAAAAATCATCTCTGAAGAAACAAGCAAAGTTATCGCAATTGGGCATCTGGAAAACTAATATCAGTTACTGAACAGTCATTACATTCTTTAGATGGTATTGTATAGTTCACTTTAAGGTATCATGGTCCGTATTTTTTTTTTTTTTTTCAAAAATGAAATTTTTGTTACACTTACTGTTAATGGAGTGCGTTACAGAGTAACATAAATATCGACGATTTGTGGCTTCAACTGGATGGTGCTACATGCCACACTGCCCAAGAAACAATTGATTTATTGAAAAAACCAATTTCAATGCGAAATGTCAGTTGGACACCAAGATTATTTGATTCAACACCGTTGGACTTCTTCAAAGATAAGTTTTTTAGATTATTCCACCCACAATTCAAAAGCTCAACCAATATCGAAAATAGAACAACAAATATGCAAAAATATGATCAATATATTTTTGTAAAAAGGATCAATATATTTTGACCTTAAAATACCATAAAGGAGTTGGGGTAGGCCAGCCAAAGCATTTCCATCTAAGGCTCTCCCGACTATGTCTTTGGTCGGCTTCATCCATTTTTTTCCCTTTCCTTCTACTTTTTCTTTTATTTTTTGTTTCTTCAAAAAATATTTTTTTTATAATTTGTCGATTCTTTAATCCATCAATAGCTATAAATTTGACAGTTGTATTTAGCGCCATCTATGAGAATAATTATCCATTAAATAGTTTAATTAGTTTTTAAAGTCAATTTTTGTTTTTTCTTTCTTAAAAACATAATTTTTTTTTTTGGGATTTATTTCTTTCCTCGCCTATTCATTTTTATTTTCGCAACTTTTCACCTTCTCTCTCATTCTCTATTCCTCTCGCTCTCTGAGTTTTTCTGTTTTTTTTTTTTTTTTTTTTTACAATATAATTTTTATTATTATTTTTTTTCATATTAGACAAATATCGATCAAATAACTACGATAAAATTTAGTTATGGTAGACATTTATCTAATATTATTAATATTTTATAATTGGTTAATTCTCATCAGTAAAATATTATGAAATTTTCTTACAAAACGTATCAACAAAAAGCTCTAATTTGTAGTTTCTTTAATCCATCAATAGCTATAAATTTGTCAGTTATATTTAGCGCCACCTATGAGAATAATAATCAATTAAATAGTTTAATTAGTTTTTAAAGTCATTTAAAACAACAATTTTTTTTATAAGATTAGTTTGCTTTATTGTATAGTTTGTAAAACAATTTTAATCTGTCATTTAGATAAAAAAAAAATATTGTGGTAGGTTTGTGGTACCATCTGGTGGAATAGTTATTCCCTAATTGGTTTATTTAGTTATCAAAGTCATTTTGAAAACAACCATTTTTTCTAAGATAATATTTAATCATAGTTTTTTTTTAGGACTTTCTTAAAGAGGTTATTGAAATGAAAATCCTTAATTGGGTTTGTAGTGCTATCTATGACAGTAGTTATCCTATTAACAGTTTATTGAATTTCTTTTTCTAAACCTATGTTTGCTCTCTGTCCGAATTTTTTGAGACCATTTATATGTGTCATTTTAACAAAAAACATCAGTTGGGCATGCAGCGCCATCTATTAAAATAGTCAATCAGTGTGCTACTAGGGTAAGTGAAAAAAAGAAGGTCCAGCTGCTGCCATATTTCTTCAGTGATAACACTGATTTGATGTTAGCCTGGAAAAGCTATTAAATGACTCAAAGGAAGGGAGTTATCGCCATCACAATTTAATACCCATTGAATATTGGGTAAATTTAAATCACAAACATGTACGATTTTATCTTTAGGGTTCATCAAATAACATATAAATTCCAAGCCTAAAATAGTTAAATTTAAATAAGCTACGACCTAGTTAAGTGAGGGGGAATATAAACACAAAGCTACTATTTAAAAAAAAAATTTAAATCACTAACAGCCTTGAAATGGGTGCATCTTTGAAGAAGAAAAAATTTCAAATAAATTTCAGTTTAGATACAAAAATTATTAATAACATTATGCAACCAAGTTTCAAAGTGATACTATCGTAATATAAGGCTAAAGTTGCTGGAAATAAATAATTTATTTTTTTTACTCACTTAAAATCCTTCAAATAATTATTTTAAAACCAATTTCCTAAGTTTTTATATAATTTACCAGGCGTATAAGCTTAAATCAGCTGTTTGGTCATAGATGGCGTGAGTGAGTGTATTACGCTACCATGGGCATGCCATAGTTTTTTTTAATGAAATTTTCCTTTGGTAATTATGTCTAGTTTTGTGCCAGAAAAAGAGCATATGCGGGAAGCTCTGCTTTTCTGCTTCAATTTGAAGAAATCGGCTGTCAAATCGTGACAGTGCTTTATCGGAAACAACTTGCTGAGATTGGTTTCGTCTATTCAAAGACGGAAATTTTGACTTGTGGGACAAGAAGCGTGAAAATCGGCCTAGGAAGGATCAGGACCATCAATTGTAGGCTCTTTCGGACGAAGACGATACCCAATCGTTAAAAAATGCTCGCGGAGAAATTGGGTGTTATTCAACAAGCCATATACATATGACTGCGTACCATTAGGAAGATTGGAAAGATCGGAAAATGGGTGCCGTATGAATTGAACGATAGGCAGATGGAGCGACGCCAAAACACATGTGAAATCTTGCTCGCCAGACAAAAAAGGAAATCGTTCCTGCATCGGATTGTGACAGGCGATGAAAAGTTGATATATTTCGAGAATCCTAAATGCAAGAAATCGTGGATTGATCCCGGCCAACCATCAACAACTTCCCCAAGACGAAATCGCTTCAGACGGAAGAAGATGCTGTACGTTTGGTGGGATCAGCAGGGTATCGTCTACTATGAGATGTTGAAACCTGGTAAAATTGTCAATGCCCATCGCTACCACCAACAATTGATCAAATTGCACCGTTCTCTGCATGAAAAAAGGACGGATTATCAACAAAGACATGACAAGCTGAAACTACTTGGAGACACTCTACTGGGAGGTGCTATCCCAGCCTCTTCCGAATACCACCTGTTTTTGCTGATGGGCCACGCGCTCGCTGAGCAGCACTTCGATTCTGACGAAGACGTCCGAAAATGTCTTGATGAGTGGTTTGCCTCGAAAGAGAAGAAACTTTTTTGGCGTGGTATCCACAAATTGCCCGAGAGATGGGAAAAATGTATAGCTAGCGAGGGTAACTACTTTGAATAAATTTGTTTTTGCTTTCTATGAAAAAAAACATTTATTTTTTTACTAAAAACAGCGAATTTAAGCTTATACACCTGGTATATAATTTTTTTTTTTAGTAAATCAAGTTTAAGTAACAAATTTGAACTTACACACATTATATATTTTTCATGTTCTTGCAACATTTTCTAAGTTTCTATTCTAATTTTCTTTAATGTCAAAATTATTGGAGAGAGAATATTATCTTTATCAAAATTCTTCTTAACAAAAGTAAATAGTCCATAATTAATGCACCATATTTTGAAAATATTCTGTTATTAAGAGTAAAAGTAGAAATTATTCAAAAAGTTAAATTAAATTTCTTTTCAAAAAATATCTTTAAAAATAAATGAACAAAAATATTCTTACAAATTTATATTGAATATAAAAAATAAAAAAAACAAAAATAAATCAAGACACATAAATAAAAAATAATAATAAAAAATTTTCATTAGCTTGCATATCAATTTTTTTTTGAGGATATTTTATTGTTATTAGGATGTAGATACTGTTTGTAATAAATATTTTTATTTTACTGAATATATTTTTTATTATAAAAAATTTTAGTCCTACGTTGGGTGTGCAAATATCTATATTAAACCAGTTAAGATGCTATGACACTACAAATATGTTCGCAGTTTTTGAATATACTCGTATATAAACGAAATCCTTTTGCATATATCTGAGAATAGATGTACAATATATACCCAGAAAGGACTTTATTCCACCTGTCAGGGCTGAGTTTACAATTTTATATTATACAATATCATCGCCATGGATTTAACAACTTTAACGTGATGAAACTGTTCGAAAGAAAAAAAGAAAAAAAACACTTCCAAATATAAAAATATCTTTTGCTATAAAGCAAAGCTATTTATAGTAATATTTTTAAAAAACATTTTCTGCCTATCTTTAGATGTTAAGATAGTATTAGTTTGATCCTTTCGCGAATTTATAGTTTAAGTAGGTGATATTTTTTTCAATTAATTTTTTTCTATTTTTTTATTCTTATTTCAGTCTATATGGCAAGCAAGCGTTTGGTTTTTATTAACACCCAGTCTGAATCCTTTAATGCATATATCTTTTCGGTAAGTAAAGAGCCTTTTATATCCTGTTATGCCTAAGGATATTCAACATTTACTATATGTTCATTTTTTTTTCTTTTCTTAGTATTATTACAATTTATTTGATTTGTTTTTATTTTGTTTTTTTTCTTTAAAATATTTATTTTTATAAAAATTTCTGGTTTTTTTTTGCTATAATTTTTCCGATAATTTTTTTTTTTCATTTTTCATTAAAAAAATTAATCATTTTCAATTATTTAAGAATAACTTTCGTCTTTTTAGAGTTAATTTATCAATGTTTAATAATCTCATTAAATCTAATAAAATAGATTGAGATATTTTATCTTTTTTATTATCCTGTAAGGCGGTCAAATTTTTTTAATTTGGATTTATCCAGCAATAATGATAGTTTTTGTTTATATTTGAAATCACAAAATAAGAATGGATTGTGTCCTTTTTCGGGTTTTTAGATTTATAATATTGTAGTATGGTGGTATATGAAAACAAATAAAACTATACGCTTTAAGAGTTTCATCATAAATCTGTAGACAGTAAAAATACCACAAAATGACTATAGTTAAAGGGGTTGACATTGAAGATATAAATTTACATATTAAAGTACAATTGGCATAAAAACGAGGCTCAAAAATAAGGGACACAAAAGGATTAAAGGTCATAGTTTTTATTCATCCTTTTTATTCAAACCTATATCCTTTTTGGTGAGCTTATTTTTTTTTGTGTTTTGGTTGTTTTTTTTTTTATTGGCTAGAATATTCACAGTTGTTTATACAATAGTTAAGGCAAAACCTATGAAATCTTTATTGGTTTATTGTTTCTATATAAATACCCATACATAAATACAAAATATTGTCATAGTAAATATTAATTTTTGGATATTTTGCCATATTTCAGTTTTAAGTTCTGTTCTTTATAAATTTTTTTCTCCTCAGTTTTGGTAGCACACTGACTTCTTTCCGTTCATTTGATTTTTTAACTTTTGAATTTTGAATTCATTTCAATAGTCATAATGAAGTGTATGCAAATTTGAAACCACTACAAAAATCCCATCGAATACCATAACAAATAGTATCAATAGCATGGATAAAATAGGAGTAAAAAAAAAAAAGTTTATTTGAACTTAAATACAATTTAAAAGAAAAAATTAACTTGAAAGAAGATTGTACAAAATACATAGTGGCAAGTGGTTGTTGAAAATAGAGTGATCTATTCCTATTTGGAGTAGGTACAATTCTCTCAAATAGATGGGATTTTATAGGTTCTTTTATTGTAAATACTTAGTCCTTTTTCTCTTATATCATTTTCTATCTCCTTTTGGTTGCTATTAAACTGAATAGAAAATAGGACAATATATAAATTTTCGGGTTTGATTTTGTTTTACAATTTTTTTTTTATTTTTATTCTTTTAGTTCAATAAAATTAAATCCACACTCTACACGGAATTGTACAGGAAAAAAAAAATAATGCTAACAAAACGTTCGACAACCACAATAGAAAAATTTTGCAATCGAAATTTAGGAATTTCATTAATACTCATCGTAAAGGGGTTAAAAGTTAACATTTAGTATTTGAATAGTTCTAAAGTAATTTCCATTTAAATGAATTTTCATTTAAATTTTCCTATAAGTATATTTAAGGATGAGTATTTTGTGATGAATTTTCACAACTTTTTTTTTTATTCATTTCTTCATGGTTAGGGCAATTTTTTTTTAAATATTATCAATTTTTATAATAAATTCTGTTCGATTTTTACACTTCTTTATATCATAAAGTTTTATTCAAATTGCTTTTTATAAAAAGGATATTTTTTGAAATTTATTTTAACCTCTTATATTTATTATTCTAAAATTTGTTTGATATAATATCTCTTTTATTTTGATAAAAATGCTTCATCAAAACTATTGAACGAAATAATTTTGCGACTAACGCCATCTATGAAGCGTATTGCTCAATCGAAAATCTATCGATTTTCTATGAATGCTATTTTGCTATAATCTTAACGTACAGTACACTAACTATTGTAGTAAACTGATGGGTTTAATTTAATAAAAATACGTCAATGGGTGGAGGGGGGGTTGGGGGTTGTGGTGGTGGTATTATAGTAAAACTAATATATATCGTAAATTTTCACAGTTTTAAAATTTTTTAATAGAAATTTTAAAATGAGTATAAAAAATTAAAATTCTTGATAAAAATGAAAATTTGTTTAGTTTTTAAAATATTAACATTGATTCAGATTAGATAATAATCTAAATTCTTGAACAAGAGCCAAGAAAGCTTCTATTTTACTTTATTAGATATTTATAATCGACATGGCACTTGTTAATATCATATAGAAATTGTTAATCTTAGAATTGTTAAATATTTCATGTAGTCCAAATATTAAGGATTAATTTTTAGATATTTGAATATACAAGACTATACCATATATACATTTAAGATTATCTTATGAAAATTGGATCTATGATAAAAGTTTCTGTATCTACTTGTATTTGGAGAGTAGCTATTTGACAAGATATTGTTTTCCGAACTAATATGAATATTTAAAGTTATCTTTGTATGTATTCGGATGTTCATTTATTGTAAAACAAGGATTACACAAAAATAGATACACTAGATAATTGTCAAATCCGTACCAGAATATAGATTAATATGATGTATTACTCTTAAATTATTGATTGAAAAATTATGGCAGGTCATTTTAGAATAGTTTACCAACATGAGAAGTGCTAGTAAATATGCATCGAGTTCGGAAATTTATTTTTTAATCTTCTATTTTATTAAATATAGTTCTATAAATGACCAACTTATGTACAAAAAAAGAATATATAAGTTTGTAATATATTTTGCAATGTTCTAGGATATCGATAATAGTATAGGGTTTTCGAATAAGAGTGATATGATTTCTTTAAGAAAAACCACATACTAATTGTTAAGGAAATTCAAATGTTTTTTATTAAATGTGAAGTACAATCGATATGATTAAGTTCTGAATAAAATGTCATTCAAATGGTCTGCACGACTTCCTTTGCAGGAACGAATTCGATGAACCCAATTTTCGAGCACTTTTTCCACTAAATCAAGTCGTATGTCATGAATAGCACGTTCAATATTGACTTCTAAAGCTTGAAGAGAGTCTGGTTTATTGATAAAGCCTAATAACTTCAAATAACCCTACAAGAAATAGTCTAATTGTGTTAAATCACAATTTCTTGAAGGCCATTTAATGTCACAATTTCTTGAAATAATCGAATCTCCAAACTTTTCTCGCAATAATTCGGTTGTTGCACGTGCTGTGTGGCACGTAGCCCCGTCTTGTTTGAACCAGATGTTGTCAAAATCAACTTCTTCCAATTTTGGTCATAAAAAGTTAGTTATCATCGATCTATATCGCTCTCCATTGACACTAACGGTGTTACCAGTTTCATTTCGAAAGAAGTACGGACCGATGATTCCACCAGACCAAAATCTACACCAAACTGTCAATTTAGGTGAATGTAATAGGTGTTCATGAATAATTTGTGGATTTTCTTCGCATCAGAATCGACAGTTTTGTTTATTTACCACACCACTCAGATGAAAGTGAGCGCACGAAAAGTTGCAATTGGAGAACGATTATTTTAATAATAAAATTGAAAAATTTTTAAACGTTGTTCTTGCGTATATCTCTTAATGATGAAATTGTAAACATTACTAAATACAATAAAAAAACAAACAGATTATGACATATTACAAATGGCCGAAACATCACTTAGAAATCATATCACTCTTATTGGAAAACCCTATAAGTACGATTGTGATAGTAAAAATTATCGTTTAAAATAAAATAATTGTTTTTTTACAGACCCTCGAAAAGATCAAATCGGTAGATTTTATGCAATGCACAGCCTCCCACTTGAGTTCGTGTTAATTTTCCTAAACTATAATTTATCATAATTGGAAACATAAATTTACTTCGGACAAATTCAATTAAAATTTCCAAAAACCAATGTTTTCAGTAAACTTTTTTTTTTTTTTTTTTGTAAAATTTTTAAGTAAAAATGTTCTGTCGAAATTTTGATGGAAATTTCCAGGAATTGCTAAGAAAAACAACTTTCATGGCTTCCTATTACCGGATGAGCTGGATACCGCCCGAGTTGCATTACGGCTGAGCGGATTACCAGGTGAGCTGGACACCGGGTGAGTTGGATACTGGCTGAGCTGATCACCGGCTGAGCTGATTATCGGCTGAGCTGATTACCGGGTGAGCTGGATACCGGCTGAGCTGGATACCGGCTGAGATGAATATGGCTGAGCTGGATGCCGGCAGAGTTGGATATTGACTGAGCTGGATACTGGCTGAGCTGAATACTGACTGAGCTCGATACTGGCCGAGCTGAATACTGGCTGAGCTGAATACCAGCTGAGCTCATTACTGGCTGAACTCATTACCGGCTGAGCTGGCTACCGGCTGAGCTGGCTACCGGCTGAGCTGGCTACCGGCTGAGCTGGCTACCGGCTGACTGGCTACTGGCTCAGCTGAATACCGGTTGAGCTGCATATCGACTGACCTCAATACCGGCTGAGTTCATTACCGGCTGAGCTCATTACCGGCTGAGCTGGATACCGACTGCGCGGGATACCGGTTGAGCTGGGTACCAACTGAGATCGATACCAACTGAGTTAGATACCGCCTGAGCTGAATACTGGCTGAGCTGAATACCAGCTGAGCTCATTACTGGCTGAACTCATTACCGGCTGAGCTGGCTACCGGCTGAGCTGGATATTGGCTGAGCTGGATACTGGCTCACCTGAATACCGGTTGAGCTACATACCGGCTGAGCTGAATACCGGCTGAGCTCATTACCGGCTGAGCTCATTACCGGCTGAGCTCATTACCGGCTAAGCTAGATACCGGCTGAGCTGGATTCCGACTGCGCGGAATACCGGTTGAGCTGGATACCAACTGAGCTGGATACCAACTGAGCTGGATACCGCCTGAGCTGGATACTGGCTGAGCTGAATATAGCTGGGCTGGATACCGGCTGAGCTGAATATGGTTGAGCTAAATGCTAACTGAGCTGGATACCGGCTGAGCTGGATACCGCTCGCTTGGCTACCGACATAGTGTAAACAAATTTAAAGTGCATTTATACTGATGGGCAGTATTAATATCAGCTGAGCAGGAGCTTTTCATAAAATGCGCTTAGATGAATGGACAACGTTTTGGAAAAGTGAAAATTATATATACACGTATGTGTACTTTAGTTTAAAGGTATCACTTCATGTCCCTTATCCGGCCAACTCTGTGACCCACCCTCGTATTTATAAAAATTTATTCTATGCACATCCATTCAGTTGATTTTAAGTTTATGCACATTTTGTCCCTTAAAATTTAATATTTTATTCTTATAAATTATTTCAAAACAGTTTGAATTATTTTTTTCGAATATGTACTTTAGGAGGAATTTAAAAAAAATTTATATAGAAACTCTTACAGACTTTAGTGTAGTTTTTTTTTTTTTTTTGGATAAATGTACTTTCATAGTTGTAGGCATATTTTAATATATAAAGAAAAATATTATTAACATTTTCTCTACTAATTCATATTATAGATACTATAGAAAAAATAATAAAAAATAAGCGTTGATGGTTGTTGGGAATATATTTTAGTAAAGGACTCAATTTTTCTTTTAATGGTTGTTGGGAATAAATTCTAGTAAAGCACTCAATATTATTCGAAATTTATCTAACGTCTATTCTAATTATACTCTTCGATATATAGATATGTATGGATGTATGTGAATTTAAATTTATTTGATCAGAAAACTTAATCAATAATTCTAGTCGTATTTGTGATGTATTCGATGCAGTTGCAAGGACATTACTGTCCATAAAAACGGATAGTAAATTTTTATTGTGCAATTATTCATTTTGATAGATTTATTTTACTAATTTTTTATAAACAAATAGAGAGTAACAAAAATTAATGTCTTTTAGTAGAAAAAAATATTCCATGATAGGTCATACGATTATAATCGGAAAAACTGAATATAGGAAATCTACTTGAATGGATGTAATTTTAGTTGAACATCCAACAATCAAACGAAAGGAATTTTTTTTTATCTATTATAAATAATGAAAAATTTCTATTAATAAGAATTGAGAATAAATATAATTAAAATTGTTTTTATTTTCTTCAATAGTAGAAATACCTCATTTTCCGAAGAAATTTTCAACTTAAAATACGATTCATGAGAATAAATCAAAATCCTCGAGGATATATAATAATAAATCCAAATTAGACTATAATAAAAATTCAGTGAATCAAAAACAGCTTTAAGATATAATACGAAATTTCATATTTGTCATTGATAAATGATTTTATCATAATTGTCATTGCTATGACAGACGAATTCTATTCTTGATGGTCTAAAGGACTTGCCAATGCCGTCATAATATCTTACTAATAATTGTATTTGTAAAAAATTACCCAAAAAATATGCTAATATAAAAAGAAGATTTATCAAAAAAAAATAAAAAAAAAAATATTTGTTTGAAAAATGTAGAAAAATATTTAAAAAATTTTATAACAAAAATAATTGAAGAAAATTTCGAGTCTCTTTCAGAATTGTAGCTTAAGCCAAGAATCACAATTAATCCTCATTGAGCCAAAAAAAAAAAAAAAAAAATTCTTTACATTTCCTTTCTTTATTATTTAAGGACATTAATTTAAGTTAAATTTTGTTGTTTTTTTTCATCATTTATATGACCATTAATGAGGTTGAAGACTAGATGAATCTCAATATTAATGAAATTAATTGAAAAAAATTAGTTGGTGACGGTTATCCTATTTTCGATTTTGAATTTGAAAAAGTATTTTTTTCTCTCTTCTAAATATTAATTAAACACTATTAAATTAAGGACATACATCAGATTGTTTTTAATATTAATCAACAATTATTAAAAATGTATTATAATTTTTGAATAATTTTAGAATATTCTTTTTACCATTTATTTATTTATTTGAAATATTTTAAGTGGTGTAAAAGTATTTTAAAAGATGTAAAATTTTAGGCTCGTTTTTCTTAACTTTGTGTGCAGCATAAAAATTACAAATTTTAATAGGAATTATCTAGAAAAATATAGAATATATGGTTTTTTTTCTGTCATTGAATTCTGATAATAAAATCGGAGCTACTGTTGTACAGAATAATGATGAACTGTTCGGAAATATGCGTTCCCATCAAAAAGTATGGGTCCTTAATAAAAATCAATCTCTTTAGTTCTCTTTATAAGGATGGACGATACCGCAGTAAATCCGCTGTTTATTCATAGATGGCGTAAGTGAGCGTATTAAGCTACCATGGGCACGCCATACTTTTTTTATGAGTTTAACATCTGTCAACATTAAACAATACACATTGTCAGCAATTTCGTACAACAACATACATTTTTTCTTTGGTAATCATGCCGAGTTTTATGCCTGAGAAAAAGCATATGCGGGATGCTCTGCTTTTCTTCTTTAATTCGAAGGAATCGGTTGTCGAATCGTATTGATTGCTTATGGAGGCCTTTGGTGACAGTGCTTTATCGTCGATTCAAAGATGGCAATTTTGACTTGTGGGACAAGAAACGTGAAAATCGGCCTAGGAAGGTTGAGTACCATCAATTGTAGGCTCTTTTAGATGAAGACGATACCCAATCACAAGAAATGCTCGCGGAGCAATTGGGTGTTACTCAACCCGCCATTTTCATGCGTCTGCGTGCCATGAGGAAAATTGAAATGATCGGAAAATGGTTGCCGCATGAATTTAACGATAGGCAGATGAGGCGACGCCAAAACACATGTGAAATCTTACTAGCCAGACATAAAAGAAAGACGTTCCTGTATCGGATTGTGACAGGCGATAAAAAGTGTATATATTTCCGGGTTGATCCTGGCCAACCATCAACATCTTCCCCAAGACCAAATCGCTTCGGACGGAAGACGATGCTGTGCGTTTGGTGGGATCATCTACTATGAGATATTGAAACCTGATGAAACTGTCATTGCCTACCGCAATCACTAATAACTGATCAAATTGCCCCGTTCTCTGCATGAAAAAAGGACGGATTATCAACAAAGACATGACAAGCTGATTTTCCTCCACGATAACCAACCATCGGACACGTCGAAAATGATCCGGAACTACTTGGAGACTCTCAACTGGAAGGTGCTATCCCAGCCTCTTCCGAATACCACCTTTTTTTGCTGATGGGCCACGCGCTATCTGAGCAGCACTTCGATTCTTACGAAGACGACCGAAAATGTCTTGATGAGTGGTTTGCCTCGACAGAGAAGGAATTTTTTTGGCGTGGTATCCAAAAATTTCCCGAGAGATGGGACAAAATGTGTAGCTATCGAGGGCAAGTACTTTAAATAAATTTATTTTTGGTTTCTATGAAAAAAAACATGTGTTTTTTGACTAAAAAACAGCGGATTTAAGCTTATACACCTGGTACATGAAACGGCGCTAATTTAAAAAAAAGATGGTTTTTTTTAAGGGTCAAACACACCCTGAAAAAAATTCTTTAAGCCTATAGAAAAGGTTTATCCTTATTAAAATACGGACTCTCAAAATTATTTTACTGCTTTGTATAAAATTGTAGAAAATCTTTTTTAAAAATTTTTCTACGATAAACTATTCCTCGAAAGTGATGAGTATTTTTTTAAAATTTTTTATTATATTTTTTTGACGATTTTTTTTGTTGAGGTCACTTCTATTGACATTTTAACTGAATATATAAATGTTCACCTCGATGACAACTCCAGCCATTTAAGGATAACTAAAGAACAACCACCCCCTCTCCCGTCTATGTCTCTAGCAGCAACCAAACTAAAGACCACGCAGACGTCACTGTATCGCTAAAATAAGATATAATAAATGATTTCTATCAACAAAAAAATAATTGACAAAAAATTACTTTTCAAACTTTATCACACTTTATAAATTTAACGTTACTATTTGATAATTTTCAAAAATAATCTAATAACCCTTTTAATATAGGGTTAGTAAATTATTTTTGATATATAATCGATACACAATATTAAATTGAAGAGGGGGTGGGGAGGGGAACTTTTTAGAAAGTTCTTTTTACAAATAATATAATTCAAATCAGACATAACATTGCTTATAAGTATGAGTATTAACAATAGTAAAAGTAATAATAATACGAGTAGATAAAAATATGCATCAGGGATTAAATTCTTAAATAAAAATCAACAAATTGAATGGGAAAATTTTTTCTTAAATGATAAATATCTAACTTTGATTGTATAATAATTTCGGCAGTAATAGCATTTACTTCAAAGTACTTTCAGTCAAGATGACATAAAAAATGAGAAGACAGCAAAGAATGGTTAGTGCCGATGGTGGCACAGTCGAAAACAATTTTTTTTTCTTAATATTAGAAATAAATAGAATATTTCTAGACAACATAAAGGATCAACATGGGACTAAAAATTCATAGGCGGAAAATTATTTTTCATGCATAACGATTTACTTTGTTAAACAAAGATGCCCCAGAGGGTCGCAATTTTTCATTCATACGATATTATTAGCGAAATCTCACTGCCAATTTGGATAAGACCTTGCGATGGATGATCTAAAATGTTCCTCATCGTTGTTAATACAAAATAATTTCTTTCAATGGCTTAAGGATCAATTTTTTCTCTTATTTCCTAACCAAAAATCTGGCAACGGTGCTAATCGTCAACCTCCACCCTTTTCAACAGTCACATCACAATAACTTAAATTTAATTTTACGGAATGCAATAGAAAACAATTAAATAATAGATGAAAAAATAAATAAAAGATTCAATTCTATCAAGCCCATAGATGATTTGATGTAGAATAAGAAATAAATATTTTTACATAAGACCCTGAAGGTTCAGCACCACGATCATGAACGGCAGCATATGGCAACACCAGAGATCGTCAGATATTTCTATGTCATAAGTGGACGCATTAGCAAAACCTAATTGTAGTTTAGTACAATAAGTTCACAAGATGGAAGGGCTCATATATAATGGAATGGAGTATTTAGTGTTCCCCCCATCTGTAACTTTAACATACCATTTGGTGAGCAGTAGAGGCCTATCGAGTATGGCCATTTAAATTGGTCGTTGGAGTACTACCAACTCAGTTCCTAAAATACCCACATAACCTGGCATTCCACAAAATTTGATTTAACTTAGAAATTTTTTTTTGGGAATTTTATGATATTTTAGGGTGTCCGCATGGTAAATGTAGGCGAAAAATTTAGTGTTTAGTCTGAATACTATAGGAAAAATATCCTTTATTTTGGAGAAATAAATGAAAATGTGGAAGTGGGGTGTGCAACCTTCAGTGAGTATTTTAAGGATGGTTTCTTATTCCCTGATATAACGACTCTCAGAACATATGCAATTTGTACCGATCAGTCTTCAGTTTGAATGCTTCTATAAATAACAATCTTAATGAATAAATTTGCCTAATCTTATTTCACCTACTCACTTGATCCTAAGTCTATCCTGTCCCTTAGCCGTATTACTATAGCCTGAGTGCGAAAGATGAGTGATATATAAAAGGGGAGCTTCATAACATCTGTTGGGTCAACAAAGTGCCAAAGGAAGGAGTCAAACCAACATTGAGAGAACTTCCACAAAATCTCTCTTCCCTCAATTCCAGACAACTAATTAGCTGATCCTCTCCTCTTTTAAAATTTTTTTTTTTTCAAAACCAATTTTTTTATTTTTCTATTATTACACCTTTTTCCGCTTTTACCATAATTTCTTCACCCTTCCCCCCCTCCCCCCTCCCCCTGGACAAATGCCCACCGTTAGTGTCATCAGTTTAAATAAACCTCACCGCCCCTACAATCCCATAATAGTAGTCAGCAAGCATGCCCTGCAATTCCCTTGTCTTTTGAATACGTGTAATTTTCATGCTAGACTCATCCCTTTTAGGATTCACGTTTGCAATCAATTTTTTTAAAATCGAGAAAGAAAGGACTCTCCCGTATTGATTTTTCTTCAATTTCTTTCTCTCCCAACAACAAAAAAATATTACACCTCGTGTCATACCCAGCATGGCTCTTAGTTATAAAAAAAATCCATTTAAAAAAAATACTCTTTCTTATAAAGGAGCAGGTCAAATGAGGGTGGATTATTTTATCCTGAACAACAACAGCACTCCTCTGCCAAGTATGAAGCCTCCCTTTCTGGATTGGTGATATTTCGCCATTCGATTGATGTGTACCTCCCTATATATTTATGGTAGATGGAATCATCCTCCACAGTTTACCTGAAGTTAAGGGGGCCAAACAACATATCCGCCTCTTCATCAAGGTTGAAACAAGATTCATTTAAGGACATAGCATACCGTGACTAGTGGTTTATTTCAAATAATCGCGATTCTACCCATAAATCTCCTATTGTCTAGTAAGTAAACCCTTAACGTATTCTGTGAGTTGGCATTTCCATTTGGTGTCCGTCGATGCTGCAGATCAGTCGGTAGGCGTAGGTAGCTCTCTGCCAAATACCATCTCGGAAGTTGTTTCTTCAATATTTTTGTACAGTGATCTTAGTGTATCCCAATTATGCTGATCTTGATTACAGGACTTGGATAAGTTATTTCTCATAGTTCAATTTAATCGTTCTACCATAATCTAAGGCTGTGGATAGGCGTAAGCAGTTTGTTCTTATTCTTTCGATTCCAATAGTTTTCAGAATACATTTTCTATCGGCGGTTCAGCATAGCTATTGCGTCTGGGCATTCGGTGAAGTAGCCCACAATTATCACCAAGTAGCGACACCTAGAGGACAAAAAAAACGGTAGTCTTTGCACACTTGATTTCTTCAATCCAGCCCTCTTTTAGCCTAACTAGCGTTGGGCCAATAACACACTTCTGCTTGATCTTTATAGAGTTTTATCTAGTCCGACCTAATACCCTGCTGGTGCATCAAATAAACTCTTCGAATATTACTCTTTTCATCTTAATTAGAAGTAGCATCTACTATTTACAGTTTTCAACAGACTTAAATTAACGATAAACCATATTATTTTAATACTCTCGCTACTTGCGCATAGTTCACAAAGTTCGAATCCCACTGTGGCATGCCTCTACGCTAATTTCCAAAAAAAAAAAACACTTTTCCTTTCCATTTCTACTTGAATTTCCTTATCCCCCGATATTCTTTGTCCCCTAAGAATATACATTTCAGTACTAATGTTACTTGGAATTTTAACAAACAGACAAACAAACTTCAAAATTCTATTCCGTAAGTCCAAATATAGTTTTAATCGAAAATAATTAGAAATTCTTTCAAAAATTATGTCCAATTGGTTATTTACCTCACTGGTTGTCAGTTTTTACATATTTATGGTAGTAAAAACTTTTTGAAAATTTTAGGAACTAAAATTTCAAATAAAAATATTAACTCACATTGAAATTTTTTTTTTTATTATTAAAAATATTTCCATTTCTCTTATATGCTCCTCTTGATAATAACTCTCAAATAAGATACGAACATAAATAAAAATAAAATTAATAAAAATAATAAAGAAAAATTCTATATTTTTTTAGTTAAATAAAAATAAAATTAAAGAAATAATGTTCTATTAAAATTATTATAGAGCACTTAGTAAAATTTGATAACATTATCACTGAAGGAATAAAACTGAAGTGGAAATGAATAAAATTCAAAACGGAAACAGTGCACTTAAAAAATTATTTAAAATTAAAAACACACTCAAAGTAGAAAAAATAATTTTTTTCTTAATCAAAGTCATAAAATAAATAAATTCTCAAAGGGTTGTTTTGTTATTATATAAAAACGCATCCTTATCTATTTATTATTGTAAAAGTGGTGGATTATTTTTTTTTTCATACCTCATTTAAGCAGTATTTCTATAAATAAGAGCAGAAAGAAATTTACCATAAAATGAAAAAAAAAAACTTTCTTAAATTAAAGAAGAGAGAGTGAAACATTTCAATGAAATCATATTGAACATAGTTGAACTCTTCTAAAATTTGCATTTAAATATCCTACCGGATTTATAGCATAAATACTTTTATTTCCTAAAGTAATAGAATTAAAAACTTTCCATTAGTTTCATAATATTTTATTTGGAACATCTTGAATAAAGTTTTTGAACAGTTCTTTTTGTTCATTTTTGATAGGACTTTTTATTCATTTTTTGTTTAAAACTTTAACATGATAAGTTCAAGTTTTTCATATTATTTTTGTATATACACTTACCGGTTATGAGAGCTGAATGTGAATAAATACTTGTTAATTTTTAAAAAAAAAATGTATGTAAAAACCTCTTTCCGGTATGAGAATATTTGAAATTATTCGTAAAAGGAGCTATCATCACTCCTTTTACGAATACTTTGAAATATTCTCATACCGGAAAGAGGTTTTTACATAAGTTATACACTCACTTATATATTTTTATAAATATTATATGCATCATTTTTCAATTAGAAGAGTTTTTATCTATCCTTGTCAATATTATTACAATCTTAGGACGGTACAACCTTCAGTTTTCAGAAAAATTTCTTTTTCAATTAGCTTGCGTATAAAAAAAAATTTTACTTTTAATTATTCTTCTTGTCCATTTTTTTTTAATTTAAAAGGTTTGAAAAATGCACTTAATGTTTGCATTATAACAATCCCTTAGCCAGCAATTAAAAATTAAAATAGATTGCAAAGGTAAAAATTTTCGGTTTTACCGAAACTGAAAATTCTTACCGAGCATTTTTGCCAAAATGTTTATTAAAAATTTTTACTAAAAACTTTTACAGAAAATTTTTACTGAAAATTTTTACCGAGCATTTTTGCCAAAATGTTTATTAAAAATTTTTACTAAAAACTTTTACAGAAAATTTTTACTGAAAATTTTTACCGAGCATTTTTGCCAAAATGTTTATTAAAAATTTTTACTAAAAACTTTTACAGAAAATTTTTACTGAAAATTTTTTCCGAGCATTTTTGCCCAAAATGTTTGCTAAAAATTTTTACTGAAAGGTTTTACTTAAAATTTTTATTGAAAATGTTTACTAAAAATTGTTACCGAAAATTTTTACCGAAAAGGTTTATTGAAAATTTTTACTGAAAACTTTTACTTAAAATTTTTACTGCAAATGTTTACAGAAAATTTTTACTGAAAACTTTTACTGAAAATTTTTACTGAAAATTTTTACTGAAAATTTTTACTGAAAATTTTTACTGAAAATTTTTACTGAAAATTTTTACTGAAAATTTTTACTGAAAATTTTTACTGAAAATTTTTACTGAAAATTTTTACTGAAAATTTTTACTGAAAATTTTTACTGAAAATTTTTACTGAAAATTTTTACTGAAAATTTTTACTGAAAATTTTTACTGAAAATTTTTACTGAAAATTTTTACTGAAAATTTTTACTGAAAATTTTTACTGAAAATTTTTACTGAAAATTTTTACTGAAAATTTTTACTGAAAATTTTTACTGAAAATTTTTACTGAAAATTTTTACTGAAAATTTTTACTGAAAATTTTTACTGAAAATTTTTACTGAAAATTTTTACTGAAAATTTTTACTGAAAATTTTTACTGAAAATTTTTACTGAAAATTTTTACTAAATTTTTACTGAAAATTTTTACTGAAAATTTTTACTGAAAATTTTTACTGAAAATTTTTACTGAAAATTTTTACTGAAAATTTTTACTGAAAATTTTTACTGAAAATTTTTACTGAAAATTTTTACTAAATTTTTACTGAAAATTTTTACTGAAAATTTTTACTGAAAATTATTACTGAAAATATTTGCTGAAAATTTTTACTGAAAATTTTTGCTGAAAAATTTTACTGAAAAATTTTACTGAAAATTTTTACCAAAAATTTTTACTGTAAAGTTTCATCGAATTTTTTTCAGTTACCGAAAATTTTTAGCGACAATTTGTACTGGAAATGTTAACCAAAAATTTTTACGGTAAAGTTTCATCGAATTTTTTTCACGTACCGAAAATTTTTACCGAAAATTTTTTCCGAGCATTTTTGCCCAAAATGTTAACTGAAAATTTTTACTGAAAACTTTTACTTAAAATTTTTATTGAAAATGTTTACAGAAAATTTTTAAGGAAAATTTTTACCGAACATTTTTACCGAAAATTTTTAACCGAATATTTTTACCGAACATTTT
Organism: Atherix ibis; assembly: GCA_958298945.1. Classification (NCBI taxonomy): domain Eukaryota; kingdom Metazoa; phylum Arthropoda; class Insecta; order Diptera; family Athericidae; genus Atherix; species Atherix ibis. The sequence continues at coordinate 5,576,371 of OY282610.1, forward strand.
TGCCCAAAATGTTTACTGAAAACTTTTACTTAAAATTTTTACTGCAAATATTTACAGAAAATTTTGTACTGAAAATTTTAACTTAAAATTTTTACTGAAAATTTTTACTGAAAATTTTTACTGAAAATTTTTACTGAAAATTTTTACTGAAAATTTTTACTGAAAATTTTTACTGAAAATTTTTACTGAAAATTTTTACTGAAAATTTTTACTGAAAATTTTTACTGAAAATTTTTACTGAAAATTTTTACTGAAAATTTTTACTGAAAATTTTTACTGAAAATTTTTACTGAAAATTTTTACTGAAAATTTTTACTGAAAATTTTTACTGAAAATTTTTACTGAAATTTTTTACTGAAAATTTTTACTGAAAATTTTTACTGAAAATGTTTACTGAAAATTTTTACTGAAAATTTTTACTGAAAATTTTTACTGAAAATTTTTACTGAAAATTTTTACTGAAAATTTTTACTGAAAATTTTTACTGAAAATTTTTACTGAAAATTTTTACTGAAAATTTTTACTGAAAATTTTTACTGAAAATTTTTACTGAAAATTTTTACTGAAAATTTTTACTGAAAATTTTTACTGAAAATTTTTACTGAAAATTTTTACTGAAAATTTTTACTGAAAATTTTTACTGAAAATTTTTACTGAAAATTTTTACTGAAAATTTTTACTGTAAAGTTTCATCGAATTTTTTTCAGTTACCGAAAATTTTTACCGACAATTTGTACTGGAAATGTTTACTAAACATTTTTACTGAAAATGTTTACTGAAAATGTTTACTGAAAATTTTAACTGGAAACTTTTACTGAAAATTTCTACTGCATATTTTTACTGAACATTTTTACCGACAATTTTTACGGAAAATTTTTTCCGAATTTTTCAATTATGGAAAATTTTTACCGGGAATTTTTAGTGAAAAGGTATTTTTATCGAAAAATATTTGTCAAACATTTTTACATATTTCCAAGCATTTTACCAACAATTTTAAAATTTCTACTAAAATCTTCTCCTGCAAAAAAAAAAAAATATTATTTTAAAAACATAAAAAAAATTTTTACAGTATCAAAATATTTTCTGTATTGAGTTTGGAAAATTGCAAATTAATTTTCCGATAGGATTTTATAAATTTATGACATTATTTTCCGTAATACATCATCTAATTACAAAATAGAGACGATCCTTTTTCAGGGGAACTTAAGACGGAATGAAGAAACGTACCCGCAAGCTATGTGTATTCTACTAAAGTACTCATTATAATGAGACAAAATTCCAATCATTCTTTCTGGAACGCAAATTTTCAACAAAAATCCTGCCAGCGGATTGGAGTGAAAAACGCTAACCAAGATAATACTTCGATAACAAATAGACGAGCGGTTATTCAAATAAAATTAGTGTGACCTATGCTGATCCCAAAAAGTTTAAATGAAATTTATTTAATAATATCTTAAGTTAATCAGTCTGGTCTTAATCACATCAATTTAATTTCCTGTAAATAAATTCATGTCATGTTCGGTTGGAAAATGATTAGCAGTCGATGTGGTGGAGAAAGTTTTAAGGGTTTGTTTATCGTGTGTCACGGTTGAACTTTGTAATCTTGATGGATACTCTTTAATCTTGTTCGGTTGTTCGTTCTGCTACTATTCCAAATATGATTGATCTCTTTTCCAATTAATGTGAGCCTATCTGTTCACACAGTGGAATGAACACGAGTTCCTTGAATATCCATTCTCATCGCAGTTCCTTTCTGTTAATCAAACTAAACAGCTCTAAACGATATGTTCGAATTCGCGTTCATACATCAAAACCGGGACAGTATCATAGTCATATGTGCTGTGCGATTACAATTCTTTCCTGCGACCGGAACAAACGCAATTTTTTCCGTTCACAGTGGATGCTCAATATTCCCTTGAACGATTTTATTTAACTCCGCAGCTGTGTATGCCTATTCCGGTACCAAAAAAAAAAAAATAAAAAATATATATACTCGTATATACAATATAATAAAAACCAACTGACAACATTTGCAATCCTCCAAATTCCTTAATTTGTTATCATTCTTCAGTTAGATTTGTTACAATATATTCTCTGTCGTACCAGCAAAACGTTATGTGCATGCAGAACAGATACATACTAATAATATCCTTCAAAAAAAGGGAACAAAAAATGAATAGAACATCAAAAAATCAAATATTTAAAAACATATCACGGAACATTTGCTAACACAAAAAACATATACCATAGAATTTCTGAAATTATAATATATCCACTGGTGAGGTTAGGCAAATACGATTCCACACTGCATTTTAATATTTTTATTGTATCATTTTTTAAATATGCCTACTTTGTATACACCCTTTACCAAAAACCTCTAGATATTATTATCAAAAGCTCTCAAAAATTTCACATTTCCTATGTCATCATAATATAACTAAGCCTCTCTCTACACCCCCCCCCCCTTCTTTTAACAACCAGCACACACTGTAATTTTATCATATTCTGCAAAAGATATTAGGTTTGATGATCACCAGCTACAATAATATAGAAAAAATTACATATGAACTGTTATATAAAAATAAACGTGTAAAATAGGATCAAATAGGAAAAGCACAATAACCATTTTTGTAAACGAAATATTTCCATTTCGATAAAATATTTTATAGTCCAGAGCGTCCTTTCTCATAGAGTACAACTGATGAGTTTCTAACATTTTTTTTGTTGTTTTTTTTTTGCCAAATTATTATATAATATACAAAAAATAAATACATGAAATTTTATGATATATTTTAATATAGCGAAAATAGAACTACCTTAAAAAAAATGAAAATAAACATTACCTACACATATTAGGAAAATAATAAAAAAATAAAAAAAAACAGAGATAAATGGTTTTTTTTCTACAAAAAACTTATATGATATGCGGACGATTTGATGCCAAATATTATCAAAACGGATTTTACGATTATTGTTATTTTTTTTTCACGAAATATTTTTGCAAAATTTCTATTTTTATCATCGAAAATACATATTAGCATGTGAATGTGTTGGTACTGGAAATAAATGTTTTGTCCCCATTTTCGGGATGAAAAAATATTTACAAATTATTTTAGATAACGTTTATCATTTTGGGTACCGGTAAAAGTGCCATGTTTTTTTTTTTTTAAAAGAAAAAAAGAAATTACTTTCCTGAAGCGCTGTATTATTTTTTTTTAAAGAAATTATTTCACCCCTAATGCAGATACATCTGTTGGTAATTTCACTTAATAGTTCTGAGTTAAAAAAAAATTTTCTTTCATTATTGAAAAATTTGGATATGTCGAGTTGACATGCGAGAGTCAGTCTACACATAGACTGACTAGACTAACCAAGGCTAGTGCGACAGGAAGAATAAATTTAAAAATCCACAATGGTCTGCGTCAAAAGAAACGTATATTCGTGCGTTCTCTTTAACGTGGCGGTGGAAAAAGTGATACCTAACTCAGGTACCATTCTCTTTAAGTCAGCCCAGCTTTTAGCGTACGTCGACGATATCTGCATTATGTGTTGATCAGAGAGAGAGCGATATCTGTATAAGACACATTTATTAAGAAAAATTTTGGGCTGTACATAAATGAAGGCAAAACAAAGAGTCAGCGTTGACGATAAGACCAATAGCTTCGAAAGATTTAAATCATATTTGCGGTAAAGGGTCCCAACCGACAAAAACATGGTTGCTGACAGCCAACAGAGCCTATTTCAGTCAGTCTGAATTATTTCGCTCGATAATTCTGATCATAACATTGACGTTTGGTTTGCCAGTCCTTATGCTATTTTTGCAAGCTTGGGTTCTCAGGTAAAGACATTTTCAGCTCTTATTCGCGTTCGAGAGGAGGATCCTTGGAAGAACTTTTGGCCCCCTATATGAGGATGGACGATTTTAAAGCCTATTTTACGACGAGATTCTGTAATGTTACCGCGACCATCCGGTTGTGAAAGAAATTAATCTCAGTCGATTGCGGCTTCATTTATGATCCCATTTATGGCCTTCGAGGAAGTGATGGCTTTAGCCAAGATGCTATAATGATGCTGGGAGTGTTGAACTGGAAGACTGTGGCGTGAAGACGCGACGGCTTGAGTTTTTTGATTCAGCAGGTCTAGACCAGACTGCCCGGTTGTCGCGTCATTGATGATGATGATGATTGAAGAATTTATTTTGAGAAAATGCGCCATTTTCTATATTTTAGAGCTGATATAATAAAAATAATTAATTTGGAAAATATTTTTACTTCGCATTTGCTTGTTTTTTTATTAGTTCATAATTATAGGCTTAAAATTGTTGACTACAGATTGTCGATTAAATGAAAATAAAACTTTGATATTCTATTAGTAATTTTTTTATGCATTAAGTTAACTTTTTTGAAGCTCTTCTTTAACTTATGGATTAAAATCTTTTTTCGAACGATATTCTCATGACGAACAGTTTTATTACAATAGAAAATATTCAACTCCAAATTTTCAACTCTTTAAAATTTACCGAATTGACATACTTAACATATTTTGGATATAAAATTTGTCTGATTTTTTGGATTATTTAGGTTATTGGGGTTAAGATGTCTCTTCTATCAGAATGAACCCAAAATTAATCTTTTGATTTAATCACATGCGAAATAGAAAAGTGGAGTCACAAATTCAATATGTACTAAGTAATAGTAAATTAGTAATATTTATTCAGTGTCTGTGTAAAAATTCCATCATGAACAGTTTTTCTGAAAATTTTTACTGAACAAGAAATTTTACGTAAAACATTTTTCGACTGAAATATTTTCCTCAAAATTTCTGCTGAACATTTTTAATAATGTTTCTCACTAAAAACAATTGGTTAACATTGTATTTTGAAAATAAATTAGTAAAAATAAAAATTATTAAAAACCACTGCCGTCCCTGTCGTATTTTTTAATCAAATTTATTAAAGTTTTGATAATCCATGATAATCTTGGTAATATTTCAGTAGAATTTATCCCATTTCGAATAGAAGTAATAATTTTTGTTTAGTTATCATTAGAAAAATAGAAAATATATCAAGATTTATAAATATAAGCAAACAAAAATATAAATAAATGTGCCCTTTTATCAAGATTAGGGTCCGAATATTCATTCAAGTTGAGGTCCACTCTTTCTAAGCCATTAAAATTACTTTACTGAACCCAATTTTAGCTACGGTTTGTATTAAAATCAATCCTTTTTCATATTAGAAAGCCATGAAAGTTGTTTTTTTAGCAATTTCTGGAAATTTCCATCAAAATTTCGACAGAACATTTTTACTTAAAAATTTTCCAAAAAAAAAAAAAAAAGGTTTACTGAAAATTTTTAATAATATTTCTCACTAAAAATATTTTGTTAACATTGGTTTTTGGAAATTTTTATTGAATTTGTCCGAAGTAAATTTATGTTTCCAATTATGATAAATTATAGTAGATTTATCGACTATAGTTTGTTTGGAGGAAAATTAACATGAACTCAATTGGGAGGCTGTTCAAAATGGGAGGCTGTAAAAAAACAATAATTTTATTTTAAACGATAATATTTACTATCACAATCGTACTTATAGGGTTTTCCAATAAGAGTGATATGATTTTTAAGTGACGTTTCGGCCATTTGTAATATGTCATAATCTATAATTTTTTTTCTTCATTGTATTCAGAAATGTTTACAATTTTATCGTGGAATGATTTACACAAGAACAACGTTTACAAATTATTCAATTTTATTATTAAAATAATCGTTTTCAAATTGCAACTTTTCGTGCGCTCACTTTCATCTGAGTGGTGCGGTAAATAAACAAAACTGTCGATTCTGGTGCAAAGAAAATCCATAAATTATTCACGAACACCCATTATATTCACCTAAATTGACAGTTTGGTGTGGTTTTTGGTCTGGTGGTATCATCGGTCCGTACTTCTTTCGAAATGAAGCTGGTAACACCGTTACTGTCAATGGAGAGCGGTATAGATCGATGATAACTAACTTTTTATGACCAAAATTGGAAGAAGTTGATCTTGACAACATTTGGTTCCAACAAGACGGGGCTACGTGCCACACAGCACGTGCAACAACCGAATTATTGCGAGAAAAGTTTGGAGATTCGATTATATCAAGAAATTGTGATTTAACATCATTTGAAGTCATTGGTCTTTAGCAATAAACCAGACTCTCCTTAAGCTTTAGAAGTTAATATTAAACGTGCTATTCATGACATACGACTTGATTTAGTGGAAAAAGTGCTCGAAAATTGGGTTCATCGAATTCGTTCCTGCAAAAGAAGTCGTGGATGCCATTTGATTAACGTTTTATTGAGAACTTAATTGTATCGATTTTAATTCACATTAAATAAAAAAACATTTGAATTTCCTTAACAATTAGTGTGTTAAAAGAAATCATATCACTCTTTTTGGAAAACCCTATATTTGCGTCTTTATAAAATTTAATCAGAATCCGAATATGAATTTAAGTTGACGTCCACTCAAAAATCAATCCTTTTTTATAATTAAAAACTATAAAAGTTAATAAAAATTTCGACTGAAAATATGGACTGAAAATTTCGACTGAAAATTTGTTTTAGAAATTTTTTCGAAACTCTTTGTAAGGAAAATGTTCTGAAACAATTTTTTTTTTTGTAGGTTTTATCGATTTTTTGAAAAAATTTTATAGGTTAAATTTTTTTTAAAGAAATTTTTGTTAATTTGCTGGAAAATCAACTGCTTAAAATGAGATTATCTGAGTTGAGGTTGAAGGTTTTTTTTATATCTTTGATTGTTTATCGTGCGAAGAGTACATCTAGCCTACCACAAATGGCACGCAATATATGACCTAATCTATGAGTAGAGTCGATGGACAATAGACTATATCAGGATAAATTTTCTAAGGACTACTCGTATATAATTAAATGAATGCAACACCTGTGGCTATTTGTATGCACGCAACTTCATCAAATTTACGCGTACTATGAAACGTTAGTTTTTATTTTGGGTTTTTTCTCTTCTTTCCTCCATCCATTAGGATTGGTATCCTTTGAGCATTCTGCGTCATTCTATTATATTCCATTTGTATGGGTAACGTCCGTTAAGGGTGAAAGTAAATATATATTCGGAATGTTGACAGTCAACGAAGGAAAATCGATTTGTGTAAACAGAATGACAATGAAATTGAAACAGAACAAATAAAACTTGCCAAAAGAATTAGTTGGGAGGAGGGGGGGTGGGGCTGATTGCTCGTATATGAACAAATCGATCTACTTGTTAGCCATTTTCTAATATGATCAAAGTTAACGCATTTCATTTTCTATTAATTTACTTTCAATTTTCTTATATTTTTCTTTCCTTTTTACACTTTAACTTATATTTCAATTTCATTTCGTTAAGTAGCCGATGTAAATCAATTGGATTCGGTCATAAGAATTAATTATTTTCGAGAAAAAAATTATTAACCTATTTCGAAGCCATTTTTGATGAATTTTGTTCTTATTGAAAACTAACAGTTTATTTATTTTTAACTAATTTATTGAGTGTATTAATGGATCAGTTAGCTCTGGTCTATCGAGAATAAAATGTTATATATTATTAGAAATTATTTCTTTCAACAGACTGCAATATAATAATTACTACCACATGATTGGTTGGATCCTTGAGTTTTTCTTCAAATATAAATTATTTATTAAATTTCTTTGTTTGGAAATTTTTCAATTACTATCTTTCATTATTTATAGTATAGGTGCAGCTGTATAAAAAAAAAAAAAACTTAAAATTTAATTCACCAAAAAATATTGTACGAATACAGTTTTCTTAGAGACGTACTAGCACGCAATTCGAACGTAATTAGCTGGCTAGGCTGTATTACTATCAAATTATAGTCCCTCATTTTAAGGACGAAATTCAAAGACGGACTTGTAAGCGTTTATTTCGACGCCTTCAAATGGATATTTGGTCATTTTCCAATTAATCCAAATCAGCTTAGATTCTATAATAGCTATGGCCGATAGATAAAAATTTACGTCTAATAAATCCTTTGGTCAAACTAATAGTATAACAATCAAAATAAAGGAAAGGCAAAAACAAACACCAACAACAACAACAACAAAAAAACCTAAACTAAATCGAATTTTCGAAATCTATTCATTACTTGATCTATTCTGGAACTTTCCTAGCTTGTATCCTTTCTAAGCTATAGAACACTTTACAGGATAATATTATATTTATTTAGCCACAAAATTACAATCATTTTCGGTTCAGTTCATTTACGAGTATTTACATATTTTATTGAATTTTTGTTTCTCGATTTTATCATATTGTGACCATTTTCTTATCACTACCATCATTATTGCTACCATCCACCATTAACAATACTATTCTCATCGTCATCGTCATCTCTAACTTTCCTATACCATCATCCCTTATTTTTACCCATTAATCTATTATCATCTTAGTTTGATTGTTAATTTTGTTGGATTTTTGAAGTTAAACTCAATTTGCTTGTTTGTTTATTCAAAGAGTTTGTTTGGTCATTACAATGAATGTCTTCTATCGGAATAAATCTACAAAATATCAAATATTCTACAGAGAAATCATTTACAACAAGAATCTTTATTTATTTTATCAAAATACAACAATCTACAATTAATAATTCAATTTTGATGTCATAAAAATTACATAAATTTTCTAGTTAATTAAAACTGATAATTATCCATAAATATTATAGCAAACAAAGCTATTTACATTTTTATGCATATTAATATGGTCACAATTTTGTACCTAATAAATTTTTAATAGTTATTCTAATTCATTTTTTTGTACTCGAACATTTGGAAGAGTCCTTAGAGATCTTGATAACCAGAAATCCACAGAAAACCATAGTTTTGAAGAGGAATTTTTATTTCGAGGGCACCTTTTCTTTACTTCTGGATTTTTTTTCGAATAGATGGAAAATATCATTCGGCAAGTCGTCTTTTCCTTCCACTTACTAATGTGTCTTCTTTCTAAGATTATGAAAATGATAATTATGATAACCTATTATCTAATGAATTATTTCAAATTATGGCGGCTACTCAGTCACCGTCAATATGGTTTCCATAGCAGTAGATCCACTGGTTGGAATCACGATTGCCTCCTTAAATGGAATAGATGCTCGTCATTTTCAACCTCAAACTCTTTTCTTATTTGTAAAAATGATCTATTATCGGTCATTGCTAATTATTAATCTACTGTTTGACTGATAATAGTACTCTCAGTTTACTGATTCAATTCATTATCTTTCAATCATGGAGATGGAAACAACAACGTTTGTTAAATTTTTTAAATTCTTATATAGTTAGGTGTATAAGCTTAAATCCGCTGTTTGGTCATAGATGGCGTGAGTGAGCGTATTATGCTACCATGGGCATGTCATACTTTTCTTTTATGAGTTTGACATCTGTCAACATTAGTCAGTGCATATTGTCAGCAATTTCGTACAACAACATACATTTTTCCTTTTGGTAATCATGTCTAGTTTTGTGCCAGAAAAAGAGCATATGCCGGAAGCTCTGCTTTTCTGCTTCAATTTGAAGAAATCGGCTGCCGAATCGTATCGAATGCTTATGGAGGTCTATGGTGACAGGGCTTTATCGGAAACAACGTGTCGAGATTGGTTTCGTCGGTTCAAAGACGGCAATTTTGACTTGTGGACAAGAAGCGTGAAAATCGGCCTAGGACGGTTGACGACCATCAATTGTAGGCTTTTTTGAATGAAGACGATACCAAATTGCAAAAAATGTTTGTGGTGCAATTGGGTCTTATTCAACAAGCCATTTACATACGACTGCGTACCATGGGGAAGATTGAAAAGATCGGAAAATGGGTGCCGTATGAATTGAACGATAGGCAAATGGAGCGATGCCAGAACACATGTGAAATCTTGCTCGCCAGACAAAAAAGAAAGTCGGATTGTGACAGGTGAGGAAAACTGGATATATTTCTAGAATTCTAAAAGCAAGAAATCGTGGGTTGATCCCGGCCAACCATCAACATCTTCCCCAAGACCAAATCGCTTCGGACGGAAGACGATGCTGTGCGTTTGGTGGGATCAGCAGGGTATCGTCTACTATGAGATGTTGAAACCCTGTGAAACTGTCAATGCCCACCGCTACCACCAACAACTGATCAAATTGCACCGTGCTCTGTGTGAAAAAATGACAGATTATCAACAAAGACATGACAAGCTGACTTTCCTCCACGACAACGCACCATCGCACATGTCAAAAATGGTCCGAAACTACTTGGAGACACTCAACTGGGAGGTGCTACCCCACCCCGCTTATTCACCAGACTTGGCCCCTTCTGGCCACCACCTGTTTTCGTCGATGGGCCACGTGCTCGTTGAGGAGCTCTTCGATTCTTACGAAGACATCCGAAAATGGCTTGATCAGTGGTTTGCCTCGAAAGAGAAGGAATTTTTTTGGCGTGGTATCCACAAATTACCCGAGAATTGCCCGACGGCAAACCAAAAAACTTTCCATTCTCGGAAAGTTTTTTGGTTTGCCGTCGGGCAACATCCATTGGAATAACAACATATTTGATAATACCTAAAATAAATCAAAATGATAAGGTTTCCATGAACGATGCAAGCAATTTTTCATTCCATCTGATCTAGCTTATACATATTCGTATACAAGGCGAATATGCGGGTAGTTCGATAAGTCAGTGATAAATGAAACAAAATATTTATTGAGTCAACAAAACATTGAATATTTTTCGACAAAGTTTCCTTTAAGCTCGATACACTTTGTCTAATAATGTTCCAACTTTTTATATCATTCGTAAAAGTATGATTTGTCAAACTCTACAAAATAAGCGTCAGTTTTGGTTATAACTACAAAACTGGGTACTAATTTAATTCCGTCAAGACATATTTCTTCATATTTGGAAATAGAAAAGAGTCACAGAAAACCAAATCTTTTGGTTAGCAAACGCGGTCCGTTTCTTTTGATTTTATTATTCAGCTGCTCTAATAATACTGTATAATACTGCTCTGTTATCGTTTCTCCTTTTTCAAGACAGTAGATAAAGATTTATACCATGTATGTGTACATTTCAAAAGACAGTAGCCATAACCTAGTTGGGTGCACGATCCCTAGTAGAAGTTCATTTTTTTTAACGAAACTTTAATTTCTGGTGCATAATGATAAGTTAATGTTGCCTTTATACAAAAATACAGTTGGATTATGCTTAAACACATCCAAAAATTCCATTGAAGTTATTATTAAAAACACGTTTTTGGTCATATATTGGCAAACATAGTAGCCATCTCACTAATAGCTTTCTCATATCTGAAAATTCACGTAAGATGTTCGTTTATTGAACAAATATTTATAAAAAAAAAAGTTATGACATCTTTTTAAGAATGTCAAATGATAAAAAGTGTATTGTTTTAACGATAACAAATGTATCTCTCTTGCATTTATCACTGACTTATCATATTGCCGTTTTATTTGCCCCAAACTAGAATATAAATCGCATTTCTGGGCAGACGCTTCTAATACTAGATGGGATACAAAATCAAGCTACAAAACATCTTGTCTTTTCTTATTTTATCGTATTTTCTATAAATAGTATTTTGGACAGTTGCATTTCACTCCGGCATTTAATGCACCCTGTAATACTCGTCTCGTTAAGAATGCACATCAGATTACTCTGAATACCCTTTTCGGAATGTAACTGTAAAATATAAAGATTCTTTTTTCATTTCTTCAACAGTTCAATCCGAATGGGGACTATCGTACCTCATGCTGTTTTTCCGAATCCTTAATAATCAACAACAAAATGCACCACATGCGCGATGTACGAAAACATTTTAAGGATATTCAAAATTCCTTTAGCGTAATTGCTATATACCAAAAAAAAAATTAATGATATTTTACCAAATTAACCTACTAACAGGAAGACATGCTTTTTTTAAACTGTATTTTATAGTAAACATTTTTTAAATAAAAATTTTTTATCTACTAGGGCAATCTGATAAGTCAGTGATAAATGTATTTAGCATTCTACACATGATAAAAATTCCATAACACAATTTAAAAATATCTATTTTTATCGAAAATTTTGTAAATTTAATTTTTTTTAACAAACATTTTAATAAAATTGCTCAGTTAAAAAAAAATAAAAAAATAATAATTACTTATTAAACTTCAATATTTTTTTTTCTCGAATATAATTGATAAAATTACGCGTACCGAATTAAACCAAAATAAGACGCAAACAAAGAAAATACAATAATAATTAATAATGCAAGTGAGGTATTGGTATTTATTTTGAAGAGAGAAAAAAAAAGGAAATGAAGGTAATTAGAGCAAATCAACTAAGAAAATAATGAGAAATCAAAATCAAAAATCATCGTTAGTAATATTATTTAGTAGAATAGCCTTAAGAATTATAGCTGGTGACATTGGGTGGAGAGGGGTAGTTTAGAAATATATATTTAAGACAATAGTACACATCCTGATATAAATACACCCTTACATGACTAACGGGCTTAGACTGAGACTTTAACGACGACAAAACATTATACACAGGAGCACTACTCCTTCACCTACTCCTTTGCCAATTAGTATCGCACCACACAATCCATTCACATCGCACCATACCTTACCACTTCTTTGAATTACTTCCACTCACAGGTGTACAAAAAGTCACAATACATTAAAAAAGGCTCCTTAGTAAATGCTAAGCACTTTCGTGACAATCCGTGATGTCGTTTGTTCCGTTTAGTAAAAAAAAAAAAAGAAACCATTTTGTTGTTTTTTCCTGGCTTGTAATATCCTTTAATTTCGATTATTTTTTGTGTGTGTGTGTGGGTTTTTTTTTTTTTTTTTGGTTGGTTTTGTATTTATTTTTTGTTATTTATATTCTCTGTCGACAACTATATAATCGTAGTTACGTGTAGAAAATGTTGCGTGCTCTTGCAAATTGTCGATCAATGTTTTTTTTTTAAAAAAATACAGCCAAAAAAAATAAAACTCAAATAAAGTATGGCATCGACTGCGGCAACCTACTAGCCAAACTTAAATAACCCAATAGTTCGTAATGAAATGCTGAACCATGACCGAGACCAAGACCGCAATCTCATAAATATAAGCGAAATTATTTGCGCACAAAAAAGAAAGCAAAAAGGAAACCAAACATTTTGATAACGAAAAATATTGCAAAAATTTATATCAAAAGTGATAAATACCAATTTGTGTGATAATTATTAACGTACCAAATCGTATTCGAAAGGTATGACTTGATCTATTCTTTTTTTTTTTACCAATCGATTGTGTAAGGTGAAGTTGACCTAAGATAATAAAATTGATTATTCGAATATGTTCGACTTCTTTTTTTTAATGTTTAAGTCTATTTTCAAAGTGTTATATAAATTTCGCAAAAAGGTTAAGGACGTTCTTTTCGTATACGAGCATAGAATTTTTAAAAGTGTTTTCTTTGATATTTTTTGAAAAAATTAATTCCAAGCTTTTCATAGTTTTTAAGGTGATCAATTTTATCAAAAAAAAAATATTTTCATTTGACAAGAGCGATTTTTTTATTTTATAAAATTATAGAAATTTTTATTAAAAATTTTCAAAATATAAATAATCTACTAGGGCAATCTGATAAGTCAGTGATAATTGTAATAAATGTAACTGATATAAGAAAAACGATATTCTTTGGATTATTTAGCATTCTAACAAAGATTCCATATAGCAATTTAAAAATATCTATAAAGAAAGATAAGATTTCATACTAAAAAAGCTTCTCATACAGTTTTGCGATTACTTGACTCAGTATTTTTTTAGCACGCGTCAAAGATGGACATCAACAAAGAGAAAATACGCCATATTTTACAGTTTTTCTTCGATAAAGGCTGAAAATGTGAATAGTGTTTATGGTCCTGATACTGTAACAGTCAATTACGCGTAATTTTGGTTTCGTCGATTCCGTTCCGGTAATTTTGATGTCAAAGATGCACCACGCTCTGGAAGACCAATTGTCAAAAATGTCGATAAAATAATGGAAATCGTCGAGTCCGACCGTTACGTAAGCACTGTTTCGATTGCCCAGGAGCTAAACATTGCACAAAAAACCATTTGGAACCACTTAAATAAGGCTGGATACAAAAAGAAGCTCGATGTATGGGTGCCACACGAGTTATCGCAAAAAAACCTTATGGACCGAATTTCCATCTGCGAATCGCTGCTGAATCGCAACAATATCGATCCATTTCTGAAGCGGATGGTTACTGATGATGAAAAGTGAAGCGACAACGGTCGTGGTCAAATCGCGGTCACCCGGCGCAAACGGTGGTCAAGCCAGGATTGACAGCCAGGAAGGTTTTGCTGTGTGTTTGGTCTACTATGAGCTGCTTCCCTACAGCTGAACTCTTAATTCGAACCTATACTGTCAACAATTGGACCGTCTGAAAGAAGCAATCGCCCAGAAGCGACCAGCTTTGGCCAATAGGAGAAGAATTGTGTTCCATCAGGACAATGCCAGGCCGCATACATCGATAGTGACTCGCCAGAAGTTCCGGGACCTTGGTTGGGATGTTCTTATGCATCCAGCTTATAGTCCGGATCTGGCACCAAGTGACTACCACCTCTTCCTGTTTATGACGAATAATTTTGCAGGTGAAAAATTCGCCTCAAGAGAAGATTGTGAAAATCGACTGTCCCAGTTTTTTGCCAATAGGGACGAGGGTTTCTATGAGCGAGGCATTATGAAATTACCTCCAAAATGGCAACAAGTTACCAAACAAAACAGTGCATATTTGACCTAAATCGTATTATTCTATCTATGCTAAATAAAACCTTCAATTTAATGCAAAAATAATGGATTTTCTTTTTACTACACCTTATATTTACTAGTTTAATTTTTATAGCCGTTGAAAATAGATACGATTGGTGTTTTTTTTTTATTAATATGGGAAAAGTGAATAAAACATTAGTTTTTGAGGTAAAACAAGAAACCGACATTGAAAATTATTGTAGAGACTCCTCACCTTTGTGTAGATTGATTCAGAGGTGATTTTCTGAATTTCGTTATGGTCGTACCGCTGTGCGAAGACGCGACGGCAAGACCACTGTGCGAAGACGCGACGGCTTGAGTTTTTTGATTCAGCAGGTCTAGGCCAGACTGCCTGGTTGTCGCGTCATTGATGATGATGATGATTGAATAATTTATTAAGCACTGTTTCGATTGCCCAGGAGCTAAACATTGCACAAAAAACCATTTGGAACCACTTAAATAAGGCTGGATACAAAAAGAAGCTCGATGTATGGGTGCCACACGAGTTATCGCAAAAAAACCTTATGGACCGAATTTCCATCTGCGAATCGCTGCTGAATCGCAACAATATCGATCCATTTCTGAAGCGGATGGTTACTGATGATGAAAAGTGAAGCGACAACGGTCGTGGTCAAATCGCGGTCACCCGGCGCAAACGGTGGTCAAGCCAGGATTGACAGCCAGGAAGGTTTTGCTGTGTGTTTGGTCTACTATGAGCTGCTTCCCTACAGCTGAACTCTTAATTCGAACCTATACTGTCAACAATTGGACCGTCTGAAAGAAGCAATCGCCCAGAAGCGACCAGCTTTGGCCAATAGGAGAAGAATTGTGTTCCATCAGGACAATGCCAGGCCGCATACATCGATAGTGACTCGCCAGAAGTTCCGGGACCTTGGTTGGGATGTTCTTATGCATCCAGCTTATAGTCCGGATCTGGCACCAAGTGACTACCACCTCTTCCTGTTTATGACGAATAATTTTGCAGGTGAAAAATTCGCCTCAAGAGAAGATTGTGAAAATCGACTGTCCCAGTTTTTTGCCAATAGGGACGAGGGTTTCTATGAGCGAGGCATTATGAAATTACCTCCAAAATGGCAACAAGTTACCAAACAAAACAGTGCATATTTGACCTAAATCGTATTATTCTATCTATGCTAAATAAAACCTTCAATTTAATGCAAAAATAATGGATTTTCTTTTTACTACACCTTATATTTACTAGTTTAATTTTTATAGCCGTTGAAAATAGATACGATTGGTGTTTTTTTTTTATTAATATGGGAAAAGTGAATAAAACATTAGTTTTTGAGGTAAAACAAGAAACCGACATTGAAAATTATTGTAGAGACTCCTCACCTTTGTGTAGATTGATTCAGAGGTGATTTTCTGAATTTCGTTATGGTCGTACCGCTGTGCGAAGACGCGACGGCAAGACCACTGTGCGAAGACGCGACGGCTTGAGTTTTTTGATTCAGCAGGTCTAGGCCAGACTGCCTGGTTGTCGCGTCATTGATGATGATGATGATTGAATAATTTATTAAGCACTGTTTCGATTGCCCAGGAGCTAAACATTGCACAAAAAACCATTTGGAACCACTTAAATAAGGCTGGATACAAAAAGAAGCTCGATGTATGGGTGCCACACGAGTTATCGCAAAAAAACCTTATGGACCGAATTTCCATCTGCGAATCGCTGCTGAATCGCAACAATATCGATCCATTTCTGAAGCGGATGGTTACTGATGATGAAAAGTGAAGCGACAACGGTCGTGGTCAAATCGCGGTCACCCGGCGCAAACGGTGGTCAAGCCAGGATTGACAGCCAGGAAGGTTTTGCTGTGTGTTTGGTCTACTATGAGCTGCTTCCCTACAGCTGAACTCTTAATTCGAACCTATACTGTCAACAATTGGACCGTCTGAAAGAAGCAATCGCCCAGAAGCGACCAGCTTTGGCCAATAGGAGAAGAATTGTGTTCCATCAGGACAATGCCAGGCCGCATACATCGATAGTGACTCGCCAGAAGTTCCGGGACCTTGGTTGGGATGTTCTTATGCATCCAGCTTATAGTCCGGATCTGGCACCAAGTGACTACCACCTCTTCCTGTTTATGACGAATAATTTTGCAGGTGAAAAATTCGCCTCAAGAGAAGATTGTGAAAATCGACTGTCCCAGTTTTTTGCCAATAGGGACGAGGGTTTCTATGAGCGAGGCATTATGAAATTACCTCCAAAATGGCAACAAGTTACCAAACAAAACAGTGCATATTTGACCTAAATCGTATTATTCTATCTATGCTAAATAAAACCTTCAATTTAATGCAAAAATAATGGATTTTCTTTTTACTACACCTTATATTTACTAGTTTAATTTTTATAGCCGTTGAAAATAGATACGATTGGTGTTTTTTTTTTTATTAATATGGGAAAAGTGAATAAAACATTAGTTTTTGAGGTAAAACAAGAAACCGACATTGAAAATTATTGTAGAGACTCCTCACCTTTGTGTAGATTGATTCAGAGGTGATTTTCTGAATTTCGTTATGGTCGTACCATCAAGCTCAGATGATACAAAGTGCCTAGGACTTTCAATTCCAAAGGTAACCAACGAAGAAATGATAAATAAAATCGATGATATCATTTTAAAGGACCCTTTGAATAAAAGTTTTCGAGCCAGATAACATGGTCAATATTTCAATAAAAAATGCCTAAGAACGTATTATATGATATTTTGAGAATGCGTTTGCTAGCCTCTGACTAGAATAGAATTTATGTAACAATTTCAATGGAGTGTTTGGACCCTTTTCAAGCGTAATCCAAATAAATTTTTATATGGATTCATAACTGACATAACACGATAGTATTATTAGATCAGTTGAATGATGAAATCACAATAAAACGATCGTATTTGATAAAGACAACAGTTCAGTTTCATTATGGTAATGTGCCTGCATATTAATCGGCAATTACAACTTGTAAACTTATTAGAATTACATTATAAATTGTTTCCCCACCCACCGTATTCTTCAGATTTGGCTTTCTTTAATTTATCAATGACTTCTCAGACTGCCTTTGTATTTTTCTATAAGCCCATAAATCTAAGCTAATTTGGGCGAGAAAAAAATGAAAATAAGAAATTTTTAATAAGCATTTTCTTGTAAATTCATACTTTATCTTAAAGTACAATAAGAAAATGAAAGATCGAATTAAGTTGAGAAGTTTTGCTTTTTCGAAGCACATTAAAATGATAATTTTTTATGAAGAAATTTTTGTGTTATCCTTTAAATACACGTATGACATATAAATGAATATTATCCTATGATAAATTTAATTGCATTAGGTCTGTAATAATTTTAAAGGATATTTGTAAATAAAAAAAGAGGATAAATTCCTTTTTGATATTATTTATTTAGTTTTTTTGATATTATTAAATAATTTTCTAATTAAATCCATAATATTTAAGGTTAGGAACAAAGTAACTTGTGCGAATTCAGTTGATTTGTTAAGTGATTTTTGCATAAATTTAGGCGCATATAAAAATTGCTAGAGCCAAAGAAATTTGCTGTTGTGTGGTTTTTCTAAAGATTGCTTATATCGGACGTTTGTTTTTGCACGATAGAATTTCTGAAGAAAACTGTCTTTTGTGATGAGGCTTAGTTTTGTTAACAAGCAAAATTGTCTTACATCGACAAAAATTCATTGTTTAATGTGGCTTATCGTTGGTCACTAATTCTTCCGAAATGAAGCCAGAGCTCTGAACGTTAACTAGATTAGATGAAATTAAAACATGAAAACAATAGTCCCGAACGATAAGTGAGTCCACTTATTGGTAGAGGGTCAATGGTAAAGGGTCCCAACCGACAAAAACATGATTGTCATATTATTTCGCTCGATAATTCTGATCATAACATTGAAGTAACTGCTGTACAAGACATTTTTCTTACCAGTCCTTATGCTATTTTCGGGAGTTTGGGTTCTCAGGTACTGAAATTTTGAGCCCCTATATGAGGATGGACGATTTTAAAGCCTATTTTACGACGAAATTCTCTAGTATTACCGCGACCATCCGATTGTGGGTGAAATTAATCTCAGACGATTGCGGTCAAGAGTGGCTCTATTTGTGGTCCCATTTATGACCTTCGATGGAGTGATGGCGTTAATCAAGATGCTATAATAATGATGCTGGGAGTGTTGAACTGGAAGACCGCTGTGAGAAGACGCGACGGCTTGAGTTTTTTGATTCAGTAGGTCTAGGCCAGACTGCCCGGTTGTCGCGTCATTGATGATGATGATGATTGAATAATTTATTTTTAGAAAATGCGCCATTTTCTATGTTTTAGAGCTGATATAATAAAAATAATTAATTTGGCAAATATTTTATTTGCATTTACTTGTTTTTTTTTTAATTATTTCATAATAATAGTCCTAAAATTGTTGACTACAGATTGTAGATTAAATGAAAATAAAACTTTGATATTCTATTAGTAATTTTTTTATGCATTAAGTTAACTTTTTTGAAGCTCTTCTTTAACTTAAGGATTAAAATCTTTTTTCGAACGATATTCTCATGACGAACAGTTTTACTAGAAAATATTCAACTCCAAATGTTCAATCATTTAAAATTTACCGAATTGACATACTTAACATATTTTGGATATAAAATTTGTCTGATTTTTTAGATTATTTATGTTAGTGGGGTTAAGGTGCCTCTTCTATCAGAATGAACCCAAAATTAATCTTTTGATTTAATCACATGCGAAATAGAAAAGTGGAGTCACAAATTCAATATGTTCTAAGTAATAGTAAATTAGTAATATTTATTCAGTGTCTGTGTAAAAATTCCATCATGAACAGTTTTTCTGAAAATTTTTACTGAACAAGAAATTTTACGTAAAACATTTTTCGACTGAAATATTTTTTACTCAACATTTTCGCTGAACATTTTTAATAATGTTTCTCACTAAAAACAATTGGTTAACATTGTCTTTTGAAAATAAATTAGTAAAAATAAAAATTATTAAAAACCACTGCCGTCCATGTCGTATTTTTTAATCAAATTTATTAAAGTTTTGATAATCCATGATAAGCTTGGTAATATTCCAATAGAATTTATCCCATTTCGAATAGAAGTAATAATTTTTGTTTGGTTATCATTAGAAAAATAGAAAATACATCAAGATTTATAAATATAAGCAAACAAAAATATAAATAAATGTGCCCCTTTATGAAGATTAGGGTCCGAATATTCATTCAAGTTGAGGTCCACTCTTTCTAAGCCATTAAAATTACTTTACTGAACCCAATTTTAGCTACGGTTTGTATAAAAATCAATCCTTTTTCATATTAGAAAGCCATGAAAGTTGTTCATCAAAATTTCGACAGAACATTTTTACTTAAAAATTTTCCAAAAAAATAAAAAAAAAAGTTTACTGAAAATTTTTAATAATATTTCTCACTAAAAATAGTTTGTTAACATTGGTTTTTGGAAATTTTTATTAGAAAAATAGAAAATATATCAAGATTTGTAAATATAAGCAAAAACAATTTAAATAAATGTGCCCCTTTATCAAGATTAAGGTCCGAATATGCATTCAAGTTGAGGTCCACTCTTTCTAAACCAATAAAATGACTTCACTAAAACCAATTTTCGCTACAGTTTGTATAAAAATCAATCCTTTTTCATACTAGAAAGCCATGAATGTCGATTTCATACCAACTCCTGGAATTTTCCACTAAAAAATTTCAATAAAAATTTAGTCTAAAAACTTCTACTGAAAATTTTGTCTAAAAATTTTTACTCCAATAATTTGGATTGAAAATTTCTACTCCGTAAAAAAATATCGACTGAAAAATTCCATTTTAAAATTTTTTTAAAAATAATTTTACCAAAATTTTGTTTTTAGCGTTCGTTTAAGTTCATATTTGCAAATATAACTGAAAATTATTGTATTCTGAAAAATAGTGTCGTATGTTTTTAAACTGCACATAAAAAAATATTATCTTCTGAATGTTATACAGTATATTTTTGAGTAAAAATGAAAATTCATAGATAGATCCCCTCCATTTGTCCCTTATTTTTTACAACATATGTAGTTGTAAATATAAAAAAAAATTATAGAAAGTTTCAAGAAAAGAATTTGTAGAAATTTTTATGCAAAAATATTTTAAATAAAACTTTATCAAAGGACTTTTACTCGAAAAGAAAGATTGGGTATTTTTTTCCGAGAATATTCTTGTTTCTTAATTTTTGTAAATATTTTTTTACAATTTTTCTGTATAATGACAATATACAATAATTATTTTCAAATAAATTATTTAAATAAATTGCAGAAAATTTTTCGTTAGATTTTTTCAATATACCAAAAGAAAAGAAAATTTTTCCTATAACAATTAATATTTGGTAAAACGAAAGTTTTTTTTTTGTTTTTGTTTTAAATAATTTTGAATTAAGAAATAAATAATTTTATTAAAATCATATTTGATTTAGGTATAAAAAAAACTCTTTTAAGTGAAAGAAAATATGAACAAAGAAAATCGAAGTTTCTCAATAAGAATATGTTCGCTTTATTCCCAAAAAACTTTTCTTCTTGTGAACTTTTCCAAGTAAGTACTTATGCTGTGAAGAAAAACAGAACAGAAATTCATAAGGAAAACAAAATAAACTACATTGGAAAATTTATAAAGACCTAATCAGCTGAAATATTAAAAGAAAAGGACCATTTCAAAATTCATTCGTACAATTGTGTAATTGCGTCAAATTATATTTAGCGAATATTTCGTTTCAATTGTCGTAAATAATCAAAGAATTCACTGCGAACCCAATTGGATTACGGGCGTGGTAGGGATTGTTAGACTTTTCAAGGAAAACTTTCTAAATAAATAAAATATTTATTTTATTATAAGTTATATGATTATATGTAGGCACGTGTATTACGAGTATAAAAATATGAAATAGATTTTGGATTTCCAAGTTGCGAGTGCTACCCTTATTGGGCCATATTTTATTCGGTTTTATTTCTTTACCAAAGTTTAGTAATAGTTTTTTGCTTATTTTTAAAGTATGAATTTGGAGTGAAATAAAAACAAAGGGAAGATTTTTCAAAAATATTTAAGCTTGACGGCGAATTTAGCAGTTGGCAATTGATTAGGAAATATTAAAAATTCTTGCTAGTATAATCAGAGTAGTGACTTGTTATCTGAAAATTATCTTTTTGGATAAACGTACGAGTCTATAACGTCAAAAGGGTGAAATTATTTGCTAATAATTTATGATACACAATATAAATTATAATATTGACAATATTTTTATTGATTATTTGCACGTGTGCATGTGAAAAAGCATAAATTTAACTAATAATAGATTTGTGACTTACTTCTAGAATAAATATATTTTAATAAACTTGAAGTATTTGTCATAGAAATGTCCTAATAATCAATGAACATATACTAACAAATGCTTTTATTTTCCTTCACAGATTATATAATGGTCCTTACGCAAATATATTTGCACAAGAAACTTTTATTGAATTATTTCAAGATAATTTGAACTGCAAATATTTAAATGAATATATTTATTTGAAAATTATATTATTCAAAACTTTTTATTTCGAACTTCGAATGAAAGATTTTAATAAAAATTCCTAGTGGAAATTCCAAATGACAATTTTCACTGTTAAATTTCCGGATAATTGTTACTGAACATTTTGAAACTGAACATTTTGTCACTAAGAAATTTTTTAATCAATATCTTGTTACTGAAAATTTTAACTAAACATTTTTACTGACAATTTTTACTGAAAATTTTACTGAAAATGTTTACTGAAAATGTTTACTGAAAATTTTTACTGAAAATTTTACTGAAAATTTTTACTGAAAATTTTTACTGAAAATTTTTACTGAAAATTTTTACTGAAAATTTTTACTGAAAATTTTTACTGAAAATTTTTACTGAAAATTTTTACTGAAAATTTTTACTGAAAATTTTTACTGAAAATTTTTACTGAAAAATTTTACTGAAAATTTTTACTGAAAATTTTTACAGAACATAATTTTACTGAAAATTTTTACTAAAAATAATTTTACTGAAAATAGTTTTACTGGAAATTTTAACTGACAATTTTTTCTGAAAATTCTTACCAAAAACTTTGACTGCAAAATTTTTATGAAAAATTTTGGCTGCAACATGTTTACTGAAAATTTTTCTGAAAATTATGAATGAAAATTTTGACGGCAAATCTTGCCTGCACATTTTTACTGAAAATTTTGACTTGAAATTTTTACTGAAAATTTTTACTGAAAATTTTTGCTGAAAATTTCTACTGAATTTTTTTACTGAAAATTATTTACTGAAAATTGTTACTGAACATTTTTAATGAAAATAATTTACTGAAAATTGTTACTGAACATTTTTACTGAAAATTTTGACTTGAAATTTTTACTGAAAATTTTTACTGAAAATTTTTGCTGACAATTTTTACTGAAAATATTGACTGAAAATTTTTACATTAAATTCTGATTTAAAATTTTTTAGTGAAAATTGTTTACTGAACATTTTTACTGAAAACGTTTACTGCAAATTTTGACTGCAAATTTTGCTGCAAATTGTGACCGAAAATATTTAATGAAAATTTTTACTACAAATATTTGTTGACAATTTTTACTGATTTTTTTCACTGAAAATTTTTACTGAAAATTTTTGCTGCAAATTTTGACTGCAAATTTTGACTGTAAATTTGGACTGCAAATCTTTATTGCACATTTTTACTGAAAATTTTGACTTGTAATTTTTATTGACAATTTTTACTGAAAATTTTTACTGAAAATTTTTACTGAAAATTTTTACTGAAAATTTTTACTGAAAATTTTTACTGAAAATTTTTACTGAAAATTTTTACTGAAAATTTTTACTGAAAGTTTTTACTGAAAATTTTTACTGAAAATTTTTACTAAAAGTTTTTACTGAAAATTTTTACTGAAAATTTTTACTGAAAATATTGACTGTAAATTTGGACTGCAAATCTTGATTGCACATTTTTACTGAAAATTTTGACTTGTAATTTTTATTGACAATTATTACTGAAAATTTTTGCTAAAAATTCGCATTGAAAATTTTTACTGAAAATTCGCAGTGAAAATTTTTACTGAAAATACTCAGTGAAAATTTTAATTAAAAATCGTTTACTGCACATTTCTACTGAAAATTTTTTACTCAATATTGTGACCGCAAATATTTACTGAAACTTTTTACTGCAAATTTTGACTACAAATTTTGACTACAAATTTTGACTACAAATTTTGACTGAAAATTTTTATTGACAATTTTTACAGAAATATTACTCAAAATATTTACTGAAAATTCTAACTTGAAATATTTACGGAAAATTTTTACAAAAATATTTACGGAAAATTGTTACTCAAAATATTTACTCAAAATTTCTGACTCAAAATATTTACTAAAAATTTTCTTACGGAAATTTTTTTTTCAAAATTTTGTTACAGAAAATTTTATTACCGAAACTTTTTTCCCTGAAATTGATTATGCGTTTTTCAATTAATTTTTGTTTTATTTTTGAAGTTACCTAAAATACAGACAGAAATTATTTGCATCCATCGCAAAATATATTTTCGAACATTGTCATATTTTATTCATCGAAATCAATTGAATATATCACAGGATGTTATGAAAATTCACTCTCGATATGGGATATGTCAATGATCGAAATATTTTTATTATCATAATATTGAATACTGCTTATGTTTATTTCATAGAATATATTTTGTGAAATTTAATCTTTGTTATTCGGATGTACCTTCAAAAAAAAAAATACATTTATTTTCATATTATCAGATTCTGGTATTTTATTTTGTGTTTAAAATTGAATATTTTTACTATTTCAAACTTATATTATGAAAAATTCAGAATACGAATTACAATATAATTTTCACAATTAAATAGATGAATCATTTTGCTGTAATAAAAATTAAAACTACAGATTAATTTTATACTTTTATCCTATGAATAATAATAATAGAATAACTATTAAATCTGCTTATATAAGGTCTAAAGTTATAAGTTCTCCTTTCGTTTGGCAGATTTTTTTATTTTATACTAAAATTGTCTTATTTTCAAAAAAGAAAAATTTATTTTATTGTATTTAAAAAATATATGTGCATAAGATTTTAATTAATATTTTAATGGTTTGCAATTATTTGTTTGTGAAAACCACTAATGCCTTCTTCAAGTGTAAAAGGAAAT
This sequence comes from Atherix ibis, assembly GCA_958298945.1. Classification (NCBI taxonomy): domain Eukaryota; kingdom Metazoa; phylum Arthropoda; class Insecta; order Diptera; family Athericidae; genus Atherix; species Atherix ibis. Next base: position 5,601,458 of record OY282610.1, read on the forward strand.
TTATACAAATAAAATTTTCCGGAGGAATTTTCGAAAATATCGATCGCCTTTTTGTGTTATATTTCGGTTGTACAAACTATGGTTTTTTGGATTGTTTCATTAAAATAATTTGATAATGAATGAAATAAAAGAAAAATAATAAAATATTAATTAAAAAAATATGCAAATATAAATTAAACAATTCTGTTTTTATATAACATAAGCTAATTGAAAATTAGTGCTCGGCTATTGACGCAAATAACAAATAATGAATTAAAAAGGATTTAAGGATTATGTCAACTACTTTTTTCCTTAATGCTATCAATATTTTCATATTACCACAATTCACAAAAAAGTCCTAAGGAATAAATGCTTCGAAAAAAAATTATTGAATTGACAATCGAAGTCAACCGAAAGGAAAACCAAAATGAAAAGGATAAATTTATATTATTGTATAAAAATTATTTACAGAAACGCAAACAAATTGAAATGGTCATTCTCTTGAAAGGGAATGAAATTTTTTACCCATTGTATTTTCTTCATGGCAGATTCGGATAGTACAGAAAACTTTTCATAATATACATTAAGCTTAAACTAATGGAAAACTGAATTGATAACAATATTGATACTATTAAAAAGTAATGAAATGGGTCATTTCGATATCGAATCTTTTTCTTTTTTTGCAATATAAATTCAAAATAGAAATATAGATTAATCGAAATAAATAAAATAAGGGAACAAAATCAAACAAAGCATTTTGGAGCAAAATAAAAAATTATGTCGTATTTTTTATTGATAATAATTTATTTGTAAAAAAAAATATATTTAACATTAAAGGGTTGTTATATTGATAATGTGCTTAAATAGAAGATTAATATTGGAAGGAGTGCTATTAAAAAATGTCAATTCTGGGTTTAGTCATGTGTGAGTGCGGTAAGATCGATCAGGATTCTGAGAAGTTTTCTAGCCCAGAATTTCAGAATGCTTGTTTAGTAGGCAGGCTGGTCTATTCAACTGAGCATAAAAGCGATTGCATTTAACTTACACACATACAGGGTCTCATAGTTATGGCGGTGCATTATAGCTCCTGCCTCATGTCATAGGACCCTTATATACAAACAAACAAATAGAATGGCTATGTTGTTATTGACAAGGGGGTTGTCACCTGTTATTCTTTTTGTCTACAGCTCGCTACGGTACGAGAGCTTTTAGATGGAAAAATTCCGCTCCTAAAAATACGACGGTTGGTTTCTGTAACGACGGTTGGAAAAATACGACGGTTGGAAAAAAATTTCTGTAACTAGATGAGTAGGTATTTACCTTTCTGTACTTGCTCACTGACTTAAATGCCCACAACTTCATTCCAAACCCCGTGCAATAAGAAGGTTTAGAAATTAATAAAAAGTGTAGGTAGCTGCCTCTTATTCCAATGCAGAGATTGTTGTGGAAATTGGGGGTGAATTAATTTTTGAGTAGCTAGTGGACATCGTATAATCAGTACCAACCGTGCGACAATCGGGAGTGCTACACCAAAAGAAGACGTTCCTCTTCCAATTCGATAGTCCCAGCATCAAAATGGCGTCGCTACACCAAAATCAGGGCCTACTTCGTCTTCTAGGACAATAAATGGAACCACTCTTCGTGCAGCGAACTGAGCTTAATTTTATCCAAAATCTAGTAGGCATGATAACGCTTCAGGATCTAGTTATTAAATAGACTTCGGAATCATCCATTCTCATGTAGGGTCCAAAAAATCTTCAAAGGATCCTCCTTTCGAACGGTGATAAGAGTTCGCATTGTTTTTTACTGAGAACTCATTTCTAAAGAATACATGAGGACTGGCAAAACTAGTGTCCTGTACAGAAGTAGCTTCGATGTTATGGTCAGAATTTATTAGGGAAACAATTTAGACTGTTCTGAGGGGGTTTCTTTCCCTATGTTGTTATCGGCTGGGGCCCTTGACTCTATATAGGAAAATTATTAAAATCTTTCTAAGTGCTAATCGGTTTTATCCTTGATGTTGATGCATCCGCCATTTATCTTGTTTTTTCTTCATTCATGTGCAACCCAAGATTTTTCATCGCCGGCCCAATTTTGGTGAAGGTCTCTCGTTCAGCTCTTTCTGTTAGACAATAATTGCGATATCGTCGGCGTAAGCTAAAAGCTGGTGAGACTCAATGAGGATAGTACCTGTCGTCTGAGTCACAAATTACTTTTTTCAGCGCCAGATTCATTGTGATTTTCAGCAGTGATGATTGTGGTTCTCTTTAATAGCTCTAAACGTGGTCCGACTGCCTTTAATTTTCTTCTCACACTAGCCATGGTCAGCCTAGTCAGACTTAACAATTTTTCTGGGATGCCAAACTCTTTCATGGATTTGGAGAATTTTATCCTGACTGGGATTTAAAGCAGATGAGGGATCTTTTGATCAAATTCTAATAGTTTTGCCATTAACTCATCCGTTTGAGCAATGACGTCCTCGTTGGAAGTGAACCGTCGTGCGCCAAGCCATTTTTTCAGATTTTTTCAGAAAAAAGAAAATAGTCACTCGGGGCCAAATCTGGTGAATAAGCGGGATGCTGCAACAATTCCATTCTCAATTCCACAATTTTGGCCATGGAAACAGCGCAGGTGTGCACACGCGCATTGTCCTGATGCAAGAGGATTTTTTTCTTCTTCAGATGGGGGCGTTTCTCTTTGATTTACTCGCTCCACCGTTACAGTAACGACGCTCCTGTTATTGTTTTTCCTTTTTCCAAGTAGTCGATACAAATGATGCCCTGCGAATCCCAAAAGACCGTGGCCATCACCTTGCCGGCCGATGTCACAGTTTTTGCCTTCTTCGGAGCCCGTTCACCCTTGAAAATCCACTGTCATGACTGTCTCTTCGTTTCTGGAGTGTAGTAGTGTATCCAGGTTTCGTCCACAGTGACATATCGACGAAGGAATTCGGCAGGATTGCGATGAAAGAGTGCCAACATAGCCTCAGAGTCCACTACACGATAGCGCTTATTCTCCTCTGAGAGCAAACGCGGCACCCATCTTGCCGAAATTTTTTTCACACACAATTTTTTAATGCAAAATTGAAGTAACTGTACTTTGTGATATGCCCGTGGCCTCAACTAATTCGCGCACTTTAATTCGCCGATCGTTCAAAATCAGATCGTGGATTTTGTCGATGATTTCAGGAGTAGACACCTCAACTGGGCGTCCTGAACGATGTTCATCTTTTTTGGATGAACGGCCACGTTTAAATTCATTTACCCAATTGTAAACCATCGCAAACATAGGTGCAGATATGCCATGAACTGCATCCAACTCGGCTTTGATTTCTTTCGGGCTTAAGCCCTTCAAATGGAGATGTTTGATGACAGCCCTAAACTCGCTTTTTTTCATTGTTATGCACAAATAAATGTCGTTAACTTTAATCGACGATAGAAATTGACCTACGCTATGGATCGAGCTGAAATCCTGTCGATAATGCTACTTACAAAAAAAAATCTTTACCGACACTACGAGCGCAATTTCTTGGATTTTCGAAGGACTTATTGAACGACCCTCGTATTAATTGAAGAACTATTTGGTGCAGTAATTTACCTCCATACTTAAAAAGTACACTGGTAATCCTGTGGTTATTTTTATGACAAAAATTATTTGAGATCATAAAAACAATACTTAAATTTATAGAATGACTATTTAATAAAATGTAAACAAAAATTCATAAATGATTTGTAAAAAATATCAAAAAATCTTTGGTCAAATTTTGTCTAATAGATTCTTCCTTTAAGTATGTATTTTTTCAGCTATACAAGTCAAAAGGACAGACATCCCTTAAAGCCAGAATAGACCCTTTTAAGAAAAGGGAGCAATTTAAATAATACTAGAAAAACCCCGCTAACAGTTTTTCTTAATAAAACAAATCTAGATACTTTGAAATGTTAGTTTTTATATAGAACGGACACCCTATGTGTACGGAATTCATCCTAAAAGCAAACGAAATTGTTATCCTGTCTTGTCTTGTAGAGATTAATTTTTAAATCATTTTTAGTCATTGCGGTATTCAAATTTCGATATATTTTTTTTTAACAATTTAAATCGATAACATTGAGTTTTAGTGGTAAAATTGTAATACCAGTTCTGGTTGTTGGTGATATTAAATTTTCATAAAATAAAAGTGGTTTGGTCTATTGAAATTCAGGATGAAATATTGATTTTTCCTGATTTGTCTATGATTTTGGGTATCGAATATTCTTATTGGGAAAAGGTTTGTGTTATCTTTCTGATGGTTGAAGAGTATTGATTTGTTTTTCACTTCGTATTGGAATAAAGCCTTTTGAATATTAGTCATAGTATCAAAGTTAAAGTAAATATTTAATTTTATATTAAGCCATAGTAATGAATTTATTTAAATTAAAATAATCAACTGATTTTTTTCTGATAATGAAAATAATAAAATTCTATTCGACATAAAAGGATTGTGATTTCAATCACACCAAATTCACATTTCAATCACACCAATAGTTTTACACCAAATCAACGTTTTTATCATTAATACAATCAAAAGTATAAGTATTGTTATAATATAATTTTGTTCTTCAAATATTTACGGGGAGTATAGGCAATTTTATTAACTATAAAATGACCCTTTCCTCTTTTTTTTATCTGCAACTACAATTTTATTGTAACAATCAGATTTATGCATCATGAAGTGGGAGTAAACAACCAACTAATGGAAGTTAGATTCCTCTAGAAAATCTTTAGGCTATTGTCTCTTAAGTCTCCGATGAGTAATTCCAGGGACAATTCTCTCATAGAAGATAGGATAACCGGAAGGAAATTTTTGATAGCAGGAAATGCACATTTCGATGTTACGAACATAAAAGGAGGCATCAACAATTTACGGAGGATCTCGGATTGTAAGGCCTGGAAGCGATAGAAATTGGAACGTTTCGTTGAACCGCAAAGTTCAATTCCATATGTCCAAATAGGTTTTATAATTGTATTGTAGATTAGATGATATATATCATGTCAAGTTTTGTGCCAGAAAAAGAGCATATGCGGGAAGCTATGCTTTTCTGCTTCAGTTTGAAGAAATCGGTTTCGAATCGCATCGAATGCTTATGGAGATCTATGGTGACAGTGCTTTATCGTAAACAACGTGTCGAGATTGGTTTCGGCGGTTCAAAGACGGCAATTTTGATTTGTGGGACAAGAAGCATGAAAATCGGTCTAGGAAGGTTGAGGACCATCAATTGCGGGCTCTTTTGGACGAAGACGATACTCAATTGCAAAAAATGCTCGCGGAGCTATTGGAGCGACGCCAAAACATATGCAAAATCTTGGTCGCCAGACAAAAAAGAAAGCCGTTCCTGCATCGGATTGTGACAGGCGATTAAAAAGCGGATATATTTCGAAATCCTGAATGCAAGAAATCGTGGGTTGATCCCGGCCAACCATCAACATCTTCCCCAATACTGTGCGTTTGGTGGGATCCCAAAGATATCGTCTACTATGAGATGTTGAAACACAGTGAAACTGTCAATGTCCACCTCTACCACCAACAACTGATCAAATTGATCCGTGCTCTGCGTGAAAAAAACGACGGATTATCAACAAAGACATGACAAGCTGATTTTCCTCCACGACAACGCACCATCGCACGCGTAAAAATGGTTCGAAACTACTTGAAGACATTCAACTAGGAGGTGCTACCCCACCCTGCTTATTCACCAGACCTAGCCCCTTCCGACTACCACCTGTTTTCGTCGATGGGCCATGCGCTCGCTGAGCAGCATTTCGATTGTTACGAAGACGTCCGAAAATGGCTTGATGAGTGGTTTAACTCGAAAAAGAAGGAATTTTTTTGGCGTGGTATCCACAAATTACCCGAGAGATAGGAAAAATGTGTATCTAGCAAGGGCAAGTACTGTCAAAGGTTTAAGGTGTATAAGCTTAAAGCCGCTGTTTTTTTTAACTTAAAAACAGCTGATTTAAGCTTATATACCTGGTATATAAACCTTTGACAACCAAATTTTTTTTTAAATATGAAGCTTTTAATCTAAATTGAATGTAGTTTTAATAAGCTACACTAACGCTAAGTTGCTAGGATGTGTCATTACTAGTTGGCTTCGACAACTAGGAATTTAATGCCATTCGATATTTTTCTTATAAATTTATGCTTATTTGGATAATTTTTAAACTTTTGAAAGCATTTAAAAATTAATATCTATCAAGTAATGGCCAAATAAGAGTCTGAAATTTGAAAAAAAAACTATCCAAATCTATCTAAAAAGGATGAAATTATCCAAAAAAGAAGCCCATCACTACTATTTCAATAATATTATACTTTATGCATTATGGCAAGGGTTATAAAATAAAATAAACATTACTTTTCAATGCACAAATTAGATAATCCTTTATTTATATTGAACGTACTTCATTTTAAAATCTGTTTCGTATATCAGATCAATGAATTTTTTTAATAGAATTTCTTTGTAAATTTATCACAAAGTTAAGAAATACTATACACAATTTAATGTAAAATTGCAAAGAATAACAAAATTAAAATATTACACATAAAAGAAAAATTCTCTTTTAAAAGGAGTCATCATTATCATCACAATAATTAAAAGTCAGCAAGCAACAACCAATGCCCCAACCGAAGTATATAATGAGGCCAACAAAGAAACCTTCTACCACCAACTAGAGACGTGCATTCAATCTGCCCCGAAAAGCGACATCAAAATTGTCATGGGCGACTTTAACGCTAAAGTAGGCCAGGACAACACTGATCTTCGCTCGATCATTGGAACACACAGCCTTCATGCAGAGGGAAACGACAACGGGAACCGTCTCACTGACCTCTGCTCAACTCATCAACTCTTCATCGGTGGCACCAAGTTTCCTCACAAGAACATCCACAAATACACCTGGCAGTCTCCGGATCGTGTAACCCGCAACCAGATAGACCACATCCTGATAAGCAAAAAATTCCTCGGATCGCTCCTGGACGTCAAGACAATCCGAGGAGCTGACATATACAGCGACCATCAGCTGTTACTTGGGGTGGTCAGACTAAGGCCTGCGGCAACTAAAAAAGAAAAACACAACAAGGTCGCGCAGAACGCCGGCACGAAATCCAGAGACAGCCGAGATATTTGCGAACAAGGTGGAAGAAGTTATCCACAATGCTGAAAGGCTGACATGGCCTTCTCTACTGCGCAAACTAAAGTCCGCTGCAGAGGAAGCAACGGGCTTTTGGAATTACAAGAGGAAAGAGTGGATCCGCTAGTCAACCTGGACTCAAATAGAAGAACGAAGAAAGCTGCAAGGTCTACTCCAAACTGCTCAAACCCGCGAGGAAAGGCACCATCTACAGACGAGGTACAACCTTGGTCAAAAGATGGTCAAACGCATGGCAAGGGATGACAAGAGGAACTACTACAACGAAATAGTAAGCAGAAGCCGCTGCACACCGGAGCGATATCCGCAGTGTCTATGCATCAATTCGCAAACTATCCGGAAAAATAACACCCTCACTGCCACCACTTAAGGACAAAGACGGTCAAACTCTCTCCTCGGATGAAGAACAACTCGACCGCTGGAAGGAATTCTTCTTAGAATCCCTTCCAATAGCTCCAGAATTCCATCCTCCTCCTACAGTGATGCGCAGAAACCCACGAAGATCCATCCCAACAACACCGCCTACGATTACGGAGATCACAACAGCAATCAACAAGCTTAAGTACAGCAAAGCACCCGGACCTGACAACCTGGCCCCAGAAGTTCTGAAGTTTGATCCACCACTCCTGGCCTCGCTGTTGCATCCTATAATCGCAAAAGCCTGGACACAATGCCATTTCCCGGACAGCTGGAAAGAAGGAGTAATTATCACCATCCCGAAGAAAGGTGACCTTGGCGATTGCAAAAACTGGAGGGGAATCACTCTGCTGAACACCATCCAGAAACTAATCGCATCAATCATCCTGACTCACATTACTCCAACAGTGGAAAGTGCCCTCCGCAACGAGCAGTCTGGCTTTAGACCAAACCGCTCCTGTATTGATCACATCAACAGCCTAAGAATGATCATTAAACAGTCAAACGAATGGAACAGCCCGCTCTATCTTCTCTTCGTTGACTTCGAAAGACCCTTCGACATGATTTCTCGCGACGCCATCTGGAGTGCTCTGGATGAACTAGGCATCCCGCAGGCCATCACCGATCTCATCCGAGAACTATACCGCGAGACCCCGTGTAGAGTGCGCTTCAAAGGACGAAACAGCGATCCATTTAACATCTCGAGAGGAGTCAGACAGGGTTGTGTAATCTCGCCTATCCTCTTCATAATCGCCCTATACCTATTCCTTCAACGCACTAACAACACAGCCAGCAACGGTATCCAGTGGACACTGCGTGAGAAGCTCCACAACCTGGACTATGCCGACGACATATGCCTCATGTCCCACACCTTCAACGGCATTCAGGAGAAACTGAATGCTGTGGCCTCCAACGCCGAAGAAGTTGGGATGAGAATCAACATCAAGAAGACCAAATTGATGCGTATCGGCGCCACCTGCGAGAGACCCTTGATGCTACACGGTACCCAAGTTGAAGATGTCGAAAAGTTCTGTTACCTTGGCAGCATGCTCAGCAAGGATGGTGGAACTGAAATAGACATCCAAACACGCATCAACAAGGCGCGACAAGCGTACACCTCACTTGGGAACGTGTGGCGTTCCAACCACCTCTCCATAGCACTCAAACTTCGAATATTCAACTCAAACGTCAAGCCAGTCCTGCTGTACGGCTGCGAAACATGAAAAGTAACAGACAGCACGACTCGTAAGCCTCAGGCATTTGTGTACAGATGCTTGAGGCGTATAAGCAAGATCTTCTGGCCAAACTGGATAACGAACGATGAGCTGCTTCTTCTCACGAAGCAAATACCCCTGCTAGATAGCATCAAACGCAGGAAATGGAGTTGGATTGGCCACACCTTGCGAAAACCACCTACGGACATAGCAAGGATGGCACTAGATTGGAACCCACAGGGCAATCGCAGCAGAGGACGTCCAACGACCACTTGGAGAAGATCAGTCGAGCGCGAACACCAACAAACTGGCAAATCATGGTCGGAGGTAAAAAGGCTAGCCCAAGACAGAAGCAGATGGAGAGAATTCGCGAGTCTCTAGTGCCGCTATATGCTCCATAGGAGTGACTGTGTTCAAGTAAAAAAAAAAAAAAAGAAAGCAACAACCAACTAGCAACAGTCAACAAAATGTGAACAGGTCAAATCTGTAATAATGTAAAAGAGAAATTAACTTTGAAGAAAAAAAGGATTTTCTACACTGAATTAATAAATTGACGACAATTTATATGAATCCTTAAGTGGAAGTGATAGAGCTTTGGCTACACGTTAAAGGATTCGAATAGAAGTACAGAAGTTCGATTTTATTCTTTGATATTTTCTTTTCGATGCTTTACCACCCTTTCTTCTATTTTATTATTCTTAGTTTTAATTCATCCTGTACTATTTTATTGATTATATGCACTTAAAACCCTAAAATCCATTATATTGAGTATATAATATTGTATATAAAAATCCTTTATAGCATCATTGTAAAAATGGGCTATTTTTATTTAGAACTTTTGTACAAAAATTAATTTCTTTAAAGAAAAAAAAGCTCTTTGTAATTTTTTCCCCCCTTTTCCAATTTTTCTTGCTCCTAAATTTTCGTTTTAAAAAATTAATTTGGATTTTTTTTTTTTTTTTTAAGATTTTCATTATATTTTTAAATTTTCATTTGTTTTAAGGATATCTTCTAAAAAGGAATATGAACAAGTATTAGATACGGTTTACTTTATTAAAAAAAAAAAAAAAAACAACAACAACAACCCAAAAGCAAACGAAAATAGATTAAATCGAAAATGATTTGATGTGTTTTTATTTTTTTTATTTTTATTATTTAAAATAATAAATTGCGTTTATTTTTACATCATCTCACAACAAATATGGCAGACTTTTTTGAATTTGTCTATTAATATTGGCATTTTATGAGTACGTGTTGAGAAGAGAGAATCCTTTATAGACTAGATGTACACATTTAATAAATGAATGACACTTGAATAGGCATAATGAAAGATAGAAAACAGAGAGAAAAAAAAACTCCCACAGAAAATGTATAGAATTTTATTATATAGTATTTTAGAGAGTGTAGATAAATATGGTATCCATAGGTCTATAGGATAAAATATTCCACGTTATCCAACGATGGTAGAGGTAGTAGCGATGTGTACAAATACTTATAATGGGGTGGAAGTCTTTCGCATAGATACAATTAGAACTAAGCTTTTAAATTGTACATTTTCACACATATATATCATATATATCTAAGCAGATACACACATACACATAGTTTGAGTAAAATCTAAATTAATAGCAATGAATAAACATGGACTTAATACTTGGTGAGAATCCTCATGGCATCTTCTATTATTCCATTTTAATATACGACGATGATAGTCTGTAAATTTAACTTGCAAATTTCCTTCATAAGAACATTAAATTCAGAAAGGTACCCTTTTAACTCTCATCCTAGTTATATACTACCTGGACTATTTGTATTGCTGATGATGCTCTCTTTCTGCATGGCCTAACTCTTAAGATGATCCCATACCCAATTCTCGGTCATCCTTTACTCTTACGTGTATGATGGAAGGCGGTGGGTTTTTTCTTTGTAGAAAAATAACAACAACAAAAAATAATAATACAATAATAAAAAATAGAAAAAAGAAAAATACCACTTAACCCAATTTGTAAATAGTGTCACTGTATACACACACAGGCACACACACATGAACACATAAACAAATACACACAAACACATAATAGAATAGTCGCGCATCAAAGATGATATCTTGATGATGTTTTTTTGCAAAAGCTTTCTGGCTTAACAACTTAAACAAAGGTTATACTCGTAAATGTTGAATATTCAGCGACTAGTTAGTTAGTGCCTACAATTGGGACTGGAAATTTTCTACAAGTACAACAACAGCTAATACTCTATGACAAGTACAATTTTGTACTAATAAAACGGCCAAGTTTTTATTAGCTTAAATACATTTTGTGTAATCAGATTTTCGTTGGAAAGTTTGACCCGCAGAAACTAAGGGAATCCGTAAAGAGTTTGTAGTGAAAATTCACAGGATAGTTAAGAATGGTAAAATCTTGTTCAGGTGCAATTGCCTCTTGATATTATTAGCAAATGTTTGATTCTATATCTTTAGCGGCACTTTAGTATGCATTTGTATTTGAGATAAGTTTATATAAGCAACTTGGAAGATTTGTGCAAGATTAATCAAAATCATTAAAAAAGTTACTTCTGATTTGGAGTCAAACGTGAGTAGTTGAAATTTGTTTGTCTTCTACAAGAAAAGTCCATTATTTTTAAAGTTTTCGATATCCTTTATATATCCTATAATTAGTTCTTCTTTTCTCTTTTGCCAACCAACAATAATTCTAATAAAAAATATAGTATACAGAAAATAAAAATAAAAAAACGAATTTTTAAATTTATTCAATACTTGCAAAAATCAGTTAGTTCGATTTAAAACATTTTTGAATAGTTTGAATTCTCGTATCGAGTGTAATAGTATCTTAAGGGTCGCTTACTACGACCCTTAAATCGTCGGTGAAGATTTTTTTTTTGTAAGTAGCATTATCGACAGGAAAGCTGTCAAAATTTCAGCTCGGTCCATAGCGTAGGTCAATTTCTATCGTCGATTAAAGTTAACGACATTTATTTGTGCATAACAATGGAAAAAAGCGAGTTTAGGGCTGTCATCAAACATCTCCATTTGAAAGGCTTAAGCCCGAAAGAAATCAAAGCTGAGTTGGATGCAGTTCATGGCACATCTGTACCTGTGTTTGCGACGATTTACAATTGGCTGAATGAATTTAAACGTGGCCGTTCATCCACAAAAGATGAACATCGTTCAGGACGCCCAGTTGAGGTGTCTACTCCTGAAATCGTCGACAAAATCCACGATCTGATTTTGAATGATCGGCAAATTACAATGCGCGAATTAGTTGAGACCACGGGCATTTCACAAGGTACAGTCGCTTCAATTTTGCATGAAAAATTGTCTGTGAAAAAAGTTTCGGCAAGATGGGTGCCGCGTTTGCTCTCAGAGGAGAATAAGCGCAATCGTGTAGTGGACTCTGAGGCTATGTTGGCACTCTTTCATCGCAATCCTGCCGAATTCCTTCGTCGATATGTCACTGTGGACGAAACCTGGATACACTACTACACTCCAGAAACGAAGAGACAGTCATCACAGTGGATTTTCAAGGGTGAACGGGCTCCGGCAAGGTGATGGCCACGGTCTTTTGGGATTCGCAGGGCATCATTTCTATCGACTACTTGGAAAAAGGAAAAACAATAACAGGAGCGTATTACGCGTCGTTATTGCAACGGTTGACCGAGGAAATCAAAGAGAAACGCCCCCATCTGAAGAAGAAAAAAATCCTCTTGCATCAGGACAATGCGCGTGTGTACACCTGCACTGTTTCCATGGCCAAAATTGTGGAATTGAGAATGGAATTGTTGCAGCATCCCGCTTATTCACCAGATTTGGCCCCGAGTGACTATTTTCTTTTCACCAATCTGAAGAAATGGTTGTCGGACGACGGTTCACTTCCAACGAGGACGTCATTGCTCAAACGGATGAGTATTTTGCAGAACTTCCGAAATCGTATTTTTTGGACGGGATAAAAATTTTGGAAAATCGATTGGAAAAGTGTATAGAGCTAAAAGGAGATTATGTTGACAAATAAAACAAATTTTTTTTAAAAAACAGTTTTTCTCCATCTTTTTCTAAAGACTTATTGAACGACCCTCGTAGCTAGTCTATTTAATCTTACATTATTCATAGTCCACTAAAAAGAAATCGGTTTTTCAAATGAGGAGCTTTTATGCAATAGGCTCCAAAATTGATCGAAAAGACTTCGTTCAATTTTTTCAGACCATATTTCATTTGGTCTTAGTACCTCTTATATAGGGTTTCCCAATAAGAGTGATATGATTTCTAAGTGACGTTTCAGCCATTTGTAATATGTCATCATCTGTCATTTTTTTCATTGTATTTAGTAATGTTTACAATTTTATCCTAAAGAGATAAACGCAAGAACATAATTTACAAACTATTCAATTTTACTATCAAATAAACTTGAAAACGATAACGATTTTTTTAAGAAAATCATCTTCTCCGATGTGCCTCACTTTCATCTGAGTGGTGCGGTAAATAAACAAAACTGTCGATTCTGATGCTAAGAAAATCCACAAATTATTCATGAACACCTATTACATTCACCTAAATTGACAGTTTGGTGTAGATTTTGGTCTGGTGGAATCATCGGTCCGTACTTCTTTCGAAATGAAACTGGTAACACCGTTACTGTCAATGGAGAGCGGTATAGATCGATGATAACCAACTTTTTATGGCCGAAATTGGAAGAAGTTGATTTTGACAACATCTGGTTCAAACAAGACGGGGCTACGTGCCACACAGCACGTGCAACAACCGAATTATTGGGAGAAAAGTTTGGAGATTCGATTATTTCAAGAAATTGTGACATTGAATGGCCTTCAAGAAGTTGTGATTTAACACAATTAGACTATTTCTTGTGGGGTTATTTGAAGTAATTGGTCTTTAGCAATAAACCAGACTTTCTTCAATCTTTAGAAGCCAATATTGAATGTGCTATTCATGACATACGACTTGATTTAGTAGAAAAAGTGCTCGAAAATTGGGTTCATCGAATTCGTTCCTGTAAAAGAAGTCGTGGAAACCATTTGAATGACGTTTTATTCAGAACTTAATTGTATCCATTGTACTTTAAATTAAATAAAAAACTTTTGGAAACCCTATAGAAGGAATCTATTCAGATTCCGTGGAAAATGGGTGGTTGCAAACTACGAAAGTAGTTCAAAAAGTATCGCGAATTTTGAATTTCCGCGGGTTACGTATATTCGATTTTCGATTTTTTTTGTAGCGTTATGTTGGTACTCATGTCTTTCACTTATGGTATACCAACAAGTTCGGCCATTTTGAATGTTCAGTTAATTTTTGACAGCTGCTTTGCTTGCACGTGTTTTGGCTCAATTTCGACCAAAAACAGCATCGCATTAACATTGCTAAGGAGCTGTTGGACGCTGTCCGTGACGTCCCAAATTTGCTCCAGAGGGTCATAACTGGTGACGAATCATGGGTTTATGGTAATGACGTGGAAACCAAAGCTCAATCATCCCAATGAAAGCTGCCGCACGAGCCAAGACCGAAAAAAGCGCGCCAAGTTCGGTCGAATGTAAAGGTTTTGCTTATAGTATTCTTCGATTGCAGGGGCGTGGTGCATCATAAGTTCTTGCCACAGGGTAAAACGGTCAATAAGGAATATAACACCCAGATATGTGGAAGAACAAAAATTGGCTTTTGCCATTTTTAGCCAAAAATAACACACTAATAATACCGCAGCCACCGTATTCCCCAGATCTGGCCTCCTGTGACTTTTTCTTATTCCCGAAACTGAAATTTATCGGCTTCTTGTCAACATGTTTGTTCCTTATACCAGGTGTATAAGCTTAAATCCGTTGTTTTTTAGTCAAAAAAATACCTCTTTTTTTCACAGAAAGCAAAAACAAATTTATTCAAAGTACTTGCCCTCGCTAGCTACACATTTTTCCCATCTTTCGGGTAATTTGTGGATACCAAGCCAAAATATTCCTTCCCTTTCGAGGCAAACCACTCATCGAGCCATTTTCGGACGTCTTCGTAAGAATCGAAGTGCTGCTCAGCGAGCGCATGGCACATCGACGAGGGGGGTAGCGGGGAGTGAGGCACCTCCAAGTTGAGTGTCTCCAAGTAGTTTTGAACCAAAAACTACGTTTGAGATGGTGCGGGGAGGGAGCACCACCAAGTTGAGTGTCTCCAAGTAGTTTTGGACCATTTTTGACGTGTGCGATGGTGCGTTGTCGTGGAGGAAAATCAGCTTGTCATGTATTTGTTAATAATCCGTCCTTTTGTTATGCATAGCACGGTGCAATTTGATCAGTTGTTTGTGGTAGCGGTGACCATTAACAGTTTCACCAGGTTTCAACATCTTATATTAGACGATACCCTGCTGATCCCACCAAACGCACAGCATCGCCTTCCGTCGGAAGCGATTTGGTCTAGGGGAAGATGTTGATTGTTGCCCGAGAACAACCCACGATTTCTTGTGTTTAGGATTCTCGAAATATATTCACTCTTCATCGCCTGTCACAATCCGATGCAGGAACGACTTTCTTTTTTGTCTGGCGAGCAAGATTTCACATATTTTTTGGCGGCACTCCATCTGCCTATCGTTCAATTAATGCGGCACCCATTTTCCGATCTTTTAAATCTTCTCCATGGCAAGCAGACTCATAGAAATGGCTGGTTGAGTAACATCCAATTGCTCCGAGAGCATTTTTTGCGATTTGGTATCGTCTTCGTTCAAAAGAACCTAGAATTAATGTCCTCAACCTTCCTAGGCCGATTTTCACGCTTCTTGTCCCACAATTCAAAATTTTGAACCGACGAAACCAATCTCGGCACGTTGTTTTCGATAAATTACTGTCACCATAGACCTCCATAAGCATTCGATGTGATTTGGCATCCGATTTCTTCAAATTGAAGCAGAAAAACAGTGCAAAAAAAACTAGACATGATTACCAAAGGAAAAATGTATGTTGCTGTACGAAATTGCTGACAATGTCTACTGATTAATGTTGACAGATGTCAAAGTCATAAAAAAAAAGTATGGCGTGCCCATGGCCAACCAGCGGATTTAAGCTTATACACACGCCTTTAATTATCAAACAGCGGATTTAAGCTTATACACATGGTATATCTACACTATATAGATGCAGGGGAAAATATATGACCTCAGTTGTAGTGTCTTTCCACATTCATAGCCTATTAATCAAACCATACTGCTAGTGCAGATTGCTATAAAATTCCTCGACTTGGACAGCTTTTCCATATCAAGACGATATTAAAAGGCACCTTGAAAAGCCACAGGCTCTAATCATCGATCAGAATTGGTAACTAAAATTTTAAAAAATTCCAATGACCAAAAATTATTTTTATACCATTTTAAATATTCTTATAGAATAAAATAAGAAAAAATAATATTTTCTCTATTCATCTTTGCACTATTTATGCGTATGTGCTTTTGATTGTATTTGTAAAGTGATGCATTTTTAAAAATCAACACTTTACAAATTTTGTCAAAAATTTTATGTTGAATGACAAATTGTTAAGAATTTTTTTCTAGGCAAAACAAACTAAAACTTTACACATAGTTTTTTTTTGGTTGTAATTTTTTTTTAGATTTATTTCGAATATTTTTTTAAGCAAATCTTTTTTTTGCCTATAAATTTTTATCTGATTTCAATACTTTGTGAAACTATCTCCAAGAAAAATCTAGTTTTCGTAAGTAACCCAAGTAAGATAGAATTTCAGTCAGTTCAGAGGACTATCAATAATGAAAAGATAAAGTGCACACTACATTTGAAAATAATAAAATCAAAAAAGAAAAAGGACATTTAACTTAAAATTATTGGTAAATATTATAAGTACATGCGGAAGAAATATTCCGTGAGGTGGTAAATTGAAAAAAAAAATTATTCTCTATCACTTATTTTTCTACAATATTTCTATAATGGACGTGGGTGTTAGTAATTTATTGTATGTACGAGGATGTTTTTGAATGTAGACTTTTTGTTTGAATTTCGCCTTATTTTTCTTATATTTTGTTTTTATGTATTTTTTTTTTTGTTTACCCTTAAGGATAACGGATAAGCCATTATAGATGAGAGCAACACGAGCAATGTTGCTTACGAATTACTCCTTAATCAGGATCAAACGGTATTAGTATATATCGTACGGACACAAAAGGACGCAGTAGTTCGCAATTTTATTCTAGAAAAGTGACTTTTCTATTTTGTTGATGCGCATCAAAGATATGTAATGCTACGATATAAACGCCCTTGTCTATTATATACGAGAGTATACACTCATCTTGGCTATAATGTTCAATAATCATCCAATGTTCTGATATAATAGAAAGACTAATGTGCAGTAGAATTCCTATTTCTAAATAGTTGTAGTCTTTTGCATCCGGAAAAGGAATTTTCCCATTTCGCAGATAGCTCAGAATTTTAAGAATAGCATCCGAGGAGATACTAAATGGTGTGTGGATTTGGGGGGGGGGGGATAGAAATGTTTGAAGTAAAAAGGAGAAAAGGAGAAACAGCAATAACAACTAAATATTAGCGAACGAGTATAAAAAGAGTAGAAGGACTTTTGTGAAAAACATTACAAATGGGGTATCAGTTCGGAACACTATACGAACATTACTACCGATTCCAATTTCAATTTCAATTTTCACTCGCATCGTTTATTCCATTTGCGACAATGAACTCTTTTGCCAGTTAACGAAATAGTATCATTGTCACATGCGTTTGGCCTAATGATATCTAAACCAAATTTCCTACGGTTTCTGGTTCCTTTGCCTATCCATCCAATATTTTTGGTTAGGCCTTTTGCTTTTGAATTATTCTTTTTTTATTATTATTATTGCTAGTATTGTTAGCAGACTTTAATCACACTAACTTTAGAATTGTTCAGGCACTGCTTAACTACGATGCGAAAATGGAAACACTGAAAACATAATCGAAATTGTAATTACGAGTATCTTCCTTCGTCGTGTTCAGGGCTGACAATGGCAGACAGGCATTTATTCTGGCTGATCCTTTATGATGACATGTACATGCTCATGTGGAATAGTAGATCCATACTGCTCGTATTCCACTATTATATCTGAAAGCAATCTAGCCAATACGAGCCATAATAGGAATCATTCTGTACAGCAGAATTCGTTTACATCTGCGAAATGTGCTTTTAAGTGTCTTTTCATCTAATCCTTCTTCTGGCATGTTTCTGATACCATCGCAACTATTTTCTTAACCACAGTTCATTCTATTTTCTTCGTAATTATAAGCGAATGCAACATCCGGCAATAAAAAAAAAACCATTTATCACATTTATATTCAATCATTTATAGTACTTTAATTTTATAGCATTTCCCCCCCATACCAGTCTACTTAGACTTTTCCTTTTAGCTAATCAAAAACCATACGAATACATAAGTTTGAATATTTCATGTCATATAAAAAAGTTTTCGTAATCATTTTTTTTTTCTCTGAAAGTTTCAAATTTTAAACAATTTTCTGATGGATTCTATTATAAAAATATTGAAAGTACAAATAGAAAGCCGCCGTTTTTTTTCTTCAAAATTTGAAGCTTTATTGTGGAAAAATGCTGATACATTCATGCTCTAAAGTATTGTCCATCATTGGGCACACCTTTTTCCCATCTTTCTGGTAACATGTCAAAAAAACTGCTCCTCTTATGAGGTGGTTCACGATCGATCCAATTTTTGGTCTCTTCGTAAGATCGTAAGTGCTGCTCAGCTAGGCCACGCGTCATCGGTCGGAAAAGTGAGAAGTTGGAAGAGGAAATGCCTGGTGAAAAGGATGTCCACCGTTTTCAGGTAGGTTTCAATCACCTTAACACTATGTGGCCGAGAGTTGTCGTGCCAGCAAAATCAATTTGTCGTTTTTCCTTAAATGCTCGCTTCAAACACAGCAGTTGTGTTCGGTAGCGAGCGTCTGCGATGGTTTCATCACTGGCCACAACTTTTTCCCATCTTTCTGGCAACATATCAAAAAAACTGCTCCTCTTATGAGGCGGTTCACGATCGACCCAATTTTTGGTCTCTTCGTAAGATCGTAAGTGCTGCTCAGCTAGGACACGCGTCATCGATCGGAAGAGTTAGAAGTTGGAAGGGGCAATGTCTTGTGGGTGGGGCAGGATGTCCCACTTCAATGTTTTCAAGTAGGTTTCAATCACCTTAACACTATGTGGCCGAGAGTTGTCGTGCCAGCAAAATCAATTTGTCGTTTTTCCTTAAATGCTCGCCTCAAACACAGCAGTTGTGTTCGGTAGCGAGCGTCTGCGATGGTTTCATCACTGGCCACAACTTTTTCCCATCTTTCTGGCAACATATCAAAAAAACTGCTCCTCTTTTGAGGCGGTTCACGATCGAGCCAATTTTTGGTCTCTTCGTAAGATCGTAAGTGCTGCTCAGCTAGGCCACGCGTCATCGATCGGAAGAGTTAGAAGTTGGAAGGGGCAATGTCTTGTGGGTGGGGCACGATGTCCCATTTCAATGTTTTCAGGTAGGTTTCAATCACCTTAACACTATGTGGCCGAGAGTTGTCGTGCCAGCAAAATCAATTTGTCGTTTTTCCTTTAATGCTCGCCTCAAACACAGCAGTTGTGTTCGGTAGCGAGCGTCTGCGATGGTTTCATCACTGGCCACAACTTTTTCCCATCTTTCTGGAAACATGTCAAAAAAACTGCTCCTCTTATGAGGCGGTTCACGATCGACCCAATTTTTGGTCTCTTCGTAAGATCGTAAGTGCTGCTCAGCTAGACCACGCGTCATCGATCGGAAGAGTTAGAAGTTGGAAGAGGCAATGTCTTGTGGGTGGGGCAGGATGTCCCATTTTAATGTTTTCAAGTAGGTTTCAATCACCTTAACACTATGTGGCGGAGAGTTGTCGTGCCAGCAAAATCAATTTGTCGTTTTTCCTTTAATGCTCGCCTCAAACACAGCAGTTGTGTTCGGTAGCGAGCGTCTGCGATGGTTTCATCACTGGCCACAACTTTTTCCCATCGTTCTGGCAACATGTCAAAAAAACTGCTCCTCTTATGAGGCGGTTCACGATCAACCCAATTTTTGGTCTCTTCGTAAGATTGTAAGTGCTGCTCAGCTAGGCCACGCGTCATCGATCGGAAGAGTGAGAGGTTGGAAGAGGAAATGCCTGGTGAAAAGGATGTCCACCGTTTTCAGGTAGATTTCAATCACCTTAACACTATGTGGTCGAGAGTTGTCGTGCCAGCAAAATCAATTTGTCGTTTTTGCTTTAATGCTCGCCTCAAACACAGCAGTTGTGTTCGGTAGCGAGCGTCTGCGATGGTTTCATCACTGGCCACAACTTTTTCCCATCTTTCTGGCAACATGTCAAAAAAACTGCTCCTCTTATGAGGCGGTTCACGATCGACCCAATTTTTGGTCTCTTCGTAAGATCGTAAGTGCTGCTCAGCTAGGCCACGCGTCATCGATCGGAAGAGTTAGAAGTTGGAAGAGGAAATGCCTGGTGAAAAGGATGTCCACCGTTTTCAGGTATGTTTTAATCACCTTAACACTATGTGGCCGAGAGTTTTCATGCCGCAAAATCAATTTGTCGTTTTTCCTTTAATGCTCGCCTCAAACACAGCAGTTGTGTTCGGTAGAGAGCATCTGCGATGGTTTCATCACTGGCCACAACTTTTTCCCATCTTTCTGGCAACATGTCAAAAAAACTGCTCCTCTTTTGAGGCGGTTCACGATCGACCCAATTTTTGGTCTCTTTGTAAGATCGTTAGTGCTGCTCAGCTAGGCCACGCGTCATTGATCGGAAAAGTTAGAAGTTGGAAGGGGCAATGTCTTGTGGGTGGGGCAGGATGCCCCATTTCAATGTTTTCAAGTAGGTTTCAATCACCTTAACACTATGTGGCAGAGAGTTGTCGTGCCAGCAAAATCAATTTGTCGTTTTTCCTTTAATGCTCGCCTCAAACACAGCAGTTGTGTTCGGTAGCGAGCGTCTGCGATGGTTTCGTCACTGGCCACAACTTTTTCCCATCTTTCTGGCAACATGTCAAAAAAACTGCTCCTCTTTTGAGGCGGTTCACGATCGAGCCAATTTTTGGTCTCTTCGTAAGATCGTAAGTGCTGCTCAGCTAGGCCACGCGTCATCGATCGGAAGAGTTAGAAGTTGGAAGGGGCAATGTCTTGTGGGTGGGGCAGGATGCCCCATTTCAATGTTTTCAAGTAGGTTTCAATCACCTTAACACTATGTGGCCGAGAGTTGTCGTGCCAGCAAAATCAATTTGTCGTTTTTCCTTTAATGCTCGCCTCAAACACAGCAGTTGTGTTCGGTAGCGAGCGTCTGCGATGGTTTCATCACTGGCCACAACTTTTTCCCATCTTTCTGGCAACATGTCAAAAAAACTGCTCCTCTTTTGAGGCGGTTCACGATCGAGCCAATTTTTGGTCTCTTCGTAAGATCGTTAGTGCTGCTTAGCTAGGCCACGCGTCATCGATCGGAAGAGTTAGAAGTTGGAAGAGGAAATGCCTGGTGAAAAGGATGTCCACCGTTTTCAGGTATGTTTTAATCACCTTAACACTATGTGGCCGAGAGTTTTCATGCCGCAAAATCAATTTGTCGTTTTTCCTTTAATGCTCGCCCCAAACACAGCAGTTGTGTTCGGTAGAGAGCATCTGCGATGGTTTCATCCGGTTGCAATAGCTCATAACATACTACGCTGAGCTGGTCCCACCAAATACATAGCATAGCCCTTACGATTTGCTTCGCTTTTGATGATCGTAATGGATCCATTTTTCATCGGCAGTCACAATACGATGCAGAAAACCGTTCTTTTTGTACTGTCGGAGCAGCTTTTCGCATATGAAAAACTTCCATTCGACGTGTTTCGCCTTCAATTTGTATGGCATTCAATTTCCTTGCTTTTTAATCATTCTCAAGTCTTTTAAATGATGGTAAATGGCTTGTTGAGTCACGCCCAATAAATTTGCAAGTTCTTGTTGCGTTTGACATGAACCTTCATCCAGTAATGCATCCAATTCTGCGTCTGCAAACTTTTTCACCTTGTATTCCACACCGAAATCACCACTTTTAAAGTGTTGGAAATATTCGCGATATATTCTCTCACTAATACAAGCCTCCCCATAAGTTTTTACAACTATTCCTCAGCGACAGATTTGTTCGAATTGAAGGCAAAAAGCAAAACTTCCTGCAAATGCCGCTTATTTGGTGAAAAGTTGTTGACAGATACGTAAGCTTCCGATTTGACATTTCTAAACCGATATTTTAGACCAGTATTTACTGCTGGCGCCATCTATTGGAAAACGCCATCTATCCCATTTGTACTTCCAATAGGAAAAGAATTTGATAAATTTTCAGTCAAATTTTATTTACGATATTTTTGTTTATAAAAATAATTTTAAATAAAAAAAATTCTTATAATATCCAGTTCTCCTGAAAAATCATTCATAGACACACGAACTGGACAAGTAGCCAACTATTGCTCAACTAGTTTTCTCGACAAATTTTATATAATTTTGGGCATGAAAACAGCTTAGAATTTAGTTAGTACAGTTTCCTGTCATACCAAATTTCTTTTAAGAAGCCACCCTCACTCCGTCTACCAAAAATATCTTTTCGAAGCACATTCTTTCCGTTGTGGAGCTTTTTTATACTTTGACTCCTAGTCTAATTCCGCGTTTTAATTTTATAAACAAACTTACATTTTGTATAAAATCGAATCAGCCTCCTACTGATCCATTTTACTAATCGAAGACCGATAACAGATACGTGGCGGTACTTTATACCCAAATTTCCTAATTAGTCTAGCGTCGCTAAACAAATCAATTTTCTACTTTTAGAGGGGCTACTACCATCAAAGTAAAGTTTTAAGGAAAAACTATAGAAAAATATCTAAAATTATTCCAAAAACTTATTTTTAAAGAAATATCTTTAAAATTTGTCTACTTAAAAGCCAAATACATTATTTAAAAAATTATTAAATATTTTTAGATAAAAAACCAACAATATTTACTTCAAGGTAAACTTGGTGAGATGAAAAAATGTATACCACACGTAAGATTGTTCTCTGAACTATTAAAAGTTATTAGGTTAATATGAGAGATCTCCTTATACATATTATCCTTTTTGGTGTGTCTTAAGGAATCTACATTTAATATTTTTAGCTCCCGAAAAAAAAAACTTAAAAATAAAAAAAATGTCCGCATTTTGAAATTTTGAAATTAAATATTTTTTTTTCCTTTTTCGAGGTCATAAAATTTTATATTTTTTATGATACAACAAATAAATAATTTGTGCACCCTTAGACCTCTGAAAATATTTTATATTTTCATTCGTTTTGAGGTCTTAAAAAGTTAAATATTTACAAGAATTTTAAACTCTTTCAATTTAAAATTTGTCGTTCTCTTTTGAATAAATACAATTTAAATTTTTTTCTCGCCTTGAGGTCTTAAAATATGATAATTTTGCTCCGTTTTAAAATTATAATATTACATATTTTGTGCAGCCTTATACTTCTTAAGTTGAATATTGTTTTCAAAATTTCGCGGTCATTTCCTCCTTTAGAATCAAATATTTCTTTTTTAATTTCAAGGTCTTAAAATTTATAATTTTTACTCTCTTTTGTGGTTTTAAAACTAAATATTTTTTGCTTTCTTTTAAGGTTTTAAAAATGATTATTTGTCGGCCTTTTTAAAATTTTTAAATATAATATTTTTCTCTTTTTTCGAGGTCCTAAAATTTAATATTTTTCTTTCTCTTTTAAATAATTGCAATTTAATTTTTTTTCTCGTATTGAAGTCTTAAAATAAAATATGTTTACTCTGTTAAATATATATCTGGTCTAAGGGCGCATAAAATAAATAATTTTGTTCTACCTTAGACCTCTTAAATTTAATATTGTCTTCAAAATGTTCCGCCCATTTTGTTTTTTTAGAATCAATTATTCATTTTTCATTTTTAAGGTTTCAAAATTAATAATTTTTTCTCTATTTTTATATTGTAAAATTGAATACTTTTCTGCCCTTTTTTAATTTTTTAATTTAATATTTTCCCCTTTTTCGAGGTCCTAAAATTAATAACTTTTCTTTTCTTTTGGAATAGTTTAATATTTTTTGCTATGTTTTGAGATTTAAATATTAAATATACTGTATGCTCTTAGACCTCTTAAAATATTTTATATTTTCATTCGTTTTGAGGTCTTAAAATATAATACTTTTGTTCCGTTTTAAGATTATAATATTAAATATTTTATGCACCGTTAGACCTCTTAAATTGAATATTGTCTCCAAAATATTCCCCTATTCTGCTCTTTTAGAATCAGATATTATTTTTTCATTTTTAAGGTCTTAAAATTTATAATTTTTCCTCTATTTTTATGTTGTAAAATTGAATACTTTTCTAACCTTTTTTTAAATTTTTAATTTAATATTTTCCCCTTTTTCGAGGTCCTAAAATTAATAAGTTTTCATTCCTTTTGGAATAATTTAATATTATTTGATCTGTTTTGAGATTTAAATATTAAATATTTTGTGTGCCTTAAGATCTGTTAAAATTGAATGTTTTTATACCTTTTAAGGTCAATAAATTTTATTTGTTTCTCCCTTTTGATGTATTAAAAATTCATATTTTTCACCATTTTTCGCTATTAAATTTTGAAACTTGAAAAAAAAAGGTTAAAATTTTATCCATCTTTTCAATTCTAAAGCTTTAAGTCTTAAAATTTGGAGATCTTGAAGCGATCGAAAGATTTGAAATTTTTCCTATCTTTTCTGGTCTTGAAATTTAATATTTTCTTTGCTGTTTTTAGACATACTTGATGAGATAAAGAGAGAACAGTATACAACTTTAAGACCTCAATTAGATAATACAACATTTATTAACTAGTAATCAAATTTATATATTTGTATTATATTTACAGATCCTAAATATTTTGCGGATATTAAAGGAGGGAAACATATAATTTTTTTTAAGGTATCGAAACGTTCAAATTATTTTTAAAAAAAACTCGAACATTTGCATTTGGGACATTTTTTATTATATTTTAATCTATTAAAAGAGACCATAAAAAATAATTTTATTAAATTTTCTACTTAAATTTGCATCAATTTTTTGGTATATTTTCTTTGAAAAGGCGTAAAAATTTTAAAATCAAATTTTTACAAAATAGCAAAAAATCGAATATTTTACACCTGATTTTTATTATAAACATTTTAATATACTCATATAGGATACAGATAATATCCTTACGAGTAAAATCGATTGGAACCGAAACTAACTTCATTTTCTTTTTGTCTTATAAAGGCAAATTGAAACCATGTAGAAAATCTGAAGCTTACTCCTGAATGGTAGCAAAGAAAGTTTTGTTTTAACACCGTCTTATCTTCAACCGATACACAAAAATAGGTCGGAATTGTGTTAGAAATTCAAGAAACAAATACAAAAAAAAATATCAATCCTAATCCAGGGGTATTATTAATGATACACATTAGATATTGTTATTTATAGTAAATGGTTAGGACGATTTTATTCTTAAATAGATTGCTATGAGTATACATACAAATACTCGCTTCGATATTTTAGTACCTACAAAGTATATTGGAAGGTGCTCTAAACGATTTATGGTGAAAAGATATGTTTATTCGCGGGAAATGAAAATTCCCCAAATTCCAACAGTAAAATACAAATTCCACAACCTTACTTATACGAACATTTTCTATCTAAAATGAATTGTTAATCTTTCGGTTAGACAGAATATCTACTAATTAGTTTGGCAAATTCAGTTACCAAGAAAATAATGACCATAAATTGTATTAAATTTTTCGTTAGTAATTTTTATATCATCAGCTCTCTTATATATTATATATCTTTCATAGAAAATAAATAAGTATATTTTCGAAAGTAGAATAGAAAGAAAAAACCAATTTTTCAATTTTTTTTTTGGTAATATTTTGACACTGTACTCATCTTATGAAATTTAGAAGATTTTCTATTCAAATCATTCCTGTAGACATAAAAATTTACAATAATTCTATAAAATTGATAGCAAATTTAAAACAAATACTTAAGAAAATGTAAGAACATTTCGTATACAATAGTGAAGATATCCTTGACATTTTCCGTATTCGCCTGTAACCATGTTCATTTAAGTTATGGATACCTTTTTGGTTGATTTACCATTTTAGATATGAAAAGTCAATATTTACTAGTGTATATTTTTCAAATAAGAATCAAATTTATCCAAAACTCCTTATGAGTAGAGATAGTTGTATTTACTAAAGTTGTTCATATAAAAAAAAAAATAAAACAATAAAATCATCAGAAAAATTTTACTTCTCGTTAGATACAATATATTCCCTTGGAAATATGGACAATTTTTTGCTGATTCAAAGTTTACATTAAATTATTTTATTTAGTTTTATTCTAATAAATACATATTTACCTATTTGATTTTTATATTGGATTGTATAAAAGAAGATTAGAATATTAATGCTAGAATAGAAAAACTATAAATTTATGTAAAATTTATCAAATAGACTTTAGCAATTTATGTACATAAATTATAGTAAAGCTTGAAGGATTTATGGACATTAACCAATATATTCTATAAGAAAAAAAAAAAGCATTATTTAAAATTTATTTTTATATGTGTAACATATGATTGAAATTTTTGTATAGGGACTCAAATATGAACAGTTTAACTCCTAAGAGTCTATATAATTTTACGAACTCAGAATTTACATAGAGTTTAGGAATTAATATAAAACTAAAGAAAAATATCACCTGAATGACCAAAAAAAAATTTTCATTCTATTATAAACTTACTTATAATTTTATGTTAATATCTATTCAAAAATAATTAACATATTCAAATATTTTTTAACCAAAAAGATCTAGTTAAAATTTAGGTGATTTTATTAAATTTGAGGTCAATATGAACTTACGAAACTAAAACTTTTTTATTTAATTGTCGAAGTTCTCAGTTATTTTTATGATTACAGTAGATATTATCTGTCCCAAACTCAAAAAAGGGGCTTAAACTCCTACGGAGTATACCATTTGTAAGGTATTCTCTTCTATATCGTTCGCTCAAAAAATTATTGGACCATACCAGACAGGCTTCACAGCAGCAAAATCAGCGACAGATCAAATCTTTTCTCTGCGTTAGTCGATGAAAAAACGGTCTGCCCAGCTTTTTCCATATGCCGACAATATCGACTTTATGTTTCGATTAGAAAACGCTGTACGAAAAGCCTTCATCAAGTTTGAGGCGGCGGAAAAAAATCTTGGGCTACTCATAAATGAATGCAGAACAAAGGGCATGGTGGCATCTTTGGCGTCGAAGACAAGACCACTTTGCCGACAATAGTCAGTTTAAATTATTTCACCCGAAAATTCTGACAATAACATCGAAGTTATTGCTGTACAGGAGATTACGGAGCGGATACGCACACTGATGGTGAGAGCTTCAGGGTGGCCAGAGCGGAGCATGTGATAAGCATTTGACAGCAAAAGTGCTCAAAACAATATTTCGACTATCAGAGTGAATGAAGGGTATACTAGTAATTGGCAGGGTAGTGTAAACGCATTAATGAATGAATTCTTTCCTGGGATTGAAAAGCAAGAGGAAGTGTATGTTGGCAGGAGGTATCCCCTGCCCTTTTAATGGGATAAGATTGAATGTTCTGTGTAGAGCACGAAAGTAAGAAGTGCCACAGGATTGGATGGCTTGTCTGGTTAAATGATGAGGAGTATTTGGCGGACTGTTCCCGCACATGTAAATAGCCTATACGGTGAATGCCTCGGGAGGGGTTGTATTTCCGAGGGAATAGAAATTAGGAGACGTGGTTAGCCTTCCAAAGTATCCGGACGGGATACGGACTGACCCGTCCTTCTATAGGCCGATATGCTTACTGCCAGTGTTCAGCAAGATCCTCGGGCGGATGATGGTACACCGGAGAAGTTACTTTCATGAAAGGTATGCGGCCATGTGCGGGAACAATGGGAGGGTTGTTCGGCAGATGGTGCGTGGCGGCCCACAGGGATCTGTGGCTAGCCCCGTCATCTGTAATATAATGATGAATTTGTCTCTTGGTGCAGTTGGAGGACACCAGTGATCGCATATGCGGATGATCTTCTGCTTCTGATTGAAGGAGGGAGTAGGTATGCAAGAGAGATAGCGAGAAGCCGCTATATGCAGATGGTGTCTGAATGGGGGAATAGAATGGGAGAGAATGTTTCAGAAAGGAAGACTGTATGAACGCCATACTTTTTTTCATGAGTTTGACATCTGTCAACATGAATCAGTGCACATTGTTAGCAATTTCGTACAACAACATATATTTTTCCTTTTGGTAATCATGTCTAGTTTTGTGCCAAAGAAAGAGCATAGCCGGGAAGCTCAGCTTTTCTGCTTCAATTTGAAGAACTCGGCTGCCAAATCGCATCGAATGCTTATGGAGGCCTATGGTGACAGTGCTTTATCGAAAACAACGTGCCGAGATGGTTTTCGTCGGTTCAAAGACGGCAATTTTGACTTGTGGGACAAGAAGCGTGAAAATCGGCCTAGGAAGGTTGAGGACCGTCAATTGCAGGCTCTTTTGGATGAAGACGATACCCAATCGCAAAAAATACTCGCAGAGAAATTGAGTGTTACTCAACCAGCCATTTCCATGCGTCTGCGTGCCATGGGGAAGATTGAAAAGATCAGAAAATGGGTGCCGCATGAATTGAACGATACGCAGATGAAGCGACGCCAAAAACATGTGAAATCTTGCTCGCCAGACAAAAAAGAAAGTCGTTCCTGCATCGGATTGTGACAGGCAATGAAGAGTGGATATATTTTGAGAAAACTAAACACAAGAAATCGTTGGTGAAACTACCAATGGCCACTGCTACCATAAATAACTGATCAAATTGCACCGAGCTCTGTGTGAAAAAAGGACGGATTATCAACAAAGACAAGAGAAGCTGATTTTCTTCCATGACCAAAAATGGTCCGAAACTACTTGGAGACACTCAACTGGGAGGTGCTACCCTACCCCGCTTTTGTCACCAGACCTGGCCTATTCCGACTACCACCTGTTTTCGTCGATGGGTCACGCACTCACTGAGCAGCACTTCGATTCTTACGAAGACGTCCGAAAATGGCTTGATGAGTGGTTTGCCTCAGAGAAGAATTTTTTTTGGCGTGGTATCCCCAAATTGCCCGAAAGATGGGAAAAATTTATAGCTAGCGCGGACAAGTACTTTGAAGAAACTGGTTTTTGCTTTCTATGAAAAAACATGTGTTTTTTTTTTACTAAAAATCAGCGGATTTAAGCTTATACACCTGTTATGTTGTTGTAATATTCACTTAAATGCGGTCGGGGTCCGATATGCGCAGGAAGTTCGTTACCTTGAATTAAAGATTGGAGAGAGGCTGAACTTTCGCTTGCTAATTGTCCAGCTATGAATGAAGAGGTAAAGGATCTTAGTCCACGCCAGCGGCGTGTACTGATCCTGGATGTGTGCTGTGCGTCTGCGTATGAATTTGAATTTGGTCTGTACCTTGGGTATTTACTCATGGCAGTATGAATGGGTTTCTGTACGGGCGTGGTCTGGCTGCGGAGGCCAAGAACCTTCTCATTGAGTGTGACCTGTACGGGGATTTGCGTGACCTAGGAGTATGTGGAATCGTGGTGAAAGATGGCAGTGTGGGTGTGAATCGAGTGTTGGGTAGGAGAGAATGGTATGAATAGATTTTCCGTGGCACTTTTCGAGAGGAGAGCGAGAATGGTGCGTGACTGAGTGTGTAAATGGCACGCAAGGTGGCTGCGACCGGGTGAAAGACCAAGGTCGATTCCGGATGTACTTTTGGGCTTTGGTGAACCCGTGTACCTGAGCTGCCCTAACGGTGCCTATGGATTTTGTACCGTATCTTCAGTGGCTCCATTTATTATCTCAGAAAACGAGGTTAGACAAGACACCAAAAACCTGCTGGCAGATTCAAACTGAAAGACTGCGGCACCACTCCGAGACGCCTGGACTTCTTTGAATCAGCAGACCTAGACCGGACCCCCGCGTATCGCGCCATTGATGATGATGATGATGATGAATTGAGTTATCACCTATCACTCTTATAACCAATTTTGGGCTTTGTATAAAGTTAATTTTTTTTTTTGTAAAAATAGTCTCAAGTTGAAGATAAATTTTAATTAATTTATTTTCAATTCATCCATAATCTAAATCTCATATTTTGCTTGAAATAAATCTGAGCTTGCTGACTCAAAATCAATCGGAGCGTCTGTAATCCGGAAACTGATATGAATTTTTTTTTTTTATAATATTCAAACCTATTTTAAAGTGAATCCTTATACATTAAAACTACGAATATACATGTATTATTGAAGCTGAAATTTTAATTTAAAACTAACACTATCGAAACAGTATTACTTAAAATTCAATTTTCTTTTTATAATATTTCACGATTGACAAAAAAATATATCTGTTCTTACATTGAGGGTTTTTTTTTAAAAAAAAATCATTTATATTAAATAAAGTATATTTTAGTATGGAAGCAAAAAAAAAAAAACGAGAAATATTATATTTTCCTCTGATATTTCTCTTGTAATAGAAAATCAAAATTGAAAACTGTATAGTGGACATTTTTTCCCCCGAATATTAACCAGGACATATTGCACATATTAGAGCCTTGTAGAGTCGAAACAAGACTACTCGTAGAACTGAGCAAGAAATTATCAACCGAAAAGGTTTCATTTGAAGGCAACGAGCGATAACGTATCCTGAAAATTTCCAACTTTCATATTGTTCTTTTGTGTCATTTTTCTTCTCACTTATTTTTGGGTTAAGAAATTTTTTATTTGTTCGGTAGCAGATGGAAATGACAGAAATACATATACAAACACACATGCATATACTCGTAGCCAGGAGATCCTCGTACGAGAGTGTTTTCCTTTCATACATGAAGTTTCTGCACTGAGTAACTATGACTATGCCACTCTTGTCTTGACAATTTTTATCCTTGAAGTCCTTGATATTCAAGTATTTGCCTATAGCAATTTTATAATATATTCTTTTGAATTTCAATTTCACATATTACAAAATGCTCTAAAATGAATTTGACAAGAAAAGTATACCCCCCAAAAAAAAAAACTTTTCATGTTTTTTCACAGTTTTTTGGTTTTTTGTTTTTTACTTAAGAAAAGATTTTACTTATAGATTTTTACTATTGATTTTTATTTTAAGTTATAAAAAAAAATTAAATCGAAGAAGAATATTTTAAAAATCATTTCGAAAAAAAGCCACTCAACAGCAAATCACAATTTTTTGAGTAAATTAAAAGAAAGTTTTTACGAACAAAAAAAAAAAATATTTTGTAAGAAAATTAAAATAATTGATTAGTAGTAGTTGGAGTTTAGATATGTATTGAATAGTTCTAGTTACTTTAATATCTATTTTTTTCTAATAACACTTTTAGCACTGCAATAGGCCATTTAGTGGCATCTGAAGATCATCCATTAGCTGAATTTGAAGCCATCACTAGATATAGATTTTCTAGTATTATTAAATAAGGGAAAAATAAGCTCCGAAACTATTTGGGCATATAAAAATAAAATAAAATAAAATCATAGCTAAAGTTTTTGAGAAACTACATAGTTTTTCAGTGCCGCTTTAGCGCCATTATCAGATATACCCGTTCCGTTATAGATTATATTTCTAAACTGTTTCAGCGTAAAGAGTACTGTTCAGATGTGTTTATAGACATAGAAATAAATCATACCTTTAACAAAGGCATTTCAGAGTGTCTTGAAAACTCTTAATATCCCCTATAATCGATGGTGTTCCGCAGGGTAGTATTATTGGCCTTTTTTAAAATAATATCTCGCTGGAACTTACGCTATCGGCACAGCCATATTAACAAACCACAAAACTATTATCTGTGGTTCCTTTATTTTACGAACTCTAAAGTTGGTTGTTGAAGTAAAAAGTAAACGTTAACGAACAAAAAATGTGTTCTTATTAATTTTACTATTGGTAGGGAACCACGTCCTTCTATAACCTTAATGGCAGAATAATTTCTTAAAAAAAATAGCAAATGCGTTGTTAAGGACTGTATTTTGACAAAACCCAAGTACGAGGTCTGTTCAAAAAGTATCGCGAAGTTTGAATTTCCGCGGATTACGTATATTCGATTTTTTGTGGCGTTATATTGGTACTCATGTCTTTCACTTATACCAACAAGTTCGGCCATTTTAAATGTTCAGTTAATTTTTGACAGCTGCTTTTCTTGCACGTGTTTTGGCTTGTCTTCGATTTTTGCCCAATTTCGACCAAAAACTGCATCGCATTAATATTGCTAAGGAGCTGTTGGACTCAGTCCGCGACGATCCAAATTTGCTCCAGAGAGTCATAACTGATGACGTAGAAACTAAAGCTCAATCATCTCAATGGAAGCCAAGACCGAAAAAAGCGCGCCAAGTTCGGTCGACTGTGAAGGTTTTGCTTACAGTTTTCTTCGATTGCAGAGGCGTGGTATATTATGAGCTCATGCCTCAGGGTAGAACGGTCAATAAGGAATACTACCTGCAAGTTATGCGCAAGTTGCGCGAAGTAATCCGCCCGAAAAGCCCGAATTTGTGGAAGAATAAAAATTGGCTTGTTGTGAACAAATTTTTGAAAAAAACGTCGGCACAAATGTATTATATCTGGTGGGGATTACTTTGAAGGGGACAAAATAGATATTCATGAATAAATAAATAATTTTTTTTAAAAACACAATATTCGCGATACTTTTTGAACAGACCTCGTAGAAAATTAAACTTTTAGACAAACGTTCTAAACCACAATTGACAGTGAATTATTTTTCTATAATGGTCTTAATTAACCCACGTGGACTAGGGTTTTAATAAACCCTCCAATTCTAGTCGTATTCAAAATCCATTCAGTCAATAATCTGTAGTCTTTTGTATGTTCGTTAAATTGTCATACATTCTGATCTCAAAGTTTTCCCTTGTACGTAAACTAACTGTTTCTCGTTATAAAAAATTTCATTCTCGTTTACTATATTATCGCAGTATTTTTATAAAAGAATTAATCCCAGTAACACCCCTCGTCGCTTTAAGGGTCAAGAAAGGTTAGCCTTATTAAATCCATTAGTTAGACTAGCTTCACAATATCTATTTGGACTTATGGACTAGAATTCTGGGGCTTTAACAAATCTACTTGTTACCTGTAACAATTGTAGATATTAAATTTTAGAAAAAAAGTATCGATACAGTGTAGAGGCTTTTTTTAATGAAAATTCAATAAAAAATAAAATAAAAGTATCATGAATTCAACAATTATATTCTCTAAGTCCATACTATCCCCTTTAATTATCCTCTTACCTTCCCGCCGTGTAGATTAGTTAGGAGGGAAAAAATTAAATGTAATTATTAATATCTAAATCATATCCGAATAATAATTACTATATTAGAAATATACTTCATAAAAGATGATATATTATTATTAGGTCCATTTCAGAATAACTCAATCATACATTTATGATTAAATCAAGTGTAATGGCTGGAAAATTTTATAACTAACTCACTTAGAATAAGAGTATCCGTTCATATCTGGCATTGGCATGATATGATTGACTTATATTGAAAATGCATATGCAAAAAGTAAAAAGCAAAAAATAATTGCAAAAATCTGTCAAAGCAAAGATAAAGAGTCTAGGTCGATTTGTTTCCAGGTCAGAAAAATCTCAAGAATTTCATTTACATTCAATTGGATTAATTTTGTTCCATACGATAATATCTCATATATTTTTGTTTATTATACAATACGAGTATATCGATAATAAAGAGTTTTCGGGCTCTTTGGGAACCTTCAAAAATCTTTTCATATTAAGGGATATTTTTGTAAAATGTATTGTAATTCAATTAAACAATCCACAAATATGTCTCTTACAGTAATCAAAAATTCCATTCGATTTAATTTTATCGATATTGGAGTACTTACCCATATGAGTGGTTAATAAACAGTCCAGAATTATTAGTAATCAATAACAAGTTCATTTGCAGTACTATAAATTTTACAGTCAAAGTTGCAAGGACGAAAGGATGACTAGAATTTATTTACACATATTCAATATATTAAATTTTATTATTGCATGGACACCAATGAACGTGATTGAGACTTTTCGTTTACTCAATAAATTTTTTTTAGAGAAGTTAGTAATTATGAAAATTAATTTTATTTATATAATAATTATGAAAAGAATATTTGTATATGCATAAACATATTTGTATGTGTTTGTCCATTAATTCGTCTATGTGCACGTACAAATGAGTACAATTGAAAAGATAATTATTGATGTTAAATTAGAGTTTATCAATTTGAAATGAATCGATTTTTATTCCTGTACGTCATTCAACTATTTATCTTTTCATCTAGCTATTGAGATACAATATCTAATTTTGATTAAATGGAATTTCGAAAAATTAGGAACTATTCCTTTACTATTGTACACGTATAATTATCATGTAATTAATTGAAGTAAATAAAGAAAAGATACAACAAGAACATTAGCTATTTAGTAAATAGCCGTTGATTTTTGTCAATTCATATAATTTTCATAAACATACTCATTTATTAATATAAGATTGCCTTTGAATAATTATGAAAATTATTATGATTTTTCTTATGAATAGATAAAATTTCAATATTAAAACAATTAATCAATTAATTCCATTATTATTTACGTGACAAATTTTTCGTATTTTTCTTATTTTTTCCCTATAAATTTAGATAATTTAGTTTCATTTTTTTTTCAAATTAGTTTATTGAGCTATGTGTATTTTAGGACTTAAAAATAATTATTGTAGAAGAAAATTATTTTATATGCATTTTTTTTATATTTTCACTCTCATTTATATTGTGTCAAAATAAGTATTCGGAATTGTTAAATAAAATAGGAAATATTTCCTTTCGAAACATTTGCAAATCATCGGCAAAATTTTGGTAACTATCCTCTTCTCATCTGTCCATACTATAACATTCTAACGGAATGTCACCTAACCTAATATTTAAGAAGTCTGTTCAAAAATTATCGCGAATTTTGTGTTTTTTCAAAAATTATTTATATCTTCATGAATATCTATTTTGTCCCCTTCAAAGTAATCCACTCCAGATATCCTCGAAGCACTTCAAAAGATTATTTTTTGTGATATTGTTCCTAAATCGTAGCGTAGCGTCGTCCTTTCATGGGGGTCTTCAGTTTCGGGAACACGGAAAAGTCAGAGGGGGCCAGATCTGGGGAATACGGTGGCTGCGGCATTATTAGTGTGTTATTTTTGTTCAAAAATGGCAAAAGCCAATTTTTATTCTTCCACAAATCCGGGCGTTTCTGGCGGATTGCTTCGCGCAACTTGCGCATAACTTGCAGGTAACATTCCTTATTGATCGTTCTACCCTGTGGTAATAACTCATGATGCACCACGCCTCTGAAATCGCAGAAAACTGTAAGCAAAACCTTCACATTCGATAGAACTTGGCGCTTTTTTCGGTCTTGACTCGTGTGGCAGCTTCCATTGGGACGATTGAGCTTTGGTTTCTACGTTATAACCATAAACCCATGATTCGTCACCAGTTATGACCCTCTGGAGCAAATTTGGGTTATTGCGTACAGAGTCCAACAGCTCCTTAGCAATGATAATACGATGCTGTTTTTGGTCGAAATTATTCCAAAATCGAAGACGACATTATTAGTGTGTTGTTTTTGGCAAAAAATTCGCGCCCAAGCAACGATGCGTGAGCAGGGGCATTATCATGGTGCAAAAGCCAATTTTTGTTCTTCCACAAATTCGGGCGTTTCTGGCGGATTGCTTCGCACAACTTCCGCATAACTTGCAGGTAATATTCCTTATTAATCGTTCTACCCTGTGGCAAAAACTCATGATGTACCATGCCCCTGCATTCTAAGGAAACTGTAAGCAAAACCTTCACATTCGACCGAATTTGGCGCGCTTTTTTCGGTCTTGGATTCCATTGAGATGATTGAGCTTTGGTTTCCACGTCATAACCATAAATCCATGATTCTTCACCATATATGTCCCTCCGGAGCAAATTTGGGTCGTTGCGGACTGAGTCCAACAGCTCCTTAGCAATGACAATACGATGCTGTTTTTGGTCGAAATTGACCAAAAATACGTGCAAGCAACGCAGCTGTCAAAAATTAACTGAACATTCAAAATGGCCGAACTTAACTGAACAGTCAAAATGGCCGAACAAAATATCTACCAAGTATTTTTAATTTATTAACACAAACTGATATACTCTAAAAAATCTAACCACATTTGACCAAAGACCGATTCTATTGTAGCCTGTACACACACATACAGGATACTAAATGGACTTATGGTGTTGGCGGCAAAAAATTTCCTAATGGTAGTGGTGCTAAAAAATGCCGTTAGGTTCTTCTATCTGAGATCTTACAATAAAACAAAAAAATATAAAATTTATTTAATCGCTTTCAAAAAGATGCTCATAATTTTAGTTAATCGCTTTTAAAAAGAGGCTTCAGAAGCTACTTTTCAAAACAATTTTCATAAGCACATGTAAGTATCGTGTTCAACTCATTCGATGTCTTTCACGAATTGGTAATTTCAGTTTGGAGATCAGTAAGAAGTCGCATGGATCTAAAGTCTCAACTATGTTGAATTTTTTGCCGAAAATTCACACAAAATTTTATTTTCTGCAACTGTGCAAAATCCACGAAATGTTTTACAACAAATTTATCCTAAAGCCGTGAACCCATTTAGACAAAATTTTTTACAAGAACTCCTATTGTTAGTTATAATGCAGCCTCTCTTGAAAGAAAATAGTAATTTCCAAGAGTATACTTATTTATTTCCGCTGCTATTGATCATGTGTGGCATACTGTGCTCCTCTTAACAGTTAACTCAGAATCTGCAAAAAAACTTTCTGGTTTAGCTGGAGTCTAATAAGGAGAGAAAGTCTCACCATTAATCCTTGGTCTCGTTTAACGTAATATTTATACGCATGACATTCCATCTTGTTCAAATCCTGACTAAGCGTCTTATAATTAAATAACTGGAATGTTATGCTCATCGAATTCGGGTAAAGATGCTCGTATGTAAAAAACTTTATTTAGTCA
The DNA here is from genome assembly GCA_958298945.1 of Atherix ibis. Classification (NCBI taxonomy): domain Eukaryota; kingdom Metazoa; phylum Arthropoda; class Insecta; order Diptera; family Athericidae; genus Atherix; species Atherix ibis. The sequence goes on from OY282610.1 coordinate 5,638,415, forward strand.
ATTAGAAATATTTTTTTTTGAAAGTATATTTTAAAATCCGAAATCGATCCTTAGTAAAGAAATTTGCTTAATTATGAGCATATCCACTTTCGGTAAAAATTATAGATGCATCGATTAATTATTAGTAAATTTAGAATTTATTAAGGCAAACTGTTTTTTTTTTTAAAGATTTTTAAATAAACTCATCGATTTTGAGCGAATTTGCCGACTGTAAGAAAATGTGCTTTTTTGTAAGCAAAGTGAAGAATTTTTTATTATGAACAGATTTATTTGATTGGAAATATGATACAAAAAACTCAGTTGATTTGTACTTTATGAGAACTTTGTAAATTTATCTAATTAAACTTTGTGATCTTGAGTACGCAGTATTCTGGAGTTTTAATTCAGGTACTTATATTGCTAGGGTGACCTTAAGTTGCCGCCAATTGTCCGCAGCTGTTGTTACACTAACAATTTACATTTTAGCAAAAATTTTATACAAACTAACTTAAAACAGAGACTACCTGGTTATGAATTATCTTTGAGCCTATTTGTCGTGAGCAGATTACACCTGATCGATTGTGAGCAAACTTTTTCGATTGTACTGCTATATTATGCTCATCAAAGTTGAGTAAAGATACTCGTATGTAAACAACTTTATTTAGTCAGTTAGAAATATTTTTTTTAAAGATATATTTTAAACTCATAACTCAACCTTTGGTAAAGAAATTTACTTAATTATGAGCATATCTACTCTGGGTAGAAATTATCGATTCTTATCCATTACAGCAAGTTTTTTTCTTAATTTAGAAATTTTTCCAACATATTTTGTTATACAGAATTGGTATTATTTTTTTTCACGGTTAGTACTTTCTATTAAAAACTTTCTTTTGGATGGAGTGGGGCAAGGGGATGAACATACAAAAAAGTCCCAAAAAAAAAAAGTTTCGTTGTGAAAATAGTCCATTCTATGGACTTAAGAGAAAATTTTTGCACCCAATTTAAATAACGTACTTAACACGATGAATTATTGCATCTTATAAATTTTATCTATTATATAAAAAGTCAAATGTTTTTCGCACTTTAACTTCGACATCAAAAAATTTTCGCTATAAAATAACAACATTCAAATTTTATTGAAATTACTTTTCTTCCCCTTTACCTCTTCGACCATTATAAAATTCTTATTAAGCAAGGAAAGAGAAAAGGAAACGTTTAAAATCCCTTCACAAGGGAGAGTCATAGAAAGTAGTGAGGGTAGATCGTAAACATTTTAAACTATCTCCACCTTAGTAGACTCTACTTTTTATGGGTATTCTCTTCTTATTTCAAATGTTCTCCATAATTAAGATTGCCTACATACTAGGCGAAAGTATAATTTTTTATCATTGCATACTCAGTTGTGTATTTACTGATATCATAACCACCCACCCACACCCTACTCTAAAAATATATAACATACAGTTTATTCGTATTTTTCATCTTATTATTTATTTATATTAACAATCATTCCTTGCTTCATTTGGGGGATTACTGTCCATTTGATATTATTTGTCTTCTCTTCCTTCTTCCACTCTAATGATGAATGAAAGTAAACGTAATAAAAATAATAAGATACAAAGTAAACATTATCCGATATAGAAGAGGAAATTAAAAAAATAATAATAATAATAATAATAATAGCAACAATAAAATCAGATAAATAAATAAAATCTTTCAAGAGAAATTATTCGAATGTACAAGTTGTATGTGCGTGTTGCTAGATTTTTTTCTCCATATTCCCTTCTGCCTGTACGTTTATGAGTGTTTAGTAAATTTACTCAAAAATATTGAGTATACACTCATTCGTACATGAATACGAATAGGAATTATATAAAATTACATGGCAAAAGGAAAAGGAATTATTTGAAAATTCCTTAGGCTAAATAACAAAGCAAATTATATACGAAAGAAGATATTGTAATGTGTCCGCGAACGTTTTTATCCAATTTGGAGTGTCGGCCGACGGAGATGGGCGACCGATTATATTTTCAGATGTATACTATGGTTAGGTTAGGAGAATGTAAAATAACAAGCGACATTTCTCTAATGGGGATGATAAAATCCTACACAAATAGAAAAATTAAATACAAAAATTGTATAAATGTAGGCAGAAAGTAGTCAAAGATGGTCGGAAAATACGGAATAAGTCCAGTAATGGAGCTCAACGGAAAATTTGTTTGGGAAACGTTAAATGTTGATCGTTAGGGCATTATTATTCCCCTTCGACAACAGCAATAGTAAACAGTAAACAGTAAGTAGCATGAAGAGTAAAAACTTAAACGATGGTCACTAAATGAATGAAAACAACAACGCAATAATATGTAACAATGTACGAAGTCCTTTTCGAAATATTATCGTTGCAGAAAATGTGCCCGAATTTTTCTATCATCCTAAATGTACATGCCACATTATCATCAATGTAATGAGCATATTTTAACCTGCAAATTATGATATAAATTTTATCTATTTTCCATTAAAAAAAAAATTTCTCCATAAATAACTTCATTCTACTTACATAAAGGTACTGTTTTATTCAAGATTACGAGGTTTTTAATATATATTTTTAAGTCTATTTGGTTTTTACGCATGAAAATTTATTATGACCGTACTAAATTTTACGATTAACATTTAAGAACATTGTTTTTATAAATAAACAATTTTGCTAACTAAAGAGGTAAATTTCGACCTTTTTATTTGAACAATTTTTTTCTATTAAAAGCTTCTGAAAAAATATAAGCAGTAAAAATTATCAGTTAAAATGTTTGAATAGAAATTTTTAGTTGTAAATTTTTTAGTAGAAATTTTCAGTAAAACTCTTCAGTAGAAATTTTCAGTAGAAATTTTCAGTAGAAATTTTCAGTAGAAATTTTCAGTAGAAATTTTCAGTAGAAATTTTCTGTAGAAATTTTTCAACACAAATTTTCAGTAGACATTTTCAGTAGAAATTTTCAGTAGAAATTTTCAGTAGAAATTTTCAGTAGAAATTTTCAGTAGAAATTTTCAGTAGACATTTTCAGTAGACATTTTTAGTAGAAATTTTCAGTAGACATTTTCAGCACAAATTTTCAGTAGAAATTTTCAGTAGAAATTTTCAGTAGACATTTTCAGTAGACATTTTCAGCACAAATTTTCAGTAGAAATTTTCAGTAGAAAATTTCAGTAGACATTTTCAGTAGAAATTTTCAGTAGACAGTTTCAGCACACATTTTCAGTAGAAATTTTCAGTAGAAATTTTCAGTAGAAATTTTCAGTAGACATTTTCAGCACAAATTTTCAGTAGAAATTTTCAGTAGAAAATTTCAGTAGACATTTTCAGTAGAAATTTTCAGTAGAAATTTTCAGTAGAAAATTTCAGTAGACAATTTCAGTAGAAATTTTCAGTAGACATTTTCAGTAGAAATTTTCAGTAGAAATTTTCAGTAGACATTTTCAGTACAAACTTGCAGTAGAAATTTTCAGTAGACATTTTCAGTAGACATTTTCAGTAGAAATTTTCAGTAGAAAATTTCAGTAGACATTTTCAGTAGACAATTTCCATAGGCATTTTCAGTTGAATTTGTAATAGAAATTTTCAGTAGAAATTTTTAGTAGAAATTTTCAGTATAAATCTTCAGTAGAAATTTTCAGTAGAAATTTTCAGTAGAATTTTTCGGTAGAAATTTTCAGTAGAAAATTTCAGTAGAAATTTTCAGTAGAAATTTTCAGTAGACATTTTCATTAGAAATTTTCAGTACAAATTTTCAGTATAAATTTCCAGTAGAAATTTTCAGTAGAAATTTTCAGTGGAAATTTTCAGTAGAAATTTTCAGCACAAATTTTCAGTAGATATTTTCAATAGAAATTTTCAGTAGAAATTTTCAGTAGAAATTTTCAGTAGAAATTTTCAGTAGAAAATTTCAGTAGAAATTTTCAGTAGAAATTTTCAGTAGAAATTTTTAGTAGAAATTTTTAGTAGAAATTTTCAGTAGAAATTTTCAGTAGAAATTTTCAGTAGAAACTTTCAGTACAAATTTTAAGTAGATATTTTCAGTAGACATTTTCAGCAGACATTTTCAGTACAAATTTTCAGTAGACATTTTCAGCACAAATTTTCGTTAGAAATTTTCAGCAGAAAATTTCAGTAGAAATTTTCAGTAGAAATGTTCAGTAGAAATTTTTAGTAGAATTTTTCAGTAGAAATTTTCAATAGAATTTTTAGTAAAAATTTGCATTAAAAATATTCAGTAAAAATTTTCAAATCTCCGTAGAAATTTTCTACAAGAATTCCCAATAAAAAAATGCGTCCAATTTCATCTTTAATTTAGGATTATTATTTAAAAACATTAAGGCGATTTTTTTCAAGCAAAAAGTAACAATGAACATTTTTTCCGTCTTAGTCACATTAAGAAATTATGTAAGATTCATTTCCAAATATTTTCAAATTGTTCACAGCTAAAATTTTGCATAATCATTCAAGAAGAGTACTTTTTCTGCCTTCATAGAACTTTCTCATTATTATTATCCATTACTGAGCAGATTTTTGCTTTGTCATATTTCTGAAAATCATCTAAACTTCCTTAATTTACATTGAATAATGTCAATTTTACCAAATATATCTCTTCAATAATACATATTTGTGTACATGTATGGTTATGCATAGAGATGGTATTCAACCAATGCCATGAAGATGATTTGATTTTCCTAGAAAAAGGAAACTTCACGTTAAGGTAATTGGAAATTGTTAATATTGAAATTTTAAGGACTCTTAATATAATCTAATTTTCTTCCTTTAAAGTGTAGTTAGAAATAAATTATTAGAGGTATTTTTAAAAGGTACTATTTGTGTTCGAGTTTAAGGATTTGCTACTTTAAACTTTATGAATTCCACGGAAGAACTTTTCGTTATTTATCTTGCAAAAGCTATGATTTTTTTTATAATCGACTTAATCATTTTTTAAAGAAGTGATTTCTTTATTAAAAATTAATTACTATTAATCAGATCAATTCTATCCTTAATTACATATTAATTATTATATTTAACAATTTCTTAGAGTTCTCCATTTTTTGTTGTTGAAAGATTTATTCGCAAATAATAAAAATGTTAGCTGAGAGTGAGTTATTGCAGTAAATTTTTACTTTCATAATTTAAAAAAAAAACTCTTGCGAGTTAAGGACTCGTATATATTAAAAACCAAACTACTTAAACTTTTGGGTTATTAACTCATTTTAAAGTTTTCCAAAGTGAAATTATGCACTATTTGCCATTTTATATTATGGATTGTATATGAGGCTCTAAAATTCTACAAAGAATTTTGGAGGAGCCATTGTATCCCCGCCTAAAGTGACTCTCTGATGCGAATTTTGATCTAAACATTTTATGGGCTCGTATTTTTTTTAAATTAATTCTTTTTGCTATGGTCAAAAACTGTTTTGGATTAAACTAGAAGATTATCTTCTGGACCATATGTGGTCTTAAGAAAACTGTACTATAACCTCAAAAATATGAATTTTTTTTTGTTTTATTGCGCGAAAAGTTCCACAAAATACGTAATTTTAACACTTGATTATGCCAATTAGTCTCGAAGATCATGCCTTGGAGAGCTATGAAAAATATCGTATTTACGCAAATGATATTTAAACTTTAAAAAATTTCCAAACTAACAGTTATCGAAAAATACAATAGTTAAAACTACTTAAAAAGAATCGAGTCCTCCACGAAGTCATTTTGGAGCTCCATTAATCCTTCTAACTCACTAGATATGATGGCAATAAAAAATCCTTGTACGATTGCTAGTGTACAGTCCATACATCGTAATGTGAAAGTTCCCCCCTCGTTTGTAATTAACTGTTTCTCGTTATAAAAAGATTAAAGCTCGTTAATCCTATCATTCAAATTATCCTGTAAGGACAATGGCCATAAGATAGGGCTTAATCAATTCTAATAAATTGTGAAGAAGCTCTGATGGTTGTTTCACCAAATTTGCTCTTTTATGTTCCAAGTGCTTCTTAAGTATTTCTAAACTATAAATCTGCTTCCTAGTTTTAGTAGTTGTAGATATTTTGCGTATGTATATTTGTAAATTTTCCTGTCATAATAACAGCATATCCTTTTTCTACATTTTGATTAGCGATTATATGGACTCACTGCCCTCTAAAGCTAATAACCTTATATGGTAGGCTTGCCATAGGATTGTCATTTTAGGAGCATCTTAAATTGTGACCTATTCCCTATGATTGCCCTCAGATTTTATAGCTTGATACACAACTAACAGATCGGTTTAAGAATTTTTGTATGGCAACAACTACAAATATATCATCAGTTTTCAATTGAATAATTTTTAAAATAGCTAAACAGTTTTGTGTGAATTTTCTATACTCTATAAATATTTTTGCTCATATTGGAAACTAAAAAGAAAAATTAGGTAAACCCATTTTTTTTCTATATGGTATATAGAACAACTCTTACGACTATTGTGCGATAGGATTCCGTCAATAAAAGTCGAATTTTTCTCCCATCATTTGTCTTATAATATGATAAATGGCAACATTTTTAATGGAAGTGCACATTTTCAAGAGGAAATTTATTACAGTCATATAATCGCAATTGAAGCGAAGTTTTACATCGTTAAATGGTTTTGTTGGCACATCATTTTTATAGACGAGTCTCTACTTACCTACATAGTTCGTTAACATTTCAAATCTATGACATGATAAAAAAAAATCATTCAAATTGCGTACGTACAAGTCCTGGCGTACTGGTAGTGCTCAAAATCTATTGTATATTTCAGCATATTATAGATTTGAACTTATCTGCGAATAGTGACTGATTTTTGTCTTCATCAAAATGCACTTAAACGCATGTCGCCATTACTCCTGATTGTACTCGTGTATGCCGAGCAGAGTATTTATCGGCTTCCTTTCGAAATATTTGTTGCTGTTCATTTGCCAGGGATACGATTCGTACAATACTAAAATTTCAATGTGATAAAGAAAGTTTTAGCATTGTTACCGTTGATATATCTTTCCCGCCAATTTAGGGTATCAATTATTTGAGGGCACAGATGGTGACGTTATAGTAGAGAAGGCAATACAGTATGCTTTGTTGAGCGGCTTTCGATAGTCTATGTTGCACGCGTAAATGTCACGTTTTTAATACTCCATAATTTCTTTTATAAACCAATATAAATTCCACTTTCTACGAATGCTGATAATATTTAATGTTGCTACTAAAAATCATGTTCGGTTATGTAGAAAATCATATCAAATGTAGATTTCTTCTCCATAATAGAAAATATGTTACATTGAATAGATTACATTCTGATGTTCGATTGATGTACAATTATCATTTTTCTTATATAACTGATACTTAGTTTCCTATTATAATTTAAAGGGGATAGAAAAATAATCGAAAACTTAAATAAATATATTTTTTAAGCGACGTTAATTCGTAGAAAATATTTTGGAGAACTGAAAATTGTTTAATGAAAATTTTAAATTGCAATTTCGACGAAAAATTTTTACTGAAAAAAGTTTTACTGAAAAAAGTTTTTACTGAAAATAATTTTTACTGAAAATAATGTTTACTGAAAGTAATTTTTACTGAAAATATTGTAATTTTTACTGGAAATAATTTTTAATAAAAATAATTTTTACTGAAAAAAGTTTTTACTGAAAATAGTTTTTACTGAAAATAATTTTTACTGAAAATAATTTTTACTGAAAATAATTTTTACTGAAAATAATTTTTACTGAAAATAATTTTTACTGAAAATAATTTTTACTGAAAATAATTTTTACTGAAAATAATTTTTACGGAAAATATTGTAGTTTTTACTGAAAATAATTTTTACTGAAAAAAGTTTTTACCGAAAATAATTTTTACTAAAAATAATTTTTACTGAAAATAATTTGTACTGAAAAAATTTTTACTGAAAATAATTTTTAATGAAAATAATTTTTATTGATAATAATTATTACTGAAAAAAGTTTTACTGAAAATAATTTTTACTGAAAATAATTTTTACGGAAAATATTGTAGTTTTTACTGAAAATAATTTTTAATAAAAATAATTTTTACTGAAAAGAGTTTTTACTGAAAATAGTTTTTACTGAAAATAATTTTTACTGAAAATAATTTTCACTGAAAATAATTTTTAATGAAAATAATTTTTATTGATAATAATTATTACTGAAAAAAGTTTTACTGAAAATAATTTTTACTGAAAATAATTTTTACTGAAAATAATTTTTACGGAAAATATTGTAGTTTTTACTGAAAGTAATTTTTAATAAAAATAATTTTTACTGAAAAAAGTTTTTACCGAAAATAATTTTTACTAAAAATAATTTTTACTGAAAATAATTTGTACTGAAAAAATTTTTACTGAAAATAATTTTTAATGAAAATAATTTTTATTGATAATAATTATTACTGAAAAAAGTTTTACTGAAAATAATTTTTACTGAAAATAATTTTTACGGAAAATATTGTAGTTTTTACTGAAAATAATTTTTAATAAAAATAATTTTTACTGAAAAGAGTTTTTACTGAAAAGAGTTTTTACTGAAAAAAGTTTTACTGAAAATAATTTTTACTGAAAATAATTTTTACTGAAAATAATTTTTACGGAAAATATTGTAGTTTTTACTTAAAATAATTTTTAATAAAAATAATTTTTACTGAAAAAAGTTTTTACCGAAAATAATTTTTTCTAAAAATAATTTTTACTGAAAATAATTTGTACTGAAAAAATTTTTACTGAAAATAATTTTTAATGAAAATAATTTTTATTGATAATAATTATTACTGAAAAAAGTTTTACTGAAAATAATTTTTACTGAAAATAATTTTTACTGAAAATAATTTTTACGGAAAATATTGTAGTTTTTACTGAAAATAATTTTTAATAAAAATAATTTTTACTGAAAAAAGTTTTACTGAAAAAAGTTTTTACTGAAAATAATTTTTACTGAAAATAATGTTTACTGAAAGTAATTTTTACTGAAAATATTGTTATTTTTACTGAAAATAATTTTTACTGAAATAATTTCTACTGAAAATAATTTTAACTGGAAATAATTTTTACTGAAAATAATTTTTAATGGAAATAATTTTTATTGATAATAATTATTACTGAAAAAAGTTTTACTGAAAATAATTTTTACTGAAAATAATTTTTACGGAAAATATTGTAGTTTTTACTGAAAATAATTTTTAATAAAAATAATTTTTACTGAAAAGAGTTTTTACTGAAAATAGTTTTTACTGAAAATAATTTTTACTGAAAATAATTTTTACTGAAAATAATTTTTAATGAAAATAATTTTTATTGATAATAATTATTACTGAAAAAAGTTTTACTGAAAATAATTTTTACTGAAAATAATTTTTACTGAAAATAATTTTTACGGAAAATATTGTAGTTTTTACTGAAAGTAATTTTTAATAAAAATAATTTTTACTGAAAAAAGTTTTAACCGAAAACAATTTTTACTAAAAATAATTTTTACTGAAAATAATTTGTACTGAAAAAATGTTTACTGAAAATAATTTTTAATAAACATTTTTACTGAAAATAGTTTTCTGAAAATTTTTACTGAAAAAAGTTTTACTAAACATTTCTACTGAAAATTTGTACCGACAAAAGTTTTACTGAAAATATTTTTTACTGAAAATAATTTTACTGAAAATTTTTACTGAAAATTTATACTGAAAATCATTTTACAGAAAATTTTTACTGAAAATAGTTTTACCGAAAATTTTTACTGAAAATAATTGAAGTAAAAATTTATACTGAAAATTTTTACTGAAAATTTCTTATGAAAAAAGTTTTACTGAAAATTTTTACTGAAAAAAGTTTTACTGAAATTTTTACTGAAAAAAGTGTTTACTGAAAAAAGTTTTATTGAAAATAATTTCTACTGAGAATAGTTTTTACCGAAAATAATTTTTACTAAAAATAATTTTTACTGAAAATAATTTGTACTGAAAAAGTTTTACTGTAAATAATTTTTAATAAAAACAATTTTTACTGGAAAAAGTTTTTACTGAAAATAGTTTTTACTGAAAATAGTTTTTACTGAAAATAATTTTTAATAAAATTTTTTTATGAAACTAATTTTACTGAAAATTTTTACTAAAAAAAGTTTTACTAAACATTTTTGCTGAAAATTTGTACCGACAAAAGTTTTACTGAAAATATTTTTTACCGAAAATAATTTTACTGAAAATTTTTACTGAAAACAGTTTTACTACAAATTTTAACTGAAAATAATTTAACAGAAAATGTTTACTAAAAATTTTTATTCAAAATTTCTTCTTAAATAATTTACTGAAAATTGTTTTTACAGAAAAAAGTTTTACTGCAAATAATTTAACTGAAAATAGTTTAACTGAAAATTTCTACTGAAAATAATTTTACTGAAAATTTTTACTGAAAATTTCTTCTGAAAATAATTTAAATGAAAATATCTATTAAAAATAATTTTACTGACAATTTTTACTGAAAACTTTTACTGAAAATAATTTTACTGAAAATTTTTACTAAAAGTCATATCACTAAACTGAAAGTTTCTTTCCACCCTTTGCAGATATTTTTGTTAAGAAAAAAATTATTTGTGAAATACTCGTATTAGACAAAGAATTTTGTAAAACATTATCTTTGTTGTTATGTAATCTAATCCAAAACCGTATCCCCAAATCGATTCTACAAATGAACATACAAAATGTGCTTATCATAAAATATGATGAAATTACCTTCATTTAGAGTTAATGTCTTAAATACACGCAAATTAACATGTACACTTTTTGTTGATAATATAAACAATTTTCTTATACAAATAATTTTAATAAAATTTCTAGTTTTCGACTAATAAACTCACATTTCAAAAAGCTTTCCATATTTGCATATTATTTTATATTTGTTATTTGACAAAAAAATGTCCTTATTAAGAATTGTTACTTGATAATTACTTATTTCAATTGCCGATTAACAAAAAAATACTTACTCTTCATGAAGGCTTTGTTTTTTTTTTTAGAAAAAAAAAATCCCTTAAGATACATAAATGTGATACTTTCAAAACAAAATCTCACATAATCGGATGAATATTAAATTTTCTTTTTATTTATATTCTTGTAATTTTGATATTGAACCAACAAATAAATTCGCAGAAGAAAAAAAGAGGCTGATTGTAAAATTTCTTATTTCAGTATTCATATTATTTATGAATACAAAATAAGAAAATTTTCGATGAGGATAATAAGGAAACTTTTTTCAGTTTTTTCCTTTAAAATGCACAAAAAATTGCTCCCGATTGTAACATTTTACTTCAAGGATAATAATAAATAACGAATTTTAAATTCATTTTCTGAAGTCATCTTACACAACGAAACATTTTTTTTTTGTTGTTGTTGAAAGAAATTGATTTAGTAATTCATTATTTGAAAAGCACAAAACTAATAATTTTTGTTGTTTTCAAAATAAACTCCCACCAGTCATCATAAAGATATTTATTAAGTAAGAATGTAAGATTTTCTTTTAGTTTTTCTTTTTCCATTATATGTACGTATTTTATAGTAAATTATATAAGTGGGCTGTTTTAGTTAAACAAGAGTAACTTTTTCAAAAAATAATTTTCTTTAGATTTGTTGGTTTTTTTGAAATTTTTATCCCTATAATAAGGAAAACATAAAATGAAATAAAAATTTATACATATTTAGATGTATTGTACCAAGGATGAGTATATTGAATTTTTAACAAAGTTTACTCAAAGGGATGCCTGCTCCAAAAGTAAAAGGAAAAAAGGAGTATCGGTAAAAAAAAAAGGCGAAAGTACCAAATTGAAAAGAATCGGCTTGAAAATAATTGACAAAATACGTTCAAATTTGAAGAAAAATTTACGAGTTTGAAATTTTTTAGTAGAGAAGAGTAATAACAGTCGACAACATTAGGGGTAGGGGTGGGTGGTTTCGTGTTGAGTTCGGAAGAACTAAAAGGAAAAATGTAATACGTTGGTGTATTGTGTGTGTGGATGTGTTTGTTTATTGTTGTTGGATTTATCAGATTTATATGGTAAAGGTGTAGGGAAATTGAATTCCATCGATTCATCGATAACTTTGTTCGTTGCCATTAGTTGCTCGTAAACAACAAAGCAGACCATGTGTCACGTAGAAGAGTGCCAAAAGTACAACTGAACAGTATTCGAATTGTTCGTAATGGGCCGCAATAAGTCATACTTATACGAAGTAGTTTAGCTATTCTGAATAAAGTAACAGCAATAGTAATGGGGCGTACGTAGAATTTAGTTGCCTAACTCTAGACCACAATGCATATTCTCTCATAATTGAAGTGATTTTTTTTCTTCAATAGACAAGCAAAGGTACAAACACACATAACCATATACTAAAGTATGCACGTGAATAGGTAAAACGTACAGAAATAAATATGTTACTTAATGGTAACAAGCTTAAATAATAGTATAAGACCTTATAACAAGGACTACTTCGTAGATAGGATTTAAAATGGAAAAATAAATACTCCACAGCGTATGTGATAAGAAGTTTGAGTGAGTACCGAACATTTCATAAATTGTAGACTCTTAACCAAAAAAAAAAAAAAAGAAAACATAAATAAATTTACTTCAATATAATCGAATAAACACGAGACAGTCACAAAATTTCAATGGTAAAATATATTTTTCCTAAAGGCATAGTAGTCGTTTTTTACCTCTTCTAACAACCCCAACCAAAAAATCCGAAATATTCATTCAATCTTTCTTATATCCTTTTATAGCGGAGTAGTATTATTACTCATATGTATAATACTCATAGCAAAAACAAATGGGAAAATAAAAAAAAAATACAAAAAAAAGCAAAAAAAAACAAAAATCATATTAACTTCAGAGCACCTATGCTATATGATATTAAGGTTATGATTTTGTTGTTTGCCTTTCGATATCGTTTTTTTTTTTTTTTTTTTTTTTTTTTTCTATCTTCCCATTAATTTTTGTTTTGTTTTTCTAATAATAAATAATATATTCACAATGATCTGTGAAGAAAAATATTGTCAATAAGTTTTCTGATTCTCTCTGTATCTGATGGCTTGTTTTCTTTTCACCCTCGAAAATCCTTAAGCTAAAGCAACAATAGTTATTGATATTTTCATAGAGGATATATTATCTAAAAAAAAAAAAAAATTCACATAGCATAAATTTATATATGTACCCCATATAAATAGATAAATGAAGCAGATAATCATGTGGGTGGCATTTATGAAAATAATTTACTGAAAAATACGATTTAATATTAGAATAAAAATAATATACAAAACAGCATTTATGAACCATAATTTTCAAGACAAAATTCACCTTAATTGATTTTGATATATACAATATCATTTAAACTATATTTAATATGATAGTTATTTAATTATATTTTAGTTAAAAGTTAGTATTTTTTTTTTATTTGAATTAAGTTATGGTAAAATAAAACAGAAATTTAAAAAAAAAAAGTTGCTAAAAAGTTTTCAATGGTAAAGAAATAAATATTGCCCCGTTGGTAAATTTTGTTATGTATTTTTGAAGAGTTTGTAGATTTTCTAAAATAGCTGAAATAAAAAATATATAAGAAAAAGTGGTTGCTAGTTGTCGTAAAATAATTTACAAAAAAACTGTAGCAAATTTACACAAGAAGTTGGCTGAGACATAATTTTTCTAAGCATTATTTACGAGTAAAAGGCGAAATTAGATAGAAAAGTGATGATAATATTAGGCAGAATATACACTGACCATGAAAAGGGATTATTTTATCCTTTCTCTATGCTCTTTTTTTACAAAAATATACCAGGTATATAAGCTTAAATCCGCTGTTTGGTCATAGATGTCGTGAGTGAGCGTATTAAGCTACCATGGGCACGCCATACTTTCTTTTTATGAGTTTGACATCTGTCATCATTAATCAATGTACATTGTTAGTAATTTCGTACAACAACATACATTTTTCCTTTGGTAATCATGCCTAGTTTTGTGCCAGAAAAAGAGCATATGCGGGAAGCTCTGATTTTCTGCTTCAATTTGAAGAAATCGGCTGCCGAATCGCATCGAATGCTTATGGAGGTTTATGGTGACAGTGCTTTATCGGAAACAACGTGCCAAGATGGTTTTCGTCGATTTAAATACGGAAATTTTGACTTGTGGGAGAAGAAGTGTGAAAATCGGTCTAGGAAGGTTGAGGACCATCAATTGCAGGCTCTTTTGGATGAAGACAATACCCAATCACAAAAAATGCTCGTCAAGCAATTAGGTTTTACTCAACCAGCCATTTCCATGCGTCTACATGCCATGGGGTAGATTGAAAAGAAGGGAAAATGGGTGCCGCATGAATTGAACGATAAGCAGATGGAGCGACGCAAAAACATATGCGAAATCTTGCTTGCCAGACAAAAAAAAAAGTCGTTCCTGCATCGGATTGTGACAGGCAATGAAGAGTGGATATATTTCAAGAATCCTAAACGTAATAAATCGTGGGTTGATCCCGGCCAACCATCATTATCGGACGGAAAAAAGGACGATAAATCGTGGGTTGATCGCGGGTTGATCTCGGCCAACCGCTTCGGACGGAAAAAAGGACGGATTATCAACAAAGACATGACAAGCTGATTTTCTTCCACGACAAGGCACCATCGCACATATCAAAACTGGTCCGAAACCCCGCTATTCGCCAAAACTGGCCCCTTCCGACTACCACCTGTTTTCGTTGATGGGCCACGCGCTCGCTGAGCCGCACTTCGATTCTTACGAAGACATCCGAAAATGGCTTGCCTCGACAAATTGCCCGAGAGATGGTAAAACTGTGTAGCTAGCGAGGGAATAAATTTATTTTTGCCTTCTATGAAAGAAGAATGTATTTTTTAAAATAAAAAATAGCGGATTTAACTTTACACACCTGGAAAAATCTAGCAATACTGTGTACTTCCGCTCCACAACTGCGTATGGTAACTGCGAGAACCTCAAATTTTATATTAAGATTGGTGAACCCGCAAGTTTGACTTACGAAAACTTGGAACGAGCCTATTGGAAAGACTCCCCCTTATCAAGAGCACAAGTTTTTCGGTGGCATAAGGTATTTTTAGAGAAACGAGAAGCAGTAGAAGATGAACCTTACTCATGGAGGGTCTTCAACCAAGGAAGTGGAGGAACTTCTAGGAAAGAAAAGTAGTAGAAGATGAACCTTACTCCAAGAAAGTGGAGGAACTTCTAGAAAAGGAAGTAGAGGATAGTTCTCGAACAAGAGAATTAGTATGATTGGAGATACGGAAATGGAACTTTTTATAACGAGACACAAGCACATCAAAAACAAATGGGACTTCAAGATCACGATGGATAACAGTATTGCGAACATAAAAGGGAGAGTCGACAATCGTACAGAGTATTTTTGATTGACGGGATTAGATCCGACGGGACTTGAAACGTTTATTAGGACACTAGATTTCTAGTCCGTAAGTCCATATTGGTTTCAGTAGGGTATTGATAAAAGTACTTTATTGTCTATAGTAAGTTGAGAATGTTTGTCCAAACGTCGAAGTAGTTGTAGGTATCGTCTTTTTAGCTCTTGTCTTTTAAGTGTTGTACGTGGGTTCTATGTCAAGCATTTATCTAAGTTCATTCACTTCGGAGTGTTGTGGTATTTCGCTGCTATTAAGGTATATGGTAGGATATGGTTCAGGGCGGCGAGTAAAAGTTATGTGGGTAGATTTACGTTCATTGGCTTTTTTTATCCACCTGGTGAACTGGTTCTGGTGGGTTTGGATTTGGATTAGAGAACTTCATCGAGATAGATAAAATTTATTATAAACATTTTTGAGCTGCATGGAATATATGGTCGAACTGGACGTCCTGTGCAATCATAAAATTCTAGAAAACTGGTCCAGATGCCAATCGAATACTGCCTGTACGTCATCGAAATGCTCGGTCGAGTGAATATATTCTGGCAGTTGTTTAACCTTCTTCGACTACAACTTTGCGACTACAACTTTGCGAATCCAAAATTTGTGCATTTTTGACTGAATGGCTACCAAAACATCTTCAATGGCAAAGTGCATTTCTGACTGAATGACTACCAAAACAAGCAAAATTCTCGGATATTGAATAAAAAAACCAACCACAACAGTTCCTGGAGCTTCTTTTGCATTCAGAAAAACTCACTACAGGGGGTGTTTTATGTTCCAGGCGTAGTGTTTCCTTTTAATGAAGGCAGTCAAGATCACTACTTTTTGACATTATTCGGCCGGGAAAAATTTTTCTCTCAAAATTGGCATTGTAGCATGAGCTGTGTGTGATATGGCACCGTCTTGTTGGAACCACATATTCTGTATGGCTAATTGATCCAATTCGGATAGAAGAAAGTTTTCCAACATGTCCCGGTAGCGGTCACCAGTAATTGGTTACAGCATTGCCTCTAGCATCCTCAAAGAAATATGACTCAACGATGCCGCCGGCCCAAGTGCCGCACCATACAGTTACTCTACGAGGGTATAGTGGTCTTTGGTGTATCAGTTGAAGGTTTTTAATGCCCCAATAGCGTCTATTATGTTTATTAACAAAGCCCCATCTTCATCGCTCATAATGATTTTTTGCCAAAAATTGTGATTTTCTATACTGAGCTGCAAAACTCGAGCACTGCAGTCTTGCCGCCGTTTATGATAATTTTATACCAAAAAATAATTTGGTATAAAAACCAAATCTTTTTTGAGAATTTTTAATTTTTATTGTGCACGGCGTCGATAAGAGGTACTCGAATCTTCAACAACACTCTCTGTCACTGCACCAATCTTCGCAGGTGTACGTTGGCTTATTTGTCGCCTAGTCTTTGCTTTATCTCCCAGTGTATACATATTTTCAAAATTATTCATTACACGCTGAATGGTTGACTTGCTCGGCATATTAACAACACAAAAAAAGTCATACAATTTTCTTCACGTATTCACAACTCAACAATTATTTAAATAAAATGTTTCAATAATTTAAGTGGCGTTTAATTTTCTATAGTAAATTGTTATGGACCACTCTCTATGATTGTCAAATTCTAATAGAGAAATGTCATCTAAACCAAAATGGCGGCCAAACAAATTCGATCTGGAACCCTGTATATATGATGAGGATTTTGGTTGTCTCAGTACAAAAGATCTCAACACATTTTTTCCAATATCAAAAATATTATATTTGAAAAAAAATGTATTGAGATCTTTTGTACTGACAAAATTTTTAATGACATATAATATCCAAATATGAAAAATATTTAATTTAATATATACTTTTTTATCAATTTCTGAAATAGAAATTTAAAAAAAATTATTATTTTCAGATAAGAATGATTATAAAACTTAAATAAATTGAAATTATAAGCGTTCATTTTTATTCATAGGCAAGCGAAGGCTATTAATTTAAGATAACTTGCAATAATATAATCTATTTAAAGTATAAAAGCTTTCTTCTATCTAAGAGAACAATAGATATGAAAATAATATTTCAAAGCTCTAAAAGAAGATTTCTTTATATAGTTAAGTTGTTTGTTTGAAACTAAAATTAATTTAATATAACAGCAATGGTGAAAATCGAGTAAACAGGCGCCTATTGTGCACATACCATTATAAAATATTATTGCGGTTGGTACGTACCCTGTTTATTAATTGCATCCTTGCTGAGAAAGTTTTCTGAGCTATAGAAAACAGGAAGACGAACAAAAACGGTACATACCAACAAGTAGACAAGCTCTTTGACAATCATATCATATATGAAGGAATTTTTTGGTAAATATTGTATTATTAAATATCCTGAGTGCTTTATATTTTTTTCTCCATTTTTAAGTTGTTTTTTTCCCCTTCCTACCATATTGTAGGCTACCATTATCACATTTTCTATGAGCACAGATGTCATATGATTATATTAAAAAAATAATAATAATAATAATAATAACAAGAGAAGAAGTAAAAACGACAAAAACTGAATCGAAACTCCTAAATTATTCTACTGTATACAAGCATGCTCCAGATATCCACATCGGTGAAATTAAAATGCGATAAGTTCTTATTTTTAATATCCGAAAAACGTTGTTAATGCAAAAACCGGAAGAACATAATAAAATCATATAAAAATGCCTGATATTATGCTTACTATTGCCTGATAGTAGACTATTAAGAGTTTTATATGAATTAAGGATGAAGTCAATGAGATTCTTAAAAAATAAGGAGAATTCCTTCAATTTTCTGTTCACCTTCATACCAGAGATATTATCGAGAAAAATTGCATTGATTAAAAATTTTCAGGATTCCAACATTGAACATTGTTCTTTTCTAGAATTCATAAAATCCTAGACTAACCGGAACATTTATAAAAGTGTTAATATCTGCAAACTGTTTTATTAAAAAATTTTCCAAAATTATTGTAGTTTCACCCAAAATATTTTTACGAAAAATTATTTTTTAACTAAACAATTTTGACCAATAAAATTTTAATTGAAAACAAAATTTTAACTGCCAACATTTTTATTGTAAAAATTCTAACTTAAAAAAAAGGTTTTTCCTAAAAATAAATTGATCGTAAATATTGCTTCTACAGTAAACTTATTTTTGCTAGAAAAATTATTAGTGAACAAATTTTACCAAAAAAGATTTTTCTGAAAATAATTTTATGGACAAAATTTTAAGTTTCGGAATATTTTTGCTGCAATTCACTTGACAATCTTTTGTATTGAAAAAATTTTTAGTGACAAGATTATAAATTTAAAAAAAAAATAACTAAAAATATTTCCAAAAATATTTTAGTTAAAATTTTTTTTTCACTTTTACTTTGAAAGTTTTTACTGTCAGTATTTTTATTTAAAACATTTCAGACAAAATTTATACTAAAGAAATTATTACTAAAAACATTTTGATTGAGAACATTTTTGTTGGAAAATTATTCAATCATAAAAATTTTATCAAAAAATTTCAACTAAAACAATTTTTATTGACAACATTTTTGCTGAAAGCATATTTGCTGGAAAATATATTCACTAATAAAACTGTCAGTGGAAAAAATATTTGATATATTGTAAAAAAGGTTTAAATGAAAATGTTTCCATAGAAAAATCAAGACACATGGGAAATTTTTGTTGAAAGTATATTCGCTAAAAAAATTCTTACCGAAAATATGTTTACTAGAAAACTTTGTACTAAAAAGATGTTTGCTGACAAAATTGTCGCAACAAGTACCTGCTATAAAAATTCATTTCTGAATATTTTTTTTTGAGGCCAAAAAAACCAGTTGATTTCTTCAAATATTTACTTTAAATTGTTTTTTCCTAAAAAAAAAAGAAAAACGAACAAAATAAATCGTCAGTTTGTCTTATTTCAAGTTGACCGCAAATATTAACCTGCTTAATTAGATTAGATTTCTTTCAACCGCCCGACGCAGGTTCAATGTTCCTCATCATCAAAATATCGAAACAACACCTGTGGCACTGGTGTCATTGTCAAAAGGCCCAAAAACCGAACCGAGCATTTTGAACTAATTGCCTGGTTGATATTCTGAGGCCAAGGTTGTAAAGGTGTGACTTGATGTAGTGTTCTAAGTCACCACCCTAAACAGCTTTGGCTGTCTCGTTAGCCTCTGTCGTATTTTACGGCTTTCTTACCCCACCAACCGCAGCACAGTAAATATAATTTCCCTTACTAACTAATTTTGACACCCCTAATCGAATTATCGTAAAAATCGGATTAGAACATTTGCACAGCATTCTTTTGTGTGCACACATACATACGTCCTAATATTGCCACATTTCACATAGATTATTTTCACTACAAAAAAAAGAGAATCCTCCTTTAAGGTACATAAAATATTTGCGAAAATTTACAAAAAAAAATAATAATTAAACAAAATCTGATTAGATCTTCCTCATCAACCAGAATAGAACTAACGAAAAATTTATTCAAACTTAATAGCAAAAAAAAAAAAAAAAAAGTCCTTGAAATAATGCAGCTTTTTATAGAAAATTCATTCAGGCCAAAATAAAATTAAAAAAAAAAAAAAAAAAAACTTATTTTTTTCGAAATTTCAATTTGACGAGCATTTTAAGGATTTGTGAAAAATCAACTTTTCACTTCAGTTGGCTTCATTTAATATATGCAAATTATTTTAAATAATTTTTTTTTTATTATTGATTATTTTAAAACATGAACTCTCCTAAGGCTAAATTGATTTGTAAATTTTTTTTCATTCTTTTTTTATTTAAATCTAAAAGAGAATCACTGAAATATTCTGTTCTTGTAAAGAAAATAACTAAAATTCTTAATTGGTAAAAGAAAGGACGAAACTCTCGCGGCCAATTTGAATAAAACAATTTAGAAAATGTATACTTACGAGTATATAGTATTATCAATATGAGTAAGAATAATGAACCTATCGTACTAGACAAATACTATGTATTCACTATAAATTTGGAATTTTGGTAAAATTTTCGTCTAGGGAATATTGGAAGTTTTAACCTGAAGCTAACCGAATATACATATTGCTCTTGTCTCCTCGATATGCTATCATATTTTGTGATTATTTCGGTAGATGCCTCTAGTCATTCTGATTCCACCATCTTTGATACTGACTCCTTACCCTCATACAACCAACAATACATCTAACGTACAAGGAGCCTTTTAATAAAACTTAAACGCTAAAGTGTAAGGTACGAGTAGCTTACCATCCTAAGACTACAATGTTTTTTGGCAACAACTTTCATCTACACGTATGTATGTATGTCCTAATATTAAGGAGCATACGAATATTTTCCATAGTATATAAATATTTTTTTTTATCTCATTTAAGTATATTTACTTTAACTTTTTCCAATACTCTTTGACGTACAATACAAATTCATATTTTTATATTTAATTACTCGAACGCAAACTTACATGGCTGCATGTTATCATAAATTGTTCCACTCTGCCAACTAAACTAATAATTAAAATCGTATTATATCGAATGGTCAAGACTGCCATCTAATACGGAAAATGTGAATTTATGTAGTGAATAATTAGAACTCCTATTAGCGTATGGACCTTATATAAGATTACGCGGTTGTATACACTATTCATGTTACTTATTTATTTCTATACGAACTACTATTTAAATTTTCTTATGAAAAAAAAAATTCAAAGCAAACTACTTGTTTTTAGTAATTTTATTTGTACTATTGAGGTATAAATTTAAAATTTAGAGGAAGTCTTTTAAATAGTTTTTCTTTGCTTCTAATAAATATGTTTAGTTGGAAAGCCAATTATTTATTTGTAATATTATTTTGAATTTATTATAATATTTGTATGACAATTTTTCTTCATTTCAATTTCGATTATTAAATGAACAACCACAAAAATCATTTATTTTTATTATTCTGTTTTTATTTATCAAAATTTTAACTAAATATCAAGAAGAAATTTACATAGAAAATTATTTGAACCAATATTTACCTAAAAATTAAAAACCAAACTATTTGTACGGGATATAAAAAATTATTTTCATTTTTTTTATTTTTGCAAACTGGTATAAAATTTTTTAAACATTTTTACTAATGAACCAACAGAAAATTATTTTTTATAAAAAGAAAAATGCATTCTTTTATAGATAAGTATGAACATTTAGAAAAAAAGACCAAAAAGAAACCTTTTCATAAACAAACTGGTATAAAATTATTATTTTCAACTTGAAATCTAGACGCAATCAAAATTTCAAGAAAAATGAATTTTTGATTTTGAATTTAAAATTGGAATATTTATTAAATTAGTGTAAAAATGTTACTTCAATTAAAATTAAATAAATTTAAGTAATTCGACGTCAAACTAACATTGTTGGGATTTGTTGACTGGTATAATTATATAGTTCAAAAACCAGATTCTTTGTATTAAATTGTTTGAAAAATGCAAAAAAATCAGCAAAAACATTTCTTAATAAATTGCAATAAAAATTAATCCTTTCCTTTTAGTAAGTCAAAAAATCCAGAAGCAATCAAAAATTTATTTAAAAGAAAACTGGTATAAAATTTTTTAAACATGTTTACTAATGCACCCGCAGAAAATTAAATAGAAAATCAATTTATAGAAAGAAAAATGCATTATTTTTAGATAAGTATGAACATTTAGACAAAGAAGAAAAAGAAACCTTCTCATAAACAAACTGGTATAAACTTATTATTTTCAACTTGAAATCTAGACGCAATCAAAATTTGAAGAAAAATGAATTTTTGATTTTGAATTTAAAATTGGAATATTTATTAAATTAGTGTAAAAATGTTACTTCAATTAAAATTAAATAAATTTAAGTAATTCAACGTCAAACTGATAATGTGGGGATTTGTTGACTGGTATAATTATATAGTTCAAAAATCAGACTATTTTAATTAAATTGTTTGAAAAATGCAAAAAAAAATCAGCAAAAATATTTCTTAATAAATTGCAATAAAAATTAATCCTTTCCTTTTAGTAAGTCAAAAAATCCAGAAGCAATCAAAAATTTATTTAAAAGAAAACTGGTATAAAATTTTTTAAACATGTTTACTAATGCACCAGCAGAAAATTAAATAGAAAATCAATTTATGGAAAGAAAAATGCATTATTTTTTAGATAAGTATAAACATTTAGAAAAAAGACCAAAAAGAAATCTTTTCATAAGCAAACTGGTATAAAAACATAATTTTCAACTTAAAATCCAGACGCAATCAAAATTTCAAGAAAAATGAATTTTTGATTTTGAATTTAAAATTGGAATATTTATTTAATTGGTGTAAAAATGTTACTTCAATTAAAATTAAATAAATTTAAGTAATTCGACGTCAAACTGATAATGTGGGGATTTGTTGACTGGTATAATTATATAGTCCGAAAACCAGATCATTTGTGTTAAATTGTTTAAAAAATGCAAAAAAAATCAGCAAAAATATTTCTTAATAAATTGCAATAAAAATTAATCCTTTCTTTTAGTAAGTTGGAGCAGTCAAAAAAATCCAAAACCAATTGGAAAACTGGTATAATAATTATACCAAAAAATCCAACATTTCATTAAAAGAAAACTGGTATAATAATTTAATATTTAATTTAAAATTAAAAACATTTATATATATGCTAATGGCATAAAACCTTAATTTTTTTTAAAAATTCACTTAAAGCAGTCTAAAAATTTAACCTAGAATCAAAAATAAATTTGTAAACTGGTATAAATATATCGTCTGCAATCGAAAGTATTTATTTTGTAATAATTATTAAATATCAGCATTTAACCAAAATATAAAAAAAAAAACTTTTCCTGAACAAACTGGTATAAAAATTTAAATTTATATGAGACAATTTTAAATTTCAAAGAAAAATAGATTTTAGATTTCTAATTTTGAATTGGTATAGTTATTTAACATTTAAAAAAGTGTTTCACTTAAATTTGTATAAAAATTTAAATTCAATCACAAACAAGTTTTTCAAGTAAATTGGTATAAATTTTTTTTGTCAAATTAAAAGCTTTGAATGTATGTAAATAGTAAAAAAAAAATTCCCGTATAAAAATATAATCTTAATAAAAAAAAAAGTTCTTCACGTAAATTAATATACAAATTTAACGTATATAGTTTATTATCCTAAGTAAGCACATTTCTTCTTGTATTCGTAAGTTGTAATAATAAATATTAAAAAACTGCTTTAAAATTTTAGTGATAATTTGCAATTAAAAATATTTTTATTCACAAACCTGTTTTACAATTTGAATAATTTTTAAAATTTATTTAATATAAATACCATAGATACAAATATTTATCTAAATTGAACTATATTTTTTTTTTTAACTGGAATAAATATATCTAAAATCGCATAAATTATAATCGAAATAAACAAGAGTTTTCATAAATAAATTGCCTTAAAATTAAAAAAAAAAGTATTGATAATATTTTTATTTGCGAAAATTGGTATAAAAATTTAAGAATCAATTAAAAGTCTTTCCATAATCAAAATAGTACGAAATTTTAGTTCTTAATTTACAATCAAGAACATTTTAATTTACAATTCAATATAAAATTCAACTAAAAATTCAATAAAATTTATAATTTAATCTAAATGAAAAAAAAATTATTTTGCAATATTATTTATTCTATATAATAATTCATACACCATAGTCTGCAATCAAATGCATTTGCTTTTTGTAAATTGCCATAATAATTTTACTTAAAATCAAATATTATATATTTTTAAATTTTTATGTAAATTTAACCAAAAACGATAAAACAATATTTATAATAGGAAATTGCTATAAAAATTTGATGAAAAATAGAGCAAATTAATATAAAAATTCAGGAAACTGTTGAAAACCTTTATATATATAAGCAAACTGGTATAAAAATTTAATTTTAAATTTGCTATGAAAATTTTTTTGTATTCCCAAATCAGTCTAAAAATAAATTGGAAATTTACAAAAAAACCTTTTATTTTTCAAATGGTATAATTTTTCCTACGTAAATTCGTATAAAATGTTAACCCAAAATGAAAAATATTTATTTGTGTGACCTGAAATACCATAAATGTAAAAACTATAAAAATTTTTTTATTCCCAAATCAGTCTTAAAATAAACTGGAACTTAACTAAAAACCTTTTATTTTTGAATTGGTATAATTTTTCCTACGTAAATTGGTATAAAATTTTAACCCAAAATCAAAAATATTTATTTTTGTGAACTGAAATACCATAAATTTAAAAACTATAAAAAATTTTGTATTCCCAAATCAGTCTAAAAATAAACTGGAAATTTACAAAAAAAAACATTTATTTTTGAATTGGTATAATTTTTCCTATGTAAATTGGTATAAAATTTTAACCCAAAATAAAAAATACTTATTTTTGTAAACTGAAATAAATGTAAAAACTACAAAAATTTTTTATTCCCAAATCAGTCTTAAAATAAACTGGAAATTTACAAAAAAACCTTTTATTTTTGAATTAGTATAATTTTTCCTACGTAAATTGGTATAAAATTTTAACCCAAAATAAAAAATACTTATTTTTGTGAACTGAATTGATGTAAAAACTACAAAAATTTTTTATTCCCAAATCAGTCTAAAAATAAACTGGAAATTTACAAAAAAAACTTTTATTTTTGAATTGGTATAATTTTTCCTATGTAAATTGGTATAAAATTTTAACTCAAAATAAAAAATACTTATTTTTGTGAACTGAAATACCATAAATGTTAAAACTATAAAAAAAATTTTTTGTTCCCAAATCAGTCTTAAAATAAACTGGAAATTTACAAAAAAACCTTTTATTTTTGAATTAGTATAATTTTTCCTATGTAAATTGGTATAAAATTTTAACCCAAAAACAAAAAAAAATTAGTTTTGTGAACTGAAATAAATGTGAGAACTAAAATAAATAGTATTATATGAAAATGTTATCCAAACTCTTTAACTTTTCATTAAAAATCGGCTATAAAATGTTTTAAAAGAAATATTTAAAATTTTCTCTAATTAATTGGTATAAAAATTTAACTTGAACTTAACTTCAGACTTTTTTTAACTTTAAAAAGTCAGAATTGAAATACGAACATCAATAAAAATATTATAATTGGTAAAATGTAGAATTTAAAAATTTAAAAGCCAAATGGTTGTTTTATTTCTGAATTGGTATAAAAATTGTACGAGAACATTGATTAATGAAAATAAGTTTAAAATCAAACCAAAAATCAATATTGTATAAAAACAATAAAAAATTCAACAGTTTTTTATTCTATAAATTGGTATAAAAATCTAACCAAAACTTCTGCTTTATTATGTTCTATAAAAATTATATTCTTTTCTTAAATTTAAAAATGTCTTCCCTATTAGAAAATATTAATTCTTCATCTAAACTTTTCCATTTAATATTTTCAAATACAGTTCATCGCATTAATAAATAAAATCTAGACAATGACGATGTCCTAGTTAAATATAGTCTAGTCATCTGTGTTACTGCGCCGTGACTATCACGACATTAGTGTCCTTACGAACATTGGCGCCGATTACGATGATAGCCGGGAATCAATGAACTATTCATACATACTTGATTATTCCAACTGTTCATAGGGTAATGTTCTTGTAAAGAAACTATAAAATAGAAATGTAATTACACTGCTGTGGCTCCTTTCAATATTTTTCAACCCCGACATTGGTATGGAGTTGTCATTGTACTTGACGGCGCTGTCCTAGTTGTCGTCATTGTCATCGGCATCCTTTTTATTGCGGTCACCATTGTTGTTTTCGTTCAGAATTGTTAATAAGTTCAAGTGTAAATATGGATGAACTAGAATTTTTGAACAAAAAAAAGCTCATACTATCTACATTAAATATTATAATTTTCTTTTCTTTTCGTCTGTCGCATTTTAATATACGTTCTACAACTTAAACGAACCGAATATCCTTGGTATAATCTAGAATGTATACAAATCTTTAAAAGCTGAGTACATACGAATATGTATAAAAATAAAAATGAAATAAAAAGAACACTAACATATACCAATCGAAAATTCTATAATATCATATGTTATATGTTATAGAGGATAATATTTAATAAACGATGAGTTTTCTCATTCTAAATATTGAGAGAAGCTACAGTTGAATTAATAACAAATTCGCTGACTTTGTTAATGAAAGAAATAGAGAAAAACCTTCTAGGCAATATTAAGTTTTCGCGCTTTTATTTTATTATAAAATAGTCGCAACTAGTTATAATAAAGTCTTATTAAGTTTCTTAAAAAAAAAAATATTAAACAGCAAGAATAAATTCACCTAAACAATAGAAATTTAACAATGATCCTTGGCAGTTCCATTGTTTTGATAGAGGGGGAAAAAGTTTTGTTTTTGTCATTTTTACCAAATCAACCATGAATATTACATATTCGGCTTTAATTAGAGTTTCATTTTCAGTTTTAGGCCGCTAAATTACTACAATTTGGATGAGCTTTTGCAAAATACCCCTTAACTTGAATCCTTCCTGGAATCTAATAAAAGAACCTTTAATTTTATGAATATTATGACACAAAATGAACAAACGCTTTTTTATTTACTGAAGATAACGTACAAAGGCAGTCTGACAAGTCAGTGATAAATACAAAAAAATTAAGCTAATATTTCTTTTATCATTTGGAATTTTTTGAAAGATGCCAGGTCATATAAAATTTTACAAAAATCTGCTCATCATCAATTTGATTTTGATAGCCAATGAAAGCCGAAAACGCTTCTGTTTTTTTATTCATATGGAAAAAAAGTGAATTTCCTATGTTAATAAAACACTATTTGTCGAGGTAAAAAAAATATCTCAAATTAAAACCTAGCTTAAAAGGTATTATAGAGTCTCCTCATCATCTTGTGCAATTGTTCATAAGTGGTATTTACTGAATTTCTTTATGCTGTACGAGCACAAGCAACACTGAGTATCTAGGATGACCAATATAAGACATCATCGAAGAAAATAATTAATAAAATCTAAGATATTATTTTAAAAGACCATTGACTTTGAGTGTATGAGATAGCTGACATGGTAAAAATATCAAAAGAACGTCTAGACAACATCTTATTTGATATATTTGGCATGACAAAGCTAACACCTAACCAAAAACGTTTTCGTGTAACGACCTAAATAGACATTTTTAATATTAATCCAAATTAAAAGATTAATAATAACTTATTAAATATGTAATCACCATTACACATCAGAAAACAAAGTTCAGTTAAAATAATGGACGTCTACTAGCCAACGTGCACCAAAGCAAAATTATTGTAGTAGAATTACTCTATAAATTATTTTCCTACCCACCATATTCTCCAGATTTGGTTCACTACAAGATTTTCCTAGTTCATATATGCATCCAGTTTTAAAGTTATAGTCGGTACGGCGGTTTGATAAATCATACTAAAAGGATGGTATAAAGAATTTAAAAAATCGTTGGACAAAATATATCAAGCTACAAAATAGATTTTCATGGCAACTTAATCAATTTTTATTGAATGAAATAATTCTTTGTTGCATTTATCACTGACTTATCAGACTGCCTCGTCTTTAAGTAACATATATTACTAAACTGCTACAGAAGTATTTGCTATCATAAATTTCTTCATCAATTACAATATAATTTTAATTATTATATTGTACTTAAATTACATATAATGTAGTTAAAAAATATGTTAACAAATATCATTCCTAGTTGAAATTAACAATAGAATATTTTCTCTTATTTATTTATAAGGAGCATATTTCAAAATGGACTCTTCAAATTTTTTAAAAGTATATTATTTGTCCTTTGAAATTTTTATTTACTTTTTCAGAGAATATTTTCTTGGTTGCCAATTATAGCCTTACATAGAAAATTACCTAAATTTTAGGAATATTTAACATAAATCCAACATTTGACAGTCTATATTAACGATAATTGAATGGAATTCTTTCAAATCATATTTACTTGTATGTCCTTACATTTTTTTTCTGTATTCAATTTTTATCTTATTTTCTCTCGTGTATAAGAATAACACCTTAAGAAAAATATTGAAAACGTTCATATCTAAATCCAACTATTAATATAGTAGTACGTTTTTGTAATAAAATCTAAAATGGGGCTAGCTAGAAAGGTTTGACAAGTCAAACTGCCAATTGATGCCGAAATAGAACCAAAAATTTGAAAAGGAAATATTAATAAATAAATAACTAAATTGCAGTAGGTTGGGTTAATGTGAAATCTGAGAATAAACCAATGATAGATTCAGCAAGAAAAAGGAAATATACAGTCAAGCACGGACACACACCCTTACAGATAGATGACGGCATAAAATATTGTAGGATCAATTTTTATTACGCTAGTCGGACAGTCAGAAAACATTTTTCAAAAACAAAAATACATATTTACACGCACTAAAACACACGTTGTTAACAGATGGCAAAAGCTTACTTTTTATTTTATTTTTTCTTGCTTCCCTTTTAGTCACACCATAATCCTTGCTAATATTTGGGGTTATTTGGAAGAGTGGGTGTTAGCCTTGACTTCGACAGTAACAGTTACAATCGGTAGTAGCCTTAAATAAATCAATTTGAATTTGATAGCAAGGGAAGCAAATGTCGAAAGACTCTATTTTTTTTTACCAAGAGTAGACCTTAAATATTGACGACCAGGCAGCATTTAGATCAGTCCTGACCATCAATATTTAAGCAAGATTCCTTAAATTATATTATTTTATAAGAAAGTAAACTTTAGTATAAAATTAAGAATCGAAAGGATATTCAGAATAGGATATATTAAGAAATAGTTGAATTGCCATTTTTGCGATTTTAAAAAAAGCGTATTCTGCGATTACAGTGGAAAAATTTTAACTCATTTCGAAAAGGATTTTGTATTTGAAAACATTTATTATCCTTTTTTTTTAATTGTTTCCCTTGCTTGTTTCAGTTCCATTTTAGAAATTATACTATTTTTAGAAATTATCCCATTTTCAAAAAAAAAAACACTTTTTAGGAAATAATTTTTTAAATTATTTTAATGATTTCTTTTTAGGAATAATTGTCTTTCTGAAAGTGATTCCTTTTTGAAAATAATTAATTTTTTGATAATGATTTCTTGCAGAAAGAATTTTTTTTTAAAGAAAATTATTTCATTTTGAGAACAACCTAGTTCCTGCAAATAATCCGAAAATACAAGCTGCTTGAAAAATTCCAATATTTAAGATATGATCCTTTTTGGTTATGATTATTATTTGCTAAAAAAAAAAATTAGACTTTTCTTTTTAAGAATGATTTCTTATCTAGAATGACACATTTTTTGGGTATTTGTGATTAATTTGTTTTTTAATAATAAAAAAACTCCCTTTTTGAAAATGATTTTATAGTTTTTTTTGAGTGATTTCTTTTTAGGAATAATCGACTCCTTAAAAGAGATTTCGTTCTTAGAATAATTAATTTTTTTTTTGCTAATAATTCCTTTCCAAAATAATATTTCTTTGTTGGGAAAATTATTTATTTTTGGTTGTTTCATTTTGAGAATAAAGCCGTTCCTTAAAATGAATCCTTCAAAATTTTTTTAACTAATTCTTAGTTAGAATAAGCCTCTTTGTTGTTGTTATTTTTCGATTTTTTGAAGTAATTTAATTTTTAAGACATAAACCTTTTTGGTTATGATTATTATTTGCTAAAATAAAAAATATGTTTTAAGGGAAGCCTTCTTTATAAGAATGATTTCTTATCTAGAATGACACATTTTTTGGGTATTTGTTATTAATTTGTTTTTTAATAAAAAAAAAACTTCCTTTTTCAAAATGATTTTATAGTTTTTTTTTGAGTGATTTCTTTTTAGGAATAATTGACTCCTTGAAAGGGATTTCGTTCTGAGAATAATTAATTTTTTTTTTGCTAATAATTCCTTGTCAAAATAATATTTCTTTGTTGGGAAAATTATTTATTTTTGGTTGTTTCATTTTAAGAATAAAGCCGTTCCATAAAATAAATCCTTCAATATTTTTTGAAGTAATTCTTGGTTAGAAATGGCTTATTTATTGTTGTTTTTTTTTTAAGTAATTTAATTTTTAAGACATGATCTTTTTCTGGTTATGATTATTATTTGCCAAAACAAAGAATGACTTTTTATGAAAAGGTTTTTTTTTTAAATTATTTTTTTTCAACAATTCTTTTACAGAAATAATTACTCTTCTATGCAATGATTTTAATTTAAGAGCTTGTGTTAATATTTTTTTCTTCAAATTGTTATAGTTGAAGGACTCAGTAAGAATATCAAGAATTCAGATTTGTAATTTTCTAAACAAAACAGATTAAATTTTCTAATGAGTGTATAGAAATAGTTTATCCAAAGTTGTACATATCCTTTAATTCATTTAAAATTTTCTCTTAATTTTATAAATCTGTACTTTTTAGTTTTCGTTTTTAAACAAATAGTTTTCGTAAAGTAATTACAGCAATTTACAATAAATTTTGTAACAAGAGTGAATTATTCAGCCTTGTATCACATAAAATAATAGAGTTAGGAAAAAATTCCTTTAAAAACTTTTATAATCACCACAATTTCCAAATGAAGTTGAAAATTTTAGTTAGTTTTTAGTTTTTCTTCTTCATATTCTAAAAATTTTCTAAAGTTTCTATCAGAAGTAATTATTCAAAACCAACTGTTTATATTCCCAGTAAAATTATTCAGTTTTTTTTCTTTGGCTTTTCAAAAACAAAATTATATATTTAGTAATTATACAGAAAGTTTGTTAAAAAAAAACACTTGTTATTTCTTTTATGTTTTTGAAAACATTTTGAAACGATTTAATTTATGTATTATAGTTTTGGAAAATTGATTTAAATAATGTGCGTACTTGTACAACAGTTTTATTAAGTGCTATTCATTATACTCGTAGCTAAAGGAAACTATAATTTTCATAATAAATGCAATTTGAGAATAAATTTAAAATATTCTCATAAGTTTTGATTTATATTATCAATAATAAAAAGGATTTCATAAATGCATCGAAATATACTCTTATAATTATCTTTTTATTAATTCAACACATTAAAGATATTAAAACTTTTATTTTAAAATTTGAGCAAAATTTAAAGGTCACCCATTCATTGAAAGCTTTGAAATTTTATTAGTAATAGAAATTTTCAGTTTTATCATTATTTCTTTTAAATAAAAAAAAAAAATATTGAAATATTAATTAAGAAAAAAAGGGGATAAAAAAAATAAATTTATATTATTAAAATAAATAATTTTATCTATGCAGTGGCGTGCAAAAAATATTAGATAAGCTCATTATTGTGTATGGGTTTTTCTGTAGGACTTTATGTTATTACTTAAGTTTTGTCTTTAAAAAAAAATTGAAAAAGTTTTTATTAATAGATTTTTGACCATAATAAATGGATAAAACTATATTCTTAATGATTAAATTATATTTATAAACCAATTTGTGTGAATAAGCTTAAAGTACTCCAAATGATATATTGGGAAAATGAAGAAAAAACTCTACAGTTCATACGCCAAATAGCAGTGCGCCGAGATATTTTAAAAGCGCTTTTATTGAAGCTTATTTTCTTAGACTTTAAAATTTTCGTAATAATTTTAAGAAGTTCACACATTTATGAAACAATCTATTTTGGACATAAGGAATAACAGAATCTCTGAACTATTCGCTATATTTTAAATGAATGTCTTTTAACTTAGCATTTCTTTTTGAATAGTAAAACTTCTAGATTTTCCAACTTCTCCTTCAAGTCCTTTCTTCAATTTTCTAAACTAATAAAATATGCTCCAAAAAATTTAATAACTTCTGATTGCTGTCTTCAATCAGTTTTATTAGGGCAGCCGACAAATATCAACCCACACGAAAAAGGGCCTCTGGCTCCTTTTTCAGAGACCTTACAAAATATAAACAAATAAACAAAATCTCTGAGAGCTTAGTAAGAAGGAGATTACAATAGAATGGATTAAATGATCGCCTCCCAATTCAGAAGGCACATTTGCCAAGAGAAAAAAAGAGGCACATTTGCCAAGAGAAATGAGAAATCGCTTAAACTTATTAAGTGAAAAACTTAAAGAAAGCAAATAAAAACAACCAATTAATAAGTGAGTTAATTTAGAATTTTCAATTTGAGGTCACAAACCAAGTGGGAAATATCAACCATAACTGATGAACGGTTATCGCAGTCGATGGCAATGTCATCTACCGGTAAGAATACCAGCAGCGAATCTATAAAGCCAGTTGGATAACCTCAGAGATACTAGGACATAGTTGGTGATGAATAATGTAGAATTATAGACTTATAAGTTTGTGATTCGTCATCTACATCATTCAACACCAACTGAATATATAAAAAATGATTTGGAGATACTAGGATATAGCGTTCTTTTTCATAGAAATTAATTTAACTGAAAAATACAAGCACATTATTTTATATAGCATTTCTTTTAGATGATTTTGTTCTGAAAAAAAAAATTGTTTTTTAATTATATCTTCGGTAGAAAATAAATTTCATTACATCCTCATTTGAATAGGAACAATATTATCCTGAAAGTGATTTGCGGTGTGCCTCAAGGTAGCTTACTTACTCCCACCCTTTACAACATCTTTACTTCAGATGTCAACACAGTCAATATTTTCATCACCCTTCTGAATTTTAATTGCAGTTAATTTCCAGAAAATATCAAAGTAAGATACTAAGTACTCACTTAAAACCCTCATACGGGACTGTAAAGTTTCTAAACTCAATGTCCTTTTTATTTTTTTCAAAGTATTTCCGTTGGGGGCAGCTATACATCGGTATCCACTTTACAAAGTTTCCAGAGGAATCTTCTTTAGGTCTTTGGTTATACTCTGTTAGATGTTACCGACAGTACAAAAATGACATTCTTTAAAGGACTATGGACAGAAATCCTTTTTCAGATGAAAACTCATTGATAAAAATGATTGTTTGGTAGACGGCATTGTCATAGTCAAGCGTCTGACTTAATAAACCCTTTTTCTGACCCCTTAAGGACATTTTTATTAGAAATAATACTTTTGGTAAGGAATTCCTTAAAAAGTTCCCTCAGTTTTCGATGTGTAATACTGCTTGTAAAATCTTTTATGCCACAGAAAAATAAGGAATGTTTTCCTAAAAGAATATTTGATGACTCATCGTTAGTACAAATTTTGCTGTTCCATATTTCGTAATACGCTTTTTGGGGTCACGTAGTTACCACACGAGGCAGAAACTTATACTGCACGTTTAAGAGAGGAAGTTTAATTGTGAAATCAAAACAAAATGACCACCTTTGGCAAAGAAAAAATTATTGTTTCTACCTGACAATATACTTGGACATTTGCCGGCAATTGCAGCAGAACTACACTTTTGGTTAACTACAAGATTTTTCTAGTTCAAATGTGCCTCCAGTTTTAAAGTTATAGCCGATACGGCAGTCTAATTTTGTAGAGTTTGACAAATCGTTCTAAAAGAATGATATAAAGTTCTTAAAAAATCATTGGCCAAAATATTTGAAGCTGCAAACAGATTTTCCTGGCAACTTAATCAATTTTTATTGAATGAAATAATTCTTTATTGGATTTATCACTGACTTATCAGACTGCCTCGTCTTTAAGTAAACTGATACAGAAGTACTTGCTATCATAAATTTCTTCATCAATTATAATTATAATTATTATATATGTACTTAAATTACATGTAGTATTTCGTAATACACTTTTTGGGGTCGCGTAGTTACCGCACGAGGCAGAAAGTTATACTACACATCTAAGAGAGGAGATACTAATGTAAATGATCCCATAATTTATTTTTTTCTAAAAATATTGCTTGCTTGTCTCCAATTTCTAATTATAACACCTATGTAGAATAATTTTTATATTAAGTATCTTGCCAAAGAGCACTCAGTGACCCCTCAAAGGACTTTTTTGTAACATTCACATAATATATCCCACAAAGTTTTTGATGGCTGCTTACTTTTTATTATAATTCTAGAAAGTTTATCGTATAACAATCGGCTTATTTTTAAAGATTTTCCAAAATACTGATGATATCTGGTGGTCTTTTTATATTTTTCGGCAGCTTAGCAAAATAACAACAATTTTTAAGACCATCATACTCTGCTAGTTAATATTTAAATAGAAAAATATCAGTTCGCCTCTGTATTGAATTAGGTCAAAATATGAAAAGCTTTTCTAATAAATAGAAATGATAGAAGTTAAAAATGAAAGCAAATCAGAAGAAATGATCATAACACTAAGAAATGAAAATTGAACAATTGTTTGTGTGTGAAAAAGGTTAAGAACCTTTACTTTGAAACTCTACAGAATAGTAACAATTGGAATTTCGTCCTTTGATGTAGTGTTAGAAATGAATTGAATTGCAATAGTTTTTTTTTTTTTTTTTAATGTTCGAAAACTTTTGACATGACTTTGAATCGTCCCCTCGGTACAATTATAATAGACAAACAGCTATAAAACGTTTTAGACGACTTTCAATTCTTGTACTCGTACTTTAACAAACAAAGACTTCACGTCACGTCTGATGTTGTATTTTAAGCAAAACCACCCCCAAACTCATATTTGTTACTAAAATCGAAAATGCATATACGAAAGAACACTCGTACAACTTGAAAATAAGTCAAATATAAAATGGAAAATTCTTGTGCTTTTCATTTATTTATATTTGGTTTTTCTTATTATTATTATCCTTTCAAAATATTTATATGTACGTAAAGAAAATTTTAAAAGATGATAACAACTCTTTATCTATTGTTTATTATTTAACTGAGATGTACACAATAATATCTACATACATGTATGGTTTGCTGTCCAAAAGTACGTGACCGCCTTGAGTAAAAACATTCCCTGAAATTCTATGGAAATTTTTGAGTCAAAACTTAATAAATCGAAAAGTTTTTTTTTTTCTTTTAATGTTTAATATAATTTATGGTAAATTGACATATATGTCAATTTGTGTGATAACAGCGAGAATGGTCTGCGGCAAGGAGACGCACTTCGGTGTGATCTCTTTAACCTGGCCATTACTCAGGAGTCAGCATGATGGGTAGCATCTCAATTAAGTCCGCTCAGCTTTTAGGCTATGCTGACTACATCGAAATTTTGTGTCAATTAGAAAGAGATGTATGAGAGGTATTATTGGTTTGTATATCAATGAAGACAAAATAAAGTCCTTAATTTATGTGTAGCTCAAGAATATTTTTTATTTGCAACTACGGGGATACATACGTGTACGAGGTCTGCACAAAAAGTATCGCGAATTTTGAATTTCCGCGGGTTAAGTTTATTCGATTTTCGATAAGTTCGGCCATTTTGAATGTTCAGTTAATTTTTGACAGCTGCTTTGCTTGCACGTGTTTTGGCTCGTCTTCGAGTTTTGCCCATTTTCGACCAAAAACAGCATCGCATTAACATTTCTAAGGAGCTGACGACCAAATTTACTCCAGAGGGTCACATAACTGATGACGAATTATGGGTTTATGGTTATGACGTAAAAACCAAAGCTCAATCATCCCAATGGAAGCTGCCGCACTAGCCAAGATGGAAAAAAGCGCCAATTACGGTCGAATGTGAAGGTTTTGCTTACAGTTTTCTTAGATTGTGGGAGCGTGGTGCATCGTGAGTTCTTGCCACAAGGTAGAACGGTCAATAGGGAATAGTACCTGCAAGTTATACGCAAGTTGCGTGAAGAAATCTTCCAGAAACGCCCGAATTTGTGGAAGAACAAAAACTGGCTTTTGCACGCATCGTTGCTTGCGCGCGAATATTTGGCCAAAAACAGCATCCTAATAATGCCTCAGGCACCGTATTCCCCAGATCTGGCCCTCTGTGACTTTTTCTTATTCCCGAAACTGAAGAGCCTCATGAAAGGATGACGCTACGCTACGTTTGAGGAGATAAAGACGGCATCGAAGGAGGAGCAGAACAAGATCACAAAAAATGATTTTTTGAAGTGCTTCGAGGATTGGAAAAAACGTTGGCACAAGTGTATAATATCTGGTGGGGATTACTTTTAAGGGTCCCAGCCGATAACAAAACGGATGAAGATCTTTGTACATAGAGCTTTTTTCAGAGTGAGCATATGCTCTACAATAACACCGGTCCTGTCAGTCCTCATGTTAACGCAGCAGGACCTTGTCGTTAAATAAACGATTCCACAATTTCTTTACCGACGAGGTACTATAGTGTTACTTCACCCCCGATTTGGTACTTAATTCGTGCGGATGAATAGGACGTTTTATGCAACGCTCCAGGATTCTCACGCAGTGGACCCTGCCTTTGGTGGATCGACGGCGTTAGTCAGGATGCCAAAAACACGCTAGGAGTATCGAACTGGAAGACCGTGTCGAGAAGCTGGGACGTTTGGATTTCTTTGATTCCTCTACTATAGTTACTTTATTTACTGAAGGTATATCGATGTGCTTTATAGCGGCTTAGCTTAAAAATTCAAAGAGTTGCTTTGCTATCACAGACTACTAGAATTACTATTCTAGTTAAAACAAGGATCGCTTAATGCAGAAATAGCAAAAATAATCGGATACTTACAGTATCTAAAATTCGGTTCGAAATAAATAAATTCCGTATCAAAACAGTATCTCTGAGAACGGTGAAATAGGATAAACAAATTTAATTAGGCTTTATTCCATCTAAACTGGACTGCAGAGGTTGTATTTTAAGCAAAACCACCCCAAAACTCATATTTGTTACTAAAATTGGAGGACTTTAAAGCTGTACTCTGAAACGATGAGTTCAAGTTTCAAATCTTTTTGTTTCAAAATCAAAAAGACAATGCTTCCGGAAGCTGTGGTACCAACTGTTAAGCAAGGCAGTAAGTAGCTCGGTTATAGTTTGGGGTTGCTTCCTTACAGATAGAGAAAAATATATTGTACGAATTGAAGGACAACAATTGTTATTTTCAAAAAAAAGGGCCAGTATCTAATTATATTATTACATCAGAACTTTGGTTAATTGTTGAAGGACTAAACCAACAAGTCACTTTTGGAAATTACAATATGGCCGCCACAATCTACCGATCTCAATCGCATCGATCTTTAATGGGACGAGGTAAGTACATAAATGCTTGGAAGTATTGTTCATCCTCCAAGTAAAACTTGTGAAGAGTCCTTTTGCAATATCGGGTCAGTATTTCAAAGGATACGAATCGTATAAGCTGTCATCAAATGTAAAAAAGAATTTTTTTTAACGAAACAGCAAATTTTTGAAGATTTTTTTTTTCGGATATTGTATTTTTAATTTGATGCATAATGGAAAAAAAATATTATTTTAATTTTATATTTAAAATTAAATTTAATATAATTTGCAAAATAATATAAATGATTTGTTTGTTTTGTTGTTCATTTTGGTTTCCCGAATTTTATTTAACTTTCCTCCTAAAACGAAAAAAATGGTGCGCACACGTTTGGTCTGCATGTTCTCTTGAACGAATAAATATAAGGACTTTTATGTTCCAAAATATAAAAATAAAAATAAAAAAAATATATATTAGAAATGTTCCTTCTGGTTTGTTTGTCTATGAAATTGTTTTCGTTTGTATGCATTCCATATGGCATATTTGAAAAAGAAACAGTACTGCCAACATAAAAAGGCATAAATGATTAATAATATATAACTAACAATAAAACAAATAGAATTTCATCAAGCACTTATGTACACAGTTCATTGTTCGTTGATTGGTTTAGACAATTCGTGTTTTAATACAATTTTATGTTTCATGTGGATTTTAATGAAAATTCCATTAAAATAATTTCTCTATTAAATTTTCATACTGTTATGAAAATAAACTAAAAGAAATCTTAAGAAAATTTTCTCTATCGAAAAATTTCGGTGAATGTTTTCATTTCGTAGCACACCCAAATGTATATATTTTCATTCGAGCAGTGGAGTATACCAACATAGTGAATGAAAAAAAATATTTAAGTATCCAGGATTGTAAAGGTGAATAAAATTACTTTCAATAGCAAAACATGCTATCGAAAATCATCGATAAATACATACAAATATATGCATTTATATGATCATTTAGAAATGGATAAGTGCACACTCTGTACATACACATAGATACGAGTAGGATAAAAATTATAGAGAAAAACTTCAATAATTTAATAGGGGAATTCATAAGTAACAGAATCAATAAAATAATTTGTCATATTTAGAATTCTGGCAGGTGTACGAGTATATATCGAACTATGTTTGTATGCTTGGGCAAATCCTACTAAATTGACCGTAAAGTGCTTTTTTTTTTATTCCTCGTCTCTTCTTGTCTTCATAGCAAAAATAATAATAATACTAATAATTCTCCCACCCTTACTTAATATTTATCAATACACCGTGTCATCTTCGTACTTTCGAGCACTCACCCTAAGACACATTAAGTGTTACTCCAGTTCATGAGGTAGTTCTATCGTACACATAACATATACCATTACTAGAAAGCCCTCATTGTCAATAGAACAGAATCATTCCAATTACCAGAAAGTCCTTATTGTCAATAGAATAGAATCATTCTCTCATTCTCTATGGGATACTATTTGAGATAGTGGAGGTATTCGTCCTTCAAATCAACTAACTATGCACATTTTGGCTCGCCGATGAACACACTATGCACATAATAATAACGCGCGCTTCTTTTTTATTCAGTCTACCTTTACGAGTATAAAGGAAAATACAAAAAAAAAATATAATGAAATTAAATAAATAATATAAAATATTAAGGAGACAAATCCCCTCATACTCGCAATGATGGCATGTTTTATAAGTAAACTGTTAATTCTCATGAAAAATAAAAAAGCTGAAAAAATGACTGAATGAATGAATGGATGAATAAATAAGTAAATAGAAATGGAACCAATTTTAGTACTTTTATTTGGGGTTGACTGGGGTAGGGGATCGTGAAGACGACTATTGACGGGGCGGTAATTGTATGCGACTCTGATATAATCGACCAGACGGCTGCCGCTAAGTGCTATTGTACTATCGTTGTTGTGGCAATGGCGGCGGGTCAACATAATTTTTAATGAAATTTACCATTTAATAAATGCTATCATTAGTTGGTTGGCAAACTTTTGTACTAATTACTATCCCACACCTTTCGTATGACCTCATTCCCTGATAGTTTGCGTTTGGAAAAATTACGAAAAGCTACCCTTTCACCGATAGTAACTGCATTTTATTGGCATTCAAAAACAACATTTCCAAAAAAATTTCTAATGCGCCACCATTTTTTTACTTATCTGAAAGGTTTTACAATGAATAATAGTTGATAGAACAACTTTTACTGAACATTTTTAATGAACAAATTTTACTAAACGAATTTTACTGAACAATTTTTACCAAATAATTTTTACTGAAAATTTTTACCGAAAATTTTTTAGTGAAAATTTTTACTAAACATTTTTACTGAACATTTTTAATGCACAAATTTCACTGAACGAATTTTACTGAACAATTTTTACCGAATAATTTTTACTGAAAACTTTGACTGAAAATTAGTGAAAATTTTGACTGAAAATTTTTACTGAAAATTTTTACTGAAAATTTTTACTGAAAATTTTTACTGAAAATTTTTACTGAAAATTTTTACTGAACATATTTACTGAACATTTTTATTGAACAATTTTTACTGAAAATTTTTACTGAAAATTTTTACTGAAAATTTTTACTGAAAATTTTTACTAAAAATTTTTACTGAAAATTTTTACTGAGCAATATAAACTGAACAATTTTTATTGAACAATTTTTTATGAGCAATTTTTACGGAACAATTCTACTGAACTAATTTATTTAAAAAAATTTATTTTACTGAAAATTTTTACTGAAAATTTTTACTGAAAATTTTTACTGAAAATTTTTACTGAAAATTTTTACTGAAAATTTTTACTGAAAATTTTTACTGAAAATTTTTACTGAAAATTTTTACTGAAAATTTTTACTGAAAATTTTTACTGAAAATTTTTACTGAACATTTTTACTGAACATTTTTACTGAAAATTTTTACTGAAAATTTTTACTGAAAATTTTTACTGAAAATTTTTACTGAAAATTTTTACTGAAAATTTTTACTGAAAATTTTTACTGAAAATTTTTACTGAAAATTTTTACTGAAAATGTTTTACTGAAAATTTTTACTGAAAATTTTTACTGAAAATTTTTACTGAAAATTTTTACTGAAAATTTTTACTGAAAATTTTTACTGAAAATTTTTACTGAAAATTTTTACTGAAAATTTTTACTGAAAATTTTTACTGAAAATTTTTACTGAAAATTTTTACTGAAAATTTTTACTGAAAATTTTTACTGAAAATTTTTACTGAAAATTTTTACTGAAAATTTTTACTGAAAATTTTTACTGAAAATTTTTACTGAAAATTTTTACTGAAAATTTTTACTGAAAACTTTTACTGAAAACTTTTACAGAAAATTTTTACTGAAAATTTTTACTGAAAATTTTTACTGAAAATTTTTACTCAAAATTTTTATTGAAAATTTTTACTGAAAATTTTTACTGAAAATTTTTACTGAAAATTTTTACTGAACATATTTACTGAACATTTTTATTGAACAATTTTTACTGAAAATTTTTACTGAAAATTTTTACTGAACATTTTTACTGAACATATTTACTGAACATTTTTATTGAACAATTTTTACTGAAAATTTTTACTGAAAATTTTTACTGAAAATTTTTACTAAAAATTTTTACTGAAACTTTTTACTGAACAAAGTTTACTGAACAATTTTTACCGACCAATTTTTACTGAAAATTTTTACTGAAAATGTTTACGAAAATTTTTACTGAAAATTTTTACTGAAAATTTTTACTGAAAACTTTTACTGAAAATTTTTACTGAAAATTTTTACTGAAAATATTTACTGAAAATTTTTAATGAAAATTTTTACTGAAAATTATTACTGAAAATTTTTACTGAAAATTTTTACTGAACATTTTTACTGAAAATTTTTACTGAAAATGTTTTACTGAAAATGTTTTACTGAAAATTTTTACTGAGCAATTTTTACTGAACAAATTTTATAGAACAATTTTTACTGAATAATTTTTACTGAGCAATATAAACTGAACAATTTTTATTGAACAATTTCTTATGAGCAATTGTTACGGAACAATTCTACTGAACAATTTTAACTAAAAAAATTTATTTTACTGAACATTTTTACTGAAAATTTTTACGTCACAATTTTTACTGAAAATTTTTACGGTACAATTTTTACTGAAAATTTGTACAGAAAATTTTTACCGAACAATTTTTACCGAACAATTTTTAGTGAACAACTTTTACTGAACATTTTTTACTGAAAAGCTTTAATGAACAATTTTTACTGAAAAATTTTTACTGAACAAACTTTACTCAACAAATTATACTGAATAAATTTTACTGAACATTTTTACTGAAAATTTTTACTGAAATATTTTTTTACAAAAAATTTTTTTTTAAATTTTAATTGAAAATTATTACTGAACATTTTTTCCGATAATTTATACTAAACATTTTTACAGAAAATTTTTACCGAAAAGTTTTATTGATCAATTTTTACTGAACAATTTTTACTGAACAATTTTTACTAAAAACTTTTTACTGAAAAATTTTTACTGAACAATTTTTACTAAAAATTTATAAGAATTTCTAGGAGTATCCTTGTTATCGAACATTCCAACCTAACCGAGCAAAATATAATTCAAAATATATCGACGGTCCTTAAATATATATTGGGTCAATCCAATTTCCATAGATTTTGTCTAGTATTTTTGTTGATATAGCAATGCATTGATCAGTGATAATCGAGATCTAGAAAAGTAGGTCGCCAATGCTATATAGATTTTCTTTTATGGCAAAGCAGCAAAATCTATGTTTTTACTCAGAGAACTCTTCGTCGCTGAAAAATTAGGTTAAAAGCAAGTTCATCACAAACTTTAGTTCATCACTAAATTATGACACTACTAAAAAACCTGAGTATTAAACTATTTTTTTATGTTCCAATTTTTAATGTGCATATTCATTACTTAAAAGTTAATTTCTTTTATATTGTTGTTAATGTTTTTTGTTTTTTTTTTCTCAAATCAACAAGTTTTCACCAGACAAAGTATCAATAGTAAAAATGTACACGCACCTGTTGTACGCCTAATCAATTTTTACACTTTTATTAATTGTTGAATTGCGTTTTTTTTTTTGTTTGTCAAAAGTTTCTATTAAATTTTCATCAGGTTTTATTAATAAATTGTGATAATTTGTACAAGTATGAATAAATTTTAAGAACTTTCTGACAGCTATTTAATATATTTTACAAATTTAATGCGTAGGCTTATAATAATAATTTTCATTAATATTTTCTTATAATAAGAAGTTTGTAGCAATTAGAGCTTATCAGATGATTGACAATTTGGTGATAATTTTATGTAATATTGAGGGTAGAAAGAGGCAAATAGTCTCAAATCATTTGGCAAAATAAAGTATTTTATGATGAGTAGCCTTAATTCAAATAATAGTAATATTGAGGCTTTTAATTAGCCTAAATATTATATTGTCAGGTAGCCGAGAAATTTAAAATCCCAAAACAAGATAACGACGTCTCCAATGTTTCACCCAGAGCAAGAACGACAGCTTGTCGTGTCAGATTTACGTATCTTATTTAGATGATAACATATCTACTGCTCAGTAAATAGACTGGTTAGTAGGTGAGTAGCCTTAGGTCTGGCTTGTTCAGTTTTACCCTATTCTTAGAAAATGCGATATTTTCCAGGTTGCCCTTTGATAGTCACAAAAGTGTTCTGCTCCAATGAACAGAGTATTTGCACTTCTATCAGCAATTTTTATCTACTAGTTTGTTATCCTCAATAACCACATCAAAGTTACACCATTATGTATAGCTAGCTAATTTAGGACCGTGAAAATATCGTAATAGTTTATTGAATTGAACATTAGACGAGACAAGAGCTTTCAATGCAGCTTTGCTGTCTGAAATAATGTAGGTCTTTGAGTTACGCAGGTTCCTTCTGATATCCTCTCCAGCACAAAGTTCTATGGCATGTATTTCTACCTAAAAAAATGAATGGGGATTTACCAGGAGCCTTAGGTAGGCGGTAATAAAGTCCGACTTCTCCCGCCCTCACATCCTCATCCGTTTTAGATGCCTCTATGTAAAAAGCAAGGTCTCCTTCTTCGGGTGATTGCACTTCCTCCGACCAAGTTGAATGCTCCGTAAGAGCCACTTTGGAGAACTAATTTAAATTAAGATAACACGGTATACCGTCGGAGAGATAAATGGCTTTTTGGATTTCTTTTAGGTCTGATGCGGCCATTTTGGAATATTCTAACCTAAAAGTATCTTTAGCCGCTTTGCTTTTAGTATGCAAATGCAAGGGTAGCAGAGCTGTCGTGGAGAATGATCTCAGCGCACCAGTAATATTTTTTCAATTTTTTTTTGTAAGTTCTAAATTGGTTCCATTTTTTTTTTTTATAATAAAAATTAAATATTTATTCAAAGAAATTTTTATCCAAAACAAGCGCCAAATAATAAAACTATACTTTAATTTGGTTTAAAAAGAGATATTCATGAATAAATAAATGTTAGAATATAATTGATAATTTAGGGAAGTATGATTTATGCGAATGAATAATTTATGATAATATTTTATCCATTGACTAAATACCATATCCTTTTTAACAAAATTCTAAGAGTTATTGTATTAAGAATGTATTCAATATGCCATAAAAGCTGAAGTAGATAATAAAGAAAAAATTAAATAACATAAAAATGGAACAAAGAAAACTTATAATAATTATGACATCAATAACAACAAAAGCGATTGATCGATCTATCGATCAATTAAATGTGAAGATAATTTCCTTCAAGTCATTTTCGAACAATTCCTTAGAATATTTTCCTGTCTAATTCAAGCTACCAATTTTGGTAGTACTTGTTGGAATATTTTCCATTCTTAAGTGTGTATATTAAAATTCGAATACGAAAAATTGTTTAGATTCG
This sequence comes from Atherix ibis, assembly GCA_958298945.1. Classification (NCBI taxonomy): domain Eukaryota; kingdom Metazoa; phylum Arthropoda; class Insecta; order Diptera; family Athericidae; genus Atherix; species Atherix ibis. Next base: position 5,682,973 of record OY282610.1, read on the forward strand.
AAGCAAAACTACGAGTATATGAAAACGAGAATGGCTGGTAATAAATATCGAACAAGTAAAAATATTTCAAAGTACAGGAAATAGGTCGATAGATGAAGTACACTATACGATATTAAAGGTAACAGACAACAATAAAAATAAAAAACACAATCAATAAATCTTATTTTGGTATACAAGTTGTTCCCTGTTTTGGGGTAATGGATAGAAGCAGGGACAAGGTGGAATACGGAGGAAAGCTTTCCAATTTTTGTATTTATAAAAATATCAATATAATTAATTAAACTTATAAATGACTACTTTCGAAAATATTATCTTATACGAATACCGATTAATTTTCTGAAAGTTTTCTTTTCCTTTTTTTTATCAAAAAACCCTACAGATAAAAGATACTAAAAATAATCGTATTCAAATATCGATTAAATATACTCGTATGTTCATAACTTATATGGCTGGATTTTCTTTTTGTTATTTTATAACAAAAATTTTATTAAAAGAAAAATTTCCTAAATATTATATTACAAAAAAAAGGATTTATTTTCTTTATATAATATTTTCTTTATTACAATATATAAATTTTTATATCTATATTTTGAAGATGATATTATTAGTGTTTTTAGTAGTCAAAAATAACTTTTTTAATTTTCCAAATCAAAATTAAATTGTTTTTTTATATTTTTGAATAAAAGTTAAATTTTTGTTTGCTATATTTTAATAATTATTTTAATAGTTTTTTTTTAATATTTATCGAATCAGACAAAAAATTATTACCAAACTCTAATTGATAGAAAATACGCAATATATTCAGTAATTTTTAGCTTTTACTATGTCCAGATTTTGTTTTGTTTTTATTTTTCTCAATGAAAACGTCCAAATTATTTACTGAATAATTTTTATTGAGCAATTTTTACCGAACAATTCTGACTGAATAATTTTTACCGAACAATTTTTACAGAACAATATTTATTGAACAATTTTTATAGAATAATTTTTAATGAAAAATTTTTATAGAACAATTTGTATAGAATAATTTTTATACAATAATTTTTATTGAGTAATTTTTATTGAAAAAATTTTATTTAGCAATTTTTACTACACAAATTTTACTGAAAATTTTCACTGAACAATTTTTACTGAACAATTTTTATTGAAAAATTATTATGGAGCAATTCTTATTGAACAATTTTTATTTAACGATTTTTACTGAACAATTTTTACTGAAAACTTTTAATGAACAATTTTTACTGAACAATTTTTATTGAGCAATTTTAACTGAAAACTTTTTATGGAGCAATTTTAACTGAACAATTTTTACTGAAAATTTTTGGTGAAAATTTTTTATTGATAATTTTTACTGAACAATTTTTATAGAGCAATTTTTATTGAGCAATTTTTATTGAGCAATTTTTACTGAACAATATTACAGAAAATTTTTACTGAACAATTTTTCTGAAAATTTTTGGTGAACAATTTTTATTGATAATTTTTACTGAACAATTTTTACAGAACAATATTTATTGAACAATTTTTATAGAATAATTTTTAATGAAAAATTTTTATTTAGCAATTTTTATTGAAAAAATTTCATTGAGCAATTTTTACTACACAAATTTTACTGAAAATTTTCACTGAACAATTTTTACTGAACAATTTTTATTGAAAAATTATTATTGAGAAATTCTTATTGAACAATTTTTATTTAACGATTTTTACTGAACAATTTTTACTGAAAACTTTTAATGAACAATTTTTACTGAACAATTTTTATTGAGCAATTTTAACTGAAAAATTTTTATGGAGCAATTTTAACTGAACAATTTTTACTGAACAATATTTACTTAACAATTTTTACTGAAAAAGTTTTACTGAAAACTTTTAATGAACAATTTTTACTGAAAAATTTTTATTGAGCAATTTTTACTGAAAAGTTTTTATTGAGCTATTTTAACTGAACAATTTTTACTGAAAATGTTTGGTGAAAAATTTTTATTGATAATTTTTACTGAACAATTTTTACTGAGCAATTTTTATTGAGCAATTTTTATTGAGCAATTTTTACTTAACAATATTACAGAAAATTTTTACTGAACAATTTTTCTGAAAATTTTTGGTGAACAATTTTTATTGATAATTTTTACTGAACAATTTTTATAGAGCAATTTTTATTGAGCAATTTTTATTAACAATTTTTACTGAAGAATATTTACTGAAAATTTATATGAATTTCTAGGGATATCCTTGCTAATTTCAGCTTTTACTATATCCACATTTTCTTTTGTTTTTATTTTTCTAAAACAAAATGTCCACAATTATTATTTTAGGAGAATTTTTAAAGATCCTTTTGTTCTAGAGCCTAGAACTGTTGAATTTTTTTTTTAAATTAATGTAAATAAATCGAAATTAAACTTTACAAAATTTTATTTTTAATAATTCAGTGTCTTAATTTTTTTTTAAAAAGTAGGTGGAATTTCTAGAAATTTAAGAGATTTTTAATTAATTAATTTGAATTATTTTGAGAATAGTTTATTATGCAAACGCAAATATTATAAATATTTTATATGAAAAATAATTGTTACTTTCAACAAATAACCATTCAAATGTTAGCCGGACTAATTTAAATGGAATTCGTGGCTCCAGCAGAGACCTGGTACTAGATGAGATATAAAGATTATATAATAAATAATTTTTATATATTGAGTTTGGTGGGTGCTAGGCCATCTAGGCATTCCTGGTAACGAATATGCTGATCGATGCTCTACTCCGCCTAGTTTACAATGTATTTGCAATATTCAATATTCAAATCAACTTGTGGCAACTAATTGCATCGGCCCCCATCAGATGTACAGAATGGAAAAATAAGTGAGACTTTCCTCGTTACGCACTGACAGACCATCGGTAAAATGAATTAATCAACAGCCAATCTAAAATTCTGTGTGAAAAAATTGTCCAGAATCCGTATCGATCAGACCGCCGTCACTTACGATTTTCTCCCCGAGATCCTTTCTGCCTATCCTATGACATTTGTCTAACCATACCACATATTCTGAAGCACTGTAATGCTACATGGAGTTCCTTTTCGGGTAGGATTCCTCCTATAACAGAACTACTAGATCCAACGACACTCTTCCCTAGTTCTAAATCCACTATCCAAATTAATAAAATAACCTTCCTCAAATTCATTAAATTGACCATTTTAACCATCATACCTGAGATGATAAATGGCCTCATGGTCTTAGTACTTAGAAATGGCTCCTGGCATATGTCTTTCGAACATTTCTCACAACGAACAAACAAACAATTACTATTCTCATATTTCTGCTATATTTGTTTATTTTTATTTTATATTTATTTATCTCTTTGATATTTTCTGGTGATGTGCAGGGCAGCATACTTAGCTCAATCTTCTACAACATTTATACATCCGATATTCAAATTTATGCTTACGTCTTCTTTGCTGCACATGCAGATATTACGGCCTTGCCTTATATCTAGTAAAAATACCCAATATATTTCCGAATTCTTCAAATTATAGTACTCCAAAAAGTATCAATAAAGTGACGTATAAAAAATGTATCCATGCAACTTTTACTATCCGCCATAGACCGCATCCTCCCATATACATGATTTTTCATTAAGAACGTTTTACTTTTCAATTTTATTAACAAAACTTATGGCAAATATATAAATTATTGTTGAATATACATTTAATACTATTATTATTAAAAAATATTTTTTTAGAAATGGTTTTCACTGCTTTGTTTGCAGAAGGTGTTTCGAGAAGTCCAATTTTGAATGGCTGTTCCGTAAAAATCGTGTTGAATCTCACCGATGGCTTGAATGATGTTGTTTTCTAACTAGAAAAGCATTATCGGTTTATTGGCATAGAACAGGACCTATGTTGATTTAAAATACTCCTTCATAACAAAGTGTCTAAGTAAGTTCTGGGCGGCTAACTGACATCATAATATCTTGAAATAATGCAACGTGGAAACTTCGCCCGCTGTAAGTCCCTTGTTTCACTTGCAGTGTAGTAAGGTTTTCTTAGAACCAGATGTTGTCTAAGTCCGTTTCCTCGAATTGAGGCACATAAAATATGCTCCTAGAATTATTGTATCTATTTTTGATTCTAAATACGATAGTTTTATTTGTTTACGTAACCATTCAGTGAAAAATATACTCAGTCTAATAATTTTCTAATAATTTAGTATCTCAACGCATTATTGAATTGTGTAGTTTTTATTATTAATTAATAATACTTATAGCAAAATAAAAATATATAAAAATAAAATAGCTATCACTTGAAATTTTAACCAAAAAAAAGGCTGTCGAAGATAAAGCCTTCATGTGACACCAAAATTCAATGAGTAGAACTGTAATCAAAACACGCTTGACATTAAACTCACATACAAGATTTACAAAACTATAACCGAACCCATTCTAAGATTACTATAGAGCGCGAAGTACTTTTATACAATGTCATACTGAAACCAATATGGACTTACGAACTAGAACTCTGGGACTCTACTAAGACTTTTAGTTCTTATCAAATCAAGTCACATGAGTCACATTTGCAAGCTTCCTTTTATGTTTTGCTTTTAGTGTTATTCATGGTAACGCCAAAGTCTTGTTTGGTCGCGATGTTGGGGAAAAAAATTCCATTCTCGTCTTTTCAATCATAAGAATACCCTTGGTTAAGAGCTATCCTAACTTCTTATGTCAACAAATCGAAAAATACTTCCTTGCAAATTGTTCACAAGAACAGTAAGCAATTTTTTGAAAAACTAAATATAATTTTAAAAAAGTTGCACTAGAACCTTTATAATTATTTAAAAAAAATGCTTTTTATGTTCGAAATAAATATTAAAGTAAAAATTTTGATGAATTCAAATAAAATAAGATAAATAAATTTGATATAAAATAAATTAAGTGATGCTTGTAAAATGAATGGAAATTATTCTAATTAATAGTGCAACAGAACAATAAGGTGTTTTTGTTTCTTTTCTTGTGTGAATACTTTTTGTGTGACGATGACACTTGGATCAAAAGACGATGAACAAGTACCCTCGTTTTCGATGAACATTTGCACGAGTTCGAAGACAACAAATTTTGAAGAGTTGCACTTGACGTGTAAATGAATAAAATACCACTTTTCAAAAAGGTGAACAGATGGAATGGATGAATGGAAAATTGTTATATATTGTATTAAGTACCACAAAAGAAACAGAAAAAGCAAGTAAAATTAAATGAAGTAGACACACTTGCTAGTGTAGAGGATCAGATTATCCATTAGAAAAATTGTAGCCTGGATCGGAAAAATCAGTTGTCTGAATGGTTGAAGAAGATTTTAAGTGTGAAATTATCTGCACTCGAAATGTTAGTATTTTATCAATTCTGAACAAAATCAATCGTCCAATCACCACCCTTCATTCTATGAGAAATAATGGCGTCAATAATGATAACAGTAAGTGTTCAAAAAATATGATACGACAAAAAAACTGAAGAAAAAATTATCTGTACACTCGATAATCAATGAGAACCGCATTTTAATTGACGGCACAAAATATGGCTTTGCTTAGTAAAAAGATGGATTCTGATATGTATGAGTGGCCGTAAAGTTCCTATCAATAATGTACTTATACTCACACCCTCTAATATAACCAGTGGTTAAAGTGAACCCTATTGAGTGGGTCCGTAAAAAATAAATCGATGCTGTCAGTCTGATATCAACCAAGAATAAATTCAATTATATCTCATATATTTGTATCTAAAATTTTTACTAAAAAATTCTTACTAAAAATTTTTACTGACCAATATTTACTGAACAATTTTTACTAAACTAATTTTCAATGAACTATATTTACTGGAAAATTTATATGGAAAAATTTTTACGCAAGAATTTTTACTGACTGAAAAATTTTTACTGAACAAATTTTCCTGAACAATTTTTACTGAACAATTTTTACTAAACAAATTTTCCTGAACAATTTTTACTGAACAATTTTTACTGAACAATTTTTACTGAACAATTTCTACTGAACAATTTTTACTGAAAAAATTTAACTGATCAATTTTTACTAAACAATTTTTATAGAACAATTTTTACTGAACTATTTTAACTCGACAATTTTAGCTGAACAATTTTTACTGAACAATTCTTACTAAACATTATTTACTGAACAATTTTTATGGAACAATTTTTACTGAACAATTTTTACTCAACCTGTTTCTACTGAACTAATTTTTACTAAACCAATTTTCAACCAAAATTTTAATTGAACAAATTTTAACTGAACCAATTTTTACTGAATAATTTTTACTGAATAATTTTAACTCGACAATTTTAGCAGAAAAATTTTAACTGAACAATTTTTGCTGAACAGTTTTAACTGAACAATTTTAACTAAACAATTTTTACTGAACAATTTTCACAGAACATTTTTTACTGAAGAATTTTTACTGAACATTTTGACTGAACAATTTTTACTGAACAATTGCTACTAAACAATTTTTACTCAACAATTTTTCCTGAACAATTTCTGCTGAACATTATTTACTGAACAATTTTAACTGAACAATTTGAACTAAACAATTTTTACTGAACAATTTTTACTGAACAATTTTTACTGAACAATTTTTACTGAACAATTCTGACTGAACAATTTTTACTGAACAATTTTTACTGAACAGTTTTTACTGAACAATTTTGACTGGACTAATTTTTACTGAATCAATTTTTACTGAATCAATTTTTACTAAACCAATTTTTAGTCAAAAAATTTTAACTGAACCAATTTTTACTGAACCAATTTTTACTGAACCAATTTTTACTAAACAATTTTTACTAAACCAAATTTCAACAAAAATTTTAACTGAACCAATTTTTACTGAATAATTTTTATAGCACAATTTTTACTACAAAAGTTTCTATGAAACAATTTTTACTGAACCAATTTTAACTGAACCAAATTTTACTGGACTAATTTTTACTGAATCAATTTTTACTGAACCAATTTTTACTAAACCAATTTTTACTGTACAATTTTTACTACAAAAATTTCTACGGAACAATTTCTACTGAACAATTTTAACTAAAAATTTCTGGTGAAAATTTTTACCAAATTTTGGAAAATATTGTATGTCCTTAAATTGTGTGTTAAACGTTTTTACTGATATTGTATATAGAATATTATATTTCTTTCTGTAAATAAATAACTTAATTAAACTGTTCACAAAAATACTGTTTCATGATCAGTTTTGATTAAATTTAACTAGACTTCGAATATGAAATGAAGTTCAAAATAAATTTATTTTTATATATATTATAAACTATATTTTAAACATGAGGAGGTTATAGATTGCAAGAATTTTTTTATCTGACAATATTCAATTGCTTGAATTTAAGTGAGCTCAAAAGCGATTAGACGAATGTTTGGTAAAGTTTTTAATAATTTTTAGTGTGTAAAATCTCATCATCCAACTTCCAATAATATTTTATACATAAACTACAATATATGGTATATAATAGAATAATAGTTTGAATGCGAAAATATCTTAAATTGATTATGACTGTTTAAAAATTAAAAATAATTATGAAAAATAAATATTGTGAACTAATTATAAAACTTTTTTTTCTTACAATAAATTAAATTTTTTGTAGAATTTCTAGCCATAATATAGGAAAAAATTCATTGATTTGAATGAAATAAATTTCGTTCATGTTTAAAATTTGCAATGAAAATAAAATTTACTCATCCAAAACTTGGAATCATAAGCTTCATTGTGAAAATACCCAAAAATATGTAAACTTTAATTTAGAAATGCTTATATCTAAAAATTTATAAGGATTTCTAGGCGTATCGTATCGTTGCTATCGAATATCCTAATCTTATAGAATAAAATATAATTCAAAATATATCGATGATCCTTAAATATGTATTGGTTTCTTGCAGAGGTCAATCCAATTTCTATCGATTTGAATGGGTTGATTTCTTACTAGTAGATATCAAAATATCTACAAACATAAATTTCTAAGGCCAGTTTCTATTTATACCTTTTCGAACAAAAGCGAAAAATACTATTATGAACTAACACATAACCGTTCTGTACGAAATTTATTCCCAGAGCCACCTTAACAGATTCAATTTGACCAAAACAGCCATGGTCCAATGATTATGAATTTATCTAGGCTCACTGATATCCTCTCATTATAGCCAAAGAATAATCGTCTGGGAAATTTTATTAGCTACGAACATTCCAAGTCTCATACGCATCCCCACATGTGTTAGCTTATATATTGGCAAATATACAGTAATAAGGACACCCGCCCACAAACAAAAATATTCAAGGCGGACGCAATCATCTAAAGAATCCATGTTGACCATAGATTCGAGCACATCATAACTATAAGTATGGACATTTCGTAAATATTTGCATAAATATCATCAAAATGACTTAGGATAAAAATGTAACCGAAAAAATGCAAGAAAAAAAAAAAAAAAAGAAAAAACCAAAAAAAAAAAAAAAAATGGGGCATAATTAAAAGACAAGAAAAATTTCAAAGAAAATAATATAAATATTTTTATTACGAATATGCGGAGTGCATATTATTTTTTTTTTTAGTGCCCAGCATTTTTCGGCCTTACACACACATGTAATTTTGTTATTCTCCCCAAAAAAAAAAGGAATTTATGTATATAAAATATAAAAAAAAAATGAAAATTTTCATCACTTACCGGATTTAGTCGAAAATTTTGGACCTTCTTAGCTGGTTTTCAATAATATTCACCACTCACAAATTATTCACAAAAATTAAATGAAATTTTCGTTACCAAATCACTTAAAGATTTTATTTCGCTCTTTTTTAATAAATTTTCTTTTCTAATAAATTTTCTTTTTATTCAATTACCAAAACACTAAATGAACACCAATAATAATAATTAAATGAATTAATTTTCTTCTATTTTAGATTTAAATAAAAAATTTTTTTTTTTTTTTTAAATTTAAAAAATTAAAAACCTTTTTTTGTTACTTGTAAAAAAAAAATTGTTGACAAATTTTCTTTTATAAAAATTAAATAAAATTAATAATTATATTGAATCTAAGCTAATTGATGACTATTTAGAAAGAAGGGTTTTTAAAGTAGAAATAAATTTTCAAATTTATTATTGAATAACTTTTGAATGCTTTCATTTCGATTATTGTGAAATTTACAAGAATTTCATTAATATTATTATAAATTTTAAATGGAAATTCTCCTTTTCTATTCAATAAAAAGGATTATTAGAAATATTTAATTACTTTTTCCAATTTTCAACTAAAGTTGCAAATAAAATTGATTCGCTTTTACTGTCGAACATAACATTAGCAAATGGTTGAATGATTTCCTTTTGAAGGATACAGAAAATATTTCATAAACACAATCTTGCTAAGAAACTTAAATAAGAGAAACTCTATTAATTGTATTTATTTGAAATTTTAACTAGAAATTTATATATACAATATATATGCATATATTCTTGACAAATTTATTGTATATTTCCGTATTTAACAAGAAAATTCTTTCAATTTGTATTTTACTTTAATTTTTATTATACAATACGAGTAATTTACTCTTATTTTTCTATTAAATTGAAATTATCATAAATATATCTTAATTGTTGTTTTTATTTTTTAAACTTTAGACATTTTTTTTTTTTTTACAATTTAACTTATTTTATGGTAAGTTTTTGTTAGCACAAAAACCGTTGATAACGCATATCGATAATGCAGTTCAAATTCATACCTACGTGTACGTTTATATATAGACTGGGCCATCTGTTGGTTGTTTTTTTCAACTTTCAAAATATCTATTTAAGCATAGATGTGATAATTTCTTTTACGCTTCTCTAGTATAAAATATGTTAGTACAATTTTATTCTAAGAAATCATTTACAAAATTCTTAAATCTGTGGCACAGAAAACCTCTAATGTGGTTTATATAAAAGAATTCAATTTTTTATGCTATTTATGAGATGGTACTTATTTGAAAATAATCGTCAAGAGGTCATTACAATAAATTCTCAACAATATCATGACAAGTTAACAAACTTTTTTGTGACAAAAATTGAATGAATTCAAATATAAATGAGCTTTGATCGCAACAAAATGGCACTATAAACCATACAACACATCGGTTTATTGCGTACTAAAACTTCGGTGATCGTATAATCAAAATATTCAAAATATCTATTTAAGCACAGATATGATAATTGCTTTTACACTTGTCTAGTATAAAATAGTACAATTTTATTCTAAGAAATCATTTACAAAATTCTTGAATCTGTGGCACAGAAAACCCCTAATGTGGTTTATATAAAAGAATTCAATTTTTTATGCTATTTATGAGATGGTATTTATTTGAAAATGATCGTCAAGAGGTCATTACAATAAATTCTCAACAATATCATGACAAGTTTACTATTATTTTTTTTTATACATAATTAAAGTAAACTTGAACTTTCAATAAAAATTTCCATAATTTGCTTCTGATATGTCCGATATTTTTTTTCAGTTTAGAAAAATAATCAAAAGATGGCCAACATTTTTTAGTTAATATAAGAAGGCGTTACTAGTGCTATGGAGTTTTTATGATTTTATTCATAATCAATTGCTTCGATGAATAGCCATTTTTTTGAATATTTAATTATGAATGAAATAAATTTTTGTTTTTTGTAATTTTTATTAAAATTAGGATTTTTTTTTTAGTTTTAAGAATTTTTTTTTTTTGATTTGGATTCGTATAGTTTTATAAGAAAATTTTCATTGAAACGATTGGGAAAAAAATTTACATTTCTTACAAAATTTTCTATCCTTTAATGATGATAGATTTTTGCATTCATCAATATTTAATATGGTCATTGTATTTTAATATATAAAAATAAAATTGGTATTTTATTTGAAATAATTAAATACTCTTGCATTTAAAAAAAAAAAATTTCCTTTTTTTTTTAGATCATATCTATTGAAATCGGATTTAAATGTTCTATATAATCTCGAATAGTATTTATGCTTATAACATAAGCAGAATTTAATGAAAAAGTTTACTTTCACATAATATAATGTAGATTTTTTTATTTTTTTTTTGTTATTAGGATTATACTATTTGATCGAGTATTTTGATATATTAACAATCGATTTGACTATAATCGTAAAATTCTATGCTTTTATTGAATATAATATTTGAAACTATTCTATTTATATTAATTATCATTGAATGAATGGTAATAATTTATTTTAGTATTCAACATGTTTTTATGTCATATAATCAGAAATTTAGAATTTTATATGTTAACATATTTGCGATTATGTAAGATTATAATTATATAAAATGAATCAGTTATGCAGATATATACGGGAAAAATTTTAAAATCATTATAATCTATCGATAATGTCTATAAAATGCCAACAACAAAAGTCTATAATTAAATATATTTTAAATATTGTTTTATTTGAATTCTTATTTTTGGATATAAAAAAAGTGAGTTTTTTCTTTAAATTACAATATCAATAAAAATATTATTATCTATTTCTTAAGAATTTTTTATTTATTATTTTGAAAATTTAGAGAAAATAATAATACAAATTTAACCAAGAAAAAAAAATATAAGAAGAAAAGGTACAAAAACTTATTTTAAAAAATTTGTACTTTTTTTTTTTTTTGAAAATATTTAATAGGAAATAATTAATTTACATAAAACTTTTTTTTTTTTTTTTGGAGTAAATATTATGAAATTATTATTTTGAATCTACAATAAAATATTTTTACAAATAAAATAATTCCATTAAAATATTTATGGAATTTTTCTTGTAATTTTTAATAATTCCATTAAAATATTTATGCAATTTTTTTTTTTTTTTTTTACAATCAATTGATTTAATTTCTAATGAAAATTTTATATTTTAAAAATAAAAATTTATTAAAAATTCTTTTCGTAAAATTTTTATTAAAATTTTTTATTATGATCACTACTCTTCGAAAACATCACTCATTTTTTTGAAATTTAAACATTTCTTTTTGGCCAAAAAAACTTTTTCCAACTAAAATAATTTAAAAATTTTTATACGGAATAGAAAAAAAAAAACAAAAAAAAACAATTACACTTTTTGTTGATTATTTGGAAAGGATTTTCACTTAGTCACTGTGGATGATTGTATATTATTTTTTTGTTGTTGTTGCCTCTTCTTTTATTTATTCATCGAGAAGAATCTATGCTAATTAAAGTTTCATAAAGTATCGTTAGAAGATTTTTTTTTATTATTTCGATCGTTTTTATCATACAAATACTGAGAAAATATAGAGTTTCTTAAGGGGATGTTTTTGTGGTATATAGTACACCCCTAACAAACTAATAAGACAAAAACACTTCAAATAAATATATCAATCACAATCGGAAACTTTTATTTATAATCGAAATTTTTTTTTTTTAAATATTTATATCCTTCTTTTACTCTTTATCTTAATACGTAATTTATATAAATCTTTTAAAAGAATTTATATAATTATTATGATTATTTTCAATACTAAACACAATTTGATTATTATTATTTAACCGATATAGAAGATTATTCCGTTGTGTTAGGGTTTCCTTTTCTTATTGTGAATATCCTTAGTAATTACACTTTATATAATAGAATAATTTGTTATGCTCCTTTTTATGTTTATTTATTTATTTTTTTTATTTTTATTTTATGTAAACATTTTGTTTGTTTTTATTTCATTTATGAAATTAAATTTGGCAAAATTTTTTAAAAATACTTACTTTATAATAATAAAATAAAAATAAAAAAATTACGAAAAAAACACACTTGAAAAGTTTTCTTGAAATTTTCTTAATTTGATATTAGTTTGTTAGTTGTTGTTCTTTTTTTTGTTTCTCTTCTTGTACTAAGCTTTTATTTTATATCATGAATATAAGAAGTTGTAATTTTATTATCGATTGTCTTTTATTTTTATATCAGTTTGTATAAAAGTTTTTCCAATTTTCATTTGCATATTTTTGTATTAATAATATTGAATAATAAAAATAAAAATAAAACCAACAAATATACTTTCATTTGTATGAAAGGATGAATTTATTTAGTATTTTTTAAACCCACTTTTTACATATTAAGAATATAAAGTTCTTTTTTTTTGACTTAAATTTTCCACCAAAATTTATTTATTTTTGAAAAATTTTCTAAAATTTTCCATTTCAATTTTATTATATTTAATAGAAAATTTGAAGTTTTTTTTTTATATTTAACTTACATCAATTTTTTTTCACTATCACCAAAATGAATTTTCTTTAGAGCATATGTTTCGTATTTTTTTTTTTTTTTTTTTAGTTTATTTAAGTTGATTTTTTTTCACTTTTAAAAAAAAAAGAGGTTTTTCTTTCTTAAAGATTGTTTTTATTATAATGATAAGAAATTTTTTTTGATAAATTTTTTTTTACACATCACAAAAAATATTTAATTTTTCATAATTTTTATCCGGTTTATAAAAATAATTTTCGGTTTTGATATTTTCTTTATTGTCCAAAAGTTTTTTATTTTTTTTTTTTTTGAAGAATTCTTTTATATTTTATTTATAATATTTCCTTAAAATTCAACATGAAAAAGAAATTTTTTGATAAATAATATTTTACATATAATTTATATTAAAAAAACATTTTCCAAATAAATTTATTAAAAAAGAAAATAAGATTTGTTGTTATTAATTATTTTTTAAACTAATATTATTTAGAGTAAATTTTTGTAAAATATAAAAATTATTATTAACTATTACAAATTTTTATATGAAGAAGAGTCTCTATTTAATGATGTTCTCTGTTTGAAATCTGTTTATCGAATGAATAAGTTTATGGTCGGAGCTGTATAGTGAATCTGCTCAGAACATAAGGATGACTATAACTGCACTGAATACTGAATACTGAATACTGAAATTTTCAATTCTGGAGCATATCCATTCAGCAATGGAGTATCTAATATAAAAAGTATTGTAAAAGTTTAGCTAGCATGCAAGTGCGTCGTACCATTCATTCTGAAATTTGGAGCTAACTTGAAGCTGAAGCTATTATATGACACAGGATAGGTTAATCTCGTTAGTGGTACTTTTGTGTCGCAGCTGGTATATTCCTTAATAGTTTTACTCCTTTTCGAAGTAGTCATTTTTTTCTGATCATATTTACTCCCGCCATTTTAATGAATCATTTAATTACAACTATCAGGACTATTGAAAATTGTTTATAGTAATAAGGACTATTAATATAACCACAATTCCTTCTCTAAGAAAATATGTATACGTGCAGGCAAGATACTATGAGTATCACATCTGTTTATGTGGCTACTACGGTTAAGGTGATATTCAACAATACTATTAAAAGGATATTTGTTGATTATAACTAACCCACTAAAAGATACTACAACTACTAACACAGATAAGTAAGCTACTAATAAATTTCCATTATCAAAAAGCCATATTTATTACCAATAAAGTAAGACGAATTATATAATCAATTTCTGTAATTACAATAATTATAAGAAATTGAATTTTTTTTGTAAAAAAAAATTTATTTCATAAATTCTTATAGTTTATCAAAATAAAAAAAAATAAAAAATATACAAAAATAAAATCCACTTAAATAAAAAAAACTTCCAAATTCCAAAATTTACATCAATTTACATGAAAAATTTATAAAAATCACTAAAATTGTTTATTATCAATAAAATTAATTTTATCATTTATATATAATAGTAACAAAAAGAAGTGTTAATAAAATTATTTAAAAAGAAGAAAAAAACTAGTAAAAGTAAAAATTTCGAATAATAATTGAGATTTTAAGTAAATCATCAACATTGACGGAGTAGGCGCAATGGTGAAATGATAATATTACGAATATGAGTATTTAGGCGCGATTATGGAAATTTATACTGTCCCCTAGAGTGTCGTTTTTTTTTTTTTGCTTCTACAAAATACTAATTTATTATTTTAAAATGCATTGATATGGTAATAATTATTTATAAGTTTATTTTATTAAATTTTTAATAATAATAATAAAGAAGAAATTCGGTTTTTTTTTGTATTTTATTCTGATAAATCCTTTTTTTAACTCCTTCCATTTGATTCTAAATATAATTTATTTATTTTTTATAATCATGAATACACCCCCCCCCCCCCCAATAAAAGTTATATTTTTTCAAAAGAATTTTTTTTTTTTTTTTTTAAAAACCATTTAAATTTGAAAATTTTATAATATTTTTCGGTCATAGTGCAGATTTTTCTTTGCAAAAGGATAAAACTATTTGAAAATTAAAAATTTTTATTAATCAAATTATAAAAGTTGAATTTATAAATTCTTTTAATAGCTAAAATGTGTAAATTTACAAAATCTACAAGATTTTTGACCAAGGCAATAAACAAGCAAGGATCAATAAGATATCCAAAATTTCGATGGAAAGTTATTATTTCTAATTTTTCCAATCAAAAAATATTTTAATAAAATACATTTTTTCTATCTAAAAGACAAGCAAACATTCTGATTACACCCTCGCATATAAAGATATACACAATAAATTACGCACCAAAGTGTGTACGATGGTAAATAGTTCTTAACCGTCATACTCAATCCTATTTAGTACATTGAACGTTTAGTATTTAAGTTATTCCTTCAAAGTCCTCAACACTTGTTACAGCATTAATGCTTAATACAAACACTATATCAAAATAGGTGTTATCATATAATTTCATAAATAAAGTTCTAATCAAATTAAAGTGCTCTTTATGCCAGAAAATTATTAATTGTTAGAAGCAGTTTTTTTTTTTTGCTTTTCAATACCCAATAATTTTTCCCAAATTAAGTTTTTTTTTTTTATTGTTAATTTATTAATAATATTATATTTTGAATTTATAGCAGCTGTTATAGTTTATTCCATAATAAATATAAAATTTTATGGCATATTCATTTGTTTACATATGTGACAAATAGTATTTATTATACATATGTTAATGCAGCCATAAATTAATTAAGCAAAAACTATAATTTTTTTGCAGTTTTTTGTCGCAGTAAAATTTTTATTATTCGTTTATAATTTGACTTTGAATAATTTAATATGAAAGAAAAATATATTTAAATATATTAAAAATACTAAATTTTTTTTAATATTTCTTTTTATATAAATATATTTTTTTTATACCGTATCATAAGCCTTTTAAATAATATCAATTTCAATATTTTCTGAAAATTATTTATAATCGCTATAATTTTTGTTCTTTTTCTAAATTATTTTTAATCGAATTTTTCCACATTTTTTAAATTATTTTAAGAAAAATTTCTAAAAATATGTTAAAAATAATAATTATTCCACTACAAAAAAAATTATATTTTTTTCAATAACATACTTTTTTTATAGCAACTCTACTTTATAGCAACTCTACAAAATTTACATCCATATGTTAGCAACATATTTTTTTTTTCAATTTTTTTTTGTAAATTATTATTTTTGTTAATAGTGTATTTTTTAAAAAAAAATACTTTTTTATTTAAAAAATTATAAAAACAAAAATAAATCACTTTTAAAAATTTACCTTAAAAAAATATATATTCGGTTTTTTCTTTTACAAAAAATTTTCTACTCATTTTTTTCCATATTATGGCCAAATTGTTTATAAAATATTTTTTTTTAATCATAATAAGAACATTTTTTTTTTTAATAAAACAAAAAAATATAAAATTTTATACAATATTTTTATGATAATTATATTTGAAGACGATTTTAGTAAGAAGACCGACCAACCAATATTATCAAATTAATTCAATAAAAAGTGCCTAAATAGTATAAAGTTTTTTTTACAAAATATAATTTATTTATTTTGAAGAATATAGAAAAAAGAACAATATTTTATTAATAATCAAATTTTATTATATAGAATAGAAATTTATGAATATTGTTTTTTAATTTTTTTTTTTTTTTTTGATAACTTTTAATAAAATAAAAAAAGTATAATTACTCTTTCACATTTAACTTAACATTCTTAAATATTTATTTAAATAATATAAGAAGATTTTTTTAAATTTATATAAAATTTATTCGATGTATTTTTTTTTTTAAATATTTATAACAACTTCAAAATGAATAAACATAATTTTTAACATCTTCTATTTCGTATTATTTCGAATTAATTAATTGCACTAAAAAAAAAGAATTAACTTTGATTAATATTATTATATACAGAAAAAATTCAAACACTTTGTATAATAGCTTCTTTTTTTTTTAAATATTAATTTAATATTAAACTATAAATTTTTAATAAGACATATGGAAATATTCTAAAAATTATTTTATTTTATACAAACGAATTTGCTCTTAAATATTTCATATTGTTTTAATATGTAATTTTTTTTTTTATAAACAAAATACCTTTTACTGTTTTGTAATATTAGTAAAAAAAATAACAATAACAACAATATTCACAATAAAAACATTAAGAATTATAATAACCAAAAAATTACTCAAACAACATCCAAAATATAGTATTTACACTATTTTGAAAATAATTTTATTAATCATTTAAACTGAAACTTATTTATTTAAACTGAAATTTTTTTTTTTTGTATTAAAATCTTATATAAACAGAAAGAAAGGATAAATTATCTTTTCTCATACCAATAATATTAGAAGATTTTTATACTATAAAAGTACAATTTTTTGAGTCTGAATAAAATTTTCGTTGTTTAGCTTCGTATTTTCATTAATAATATTTTTTTCTAATTTTTTTTTCGATTTTAATTTTGATTTTTTTTTTCAAAAATTTAAAAAAAAATTAGATTGTTTTTTTTTTTTTGTTATTAAAAAAATATTTATATTAAATTTTTCTTTGATGTAATAATTTTGCAAATCGAATTACTAAAATATGATATTTGAACAATAATAGTGCACTCACAGCTAAACTGTTAGCGTGTGAAGAGCCAACTGAAAATGTTATCCCGTGATATGATGACTTTTATCCAAAATATAGAGTATCGTATACACAGTATGCTCTGAATACTGAAAACTCAATTCGTATACAAACCGTCCATGCAGGAAATTATCGGCAACGTACATTGGGGGGAATTTCAACCATTCATCCTGCTTCGGTTGGGGAAAAAAGAAATTTTCTCAATAAAAAACCAAAAAAAAAAAAAAAAACAAAATCAAAAATACAAAATATACGAGAGAAATTATATATAACAACAAAATACCTATGGAATTTGGTAAGAAAAAATTAAATTGCACAAAGGAATAATGAAAAAAAAAAATTTATATATTTTGTATAAAAATCTTAGCAAAGGACTTGAAAATTTAAAAAAAAAAACAAACAAACAAAAAATGGGGGGAAAAAATTAAAAATTTAATTTAAGGAAAATAGGAAGAGGAGGGAAAAAATAATACAAAATATTAATAATAATAATAATAATAATAAATAATGGAAAAAATGAAAGACTGCAAAAACAACAATAATAATGAACTTTGAAATTAATAAGGTATGTGAAAGGGGATGGAAAGCATGTGGTGCGTTTTAAACGTACTCGTGCTTTTGGCTCTGTAGCAGCAGGATTTCGTGCTCATTTTCAAAGTTGTATACTACAACGTAGCATAGCTAATCAAAAGAGAGCGTTCAGCCCCACACAATGCGAAAGAAAAAGATAGTATGGCAACAACAACAACAAAAAATGAAACAAATATATTAAAGGGGAGAATATAAAGGGGAAAAGGAGAAATAAATAATATTAATAAAAGCAACAACAAAAGAAAATTACTAAATAAAAATAAAAGTGTATAAAGGATATCCTTTCTAACAAAGGGTAATAAATTTGAGAGTAGTGTATAACAGCTAAGGAGAGTAACAGAATATAATTTTTTTTTTTTTTTTTTTTGAAAAAGCATAGAAATATTTCCCAAAAAATTTCAATAAATCCTTTTCTTAGTATTTTTTTTTTTTTTTTTTGGAATTTCTGTAAAATTTCCTTTATTTGAATATTTTTTTTTTTGTAAATTTCTTCTTCTTTATTCGATAATACATCTTATTTCTTATATTGCCAAATAGTTTCAGTCTCTCGGAAATCATTAAAAGAGAAATTGTGAACATGCTGAAAATTCATAAAGTAAAAGCTTTCAATTTTGGGTTTTTCCCCTTTTCTTTATGTTTGAAGAGGACAAATACTATTCGTTTATATTATGTGCTAGAAGAGGATGAATATCGTGTTCAAATCTTACATAAACAAGGAGAAAAGTTATAATAACATGATCTCCCCAAACCTCTCACCAACGCAAAGAAGAAGAAGAAGAAGAAGAAAAAAAACAAAAACAATTATTAAAACCTGAAAAATAAAATGTTCATAAAATTTCTCTTTTATACGTACATTAATCAGCTAGCTATTGAATATGTTTCATTGTACGTACGTTTATATATGTATATATAGGGGGGCAGGTGGGTCTTTTCTAAATAAATACAATATACACGTATATATTATAAAATAATATAACATCTAGTAATTAATATTATAGAAAAACCGTTTACCATTTATGATAATATATAAATGAAAAGATTTTTTTTTTCCTTCTTTACTCTAAGAGCTTTTTCTTGTTATCAAAGAGAATTCAAGAGAAAGAGAAGAGTTTATTAATTTTTTTTTTATTTATTTCATTTATTTTTTTAATTTTTTGTTTTTCATCTTCTTTATGTTAATATTATACAATATTTTGGCAAAGAGGGGAGATACTCTTTAGTATCGGAAGGAAAATGAAAATTAGCGCCAAAATATTTATAATAACAAAATCCAAATAAACAAACTTCTTGCCAATAGAAATGATTAATTATTCAAAATTCTATTTTAATTACTTATAAATATTATTTGTCATATTATATAATGTTTGTTTTTTTCCAGTTTTGGGGGGGGGGGGCGGTGGTAGGTGCTTTTTCTATTCTTATTAAATTATTTGTTTTCTGTTTATTTTTTATATTTTTTTATTATTATTATTTGATTTGTAAATTTTTGTTAAATATTTTATTTATTGTTCGGATTTTTTTTCCTATCTCTCTAAGAAGATATACATATGTACATACTATAATATTTTGTGTGTGGGGGGGGGGGTTGGTAAACCCCGTATAGAGCCATTAGATTATGTTTTGATGTGTAGGGGAAAATAATACTAGCTAAAAAAGCTCCAAGGATAACGTAATAACACTAAATGAAAGTGTTATGTTACACACATGTGTTCAAACTCATTTATTTCAAATAAAACGAAACGCATCCAAAAATATTCGTATACGAGAGTATATTTTTTTCTTGTGCCAAATCGTTCAGCCAAATTAATCGCCACTTATTGATATACGTTTTTTTTTTTTGCGCCGCCTTAATTATTCTTTTTTTTTATTTTTGATCATTATTTCATATGGATTTAAATTTTATAAATAAATATGGATAATTTGTTCAATTTTTTTTATTTTCTATTTAATTTCATATAAAATACTTAATCGATAAGATAATTGACAGTTAATTGTTTAGTATAATTTACTTATTTATCATTTGTATATATTTTTATAGTTACCGATGCAGAATATCTGATGGTAATTGTTGTGATTAAATTTTACATGCAATATAAACTATATGATAATACCGTACAAGAATTATTTCTAATCAAATTGATATATTATTCTCTATAAATAAAGAAAACTTTATTTAAAAACTTTATTTGTACTTGTATAAATAAGAATATATAATATTTTCAGAAAGATAAGACTACTTTCACTGTCAAGGTTTTATTATTATTTTTTTTCTTCAAATTTTCTTATCTATTTACTAGAGCAGTATGATAAGTCAGTGATAAATAAATTTAAAAAAAAATATTTATTCAATAAAAATTGATTAATTTTTAAACACAGTCTTTTTATTTAGCTTAATATACTTCATTCAATAATATTCCAACTTTTTTATACCATCCGTATTGCTACGATTTGTCAAACTTGTAAAAGTAAGCCACTGATTCGAAATCTGAAGAATACGATGGAATGAAAGAGGAAGCAATTTATAACATATTGCTAAGACTTTTGCCGTTGCAATTGCTCAATGGCGATCCTTTTGTCATAAGTTTATTATCCAACTGGTATAATAATGCTATATAATACTATGTTATTATCTTATATAATACAGGTTATACAATCTCCATTACAGAAAATATTAGCCACAGCATATTCTACCGATAGAACCGTTTTGTTTTTCTTCTTTGATGAACGTTTGCTAGTAGAAGTCTGTTGTTTAGACTGAATTTTAGTTTTTGGTATATATTGGTGAAACTATGTTTCATCAACAGTTATAAGTCAACGTAAAAATTTACTTAAATTTCACTTCAAAATGTCCAATTAAAGTCGTTATATAAACACGTTTTTGGTTCTTTGGAAATATTTACCCTCACTCAAGGGTCTTTTAAAACGATATCATAAATTTTATTAATAATTTCTGCGATGATGACCTAAATTGAATGTCATGAGCACTCAGCACCATTTGTGCTCATACAGTGAAGCACTTCTGAATCATTTCAGACAATGGTGAAGAAGTTTCCATAATACTATTCAAGCTTGCTTTTGGTTTCAAAAAATAGTATTTTATTAATGAACGAAATTTACTTTTTTCCCATATTAATTAATAAAAATTGTTTGCTGATATCAGAGCTACAGTTTTTGTATTTATCATTGACTTATCAGTTTGCCTTTTTAATAAGGTTTTTTATTATAGGAAATTTCTCCTTAGAACAGTAAATATTATCAAGATATCCTTTTAAATTGGAAATATTTTACTTCTTAATTTTTTTTCAATTTTATTTTTGATTTTTTAACATTACCTAATAATTCTAAAAAAAAAATGCATATTCCTGATTGGATTGGTTATAAGATTTTTTCTTCATATTAATAAGAAATTTGTTAATACTTTTTTTCGATATTAATAATATGAGTCTCTCTGTAAGATTAGCCGATAGGGAATATTCTTTTTATCTTATTTATATTATAATTTTTTTCCAATTATTTTTTTTTTCACATATATTTTTAGTACCATTTGCACTTAAATGTATTTAAAAAGTATCACGATAGCTTGGCTGGAGCTGTACTTTGCGTACTAGATATATTCTACATTTTGTTTTATTTAAATTAGTCTATACTATTATATAATATTGCATATTGAAATAATATTGCATATTTTTTAAATAGATCAGCCAAAAAAAAACAGTTTACTATTGTTGATAAAGAAAATTATCAAAATAAAACTTATTATGTTATTTAAAATAATATCAAGATAAAGTTTCATTTGCAAAAAAAAATTCTATTATTTGAAAAACAAAAACATATTTATAATATTCTGATGAAAAAAAAATTCATAAATATTTACGAAAACCTTCGAGTTTATTATATAATAAAAGCTTCTCCAAAAATATTTTGATTTCAAATTTGCACGTTTATTATATAATTCATTTGGTTTTATTTTTTTATCTTAGAAAATTTCCCTCAAATTAATATAGCCAAATTGGATATTTAAGGATTAGATAAAGAGGAAACTCAAACGCGCCCCAAAAAACTAATCAAAAAAAAAAAAGTTCAAAAAGAAAAATATCACCTCAAAAATGGCACAAAAATAATAAATAATCTAAACATAAGAAAAAATAATAAATAAATAAATAGAAAATCGTAAAAAAAAGCGATTGTGAGAGTGAGGAAGGGAGTATGTGTGTGTGTGTGTGTGTGTGAGAGAGCGTGCCAATGTGAGTGGCAAAGAGTATTAAAAAATCCCCCCTTCGACCCCACCATAATATTATAAATTATTTAAGGAATACGCAGGACTGCGCAATAGAAGGTGTGGCATTTTGAGTTTCTTCGTTCTTCGCCCTGAAAGAGAGAACTTTCGTTTGGCCAAACACTATCGACACGATTAAAATCTATTTTCCCCATAAGATAGAATGGAATAGATATAATTTTCTAGAGGGGTATGATAAAAGGTAAAATGCCACCACCATTTTGCTTAATATCTATTCCTCCCCCTAATAAAATTGGCTTGGTAAGAAGATATTATTGAAAAGACGAAATGGAAAATGAAAATGAGCTTTTAAAAGCTTACTCAAAAAGCTTCTTGTTTTATTGCATATTATGCGATAGTCGAATATTGGATTTAATGATGTGTAGATGTTATTTGTTGTTTAAGCGATTTTATTTTATGTTCCATTACCTTTTTTCTTTATCTATCATTTATTTTACTTTTATCTATACACATATGTTTCCAGTTTTGAAAAATCATTCCTATTTTCAAGGGCATAAAGAAGAGAAATTAATACAAAACTTTTCTTTTCTCTAAAAAAAAAAACAAAATTCAAAAATTTCCCATTCAATTTACACTTAAGGATTTTATTGCCAAAGCGAAAAAAAAAAAATAAAAAAATATTTTATATACACTATTACCAACTATAGAATATTTATATGATCTTCTTTCCGATTCCATTAAAAATTTCGACATATTTTCTACAATAACAACAAAAAAAATTCCACATACTCGTAAGTACATTTGTAGCCTAATTGAAATTCTTAGCAGGAACAGGATTGGATGTACCACTTTTGCTTATTTTATGTGTAACTGGAGAACGAAAGAAACCATCATACGCACAAAGAACAATATTTATTAATAATACATACTAAAAGTTATTCGTGAGTTTCTTAGTATTAACAACAAAATAAATAAAACTACAGCAAAAGAAAATAAATTACATTAAATGAAACCAAATGTATCGGAATATTTGTAAGTAATGAGAAAATGAATTTCGACAAATTTTCACATAATTTATTGAATTCAACTTTCTTGTTAATTAACAAATTTTTGAAATTTTCTTATTAAAGACTTAAAATTTAATGTTTTTTTGTCCTTTTTTTTGAAAGACATATTCAAATACTCCATAAAAGGAATACCTCAATTAATTATGATTATCAATTTTTTAGTATTCAATTACTGGAAAAAACACTGTAAAATTTTTGAGTTTGTAAGTTCACAATTGACTTTATTTACTCGTCATACTTTTTTAATGTATTTTTTTTTTTAACATAAAGTTTGTATTATTCTGTAGAAAAAATTTCAAATATAAAAATAAACTCAATATGCTCTTGCCATTATATAATTGCAAGATAAAACTACTTTTGATCTCGTAAGCCCATATTGACGCGCCCTACTTTTTTCCTAATTCAAAATATATTCAATTTTTTTTGTTTTTTTTTTCAATTTTATTTTTTTAACTACTGAATTAAAAAGTACTAAATTAAAAATTTTTTTTGCTTTTTGTAAATATGTTCAAAAAGTATCACGAATTTTGTGTTTTTTCAAATATTATTTATTTGTTTATAAACATTTATTTTGTCCTCTTCAAAGTAATCCCCACCAGATATTATACACTTGTGCCAACGTTTTTTCCAATCCTCAAAGCACTTCAAAAAATCATTTTTTGTGATCTTGTTCAGCTCCTCCTTTGATGCCGTCTTTATCTCCTTAATCGTAGCGTAGCGTCGTCCTTTCATGGAGCTCTTCAGTTTCGGAAATATGAAAAAGTCACAGTGGTCCAGATCTGGGGAATATGGTGACTGCGGCATTATGAGTGCGTTGTTTTTGGCCAAAAATTCGCGCACAAGCAACGAGGCATGAGCAGGGGCATTATCATTTTTATTCTTCCACAAATCCGGGCGTTTCTGGCGTATTGCTTCGCGCAACTTGCAGGTAATATTCCTTATTGACCGTTTTACCCTGTGGCAAGAACTCATGATGCACCACTTGGCGCGCTTTTTTCGGTCTTGGCTCGTGTGGCAGCTTCCATTTTGATGATTGCGCTTTGGTTTCCAAGTCATAACCATAAACTCATGATTCGTCACCAGTTATGACCCTCTAGAGCAAATTTGGGTCGTCGCGAACAGAGTTAATGCGATGCTGTTTTTTGTCGAAATTGAGCAATTTTGGTACGAATTTCGCGTCGACCCAAATCATTGGTAAAGATCGAGTGGCACGAGCCATTCGGGTTAAGTCTTAGCAATTTCTCTAATAAAACTTAAGGTGTTTAAGTCCTCAACAACTTTCTAACGATTGGTGATTCGACGATTGGCCAATACTATTTTCTTCACTTCATCAATGTTTTCGTCTGTTGTTGACGTGATCGGGCGTCCGGCATGCTTTTCGTCGTTCACATCTTCTCGTCCCTCTGAGAACATTTTGTACCACCGATAAACGGTGCTTCGGTCCAAGGTAGCTTCACCATATGCCACAGTTAACATTCGGAATGCGTCCGCATAATTAATTTTGTTTTTCACACAAAATTTGATACAGATTCTTCAATCCATTTTTTGGAATGGGCAAAAATCGAAGACGAGCCAAAACACGTGCAAGCAAAGCAGCTGTCAAAAATTAATTGAACATTCAAAATGGCCGAACTTGTCGGCATAAGTTAGAGATATGAGTACCAACGTAACAGCACAAAAAATCGAAAATCGTACGTACGCAACTCACGGAAATTCACAATTCGGGATACTTTTTGAACAGACCTGGTATTTTAAAAGTTTTGAGTTTGTACTTGTATGTTCACATTGACTTATTTTGGTATAGAAATTTACTATCTTTTAAGTTCATAATTTTATATTATTCTGAAAGGTATTTTTAAAATAAATTAGAACAATCTCAACTTGCTAGTGGACATTTTTACAACGAACTTTTTTTTTTAATATCATAAGTCCACATTGACCGGCGCTATTTTTTTACCAATCCAAAATTGTTCAAGTATTTTTTAGTTTTTTTTCTGAATTTTATTTCTTTAACTATTTTTTTTATCAAAAATGTAATTCGAAAATATATTTAAAAATTTTTGAGTTTGTATGCTCACATAGACTTGTTCTCATTTCTGATTTGCGCTCGCCAATGGGTATTTTGAAGATAAAATCAATTTTTGATCTCATAAGCCCATATTGACCAAAATTATATAATTTATTAAATTTTTTCATATTCTTTTTTGTATAAAAAATTTTTTTTTTTTTAATTTTTTACAAACCTTTAACATTTTAAAGTTAATCCTGAAAAGTAAAGTCGAATTGCTTTGATTCGGGTTTTTGTTCGTATGCAGACTGTCAAGTTGACAGCATGGTTTTAAGCACCACCCAATATCCTAAAATTATTTATTTATACTTAGGACTATACTATAATATTTTTAGCAAAATTATTATAAAAAATGGAGCGAATTAGTTTATTTTTAAATTGGCTCGAAAAATTTGTTAAAAATGATCAAATCTTTTAAGTAGTAAAGTTATATTATATAATATTGGTTAGATATTATATCAACTATTGACTTCATATGTTAATAATAAATTTTTAATATGTTTTTTCCTCATTTTTACATATGAAATATTCTTAAAAATAAATTTCTTTTAATTATTAAATATTCAAACATTAAATTACTATATAATAATTAATGAATAAAACTTTTAGTAAAAATGCTGAATTATCAAAAAAAAAAAAAAATCTATATTCTTAAGATTTGGATACTTTTAGCTTATATTTATTCTTTTGTAGATTCTATTTCAAAATTTACAGATATGTACATATAGTTCCAAGGTTGGGCATTAATAAAAAAATATTCAAAAATTTTTACCACAAATATTATAATTTCTTTTATTTATAGAACATTTTAGGCCAAGGTTCTTAAATTTATCATTTCATATAATATCCAAAAGTATATGTTTATTTTTATATCTGTTAACAACGGAAAAAAAATTGAAATTTCACAGATCACTTAATAATTTTGTTTTTTTATTTACTAAAGTTATTTTTTTTTTCATTTATAATATTATCATTCGTATTTTTGTATGCATAAGGAAGATTTATAAATAAAATTTATGCATTTTACTTTAACCTAATTACAGAATTGAAGTGAAAAAAGATTTTTTTCAATAAACAAGGTATACACCTACAAATTTTGTACTTTTATACAATGTACGAAATAAATTTAAATAAGTTATTTTATTATTTATTATTAAAAAAAATCAAATGATTCCATAAATTCACTGAATATAAATGATTGCAATGAAAGAAGAATAAGCAATTATATGTGTACAGATGAAAAACACAATTTAGATACATTCTTAAAATATATAGATTATGTGTACTTATACAAAAAGTTATGAAATATCTTTAAATGTTGGAAAAAATCCTTATTATTAGAAAACAAATTAAGAGAAATGGTAAAATTCAAGAAATTATCCAGTCTACAATTGAAAGTATGAATGTACTAATTTTTTAAGATAAAATATTATTTCTAACTTAAACAAATAAGATCTTGTTCACTTTTATCAAATTAACCCTTAATCAATTAAAAATTATGAGTGCAATTTTATTACATTTTATCAGAGTAAATATTCATCAATTTTTTTGGGGTAGGAAGAGAGGGATAGTTCCCGAACAAGAGGATAGGTATGATTAGAGGCGATAAAGATACTTTTTATAACGAGATATAACCGCATCACGAACAAATGTAACTTTGGGGCAATGATAGATTCGACGGGAATTGGAAGGCTTATAGTAGAACCCAACAGTTCTAGTCCGTAAGTACATATTGGTTATGATTGCAGTATTTTAATGTGTAAAATTGAAGTATTTTATGTGTAAATATTGTAGAGTATAGGGTATAGTACGAGGTCTGTTCAAAAAGTATCTTTCCGCGGGGTACATATATTCGATTTTCGATTTTTTTGTGGCGTTATGTTGGTACTCATATCCCTCACTTATATCGAGAAGTTTGGCCATTTTTAATGTATAGTTAATTTTTAACAGCTGCTTTGCTTGCACGTATTTTGGCTCGTCTTCGATTTTTGCTCAATTTCGACCAAAAACAGCATCGCATTAACATTGCTAAGGACTCTGCCCGCGACGACCCAAATTTGCTCCAGAGGGTCATAACTGGTCACCAATCATGGATTTATGGTTATGACGTGGAAACCATCCCAATGGAAGCTGCCGTACGAGCCAAAACCGAAAAAAGCGCGCCAAGTTCCGTCGAAAGTGAAGGTTTTGCTTACAGTTTTCTTCGATTGCAGGGGCGTGGTATATCATGAGTTCTTGTCACAGGGTAGAACGGTCAATAAGGAATATTACCTGCAAGTTATGCGCAAGTTGCGCGAAGCAATCTGACAGAAACGCCCTGCTTTGTGGTAGAACACAAATTGACTTTTGCAGCCTCCGTATTCCCCACATCTGGCCCCCTGTGACTTTTTCTTGTTCCCGAAACTGAAGAGTCCCATGAAAGGACGATGTTACGCTACAATTAAGGAGATAAAGACGGCATCAAAGAAGGAGCTGAACAAGATCACAAACAATGATTTTTTGAAGTGCTTCGAGGATTGAAAAATACCGTTGGTACAAGTGTATAATATCTGGTGGGGACTACTTTGAAGAGGACAAATTGGATATTTATGAATAAATAAATAATTTTTGAAAAAAAACACAAAATTCGTGATACTTTTTGAACAGACCTCGTATACTTGCCTGTCAAATACCAGCGGATTTGGGAAAGATATTCGAGAGTTCGTTAATTTGATTTACTTAAAAATATTGATTTGTAATGAATGAGTTAGGTACGGGTATTTAAATACTATCCTTCTCCCGGTCGTAAATACTAAAGGATAATATATATAATAATTATATTCAGACCTCTTAGCTTAAACATATTATTCCTTAAAATTTGACCAAGCTGAGAGGTTTCACAAGATACTTTAAAACTTAATGATTTTTATATCATCATCTACACGTATGGTGCGACAACCGGGAGTCTAGGTCTACTAAATCAAAGAACTCCAGATGTCTTGGGTTCATGCCGCGAACTTTCAGTTTGACACTTTGAGCATATTTTTTGGAGGCCTGGCTAATGCTGTTGTTCCATCAAAGGCTGGGTCTGCCTCGTCTTCTGAGAACATAAATGTAGCTACTGTTGACTTTCTGAGCAGGATCCTCCCCATCCAAACGGATTAAATGTCCAGCCCATCGTAACCTATTTAGTTTAATTTAATCCATTATGGGGCGGTCGTGATAACGCTCCAGGATCTCATCGTTGAATAGGCACTAGAATCGTCCTTCGTCATGTAAAAAACTGAAAATTCTTCAAAGGATCCCGGGTGATATCACTGCAGGTGGAAGTAGCTAATAACTGGTTACTGACTGTTAGTAACGATCCTACCTATTATGACCAGATAGAAGCACAAAGATGTATGGTGAAACGATGGAAGCAGTCTTCAGGTTGAGACCGCTCACCAGTAGAATTGAACAGAAGGTTAAGATGAAATTTTTGACTGCTGCATGCATAGAAAACGAATGATGGAATGGTAGAGATGGTATATGAGGCCGTTTGCCATAGATAAAACCAAAAGTAATCCGTATATGAGCGTTTGAAAATGAGGGAACCTGCTCAACAGTTCCTTGGATGAGATAGTGCAAGTAGGAAGTGAAAGAGGCATTCGTAAAAATATGTAACCATATATATCTAGTCAGCTGAGGTAACCAGAGATATTAACTCTTTCAAAGCTTTTTTTTGTTACCAGGTGTTGGAATGTAACATTAACAGGAGTAACACTCCCAGAAGCTACTGACTTTTCCACTATATGACATTTTGTTATAGTGTCAGTAGCACTTGTTGCGCAGTGTCAAACACGTCGAAGTTCGTGCCTGAAAAATCGTTTTTGCGGGGAGTGTTACTCCATTACTTCAACATGAAGAAAAGTGCCGCGGAAATGCATCGTATTTTAGTGGATGTCTACGGCGCACATGCTCTTACTGAGCAAACTTGCAGAAAGTGGTTTGTGCGGTTTAAAAATGGAAATTTTGATTTGGAAGACATAGAACGTCCCGGACAGCCGAAAAAGTTCGAAGATGAAGATTTGGTGACGTTGCTCGATGAAGACCCGTGCCAAACACTCCAGGAGTTGTTCACATCGCTTGGAGTCGATTTTTCGACGGTCGGAAAACGCCTGAAAGCCATAGGAATGGTACAAAAACAGGGAACGTGGGTTCCACATGAGTTGAAGCCAAGGGACGTCGAACGGCGTTTAGTCACCTGTGAGATTCTTATCCAACGGCAGGTAAGGAAGGGATTTCTGCATCGAATCATCACTGATGACGGGAAGTGGGTACTCCACGACAATCCCTAACGCAGAAAATCGTGGGGCTTGCCCGGTCATGAAACGACATCATCCCCCAGGTCGAATATTCATGGAAAGAAGATCTTACTGTGTATTTGGTGGGATCAGCTGGGTGTTATTTATTATGAGCTCCTCCAACCGGGTGAAACCATTACTGGGATCAAATACAGACGACAATTGATGCGTTTGAACAGAGCATTACAAGAAAAGCGGCCGCAATATAAAGATCGACACGACAATGTAAAACCCCATGTTTCGAAAGTCGTGAGAACTTATTTAAATACGCTGAAATGGGAAGTTCTGCTTCACCCGCCATATTCACCAGACATTGCCCCATCTGAATATCATTTGTTTCGATCCATGGCGCATGGCTGGTCAGAGCAGCACTTCGATAACTACGAAATGACCAAAAATTGGATCGATTCTTTCATCGAATCTAAAGAAGAAGAATTTTTTTGACGCGGTATCCGAGCATTACCCGAAATATGGCAAAAAGTAGTGGATAACGAAAGACAATACTTCGAATAACGCTTCTGTAATAATATTGTCATAATACACCACGAAACTTTGCAAAAAAATGCTACGAATTAATTACAACCCTTGATATAGTAAGGTGTAAATTATCGAAAGGCAAAGTGTGATACTTTAACCCACTAAAACCACCTTACTTGGTCACATATCTATATTACCCCATGGAACCGACGTCAGGAATTATTCCGTTGGGCAGGGATTGATCGAAATCACTACTCTGGTGAATTATCAATATCGCTTTCTTTCATGCTCCTCCAGACGTAGTTTTTTTAGGACGGTTGTGTCAAGGACTTCGGCAGCCTCTTAATCCGTACCCGAGTTCAACATGAGGGCCACAACATTCTTAGGTATCAGACGTCCGCCAGCGCACTTCTGATCCTTTTCTCTTTTCGCATTGAATCGGACGCAGTAAAAGAACACGTGCTCCGCGCTCTCCACCATCCCGTCACAAGCAGGGCACATTGGGCTAGAATCTAATTTAAAGCGGAATTGACTGAGACAACTCTACGTTTGAAAGTTACTCTAATCAACCCATCCGCGCATATTGACGCAGCATACAGCAGGATAGATCCGACCACGGTCGCCTATAGGATCCTCCTGCTCTGTCTGGGTCCCCCCAAAGTAACCCTATCTACGAGGGTCGTTCAATAAATCCTTAGAAAAAGATGAAAAAAAACTGTTTTTAAAAAAAAAAAATTATTTTTCAACATAATCTCCTTTTAGCTCTATACACTTCCAACCGTTTTTCCAAAATTTTTATCCCGTCCAAAAAATAGGATTTCGGAAGTTCTGCAAAATACTCATCCGTTTGAGCAATGACGTCCTCGTTGGAAGTGAACCGTCGTTCGCCAAGCCATTTCTTCAGATTGGGGAAAAGAAAATAGTCACTCGGGGCCAAATCTGGTGAATAAGCGGGATGCTGCAACAATTCCATTCTCAATTCCACAATTTTGGCCATGGAAACAGCGCAGGTGTGCACACGCGCATTGTCCTGATGCAAGAGGATTTTTTTCTTCTTCAGATGGGGGCGTTTCTCTTTGATTTCCTCGCTCAACCGTTGCAATAACGACGCGTAATACGCTCCTGTTATTGTTTTTCCTTTTTCCAAGTAGTCGATAAAAATGATGCCCTGCGAGTCCCAAAAGACCGTGGCCATCACCTTGCCGGCCGATCGCACAGTTTCTGCCTTCTTCGGAGCCCGTTCACCCTTGAAAATCCACTGTGATGACTGTCTATTCATTTCTGGAGTGTATCCAGGTTCCGTCCATAGTAACATATCGACGAAGGAATTCGGCAGGATTGCGATGAAAGAGTGCCAACATAGCCTCAGAGTCCACTACACGATTGCGCTTATTCTCCTCTGAGAGAAAATTTTTCATGCAAAATTGAAGCGACTGTACTTTGTGATATGCCCGTGGTCTTAACTAATTCGCGCACTTTAATTTGCCGATCGTTCAAAATCAGATCGTGGATTTTGTCGATGATTTCAGGAGTAGACACCTCAACTGGGCGTCCTGAACGATTTTCATCTTTTGTGGATGAACGGCCACGTTTAAATTCATTCACCCAATTGTAAATCGTCGCAAACACAGGTGCAGATGTGCCATGAACTGCATCCAACTCGGCTTTGACTTCTTTCGGGCTTAAGCCTTTCAAATGGAGATGTTTGATGACAGTCCTAAACTCACTTTTTTCCATTGTTATGCACAAATAAATGTCGTTAACTTTAATCGACGATAGAAATTGACCTACGCTATGGATCGAGCTGAAATTTTGACAGCTTTCCTGTCGATAATGCTACTTACAAAAAAAAAAATCTTTACCGACACTACGAGCGCAATTTCTCGGATTTTCTAAGGACCCTCGTATAATTTCCCATCTGTATAGGACAAGTGCTAATTGGTCTTATCTTTAATGCTGATGCTGCTACCATGTACATTATTTTGCCTTTATTAATGTGCACCCCCCCCCCCCCCCAAAGATGAATGCCAGAGTCACAAATCATTCTTTCCGGAGCCAGGTTAAAGAGAACACATAAAATTGTGTTTCCTTGCCATATACTATTAAATGGCCGTGAAAATGGTTCGGCTGTTTTTGTCATGATCAGTCTATTCGATCTAATCAATTTTTCTGAGGTGCTATACTCTCTTATGAATATGTAGAGTTTTACACTGAATATACAATTATAAGCGGCTTTAAACTTGATGAACAGATGGTGTTGAAGCTACAGAGGCTGGCATGGGCAAATAATTGTATGGAGAAATGGGGCTATCTGGCCTTATAAGATAGCGGACAATAACTTATGAAATTTTTTTTGCAATAATCGACAGAGCTTTTCCAGAAAATTGTTGAGTAATATTAACTTTAAATTAGCTATTAGGAAAAATAAAAACCTTTTAAAAATATTTCAATAAAATTCAAATATCAAAAATCCAAATTAACTTTTACAAAATTTACCCTAAAAGGTAACATTTTTGATAGTAAAAAAATCAACATTTTTCAAAATAGCAATTTTCTATTGGTTATTAATATATTTTTTTTATATTAATAACCAATGGGAAAGTACTAATTTTTTTTTAGAAATAAATACTCGCCAGCGATAAGTGTAAAAAAGATCTTCAGGTCAATTTGACCATTTGAGAGCACACACTTCTATCACTCCGGTACATACTCATAATAATTTTTCCGAAGGATATGTAATAAAATTGTTTATTTTCATAGATTTTTTTTTAAAATATTTTCTTCTTATCCAAGTAGAAAAGATTTTTATTACATTGAGAAAATTGTAAATATTCCTTGCTGATTGAATTGTTCTTCATTTTATATGTGTTGTCGAAAATATTGTTCTGTCCGAATATTTACAGTTCGTTAAAGTTTCTTGACCGAATTTTTCACAATTTTTCCTTCATTTCTGTTTTCACAAACTTACTTAGATTTTTCTTTTGTTTTTAAGTATATTTTTCTCAATAATTTTATAAATAGATTTTTCTACTTGTAATGGTATAATATTAAAGTTGTCACAGGTGAATTCTGCTTTTTTCAATAATATTTTTCTTGTCATTATTTTTTGTTTCGTTTTTAAATATATATTTTTTTTCATATTTTCGTTTTTCAAAAAATAAATAAAAATTAACAAAATACTATCTATTTTTATAAACGATGTAAATACAATTTATTTGTTCATTTAGTTATTTTTATTTTCATTAAGCATTTAATATTACAGCCTAAAACCAATTGTCTCTTGACAAGGTCGATATTTTTCACTAAAATTTATTTTTAGTCAAATATTTTTTTACTTTATATATTTTTATATATTTATATTTATTTTATCAGTGGAATGTACTTTAAATAATAAAAAAAAATTTTATCATAAACGATAAAAAAAATTGGACTTTAGAAAATAAAAAGAAGAAAAGTGAAATCTAATTTTTTTTTAATGGCGAAATGCAATGTTGCCATATTATCTATTATACTTAAAGTAGTTGAACTTAATTTTTAACAATAATTTTAAATTTTTGGTTTTATTAAAAAAAAATATTCTGACAATACTCAAACCAGATGGATATTATCATATTCGCTAAGGTAAATTCGGACAATAAACTTCTATTAAAAAAAATTTACAATTTACATCCTGTCACCATTACTGAGAATGCCCATTTTTATTTTAAATATAGAAAGAGCCATTGCCATTGGTAGAAAATAATATAATAAAAAAAAATTCTCTTAAAAATTAAGACAGTCTATTTAAATTTATTTAAAATTATCTTCTTTATGTTGACAATCATTTTTCTTGTTAAAATTTGGCAGATGATTTTTCAATTGAAATTTTTTTTTTTAAAAGTATAAAAACTTTTAAGAGATTTTCCAGAAATCTTTCGCAAAAAAAAAATTATAACAAATTCATACAAAAATTTACTCCTCGTCTTTTCAAGTAGGATATAATTTTTAGCAAGTTTTTTTTCTGCTCTCTCACATAAAATGTCTTTTCAAAAAAGTTTTAATTAAATATGTTTTTTTTTTTTTTAAAGAAGTTTGTTTCTATTTGATTTTTACTAGAATCGACAGTAAGCATATTAATTAACTAAATAGCCATTAGCTTGATAATTTTTTAATTAATATGCAAAAGTTCTTTTAAGAAAAATGTAAAAATTATTTTTTCTTTTTGCTTTTGGATTTTCTTTTAATTTTTTTTTTTTATGTTTATTAAACTTAAGAACTAAATTTTAAAATATAAACGAATTTTCACATTTTATGGAATGATTATGATCTTTTTTGATAAAAAAATTGTGTGTTGTTTGATATTTACAACTGATCAAAATCAAAACGGAAGTTCTTCGCTCATAAATATAGTTTTTCTTTTTCCTATTTTCTTTTTATGAATTTATTTTTCGCTAAAAAAAAATAAAATGTTTTTATAAAATGCAAAAAAAAACATCTTTTTAAAATTACTTTTTTCTTAAAATTATAATATAAAAAAAAAACATTAATGAGCATCGGATTAGTTTATTTAAAAAAAAAAAAATTCTAATAACTTTTAATAAATTATGATATAAAAACAAAATGTCCTGTCTTTGAGAAATTAAATTTCTTAAATGAAAATTAAGTTTAGGAAAATTTTGGCAACTTAAGAAACTCATTGCTACGTATCCTATATAATATTTATACAGGGGGATGTACGTTATCCCAATCTCATCGAAAATTCTGTTTGCCACTTATGCAGATGATACTGTCTTAAAATTGCATCCAACATTCGGCAAAAGCACATTTGATCACTTTAAAAATCTTCGATTCCACAAAGGACTCTCCTGCAATCCACCTACTATACAGAAAAGATACTACTAATCCCTATATAGACATATGAACTAGAACTCTGGGGCTCAACAAAACGTTCCCATTCATTTCATATGCAATCATTGGAATCCAGATTTTTCGTAAATTATGAAAAATTTAATGTTTCAAAGGAACATGGCCGCGTGATTTGTTAATCACTAAAAATATCAAAAATAATAAATTAGCTTTTCATGGAGAAAAATTGCTCCTTATTACTTGTATAGTTGTAGATCTAAAAAAAAAAAAAAATTCTTTAAATAAATGTTTACAAAATAATCGTAAAGTTTGCTCAAACATAAGCATATATTTTGCTTAATGCAAAACTTTTTTAAGCTGTTTCATTTTCATTTCTGTTCCAAAAAATAAAGCTTTTTTAAATAATATCTACAACAACATAAAATCAGCAAATTTTTTTTAAGAGAAAATACAAGAACATGAAGATTAGTCGATCTTTCCTTAAGAGCGGAAGCATTTATTTTATAAATTTAAAAAATCACGTGGCCATTTCCATTTCTAATATAGATAAAAGTGTATAGTTGAAGGAGGGGAGGGGGGGTGTAGGGTTAGTAAAAAATTATATTGCTAAAGGATAAGGGCAGGATGTACAGAACATAAACGAAAAGATTTGGCATTCCATAATTTGGAATCGATAGTATTTGGAATGTTTATTGGGTATAGACCAAAGTTCTAGTCGGTATGTCCATATTGGCTGAGTACCGTGCTGTTTTGTTTTAGTTTGCTTTTTATTGTCAGTTTTGATCTATTGTCTAGAAGTTGTAGTAATTATTTTTGTTGTTTTCTTTTTATTTTTTAAGAGGGTTTACCAAATATAAGTCCTGGGTAACGCACGCTCGTTTATTGTGGAATATTACAGCCATGTCCCAGCAGAAAGCAAAAGTGACATGAGGAAATTTTTTTTACTCATTTGCCTTCACTTTCCACATTTTAAACCATGCTTCTTGGGAGTCGATGTGGTTCTGTAAAATAGAGATGACTGTGGAAATATTTTTATAATGTGTGAGGATGACTGTATCGTCAGCGTTTGCTATGCTTCGGATATTATTATGGCAGGGAATAGCATGCGTGTAAATACTATAAAAGGTTGGATACAGAATACATCCCTGAGGGACACCGGCGAAGATAGGATAAATATCAAAATACTCAATAATAAGAATGTAGCAATAACCAAATGGTTTCAAAGCAATTATTTCGCTCTGGCGAGCATTCTATACGATGTCTGTTCAAAAAGTATCGCGAATTTTGAATTTCCGTGGGTTACGTATATTCAATTTTCGATTTTTTTGTGGCGTTACTCGGTCATTTTGAATGTTCAGTTAATTTATGACAGCTGCTTTGCTTGCACGTGTTTTAGCTCGTCTTCGATTTTTGCCCATTTTCGACCAAAAACAGCATCGCATTAACATTACCAAGGAGCTGTTGGACTCTGTCCGCGACAACCTAAATTTGCTCTAGAGGGTTATAACTAGTGATGAATCATATGTTTATGGTTATGACGTGGAAACCAAAGCTCAATCATCCCAATGGGAGCTGCTGCATGAACCAAAACCGAAAAAAGCGCAAGAAATGCAGAGCTGCTGCATGAACCAAACCGGATCAACTGATGAGCAAGAATATTGTGTGGTCATCGATATTCTATTCCTTCTATAGTTGCTTTTCTCCTGCTTTGGCATTCTACATAGAATATGTAATAATCTTAAATATACGAGGTCTGTTCAAAAAGTATTGCAATTATCGATTTTTTGTGGCATTATGTTGGTACTCATGTCTCTCACTTATGCCGATAAGTTCGGCCATTTTGAATGTTCAGCTGCTTTGCTTGCACGTGTTTTGGCTCATCTTCGATTTTTACTCAATTTCTACCAAAAACAGTATCGCATTAACATTGCTAACGAGCTATTGGACTATGTCCGCGACGACCCAAATTTGCTCCAGAGAATCATAACTGATAATGAATCATGGATTTATGGTTATAACGTGGAAATCAAAGCTCAATCATACCAATGGAAGCTGCCGCACGAGCCAAGGTTTTGCTCACAGTTTTCTTCGATTGCAGAAGCGTGGTGCATCATGAGTTATTCCCACAGGGTAGAACGGTCAATACGGAATAGTACCTTGCATGTTATATGCAATTTGCGCGAAGAAATCCGCCAGAAACGCCCGGATTTGTGGAAGAACAAAAATTGGCTTTTGCCATTTTTGACCAAAAACAACACACTAATAATACCGCAGCTACCGTATTCCCCAGATTTGGCCCCCTGTGAGTTTTTCTTATTCCCGAAACTGAAGAGCCCCATGAAAGGACGATGCTACGCTATGATTGTGGAGATAAAGACGGCATCGAAGGAGGAGCTGAACAAGATCACAAAAAATGATTTTTTGAAGTGCTTCAAGTTGACACAAGTGTATAATATCTGATGGGAATTACTTTGAAGGGGACAAAATAGATATTTATAAATAAATAAATAGTTTTTGAAAAAACACGAAATTCACGATACTTTTTGAACAGACCTCGTATAGTACCAACCAAAATCCTGTTAGTTTAGGGAAAAATCAAATTTGCCAAAAACTAATAACCGAATATCAATCTCAGTACATAAAAATCGGAGCAAATTTTCGACCTTCAGCAGACAATTAAACGTTAGTCGATTCCCTTCATAAGTTTTGTTTTGAGAGCCTTTGAAAGCGAGCGTGTCGGTCGGTTGCACAAAAATGGAAAAAGAACAATATCGTTCGGTGATTAGATTCTTGTTTTTGGAAGGGAGAATGCGCAGCGAAATCAAAGATCGCTTGGATGCTGTGTATGGTGACTCTTCTCCTTCGATGGCGACCGTCAAGAATTGGTTCAACGAGTTTGTTCGTGGCCGCACGTCGGTTTTTGATGAGCCACGCCCAGGTGCCCCGAAAACGGCTGCTACGGAGGAAAACGTTACAAAAGTCCACGATCTCGTGTTGGCAGACCGTCGATTGAAGGTTCACGAGATAGCTGAGACTGTGGGCATCGCAGTAGGAACGGTGCATCATATTCTACACGAAAAATTGGGCATGAGAAAGCTGTCGGCGCGATGGGTGCCGCGTTTGCTCACACCGGAAAACAAGCGCAACCGTGAGACCACATCGGCGACGTATTTGGCGCTGTTTCAGCGCAATCCAGCGGAGTTCTTGCCTCGTTTCGTGACCGTCGACGAAACATGGATTCACTGGTACACACCAGAGACCAAGGAACAGTCGAAACAGTGGACTTCACCCGGCGAACGTGCTCCGAAGAAGGCGAAGACTGTTCTATCGGCCGGAAAGGTGATGGCCACCGTTTTCTGGGATTCACAAGCTGTGATCCACATCGATTACCTCGAGAAGGGTAAAACAATCACGGGGCGCTACTATGCTGACTTATTGGGCCGATTTGACGTCGAATTGTAGAAAAAGCGGCCCCGCTTTGCGAAGAAAAAAGTGCTGTTCCACCACGACAACGCGCCGGCTCACACCTCCGCCGTCGCCATGGCCAAATTGGTCGAATTGCGCTACGAATTGCTGCCCCATCCACCGTACTCTCCAGATTTGGCCCCCTGTGACTACTTTTTGTTTCCAAACCTGAAAAAATCACTCGCCGGGAATAGATTTGGGTCAAATGAGGAAGTCATCGTCGCCATGGAGGCCTATTTTGCTTCCCTCGAGAAAATGTATTTTTTGGACGGGTTAAAAAAGTTAGAGCATCGCTGGGCCAAGTGCATAGAGCTTGAAGAAGATTATGTGAAAAAATAAATTGCCACCTTTCCAAAATTTTCGTTTTTCTTTTGTAGGCTGAGTACTTGTTGAATGACCCTCGTAAGTCTTGTATGTGGGTTCTATGTCAAGCGTTTGGCTAAGTTCATTCCCTTCGGTGTGTTGTGGTATTTTGATGCTATTAAGTTATATGGTAGAACATGGTTCAGGGCGGAGAGTAAAAGTTACGTGGTTAGATTTACGTTCATTGGCTTTTATTCTCAACATGACGAACCAATTCTGTTGGGTTTGGAATTGGGATTGGAGAACTTCGTCAAGATAATTAAAATTGATTATAAAAATTTTTGAGCTGCATGGAATATATGGTCAAAATAGACGTCGTGTGCAATCACAAAATTCTATAAAACTCTGGAATTTTGTGATTGGACACGACGTCAATTGGAATTGGATTGAAGAACTTCGTCGTAATAGTTAAAATTGAAAGCACAAGGGCGAACTCTTTTAAGCACATTTTTATTATATTTTTGAAGACTTCTGGTGTTAATTTCAGCAATTTCCTTTCGAATGTTATCCTTAAGCATCGAGGTTGTAGTTGGTTTGTTAGTTTACACCTTTTACTTCAAGTACCTCCATACGAAGAAATCTGAAGGGTTCAAATCAGACGATCGTGGGGTGGGGGAGGGGTAGTCGGGATCACCTTTTTTGACATTATTCGGCCAGGAAAAATTTCTCTCAAAATTTGCATTGTAGCATGAGCTGTGTGTGATATGGCACCGTCTTATTGAAACCACATGTTCTGTAGGGCTAATTAATTCAATTCGGATAGAAGAAATTTTTCTAACATGTCCCGGTAGCGGTCAACAGTAACTGTTACAGCATTGCCTCCAGCATTCTCAAAGAAATATTGCTCAACGATGCCACTGGCCCAAATACCGCACCATACAGTTACTCTTCGAGGATATAATGGTCTTTGGTATATCAGTTGAGGGTTTTCAGTACCCCAATAGCGGATATTCTGCTTATTAACACAGCCAGCTTCGTCGCTCATAATGATTTTTTGCCAGAAATGTTTTTGAAAATTCCTAAGAAACGTGATGGAGATATTCCCAATTCTTGTGCACGGTGTCAATGAGCAACATTCTGCTTCGTTGCATCAATCTTTTCAGGTGTACGTTGGCTTAGTTGTCTTCGTTTTAATCTCCCAGTCTTCGCTTTATCTCCTAGTATATGCATATTTTCAAAATTATTCATTACACACTGAATAATTGACTTGCTCGGAATATTATTAATACAAAAAAAGTAATGTAATTTTCTCCGCGTATTTATAACTAAACAATTATTTAAATAAAAAGTTTCAATAATTTCAACATGTGGAGTTAAATTCTCTATAGCAAATTGTTATCGACCGCAAGCTATGACTGTCAATTTTCAATAGAGAAATGTCATCTAAAACAAAATGGCGGCCAAACAAATTCGACCTAGAATCTTGTATATATGGTGAGGATTTTGGTTGGGTGGCATCGTTGAGCCGTACTGCTTTCGAAATGCAGTTGGTGCGATTTTAAGATTTTTTTTGCTTTCTGGTTCCAACACGATCATACACGGCAGTTGAAAGATGGCACTTATTGCAGTGGAAGTTTCCACGCCGCATTATTTCGAAACATACTGATATCAGCTGGCCGTCAAAATGCTTATAAACCGACAACACTTTCCAACCTGGAGAACAATATACGTCAAGTTATCGGTAAAATTCAAAATTAGTTATTGCACACTGAATAATTGACTTACTCGGCATATTATTAATACAAAAAAAGTAATGTCATTTTCTCCGCGTATTTATAACTGAACAATTATTTAAATAAAATGTTTTCATAATTTCATAATGTTGTTGTGTTATTATTGTAGATAATTCATAATAAATTATTATCGACCATTCTCTATGACTGTCAAATGCCAACAGAGAAATGTCACCAAAACCAAAATGGCGGCTAAACAAACTCGGCTTGGTACATAAAAAGCACCCTGTATACAAATTATGTTTATATTTTCCCATATTAGTAAAAATCCCACCCTGTATACAAATTATGTTTTTAATGAGTAAAAATCCCACACTGCCTCTCACAGTTGTAGAGATTACTTAGCAAATTAAATGTCCCCTTTTTGTGTAGGAACGAGCGAAGACCGAGGAAAACTGTTAGTTTCAAAATATCCTAACCTAAATATTGATTTGATTTTTTTTTTCGTTTTTTTTTTAATGATTTGTATACGAAAGCATAGCTTAAATGGTATAAATAAATTTTGTTTTTTTCTTTTAAAATTAAATAACA
This sequence comes from Atherix ibis, assembly GCA_958298945.1. NCBI lineage: Eukaryota > Metazoa > Arthropoda > Insecta > Diptera > Athericidae > Atherix > Atherix ibis. The sequence goes on from OY282610.1 coordinate 5,724,643, forward strand.
AATATAGTTAATATTTTGAAGTTGCAATTTTTTGAATTGAGTTTTGATATTGTACTAAGATGAGTTATGTATAATCTTATATTCTGAAGCATCAGAAGCTATAACTGAACGTTTTTCTCAAAAAATTCTCTTAATTGATGATCTACCACCAAATATTCATAAAGACGAAATAACTGCGTCCATCTATTATTTTTGGGCCACATTAAAGTGAATCGAAATTCAATTTTTCTTCAAAAGGATATGTTCTTCTTCTATCTTATAAAGAAAAAAGGATATGTATTCCGGGAAAATTGTATTTATGTGTATACTCCCCAACTAAAAAGGATAAACAAGTTCATATGCAACCATGGCGTTTGGCTGATGCTGACTTTTTATTAGATGCTTCCAAGCCTCTTGATCCTAGAAAAACAGTATTTGTGGGTGATTTACCAAGGTCTATAAAAGTGGTTGCATTGGCAATGATTGTGGATCGTTCATATGGTAGAGTTTGCTATGCTGGAATACATACTGATCCAGAACTTATATATCCTTAGGGAGTTCGAAGAGTGTTTCCGGGGAGGGCAGTGCTGGACAATTCTCTTACAAGCGGATTATTATGATAGGATAAACGCGAGTGAAATTTTTGAAAGCTGGAAATGCATAAATAAAATTTGCTTGTAAGATAAAAAGTAGGAGGAAGGATACTTCTGAATTTTCAAACACGATTAAAGATCTGTGGTTAACTGAGGACTATATTATTTTTTCTCAAGTCAGGAAGCATTATAATATTTTAAATGTTTTAGTATTAATTGGTAGATAGTGGAATGTTATTAGCGGAAGCCAAACTGACGATCACCATTTATATTGAAGGACTCAAAAATGAGACAACGACTTATGCATTATACTGTTTTAAATGTTTTAGATATTACAGATATAGATAGATATTCCGAAAAAGCTGTTGAAAATTTATATCATAAATACTTATGCTTTATTAGATATTTGATATAAAATATTAGCTGTAATTAGATCATATCGGGGAGCTTTATTGCAAAATATAATTTTTTCCTAAGAATATTTTTGTTTTTTTTTATTTAAGCTCAAAATATATTGAAACTAAACCATCTAATATAAGAATTTAAGAAGGAATAAATACATTTTTTCGACAAATATTGGATTAAAAAATTAACTTCTGTAATAAAAAAAGAACTTCTTAAGGAATGTATGTAATTAATAAGATTAAAGGAAAACTATTATTTTCTAGTTTCCAGTTAGGCTATCTTATTTTCTTCTAAAAGTTATTATTTTTATGAAAGGAACAATTTTTTTATTTATGTTGAAATAAAAACTAGATTGTAGGGACATTTGGTTGCAATTAAAATTTTAACTTTCTTAACCTTCTAGAACCTTTTCTATTACACATCCTCTCTAAGACCACTAAACATTGCAACTTTCTAATGAAAAAATTCAAATACAAGACTTTGTGACAAATTTATTTTAGTATAGATAAAAATTAATAGAATTTAGATCGCATATAATTAACTAAAGAAGCCAAATTAACTTGTATTTAAAAAAAAAACAACTATTTTGACTGTTTGCCGTACTGTAGTTTTTATTAATTCTTATTTTAAATTTAACAGTTTAAATAATCTTTTAATTTTTATTATCATTTAAAGTTAAATTAATAATAATAATGGAGATTTTCTGTTCATAAAATTGTTAACATAAGATTTTTTTTTCAACACTGTTGCTTATAAATATTATTTGAAAGAGTAAGACTTTTACTGAAAAATAAATCACACTAAATATCAGTAGTTTTTTTACTCAATTTAAATATTTTTAAGTATTTTTTAATAAATAAAAGATTTTTCAATTAGTTTTTTTTACTGATTTTCTTAAGGTATTTTTATTTTCCACTTATATATTTCCTCAAAGAAAATGTATGGTTTTTTTTACTTATCTACGCTGGCAACACTATTGCATCCGAAAAGGGGCGAATACGAGAATAATTTTAGTTTTTCCCGAAGCTTCAGCCAACGTAACCAACCAAAAATGAGATCGAACAATCTTCCGCAGTCTAAATCCATAATCGCAGGCGGTATTGTGCTCTTCAAGAAGCGATCGTTCCTTATCGCAGCATGCAAAACATAAATAAAATATTTTAAAAAAAAAATCAAATAAAATAAAAATAAATAAAGTGTTTTATCAAATTTGATTTTGTAAGCGATAATTATTAATAATATTTCTAGAAAATTTTTTATCGGTTCGAAAGAAATTTTTTTTTTTAAACAATTATATTATAGTACATAAAAAGTAGAAAAAAATTGTTTTGTTTCTGTGTTAGCTTCTAAAATTTATAAAAGATAAAAATACTTTAATCAACTAATGATACTAAAAATTATTTTTAGAAATAAGTTAAAATATCCAAGGAAAAAAATATTTTTGGAATTTTATTTCTACATTAAAAATAAGTGTTAATTTTATAAAGAAAAAGAAAAAAAATCCATATTTAGAAATTTTGAAAGTTATATAAAAATCTTTTCAAGCTTAAAACATAAAACTAAAAATCACAATTTGACATGTGCCAACAAAAAAAAATCATATCTTCTTAATATGGAAAACATTAATCAACATTCTAAATATAGTTTTTTTCTTTCATTCTATCATAAAAATTAATAAATTTGAAAATTGTGGAAAAAATTAATAAAAACAAAGGGTTTGCAAAATCAACACTAAATTTCTAAGGAAGTATAGAACCTTTTAATATTTAAAAGCAATTATTATGAAAAGGATGATTTAATAATAAATTTAATTTTTTGTTTTTTTAAATAAACATTAAAAACTTTGTGTTTATTACAAGTTAAATAAAAAAATTACTTTATAAAAAAATATACAAAAAATTATACTGAATAACGAAAAATACCAAAGAAAAGTTGCAAAATAAAATGTGATAAATTCGATTGAATATATTTTTAATCAAAATAACTTAAAAGGATACCAAAAAAAAACAAAAAAAAAATTTGCAAGACTTTCGTGAAGATTTTAAATGAAAATATTCATTTTTCTGATGGATTTTATTCAAATTAATTTTGATTGAAAAAATATTTTTAAATTTACTATGAAAAAAAATCATGTAAAGTTAATTTTTGATAGTTTTTATATTCATTTTAAACACAAAACCCTTTTCTCACTTAAAAACAACAACTCTACCACACAAACCCCTTCCCCCCCCCCCTCACTCCTTCAAGAAGTATAAATACTTCTTTTATATTCTAATAAGAATGCCATTAATAAGTAAAATTTTTATAAGCTAAATATTGGAATTAGTAGAAAAAATATTTTTTAATTTATAGCCAATAAAAAAAATACTTTTCCCAATACGAGAAGGTATTTCCGGTTTAAAGTTCACTTCCATATGATCCCTCACCAAATTTTCATATATATATATTTTTTTTACCACAGGCTTCCTGCCCACTGCATTTAATGAAATAAATCTTATCAAAAAAAAAAAACCCTAATTACTCATTTTCGATAAAATTAATAATAAAAATGAAATACTTAACAATTTATCTGAGATGGAAACAAAACTAACTTGTTCATCTTTTTTTTTTTTTAAATAAAAAACAATCATTTATTAAAAATGGTATATTTCAGTCGATATAGTGTGAGGTATCTTTATGTATAAAGGAAAAATATAAAATAAATATTATATATATTTTTTAGAATATATCTTTTTTATGAAAAAAAAAGATACGATAAGTTTTTATCGTTTTTTATTCCAAAAATAAAATAAATTCACCTTAAATAAAAACTTTGTAAATCCACTATGTTGGCTTAAGTATGGTGAATTTATATTTATTTTGAATGTGACTTAAATACTATAAAAAAAATTTCAATTTAAAAATTTGTTTTTTTTTTAATTAAATTTTTTTTTTAAAAATACAATAATCGTCCTGAAATTTTAAACAATTTTTTTTTTATCTTTGGGAAGTATTAAGAAAGAAAATTGATGATTAGGGAAAAAGCACACAATTCACCACGTTTAGATATAAAATACGTTCAGATATACTTACTTACCCACATACGAATATAGACTCTAACAGTCGCGTCCGATAATTAATGATCACAACTAATAAGAAAAGTTTAAGTACAAATTTTTTTAAATAATTCAATTTTTAAAAAGAAATTCAGCAATAATAAATACAAAAGTCTGTTTTTTTCTGTTTTTTTTTTATATATTTTTAAAATTTACTTAATTTATACAATGTAAAACATTATAAAAATAATTCGATAAGTACAATTTTTCTGAAAATTTGTCCTTTTTTTTCTATTTTTGATAATATTTTATTATTTTTAAAATTTTTTTTATCTATTATCAAAAATTATAAAAAATGTTCCTTTTCTTAAAAGAAAAAAAATTATTAGATTTACAAAAATAAAATAATTCCAAGAAAAATTCTAATAAAAACTAAAATTTAATTTTTTTTAAATTTTTAATGACTTTAAAAATCCTCGACTGTATGTATAAGTTAAAGCAAAGTTCATTCGATTTTATTATTATTTGAAAAGAGATTGTTTTTGTTTTAATTTTTTTTTTTGATTGAGTCAATAAGGTTTTTTTTTTGTGGGAAATTTTTATGAAAAAAAAAACACAATTTCTCCGTACTTCCAAATAACTGAATAAGATTTTCTTTCAAAGATCAGTAGTGTTTTTGTACGTGTGCAGTGGGCAAAAATAGTTTAAAAATAGCGCAAATATCATCAAAGATATTTTCCAACAGAGGAATAAAAAAAAACAAAAAAAAACGAAGCCATCTACACGTATCTATCTATCTTTCTATCTGTATAGTATAGAATAAATTTTCAATAGTATTCATGGTCCAATAGATTCTTTAAGCTTCTCTGTATAGTAAAAAAAAGTTTCAATATTTCCATAATGTAGGTGTTTTTATTGTAGATACAATATTTCGAAATAAATTTTCGCTTCTGAAAGTTTATAATCAGTTTTTCTTGAGTGAGTGGACTGCTCTCTTTTTGCAGTTCCCTGAACTTTTCAGGTTTAATTTTTGCCACATTTAACAAGAATACATTATATATGTCCAATTTATGTCTCTAGAATAATTATTGATTTATTATATTTAATCTTATCTAAATCATATTACCTATACAGTATACAATAGATGTTATATGAAAAATGAAAAGAAAAAAACATTAAAAATTACTAAGAAATTATACTTAATAGGGCAGAAATATAGGTTTTATCTGTTTTTCTGTTTTTTGTTTTGTTTTTTTTTTTTTTTTTTGGTTAAAAAGAAGTTAATATTTTCTGATCATTAGTGTCGCAACTAATCTCTGTCACTTGGTTTTTGTTTTTGACCCATCTTCCTTCAACAATAAAAAAAACTTATATGTTATTCAAATATTTTCTATTTGTTATATCGTATTTTGTTTGCAATTTCTATACACTATACACTAGCATAGTGTCCTTATTGATTACACTGACAGAAAGAAAATATTATTGACAATAAGGCTAATATTTATCACTCAACAACGAATACGGAGAAACATTTTTTTATTCATTTGTATACGAACATAATCAGTTGCATTTGTCATATTCTCTAAAATTAGTTTTCTTTATCCTAATGTGAATAATTTTCCTTAGAATATATTTTACTCCTGATGTTATTGGCTTATATTTTCTTTAACGAAAAAATATGTATAATAATTTCTCATCAAAAATTGAACATTTCATCGATAAAATTTTTCTTTATCAAAAATAAAAAATTTAAAAAAAACAATAATAATGATAAATTATTTATAATTTAAATAAAAAGTTTATATTTTCTCAATGATATACAATAGTTAGTCATGGAAAATTTTTGTCAAAATTTCATATCAAAATATTGTATATCCAATTCCAACCCCCATTTTATAGGTAATTTATTATTCTGATTATTTCTAAATAAGATGCAGAATAATTTATTTGAAAATTGTTTATTATCTATAATATAAAAAAATCTTTAAGAATATTTTTTTTTAAATAGATGTAAATAAGTTAATTTTTCATGTTCTAACAATATTTTTCATGAAGAACAACAAAATTATATTTATGAAATTTTTTTTTTGGTTATTAGTCCAAATTGGGTTCATTAATTTTAATGCATTTAACGTAGGATTTGTTTTCTCCATTATAAACAATCCTGACTGTCTATTTCTTCCTACATAAATGGACCTATTTTTTTTTATTAACAAAAGTTTACCACTAATAGGTATAAAATAATAACTCAAAGTACAGCTCTGTTATTGGAAATTTTTTTAAATAAATAATTTATTTAAGATAAATTCTATTTTGATTTAAAAATATACCATTTTATATGTTTACATTTTTAAATTGTTCAAATCCAAAAACAATATTTTCAAACTGTAACAACTTCCTTAATAAATATGTTGAAAAATTATAAAAACGCAGCCAAAGAGTACTTTCTTATCTTGACAATCAAAATTGCCATATATGGGGCTTTAAAAACCCACAAATGACTGTAGGATAGTCATTGTACGAGGTCTGTTCAAAAAGTATAACGAATTTTGTGTTTTTTTCAAAAATTATTTATTTATTCATGAATATCTATTGAGTCCCCTTCAAAATAATCCCCACCAGATATTATATATTTGTGCCAACGTTTTTTCCAACCCTCGAAGCAATTCAAAAAATCATTTTTTGTGATCTTATTCAGCTCGTCCTTCGATGCCGTCTTTATCTCCTCAATCATAGCGTAGCGTCGTCCTTTCATGGGGCTCTTCAGTTTCGGGAACAAGAAAAAGTCACAGGGCGCCATATCAGGGCGATATGGTGGCTGCGGCATTATTTGTGTGTTGTTTTTGGTCAAAAATGGCAAAAACCAATTTTTATTCTTCCACAAATCCGGTGGATTGCTTCGCAAAACTTCCGCATAACTTGCAGGTAATATTCCTTATTGACCGTTCTACCCTGTGGTAAGAATTCATGATGCACCACACCACTGCAATCGAAGAAAAGTGTTCGACCGAACTTGGCGTGCTTTTTTCGGTCTTGTCTCGTGCGGCAGCTTCCATGGGGATGATTGAGCTTTGGTTTCCACGTCATAACCATAAATCCATGATTCGTCACCAGTTATGACCCTCTGGAGCGGACAGAGTCCAACAGCTCCTTAGCAATGGTAATGCGATGCTGTTTTTTGGTCGAAATTTTTGCAATGTTAATGCGATGCTGTTGTTGGTGAGCAATTTTGGTGCGAATTTCGCGCCGACACTTCTCACGACCAAATCATTGGTAAAAATCGAATGGCACAACCCAATCGATATGTTTAAGTCCTCAGCAACTTTTCTAACGGTGATTCGATGATTGGCTAATACTATTTTCTTCACTTCATCAATGTTTTTGTCTTTTGTTGACGTGCTCGGGCGTCCGGCATGTTTTTTGTGTTTCGCATCTTCTCGACCCTCTGAGAACATTTTATACCACTGATAAACGTTGCTTTGGTCTAAGGTAGCTTCACCATATGCTACAGTCAACATTCGAAATGCGTTCGCGCAATTAATTTTGTTTTTCACACAAAATTTAATACAGATTCTTTAATCCATTTTTTTAAATGTTCAAAAATCGAAGACGAGCAAAAACACGTGCAAGTAAAGCAGATGTCAAAAATTAACCGAACATTCAAAATGCCCGAACTTCTCGACATAAGTGAGAGACATTAGTACCAACATAACGCCACAAAATATTGAAAATCGAATATACGAAACCCGCAGAAATTCAAAATTTGCGATACTTTTTGAACAGACCTCGTATACACAAAAAGCACCCAATACGGAGATCTGCGTTAACTGAATGTATGGTATTGTTGTGAATGGTTATACTAATATTTCAACAGAATTGCCTTGGCGTTGTTCGGGAGGAGAGCAAGAATGATGAGTAAATGATTGTGTGAGTGACACGCGGCGTGGCTACAACCGAATAGAATAGCAAGGTCCTAGCTAGTTTAGCGGTGCCTACGAGCTTACAAGTTTCCTTAACGTAGCTCAATATTCATAAAATAATAATTGGTACCACAATAATCGGGTGCCGCATGGTATTAAAATACACTATGCCCAACATTGATGTACCAAAATCGCAGGTATGATCTTCGGACTGCTAATGACAGATACCGGCTTTTATCTCTGACACTGCCACTGCTTATGACACCAGAGGCTTAAATAGGCCTCGCCACAATCAGTTGGACTGATCAGCCACAAAAAATATCTGTCTGGTAGGCATTTTGGTATAAAGGATGTAATCGGCCTCTATATTTATTTGAAAATGAAGAAAGGAAGACCGTTACTGACAATTCTGAGCGCTATGGCTGCATGATAACCAGTTTCTTTTTTACCTTAAAACAAGATGGCGTCACAAGCCACACAACACTACTAATGATGGCTTTGACAAAAATATCAAGATCTTTCGATTGGACGCCGTTAGACTTATTCTTCTAAGGTTACGGAAAAGATCGTATTTACGCAGTCAATCCTTAAATTTTTGTAATGGCCAATTCACAGCTCAAAATTTGTGTAATTGTCAACATACATTACCTCAAAAAGATCGTATCCTGGAAAAATTCGCATGACAGGTATTTTATTTTATAATTTGTGTTGCATAAAAAAATAATATCCCATAAATGATCAAAATGTATTTACCATATTATATCAGAAAAATTCCGAAAAGAAATATTGTACGTTAAATATTTTAAATACATTATTTTTGATATTTAAATTTTTTTTTTTAGTTAAAAATATTTTTTAAACTACATGTAAGTCAACTTTTTAATATAAATATTTTGCCCTTTAAATTTCTCTGTTTCTCTAGAATAGAATACGTATATCAACACTGGAAATTAACTACAAAATAAATTTCAACTAAGATAATAGGATGAAAAAACCAAAAACAAATTACAATTAATTTTTTAAAAAATAATTATAATTACCGATTTCGAATTTTATTGTTATTGAAATAATAAAAAATTAATAACGAATGAATTATTTACAGCAAATTTCATAAATAAAAATTAATTAAATTGCAAATTGTTATTTAATGAAATTGTTAATGCAATTATCGAATGTGTATAATTTTTGTTTTGCGTACGCATATGTATTTAGTGCTATTATTGTTATAAAGAAAAGTGTCAACAATGAAAATTTATTAAAAATCTTTTATTAAGTGGCAATAAATTTTTATTACTAATTAAAAAAAAAATTAAAGGTTAAATACATATTTTCGGAAATAAAGAAAAATTAATTTTAATAAAACCATTAATGGGTATTCCAAAGAATTGGAATACAACTCGTATAACAAAAATAATAATTAAACTAAATAATTGGATTAAATTAAAAAAAACATTGAACAAATTTTCTATTGATTGTTACAAAGAGTATTGAAAATTTCTATTCGGAAATTTTCATGCAAACGAATTATTATTATTTTTAAATAATTTTTTTTAAATAACATTTGAAACGGATTCCAATAGGAGGCAGAAGGGTATCATCAAAATGCATATACTTGAAGAAAAGGGGTGAGTCTACTATAATTTTCAATTTTTATTAGTATTTTATATTTGTCAATTGTACTTTTAAAAAAATTGTATAGAAGGCAGTCTGATAAGTCAATGATAAATGCAAGAACTATAACTGATATTAGTCAAACAATATTTTTTTATCATTTGACATTTTTAAAACGACATAATAAAAATATGTTTAAAAAACTTCTGTTCATTATTTAAGTTTTGACAGGCATTGAAAGCAGACAAGGTTTATATTTTTTTTTTATTAATATGGAAAAAAAAGAATTTTATGTATTGATAAAACAAAATTTTTTGAGGGAAAAGAACAATATCTGAAATAGAAAAAAAACTTTACAAATTATTGTACGGAATGATTTAAGAGTGGTTTTCGCAATTTCGCTGTAGTGATTCTTAGGGACCAGGACTTCCAATTGAGATCACAATCGAAGAAATGATCAATAAAATTTATGATATCATTTTAAAAGACCCTCGAATGAAAGTTTTCGAGCTAGCTAACATGGTCAATATCTGAAAAATAAAATATTTAAGAACGTCCTATATGATATTTTGGATATGAAAAAGCTATCCGATGGAATAGGTGCTGCCTTTGAACGTTTTATGACCAAAAAAGCATTCGTGTAATAATTTTAGTAGAGTATTTGGACATTTTTGAACGTAATCCAAATGAACTTTTACATCGAATCTTTAGTAACTATCTTGAAAAAGAAAAGAAAAAACATAACAATACAGTATAAGCTTTTCTCTCGATATAAATTATACAATATTATTGTGAATTAAGACAAAATGATCAAAATTTGACCTGAACATTCATCGTCAATTGCAACAGCAATTATCCACCTACCGTATTCTTTACGTTTATATCGTACCAAACATGAAGAAATGGCTTTGTGAAAAGAAATTTACATCCAAATCCGAATCGTACTACACGATTGGTATAATAAAGTTATAATATCGTTGGACAAAGTACATCGAACTTGAACGAGATCATATTGAGAAATAAATCAATTTTTAATATATAAATTAATTTTTTGTTATATTTATCACTGATTTATCAGACTGCCCTTGTATGAATTTATCCAAAAAAAATGCTATCATCATTTTTTAATATTGAAAAATTTGCACAAGTTTTCCTTCGGTTCAAAAGATAAATAAATTTTTTGTTTTCATTATCACTGATTTATCATACTGCCTTTGTACGAATTTATCAAAACAAAAAATTCTATCATCATTTTTTAATATTGAAAAATTTGCACAAGTTTTCCTTCGGTTCAAAAGATAAAAAAAAATTTTGTTTTCATTATCACTGATTTATCAGACTGCCCTTGTATGAATTTATCAAAACAAAAAATTCTATCATCATTTTTTAATATTGAAAAATTTGAATCCTTTTCAAGGATTTACAAAAATTTGTTTACATAAAAATATTACACATGAAAAAAAAAATGTTTATAAACTTTTTTCTAAAAAATAAAATTGAAAAGCTCAGAAAGCTTTTTAGTTTTGTAATTTTAAATTCTATACAAAATATTTCGAAAATTTCAATTCTGCACGAAAATGTTTTGTTACCAATTTTATTTATTATTAAAAGAATAAGTTTTGTTACCAATTTTATCTATTTTAATATCAAAAATTGGTGGCATCTTATTGCCGCCATCATAATAAAGCCAGTTCAATATTGACCTAAAAAATGGCTGAGACTAAATAATGACCTTTTGGACTTGGAACGTTTTATAATTTCAGTACTTTTTATTATTTCAAATTAAATAAAAAATAAATTCATTAAATTTAGTTTTTAAAATATCGGTCACCGACTTTAGAAGTATCTTAGTGAGGTTTACCTCACCTCTTGGCAGAATATGAACAGACAATACTTTTTTTTTTTTTTTGGTAAATGGATGGATGCTGTTCTAAAATCACATTCCATTGGCATGTGTAATCAGTAACTAACCTAAATTTTTGTATTTTGAACTAATCACCCTCACAGCCAATTAATCAACCGCCCACCGCGCACCGCTCTTTTTTATGCACTTTTATCTAGAATACATTATTTGTTCGGACTATCGTTATCGGATACTCAATGAACTCTTCGATATGTATTATCGTAAATGTTTCATGATTTTATGCAAAAATTCAAAATGATTTATTTTTAAAATATGGTATAAGAAAATACATATGGTAAATAAAGTATACAATGTGTGCCGTAAATAATTTTGACTCTATAAATTGCTTCCTATTTATCGGATAAATGTTGCAGTGTTCTTTGTAGCAAAAATTGTGCGAATTTGTTATGCACTTTTATTTACTTATATATACAATATATTTAGATACATATAACTTACTCAGCATACTATTGAAATTTCTAAATAATTTTCAAGTATCTCTTTAACATTTTAAGAATTTGCATTTATACTTGAACACTTTCAGCATGAACATTTTATAGTATAATTATCTAACAATTGATGGTGTATCTCTAAGTATCTGACATATAATAATTAGATGCGTACTAAAATGAATCAACTTAAATACATATATACAATACACATATACTATAGTATCAGTATTCGTATATGAAAATCAACACCCGGAAAAGTAGTTTTTGACAGTGAAATGCATTGCAACTACACATATTGTAGCCAGAGGAATATCATGTCTTATTCGCGAAAATGAAAATGCTACAAAAATAATAAAAGCCCCCAATTTGGAAAGAAAGAGATAAAGGTATTTTCCATATAGAAGAGAATGTATGTAGATACTCTTTACTAATCCGGAATGGTAAAATTGAAAGTGAAAAATATAAATAACAAAACCTAGACTGTTGATGGTATTTTCAAATCGTATCTGGTGCATGCACTGTGTGTTTCCTATAGCCAATTAGCTTATAGAGATCTATATCAGTGGTTGGTCTTTCGACCAAAATAAACCTCAAGCAAATGTAGGTGACGAGAAATACTTTAAGCGGTAGCCGCAGCCACACGTCCAATATAATCACATAAGTTACTTATTCGTAAATATCCAAACATCGTCTAAACATTTACTTTTAGATACGAGTATACAATAGCTAAACTAGATAAATTTCATGTTTCCTTTTCTGTTAGCATCTATTTTGGAATTATTTTCTTATTTATTTTTGAGTATATAAAATTAACTCTAAAGAATAAGGTGGAAGAAGAAAGCGCCAACATGATCTATCAGGTCGAGTTGTTGCAATGAAGGCAGGCAATTCGATTGCATTCCAAAAATATCATCCACTAAGAAAAGGCATATTACAATTAATTTCTATCAAGAATTCTTTGCTTCAAAAAAAAAAACTAACTACCCCCCTCCCCCCTCAACCAATCAGAAACCTTTTGTAATTATCTAAAATTATATACATTTTTTCATTTTTAATTTTGTGTATATATTTTTTATATCAAAAAAAATTTGGGGCAAAAAACGAAATTCTACCATTAACCTTATCGGTTTGAGAATATTTCATATTATTTACTATTAAAAAGGTCAATCAACGATGACATTTTAAATTAAAAAAATAATATTATCAAAGTCCATGGGTAGAATTTTTTTCTTTCTAATTATTTTAAAAAAATAATATCTTTTAAAAAATTTCAATAAAATAAAGCTATTTGGAATATTCATATTTATTTATATTCAGTGATGAGATCTATTTAAGGGTTTTGCCGACTTTATGATTCATATTTGTTTATTTTTTTTTATAGCTCTATTGAGTATTTAAGTTATATAAAAATAGGTGCACATAAATTTTAAGATCCTGCACTAAATATGAGTCCTCTTAGCATGAGGTCATTATGTGATGGGTTCGCTCAGCTCTTAAATAGCCGCTAATTTTAATAAATAAAATGATGATTTTTTTTGTAAAATCATCACAAAATTGTCTATATCATATTTTTGTATTAAATTTTCTATTATGTCCTTTAAATTATAAATCGGTTATTATCGCATATTTATTCTTACCAACGAATCTCTTAACAAAACTATCACTTCGCGAATTTTGTGTTTTTTTCAAAAATTATTTATTTATTTATAAACATTTATTTTGTCCCCTTCAAAGTAATCCCCATTTGTGCCTACGTTTTTTTTCAATCCTCGAAGCACTTCAAAAAATCTTTTTTTGTGATCTTGTTCAGCTCCTCCTTCGATGCCGTCTTTACCTCATCAATCGTAGCGTAGCATCATCCTTTCATGGGGCTCTTCAGTTTCGGCAATAAGTAAAAGTCACAGGGGAGCAGATCTGGGGAATACGGTAGCTGCGGCATTATTAGTGTGTTGTTTTTGGCCAAAAATGGCAAAAGCCAATTTTTGTTCTTCCACAAATCCGGGCGTTTCTGGCGGATTTCTTCGTGCAACTTCTTGCGTATAACTTACAGGTAATATTCCTTATTGACCGTTCTACACTGTGGCAAGAACTTATGATGCACCACACCCCTGCTATCGAAGTAAACTGTAAGCAAAACCTTCACATTCGACCGAACTTGGCGCGCTTTTTTCGGTCTTGGCTCGTGCGGCAGCTTCCATTGGGATGATTGAGCTTTGGTTTCCACGTCATAACCATAAATCCATGATTCATCACCAGTTATGACCCTCTGGAGTAAATTTGGGTTATCGCTGTCAGAGTCCAACAGCTCCTTAGCAATATTAATGCGATGCTGTTTTTGGTCGAAATTGAGCAATTTTTGTACGAATTTCGCGCCGACACTTCTCACGACCAAATCATTGGTAAATATCGAATGGCACGACCCAATCGATATGTTTAAGTCCTCAGCAAATTCTCCAACGATTGGTGATTCGACGATTAGCCAATACTATTTTCTTCACTTCATCAATGTTTTCGTGTGTTGTTGACGTGCTCGGGTGTCCGGCACGCTTTTCGTCGCTCACATCTTCTCGACCCTCTGAGAACATTTTATACCACCGATAAACGTTGCTTTGGTCCACGTCATATGCCACAGTCAACATTCGGAATGCGTCCGCTCAATTAATTTTATTTTTCACACAAAATTTGGTACAGATTCTTTGATCAATATTTTGGAATGGGCAAAAATCGAAGACGAGCCAAAACACGTGCAAGCAAACCACCTGTCAAAAATTTACTGAACATTTAAAATGGTCGAACTTGTCGGCATAAGTACCAACATAACGCCACAAAAAATCGAAAATCAAATATACGTAACCCGCGAAAATTCGAAATTCGCGATACTTTTTGAAACAGAAACAGTTATTAAAAAACTTACCAAACAGGAATCGAGTTCTGTAAAAAGTTCTTACTTAATGGCAATATTTAAATAATAAAAATAAATATACATTTTATCGAAATTAAAATTTTAAATGAATTTTATAAAATTTTACTTTCGAAAGCATCAATAAATTGAAAAACTATTTATTTGGTCACATGGGTGAAGCTAAGTAAGAATTTTAGAATATTATCAAAGTTAGATTACAGTTAAACGTTTTTTTTTTAAATTTTAAAGTTTCTATAACAAATCCTTGTCGATAATTATATTATAAAAAATTTTATATAAGAAATGGTAAAAATTTTGTTAAAAAAACTAGAAGAAATACAACAGAAAAAAAAGAAAAAAATAAAAAAAAATACTATACAAAATATGAAAATCTAGAAAATTTTATTTGCAAAGGTTTTCTTTCATAATAGAAATTTCACTAAACTACGAGTAGCTAACGAATAAAGAAGAAAAAGAAAAACCACTACGCTAACTTTTGCAGGTAAACTTTTCTATTTTAAGAGATTCCGATTTAAGAATTTTAGCTGTTTTCATCGCTTACACACTAACAAAATTCAAAAATTGTTCATTTCTCTAATACAATCTAAATCAGTCTTCGTTCAAAAATAATTTTCTAAAAAGAAAATCTCAAAATGAAAAATTCACATCGACACTCAAATATACAAAAATAAATCAGAAGATAACAAGAACTACAACAACAACAACTTCAAATTAAAATTTAAAAAAAAATAATAATAATAAAAAGGGTGAGTTACACATCCACATATATATATGCATCTGCATGTATTGTATGTTATTGTAGTAGTAGTAGAGGTAAAACTCTCTAACACATACCCATCCATCCATAGAAGAGTATAAATTCGTTCTAGTACTTAAAATACTTTTCACCAATCGAGAAGATACTCTTGCCGAAAATTATTCATACTTTCTTGGCAATTACCATAAAATTTTATAAAATTTTGTCCACGATTTCTTTCTGTTCGTCACCGAACTCACAAATATGCACAATTTTTCTTAAAAATTTCAATTATTAAAATTCAGAATTTCTCTTCTAACAATTTTGTCTCTGTATAGATTTTGAAGAGGAAAAAAAAATCCTTTCTACAATAGAATTTTGAAAACAACTTTTTTTGGTTTTTTAGTAGATATACTAGCGAAAATTTTTCCGACTAGTGTTTGGATTCACTGAGCAATTATGTACTTCTCATACTTAAGTTGAATGGCCACAATCGCAACAAATATTTTATTGCAACTATCTACGACTAGCAAATAGAGTATCTAAAATATCTTAGACTCCGTTAAATTTTCCATCTCTTCCTTTTGTAAGTGTTAAAAGTATTAATTCTTTTTTTCGTTTTTCAGAAATAAAATATTTAAATAAAAAATACAACATATTTTTAGAGTGTTAGAAAATTATTCAAAATATAAATAATAACCAATCTAATGAAAACTGAAGAAAATAAAAATGATTTTCCTTTCGTGAAATAATAATTTATCTTTTAACTATAGTGCAACTGAATGAAAGAATTTTCCATAATGCTGAATAGATTATCTTTTAAAGTTCATCTGCTGTTCTCTCATTAGAAAGGAATGTGAAATATTTAGAATTGTTGTCAACTAAATGAACTTTTGCATACCTTCGAGTACTTGTCGATTTGTCGTCAAGAGAATTTCTTAATAAAGCTCGAGAATAAAGAAAAGGTTAATTTTTTGTTTTTTTTTTTTTTGCTCAACTATACTAAATTCTAAAAACTTTAATTTAATAATATTTAAAATATTTTCTTACTATTATTGTATAAATATTCAACAAAAAAAAATTCTTATTTAATATTTTATCTATTAAAAAAAAAAAAACTATCAATTAAACTATTTTTAAGAATTAATAAAAAAAATAAAAATATATATTTTGAAATATTTAAATATTTTTCTTTTAAAAGACAAATAAATCTTAACAGGATTTTTATTATAATATAAAATTCAACTTGAAGAAATATTTTTATTCAAATTGATTTTCTATTTTTAATACCATAAAAAATTATTTATTTATTGTAAAAAAAAAAATTAAAAAAAATATAATTATTCTTGTGTTTTTTTTTTTCAACAAAAAAAAATAATAATATTTATGTACGTTTAGATTATAAATTGTTTTAAAAAATAATCGTTATCATCTTAAAGGGCTACCGAATCAAAGATGCTCTCAACTTGTTTTTACCATCCCGGCTAACGCCGTCATTCCACTTTGTCTTCTAAAATCACCCATACGGATTAATCCTATTAGGCTTAATTTTATCCAAAACCGAGTGATCAAGATAACCTTCCAGGAGCTCGTCCTTAAAAAGGCTCCAGAATCGTCTATTTTCATGTAGTGGTCAAAATCTCTTCGAAGGATCGCTTATCGAGCGAAATAATTCAGACTGACTGAAACGTTTGACAAATAGAAAAATTATCTAAATCTTTTAAAGCTATGAGTATGCGACTGGTGATAATTGGTGTTATCTTCTACACCAACGCTACTACCATGCACTTTGTTTCGCCTTCATTTATGTATGGGCTGCATGCAAAAAATTTTTCGCCCATTAAGGATGTCAAAAAATCTCCTTTTTTGAGTATGGGTTAGATAATGCCAAGTCGTCAGTCGTCTGATATTGATCACGGATAATAAAATCAAAAGCGAAATGTTCGCAAATTACTATTCCAAACTTTATGGCAGCCATAATACTTTCGGTAATAAACCGATCGTGTAAGATACCGTAGAGGAATTCAAACGCAAAGCAGGATATAGGAACGAGGAGAGCTCTTCGGCACCAATAACCTACTTTTCATCGGATAATCCAAGCACGAATCCGACAAAGGTAAAACATTGTTTCGTTGCAAAAAGCGACATCAAATCTTACATTGAGAGGTCATCTAGGAAAAAATCCCATGGTCCGGATGGTTTACCCAGTCTAGTAATGAAATGCCTTCCAGAAGAAGGAATAACATTGCTTACACTCATTTGCAATAACTGCATTAACAATGGGTACTTCCCTACAATATGGAAGTCGGCAGATATCGTAACCATCCAAAAGAAACAGCACTCCTACACGGAAGCAGACTACCGGCCAATATCACTCCTTTCCAATGTGGGAAAATTATTTGAAAGGTTTATCCTAGACAGGCTTAATCTCTTCATCGAGGAAGAAAACATAATTCCAGAATTCCAATATGGGTTTCGTGAAGGCCACTCTACACAGCACGCACTTTTAAAGGTACACACAGACGTTATACTGGAACGAATTAAAAACCGTTCTACATGGCTCTGTTCGCTAGATATCGAAAAGGCATTCGATAGCATACCGCGCTTGGGTATCATATTTAAACTAATTAAAATGAATTTTCCAAAATATCTGGTTAATCTGATAATTAGTTTTCTAGCTTTTAGAAAAGCCAGACTAAAATGCGGAGACGTTTACTCACGGTTCTTCGACGTATTGTCAGGCATACCCCAAGGCTCATTAATTGGTCCTAAGCTATATAACCTTTACATTGCAGATATATGTAAGGTTCAATTAAGCGGAAATACTCATATGGTATTATACGCCGACGATACCCTAGTCTACAGTGCATCAATGCGACCTAAAGTAGCATTGGAAGCTATGAAAGTATCAGTCAATAAACTGACAGAAGACTATAAGGAATGGGGTCTTCAAGTAAACATTCCAAAGTCTGAGTGCTTGTGCATCACGAAGAAGAAATTCATAGACTACGGGTCTGGCGATAAGGATAACACGTTAATGAGGCGCGTAGAGAATCTTAAGTATCTAGGCTTGAATCTCAACAAGAACCTCAAATTCTACTCCTTTGTCAGGGATAAAATTAAATAAGCCAACGGCATATTTTGCAGGCTTCTGAGAATGTATCGCTCAGAAATCCTACGCAAGGACGTCAAGCTTATTATTTATAAGCAATTTATAAGAGCGTACCTATGCTACGGCTTCCCCACCTGGTTATCTATTTCCCCAACGGTAGCAACTGAACTGCACAGATTGGAAAGGAAGATCTTACGAAAAGCCACAAAGCTCGGAAGATCTATCCATACAAAAAAGTTTATTTCAAATGACAGGTTGTACCGGGAGGCAGACGTTACCCCATTTGTAGTATGGCAAATGGGGATAATGCACAAATGGGTGAAGTCATTAGCCCATCATCCAAACAGGGAAATAAGGCAGTTGACGAACGGCAACTTACTGGAAACCTTGAGGAACAACAAGTACCTGTCACCGCTACTTCTAGTGAAGGACACAGAAGAAGCTCTGGAGCAACGCCTCCAGATGTACAAGAAGAAGCCAAAAGGACAACATCGTGGGTAGCAACTACATCACACAAGGTCGGATGCACCGAAGGATATCTGGACATCATTGTAGTTTTAAGAATAGTTTTTAGGAATAATTTTAAAAATTGCATGTTAGTTTATAAGAGTAGAATTAAGTTTTAAGGTTAGGTTATAGGATGTAAGCATGTTTTTAAAAAAAAAAAAAAAAAAAAGTCAAATTAAGTAAATTAAAATCTTATTTATATAATCGTAGGAATTTATTCAATGTTAGCAGAACGCTAAGAACAATAAAGACAAATATTTGAGCTAGGATTAAATATTCTTAAGGAAAAATAGTTTTAAGATTGTATTGGACAAATGTAAAATTATTAATGTTATGCAATAAAGTGAACTGAACTGAATTGATTCGCTGTCCCATAATTGGACCATTAATTGATGAACCATTTGGTGCAGTGTGTCGGCTCTGTTTTGTCGTTTTCTCGAGACTCAGTGGCGGCAGCATGTATTCTACAGCTGGTGGGATCATCAACTCGTGTCTTGGTTAGTGTTTAGTCTCATCCTGCTCATAGGTAATTAATTAAACTTTCCGCGCCTGATATATTTTACAAAATAATATGTAAGACGATTTTTTCTTTAAATTTAGTATCGAAATTTATAGATTTACAGTAGAAAAGTAATGATACAGGATCCAGCGAGCGATCTGGCAAAATTGAATATTTTTGCTCTAAATACATAGATGCGTAGTACAACTTTCAAGCCTGTACGGTAACTATACAAACCTAACAACTGATCTGTGTTTTTGTAGTGCGTTACGTAAAATTAAACAGCAAAATTTGGAGGAACGATATGTCATCAAAATATGGTTAACATTGGTGAATCTGTGATATCGACTTACGAAAAATTTCACAGAGCCTATTGGGAATATTCCTTCTATGGAATATAGCATTTTTGGGCGTGCAAGAAGCGGTGAAATATGAACCTTGGTCAAAGAGACCTTCACCATCCGAAAATGATGAAAATATGGAATAGGCGTTGGCTCTTTTGTTATCAAACTATTACGAATAAACTGTCAACTAATATTTTTTTTATAATCAAGGCCTAGAAAGGCTCAGAAAAAGGAAATTAACCTAAATATTATTGTTACCAATTTTTTTTTGGTTTGGTTTTCAAAAAAGTTTTTTTACAAGCAAATCAATGACCAGATTTCTATTGAGGGTTAAATGGAAATTTTCTTGAGTAAAAATAGTCCTCGAACTTATTCAAGTACGTTTACAGATAAAAGGATATTCATCCGGATTATTGGTAATTTTTACAACCACATTGATCATATTATAAAGTTTTTTTATAAGTTAACTTTAGATTTTCTTTAAGGATAAATTTTAAAAAATTTCCTATTCGAAGACTACCGATAGTAGAGGTTTTTCCTTGACATAAATCGTTCAGGAAGGCTTTCAACGCCAAAAATTGATACAAATGGGAAGGTTCCTTCTTAGAAAAAAGTTTTTTAAGACAAATCCGCCAACTATTTTTTATTGGAAAAGGGCATTCCTATGTTACCCCAGCCTTTTGTTCACCTAATCACAGTCCGTGTGACTTATTTTTTTTTGCCAATATCAAGAAACACTTAAAAACATATCATTTTGGTAGTGCCAATAGCAGAATGTCCTGCCCTAATTCTCATCAGTTTCCATACACAAAATTTCGGTAAAATTGACTTATGGACAATTTCATCACATGACCATCTCCATCAATGCGTTCTTATCGGTGCCCCAGTCTCATTTTTTTGTCTTCTTAGAACAAAAACCATATGAAAGGACATCTTCCTGATATATCATGCGAAGGAATATAACCGAAGAGGTTCTTGCAGCATTTGACCTAATATCTCGTAGATTTGACCTAATAATTTCGACACTCTCTGTTTCTACGTAAGCAACCACCTGAAAATTTTTAGAGCCAATATTATGGTTTGTTGTTGATTTCAAATATTTCCTATTCCTTCCAGCTGCTTCCTCAAGAATTTTATTACTAAATATCATCTTTGAAGCAAAACCACAAATCCAAAAGTAAGAATAAAATATTTAAAATAATTTTTTACATTGTTAGCAAAAAAAACCTTTTTTACCCCTTAAATAAACAAGAAATTATATTTTAGGACTTTTTCTTAGTAATTAATTAGGAAATAATAACTTTAAAAAATATTTCAGTAAATTGAACCTATTTTGAATATTCACATTTATTTATACGAGGCCTATTCAAAAAGTATCGGGAATTTTGTGTTTTTTCAAAAATTATTTATTTATTCATGAATATTCATTTTGTCCCCTTCAAAATAATCCCCACCAGATATTCAATCCTCGAAGCACTTCAAAAAATCATTTCTTGTGATCTTGTTCAGCTCCCCCTTCGATGCTGTGTAGCGTCGTCCTTTTATGGGGCTCTTCAGTTTCGGGAACAAGAAAAAGTCCCAGGGTGCCAGGTGTGGGGACTACGGTGGCTGCGGCATTATTAGTGTTATTTTTGACCAAAAACGGCAAAAGCCAATTTTTGTTCTTCCACAAATCCGAGCGTTTCTGGCGGATTTCTTCGCGCAACTTGCGCATATCTTGCAGGTAATATTCCTTATTGACCATTCTACCCTGTGGCAAGAACTTATGATGCACCACGCCCCTGCAATCGAAGAAAACTGCAAGCAAAGCCTTCACATTCGACCGAACTTGGCGCGCTTTTTTCGGTCTTGGCTCGTGCGGCAGCTTTCATTGGGATGATTAAGCTTCGGTTTCCACGTCATAACCATAAATCCATGATTCATCACCAGTTATGACCCTCTAGAGTAAACTTGGGTTATTGCTGTGAGAGTCCAACAGCTCCTTAGCAATGTTAATGCGATGCTGTTTTTGGTCGAAATTGAGTAATTTTGGTACGAATTTCGCGGCGACACTTCTCACGACCAAATCATTGGTAAAGATCGAGTGGCACGAGCCATTCGGGTTAGGTCTCATCAATTTATCTACTAAAACTTAAGGGGTTTAAGTCCTCAGCAAATTCTCTAACGGTGATTCGACGATTGGCCAATACTATTTCCTTCACTTCATCAATGTTTTCGTCTGTTGTTGACGTGCTGGGGCGTCCGGCACGTTTTTTGTCGTTCACATCTTCTCGACCCTCTGAGAACATTTTATACCACTGATAAACGTTGCTTTGGTCCAAGGTAGCTTCACCATATGCCACAGTCAACATTCGGAATGCGTTCGCGTAATTAATTTTATTTTTCACACAAAATTTGATACAGATTCTTTGATCCATTTTTTGGAATGGGCAAAAATCGAAGACGACCCAAAACACGTGCAAGCAAAACTCCTGTCAAAAATTAACTGAACATTCAAAATGTCCTAACTTGTCGGCGTAAATGAGAGACATGAGTACCAACATAACGCCACAAAAAAATCGATAATCGAATATACGTAACCCGCGGAAATTCAAACTTCGCGATACTTTTTGAACAGACCTCGTACTTAGCGATGAGATCTATTTAAGCGTTTTGTAAAATTTATTAATACGAACTCTCCTTGACATAAAACCTACAATTTTTTAATTTTTTATGGCTCTTTTGAGTATGTACACATATGTTATGTCATAATTGGTGCACAATTAATTTATTTAACGAGATAGTAAGAAGCACCTAAATTTCGAGATCCTGCACTAAATATGAATTTTTTAAACATGAGCTCATTATTTGGTGGGTTTTTCTTTATCTTACTTCATTAACAAGGATACCTTCTAACCTGATAAATTATCTTTTTATGAACACTAGCTTGGATGGATGTACTTAGAAAGGATTTATGGTGACGTACCTAATACTCAGCTCTTAAATAAAATTTTATTGAAAAAGGAATTTAAAAGAATATTCTTAAAATTTCATAGTTGTGTATTGATCACAAGATTGCCTATACAACCCTTTTCTATTTGATCACAAGAATCATAAGATTAGAAAAATATGCAAATTTTTGATGCTTTTAAATTATTTTCCTCCTCCTTAAAGGAACCTACTAGCAAACCTACCTTTTCTATTTAGCAAGAGACCATATGATTTTAAAAATAAGAAAATTTTTGAAGTCCTTGAAATTAGAAACCTGCAACGTATCTTTAAATTATCTCTTAAGCATGAAAGATAGAAAAATAATTCAAAATTAGATGGTTCTGTTAAATTTAAAAAAAAAATTTAAGTAATTTTTTAGACAGGTCCTTAAGTTTTTCTAGTTAGGAGACTTTAACAGGATAGTTCATAAATTAAAAAAATATATAATAAGTTTTAAAAAAAAAACTAAATTTTGAATACATTATCTTTATTGTATCTTTCCAAATTCCAAAAGACCTTTTTCTCATGCAGTTATCATATGGGTTTTTATTAATGTCTCGAAGGCCTCGTGAATAAAATCACCAAGACCTAAAAAATCTTCTTCGAAACAAAACACCACAAATCCAAAAATAGAATTTAAAATTTTGAATAATTTTTATTGGTTTTTTTTTATATAATTAAAAGAGGAAAATGAATATTAAAATACTTTCAACCAGGAATAGAAAATAAGGAAAATCATTCGTTTATAGTAGCCATTAATAAAAACAACTTGTTGACAGTATTTAAAAAGATTTCATCATTTCCATCAGAGAAGGAAAAGCCAACAGAACCATAAATTTACCCTGAAAATTATCAATTAGTGCCCTCCATTTATTCAATAAAGCTACTTAAATATTTAACATATTTAAGCAAAATCATCCAGCATCCAGTTTTATATGTTCTTCAGATGCATAAACATAAACACCTATAAAATTATATTTTCTCATATTTCGTGTTTTTTTTTTAATAAACTTTTATTTTATAGTAAGTCATCTTAATTTTATTTTTGTTCTATGCACTATTTTTCCAACAAACGAAACTCATTTTATCTAAGAATAGATGATTTTATCGACATGCAAGACTATTGCTTGGGTGCCAAGAAACTTTTCAAACAGTTAAATCTTCTGTAATTATTAGAATATTGAAGAAAATAAGAAAATAAATAAATACAGACAAATAAAACCAACAAATTTGAATCTTCAATTTCAACCAGAATTTACCTAAACTCACAAGACCAGAGATTTTAAAAAAAAAAAATTTTTTATTAAATATTTTCTTATTTATAAGGGAAAAAAATTGTTTTCTCTTTGTTCCCAATGGAGAGAATTAAAAATATTTGTTCATTGGGGGTGGAAGACTTCATAATTCATATTCTTGGCAATCGGCGTGATAAATTATTTGATTTTCTTTTAGTATTTAAATTGGCTGTGAAAAATATTTGCATAAGTATTCATTTATTAAAAAATTATTTAAAAAAAAAAAAATTTATTGAAGATATTCTTAACTAGTAGAGATTGAGTTTATTTATTAGCTCATAATTATTTAATTGAAAGTACAGAATTTTAATTGCTCACATTTAATTTTATACGGAACTTTTTCAACTATTGTATTTACTGATCAGATTTTTTATAAATATTTTTTTTTTAAAAGATATAATTAATGAAAATTATATAAAAATAGTAGAGTATAAAATTGTCCTTTCTCATTACCGATACGGGATGCCTTGTTACCAAGTTGCCAGGTCCGTAATTGTAGCCACACAACTATCACAGAATGTAGTTGTAGTCATTAAACTCACTGTTAAAATTCTTAAAATAAAATTCATAAAAATTAAATGCAGTCAGCTGATTTAAAATTAAAATACTTTAAAAAAAAAATACCGCAGTGCGTACGCCGCAGATCAAACAAACTTTAAGATCAAAAAAATTTAGACTTCTTCAAAAATAATTTTTTTTAAATATTAGTTCAGATAATAGAGAGACTCTAAACAGTTGTCGGGCAGTTTTATGTTGTATTGGTGTGATTTTTTTTTTTTTTTTGTAACTAGTTGAAATTTTTATTTGTAACTAGTTACTGATTTTTTTCTAAATTTATTTGTTAGAAAAAACAACCTGCTGGCAGTGCGACAACTGTTTGAGTCCATTAGATATTATTCCGTATTTATTGTAATTTAAGAATTTAAAGTGGACAAATATTAAATAGGTCTTAAATTAAAGGTCTTAAAAATCACGATCTTTAGTTTACAGAAATTAGAAGCCAATAATGCAGTGCGTCTGATATTTTCATAAATTCATAATAAGGAGAAAAAAGCATTGAGTTAGGCCTTCAGCTCAAGATAATGAAATCCAAAAAGTTATTGATTTTTTTCTAAATTTATTTGTTAGAAAAAACAACCTGCTGGCAGTGCGACAACTGTTTGAGTCCATTAGATATTATTCCGTATTTATTGTAATTTAAGAATTTAAAGTGGAAAAATATTAAATAGGTCTTAAATCAAAGGTCTTAAAAATCACGATCTTTCGTTTACAGAAATTGGAAGCCAATAATGCAGTGCGTCTGATATTTTCATAAATTCATAATAAAGAGAAAAAAAGCATTGAGTTAGGCCTTCAGCTCAAGATAATGAAATCCAAAAAGTTATTGATTGTTTTCTAAATTTATTTGTTGGGGAAAAAAACTTGCTGGCAGTGCGACAACTGTTTGAGTCCATTAGATATTATTCCGTATTAATTGTAATTTAAGAATTTAAAGTGGAAAAATATTAAATAGGTCTTAAAAATCACGATCTTTAGTTTACAGAAATTAGAAGCCAATAATGCAGTGCATCTGATATTTTCATAAATTCATAATAAAGAGAAAAAAAGCATTGAGTTAGGCCTTCAGCTCAAGATAATGAAATCCAAAAAGTTATTGATTGTTTTCTAAATTTATTTGTTGGGGAAAAAAACTTGCTGGCAGTGCGACAACTGTTTGAGTCCATTAGATATTATTCCGTATTTATTGTAATTTAAGAATTTAAAGTGGAAAAATATTAAATAGGTCTTAAATTAAAGGTCTTAAAAATCACGATCTTTCGTTTACAGAAATTGGAATCCAATAATGCAGTGCGTCTGATATTTTCATAAATTCATAATAAAGAGAAAAAAAGCATTGAGTTAGGCCTTCAGCTCAAGATAATGAAATCCAAAAAGTTATTGATTTTTTTCTAAATTTATTTGTTCGAAAAAGCAACCTGCTGGCAGTGCGACAACTGTTTGAGTCCATTAGATATTATTCCATATTTATTGTAATTTAAGAATTTAAAGTGGAAAAATATTAAATAGGTCTTAAATTAAAGGTCTTAAAAATCACGATCTTTAGTTTACAGAAATTAGAAGCCAATAATGCAGTGCGTCTGATATTTTCATAAATTCATAATAAAGAGAAAAAAGCATTGAGTTAGGCCTTCAGCTCAAGATAATGAAATCCAAAAAGTTATTGATTTTTTTCTAAATTTATTTGTTGAGGAAAAAAAACCTGCTGGCAATGTGACAACTGTTTGAGTCCATTAGATATTATTCCGTATTTATTGTAATTTAAAAATTTAAAGTGGAAAAATATTAAATAGGTCTTAAATTAAAGGTCTTAAAAATCACGATCTTTAGTTTACAGAAATTAGAAGCCAATAATGCAGTGCATCTGATATTTTCATAAATTCATAATAAAGAGAAAAAAAGCATTGAGTTAGGCCTTCAGCTCAAGATAATGAAATCCAAAAAGTTATTGATTTTTTTCTAAATTTATTTGTTGAGGAAAAAAAACCTGCTGGCAATGTGACAACTGTTTGAGTCCATTAGATATTATTCCGTATTTATTGTAATTTAAGAATTTAAAGTGGAAAAATATTAAATAGGTCTTAAATTAAAGGTCTTAAAAATCACGATCTTTAGTTTACAGAAATTAGAAGCCAATAATGCAGTGCATCTGATATTTTCATAAATTCATAATAAAGAGAAAAAAAGCATTGAGTTAGGCCTTCAGCTCAAGATAATGAAATCCAAAAAGTTATTGATTTTTTTCTAAATTTATTTGTTGAGGAAAAAAAACCTGCTGGCAATGTGACAACTGTTTGAGTCCATTAGATATTATTCCGTATTTATTGTAATTTAAGAATTTAAAGTGGACAAATATTAAATAGGTCTTAAATTAAAGGTCTTAAAAATCACGATCTTTCGTTTACAGAAATTGGAAGCCAATAATGCAGTGCGTCTGATATTTTCATAAATTCATAATAAAGAGAAAAAAAGCATTGAGTTAGGCCTTCAGCTCAAGATAATGAAATCCAAAAAGTTATTGATTTTTTTCTAAATTTATTTGTTGAGGAAAAAAAACCTGCTGGCAATGTGACAACTGTTTGAGTCCATTAGATATTATTCCGTATTTATTGTAATTTAAAAATTTAAAGTGGAAAAATATTAAATAGGTCTTAAATTAAAGGTCTTAAAAATCACGATCTTTCGTTTACAGAAATTGGAAGCCAATAATGCAGTGCGTCTGATATTTTCATAAATTCATAATAAAGAGAAAAAAAGCATTGAGTTAGGCCTTCAGCTTAAGATAATGAAATCCAAAAGGTTATTGATTTTTTTCTAAATTTATTTGTTGAGGAAAAAAAACCTGCTGGCAATGTGACAACTGTTTGAGTCCATTAGATATTCTTCAGTAATTATTACAATATGATTTTAGAATTTAAAGTGGACAACCATTAAATAGGTCTTAAATTAAAGGTCTTAAAAATTGCGGTATTTCGTTTTTAAAGCTTCTCCGACTTTAAAGTGGCTGCGTTTGAGAAAAAAAACCTTTTTACAAGATCTCACCTGGAAGTCCGGCTAAAGATTACGTAGCATTGCATTAAGATAACTATCGAATGGAATGCGGTCCTTATTTTGAATGAACTGGACAACTTTTCTTAATATTTCCATGATTTGAAGAAGAACCCAACGCATATGGCACGCCCCAATAGTAGGTTCAGTGTAGATATGGTCTGGGGAGCCATTTATTACTATGCCGTTGTCTAGAAATTAAACCGTAACAAAATACAAATAGCTGCTGTAAAGTCAAATAAGGAAAGTGAATGGATAGAGTATAATACCTAGAATTAAGTTTTCAACAGGATAACGCATCAATACCTGGGCTGGTCATCAAAATCTCCTGAACATCATCGAACACACATATGTGTGGAGAATACGGATGCGAATAATTTATGAAAATATTTTTTTTTTGTTCTTTTTATAAATGTGATTGAGAAAATATTTATATTTTTGCTAATGGATCTAAACAATTGTCACACCATAGCAGACAGCTATTATTTTAATAAGTCAATTAAAAAAAGAAAATAAATTTGCATTTGCATTACACTCAATTTTACTAAAACTGAGACTAAATCCTTTACCAGCTCGAAAAAGTATTCAGTCATAAGAATTCTTTTAATAATATGAAAAAAGGATATAAAGAAATTTTTCAAGTTTTTTTTGTGATTTTTCCATTCAAAAAAATATCTTCTTTACAAAATGTTGAAATTTAATAGAGTTGATGATAAAGTTCTTCATAAGGCATCACTCTCCTCTATAAAGAATATCTTACCATATGAAAAATAATATCAAAAATTGATTTCTAAAAAAAATTCATAAAATTACCAAAATCTTAATTAATAATATCTGAACCCAACTTGTTAGTTAATAGAAAATTTTGTTTGCAATAATAATTTGAAAAAAAAAAAATTTAGTTTACCAGGTGTATAAGCTTAAATCCGCTGTTTATTAGTCAAAAAAAAACATACTTTTTTTATAGTAAGCAAAACCAAATTTATTCAAAGTATTTGCCCTCGCTAGCTACACATTTTTCCCGTCTCTCGGGTAATTTGTAGATACCACGTCAAAAAAAATTCCTTCTCTTTCTTTCAAGCCATTTTCGGACGTCTTCGAAAGAATCGAAGTGCTGCTCAGTGAGCGCGTGGCCCATTAACGAAAATAGGTGGTAGAACTTCCCAGTTGCGTTTCTCCAAATAGTTTCGGATCATTTTTGACGTGTGCGAAGGTGCGTTGTCGTGGAGCAAAATCAGCTTGTCATGTCTTTGTTGATAATCCGTGCAGATCGCGGTGCAATTTGATCAGTTGTTGGTTGTAGCGGTGGGGATTGACAGTTTCACCAGGTTTCAATATCTCATAGTGGACGATACTCTGCTGATCCCACCAAACTCAAAGCATCGTTTCCGTCCAACGCGATTTGGTCTTGGGGAAGATGTCGATGGTTGGCCGGCATCAACCCACGATTTCTTGCATTTAGAATTCTAGAAATATATCCACTTTTCATCGCCTGTCTCAATCCGATGCACGAACGACATTCTTTTTTGTCTGGCGAGAAAGATTTCACATGTGTTTTGGCGTCGCTCCATCTGCCTATCGTTCAATTCATGCGGCACCCATTTTCCGATCTTTTTAATCTTCACCATGACACGCAGACGCATGGAAATGTCTGGTTGAGTAACACCCAATTGCTCCGCGAGCATTTTTTGCAATTTTGTATCGTCTTCGTCCAAAAGAGCCTGCAATTGATGGTCCTCAACCTTCCTAGACCGATTTTCACGCTTCTTGTCCCACAAGTCAAAATTGACGTCTTTGAACAGACGAAACCAATCTCAGCACGTTGTTTCCGATAAAGCACTGTAACCATAGACCTCCATAAGCATTCGATGAGATTCGGCAGCCGATTTCTTCAAATTGAAGCAGAGAAGCAGAGCTTCCCGCATATGGTCTTTTTCTGGCACAAAACTAGACATGATTACCAAAAGAAAAATGTATGTTGTTGTACGAAATTGCTGACTGATTAATATTGACATATGTCAAACTCATAAAAAAAAGTATGACGTGCCCATGGTAGCTTAATACGCTCACGCACGCCATCTATGACCAAACAGCGGACTTAAGCTTATACACCTGGTACATGACATGCATGACTGTTAGTAGAAGAATTTTTTAAATTTGGAAATAGCTTTGTTCGTTTGTACGTAAGGTATCTGAGACTCAGGGTACGTAAGGTATCTGAGACAGGCCATTTTGTAGCGCCACGGCCATTTGGTGACTAGATGTCTCGTGTGGGTTTGTAGTGTCAGATTTTTTAAATTGAAGGAACGATTCTGAGTTTATATTATTATAATTTTGTGAATAATATTTAAGTGGTTAAGAAGGTTAAAATGAGGGCTTAAAACTGGAATTGTTGAGTCTAGGAAGGAGTCCTATTCTAAAAGAAATTCTAATTTGGGTGACATTCTTTTAAAATAAGCGGAATGGTGAGTTTACCGGCACAACAATGGCATGAAGGTCCAGATTGATTTCCGAAGATAAAACCATAGCAAAGTACTGCTCCATGGGCCTTTACACCGAATATCTTTTTCTGTTTGATTTGTATCTTCGTGCCAGGAAATTCACAATTCGAGCAAATAGATTTCTCATAATATGCAAAATAGAATTTCATGAGCACATTTGTCCTCCACACTATTTGACATCTGACATTGTGCTGCCAATGCCAATCAACTATCTCATAGGACTAAATTGTGGGTTTAGGGGTAAGAACCTCTGCTACTCTGACTATCTATAACAATACTTGATTATGGACATTTTAAACTAACTACTACGTAAGATAAACTCCTTTACGGCTTAGAACGTGTATGTGGGTGGGTACAATGAGAATTTCCGTCAATATATTAATCCTCTGTTAATAAATATTTCACAAGGAAATTACAAACACCGTAACGAATAACAATTTAACATCTTTTACACTTATTCAAAAATCAAACTATTGATCTATTATGAGAGCAGATACATTCTGTATCACAGAAGTCACACCACGTGTAGTTTCTTTCCGAGAACGATTTCCCTATCTGATCTAATAATATAGAATACACTTAGGAAAGTAAAGCTTATTTAAATACAATAAAAATTCAAAGTTTTCTTAAATTTATATTTTATTCTTTTTCATAAATATAATATAATTTAAAAAGCTACCATAAATTTGATAGGACTTGATCCTTTGGAGGTAATTTTTAATGACTTTTTCACATATTTCGGATTGTACGAGGGTCATTCAACAAGTACTTAGCCTCACCGCTCGATGGAACTGCTGTCACAAAAGAAATTTACCATCGTACATTACATTCTTTTAGTAGCCTACTGTCAGTCGATTCCCTTCATTAGTTTTGTTTTGAGAGCCTTTGAAAGCGAGCGGTTGCACAAAAATGGAAAAAGAACAATATCGTTCGGTGATTAGATTCTTGTTTTTGGAAGGGAAAATGCGCCGCGAAATCAAAGATCGCTTGGATGCTGTGTATGGTGACGCTTCTCCTTCGATGGCGACCGTCAAGAATTGGTTCAACGAGTTTGTTCGTGGCCGCACGTCGTTTTTTGATGAGCCACGCCCAGGTGCCCCGAAAACGGCTGCTACGGAGGAAAACGTTAAAAAAGTCCACACGATCTCGTGTTGGCAGACCGTCGATTGAAGGTTCACGAGATAGCTGAGACTGTGGGCATCGCAGTATGAACAGTGCATCATATTCTACACGAAGAACTGAGCATGAGAAAGCTGTCGGCGCGATGGGTGCCGCGTTTGCTCACACCGGAAAACAAGCCCAACCGTAAGACCACATCGGTGAAAAATAAATTGCCACCTTTCCAAAATTTTCGTTTTTCTTTTGTAGGCTAAGTACTTGTTGAATGATCCTCGTAATTCAGCCTTTACTTGACAAATGTTGATTTACAAATGCCCTCAAATTTACATATTATTTATATAAAAATATGATTTTTAAATATAACTTTATAATCAAAATTCCAACAGCGTCAAATCGCACGATCTTGAAGGCTGATTGATATCACTATATCTTGAATGTATGCGTTTTTAGGGAATTTATCGTACAATCGGGCCAAAATTTATCGTGTTGTGTAGTTTATAGTAGCGCTTTATTAAAACGGCATATAGTCCAGATTAAAATCTTTAATTTAAGGCTAAAAAAAAAGTTGGCCCATGATGCTGAAAATTGACGTTAACTGCCTCTCCTTGTTCATTTTCAAAGAAATATAGGTTAATGACGAAAATGCATACCAGAAAGTTATTTTTCTCAGATACAATAATATTTTCAAATTATCTTGTGGTTTTTTCAAGCCTTACCATATAAATGATAATTTTATTTATTAACATATCTACCAAGAGATAAATGATCCTCATCGCTGAAGAATGTTTTTTTTTCTTCGAAAAATCATCATCCAAAGACTATTGCTGCAGCAAACCAATTATCATTTTCTCTGTAATTAAACTGTCTGCGATATAAAATGGCAAACTTCAAGCTAAATAAATATAATTTTATATAATATAAATTTTTAACAGCTGTCAAATGACAAAACTTAATTTTCCAATCCACAAAATGAATAATCTTTAGCTTTACTTATTTGTCTTACCTGAGCGTCAAATGGTGTCACTAATTTTTTTTTTTTTAATGTTGGTATGGAAAAATCTCTATAGAGCGTCAAATTGTGTCACTCATTTTTTTTTCTAAGTCAGTACGGGACAATCTTCCACAGACTTTGTAGAGATACCGATCCCTATAGAGTGTGGGATTTTTATCTCTTCTTGAAATATGACTGCCCATGGAAACACCATCCGGTATAACGTCATGGTGAGCAGACTGGAATCAATTCTATTATCGAATTTAGACTGGAAGATGCGCTTTGCTTATTCTTTATTCATAACAGCTATATTGTCATTTGTACACTGCTGCCCTTTTGACCGACTATTTTCTCCACTTCCTTCCTTTTTCCTTAATGCGCGGGGACAGTGGAAAAATGTCGCATCAACGTTTATTTTAAAGCAATAAGTATATCCCCAGAAGCATCCATGTCCTGTCAGAAGTTGTTGGGCTATATAGTGGTCCACCACTTCTCTAATGCCTCTTCCGTTCTATACTAAGCTTCTTCAAAAAGTATCAAATGACTCGTCCCCCCAGCTTCGTTTATAGCTTCCGCCACATGCCGTTGGTGATACCTTTCACACGAACAAAACAACAACAAAACAAAAAAAACAATATTTACTATAATAGACAAATATCAACCAACTTTCTTGTATATGAAATAATTTTAATTAATATAAAAAATAAAATGTTTAATAAAAGCAAACAAAGAAAAGCACACAGAAAGAAAAAATTTACATAAGCAAGCAAAAAAAAAAAAAAAAACAGTATATACTTAATTATTTACACATTAAAAAACTTTTCGGAAAAGTTTTATGGCAAAAAAATATAAAAATAAAACTATATAGAAGAAAAAAAAACCATTAACAAAATGAAAAAAAAAATATGTATATAAATAAATCCCAAAGGAACGGAAAAATTATGGAAAAAAATTACAGAAAAGGAGGGAAAAATTTACTGCGGCCATTAAATCGTGAACTTGAATTTAAATGTGCGCCTGTTTGTATGCTATATCCATAACATTTCTCCAGCCAAGAAAGTGAGTAGTAAGGAGGCATTTTTCATCCTTAATTTTTCATCCGTTCTAGTGAGTGTATGATTATTTTTTCACGTCTGATTTATGTACACGTTATACGTTAAATAATCTGTAGACTATAGTGCAATTTTCTTTTTAAAATGGACTTTTCTCTTGCACCTTTTTCACTTGGTTACCTTTTTAAAAAGAAAAAAAAAAAAAAACAGCCAAAGTACTTTCCATTTTGAACATTATTTCGATATTTGTTTTTTTTTTTTTGTTTCCCCAAACAAGTATACATGTATGTTTATACTATGTGCACATTTACAATCAACAACAACAACAACAACAAAATTTAACAACCATTATTTCAATTTATATTTAAATTAAACAGAAGTAAAACAGACCGATTTTGTTTTGGTAAATTTAGTAGTTTCTTTTTTTTTAACATTAATACCGGGTATACTGTATGAGAAACTATAAAAATATATTGCACAGACTATTTATTTAGTAAATAAATTATTTATTTTATTTTTGAATTTTTGTTTATCAAAACTAATTAATTAATAGATTTTTTCTTCTTTGAATGTAAACTTTTATAACAAGTCGTGAAAATATAAATGCAAATTTTCGTAAAACATAATATTTTATTAGTGGCATTTAAGTGTTTTTGTTTTTTTTTGTTCTTTTCCCATCAAGATTTATCTTCAACATAATCCTTAACAATAATGTTAATTTTGTTAATTAAAAGTTTTTTTTTTGCATATTTTTATTGATCCATTTCGACCAAATACTTTATGTAC
This sequence comes from Atherix ibis, assembly GCA_958298945.1. Lineage (NCBI taxonomy): Eukaryota > Metazoa > Arthropoda > Insecta > Diptera > Athericidae > Atherix > Atherix ibis. Next base: position 5,758,982 of record OY282610.1, read on the forward strand.
TCGTAATTTTGTGGAAATATTTACTCTAGAGCATTAGTATTTAACCAAAAAAAAAAAAAAAAAAATCTACTTTTTATTTTTTCCATTTAATTTATTGTCGTCCTTTTTATTTTTTCCATTTAATTCATTCTGTTTTCTGTTTTTATAATAATTCTATTAATAATTTAATCAATTTTCACAAAATTTGATTACACAAAAAAAAAACGAAACTTTTCTAAAAGATGGCGTGAACAGTTTTCTAAAAGATAACATAGATGGCGGCGCAACGCATCTCGTTCTTATGAAATTTTTCTATAAAATTAAAAATGCAATTTTCATCTTATTTGTATAAAATTATTTAATTTATTTTTAATTTTTTTAGAAATCTTTTTTTTTTTTTAGCAAATTTTTCAGCTTTATTCATATTGATGACAAAAATTATCGAGTGAAATTTTTTATCATTTAATCCAAATTTATTTTCAGTCTATGACCAAAAAAAAAAAAAAAGAAAATAATAAAAAATATAGAAAATAATCATGGAAAAATATTTAATATAAAAAGGAGTATTTTTTATTGATTCTAACAAATTGAGGAACATCATTTATTTATATATATGAATCGTATTCGATGGTTAATATGTTGTTCGGGGAGATCAGCAAAAAAAGTAACCCTGTAGGTACATATAAAGCTATCCAGTAAATACTAATGGTCATTTCCCTCTTTTGGTAATAATTATCCAACACCATTAAAAAATATTATTTGTTTTTATAACATATTCTTTAGATCGAATATTTTTAATACGAGTAATATTTTTATGTTTATTTTAATGATTATATGTGATTGTTTTTTGTATATTTTTTAACTTTTCTTAAGTTTTTTTTTCTTATATTTTCTTTAAAAAAAAAATTATTATTTCAATTAAAAATGGAAAAAAAATTACTTTTATATTTCTTAGAGAATTTTTCAACAAGAAAACGAACTGCATTATCGACTAATTGACAAATGTTTACAAATTTATTTAAGAGATAAATTTTAGATAAAATTATTTAATATGGTAAATTTCCGTAGATAAAAATATAAAAACTATAAACAAAAAATAAGGATTTTATTGTTACTTTTCGACTTTTATAAATTAATAGGAAAACTTTTTATTTGTTTGCTTGGATTCTGTCCGATTTCAATTGATGTATAAATATTTGATTTTAAATTGAAATATGCCCCCCAGGTACAAACGTATACTATGTAAAAAGCTGATGATACTGTTAAATATATCCATTCTATTCATTGTGAATAGTGAGGAAAGAGCTTGAGAAAAAAAAAACCTTCAAACTTTTTGTTTATCAGTAACAAGAGTAACTTTTAAGTGTCTACATATGAAAACTATTTACTTTTAAATCAATTTGGAAATTTGAAAAATACATACACAAAAGGGTAAATTTTTTTTTAGTTATAATCGTGTCTAGATAATATAAGTTTAGTGAGTCCTTGAATTAAATATGTGCACTTATATATATTGAGTAGAAAATCAATAAAAATTACAAGAATTATTATTAATAAAAGTAAATTATAGAAAAATGTTATAAATATTCTGTATTGAAAATTGGGTGAGTAAATATTTTCTCTTCGTTCTGAAAATAACTCTCAATTAACAATGAACTAATTTAGAGATTTTATGACAAAAACACTACAGGAACATGCGAGAGTAAACACCCATTGGTGTTTCTCTACCTAACGAGATTTTAACATTTTAAGCAATCTCGTGCCCAATTTCTTTTTAAACGCCGACGAATGTTAATAGGCAAGGAACCAAAGAAAAGCTTTTTATTGAGAGGATTATAGTGATAGAATAGTCGAGAATGAAACTTTTTATAACGAGAGACACACAAATCATGAACGAAGGGAACATTTAGGTTACGGTGAATAACTTTGTTACGAACATAGAACGGGGCATCTACAATTTTGCGGAAGATTTCGGATTGAACGGATTGTATGCGATTGGAAGCCTTGGTAAAACCTCATAATCGGTTTTAAAATCATGTTGTAAATTAAAAGTTTATTCTTTAGTGTCAGTTACGATCGGTTGTCCAGTAGTCTAAGAAGTAGTCGGTAACGTTCAAGTTTTTTTGAAGTCGTATGAGCGTTCCAAGTAAGTCGTTTGTGGATGTTCAGAAGAGGTGAGGGGGTATCTTTAATGAGGATGAAGGTAAGATGTACACTCTTCTGCTCATCTACTTTTACTCTCCACCTTTCATTGTCATCAGCAAAAGTAGCGGTTATATTTTATGGGATTAGTTGTCAAAGGTATTAATATTGTATAGGATTGGACAAAGAATATTACCTTGAGGAACACCAGCTGTGATAGGGGATATTTCGCAATGGTCAGTATTAACTCTTACTAGGAAATGACGTTGGAAGAGATATGATTTTAAAATAAGGAAGTATGTGGTGGGAAGGAAGCCCACGGTGCCGAACTCGATCAAAGGCATACGATATAACTAGGAGCACGCCTGGACAGTACACTTTTCGCTTAAGAGAGGGCGCAATTGGATTATGGAGTGTTTTGATCGGAAACCGAATTGGTGATCGGGAATAATTTTAGCATCTTCAAGGATAGCGTAAAGGCGTTTTAAGAGGAGTTTTTCAAAGATTTTTCCAAGGATTGGTAACAAGCTGATAGGTCTATATGAGGATATATAGACCTATCAGCTTGTTCACAGTAAGTGAAAATAGACAATACGTAAAATACTGTTGAATATGAAGGTGATAAAGATGAGAGTTTTATTGGAGATTTGTTTGAGGATAGGTGATGTTATTAAATCATAACCAGGGGTTTTTTATTGGGAAGTTGATGGATTAGATTTTTAATTACTAAAGTCTGGGAGGAGGATTTTTGATAAAAGGATTTATCTCAAGTGTAAGGAGAACAGGGCTATGATCGAAATTCATGTATGTTAGAGTATATATATATGAATGAGGAGCTATGGAGTGAGAGGTAATAAGGTAGTCGAGGTAAATTAGAGAGTCACTCCTAGAGGATTGCTAACGTGGCAACCCCATTGATGGTGCTTAACATTATAGTCACCAGCCGCGAAGAATAATCCTCCAAGTAACTGGAAGAAGGATGAAAATTTGGAAGCAGTGATGACTTTATTGGGAGGTTAAATTGGGTAACAACTGTAGATTGTAGGGATTAGGAGGTGAAATTGGGGTAGATATAATGTTTGATGGATTTCTTAATAAGGATAGGTGTTCCACCATGTTCACTATTGTCAGGATGGTCTGTTCTGTATGTATCATAGTCTCGTATAGTAAAGTATGATCTTGAGGTGAAGCGCGTCTCTCTTATAAATACTAAGAAAATACGTTTATTGTGGAATAGTATGCATACTTCCTGTCGATGAGAGTTCAATCGATTGGCGTTCCATAATAGGATGAAGAGGGAATTTATGATGGGGGATGACATTAATTTGGGAGTATTTGACGCTAAATTGGACACAACCGACATTAACATATTTACAAGTGGTGTTAGTAGATTTTGGATCTCTTGGATTAGAGTGTTTGTTAATTGGGTAAACATGGAATTTCGATCATAGGCAGACAAGGGTTGAGGAGGAATATACAAACTACGATTATTTAATTGTTCCTGTTGTTGTGGTTGCTGCTGCTGTTGTGGTTGCTGCTTTTGTTGCTGTTGTTGTTGTTGCTGCTGTTGTTGTTACTGTTGTTGCTGATGTTGGTGATGTTGTTGCTGTCGATCATAGGCAGACATGAGTGGAGGAGGAATATACGAACTACGATTATTTGACTGTTCCTATTGTTGTGGTTGCTGCTGCTGCTAATGTTGCTGTTGCTGCTGTTGCTGCTCTTGTTGCTGCTGTTGTTGTTGATGTTGTTGATGTTGTTGATGTTAGTGATATTGTTGTTGCTGTTGTTGTTGCTGATGTTACTGATGTTGTTGCTGTTTTTGCTGATGTTGCTGCTGTTGTTTCTGTTGTTGGTGTTGTTGTTGCTGCTGTTGCTGTTGCTGCTTTTGCTGCTGTTTTTGATGTTGCTTCTATTGTTGTTGCTGTTATTGCTGTTGCTTCTGTTGTTGCTGCTGTTATTGCTGCTATTGTTGCTGTTGTTGTTACTATTGTTACTATTGTTTCTGTTGTTGCTGATGTTGTTGCTATCGTTGCTATTGTTGTTGCTGCTATTATTGCTGTTGTTTTAACATTTGTTGCTGTCATAGATTCTGCATTTGTTCTGTGCTGCTTAAACTAGATGCCATCGTAGCGAACGACAAATTGTTTTGAACTGCCAAAGAGTTCAACCCTGTGTTTAACAATTTAGGACGAGGGTTTATTTTAGCTTGAATATTTTGTGGAGCCTTTATAGTTGGCAAGATAGTTGCCAGAACAAAGTACACACTTTGCTGGACTATCTCTTGTTTTTGTGCATTCAATTGTCAAATACTCACCAGTATATTTTTCTGTTTAAGATGCGATATTCTGATTATTTCATGGCCTAGAATCTTTAATTCATCTTTAATGTCTTGTGTGAAGGTTGTATGATGTCAGTTCCTAATTAGACTTTTTCCTCCTTTGCTTGGTTTGTGTGGAAATTGCCCTTAATTTCATCCAGGTAATGCACAATATTTCTATAGGCCGTCTCATCTTTGGCTGGCCGTCTCAATGATTTTTTCCCCATTCTTTCGGCAATAGCACGACCAGGTCACCAAAATTCGATATACTCGTATATTTAACAAAAATGGGAGGTGGCTTTATGGTATTATTCGTGCTATCTTCTTCTGCCTCAGTCTCCATACTGCCCAATATTTGGAATCGGTTGGATGGGGTAAGTTCCGGTGTTGGTCTTGGTGATGGTGGCTTGCCCATCGCATTGTTTATTTTTGTAAAAGAGTTTATAAAAGTTTTCCACAAATAAATTTGAGAACCAATGGGAACACATTTTGAAATCGGAATCGAACTACATAAAAACAGATTGATCTGTACTGGTTTACGATCAAAACGAAACTAAACAATATCTGAACTGATATGAATATATTAGTAAGCCAGAGGCCATTTGATAAATCCTCGACCTTGAGGCTATTTGGGGACATCATGTTGCGTATGGGTTTGCGATGCCAGCTTGGATCAGTTTTATAAGTGGTGGTAACAATTTAGATGTAAAATTTGAGTGAGAATATTATTTATTTTAGAATATTATAAAGAGAGTTAGAAAAGGACCTGATATTAAGTGCCATTTGTTTATGATATTAGATATAGTAAGCTGGACATTACATAAATGGCATGATATTGATTCCCGAAAAGAATTGTGAGTAAGCACGGATTTTGGGAAGTTTCCTTGCCAAAAATCCCAAAATGGTCATTTAGGGAACTAGTTTTACAATATTTAGCCAATATGTGGAAATTTTGTAAGCAGAATGGAAAAGAGGCATTATTTTATCAAGTCAATAGAAAGGAATTTTTCACAGAAGTATCCGGACCAAATATGAGACACGACAATAATTCAAAGTATTTCAAGGTTGCTTCCATCGTTAAAAAAATATTATTCTAGAGAAAGAGTATCTACTGCAATTTCCAGAAGAATATGGATTATCGAAATTATGCTAAAAAATTATTTCCTAGTTGTTTTCGATATTGTTTTATTATTGGCGCCCCAATCATGAACACTATCAATCCATTCTCAATCCAACAACTTTAATTAAATTTATGACCGGAAAAAATCTCATCACTACTTACTAGATATTTTTATAACATTTCAATATCTAAAAGAGAAACTTCTGATTATTTATAGTCTAGAAGTTTGTACTAAATATAACTATGCTATTGGGAAGAACAAATATTCGAAATGTTTTGTATGTTAGCAAATATTTAATAATAAAATTCTTGATATTAAAACAAATAAAAAATTAAAGAAAAGAACAAATATCAAAACATTCAAAATGACTGAATATACATACTTTCAGATATGAAAATAATTTACGTCAATGGTGGGAAAATAATTTTTAGACTATAAATAAAAATACTTTTTATCTGTTAGTCAGTTTTTCTTTGTATAGAAATTGTTGCAAAAATCATTTTAATTTGATTATAACTAATTCGTGTGTACGATTATAATAATAATGAATTTTTGTTTTTATATTTAAATACCTTTAATAAATAATGAACCTTTATGAGTTTTCTCTTTTCATGATTTGATAAAAAAAAATTCTTTTTTTATTAGAGCGAAAATTTTTTGAAATCTTATTTTGATGGGGAAAATCTCAGCAGTATTAATTTGCCAAAAAATTATAGAAAAATTTCCCCAAATATTTGTTTACAGATATTATGTAATTTTTTTTCTAAAATAAAATCTAATAAGTTATACACGTATAATAATAAAACGATTATTATTTAAATATACGAAAAATACGATTATAGATCCTTTGTCATAAGAATGAAATGAAGACGAGAAAAGGACTGTAACCGATTCCCCAATTCTTAATGGTAAATTCTCATCGACTTTCCTTTATATCATAGTGTGGTAAATTATCAGAAGCCTGATGCTGACAGCAGTTCCTTACTTGTCACACCTGTGTTTCTTGATCTTGACAACCAACATAAGTCACACGGACTGTGATAAGGTAAATAAAGGACCGCGGTAACATAGAAATCCCCTTTTCCAATAAAACGGGGGGTTTCGCCATGCTGGTGCATTCAAGCATCTGTTATATCTAAAAAATTTTTTTTCTAATCGATAGTGTTGGAATAGGAAATTTTATACTTAATAAAAATCTAAAGTTAGCTTATAATAAAAAGTTTATTATTTAAAAGAAAATTTGCTGTTCTTCCTGTTAAACATATAATAATAAATAAGAAAGTGCAAAGTGATCAGTGTGGTTGTAAAAATTACCAATAATCTAGCTTTTCACTCAACATTGGAAAACAAAACCAACAAAATTGGTAGCAATAATTTTTAGGTTAACTTCCTTTTTCTGAGCCTTTCGAGGCCTTTATTATAAAAAAAAAAAAACTTGGTTGACAGTTTATTCTTGACAGTCTGACTTCAACGGAAGCCCACGCTCATTCCATAATTTCATCAACTTTCGATGGTGAAGGCCTCTTTGAGCGAGGTTCATATTCCACCGCTTCTCGGACCCCCAAAAATACTTTATGGCATAGAATTTTTTGTGCTTTCAATAAGGAATGTTTCCAATAGGCTCTGTGGAACTTTTCATAAGTTGATATCGAGGATTCACGAAGTTCAACACAAAATTTGATAAGACACTACAAAAACACAATTTCACTTATTGTAGTATATAGGATCGTGAAGTGATGGAATTATATTGAAACTTATCCTGAAAGTCTAACAAGGACTAAAGTAGACGAATTTGTAGAGTAAGAGACGACAGTCACTATCCCTCATCTTCGAACGGAATGTCACCTTAGCCAGCATTTCTTTTCTTCATCCTTTTTTTCAATCCTCTTTTGAATTTTGTAAAACTAAAAATTTTTACTATTATTTACAAAATAATTCAAAACAAATAATCTTAATAATACAAAAAAAATATTTCAAACACTACCAATATACCAATATCAAAATATATTTTACATAAGGTCGTTCAATAAGTCCTTAGTAAATCCGAGAAATTGCGCTCGTAGTGTCGGTAAAGATTTTTTTTTGTTAGTAGCATTATCGACAGGAAAGCTATCAAAATTTCAGCTCGATCCATAGCGTAGGTCAATTTCTATCGTCGATTAAAGTTAACGACATTTATTTGTGCATAACAATGGAAAAAAGCGAGTTTAGGGCTGTCATCAAACATCTCCATTTGAGAGGCTTAAGCCCGAAAGAAATCAAAGCCGAGTTGGATGCAGTTCATGGTACATCTGCACCTGTGTTTGCGACGGTTTACAATTGGGTGAATGAATTTAAACGTGGCCGTTCATCCACAAAAGATGAACATTGTTCAGGACGCCCAGTTGAGGTGTCTACTCCTGAAATCATCGACAAAATCCACGATCTGATTTTGAACGATCGGCGAATTAAAGTGCGCGAATTAGTTGAGGCCACGGGCATATCACAAGGTACAGTCGCTTCAATTTTGCATGAAAAATTGTCTGTGAAAAAAATTTCTCAGAGGAGAATAAGCGCAATCGTGTAGTGGACTCTGAGGCTATGTTGGCACTCTTTCATCGCAATCCTGCCGAATTCCTTCGTCGATATGTCACTGTGGACGGAACCTGGATACATTACTATACTCCAGAAACGAAGAGACAGTCATCACAGTGGATTTTCAAGGGTGAACGGGCTCCGAAGAAGGCAAAAACTGTGCCATCGGCCGGCAAGGTGATGGCTACGGTCTTTTGGGATTCGCAGGGCATCATTTTTATCGACTACTTGGAAAAAAGAAAAATAATAACAGGAGCGTATTACGTGTTGTTATTGCAACGGTTGAGCGAGGAAATCAAAGAGAAACGCCCCCATCTGAAGAAGAAAAAAATCCTCTTGCATCAGGACAATGCGCATGTGCACACCTGCGCTGTTTCCATGGCCAAAACTGTGGAATTGAGAATTGAATTGTTGCAGCATCCCGCTTATTCACCAGATTTGGCCCCGACTGACTATTTTCTTTTCCCCAATCTGAAGAAATGGCTTGGCGGACGACGGTTCACTTCCAACGAGAATGTCATTGCTTAAACGGATGAGTATTTTGCAGAACTTCCGAAATCCTATTTTTTGGACGGGATAAAAATTTTGGAAAAGTGTATAGAGCTAAAAGGAGATTATGTTGAAAAATAAAATTATTTTTTTTAAAAAGCAGTTTTTTTCCATCTTTTTCTAAGCACTTATTGAACGACCCTCGTAGTTAATCACCTGATGTTAATGTTAAATATTGTAGAAAATTAAATAATTTATTGGCGCCACAGAAATATTGGCAAAAAATTCATGTATTTTTCTCATATTAATTTACAACGAATATTTTCTGCTACTTTTCTTATAAATACTTAATTTTTCTTATAAATACTATAGAGCTTTTCGGAGTATATATATTTTTTTTAAATATTTTATCTATGCTTCATATGTTTAAATTGTATTTTATAATATTTGAAATATGTGAAATGTTTCTCTCTTTTCGATTGAGATGAGCTTTTTTTTCTATACAAATTATTCGAATATTCATTTATAATTTGGCATCAGTTAAAATTATGTCTTATTCAATAAACTCTGACACTATTCAAGGTTAAAAATACTGTCATCATTTTATATGACAATTTTCTACTATAGAACATAAAATATGCTTCATTCAATAATGAATTTTTACTCATACAAATAAAAAATACGATCACATACCATATTTATACATACACATTTAATATAGTTATTAAAAAAATATTTTTTATTGGAAATTTTAAATGTTTGTATTTATTATAAAGGGTAACAATTTCAAAATTATTGGATTATTTCGAAAGCCTAGTTACATTTAGTCATAAATAACAGTCAACAATGTACATTTTTATTAAATGGAAAAAAAAATTCTTTTTAATGATGTAATAAAATTTATATGCTCTTTTATTAAGCTTTTATTTTCTGTTAGAATATAAAAGCCCAATTGGAAGGATTCGAAAATTTTATGATATCTGAAAATTTATTAAATCTTTAAATTAAGATATTTCAATAAAATTATTCATTTATTCAATATACAAGAATAATATGATCCTTAATAAGTCTTAAATGTATATATTGTAATTTTTATGAAGTCATTTGAATCGTTTCATTCATATTAAAAAGTAATTATTGAAAATTTCATTTAACGATAATTGAGCAATTTGTTATGTAATTTTTAAAAAGAAAACGGGAAGGGAAAAAAATTTGAAGTTTAGTGACAGTTAAGTCCAATACACCGGAACATTGCCTTGGAATTATTTCTTCTTTTATAGTGATGGGGTGTGGGGGATAGTTCGATAGTTGACAGTGTGCGGTGTCCTCAAACCTGCATAACAAACGTGGGGCCCGATCATATGTGTATGATATGGTTTTGTGACTCTTAATTGGATATAATCTTGTACTGCACAACAAAATGCACAGTTAATTTTGATCTTCAGCTAGTGTCGATAATTTCAAGAGTTTGGCTTTTAGCGCAACTGCTCCAGTTGACGATGCTTTTGTATAAAATCATGTCACTATAAGCTTAAATCCGCTGTTTTTTAGTCAGAAAAACACATTTTTTTTTTATAGAAAGCAAAAACAAATTTATTCAAAGTATTTGCCCTCGCTAGCTACACATTTTTCCCATATCTCGGGCAATTTGTGGATACCATGCCAAAAAAAAATCCTTCTCTTTCGAGGCAAACCACTCATCAAGCAATTTTCGGACGTCTTCGTAAGAATCGAAGTGCTGCTCAGCGAGCGCGTGGTCTATCGACGAAAACATGTGGTATTCGGAAGGGGCCAGGTCTGCTGAATAAGCGGGGTGGGGTAGCACTTGCCAGTTGAGTGTCTCCAAGTAGTTTTGGACCATTTTTAACGTGTGCGATGGTGGACTCCGTCCTTTTTTCAAGCAGAGCACGGTGCAATTTGATTAGTTGTTGGTGGTAGCGGTGGGCATTGACAGTTTCACCAGGTTTTAACATTTCATTGGTGACGATACCCTGCTGATCCCACCAAACGCACAGCATCGTCTTCCGTCCGAAGCGATTCGGTCTTAGGGAAGAGATGTTGATGGTTGGCCGGCATCAACCCACGATTTCTTGCGTTTAGGATTCTCGAAATATATCCACTTTCCATCGCCTGTCTCAATCCGATGCAGGAACAACTTTCTTTTTTGTCTGGCGAGCAAGATTTCGCATGTGTTTTGGCGTCGCTTCATCTGCTTATCTTTCAATTCATGCGCCACCCATTTTCCGAACTTTTTAATCTTCCCCATAGCACCCCATAGACGCATGGAAATGGCTGGTTAAGTAACACCTAATTGCTCCACGAGCATTTTTTGCGATTGGGTATCGTCTTCGTCCAAAAGAGCCTGCAATTGATGGTCCTCAACCTTTCTAGGCCGATTTTCACACTTCTTGTCCCACAAGCCACAATTGCCGTCTTTGAACCGACGAAACCAATCTCGGCAATTTTTTTTCCATAAAGCACTGTCACCATAGGCCTCCATAGGCATTCGATGCTATTCAACAGCCGATTTCTTCAAATTGATGCAGAAAAGCAAAGCTTCCCGAATATGCTCCTTTTCTCGCACAAAACTAGACATGATTACCAAAGGAAAAATGTATGTTGTTGTACGAAATTGCTGACAATGTACACTAATTAAGGTTGACAGATGTCAAACTCATAAAAAAAAAGAGCTTACTACGCTCACTCACGCCATCAATGAGCAAACAGCGGATTTAAGCTTATACCCCTGGTATTATACTAATAAAATTTATTTTTTTTAAATATTAAAAAAACTCAGCCCTATTCCCTCGTGTTGATCATGATTATGCCGACTTAAGGGTAAATCAACCTGTTTCGGTTGAAACTAAAGTTAAAGAAAATAGTAATCAACAAAAAAAAAACCTATACTTTCCAACAAAAAAATTAATTAGTTTTATAAATTGTGTTCAATATAATAAATTTTTTTTAAATTTTAATGTTGAATTTTTTCAGTAAAGAAATATATGATAAAAATTTTAATTGATCTGAAATAGGCATAGAATTCTTAGCTATTTTTATCTTCAAATTTTAGTTATATTTTTCTGTTTCTTTAAGAACACATTCAATACTATATTTTAAAAAAGTTTTCTAATTATCTTTTCCTTTTCTAGAGTCTAAGAATAGTTTCGTGATTATTTTAAAATAAATGAGAGGAATTAATACAATAAAAATATTTATAATCATTTAATTCTAATTATCCGTTTATAAGATTGTTTATTGTACAAACTCAACTGTTAAAAATATTTTATATGAAAACTTACTCTCCCTTTTTCTATTGTAAGATTTAATTATAAATTATTAAAACTTTTCATACTATTTTAACAAATATTTTCAATAATAAATTAAAAATTCATAAATCGAATATTAGATATTTTATAAAAAAAAAAAAAGTATTTTATAAAATTGATCTTTTATTATTAAACAAATTAAAATACGTTAAATTTACAATTTATAGAAAATCTATTTACACGTGGAAGAAAAAGATACATTTCAATTAATTTCTTTTTTGTCATTCTTTCAACAAAATATTTAACATTATATTATTGAAATTCTTAATAAAAAAAAAACATATTTGTTATTATTATTATATATATATAAATTAATAAAAAAAAATGTAATATGTTCGTGAGACAGGAAGAAAAAATAAATCTTTTATAAAAGCATGTGAAAAATCAAATGTTTTAAGAAAGAAAAACACAAAATACTATGTGTACGTTTCGAAAAACTATTTGCCTATTATTAGAGCCATGCGTTTAGATAAATATTAAAATAGTTTTAAAAAAATTTTATAGAACGAAAATATGTAAACACCTTCACAAGATCCCATCTGATCTGTTTGTTATTTGTAAGAAAACAGTCTCTTTAATGAAAAAAAAAAACAAATAGCTTTTATATTCAAAAAGATAAAATAATATCTACGATATAGAATAAAAAAATACCATTTATTATTATACTATGATTAAAAAATTGAATTTTTAAAATATATCTTTAAAAAAATTAGTCTAATTATGTTTATAGATAAAATTTACTGAATATCATTTCTATCTAAAATACCACAGTGAATGGTTAATTATATTAACACACTTAAATTTATGACAATGTTTTCATATCACAAAATTTTCAAACTTAATAATTTAATTTTTGTATTTTAAATTTCTTTATTTATTCTTTTACTTTTCGAATTTCTGCTATTTTCACTTGAATTGCCGTCTGCTATGTTTGTAAAATTTCGAAAATTTACGATTTAGTTAAATATTTTCTTCGAAAGAAATATACAAAAAAAAACGAGGTTTTTTTTTGTATAGCTTATGCTGATAAATTTTTGATAAAGTTCCAAAGTTGTAGAGAGGCAACAAAAACAAGTACCAAAATTCAACAACAACAAAAAATCACGTATAAGAACAATTTTTAAATGTTTTTAGATATTCTAGGATAAGAAAATTCTCTGAAAAGATTTTTAAAAAAAATGAAAACTTCCTCAAAATAAGATATTACCAATAAAATTAGTGTAACATATATGTGAGTAGGAATTTATGTAGATATATGAATATTAATGGAATATTGCTGGTAGTTTTGGTGTGTGTTCAAACAATTTTACTAGGAAAAATTTCTAGAATGAAAATGGAAAATTAAATCGTCAACGAATAAAGCACGTGTGATCTTATAAGATTTTGTCTATTCACTTATCATGACTCTGATCATGATTATCGTTGAAAGAAAATAGAAAAATAATGCTATAAATTAAAAAAAAATTAATCTATCTAAACAGTAACGATACAAACCGTATGGTAAGTTGGTTTTTTTCTTTTTTCATACAATATTCTGTTTCTTGAGTAAATTTTTATATCTTTAGACATCTTATAAAGTTGTGAGTTTTTCTCTTAATAAATTTCGTTTATTTTTTTATTTTTATTTTTTTTGTTAATTTTGATTGACATTGAGAAGCACTTGATTCAGTTGCCATTATGAGAAAACCACCTACTTACTCCACACCCCAACTTTACGCTCGTGTACATAACTGATTCGAAAGGTGATTTTATTTAAATTTGAAATATAATTAGAGGATTTTTGGTATTTGATTAAATTTTTGCTATTAAAAAAAATTCTAATTGATTTATGGTTAAAAAGAATTCTCTCAAATAAAACCAGATGCATTTAAACATGCGCATTGGAAAATCATATTCGGAAAATTTATTATATTTCACCATGTGAGAGGTCGTTTAACGAGAGTTCATCAAAAAACGAATATTTTATTTATTATTAGGTTATTTTTTTTTTATTATTAAAACCACCTTTACGTATTTCTTAAAAGGAATTTTTCTATTGTTTTTCTTTTATATTTTTTTAATTCATTATTTTTTTTTTATTGTAATTAATTTGATAAAGATGGAAAATTAACAAACTATTGTATTTTATTAATAATTCAACGTTCGTTTTATAGAATCTTTATTAAATTACGCTCATTTAAAAAAAAAAAAAAAACTACCGCCATCTTGTTTATTTATTAAAATTTTAATCAAGTTTTGTATATAGTATGTTTTAAAAATATTCACCCTTTAGATCGAAGTACTTACTATCAAATCGAGTGTAAATGAAATTCGTTTCTATTATATTTTTTTACTTACTTACGAGTATTACGAAATTTTTCTTTTAGTTTTTGAAAACATTTGCCAAAATTTATTGAATAAAAATATACTTATAAATAAATTCTTGGCATTGATATAATATGAAATTTAATTAGAATGTCAGAAATTTTAATAGGAAGCAAATAAACAGAAGGTGTCCCGTCTATATTATGAATAAATACAATAAATACTCAGTCAGATATATTTTAACAAATAATTTTATAATTTAAAAAAAATTCTTTCAATTTATATACAGCTTGTTAACTTTAACAAGAAAACTGTTCATAAAAATTATTTCATCACTTTTAATTTTGTTGCTAACATCTATATACAAATACTTTGTATTCTTAACTATTAATAAAAAAGGATAATATTTTTCCGATTGAAATAAACTATTTCAATATTAATAATAATAATTTTTTTATTATTATACTAACAGAATTCACTAAATTATATAAAGTATGATTTTGAATATTTTGACCGTCTGAAGACCGTTTCATAATGACAGTAACAATTTTACGTTTATCAACTGGTATTGTTGTTCCATAAATATTATAAGGATCTAAACGTATTAAATATAATATTTAAGTAAATTAATTCTCAATACTTGTAGATTATGAATAATTATATGTTTATTAATGGTATTTAAATTCCAATCATAGCGAAAACAGTAGAAATGTTATTGAATATAATGATCGTCTGAATACCGGTTAATTATAAGCATAACAATTTGACGTTTATCATATTGAATTGTTATGCCATATATTCATCGGGTTGTCGGTAGAGCATGATAAATTGTCAGTTTATTGTAAAGAAGCAAAACTTTTATATAAAAATAATTTCAAATAAAAATATTAACAAAATTAAACAGTAAGTGAATTAGTTGTGATTTATCATAGAAAAAAAAAAAAGTAAAATTAGAATTATTTTCAAATATATTATATTATTAATGTTATAATATTTAAATTTGTTTATTACAAAAAAAAAAACAAAAAATTATTATTTTTACAATTTTGTAATTGTTTAAAAACAATTAATGCAGTTATAATTTTGTGTGTTTAGAGAAATTTTAAAAAGTGTTCCGCGTTCAGATTGGTAATGTACTTATGGTATTACTGTTGCCTTAAGTCAAACCAAAGATTCTATAATCTATGAGTCAAACGGTGTTAAGGGTCGCTGAATTTTGTCTGTGTCGGTGGTGGTGTCGGATACGGCATATTGCGAGTTTTACGGTGGAAAAAGTCCACCAGGAAAGTGCTCCAAAGAATTTTCAATTATCTCGGACAAATTGTGATACTATTATGAATGGAGTGATTTAATTTGAATAGAAAATTAACAATTTGGAGCTATATTTTCGAATTGGCTATATTTTCGGTGTGGAATTGGAAAAATCATTAATATTGCTTGCTTGACATAACAAGACGGGAAACGAAAGACTTTTAGACCACCGCAACGACCTTGGCAACCGAGGCGTGGCAATTTTTACTCTTTCTCGATTGCCGTTGCTACCACAGTTACAGTGTCCGGCGAATGCAAACGTTTAATATCCCATCCCGCCGTTCAACTATCCCCTGGAACGGTACCGTTAAAATTGCATATTCGATAGAAAAATCAATGAGAGAAATTCTGCAACATAAATCAAATGGGCAAAAATTGTAAAAAGAAGAACCCCCGCCCAACACAAGTAACAGAATTTATAAATCAATCAATAATAAAAGAATTAAATATTATTAATTATGAACAATATTAATAATAATTTATATAGTGTTAATAGAAAATAGTTATAATAATAAAGGAAGAAGTGCAATTGACGATTTTTGTGTAGTAATTTCATTTGTACTCTTTCTAATCTATCCTTTCTGGGGGGCTCTCTCTCTCTCTCTCTCTCTCTCTTTAATCTATTCGAATCTATATAAATATCCAATCTATTTGCATAGATGCATCCACGTACATGTTCATGGATCATATATGACGCGACATAGTGAAGTGAGTTTTTTTTTTAGTTTTTTTTTTTTTTTTTTTGTGGTTGCGCACTCGTGGTATAGTGGTTGAACATATGTTCGAACATACGCGTAAACGTTCTCTTTTGGAAATTGCTGAATTAATTACGTGATAGAGAGAGAAGAGTTTTTGTTTTGTTCTTTCTTATAAAAATTGAAAAATAAATGGTGAAATGTTGTCGCTTGTCGTATTCGTTGTGAATTCTTAGCACGACAGCGACAACGTGAACAGCAACCAAAACCAGCGCCGATACTCTAAAATCGAAGGTGACAGCGATTGTACACTCAAGAGCAACAACAATAACACAACACTAACACAACAATAACACAATAACAGCATAACAACAACAACAACAACAACAACAACAACAAAAAATCATCACCACATATTTCACCATTAGAAGTTTAGATGCACCACACTACGTTAAACATCACCACCGCGGCCACCACGGCCACCAATACCATTAAACGTCATATTGACACTTTAAACGTCATATTGACACTTTTTAATTGTGACAGAAAAATGATTTGAAATAGTCGAGTGTGATAGCGCAGAGGTGCTAATAATACTTAACAGTCACAAAAACAATAAAGAAGAGAGGTCAACAGTCCAAAAATATTTTATTAATGGTTTGCTATCCAAATCACCAATAATGAATTATATTAATTGAAATACAACAACAAATAAAGGAGAGGACATTCTAATAGTGGGTAATAGTTTTATTATTAATAATTGTACAAAATTATGCACACACAAAAAAAAAAAAAAAAAAAAAAATTAAAATTGTATAAATAGAAAAGAAAAATTATATACTAGTTTTATTTTAAAAGTTTTAGGCACATTTTTTATTTATTTTGTTTAATTTTTTAACTGTTTAAATAAGGATTCAAGATTCATATCTTCCATACAGTGGGTCCCAAAATTATCTGCACATCCGACTGATTTTTTTTTTTTTTTTTCATATGTCCATCTATCTATTTTCTGTTTAACATTCTTTTCGGAATATGGGCACCGTTTTACAAATGTTCAGTAGGAGAATAGCTGTGGTATTCGAACCAACGATGGCTTTATGGCACCACGACTACATTTACATACATTGATCCTTTTTACAATATTTTCGATCACATTTCTGAATAATTATGGCTCTATTTCGCAAGTTGATATTAGTTTTGAGCTGTTGAATTGTATTTAGACTATTCTTATAAACCTTTCCGTTCACATAGCCCCATAAGGACAAGTCCAATGGCGTTAATTGAATTTGGTTTTCAATAAAATCCAAAATAAGCCATAAAAAAAAACAGATTACCTTGGCTCTGCAGAGAACTCCATTGACAGTAAGTATGGACCAATGATGCCTCAGTCCCATAAAGTACACCCCATACTGTAACACGTGAATGCAAAGCTACTTATGAATTTTCCAGATTGGCCCAAACACGAAAATTTTAAGAAGATGATCCTATCAGCGAAATTTCGATGTTGAAAATTATCTGATAGCTTTAATACGTGCACCATAATTGGACCTGATAAGATCAGAAGATTGTGGCAGATTTCTTGTAACTTTTGGACAGTAAACACAATTGAACAAATGTAAAGGTTGAAAATCCCAAAACAATAATTATTTTATTTTATCTACAATACCCCAGGTATAGTAAACAGTTTTTGGTCATAAGTTAAAAGAAATAAAAAACTCCGATTGCTTATCCATCCCAATACTCTATAATAATGAAACTCCAGTTGTAGAAAGAGTTCTTAATGATCTTGAGATACACTAATCCAATAGTCCAGATGGTATATCCCCCCATAGTTCTGAGGAAGTGTTCTTCCACATTGGCTAAACTACTATGTAAGCATTTCCACCTTATGGAATTTTACCGAATAGATTGACAAAAACATTCGTTTAACCAGTCCCCAAAAAAAGCGAGTCCTCCCAATTGATCTAAATTAAAGAATTTTTTTTTATATAAAAACAAGAGTAAAAATAAATTCAAATAAAAATATCAACAAAATTATATAGTAATAAATGATTATTTAAAGTAAGAAGTTGTTTTTTGACTAAAGAAAAAACGTAACCAATAAACGTAGTGAAAGTTTGGTCTACGAGCTTCATAGAATTTAATGCCTCCTTTGCTTGGTATCGGTAGTCAATAATCATCAATGGTGAAGGGTATACTTATCCGTTCCGATATTGCAGATTGGAGTAAATTGCCCTAGTGTTTTTTGCTAGAGCATTCGATAGGAATCGATAGGATCATCTATCGAAATTGTAGTCTCCAAGTGGGGTCAGTGTCGCTGTCCTGTATAATTGTCCCTTTCAATAATACCTTTTGTTATTTCTGCGGTATAAGCCTGTGCAATGTGGAATAACTTTCTTTTTGAATCTCTGCATTTTGGACACTTGGACTCCAGAATAAGAGAACCAAATCGGAAATCCATAGCTGAGAATTTGCCTAATTAACTGTTTGTATAAAAGCAACCTAGTTGCTGCTGAGAGTCCTTTTCTTTTTCTAAATAAGAACGATATGGTATGGTAGGCCCTTAATGCCTTTTGTAGACTGTATTCACTGTTTATGTTGAATTTAAATAATTGAGTGAAGTTTACTTCAAGGTATTTAAATCTATTCACAGCGCTTACCCCTACTCCAGCAATATTCAGGTTGATTCTGCTTTTTTGGAAAATTTTATGAAGACCTCTTCTGCATGAGTTTCGAATACATATCAGTTTGGTTTTGTCCGCATTAGTGTCAATTCCTCATTTTCCATAATACGGCAGAATCGTATCGAGCTGATTCTGGATCACATCCGTTGCACTCGAAAGGTTCTCATGGGAGGCATATACGTGGGTCATTCAACAAGTACTTAGCCTCACCGCCCCATGGAACTGCTGTCACAAAAGAAATTTACCATCGTGCAGTACATTCTTTTAGTAGCTTACTGTCCAAGTTTCAGTCGATTCCCTTCATTAGTTTTGTTTTGAGAGCCTTTGAAAGCGAGCGTGTCGGTCGGTTGCACAAAAATGGAAAAAGAACAATATCGTTCGGTGATTAGATTCTTGTTTTTGGAAGGGAAAACGCGCAGCGAAATCAAAGATCGCTTGGATGCTGTGTATGGTGACTCTTCTCCTTCGATGGCGACCGTCAAGAATTGGTTCAACGAGTTTGTTAGTGGCCGCACGTCGGTTTTTGATGAGCCACGCCCAGGGGCCCTAAAAACGGCTGCTACGGAGGAAAACGTTAAAAAAGTCCACGATCTCGTGTTGGCAGACCGTCGATTGAAGGTTCACGAGATAGCTGAGACTGTGGGCATTGCAGTAGGAAAGAGATTATGTGGAAAAATAAATTGCCACTTTTCCAAAATTTTCGTTTTTCTTTTGTAGGCTAAGTACTTGTTGAATGACACACAAGATGCACGCAGATGACACGCACGTAAGAGCGTGTCATCTGCGTGATTGATGTTTCTGCACTCGACATTTCTTGGAATGTCGAAGATAAATGCCGAATAAAGCAGCGGTCCGGAGACAGATCCCTGAGGAACTCCCCTTTCCATACTACATTTAGAAGATATCTGATATTCGTAGAGAATTCTAAAATGTCTATTTGCAAGGATGAGGCACCTATCTATATTCATACGTAGTAGTTTGAATAGTAGTCCGTCCCACCAAACCGTGTCGAATGCTTTCCTGATGTCCAAACTGCATATGACAAAGAATCTTTTCAAGTTGAAAGCCTCGGTGACATCAGTATGCAGAACGATTAATTCATCTGTTGTTGAATGATTCCGTCTAAATCCGACGGGACTACTTTCCTATCATCCAAGAGAAACGGCAATCTATCGTGGAGGAAGTTATCGAACAGTTTACCAATATTTGACTACAAAGATTTGGTGAAATGTCTTTTTTTTTATGATTATATTAGATAACCAATCAAAAGAAAAAAGTAACAAAATCTGTCAATAATTAAAACATTTTAACTTGCTTATTTTTGGAAATGGTTTTCTAAATGACCCGATAAATGCTTCTTGATTGGATTGGGTTTTAGTTGGGACTTTCCAGTGATATGTTTTTAGGTGTAATTAAAAATCTTTTCATGTACCCCATTTTTTGTGCACTTTACAGTGGATTTTGTTGTGATAACATTAGGGACGCTTCCTTAGACCTTAAGGACACGTTGTCTATCATCTTATAAGTTTACCATATAAAAAAATAACTCTTTACCAAAATGTACATCCCTTTTTTTTATAGGTCGTGAAAAAGTCTATTCTTGTCTGCTTGCAGCGCTAATATAAAAAAAGGCTCTTATGTGGCTGTACAACAAATTGTCTGATACACCTGTATGTGTAATGTGCGCAGTTTTATAAAATATTCTTTCTATTACTGCTTATGGTACCCTTGGACCAAAACTTTTCTGTTGGAATAATTGAATACAGAGGCATATTTTTATGGTCTCTCAAATGCGCATCATCAAGCCTAATTAAATTATTTGGTCGCAAGTATATTCAATTGTTCGAACCGATTGTTATTAGCTTACCGGACGGAATATAACAAATATGCGGCTATCGGTTGTTTGCAATCATAACACTTTCAAATGCCGTGTTATTTATTTTATGCTACGAAAAAAAACAACTGTCAAATATTGTGCATATTTGGCATTTATGGTGACAGTTATTTAGTTAAAAGATATTGTGGATCTCAAAACCACCGAGCAATTAAAATTGTAAAAACAAACTAAAAATAAATGTTAAAATAAAAATAAAAATAATAAAATAGGTTAAATAATTAGCACCTAATATTCGAAAAAAAACATTATTATTTAGTAAATGCATTACGAAATGGTCTAATAGAGCAAGCGAAAGCACAAATACAAAAAAAAAAATATTAAAATAATAAGCCTACCGAATATACTTTATTTATTTATGCAAGCATTTCCGTATGCTACCACTTTTATGGAGAATGGCGTTTTTTAAAACTCTCCGAAAGTCTACAAAATTTAGATATTTATCCTTCATATTTGATAGATATTTACGAAATAAATAATAAACCTAAAATACAATTCCATTTCATATCGAAAGATTGTACAAAAAATAAACTTTGCCTGTTGTTGTGTTTAAATTGTATTTTTGTTTGCAATAAATGAATTAAAATGAATAGAAATTATGATTTTGGAATTCAATAAATTTCTATTACGAAAACTAGATGTCAGTGGGGTGTTATGTCTACATTTAAAAAAATCTACACAAAAGTATGCAACTATTACGATTTGTCACCGCTTTTGTGTATACATATACGAAAATCTGACATACGGTCTTATCCAGGTATTCTTTAATCCAAGGAAAGTACAGCTTTGTAATTTTGACAGCAGATACACTACTTTTGTGCAAAGTTTCTTTTACAATTTTAACGCATTTGTTAAGTTTAAAGTTTGCCATTTTAAATTATAGATCTCTTAACCACTGAGCAACGCGTTAAAATTGTAAAAACAGTCTATCTGATGTAGTCACATTTCGAATATTCATCTTATCTTAGTGGATATATCTATAAATTATCATATATGGGTGTCTCTGAAAAGAGCTCCAAATGCTGGTTGAACAGTGCATCTAAAGTTGCAGCTATTGGTGTATAATCTTGCTGTGTCCAACCGGCACCTCTGTATACGAAGAACTAGACTAGTCATAGCTTTGATTGCTGCTGTGTTTGCTGTTGCAACAGCTTCGATTGCACAGGGTACTTTTACAGCTGGCAGAGTGTAATTGGCAATTCTACGTTCCTATCTAACTGGTAGAACCTTCACGGTACGCGCCAACGGTAATTTTTCATCAAAACACGAAATGGAAAACAGCATCCCACAAGGTTCCCCTCTATCTACGATCCTATCCAATATATATATTCACTTCCTTTCTCACCTTCTATCATCCTTCAACCATTATATATATGATGACAATATTTTTGTACTTGTATCTGATGCTGACAATATTTTTTGTACTTGTATCAAACTAATAACGCCATCCGCAGCATCAACACTTGGAGCAGCATAAACGGTGCGGTGATCTGTACATCAAACCCACCTTGCCTTCATATTTCTAGGAAAAAAAATGGTAGTGTATCTGATTCGTCACTGAACCCCTTCCGTCCCCACCCAAAAGATTCCATGAAAATCCTGGGTATCTCAATTGCCCGTGGAGGAAAATGGAATCTTCAGATTAAAAATGCTGTTATTGCATACAGTAAGTAGCAAAAGTAAGATAAGACAAAGTGAGGCAATTAGAGTAACCACCGCCCTTTTTGGACGGAATATTACTTTATTTCCTCACTATAAGAAAAGGTAGTCGAGGTAGTGGTAAACCGTTACATTAGACTACTCAGTGGAGCACATCGGTTATCTCCGGTGGAGTTCATACTGATAGAAACTGGTCGAAAACCTTTCTTTTTATATATTCAAAAAGCTCGCCTAAATTTAATTTTAAAAAACCAATGCCAATTACAGACCGACAACCCCCCGATCCCCCCAGATACCCCACCTTTAAATCATCACATTACTTATTAATATCCCACCTTTAAAGCAATTCATCCATCTTCCCGCTCGTTTTCCAAACTTCCCTTCTACACCTAGATTGGTGATTGGAAGTAAAGTTAAAAGGGACTGGTTGTCTTGACAGGTTTAAGAAGGCTAGTACTGATCCGTCCACATATAGAAAACTTTTCCTTGAACAGTTGGATGGATTAAAAGATCATCGACTGTTGTTCACGGATACTACATCTTTTTCGGTCGTCGAACTTTTTGGCTGCAGCACCCGCTCCCTTATAGGGCAGCTCAATATTGAAATTGCGACCAATATTTCCAACCAACAGAGCGTTATTATTTTTAGCGACAGCCTTGATGACCTTAAAGCCATTTGTGGCCCATGGAGTGACTCAGTACTTAGCATAATCCCTCATAGCCTACTTAGCAATAGGAGTGTCGAGTTGCAATGGGTGCTGGGGCATACGGGAATTGTGAGCAATAAAAGTGCTGACAAGTTGGTTAGAGAAACATTCGGTCGACCAGTGATCACAGTCATTCCCAATATGCCTCGCCTACTAACAGAATGGCAACTAAAACCATTAGCCATCCGCAGACACGATGACTGGACCAATAGCGACACATTTTTGTCAACTCATTGTATAACCACCAATAAACCTCGCCTACTCCACAAAATGTAACAAAATTCTCAATATTTCTATACTACTAACCACAGACCAGTCTTTCTCAGATAACTTCCTACATGTACTATGAAATCGCCAAATGGCCTCACGGTCGTGGCGCTACAAAGTGGCCCCTGCCACATGTCTATGGGAAATTACAAACAACAACAACAATATTCTGCTCTTATCCATAATTTCCTGTTTGGATTATGTAGCGATCTTGTGGCGTATTCATAATACAATGGTTCTGAGCCTTCCCCCTCACACGTAACATGCAATTGTCAAAAAGACTTAATGGTCGTCTTAGGGAACTTATAACCAAACAAACAAACAAACAAACACTGTAGGAACTAGTACACTACACCCCTAATAATTTAATAACTGCTTAATATGAGATGTTTTTGTTAAATTTAATTAAAAAAATTATGGCCATTTTTTTTTTTAGGTGGTTCTTTTTTTAGACCAATTTTTTATACGAAATTTTAATTATTTACATATTATGCGGCTAAATATTGTATATTTTGTTATTAATATAAATGGAAAAAGTCTAATTACGTTGACTGTTTTACAATAATACTTTTATAATTAGTGTTCGAAATATCATTAAATATTAAATAAAAATCGTTTTATTGGGAGTTTGTTGATTGGTCGAATATTTATAGTATGATTGGTGGTAGCAGTTTAATTAGAAGGAATACAATAAATTTAGAAATAAAATGATTTCTACTTGTACTCATAAATGGTCGATAGCTTTACAAAGCTTTTTACGAATGAACAAATATTATTTGTAACTCTAAAACTTATGGTAGATAAAAACAATTTTGCGTTTTATTTCGGATTTTAAGAAACACTATCTACACATACATAAGAAATGACTAACAGTGTATATATGTGTACGGTTATGTTCCGTATAGTCTCTGCTATTTTGTTCCAGATAAAAATATACTTGGAAAAACTTTCAACGTTACAAGTGGAAAAGAAGTAATATCTTCTTCTGTGAATAAAAGAAAACTTTTAATATCGATGATTTCAGCTGCATTTGTAGTAGAAAATTGTGCGGATTGGTGGAGAGAGTACGTCTCTTCCAGCACATCTTGTTATAAGTTTGATAATTGCTCGAATATTATAGTCTGAGTACGTTACGTTATTTTCTTTTTAAAAATATCTTCACCTGTAAATGGCAGTTTCAAATACCTTTAATTTTTTTAGACATCAGCAATTAACTTCTTCATTCGGATGGTTTGTGAAATTGTTCTTCTAATTTCTACAATATAAAAACCCGTACAGTTGTTGATCTGTTGCAGAATTTTCATACCACCATTTGTGTTTCAATATTTTTGTCATCAATTGACGTTTATTTTCTATTTCTAACGTTTTCCTAACATGAGCTTTCACTCGAGTCACAATTACATTTTACCGACATTTACACGTATTTCTTCTCATTTTTATTTTTTAAGAAGTTTTCATTTTTTTTTTTCAGATGTAAAAAGATATCTGTAATTTTTATTATAATTATACAATAAAAAAAAATAAAAATGTAAATTGCTATAATTATTATTATTATTGAGCAAATGTAAATAATTTGATCTTGGTATTTTTTTCTTTTTTAAATTTATCTTTAAGACTATTTTCAGATGAGAGCATCTTTTCTTTTATAAAATTGAAGTGAAATAAGAAAAAATTATATTTTTGTAAATTATTATAAGAAAAATATTGCCAAAAAATACGAATACATTTAAAGAAGTGCATTTTTTTAATTATATTTTTTTTAAATAAAACTGATGCAAACTGTTTTTGTAGTGGTAACGAAAAGAATTTTTATTATTTCGCTAAATACCGTTTATTATTCACCTGTTCTGTGCTTTTTCTGTAACCGTTTTTTATAAGAAAGTTTTCTTATAGTTTTTTTTTTATAAAATACATTTTTCTACCATAGTGGAGAGGCAAAATTAAATTAAAAATTGTATAGCCGAAGAATATTTTGGTGATAATTGGTAAAAATGAAATATAAAATGTAAGCAGATATATTATTCTCGTAAAATCTAAGAAAATTACGAAAAAATTCCCTAGCAATTTTTCAAAAAAATATTCAAGAAATTTTTCGAAAAAATTATCTAACAAATTTAGATAAAGTAACTGAAAAATTTTGGAAAAAATAGCACTTCTTTGGCGTGTACTAGATGTATAAGCTTATATCCGCTGTTTGGTCATAGATGGCGTGAGTGACGCCATCTATGACCAAACAGCGGATTTTTTATGAGTTTGACATCTGTCAACATCAGTCAGTGCACATTGTCAGCAATTTCGTTCAACAACATACATTTTTCCTTTGGTAATCATGTCTAGTTTTGTGCCAGAAAAAGAGAATATGCGGGAAGCTCTGCTTTTCTGCTTCAATTTGAAGAAATCGGCTGCCAAATCGCATGGAATGCTTATGGAGGCCTACGGTGACAGTGCTTTATCGGAAACAACGTGCCAATATTAGTTTCGTCGGTTCAAAGACGGCAATTTTGACTTGTGGGACAAGAAGCGTGAAAATCGGCCTAGAAAGGCTGAGGACCATTAATTGCTGGCTCTTTTGGCCGAAGACGATACCCAATCGCAAAAAATGCTCGCGGAGCATTTGGGTGCTACTCAACCAGTCATTTACACGCGTCTGCGTGCCATGGGGAAGATTTAAAAGATCGGAAAATGTGTGCCGCATAAATTGACCGATAGGCAGATGAAGCGACGCCAAAACACATGCGAAATCTTGCTCGCCAGACAAAAAAGAAAGTCGTTCCTGCATCGGATTGTGACAGGCGATGAAAAGTGGATATATTTCGAGAATCCTAAACGCACGAAATCGTGGGCCAACCATCAACATCTTCCCCAAAACCAAATTACTTCGGACGGAAAACGATGCTGTGCGTTTCGTTTGGTAGGATTAGCAGGGTATCGTCTACTATGAGAATTTGAAACTTTGTGAAACTGTCAATGCCCACCGCTACCACCAACAACTGATTAAATTGCACCGTACTCTGCGTGAAAAAAGGACGGATTATGGACAAAGACATGACAAGATGATTTTCCTCCACGACAGCGCACCATCGCACACGTCAAAAATGCTCCGAAACTACTTGGAGACACTCAACTTGGAGGTGCTACCCTCCTCCGCATTCACCAGACCTGACCCCTTCCACTACCACCTGTTTTCGTCGATGGGTCACGCGCTCACTGAGTAGCAATTCGATTCTTACGAAGACGTCCGAAAATTGCTTGATGAGTGGTTTGCCTCGAAAGAGAACGAATTTTTTTGGCGTGTTATCCACAAATTGCCCGAGAGTTGGGAAGAATGTACTTTAAATAAATTTGTTTTTGCTTTCTATGAAAAAAACATTTATTTTTTTGACTAAAATACAGCGGATTTAAGCTTATACACCTGGTACATTTTAAGATTGTCAAATGTTAATTTGCCATTAATATGCATTTTAGTAAAAAAGATCTTTTGTTATCTTAAATAGTATATGTACAATTGAAATAATGTGAAAATAAAATTATTTTTCTATAACTAATAATGGATTGTTTGATAAATATCGAATGACTTAAGTGAAATCGTGATGGTCGATATTCGAATGATTATTGAATTGGTATTAGGGGGGGGGGGGGGCATTTCACGTTAAGCGGACAACCAAAAAAAAGATCAAGTTGTTGATACAAATACAAAATATTTTTGCTGTGCAAAGTCTGCTTACGAGTTGTCTATGATACAACAGTGGCTTGTTCGTTGTTCTAATGAACGGATTGGGCAGCATTTTGTACTAAAAAGCTGTTGTTTATAGTGAAATCACACTAAACGATCATATCACCTTCGATAATTGTTCTTCTTGAAGTGTTTTCAAATAATGTGGAATTCCTTGTCTGCAATGTAGGCATTAGGTTTCAGAATGTCCAAAGCTGTGCAAAGGCTGTCTACAAAATCATCAGTGGCAATTGTAAAATCCATGTGTTAATAAAAATTTCACGCTTGCTATTTGATTTTTATCAAATATTGTTTTTAAATGCTAATGAATAAAGAAAAAGCTGAAGTATTTGCTTAACATTTGGTAAATACTTTTGCTTCACATGATGATATAGAAAACAAATCGCATACTGACAAAATTATCGAAGAACTAATATTTCCAGTTCCTCCAAAAAAATTTAAGACCTCGGAAATAAAAACTACTATTCTGCGCCTTCCCAATAAAAAAGCTCCTGGTTATAATATAATAACAGCTACTATTCTGATGCAAATTTCCCGAAAAACTTTAGTTTTAATTACATACATTTTTAAATAGTATCCGGCGCACAAGCTATTTTCCCTTACTTTGTCATTAAAGTGATTCCTAAACCAAATAAACCCATTAATTCTCCTTCCTCCTATAGACCTATCAGCCTCTTACCAATCTTTTGTAAGATTTTTGAAAAACTCCTATTAAAAATGACTCTACACAGTCCTGGTTAGTGAAAAAATTATTCCTGATCATCAATTTGACTTCTGATCTGAATACTCCACTGTTGATTACATTGCATCCTCTCTTAAGAGAAAAGAGTATTGTCCAGGAGTATTTTTAGATATCTCCCAAGCTTTTGATCGTGTGTGGCATCTTGGACTACTCTGGAAACTCAAGAGCTTTCATCCGTCAACATACTACCTTATCATAAATTCACATCGCTCCTAACGTCAATATCCAAGTTGCAATTAACTCAAAATTCTCGGAAATATATTCTATTCTAGCCGGAGTCCCATAAGGCAGTAACCTTGGTCCCATCTTATATAATATTTATACCCATGACATCCCAGCTGATCCTAATAATATCACTGCTACTTATGTAGACGATACGGGCATACTTGGTACCCATTCAAATCCTGACATAGCTTACAACAATTTACAATCCCATATCCACAACCTTCAATCTTGGTTTAAGAGATGGAGAGTGAAGGTAAATGTACAGAAGAGTGCTCACATTACTACCCCTTTATACCTTAATAGCAACATGATACCGCAATATGATAAAGTGCGTTATTTGGGACTTTACCTGGACAAGAGACTAACATGTAATCCACATACTAGATTAAAAAGAGCTAAAGCTAGCAGACGTTACCTACAACTTCTTAGACTACTGGACAAAAGCTCGAAACTAACAATTAAAAGTAAACTTCTAATCTACAATACGTGGGCTACTATATATATTTCTGGCCTAATAATGAAAATGCGAATATTTATCAACGAAAAAGGTTTTATTGTTTTTCAAAATATTCTCCATCAAGATTTATACACTTTTGCATGCGCTCAAACCAATTTTCGAAGCACTTTTTCCACTCCGATTGAGACACCTCCAAAACATGGTTTTTGAATGCTTCAACAGCATCTTCTGGCGACGAAAATTAAAAAGAAGTCATTGGGTGCCAAGTCAGGGCTGTACGGAGGATGACCCATCAATTCGACGTTTTGTCCGGTCAAAAAGGCGCTGGTTTGAGCCGATGTGTGAGAGCTCGCATTGTCATG
The DNA here is from genome assembly GCA_958298945.1 of Atherix ibis. NCBI lineage: Eukaryota > Metazoa > Arthropoda > Insecta > Diptera > Athericidae > Atherix > Atherix ibis. The sequence continues at coordinate 5,787,973 of OY282610.1, forward strand.
GTGCACAATGATTCGACTTCTCTTGTTCGTTTTTCGAATTTCTCCGAAGACTTCAGGCAAACAAATGGTGGTGTACCACTCAGAATTGACCGTCCTACGTTGCACAAGCGGAACAGTCGCCACATGACCAGTTTTGCCAAAGAAACAAGCGACCATTTGCTTCGAAGTGCTTCTTCCACGAACAACTTTCGTTGGATTTGACTCGTCTTGGAAGACCCACACGGTCGATTGCTGTTTTGTTTCGGGCTCATACGCATAGATCCATGATTCGTCACCTGTGACGATCTTATAAACGTCTTTTGAAGCACCGCGATCGTATTTTTTCAGCATTTCTTTACACCAATCCACACGAGCCTTTTTTTGAGCGATTGTCAAATTGTGCGGGATCCAACGAGAACAAACCTTTTTTACGGCCAGGTGTTCATGCAATATCGAATGTATGCTGGTGGGAGAAATGCCTAGGCATGCCTCTATCTCACGGTATGTCACATGACGGTCTTGCATTATCAGTTCACGTACGGCATCGATGTTTTCTGGAACAACGGCTGTTTTTGGACGACCTTCACGGAATTCGTCTTTGAGCGAGCGTCGGCCACGATTGAATTCGTTGTACCAGTTTTTCACAGTGCTATAGGATGGTGCTTCATAGCCATACAAAGATTTAAGTTCATCGATGCACTCTTGTCGTGATAATCCACGTCGAAAGTTGTGAAAAATGATCGCACGAAAATGTTCACGAGTTAATTCCATTTTTTTGCCAAATTGATTTTTTCAAGTCACTGTAAACAACACAAATGATAGTCGTACGTCAAAACGTTCTGAGTACGTTTATGCTAAAAAATGTCAAACTTTCCAATGGAAATGTTAGATCGCACCTGGCAACACTTAGTGTTGCCTAGGCCAGAAATATATATAGTAGCCTACGTACAATTATAAAAGCTATTTGGACATATGGAATTGAAGTTTGGGGTTCAACGAAACGTTACAATTCCTATCGCGTCCAGGCCTTACAATCCAAGATCCTCCATAAAATTGTTGATGCCCCCTTTTATGTTCGTAACAACGTAGTACATCATGATCTAAATGTTCCCTTTGTTCAGGACCTGTGCATTTCCCGGAATATTTCACTGCCGTTTATCCTATCATCATAATCCACTTTTGAGAGAATTGGCTTGTACTACTCTCCCCGGAAACACTCATCGGAGACTTAAGAGGCAATGGCCTAGAGATTTTCTAGAGGAATCTAAATTCCGTTAGCAGGAGAAACGCCGATGGGTGTTTATTTCAACTTCATGATGCACAAGATTGTAAATTAAAATGTTATGTAAATCTGCTTATAACAATACAATTGTAGTTGCAGATTAAAAATAAAATGCTAACGAATTTCATCGAGACCATGGCAAAAGGTCCACACTTTTGCGCCATCAATTGGCAACTCGACGTAGAGCTCGGACACATCATCTTTGTTAGCTAATCTTTATAGGATGTGAGGTGGATTCTCGAATCAGCAGAAAAAGATGTAATATCTCCTCCATATTCTGATGATAAATACAAACGCAAATGACAAGTTTCCTTTTAGCTCGATACACTTGTTTATAGTAAGACCCGCCGAGCTCCTCAGAACAGACATCAACCGCAAACTCCACCTCATCATTGTTGGCAAATCTAAGCGAGCCATTATTTAAAATTACAAAAAAGAATATAATCCAAGGCGAATGTGGAACTTTAACTCATTGATTTTGGCCAAATACGACCGTTTTTCTTGATTCATCACTCAAATGCTGCAATAAGTTAGCATAATAATCGCCGTTGATTCTTTTTCATTTTCTAAAATAATCAATGAAAATTATCCTACGCGCATCACAAAAAAACTAACGCCATGAGCAGATGAAACTGTCTTCACCTTCTTTGGAGCCGATTCTCCCATTTTAGTCCATTTTTTTGACGATTCCTTCATCTCAGGTTTGAAATAATAGACCCGTTTTTCATCCACGGTTACGAATCGACGCAAAACCTCGATTTTATTGCTGCGAAACATCGCCAAACAGTTGATTGAAGCGCTGTTTATGTTCCATTGTGAGCAAACGCGACACCCATCTTGTGCACAGGTTTCTCCTGTCCAAATTTTCAGTCAATATCCGATTGCACTTTTTGAAGCATGTCTGATTCTTTCAGTCAACGGTCATCCAATACCTTCCCAATGAAATTGTTATATCACATAATGATGACCAATTTTTCCCATGTTCAATATTAATGACTAGTCAAACAAATACTAAACAATGCAGCATCATCAAACATGAAACTTAACCTATATAACGTTGGTTCTTTCGATGATAGTAATTTTTTTCAAACAACAATCGGCATTTATACGTCAGATCGGGTACTTCTCATATATTTTTAGATTTTCGATTAAATGATAAATGAAATGGGTTAAAACACCGGTCGCCATAAGGATACATAGTAACAATAAATATGTGAACGCGAATTAAATTTTAATTTGACGAAATCTTGGATAAAACAACAAAATCACCTAGATCAATTCTTCGGAATATCCCTTCAACCAAGGTCCTGAGACTGAATTCTACGAGTATTCTTTATTTTTATTATCCTTATTTATATAATCGACCGGATGTTTATGTAGGACCGTTGCAATTAAGCATTATAAATCAATAAATAATATTTCTACCGAAATAATTATTGTTTTAATTACTATTTCTGTATCGAACGAGCAATCCGATACGGGAAAAAAAGGACTAAGTAAGTTTATAAAAAAATTTAAATTTTTGTTATTGTTTTTTTGAGTGAAATAAAAATGTTTTTAAATCTAATAAGAATCACAATCAAACTCATTTCTCTAATTTTTTTTTTTTTAAATTGGTTAAATGTCGATCGAAATAGGGTATACCTAAGAGTTCATCGAACATTCGGTGACCCGTAACTTGGCAACCAGGCTTTGATCAAAAATATTTTGTATTTTTACAGGTGTTGTGATATGATTTTTTTTAAAAAAAAAAGTGATATGATTTTTTCTTCAAAAAAAAAACACACTAATTGTTAAGAAAATTCAAATGTTTTTTATTTAATGTGAAGTATAATCGATACAATTAAGTTCTGAATAAAACGTCATTCAAATGGCCTCCACGACATCTTTTGTAGGAACGAATTCGATGAAGAGCGTCTGGTTTATTGCTAAAGACCAATGGCTTCAAATAACCCCACAAGAAATAGTCTAATGGTGTTAAATCACAACTTCTTGAAGGCCATTCAATGTCACAATTTCTTGAAATAATCGAATCTCCAAACTTTTCTCGCAACAATTCGGTTGTTGCACGTGCTGTGTGGCACGTAGCCCCGTCTTGTTGGAACCAGATATTGTCAAGATCAACTTCTTCCAATTTCGGCCATAAAAAGTTGGTTATCATCGATCTATACCGCTCTCCATTGACAGTAACGGTATTACCAGCTTCATTTCGAAAGATGATTCCACCAGACCAAAAACCACACCAAACTGTCAATTTAGGTGAATTTAATGGGTGTTCATGAGTATTTTGTGGATTTTCTTCGAACCAGAATCGACAGTTTTGTCACTCAGATGAAAGTGAGCCCCATCGGAGAAGATGATTTTCTTAAAATAATCGTTATCGTTTTCAAGTTGTTCCAAGACAAAATCAGCAAATTCACGAAGTTTACGGTAGTCCAATGGCGTCAGTTCTTGAGTGATAACAATTTTATACGGATGCAAGCCCAAATCCTTTCTCAAAATCCGCCAGGTTGTGGTTTGAGACAGTTGCAATTCTTAAGAACGTATTGGAATCGACAAATTGCGGTCTTCAGCAACACTTGCCTGAACGGCAGCAATATTTTCATTACTTCGAGCGGTTCTTTGTCTTATTGGCACTTGAATATTATGTAAGCTCGAAATTTTTAACAATTCGACGAATAGCGAGCACAGTTGGACGATTATTAAGACCATAAAATTGCAAAAGCGCACGAAAAGTTGCAATTGGAGAACGATTATTTTGATAATAAAATTGAATAATTTGTAAACGTTGTTAAAAGACAGATCATGACATATTACAAATGGCCGAAACGTTACTTAGAAATCATATCACTCTTATTGGAAAACCCTATATAAATGAAATCGGAAACTTGGACTTTATTTGATTGTGCGCTTCACGTGATTGTGATTGTCCCATTATCGATTTCGAGCCACTGTTTATCGACTGATTTTCGTGCTTCTTAAGGGTTGATTCTATTCTCGACTATTACTGACTGCCGTATTAGTCACTCTGAACAATTTCTATTCTAAAAATATAGATTTCGATGAAAGTTTTACTTTATTAGATCCAAGCGATTAGATCCAAGCGAAAATATAATATTATTCAAAGGGTCGCTACAAAACATCTTTCAGGACTCGACCATTTTGAAGTTATTTTTGATGACTTTTTGGCGCCAAAATTTGTTTTGTTGTACGGCTTGTGGTGGGGATTTTTTTTTAGAGGCCCAAAATTTGTCTTCTTGTGTGGCTTGTGGTGGCAATTTTTTTAAAGGCCCCAAAATTTGTCTTTTTGTGTGGCTTGTGGTGCCTTTTTTCTGAAATCACACATGGACCAGATAAAATCTTCAAGCTCATGCCAAAAAAAAGTCAATTTTGGACCAAAAAACGGCTCAAGCCAAAAAGTCCACACAAAAAAAAAACGCCCACAGTGCATAAACTTGACGATTGCAGTCGCTGCTTCTTCATTTTCAAATAAATGCGAATCAATGACATCTTCAGACCACAATTCATAGTAGGCAGTCATTTTTCACGGATACAATCCGTGCTTCTTTCATAGTCACTTGTGGGTTTTTAGAACCATATACGAGGTCTGTCCGAAAAGTATCGCGAATTTTGAATTTCCGTGGGTTACGTATATTAGATTTTCGATTTTTTGTGGCGTTATGTTAGTACTTATGTTCAGTTAATTTTTGACAGCTGCTTTGCTTGCCCCAAAAAATGGATCAAAGAATCTGTTTCGGGAACAAGAAAAAGTCACAGGGGGGCAAATCTGGGAAATAAAGTGGATACGGCATTATTAGTGTGTTGTTTTTGGCCAAAAATTCGCGCACAAGCAACGATGCGTGAGCAGGGGCGTTATCATGGTGCAAAAGCCAATTTTTGTTCTTCCACCAAATCCGGGCGTTTCTGTCAGATTGCTTCACGCAATTTTCGCATAACTTACAGGTAATATTCCTTATTGACCGTTCTACACTGTGGCAAGAACTTATGATGTACCACGCCCCTGCAATCGAAGAAAACTTTAAGCAAAACCTTCACATTCGAGCGAACTTGGCGCGCTTTTTTCAGTCTTGGCTCATGCGGCAGCTTCAATTGCGATAATTGAGCTTTGGTTTCCACGTCATAACCATAAACCCATGATTCGTCACCAGTTATGATCCTCTGGAGCAAATTTGGGTCGTCGCGGACAGAGTCCAACAGCTCCTTAGTAATGTTAATGCGATGCTGTTTTTGGTCGAAAATGGGCAAAAATCGAAGAGGAGCCAAAACACGTGCAAGCAAAGCAGCTGTCAAAAATTAACTGAACATTCAAAATGGTCCTTTTGTTCGAAACGTGGCTACAGCAAATACTCTCCTTTTGTAGAAAGTTTTTACAATTTTAACGTTTTGTTTGATGGCTATCAATCTAAAAAACTTTAAACTAAACAAATTGTCACCATGAATGACATAAGTATTTGGCAACTGTCAAATTAAGGGGCTTTACTTTCCGTACTATAAAATGGATAATTCTCTATTTTGAGCGATTTATAGCGAAGGAGAATGTTGGTTTTACATTAGCAATAATTTTCTAATAGTTGTCTAACAGAGCTAAAAAAATTCAATACAGTAGAAAATTCGATTAAGTCTGCGTTTGTTATTAATTTTGCGAACCAAATGAATTTTTCTATTGAATTTTTGATTCAAATTTTGGACGTTATTATTCCATTCAATCCAGAGAAGATATATTTAATTAAAATTTAAAATTTATAACGATTTATCAATGATTGATTGATGACAAATTATGGAAATGGTTATTATTTGGTTCCAGTTAGACAATTATCAATTTTATATTTCTTTTAATTTAAATTTCAATCATCATAACTGAATGATTTAATGGAAATAATTATTTATAGATTGAAATTTTCAACAATTTATTATTTATTGATTTTGGCAAATTTAAATATAAGTTGATTTTTTGGCAAATTGTTTTTCTGACAATGAAATTTTTATTGGGGATTCCCCTTTTCAATTGACTTTCAAGTAAATAAAACTTAATGCCATTAATGGTATATGGTCAATTTCCAACTGATTTTAATTGGATATTAAAAATATTCAATTAATGATGGCCATTTAGAAATAAATTCTGGAAAATGTTCCTTCTGATGTTTCTTACTCTCCACTGAACATTTTTTCTCCCTATAACTATTCGTTGGTTTATCGTTTAATAAAATAATTAGAGCATGAAATTAAATAAAACCATCGAATTTGCTATTTTTAATATACGAACGTTATTTGCCATAATCAGATAACATGAATTTTTTATATGATTTCGTTAACTTTTAATATTTAAGGTGTGCGTGGCGGTTTGTTTATTTTCTTCTAAATGTGTAGCTTCGACAATTAGATATCAGAGTGGAGTTCTTGTATCTTACAGGGTATATAACTTCGTAAAACTTTTTTCTGAATTTTGGTTGGGAACCTGGGGCTGTATCCAACTTGTACAAAAAATCAAAGATGCGAAAAGATAAATAATATTATATCACGAATTATCTATCAAATAGAAAATTTTTTTTTGGAAATGATTTTTGTGTATAATTTGTTTGTTGAAAATATTAAACGATCGTCTAAGAATTCCTTATTTCAATTCTCAAGAATCTTGAAGAAAATATATTTTTTATAGAAAAAAAAACGGTGTTAGTTTAATATATTATAAAAAAAAAAATTTAGGGGAAAATATTGAAAATAATTTTTTTTTAAAACTTAAATGGAGTCCCTTTTGAGTCTTGATTTCTAGTTGAATCTTACAAATTTAAAAAAAAAAAAATCTATATTCTCACATCTTAAGAAAATATCTTTTATATTGTATATACCATAAATGCAAATTAGCCATAATTTTATTGCAAAAACTATAAATTCGTTATTATTTTTAGTAATTTTCTCTTGACTCGTGTATTTTTTTTCTGAATATTTTATTAGAAGCTTGTAGAGAAACACGTACACGTATTTTCCTTATAAAAATTATCGACAGTTTTCCAACATTTTCATGCACTTGTATTTAGAAATTGTGACCTTCACATTTTGTGACAATTACATGTGCATAAATTGCTGCAACAACAACAACAACAATATAAAAAAAACACAGAAAAAAGGAAGTTAAAAATATTCAACTATGATTATTGACAGATAAAATGCCATAAAACTTTCGTATGGTACTACCAAAAAAAAAAAAAAAAAAATCAGAATATGCGCACTATTATGACAGGGAGGAATATTCAAGAAATGACATACGAACTAAAATGCAGTGGTAGGCAAAAATCCTTTATCCGCTCTGCCATCGTAAAATGTCATGTACAAGAGTTTACACATATTTATGCAAAATTCATACGTACACGGTAGGTAATATAATAAATAAATGGTAAACAGGATTCGAGCCTATTCGTTGTCAAGGATACAGCTGTCTTTGCCTATATATAGATTTCAACCTTTAAAATTTTATATTTAAATCTAATTAATTATTAAAATAGGCAGTTTATAGTTGCAGTAATTCTACCACTGAAAAGGTTCCCTTTCTGGTGCAATCATTTAAATTTAAAAAAAAAAAAACTAGGATAACCACTTTTTATTTTCCATAAGTTTTTTTTGTGTTTTTGCTTACGGCAACACCTGTAATTATTTAGGGACAAATAAAAAGAACAAATTTAAGATAAAATTCTTTTAAAAAAATTATGTAAATAAATTTCGAAGATTTTTGTGTAGTTAGTTAATCTTTAGCGACTCTAGACATCTTGGTGCTGAAAATAAAGGCACTTACTGAGATGTGGTGTCAAACTGACGACAAGGCTTGAGTACTAAATTGATGTACATATGGGGGAGAGAATAACTAGGGCACATACAGTAATAGAACTATGATGAATTCAAAAATAAAATTATAAGAAAATAATAAAAAATTTTATTCGGAATTTTTTCTCTTTAAAAAGTTTAAATTTCTAAAAGTTTTCAAAACTGAACAAATATTTTTTAATGCTAGATTCCAAAGATACGACATTGCATGAAGAGTTTTAAAACTCAACGAAATTTTTAGTGCCAGATTCTATAGTTACGCATAGAATTCCAAAGATACTGTCTCAAAAAAAAAAAAAAAAAAAAAAATATACCAGAATTCTTTACCTGAGTATTAATTTATGAGTCTTTTATTTTAAATATTGCAATATGAAGCAAATTTTTAACATAAAAACCATTTATAAATATTGATGGATATTCAATCATTGTCATTTTTAATTGATTTCGCCTAAGTGTATGCAATAAATTTATGGAATTCTGAATTTAACAGAAAATCTCAAAAATCAAGACTAGTTTTTTGTTTTTAAATAAATTTAAATATTAAAATCAAGACGATTAAAAATCTTCTGTATAAGATTCAAAATTTCTTGTATAAGATAAAAATTGTTTACGAAAGAAATTCCTTATTTTCATCAAATAACAAAAAAAAATTAATTTTTTTAATGAAATTTTGTAAATAAATTTAATAATTTCATAACAAAATGAAGGAATTTCGAAATGGTAATCATGCGTATGTATAGAACAATCACTAATTATGTATGATCTGGTAACACATATTTTATGAATTCCCATCCTTTTTGGTATAAATTTTTTGGCGCATGGCTATTTGCAATATTCAGGCAAGTTGAAGCATAAACGTCACCTTACAACAGTCCCTTCAAGTCAATTGGCCACGATGGTCAGATTGCTTGTTTCGCGTTCTCGTCTAAAAATATGCTTTAGAGACTATTTTTTTGTCCTATATCGAGTGGATCCTCTTTGAATAAATCCTGTCGCGCTATATTTGCATTATTAGGTCGTGTGTGTGTGTGCAATTTTATATGTGATAAAAATAGAAAAAGAATCAAAAGTATTCGCTTGAGGGGAGAAAAGTGTAAGGCGAATCGAAAGAAAAGTGATTAGTTTCATTTCTTGTTAGAAAATTAATTCAAATAATCTAGAATGTAATAATCTAAATCAATATGTGTGTGTGTGTGTGTGTGTGGGAGCGCAAAAGAATGGAGAAAAAAGTGTAAAAATAGGAAAAAGGGGAATATATGCACACACACACACACACACAGGCAACCAGCCACATTAACAAATACAAATATAAATCATAAAAAATTATGTTTCTTGACAAAGAAACACAAAAAATAAATTATCAAAAATTATTCCTTTTAACCAAAAAAAAAAAAAAATCCTTTAGGTCCTTTCAATGGTGTTGTTTTCAAATTTTTTTCAATTAATTTGTGATTTTTCCACATTTATCTTACCATCAATTTTGTTGTTTTGGACTTTTTTTTTCCTTCAAAATTACTGCATACCAACACAACCTACGCACACACACACACACATGTATTTGACAATTTATTTATTTTTTGCTCCTTTTTACTATATATAAAGAAAGCACATTTTTCCTGATTTAAATTTGTTTTTTTTTCCTTCTAATTGATTTTAAATTATAGAAAATACTTTGGAAATATTAAAGTTTCGAAAAAAAAACCTTTTCCATTAAAAATAAAATTTGAAAATCCTTTCAAAAAAAAAATCGAAAATCGTGAAATTTTTAACAAAAATTTGTTAATTTGTTTTTTTTTTAAATTAATAAAAAATTAATTCTAAAAAAAAAACCTTAAAAAACACTTAATTAAAAAAAAACAATGGTTGATTAAAGTTTTAAAGAAAAACACTCTAATTAGACTGGTTTTTTTTTAAATATATAAGATTAATCTTAATAACAATAAAGATAATAATTAAAAAGTTAAAAAAAATATTTATGTTGATTTTTTTTTAAATTTTAATTACATTTTGCTTTTAATTACTTTTTTTTTAAAAATATTTGCAATAAAGCCAGAAGAAAATGTTCACTAGCAGAAAATACTGCAGAACTGAAAGAATTGTGTCCTTTTGCAAATGATTTTCACAAAAATAGTATTTTAATATAACAACAATTGTAACATAAAAAAAAACTCCCTAAAAATTCAACATACAAATTTTTTTTAATTTTTTATATTATAAAAAAAAAACACCCTAAAAATTTATCATCAGAATTTTCCCTAAACTTTCCTAATAAAATAAAATAAGATTTAAAAAATTATAAAACTATATTTTTTTTATAGAGAAAGGTGTGTGTGTTTTTTTTAAGGAATATTTAATGAAAATTTTTATACAATAAATTTATTGTATAAATTGTGCCGAATAGTCTAAAAAGGGCGAACTGCATTTTGATTCAATTCGGAATATAAACAAACGTTAAAAAAGAAAAATATTATTTAAATTTAAGAAAAAAATATAAGAAAAAAAATCTTTTTAAAACATAAAGTGAACGAAGGAAAAGGAATTACAAGTGAAGAAAAAGGTAAATAAGGAGTAGTTACGTATTGGTGTGCAAACGTCAAGTCACAAACGTGTATTAGTGTGAGTGAGATGGAAGTGTCGATAAAAAATTTTTGCGTGATGTTGTACTCTCTTCCTCTCTTCTACCAATTTTTCCCTCCCTAGCTATTTTTGCTGCAGTTACTAGCCTTTTTTTTTGTTCGAATTTCTTTTGCCAATATTAATGATGTCTCTGATGTTAAACCTTCACAAATGTTGTGACAAAATACGAAAAGTATGAACCACGCCAATGATTTCTACCTAACGAACACACTCACCCATACATCAACATATAAGCTTACATATATGAATACATGAAAAAGGATAGAAAAATGAGCAAAAAAATTTTCAGCCATATAAAAAGCTTTCTTTAGAACAGATATGCCTATTTGTACAGTAGTGGATACTACAATATATTGTTGCAAAAAAAAAAGCGTGATGAAAATAAGACAACATCAATAAACGGCAAAAAGGACATTTTCTATATTTTTTTTTGTTATTTTTCTCATTTTTTTAAATAATTATATTCTTAATTTAGAAATATTTTTTAATTGTTCAATATGTGATAAAGTGCAACCAACTTTGTTAATGAATTTTATTTTATGAATTTTAATAAAGCATTTAATAAAATCCTTAATTTAGTTTATATTTTGAATTTTTTTCATTTTACTCAAATTTAATAATATAAAAATATTTGTAAATTTTTTTAATCACTTTAATGTTAATATTAAATTCTTTAAAACACAAAATAATTACACAAAAAATTTGTTGAAGTTCTTTCTTTAAAACTTGTACCGAGTTTTTTTTTTTAAATTGCTTTAAATTTTTCAAAGACATTTTTCAGAATCAAAAATTTTGAATAAGAAATTTTGTCTGTTAATTTTTATGAAAATTTTATTTTTAAGAAATTTTTCTATACGTTTTTAAAAATTGTTTTCCCTAAACTTTTCTATTGAATATTTTGACCAGCAAATATGATAAAAGTGAAAAAACAAAAATGCCGGAAGAAGGGAAATTTTCTTATAAAATTGTTAATTACCAAATATTTTAACTAAATAAATTTTAGTAATAATTTAATTTTTACAAATAAAAAGAGTTAATTGAAATGTTCAAATCCTTCTTGACTAAGGACTTTTTGCTGGAAATTTTCAATTCCCAGAGAACATTTAGTTTATATGAAAAACGCAAACTGTCAAGGACAAATTTTTAGAATAACGTGAACACTATTAACTTTATTAGGTTAAATAGTGTAAATTGCGAGAAGGATAACAATGTGGAATGATTATTTTCACATTCAGTAAAATTAGGGAAAATCACGTATGATTCCAATGGTAGCAGAGCACTTTACCCTACAAATCTACATGTATGATCAACGTTAGTATAGCATGCTGGTTGAATATTTTAAAATTATTTTTTGCACGCACACCAAAATACATATGTTCGCTAGAATCCTTGGAATTTCAAAAGTTTTCATGTGAAATTGCGTACTTTTTTTTCTTTTCTTTAAAAGTCAATGTTTTTTTTTCTATGTTAACAAAAAAGGACGTTTATATTTAGGAAGTTTTAAGTCAGTATAAATTCGAAGTCTCCAACCAAAAGTTACATTTTATATTTTGAAAGGCGGCACTTGTAGATTCTTTTATAATTTCGAAAGGACTAGTTTTAGACCCTTTTTTGCATATATTTTACTGTGCTTCTATTATATTTAGAAAATTCAGAGTTTGAGGATTTAGCAAGGGTTTGAGGATCGTGCAAGGACAACGCAAAAAGTTAATCTGATGAACTGATGTGAAAATATGCTAATCTCATGCATAGTAATTGTCTAGTAAACAGCACATTTTCGAATCAATAAAGATCACTGACCCTTCGAATTGTCTGTAGGAATTTTTTTAGCTGGCGAATCTTTCAGAAAAATCTTTCAAAAAATTCTATGAAATTTTTAGAATGTACTCTTTATAATTAAACTTAAAAATAAAACACTTTCTATTAGAAAACATTTTTTTGATAATACTACAAATATTATTTTATATTTTTATAAAAAAAAGTTTTTCTGAGAGTTTTTATTTATTTTTTTTAAAAATATTGTTTACAAATTTTTACTGGCAATTTCCACTAACAAACTTAACTAAAAATGTTCCGTTAAAATTTCCACTTTGTTGAAAAATTTTTAACAAAAAAGATTTTCATGAAAAGTTTAACTAAAAATTTTAATGAAAAGTTTAACTAAAAATTTTAATGGCAAGTTTTACTGAATGTCGTTACTGAAAATTTTTACTAAACACTTTTACCGAACATTTTCACTAAATATTTCACGGGATAGTTTTCCTTAAAAATTTTACTGAATTATTGACTGGATGACACTGAACATTTTTACTAAAAAATTTTATTAAAATTTTTTGTTGAAATTGATATTACTGAAAATTTTAATTGAAAGTTTTACTAAAAATTTGTACGTAATATTTTTACTGAAAATATTCACTGAAAATATTTACTGAAAAGTTTTACTGAAAAATTTTATTAAAATTTTTGATAAAATTAATTCTACTGAAAGTTTTTGCTGAAGTTTTATTGAAAATTTTTCTGAAGTTTCATAGAAAATTTTTGCTGAAATTGATTTTACTGCAAGTTTTTGGTGAAATTTTACTGAAAATATTTACTAAAAAGTTTCACTGAAATTAATTTTACTGAAAAATTTTATTAATTTTTTTTGCTGAAATTAATATTACTAAAAATTTTTGCGTAATATTTTTACTGAAAATTTTAATTGAGTTTTACTGAAAAATTTTATTAAAATTTTTGCTAAAATTAATTTTACTGAAAGTTTTACTGAAAATTTTTGCTGAAAATATTTACTTAAAATTTTTACTAAAAAATTTTACTAAAATTTTTGCTAAACTTTCACAAAAATTTTTGCTAAAATTTATTTTACTGAACATTTTTGCTGAAATTGATTTTACTGAAAGTTTTTGCTGAAATTGATTTTACTGAAAGTTTTTGCTGAAATTTTCTTGATAATGTTTACTGAAAATATTTACTGAAAAGTTTTACTAAAATTTTTGCTAAAATTAATTTTACTGAAATTTTTTGCTGAAAATATTTACTGAACATTTTTGCTAAAATTAATTTTATGAATTTTTGCGGAAGTTTTATTGAAAATTTTTGCTGAACATTTTTACTAAAAAATTTTACTAAAATTTTTGCTAACATTTATTTTACTGAAAATTTTTGCTGAAATTTATTTTACTGAAAGTTTTTGCTGAAATTTTACTGGAAATTTTTGCTGAAAATATTTACTGAACATTTTCACTGAAAATATTTACTGAAAAGTGTTAATAAAAACTTTTGACTGTAGGGTTTATAAAAACCCTATAGTCTCAAATATTACAGGGTAAACATTTTCTCTATAAATTAATTTGCACAGCAAATTCGTACATAGAATCTTTCCGTTTGTTATTATTTAAAAATATTTACGAATAGTTTTTGTTCGAAATGTTACTGTAAATAAAGTTTTTATGAAATTGAAAAAAACAAAAATTTAAAAAAAAGTAAGCATTCTCGAAACTTTTCTTAATTATGAATAATTTGAATTTTTCTTTTTTCTCTTCAAAAAAATATTTGTTCGTATATTTTTATATTGTCGCAAACTCATATTGACAATTTAGAAGAGACTAATTCCTTTCTATGTCCTTGGCGACTTAGTTATAATTTTTGATATCATTTTTCTTCTTGTCGCCTAAAGTCATTATTAATAATTGCACGAAAGCTTAAATAAAAAATCAGCCAAAAAAAAAACTTGAAAAGTCAAGAAAGCAGCACACACATTCGATAGCGAAGGATAAACAAAAATGGATTTTTTTTTTTAAATATTTAATTGTTATAATTAATACGAGGATTACTGTATAAGGATATAAATGTATAAAAAGAAAGTAATGTACAAAAAGCATGCTAAAACATTTCTTCTTAGGAATATTTGAATGATTCTTACTTTATTTTTATATTTTCTTTTTTAAATTTACGTAATTTTCTACAATGTATTGGTCATACCATCGTTTTGTATAAAATAATTTAATTTGCGAAGTGCTCTAACATATACAATATAATAATAAAAAAAAGAGTAAGCAAATAATTAAAATAATACTAAATAAATAAATGAAATGAAGAAAAGAAAATACATTGTGTCTAAATAGCAACAACAAGAATAATCACTTTTAATGATGTCAAAAGGACAAAATCGAATCGAATGTGCTTATAGTTTTTTCTTCTTCTTTGAATGACTTTTTCTCAGTGGGTATGTGTATGGCTGAGTGTGTTTAACCTTCCTACGGTGTATGTGTGGGTATATACTTTATGTTTGTGTTGTGTCAACAAAAAAAAAATACTCATTAAAGTTTAGATTTGAAAGTTCGCTAAACACATTTTGCAGAGAACTAAAGCTAACAGAAATATAATAAAACTCATATTCTGGGTAATGGAGTAAAAAAAAAAAGTTATCTGGCGAGGTCCTTTTAAAAATAGTTCCTTTTCTATACGGATTTGTTTACAAAACAAATCGAATATGACAATTTCTCTACTTTCACAAACTATACATTTACGTTTGGTTGTTGTAGGCACACATATGTGTATGTATTTGTACATAAGGGATGTTTATAAGAATAAGCCAATAATAGACAATTATCGCACACAACCAACAACAAAACAAAAACTTTCTCGGGTCGGGTCATAAAAAAAAAAAGAAAAGAAAAAAGAAAAAGCTCTGCCACCCGAAAACCGATACGAACGAATGTGAACATGCAAAATTTATTGATAAAAGCTTGATTTTTCTGCTGTTTATTTTCTTCTTTTTTTTTTAAATTTAATATAATTTTAAAAAAAAAATTGTTTTACTTTTCTGTTAAAAATGAAATAAATGAGAAAAATTAATTATTCTTTTTATTAGTGCATTTTGATCCTGAAAATGATATTATTCATAATAAACGACCGATAAAAGTCAAGAGGACATTTTCGGGGACATATGCACTTGTTCGCCTTTGTTGACGTTCATCTTTTTTTTTCTTCTTTTTTTGGTTTTTTTCTCTTTTGGATTTGTAAATTTGATTTTGACTTTCGTTGTTAGATTAGTATTGCCACCTTTTTTTTTATATCAACTGTCATTTGGTATTATTATTATTTGTTTTAATTGGTTTCTTTTTTTTACTTCCGTCTATTAACAAAAAAAAAACTATGCAAACTGACAGTTAACAGTTTAGGTGTATTTTTTTGTTATTATTTTGCAACCGCTTAAAATTTGTATTTATATAATGTTAAAAATATGTTTGTATATGTTGAATATATGTAGCTGTGTTACAATATGCGTAAATGTTAATACTTATGTACCTACCATTAAACGTAAAGAATTACAAAAAAAAAGAAAAAAATTTGAAATTACAAATGGAATAAAATAAAATAAAAATAATAAAAAAAAATCAATTTTTTTAAGGCGGTTTCAGTTAAATTATATTTTCAATAACAACTAATTCCATATAACAGTGGATCCATATATATGTATATGTGTATGAATGCATGCAGATGATAACTACCACCTCATTCATTTACAACTCCTTGAAAATATACCTTCCAGACTTATATATACACATATATTTGTACATATAAATACTATTCGTGAATACATGAACAAAAATAGAAATTCTCTGCAGATATGGTTTTCTGAACAAAAATATATTGTATATGCCAATGCATTCTTAGGTTAATTGTGTGTGTTTGTGTGTGTGTGTGTATGTGTATATATATGTATGTATGTATGCGTTGAATTCTCTGCAGACATGAATGCACACTTGCATGTGTATACACGTGCTTCCTGTCATTGCATTGCGCAGGAATTACTCTTGTTAGCCCTACAATAATAATCTACCGCGATTTACTACACTAATACAAATCTATTTGAATCGAAATAAACGATAACCTAACCTAAAATCTACATACATAGAATAAACAATTTGTTTTCCTGCCAATGTATTAATTTGTGAAGTTTTCTTTTTCTTTCTTCTTTTTAATTAGTCCACCAAGTGTATTCGGGCTTGAACACAACCAAAGAGAAGAAAATAATAATAAAAAAAAAACGAAAACAATTAAATTTTTTTCGTAATATTTCTTTTGGTAATTGGATTTATATACGAATGTTTGCATGGAGAATCACCCTCCCTCCCCCCCCCCCACCCACACATCCACACACACACATGTATACATAGAAAAAATATCTTCTCCTGTTTACCGAAATCGTTCGGTTTTAATAATACTTATTTATTTAGTATAATTGGTTTTTTTTTAATATTAAATTAAATCGAAATGAGAATATCCTTAATTTTTTTTTATATAAATAAAATAATGTTTTTTTAATTTTATATGCGCTCCAATCGTCGTCGACAAATTCCATTATTTATTACTCATGCGAAAATGTATTTTACAAATACTCGAACAATAATTTCGCCTATAGTAAATTTATAGATGTTTTGGTACTAAATAAATGCATAGCTGTGTGTGTGTATGTGCGTTTGTGTATGTATATGCGTATGTGTGTATGCATAATCATAATATGCCGGTGGTATAATTAAGTTTTTGTTTTTGTTTCTTTTTTTTATTATCTATTGTAGCTTTGCCGATAAATAGTTGCAATAGAAATTTTTATCTAAAAAAAAATACAAAACCTCCGTAAATATGAGTAACGCATCTCTACATAAATGCATAGATACTTGTGATTAACTAAAGATGCCAATTTGTCTGGCACCCATAACCTACACCTACTATATAGTCTTCTGATCTATATTATGAAAAATAAAATTGCATTTGATATTGTTTGTATACAGACTGGTTTGGTTTTTGTCTATTCTCTCCGAACTAAATAAATCTGCACTTATTAAATAGCGTTTTGGTTACTATTTTTTTTTTATATATAAGAAGAAATATCTTCTTTTACGTTTTAATTAGCACTAATTTTTGTCCTTTTTACACTTATAATAATAAAAATAATAATAATAATTTATAATAATTTGATATTAAGTACAAAAAAAAGAGGAAATAATTAAAATTTTCTAATATGGTATATTCGAAAATGGATTAGATATTTGCTGTCTTATATAAAAATATCAATTTACTTGTATTGCTGAAAAGTCTGACTCATCAAATCATTATCGCATACATGCATACATAATTTATCCAAAAAAAAAAAAAACATTTCTACCTATGTACACTACCGCTCATAAGTATTTGCTAACCTAAAAAATTGAGTATTTTTAACCAAAATTCGAACTTTTCAAGAGGATTACTTTTTTTTAATTTATTTGAGTTGGACATTATTTATGTTTGATTGTTTTGTAGTAGATAATCCATCAACCTTGAAGGCCATATTATGGAAGCATTAGCAAAACCTAATTACAATTGAATACAACAAGTTCATAATATGGAACGGTTAGTTAGGTAGAAATGGGAGTTTTAGTTTAATATTATTTTAATAATACCTCTCGGTGGGTTTGGAATTTATAAAGAGGGCTTGATAATAAAACGGAAAGGTCCGATTAGCACTCATATAGAAGTAATCCTGCCAGAGAAAAAAAAACAAATTTAAGGCGGCAGTACCTGAGGATATGCAAAATTATAATGGGAGCTGAGCAATTTTTTTCAGATGGGGGATTGAATGTTATTAAACAGGAAGTCATGTGTAAGTGCAGCATGACCAATTCTAATCATGATTTCATTGCTCGACACTTTGGATTGGTTTTCGAAAAGTGTGGTGCCAGTATTTTGAGAGCCAGATTTCAAATCTGACTTCCCCCCTTCTCTAAATTTGCCACTTGGCAAGCAGTTGAAAATACCCACATGACCTGGAATCCAAACAAGTCCTAATATACGAGGTCTGTTCAAAGAGTATCACGAATTTTGAATTTCCAGAGGTTACATATATTTGATTTTCGATTTTTTGTAGCGTAATGTTGGTACTCATGTCTCTCACTTCTGCCGACAAGTTCGGCCATTTTGAATGGATCAGTTAATTTTTGACAGCTTCTTTGCTTGCAAGTGTTTTGGCTCCTCTTCGATTTTTGCTCAATTTCGACCAAAAACAGCATCGCATTAACATTGCTAAGGAGCTGTTGGACTTTGTCCGCGACGACCCAAATTTGCTCCAGAAGGTCATAACTGGTGACGAATCATAGGTTTATGGTTGTGACGTGGAAAACAAAGCTCAATCATCCCAATGGAAGCTGCCGCACGAGCCCAGACCGAGAAAAGCGCCAAGTTCGTTCGAATGTGAAGGTTTTGCTTACAGTTTTCTTCGATTGCAGGGGCTTGGTGCATCATGAGTTTTTGCCACTAGGTAGAACGGTCAATAAGGAATATCACCTGCAAGTTATGCGCAAGTTGCACGAAGCAATCCGACAGAAACGCCCGGATTTGTGGAAGAAGAAAAATTGGATTTTGCAGCCTTTGTATTCCCCAGATTTGGCCCCCTGTGACATTTTCTTGTTCCCGAAACTGAAGAGTCCCATGAAAGGACGACACCACGCTACGATTGAGGAGATAAAGGCGGCATCGAAGGAGGAGCTGAACAAGATCACAAAAATGCTTTTTTGAAGTTCTTCAAGTTGACACAAGTGTATAATATCTGATTGGGATTACTTTGAAGGGGACAACATAGATAACATATTCATGAATAAATAAATAATTTTTGAAAAACCACAATTCGCGATATTTTTGAACAGACCTCGTATGTGTTAATCTTCAAACAAAAGGTAGCGAATGCCGTCCAGAACTATGTCGCTCTTTATTCAAATAATGGCTTTGATTGCAGACAACGAATCAGTATAAATATAAATGTTTTGATAGTTTTTTCTGTGGATGGCCATTAAAAAATGATTGTTATATCAGTGGCAACTCTATTGATCCAAAATTCGGCATAAAAGGACGCCGAATTTTGAAAAGATCACCCACGCGCTGGATAACAGTAAATGCTAGTCCATCGTTGTTTACGGTAGAATCTGAAGCTGCTCAATTCGGTTCATATATTCAGGGCTGATCTTACCCACAGTTTTCAATCCTAATATAGAGTGTTATTTATAAAAGGATCATTTGTAAGCAGTGACGCAATATATAAAGGATGGAGAATATTTTTCTATTAAGTTAAGATTTTGAAGAGATTATCCTATCTCCAACGTTACTGATCAACCGGATGCAACAGTTTACCGCCGCCTCAAGACGCCATGGTGTAGCAGCTGAAATACCAGAGCAAGGCATATGGTAATACAGTAAAGTGTCATCAATTAAGGTGTTCATTACGCCTGATTCTACTATTTATAGTGTTATTACTATCAGGAGTCCACCCATATTTGAAATAAATGTTGTGTACTTAAGGAAATCCAAAGTTACTGATAGTTTTTGGAACGATAGCTTCTTCAAAAACTCTCCGTTAGTACTTTGCAGATCCAGCGTAGACGTTTCTTATCTTCATGCCAAATTCATCCCAAAGGACCTCAATAGAATTCAGGTTAGGAGATCTATAAAGTCTTCTACGAAGGTTCGACGTGTTTGGAATCATTCATGAAAAATGCTAGATTATGTTAACATTTCCCAAATTTTAAAAATATCCCTGCAGTGCTCCTTTTTTATATTTTCCTCAAGGTTCCACATTATATCTATCGAAATAACCCCATACCATAACGGAACCCCCACCATGTCTCACAGAAGCTACCACATATATTCTGTCTCCAACTGATCTGCAAACGAAATTTCAGATCCCTGTTCAAGAAAAAACCTTCAATTTTGACTTATATTGTTTTTTTTTTTGGCCGAAAATAGACGCCTTTTTTAATCAAAGTTTTTTTTTTCATAGTGCTCCATAGGACATTAGATCCTTTTCTATTTATACGATATTGCTTTCCTTACAGCTTGCATGTCCTTATTTGGCACTTATTTAATATTGATGTTATTTCCGTTTATGGTAAAACGTCTGTTTCGGTTGCAAGTTATCGCTGTCATTTTATCTTTCGAAAAAATCCTGGTCCAAAGGCGGCTACAACATGTTTTAGTTTCCCATACTATCGTTATCCTTAAATTTTTGACATTTTTTTCAATCGAAAATTTCTTAATTTTTGGCATTTTCAATGAAAATTTTTAAATAAACCCAAATATGATGGTAAGGAATTTTCGGACATTTTTACTTGAAATCAAAGATAAAAGAGAATTTTTCTTAGCAATTTTCAATTTAAATATGGTAATATGTACACGACATTATTTGTCTAGAAAGGCGGAAAACATAAACTGCATCGCTCTTAAGGATATCCTTTTTTAATAAATCAAATTTTTGATTGCCTAAAAATGATTGACGATAAATATTTTAACGTGAACTCACAAATAATATTCTCACAAAATTTTTAAAACCATTTTCTTCCTTTTATTTAGCAGTTTTCTTCAATTTAATCGAATTCTTTTATTATCAATAGCTTTGAGAGAAGTTTTTCTTTACAGAGCTTTTTTTTGTAGAAAAATGTTTTTTATAGTCTATCTGAAAGTATACTTAAAAAAGTACGAAATTACATAAACAAAGTGGTTAATAAAACACACTTTGCCCGACAATGGTGAGGCGTCTTAGGCAGCAACGTGGTAGCTGTGGTTAATACCCATATCGCGAGTACAGTGTCCGGATTGCTGATGACAGATACCGGCTCTTATCCGAGCGCTGTCACTGCTTATGACAGTAAATGTTTAGATAAGTCCTGCCACTAACAGTTGAAGTAATCAGCTTGTAACTGGTTACTGACTGTAAACTGCCAGTAATGGTGGTGCGTTGACTGAGCGGTAACTCAATCCCTATGGTCGTAGGCGAGTCGTGGTTTTATTTTTAACGACAGATAAGATATTAAACAATAAATTTGAACAATTACAATTTGTAATTGTTCAAATTTAATGTTTAAAGTTGAATGGTAGTGGATAGAAGAAGGTGTCACAAAAGGGCAAACCTTTTTCCATACATTATCACCCTGGTTTCATAAAAGACCCTCGAGAAATATGACTCCCCATGGGACTACCGTCAGGTATAACTACATAGAGAGTAGACTGACATCAAGCCTATTGTTCTTGGCGGAGCTTCTTTATTACTCAGGATGGGTTTTCAGCTAGCGCACATCAACATGCCTGCGACAGTCGTTCACTGATTTATTTGTGGAATGGTGCCCTTTTGCGACAGTCGTTCACTGATTATTTTTTCCACATCCTTCCTTTCTCCGAAAAAGCGTGGACAGTGGAAGAAAACATTTTCAGCATCCTTCATTGTGGTCCAACAATTGGGGAATGCCGTATCAACGTCCATCTTAAATCGATATAAATATGCCCTGAAGCACCAATGTCCTCTCAGATATTGGGCCATATTGTGGTCCATTTCTCCGTGATCTCCTCCGTTCCACGTGGCAGAACCAAACCTACTTCCACACGGCTCATGTCGTTGATACTTTTCACACGAACAAAAAACAACATTTTTTTATATTAGACAAAAGCAAACTTTCTTGTAAATGAAATAATTTTTATTTATATAAAAAAATAAAATTTATAATAAAAAATTTAAAAATAAAACCCCAAAAAAATGTTGACTTCCTCAAATGTTATTTGATCATGTGACAGGAGGTGTCGTCATAGTGGAAAATATCCGATTTGATGCGAATAAACTTTTTTGTGAGCCTTTTAAGAGAAACTTTTATTAACTTTAATGTAAATCGATGATCTGGCCTCATAAGAGGCTTCACTTCTCCAACAGTTTCATCAGTTTTTGATATTGGCGGCTCTATTTTTCACTTGAAACGTTCTGTAGGGTCCCGTAGTTACCAGACAAGGTTGAGACATGTACTGTACGTCTTGGAAGAATTAACATATAAGCTGTTTGCAGCACTATTGACAATAAACAAATCCAAATTTTACTTAATACAATTAATATGATGACGTATTATATACAAGTGTTAGGTCCTTTAAGACAAGCATACTTCACCTGACATTTCTCCAGTGATGTAATAAAATTTCCTTTTAGAACGTATTTTAAGAAACCGTTTCTGTGTATATAATAAGTCCACTCGAAATTTATTTTTTTAATACACTTTTTTAATAATCAGATAATTTTATTAAAAATCAATAAGTTAAGGGGTGAAAAGAGGATCTAAACTTAAAAATGATTGTTTAAATAAATATTAGTGATCTCATGCAGGGCTTATATTATACATAAGGGGGGATATTTTGATTTTCCCTTCCAAACTTAGGATTGGTACATTTTGATTTTCCGACTATGGGCAATGTAGCAAAAGTCATACAGCTTTTGTTCCATTGCTCCATGAACATTTACTAAACCGAGTATTAGAGTGAAGAAGTTTTAGCACAAAAAAATATACTACACGAGTCCATTCCATACAACAGGAGGACTGACTGGTGTATGAATCATGACGCAATTTTGGTTCTTGTATGTAACAATTTACTAGGAAGCGTTAGTACGAATAGAATGATTTCAAAGTCTTGATGATCAAAATTCGAAATATTTTGGTACGTTTTTTAAATCCTTTAGTTCAAATTTCGAGCCAATAAGTTCAGAATTCGATCGTAATTCAAATTCAAAACATATTTTTTTTAATGGTTTTCATTAATATTTATAAATATGGAAATAAAAAGAAAAAGGATTTAGAGATACTCGAAACATTTGCGTCTGGTACGAAAGGTTCTTAAGTTTGAATAGAACTAGTGACATAGCCTCGTGATAACATTTAGTGTCACCAAAGAGCCTGAGTTCTTGTTAACATCATAAATAATCTTAAGATTATGTGCAATCAACCGGGAATTCGGGAGATCGATTTCTTCCAGTTCGACTGTGCCAGCATGTTTTTGGCATCCTGACTAAAATCGTCGTTCCAATGAAGGAAGGGTTTACTTCATCTTCTCGTACCATAAACGGAGCCACTGTAGATATTCCAGGCAGGCTTTTCCTCATCCATATACGAGGTATGTTCAAAAAAATTTTGAATTTCCGCGGCTTACGTATATTCGATTTTTTATGGCGTTATGTTGGTACTCATGTCTCTCACTTATGCCGATAAATTTGGCCATTTTGAATATTCAGTTAATTTTTGACAGCTGCTTTGCCTGCACGTGTTTTGGCTCGCCTTCGATTTTTGCCCATTTTCGACCAAAAACAGTATCGCATTAACATTGCTAAGAAGCTGTTGGACTCTGTCCGCGACGACCCAAATTTACTCCAAAGTAATGGCTAAAATGTGGAAACCAAAGCTCAATCATCCCAATGGAAGCTGCCACACGAGCCAAGACCGGAAAAAGCGCGCCAAGTTCGGTTGAATGTGAAGGTTTTGCTTGCAAGTTTTCTTTGATTGCAAGGTCGTGGTGCATCATGCGTTCTTGTCACAGGGTCGAACGGTCAATAATGAATATTACCTGCAAGTTATGTGCAAGTTGCGCGAAACAATCCGCTAGAAACGCCCGGATTTGTGGAAGAACAAAAATTGGCTTTTGCACCACGATAACGCCCCTGTGAATTTTCCGAAACCTGTGAATTTTCCGAAACAGATTTTTTGGAATGGGCAAAAATCGAAGATATATGGGCCCCTGTGAATTTTCCGAAACAGATTTTTTGGAATGGGCAAAAATCGAAGACGAGCCAAAACACGTGCAAGCAAAGCAGCTGTCAAAATGTAAATGAACATTCAAAATGGCCGAACTTGTCGGCATAAGTGAGAGGCATGAGTACCAACATAACCCCACAAAAAAAATCGAAAATCGATATACGTAACCCGTGGAAATTCAAAATTCGCGATACTTTTTGAATAGACCTCGTAGATTAAGTGTCTAGCCCACCGCAGTCTTTTCAGCTTAATTTTATGCAACAGGATCACATCGTTAACTAGGCTCAGGAATCGTCTATCCTCATGTATGGAGCCAAAAATTCTTCGAAGAATTCTTCTCTCTAACGTGACAAGTTTTTTGACTGAGAAACCAAACTTTCGAAGTATCAAGACTAGTGTTCTGTAAAGCAGTAGCTTCGATGTTGTGGAATTCTTCTTCTATGTTGTCATCGGTTGCGACACCTGACCCCAAATAGGAAAATTAATTTAACTCTTTCAAAGCTATAATGTCCTATCTGAATACGACAAGTGCCAATTAGTCTTGTCTCCGACGCCGACGCTAAACCCATCTACTTCGTTTTGCCTTAATTTATGGTGAATGCCTCTCGTACAACTCTTTCTGATCGACACATGGTGTCGGTATCGTCGGAATTTACTAAAAGCTGGGCAGATATAATAAAAAATGGTATCCTTAAACTTATTTCTACGTTTCGAATCACTTTTTCCAGCGCCACTTTAAATAGAACTCACGAAACGGCTCGGCTGCTTTTAATCTTCCTCTCACACCAGTCATGGCCAGCCTAGTCAGTCTAATCAATTTTTTTTTTCGGGGATTTGTAGAGTTTTATTTTAGCTATTAATTTTTTGCCATCGACGTCCGCAGGGAGAATATCTGATCTGCTCCTGATCTCCTCTGGTATGGGCCAATAATTTTTGGGGTGAATGTATGTGGAGAATATCTTATAGATAGTGCTCAGCATGAATGAATAGAAGACATAATTTAGGATTAAATTGACTCCGATTTTGTATTTTTTTAAAAAGATTTTCTTATAGTTTAAAGGGAGAAGCTACATAGATTATATTAAAATTTTCAGTAATAAATTAAAAAGGGTGTACGACACTCGTAGAACCACATTGAACTCGAAATTGCGATAAGACTATACGAGTATATTAGCAGAGTCCTCGTCTGTCTGCGACATTGCATGTGGCGAGGCCATTTTTTTTATTTTCGAAATTAACAACAAGTTAACGTGAAACTGTTTATTTTACTTAATCATTTTTCCCCCTCTTCCTTATTATTTCTATTTTTATTGGCAAAAATACACGCTCACAAGGATAATAACAACGATAATAAACTATTGTGATTGGCTTGGAGTGGCCTCAATGAAATTTTGTTGTTGAAAATATTTTACAATTTGCAGCGTATGTATTTGTAAAAATTTCCCAAAAAATAAGTCTAAACGAAAACTATCATAAAAGATTTTTCTTTATTATTTATGTCGCTTAGTCAGTGCGGATACACGTGAAATAAGTTAGTAGTTTCTGTCCCCTCGATTTCGTTTAGGGTTTTACTTTGGAGTATCTATTTTTTATGTAGTTCATTGAAAGCATATTCACATATATAGTTTATATGCCTATGCTAACTTATGAGAGATACATAGATAAAAAAGGACTTTTAGACAAATATGAGTACTTGTTGTAGAAGAAAAATTACGTTGCCGAAACGTAAATATTATTGAAGGTGCGGAGAAGATAGTTGCGACGATGATTCACTGTTTTATGCTTAGATCATTCTGTGAATTTAATGATTGCGAAAGTAGAATGACAAAAAAAAATTGCTATTATGCTTGTTGAAGGGATAGTAATATTAAGGATATAACGTGAAAAAATTAGTAATTAAAATAAGCAAAGAAAAAAAATAATATTTACAAAAAAATAATAGAGGTCTAAAGAAATTAGTGACTTGTCTACTAAGAATCTCTGAAATTATTTTCACATTAAATAGAATCACTCCAATCTTCGTTAGTTCTATAAAAATGACTGTAATTATATAAAAACAAAGAAAAAATGGTAATAAATTGCACGGCAATTACGATAAGAAAATAAAAATCTCGAAGGTTAGTTTAATGAATTATGCCGAATTTCGTAATAATTTTAATCATACCAAAAATGTGTTATTTGTTATTATTCGTTGTTTTTGTTTTAAAAAAAAAATATATATATATAAAAAATCTAATTTCATAGCTATTTTCGATTAGGTAGAACAAACATTTTTCTAAATAAAAAATATAATAAATAAAATTTTTTTACAAAAATATATATATTATTTTAGAGCATTTTCCAAATTAGTAAAGCTAATAGCATGAAAAATTCAAGTCGACATTTTATTAGACCATAAGAAGCGTATGTGTGTAAGGTCTCTGAGAAAAAAAGGCACGAGGAATTATTTACCATAGCGCCCATGAGACCATTTTGGCCTACAAGAAGCATTTAAACATTTCTGTTAAATACCATTTAAACAAATCTGATGAAATGGATTGTTTTCAGCTTCGACTGGAAGCCGCTAGATGGCTATAACTCTACTCGAAATAAGTAAATCGAAATTTTTTGCACAAAGAAATTTAAACAAAAATTCAAAAGATTTTACCTTAAACTTTTTGAGAAAATACTAAAATACTATTTTTTTCAAATGTTAGAATCGAAATAAACAACTCAGCTATGCTCTAGCCTGGGTTCTTGATTATTATTGTTATTTTTGTTTTATTAAAAGAAAAATTATTTTCTATAAATATTTTAAATTTTTTTTAATATATGCTTAACTCTAAAAATATATACTCTATAAAATAGGAAAAATAAAATTTCTTGCCGTATTTCTATTGTGTGTACGAGATGAAATATAATTCCAAAAATAAATACGAATATTGTCTGTATTGAAAAAATGAAAATTATTTAAAACTACGAGTAAAATATCACGTCTTACATTTTTCAAAATTTAAAAAAAATTCCTTCTATATTTTATTAACAAAGATTAAATATTTAGAATTATATACAATTTTTTTCACTCTCGAAATAACTCATAATTATAATTAATAAAATAGATTTGAAAAAAAAAATCTTGTACTTGAAAACATAAAATGGGAATAAAGCAAAAAAAAAAAAAAATGGCAAAAATTTAATTTCCCTTACACTGTCGCATAAAATATATTCTGTTCGAGGTCCACAAGGAAGTCCCTTACTATTTCTTATTGAAATATTTCTATTTTCGATCATTTCAACGTTTTTATTCTTCATTTCATTGAAAATCGATAGCTCAATATTGTGCATATTCATGCGATGTCAACCTGACAAATCAGTGATAAATAAAATAAATAATTAATTTATTCAACAGAAATTGATTTATTTTTAAATATAGCCTCCCTCTTTGTACGATACACTTTATTCAACGATATTCCAACTTTTTTATAGCACTCAAACAGTACGATTTGTCAAACTCTGCAAACGATATTTCAACTTTTTTTGTACCACTCATATAGTACAACAAAAACGGTCGTTTTATTTCGATTTTATTATTAAACTGATCTAATAATGCTGTATAATACTGTCCTATTATCGTTTATCATTTTTCAGAATAGTCAATGAAGATTATACCATGTGTATCCCAGAAAACAGTAGCCATAACTTTTGTTACCAAAAAAATCATGTTTGGATTTTTTAGTGCACATTCGTTAGTAGATGTCCATCGTTTTTACTAAAAAATTTGTTGGATTATGCTTCAAAATGTCGAGAAACTCCATTGAAGTTGTGACACGGACACGGTTTTGGTCAGGCGTTACGACGTTTACGTATATACCCAAAATACTATATAATATGTTGCCTATACGTTATTTTGTTAAACAGTAGCACACATTTTATTTATGATTTATTCGGTGGTGATCTAGATTGGATGTCCTAGATGCTCAGCGTCATCAAAATGAAATTTAGTAAACCATAAAAGTAGTATTTTTCCTCAAAAAGATAGAAATTCACTTTTTTTTCTTATTTAAATTGTTGCCAAAACTAACCTAATAACCAGTAGTTGTTTATGAAATTTTGCATAGAGTCTTTTTAAGAATGTCAACTGATATCGATTTAGTAATATCAGCTACATTTCCTGCATTTATCACTGATTTATCAGACTGCCCTCTTAGTCTATTTTTTCTATTCATTGCACTTTTTCTGTTACAAAATGATCAGCGTATAGAAATTAACTTGATTTGTTTTAATTTTTTGGCAGATCTCCTGTCATTAATACTGATTAATTATTTTTTATCTATTTTTCATTTGATCTTTGTCGCCTAATTAATTAGTTGAGTATTATTGTATTGTTTAAAAAAAAAATAGATTAAAATACCTTAAACTAAAGAGTCAGTATTTCAAAGGCAAAATAAACTTGTACGTAAACTAAATTTCTGTCCATGTTTTGATTAAATAAAAAAAAATTATGATGTCATTAACAATTTTGTAATAAAATTAAAAATTTTTTTATGCATTTTCTATATTCATGTTAATTTTTTTTTTTTTTTTTTGTTAATTTTTATTTTTATAGAAATCAACTTGGTCCGGATGCGGATACAGGATTAGGTATAAGAACTAGCACAGCTCTTCAAAGATCGGCTACCCTTCCAGCCAATTCCAAACGATTACAAAAACATCGCGTTACGTTCAGAGTCCGATCACCGCCGAGCGATCAAAATAACAACAATAACATAAAAATGGCTACGTTCGATTTACTACAGCCAGGACATATTGTCAAAGAGCGATGGAGGGTAATTATTAAAATTTTATTTGTTATTTTTCTTATGTTCTATTTTCATTATTCTTTTATATTATAATTTTGAAGGTTGTTCGAAAAATTGGTGGCGGTGGATTTGGGGAAATTTACGAGGGACAAGATTTAATAACACGTGAACAAGTGGCGCTTAAAGTCGAATCGGCTAGACAGCAAAAGCAGGTTCTTAAAATGGAAGTTGCTGTCCTGAAGAAACTTCAAGGAAAAGAGCATGCTTGTCGTTTCATCGGCTGCGGACGTAACGAGCGATTTAACTATGTTGTAATGCAACTTCAAGGGAAAAATCTAGCCGAACTACGGAGGGCACAACCGCGTGGTGCATTTTCTCTCAGCACAACATTACGCCTAGGCTTACAAATTCTGAAAGCAATAGAATCAATACATTCTGTTGGTTTTTTGCACCGTGATATTAAGCCGGTAAGTAGTAAAAAATGGTTTTTTTTTAATAAAAAAAAAAATTTTTTTTCTACGAAATTATTATATGGAATTTAAATTTTGTTCACAGAGTAATTTCGCCATTGGTCGCTTACCGAACAATAATCGTCGTGTTTATATGTTAGATTTTGGTTTAGCTAGGCAATATACAACGGGAACTGGAGAAGTTAGATGTCCACGGGCGGCGGCTGGTTTCCGTGGTACCGTGCGTTATGCATCAATAAATGCGCATCGTAATCGAGAAATGAGTCGTCATGATGACCTTTGGTCACTGTTTTATATGCTAGCAGAATTCGTAAATGGACAATTGCCTTGGCGAAAGATCAAAGACAAAGAACAAGTAGGCCTAATGAAACAAAAGTACGATCACACTCTGTTACTTAGACATTTGCCATCTGATCTGAGGCAATTTCTAGATCATATACAATCTTTATTGTATGCTGATCGACCGGATTATAATGTAAGTATTAAATTTTAATTTTAACCGATATTATAAAATTTTATTTAAATATTTTGAAAATTTATTGAAATTTATTCATAGATGCTGATAGGACTATTCGAACGCTGTTTAAAACGTCGTGGAATTAAAGAATCAGACCCATACGATTGGGAGAAACCTGAAACAATAAACAACTTTAATGCTAGTCAAGGAAATAATCCTAGCAATATGCAGACTAAACAAGGAAATGTCACACAATTGACTGTAGCCGGTTCGAACGCGAGTGGTACTGAAAATGTAAATGACTTTCTATATATTTTTTTTTTTGATTAATAATTATAGTCAATTAAATTAATTTGAACATTTCTCTATTCTGTTTAGGTGAGACGACGTAAAAATACGGACGCAGTACTAATGGCTGCAACTGAGCCAGTTAATAATCATCAGGTAATTATTTGTATATCGCCGGATACTGCTCTTCTAGTAAAAATGTTCCATTTGACAACAACAACAAAAATTGAATGGAAACAGATGACCGCAATTAAAATATTTGAAATTATTCGCAAAAGAATAGTTTTTCCCAATTTTGAATAATTCAATCTTAAGAATTTAAATTAATTTATTTGCGTTCATGCAGGAGAGTCCCAGCAGAACTGACTTGTCACACGTTTCAGTTATGTCAGCTTTAGAAGCAAATTCATCGTTGAAACTTGTTAACATTAATAATAGTACATGGCAATGCTGTTTTCAGTGATATGAACCAAAATACTTCCATGAAATCCTGTAGTTTACATACAATTTTTTTTTAAAACACAATTTCAATATGAATGAATGTGTTTTTATTTTCTTTAATTGATTTTTATAAAATTTTACTAATAAATTTGCAGTAAAATATTGTTTTTATTATGCTGTTATTATTAATTTATTAAAAACTTTTTTTTATTTTATTTACTTATGGTATGGAAAAGTGTTTGTGAATGTAAGTATCAAATATACAGAAATAGAAGTAAAACGTATGGTTTATCTGGAATTTGATTTTTGTAAATTGTATTCCTTGAGTTAGAAATATTTTCGAGTATAACAAACGACTGCCGTATGTTAGATTAAATGAATTTAGGTTCCTTTTTTAATTATTTTTGTTACAAAAAATAAGATCCGTTCGATATTTGATCGGATACTAATGAAAAAATTCTTAAATATCACTCACATTTTGACACAAAGTCTTCTATGTTCCTTATAACTTTATGTTATTGAAATTTTGATTTTGGAAATGCCTTTAAACATCTTACAATCTATCTTTAAATTATCCATTTTCTTATAATTGCTATTGATTTTTTTTATATTTGAGAAAATATATTTAATAAAAAAACAATATTCAAATAGGTTGATAAAAATTGCAATGCAACAACTTCACCACACAATGAGATCATAAATACTGGATTCAATCAGAATAATAGCGGTGGTCCAACGTCACAGCCCTTACAACAGCAGCAGACACAAACACAAAATTCTGCACAACCTCATACGGGAGCGACTGCTGTTAAGTCGCAACCTAATACGCAAAAGAGTGCTAATGTACATTGCCAAAATCTTCCACAGTCGACACCGATGCAGCCGATTAAGGTTTGTACTTAAATGAATTTATGGGAATATTTTTGTAATTGTCTGCTTTGTTTGTAGGTTCAAAAGGTGCCTAGCGAAGCGACTATAAATCTGTCGGGACGAGATCGTGATCGTGATCGAGATAGAGACCGAGACCGGGAGCGAGAACGCGATCGAGATCGTGATCGAGAACGTGATTTGCTTAAGCTTCCACCACGTTTAGCTCAGGCGCTCAAGACTTACAAGCAACAACAACAACAGAAGTCGAGCACCGGAAATTCAGAGTCGAATCAA
The DNA here is from genome assembly GCA_958298945.1 of Atherix ibis. NCBI lineage: Eukaryota > Metazoa > Arthropoda > Insecta > Diptera > Athericidae > Atherix > Atherix ibis. Next base: position 5,819,895 of record OY282610.1, read on the forward strand.
AATCAAAATCAAAACCAAAGTCAGAACAATCGCGTGAAACAACGCCGATCAACTTCGCAAATTGAACAACATGACTTGGACACATTTTTCGATGTGGAGAATGTGACTCCACCGAATAAGACGCAAGAGAAGTCCATGTATGGCCGGTTACGTGTTCTGACTGCTCCGCCGACTAGTGTACATGAGCTTGCTGCTTCTGAGACAGCTTCGCCACGAGAAGCTGAGGCTGACGTGTCGGGATTCTCGTTGGATATGATGAAGCAGAACAATTACAGAACTCATGGCAGTGGTGGTATTTCTGGAACTCCAGTTAGTGGTCATGGTGCAAGTGGTAGTGGTGGTAGCGTAGGTGGCGGTGGTGGTAGTGCTGGCGGTGGTGGCGGAGGAGGCGGAGGAGGTGGAAGCGGTGGCAGTGGTGGTTGGCGTAGACCTAATCTACGGCCGTCATCCGGTTCTGGATCAACGCAACGCCTAAATGGCGGAACTCGTGATCACTCAGTCACACAATTTGCCTTAATAGATGATGAAAATGTTTCTGCCTTCCAACAAGTTACCAAAGGAGGTGGTGCACTAACACTTGCCTCGCAATGGAAGAGTCAGTTCGACGACTCCGAAGAGACAACCGATAATGAGTGGAAACAAGAGCCCCAGGTAAGTCTAACGATCAATTTCCTATAAAAATGGAAATAAAATAAGTTGAGTAAAATAGTAATAAAAAATTCCACTCTTTAGAGTCCAGATCATAAAGATAAAAATCATTTGGTGTCACATTCACATCCTAGTCAAGCTACAAATCATGGAGCACAGCGAAAACGTGAAACCAAACGTAAAAAGTAAGCTCAATTTGGGTTTTTCCCAATTTCAATTTCGTAGATTTTTTTGTAATAAAAAAAATATTTTTTTAAAATTATTGGAAAATTCTTTGTGTAAAATTTATTTTCGTTTTAATGCAAACTTTTTTGTGCAGATGTTATCTTAATATAGCTGGAATAGAGAATTATACAAATCTACAAGATTTACTTCCACATTGCTGGTCTGAACCAGCGTTAGGTAATATTTTACGACGTGAATTAGAGCCGCCAATTATACAACAAGCTGCGTTCGATGATACGGTAAGTGTTTGTAATATGCTTCTAGATCTGGTTTGATTTCATTTGCTTTGCTATAAACTGATAAAAATTAACATTAAATTATCAATAATAATAATTATATTTCGACTTTGTTGGATTTTTTTATGCTAGATTTTCCGTATGGACATTATACGTAATGTGGGCGTACGTGAATCATTTACGGATGCAGGAAATGATCACAGCAAGCAGTCGAAGAAACATCGCAATAGTTTAATAAATGTTTCGTTGAACGAATTTAAATTGAATAACAGTGAACCAGCGCCAGCGTTAGCGGTAACATTAAATCGATCTGGCGATATTGAGCCAGCTCAGAGCAAAAGTAGTCTAAAATCTCAGCCACAGCAGACACAGAATAATCCACAGATATTCAGTTCGAATTGTGAATTGAAATTAGTTCAACCGAAAATCGAAACAACTGTTGCTGAAGGTACCGGCGATGGTGGTGGTGATAGTCAAGATCAGCTGCAAGCATCTGTTCAGATTGAGCAGCAACCAGATGAGGAGTGCGCAGTGAGTGGACGATTGGAAATTCGCGTTGTTCCGCAAGGTATGCAGGCTTGTAGTCTATCGACAGTCAACCCTAGAAAATCCACCCCTTCTCACGGTAAACATCCTCGATTTATTTGTTTTCTTTTGCTTATGAAACGAATTAAAATTTAAACATTTTTTCTTACCAATATCATAACATGGATTATGAGCAATAGAACTAAAAAAAACCAAGGCAAACTGATATAAAAACTTATAAAAACTGAGAAGAAATCACCGCCAAAATATTATTAATATACAATACTAAACTAAATATTATAATAGAATGTTGTTTTCTACTTTGCTTAGTGAGGTTGTGCTTTATATTTTTCCACGATAATCATATTACATAGACTTTTTCTTGTTATTATTGTAATTGGTGATAAATTTATATATTTTTAATGACTGAACTAATAATGGTTTCTTACAATTATACCGTAACTTTATAAATTAAGAAAATTATATATTTTTTTTAATATCAAATCTTAATGATACATTTTGACGATTTTAACAAGAAATTATAATAACAAAATAATAATCCATTTATAATAATAAAAATTGAATGAATAATTTTCTTTTTTCTTTCACAGAGAGTCCCAATCCAGATGAATCAGTGTATTTTGATGCTGTCGCTAATGGTACATCGGTAAACGTTAAAAACGATTTAAAACAGATGCTAAATAATGATAGAAATAGTGCTAATATTAAAAATAATGTGATCGGTACAACAGTTGATGAATGCTTAAAACTAAAAAAATACAAAGTTGTTACGAAGGATGAAATAGTTAATAGTAATAGTCCCAATCCGAATATAAATGGTGTTATTAAAAGTACGCCAAATGTAAATTTAGCTACAGATAAAGCCGCTGTGAATGATAGCAACGAAAATAACGATGATAATAATGATGGGGGAGCTGAGGAAGAAGAGGACGAAGAGGAGGAAGAAGAAGAGGTGGAGGAAGAGGAGGAAGAGGAAGAGGAAGAAGATGACGATGATAATATTGTAAATGTTGATGGTAAAATTACTGGTGCTGGAGGTAAATTATGTGGTAAGATAAATCACAAAAGTGATAGTTCACGTGTCGGCGATGCAGCTGGAGTAGAGAAGCACCAACAATTATCAAAGCTAACTTGTGATTTAGGAAATATTGGCACTGAACAGAAATCGACTCTGCCAACGTCTACAATAATCAATTTGAATACGGGAGTGATTGATAATGCTAACAATAGAATAATACGGCTACGTTTGAAGCATACATCGCCCGCTTTGGATGAGAGTAGTTCGACTACAGGGGAACCGACTAGTCAGGGTGGCGGTGCACCAGCTACTGGCAATGATTCTGTAAAAATTATGGAAAGAACTGAAACCAGCTCTACTGGTTCGCAACGTGAATCTTCATCAAGCGGTATCGGTACTGGACCGACAGGTAACCCTGCGGTGGTTGTAGCGGCGACGGCGACGGCGGCGGCGCTTGCAATTGCAACGAGTGGTACGGGCGGTGTAGCAATAGGAGCACCCTCAAATACCACTGGCAGTAAAATCCCAATTCTAAATCCAAATTTAAGATTATCGAAATGTGCTTCATGGGCCGGATGTGATCCGTCTGGCGTTGCTGGCGGTGCCCTATCTCCCGAAATAGCTGATCTCACACCAGGTTAGTTTCTTAGCTAGAATTTCGTTAGTTTCTTGTTTCCTTTATTTTGTTTACTATGATTTTTTATGTTATTGCCTTAAAGTAGATACTCTGGTGCATTATTGTAGAATGTGTTATATATTTACTGTACGTACTGTTTAGCCCCAAAAATAATGTACATTACTCCAAAATGGTTAATAATTTAATATTAATTATTGGCATTAAGTTTCCTAATATCTTCTAGATAATAAAAATAGTCCAAAAGAAGAAGAAAAAACCAAAAAAAAAAAAAAAACCATAATTATTTTCATAATTATAATCATTATAATTATTATTATTGTTATTATTATTATTATTATTATTATTATTATTATTATTATTGTTATTGTGAACATAATCAGTAATATACATACTTTTATATTTATTTAATTTTGTTTTTCGTTTTTTTTTCTCTTTTGTTTTACTCTGTCTCTTTTGCTCTGCTTAAATTCGTATACCGGCAAATTAATTTATTTGCTTAAACTTCATATAAAAATAAAAAATTAACAAAAAATTACAACAAATCAAAAATATACGATAAATAATCAACATTGAAATTATTGAAATAATTAATTGAAAAAATACCAATACACCAAAAAAAAAAAAAAAAAAAAAAAACAATATATAAAAATGTAATGAATAATTGCAAAAAAAATTATCTTGAAATAAATCTATAACTAAAAATACAAAAAAAAAAAAACACAAACGAACAAAAACAAACTTTTCTCGTTTACCCAACCAAACAGCACTCCGAAGGCGTCGCCAAGCCGATAAATACGTTACCGATCCGTCACAAGCAAATTTACGAAATTCACGGCTGAAATCGCGTTACATTAGCAGGTGAGTCTTTTCATCAAAATTATCAATCATTTTAATTGTAATATTTTTTCTCTTCCATTTTTATTTGTTGTGGCATCTAATGGTTCATTCTCAAAATAGCTGTTCATAGAATGTTTAACAGAAAAGTCCAAAGTAAATGGAACAAACGCTAGAAACCCTGTCGTGATTAGCACCCGTGCAAGTAAATATTATCCAAAAACCTCTCGCGATCATCAACTTATATACTTCATGTTCAGAAAGAATTCATTCACTTACAGAGAGATAAGGGGAGAAAAAAGTTATTTATCCAAAAAAAAAACCCAAAAGCTCTATAGAATATTTGAAAACTTCAATCAAAAGGATATCTTTTCCACAATACTTCTTAGAGAAAATATTTAATACATGTCCGTTAATAATAAAGATCGCGAGGCGCACACACTTACAATATACGGATCCAAACAGTGCGACTAATAAAAAAAAATGCACGTGGCTAAGGGTGTGGCCTTTTTCTGATGAATACACAGTCTGCCTAGGAAAATTAAGACCAACAAATTATGTTAAACATAAAAAATTGAAGGAAAAATAAACCAAAATTATCCTAACCAATATTTTATATAGTACAATATAAGGCAACAATTCGACATTTACGAGTTTTAAATATTCATTAAATAAGGTGAAATTTCGAATTTTAAATATTTTATCAAAAAAGTAAAGATATTGTTTAATTTAAAATCCAAAGAAAATACGTTCATCAACATCAGTTAAGCTATCGACTTTGATCGTTTTTTATAACTAACCTTTAGCCGCTCTCCATTTATGGTCATTTAAATAAACTAACGACTCTTTATATTTGCTGGCATCTAGAACACCTCTAGACTATTTGACTAATTAGATTCAAACTCAAAACAGCCACGTATTATTAGACACCTACGTTCAATGTCTCTTAAGAACGAAGAGCAAACATTTTACTAAAATTAGTCCAAAAAAAAAGTGTAGCTATTTCTTAAGGAATTATTGTTCAAAACTAAAAAAATTTTCCTTAAGCAATTATTATAAACTCAATTTCAATGAAAGAATCTTAATTGTCTGAATTTTAAATAAAAACCCATGGTTGAGACTCAGAACCATTCTGGGAATTCTATTTTTGTATTTCTTGACGTATTTATTTCTTAATCTATAACGTCTCAAAGAGTTAGGGTTTTTTTTGTTCTTATTTAACAAAATGTAATAAACATCAGTTTATCCCATTTCATAATGAATCAGTATTTGACCACACAACTATATATGATGAGGAAAATTGATTTGAAATTAAAAATGAAAATAATATAAAATTTAATTGATTTTATTATTTTCTTTGAATTTGATTAGTCGAGGCATACCCACTCATATGTTAGGACCATACGAAGATAATTCGTCTGATAATAGCATTGAAGAGAAACAACAAATTTCTTCAAATCAGCAACAACACCAGCAGCCATCACATCAACACTATGTTAGTCATCCACAACACAATCTTAATCAGAATGACCAGCAACAACAACGCAGCCTATCTTCGGGAGGTACTGATATTAGTCCACTACTGCGAACATCAACATCTCAAAATGATGATGGTTCGGCAAACATTAGCAATACTCATAGTATGAACCCCAATGATGTACGATTGCAATGTGATGGTAGTAATGGTCCTGGAGATGAAGCAGTTATTGGGGCAGGCGCTGGTGGCGACAATTGTGACGATGGAATTGGTGCTGGCACTGGTGCTGGTGTTAGCAGTGTGGGTGGTATTAGTATTAGTGTTAGTACAGGTGGCAGCACTAGTGGAACTGCTACTACCACGTACGCTGGTAGTGGTAGCGGAAGTGGTGTAGTCGGTATTGGAATAAATGCCCACATTATTAGTGGCAGCGGTGATGCTGATGCTATCGATGCTATTATTGGTGTTGGTGGCGGTGTTGATGGCGGCAGTAGTGTTAGCCCTCCAGTATCACAATCTGGATCAACATCAAATGTACCATTGCCTGCACCATTCGAAATAGATGAAAAACTAGACCGTATGATAATACCTCCGCCTGGAATTCCTAAGCCCGAAAATACTGCACGTTTACGACGCTATAGGCATTTTGTAGACTTTTAAACGAATATATTATAATTATATATTGAAGAAAAAACTTTAATTAACTTATTAAATAATTTAATAAGCATAATAAAATAGAATATAATATATATATAGATACTCGTATATATATGAAATAATGTGAAAATGAAAGAAAACAACAAACAAACATGAAAAAAAACACCTGAAAATTATAAATTATTAAATAAAAATAATTATGTGAATAATAAATGAGTCTAAAATAAAAATTATAATAGATAAAATTCAAAATACAATTGAGTAAATGTAAAGAAAAGGAATTATGTAATGACTAAATTGAATGAAAATTTAAAAATAAAATGCCATAAATTACTGCATATTATGGTAAATAGCATATTTTGAACCAAATTATAGGATTTAAATTATTCGGAAATATTTATAATATTTCTTTTAAGAGTCTATTGTCATGAAATAAAATACATTAAGTAAAAAAAATAAAATAATTATTTAATAAAATTATTATTATTATTATTATTATTATTATTATTGTTATAACTACCATAATTATTATTATTATTACTATAAAATATTTTGTTAAAGATTTTTCTTTATTTTATTTAATCATTTCATCTATTTATATTATAATCATTAAAAATTCGTACTATTATTATTTAAATATATAAGAAGTATTTTAATATCATTTTTGGATTTGTTAAGTAACTTGTTTATTCATAAAATAATTTCAAACATTTTTTTCCATTTTGCTGTAGTTTAAAAGCAAAATAGATAAAAACAAAATTAAAGCAGTAAACTGATTTTATAGTATTTTATTGTGTCGAAATGTTTAAAGAGTAAAAATACAAAGTTTTCAATATTTTAAATACCTTTTTAAGATGAAAAATTGTTATTTTAATAGACTTGTCTATATTCGATCAAAAAAAAACGTTCGTCTTAGATTTTCTCATATAAAGTTTTTTCTTCTATTTTATTTTTAATCGCACAAATTTCTAACTCTGCTAAATAAAATTGTACAAAATTTTAATTTAATTATCTAATTTGATTGGATACTTTTAGAAAATCCATTACTTCATATTTTTTAAGGTAAATTTTATTATTAACCTCTTAATTGTAACATTAAAAAATGATTTTTCCTTTGGTTTCCATATTTTTTCCCTTGTGAAATTTTTAAACAAAAATCTGATATTATTATTCTTTTAAAATTTTGGTTTCATAATTTCTCTTAAGAAAAATTACGTTAAAGATGAGACTTGTCTGGTATTTAGAAAGTTTTATGAGACTCAAAATAACATAATAAAAATTTAAGAAACAAAACAAAAATCTAAAGAAAAAGGAAAAAACTAAATATTTAATAAAATAAACAAATTAAAATGCATTAAATCCTAGATCTGTCTGAGGTGCTATTTGAAACAGAAAATATGTACTGTAAATGTAATATTTTAAATATGAAAAAAAAAATAATATAAAAGAAGGTAGACATATGTAGATGTATAATATGTTATCCTATATTTAAAAAAAAATAACAATAAAAATAATAATAATAATTATAATAGTAATAATAATAATGATAATGATTAAAACTGGCATATTAATACATAATAAAAATTTGAAAAAATTTAATTAATAATGAAAGAAGAAGAAATGAACACTATTGTTTATAATTTATACTATATAATTTAATTGAGAATCTTATAATTAAAAATAATCAATATCGTTAAACATCGAAGATCCGAAAATCAAATGATATTATTAAATATAAAAAAAAATCATTTACAGATATTATGAGATATTATATTATATGATAAGGTATATTATTTATATATTATTTGTTGTTTTTTTTTTGAATTTTTAACCATTGATATTATAGAATACTAAGCAAAATTAATAAAAAAAAAATTAAATTAAAAATGAACAATACAAAATGCAGAAAAAAAACATTTTTTTTAATGTATTTAGTGATACCTTATAAAAGGCAAAAAAACACAAAGTCAATAAACATATTTTTAAAATTTTTTCTTTAGTATCAATTATATTTTTTGAATTATTATCGTTTTTGTTTTTTAATTATTATTTTTAAATTTATATTTTATATTTTAGGTAAAATCAAATTATTGGTTCTATTTTTATTATTATTAATTTATACTGTCATGAATGGAAATTGTTTTATTAATTTTTTTTTATTTTTGTTAGGTAATATTTAATTTGTTAAACTATAATTTATTAAATAAACAAAACTGTATGCATCTGCATTTAATTTTAGAAAGTGTTTCTTTTATAAATAGTCAATAGATAAAATTAAGAATTACTTTAAAAATAATTACTCTTATAATAATGAGAAACAACAAACAAATTACTACAAAATTAATAACTTCTACTTATGCAATTTATTTTATTTTTTAAAGAAGTTAATAAAAAATACCATTTATAAATTAATAAGTGGAATGAGCAACATTATTATTATACTCAAAAAAAAAATATGAAACAAAAGAAAAAAAATTGGACTGAAATAAAAAAAAATATAAAAACAAACAAATAACTTTATTGAATTTAAATCATAATAATAGTTATTGTTATTGAGAATTTATGTAAATGTTTTCATTTATTATACAATAATAATCTTTTTTTTAAAAATATATATATAAAGATAATTATTTATTATAAAATTATAATAATTTCAAATGGTAAATAAAATTCATTGAATAAAACAAACAATTATAATTAAAAATATAGAATACAAAAAAAATATGAATACAAGTTAATTAATATCATCATTATTAACATCTATATATATATATATATGTATGTATTTCTATCTATAAAAAATAATCTTTATATTCTGCAGTATGATGAAAACATGCACACACAGTTTCACACACACACACACACATACACAAAATATACAACCAAAAAACCAGACACACACACACTTATAAAAATATAGAAAATAAAAATAAATTCATATATTTAAATATCAACAAATAAAATGGGACAACAAAACCGGATATGACAAAATAAATCACAGTAGATTTATATACACAATTTATAGCAATAAATACTACCAAAAATTAAATAAAAATAAGATAAATTATTTAACTAAGAGGAGAAAAGACCTATTAAAATTAATAAAATGTATCGAAAATTATAAAATAGTAAATTTATAGTTGCAACAATATTAAAAGGTAAAAATAAATAAGTTCTATAAAATAAAATTCATTCTTTTAAAAAGGTGTGGTAAAAATGCAGAAATAAATAATTGAAGAAAAAGAAAACACAGAAAAATGTATGAATTGAAAATTTTGTGATTTATTGTAACATTTATCATTTATTATATGTTCTGAGAAGCTGAAAGAGTCTAGAGAATGTCTGAGATTATATGCCAGACATAAATTTTGCGCCATTTTATTAATTTATTTCAGCATTTTATTAATTTATGTAAAATGACATGCACGAATTTTGAAAGCCAGTATTCAGTCTCGAATACCCCTTAAAAACAAACAAAAAAAAGCTGAAAATACATAATTTATGCTAATGAACAATAATAAAACAAGTAAACCAATTTAGTTCTTTTCCTATTTACCTATTATACAAAAAAAATTGTTAATATATTTATTGATTAAAAATTTCTTATAAAAGCGAATAATTAATAATTTCAATAGAAAGTCTTATTAATTAATTTAAGTCATTAACAATTTAAATTTAAAAAGAAAAACTTAATATAGCAAATGGCAAAAAAATAAAATAATAAAAAATGTTTAGAAGAAAAAATAAATTATAATAAATAATTCTGTGATGAGCTCTCTTTATAATTTGATTATTATTATTATTAATTAATTAATTTATTTATTTATTATTATAAATTTTATTCTATTAAAATATAATTATTATTGCTGTTTTCTTTAATTTATTTTAATTATTTTTTTTTTCACTTTTCCTATTTATTTATTTATAATCTTGGTAATTTGTTCGGTTCTGTTCGGTTTTTTGCTGTTTCAATTTTCGTTAATTTCCTTTTGTTATTCAGTTATTAAAGCCAATTTATTAAACTTTAATTTTACTATTCATTTTGGATAAATTTTTATTTAGTGTTTAAGGTTAAAGTTTCGTTAGGTTTTCTTCGATTCAATTTTTTTTAAAACAAATATTTTTATGTGGCAGTTCTTTTTGTAGTATTAATTTATTGTTCTGTTTTTTAAGAAGAAATTTTTCGGTTTCTTTTGCTGAAGCCTACGTTTGTTTAGCTTGATTGTTAGGGTTAATTTTTCGTTCTATATTTTTGTAAATTTCTCATTCGTTTAGTTTATTTCAATTAATTTTTATTTAATTAATCAAACGCTTCCATGTATTATTGTAATTAAATTTATTTTTACATTCAAGTTCTGTCTACTACTTACAACGCCGCCTCACGTCCTCCATTTCAGTTATAATAGTTCAAATGATAATTTTAACATATTTGTTTATAAATGTTAAATATCATGCCATGTTATTTTAAGTAATTATAATAACTGTTTTTTTGTTTTTTAAATAGAACCCTAAACAGTGCTAATTTTATTTGTTGAATAAGTTCCTGTAAATTTTTTATAATTTCAGATAATTTTATATATTTTTCTTGAAAGAAATAAAAAATATTTCAAACTGTATTGGGAAAAAATGTACATCTCCATAACGCTTACAAATTTATATTATAGATCTCTTCATATTAATTAAATTATTTTAAAAAAATATACTGTTAATTCGCATTATTTGTATAATTTCTTTAAAATTATTTTTCTGTACAAAATTCAAAAACTCTTTTACCTTCTATTATTTTATGGAAAATTTTAAATATTTATGCAATGACCTCTTACGAGTAGATGATCAAATAATTTTTCTTTTTAAATTATAGAAAATTTCACAAAATAAAACTTCTTTCAAATTACTTATTCTCTAAATCTATTTACCAATTTAAATAAAAGAAAAAAATATTTTCATACTATTACAAATATTTGTTAATGAAAGTTTTTTCTTACAAATTAATCAAGATGTGATGAAGGTAATATTTTGTATTATATTATCTGTCATTGATATGAATACAAACCTTACAAAATGTGCATTCCTTCCATTAAATAGATGCTTCTAAAATGACCTTCTAAATATTATAACTTTAGAGAATAAAAAAAAAAAATTTCAAAACTATATATGAAAAATAAAATGTTTTTAATTTTATATTAAAAAAATACATTTTTTTTTATAACAGTCGCCATGTTTTAAACACGAAAACTTTTTAAAGAATTATTAGAAGTCTTGGTTTTTGAATTGAAAATTTCTAAACAGATCAATATATTCTTAAATTTTGCATACATTTACAAAAAGTATATATTTTTTAAAGTTATTTACCTTATCAAAAAAAAAAGTTATTTCTTTTTTCAAGTATGTCAGAGAATTTTTATTGTAAAAAAAGGAAAATTGATCTCATTTTTATTTCGTAAAAAAATGCCCTGCCATAATCTGATATTAATCATTTCTCCATTTCTCAGACTATCTGCCATATTTTCAAAAAGAGGAAAAAATTGATACCCAAATAAATTCAAGAGAATTATATAAATAATAATTAAATATATAATTAAAAAAAAAAAAACTAATTAATAGATGCCTTTTTATTTAACTATATAATAAATAAATTTAATTAATACATATACAATATATAAATACAATATAATAACTATTAAAACATAAATGCATAATTATATAATTTAATTTATGAAAATGTAGGAATAATTGTTATTCAGATTTGAAAATGAACAAATTAATAAAGTCAGTAAAAAGAGAATAAAAACTTTTTAAAAATATTATTACTATGGAATACGTACTAAAAGTCAAAATACATATAACTATTGTATATCTAAGCAAACTAATAATATTAATAATAATATAAAAGCAAAAATGCATCTCTGAATCACAATACTATTCATATAAATACATAAACATAAAATCAAATATAAATACAAAAATATTTATTTAAATAAAATATAAATAATAATTAAAAATACTGAGTCAGATTATTGTGGTATAAATATTTATAAATAAAGAAAAAACTTTAGTTTCAATATTGTATTTATATTAATTTTAATTTTTTTTTTTTTTGCTTTTAATTCTACCCATTTTTTTTATAATAGAAGAGAGTAGACCTATTCCGTATGTGCGTGCGTTTTTTATTTTATTTTTGTTAAATATATTAGTGTATATAATTTTGGTAATTTGTATTTTATCTTATATTTTATTATGTCCCAATAGTAAAATGCAGATAAATCTTTAAAATGTACATAATATCTAGTATTTTTGCAATAGTCTGTAAACAAAAAGTTCTTAAATGCCATCTATTGTAATAAGCATGAAACAATAATATTTTCATAAAATGGTAAAGTTTTGATGTTCAAAATAATTCAAAATTGTATCTTACAAAATGCGTAATTTAGTTTTGTTTGAATTTGAACAGAAAAAATTAAAAAATAATCACTCTAATTTATTTTTATTAATAATATTTGCATCACCAGATACTAGATAGCTTTGAAATAGCTAAAAAAAAAGATTATTGTTAATTTTTTTTTTTAATAATTTATCTTGAGTAGTTAAAATTTAAATTAAATAGATTTTTTTTTTCAAATCGAACATTTTTTTTTAGTCAAAACATTTTCATTTAAATAGAAAGATTTTCTGTACGTTCTTAAAACATTTTTAACTATTTATATTTAATTAGTATTGAATATTCTTTTAAGTAATTATATTATAGTATAAATGTTAGTTAATTTTTTGAAATATTTTTATTATATTTTACATAAAAAAATTTATTAATAAAAGAAAAAAATAAATGAAACTTTTTTTTCCAAATGAACAGAAGTAAGCAAATTCTTTTTTTTAAAAATTTTAATATAGACGTCGAATATTATTAAAAGAAAATTTCCATTTATTTAAAAAGAAAAAATATTTTACAAATATCAAAATTTTACTGATTTTTTCTTTTAAATATATTTTCTTTTTCTTTTTATATAAGATTGCTGAAAATAATTTTTATTTCTTCTCAAAACACTATGGAAAAATTGATTGTACACATACTTTTCTTTAAGATTTACAACAAAATAAGAGCTACAAAAATGACTTATAATATTAGCTTAAAAAATCAACACACCAAAATAATAATAATAATAATAATAATAATAATATGATTATTATTTTATTATATCAATACAGTAATAAATAACAAACAATAAATAATTATAATTATATTTAGATTATATAAATTGAATTCAAATAAATAATAAAAAAAAATAATGATTTATCAATATTTAAACAAGAGTAAAATTAAAATTTTAAAAATTAAAAATATTATAAACAAATTTAAATATATTAAAAGCTTTATTATTGTAAATAAATATATATATATAATATTATAAATAAACATACAACAATACGTATGTATGGATATATATAGATGAAAATTGAATGCAATCATTTTTGAAAATTAATAATTATTTGATTTAATGCATACTATGCATCATAAATACAATGCAAAATTACAAAAGCATCAACCATAATAATAATATGAATGGATGATATACACGCATATATAAATGTATAATGATTTATGAGAAATATACTTAATCAAGTACATAATATATAAAAAAAAAATATTTAATTAAAAAAGGAAACGAGAGAATATTTTCTTTGATTGGAATCTGAACTTATGAGAAAATTCAAAATTATTGAAAAAATACTGAATAGGACGCATCAAATATTACTAATCCAAAAATATACAATATCATATATTGTATATACACAAATATTTATAATAAATATTTAATATTTCCAAAATTTCGCTATGATAAAAGGTAGGAAAATATTTGAAATATAAACAAAATCAAACAAAAAATACTTTATAAATAAATTACATTTAATAATATTTTAAAAAAAAAAAAAAAAGGTAAATTAACTGTCATGAAAATTATAGCTTTTAAATAAAAGAAAAATAATTAACAATTAACCAAAAAAAAATTTAAAAAAAAACCTATAACAAATTAGGGTAAATTAAGCAAGAAATAACATTTTTAAATAAAATATTCGAAATCAAATAATAAGTATATAACATATATGCATATATCCGTATAGATAAATAGTATTAATTGAAAAAAAAATAAATAAATGAATAAGTTAATCAAAAGAAAAACAAAATTGTCGATATAATATACTATATATACACAACTATTAAAAGCTGTTAAATAAATTTAAAATTAAATTAAAAATAACAACAAACAAAAAAAAACACATAAATATAAATAAAATTTGAATAAAATTGCAGATTTATTAAATTATTTTAGTTAAAAGTAATTTGAAATAAATAAATAAATTTATTTAAAAAAAAAAAAATTACTTATACACATATATATGAAATAAAATACCTATATACACTTTAATACATGAATACATACTCATATATATATAACATATATACTATAAATATTCAAATAGTAGATAAAACAAAACAAAAATACAAAATGAAAGCAGAATAAATTGATTTAAGAAAATTATACAATTTTTATTTGATGGTTGTTGTTGAAGGAATTCATTGAAAATTTTCCGTAAAAAATTAAAATTATTAAAAAATTTCCATTTTAACCAAGAAATTTTCGTTTATTCATAATTTTAACCAACACACACACACACACACACAAACACACACACACACACACACACACAAAGACATTATTTGTTTGATTTTCTTTTTGATTTTTTTTTTTTCAATTATAATATTTAACAATAACAATCTTAATTTCATATTATAAATAATTATGATTTTATCATAACTACGAGTTATACATATAAGAGATGTCTGCAAATAATAATTTATTATTTATTATAT
The DNA here is from genome assembly GCA_958298945.1 of Atherix ibis. NCBI lineage: Eukaryota > Metazoa > Arthropoda > Insecta > Diptera > Athericidae > Atherix > Atherix ibis. The sequence goes on from OY282610.1 coordinate 5,835,042, forward strand.
TCAAAATATATTATAACTAAATAAAATATAATAAATTTAATTTCTTTTTCCCTATTGCACAATAAAAGATGAAATTTTTTTGAAAAAGAATCCTTAATCACAATATAAAAATTTAGTAAACATTAAATTGAGAAGGAAAAAAAAGAAGAAAAAATGATAAAAATTTATATTATTACTATAATAATTGAAATAAATAAAATAAAAAAAAATGATATATGATAAAATCTATAATAAATCTATTTGATTATATAGTAATTATTTTTTAATCATTAATATAATTTATTTGACTAGTAATAAAATGAATAAATCAACAAAATATAATAAATATAATTATTTATAAAAACTATAGCTAATAATTATTAAAAGAAAAAAATTAAAAAAAAAAAAAACAATAAGAGATTGAAAATATAAACAAGAAATAAAAATATGCAAGTTAAAAATTAAATCAAATAAATAATTACCAATGGAAAAAGAAGACAGTACACAACTCAATAATGCAAAGCAAACATTTAAGAAAATAATTACATAATTAGCGATTAAATAAAAGATAATATATATATATATATATATATATGAATAAATTTAAAAATAGGTGAATAAAAAAGAATTAACCAAATTAAATGAGAAGAAAAAAAATTAATAAATTTCAATAAAAAAAAAAATAACAATAAATTAAAAATAAACAATTGTGTTTTTTTTCTTATATTTTTTTTGTTGTTGTTGTTGATCAAAATAAGTTCTTAGTGTTGAGACACTACACCAGAGTCAAAAGTCGGACTATCATTATCGAAATTCCCCGAGCTAAACCTGTACAACTGGAGGAACTTCAAACAAATATCACCTAAAATTAAATATAATAAAATTTCCCTCGACTAAATAAATGTGTTCATGAATTAACTCAATATAAAAAAAAAATTTAGCTATTTTCTAAACTATTTTAATTAAAATTATTTAATTAACATAAATAATAGCTGTAGACGATGCAATCAGAAACATAAACGTAGATATACTATATGCCCTGGAGACGTAGCCTGGAAAAAGACCTAGAGAGCACTACTATTGGTACAGTCGAAAGATTACTAGGCCCCATCCGCATAGAGAATCGGACGGGCTGGTTTGACGATGTTTGCAAGCGAGCAACAGAACGAAAGAATGCTCAATCAGAAACATAAACCTATATATATGCCCTGGAGACGTTGCCTGGAAAAAGACCTAGAGAGCACTACTATTAGTACAGTCGAAAAATTACTAAACCCCATCCGCAAAGAGAATCGGAACGGCTGGTTTGACGATGTTTGCAAGCGAGCAACAGAACGAAATAATGCTCAATCAGAAACACAAACGTACATATATGCCCTGGAGACGTAGCCTGGAAAAAGACCTAGAGAGCACTACTATTAGTACAGTCAAAAAATTACTAGACCCCATCCGCAAAGAGAATCGGAACGGCTGGTTTGACGATGTTTGAAAGCGAGCAACAGAACGAAAGAATGCTCAATCAGAAACATAAACCTATATATATGCCCTGGAGACGTTGCCTGGAAAAAGACCTAGAGAGCACTACTATTAGTACAGTCGAAAAATTACTAAACCCCATCCGCAAAGAGAATCGGAACGGCTGGTTTGACGATGTTTGCAAGCGAGCAACAGAACGAAAGAATGCTCAATCAGAAACATAAGCGTACATATATGCCCTGGAGACGTAGCCTGGAAAAAGACCTAGAGAGCTCTACTATTAGTACAGTCGAAAAATTACTAGACCCCACCCGCAAAGAGAATCGGAACGGCTGGTTTGACGATGTTTGAAAGCGAGCAACAGAACGAAAGAATGCTCAATCAGAAACATAAACCTATATATATGCCCTGGAGACGTTGCCTGAAAAAAGACCTAGAGAGCACTACTATTAGTACAGTCGAAAAATTACTAAACCCCATCCGCAAAGAGAATCGGAACGGCTGGTTTGACGATGTTTGCAAGCGAGCAACAGAACGAAAGAATGCTCAGAGAACACGGGCACGCATAGATAATTATTGCGAATTGCGAAAAGCAGATAATATTTAGATTGCACAGATAAAAGAAAAAAAACTGGCAGTCGAAGAGGTCTGTGAAATCGAAAAATATATACAGCAAAGCGCACCACGCCCCGAAGTTTAACTTAGACATGAGCAGGATGAGACGATTAACACGATGATGCTCATCATACCGCAGTAAAGTGGGTGATCTATTTCCCAATCAAATGGTGACATTAAGACAATGGGTGGAACATTTTGATGAAGTTTTAAACGTTTACCAGTCAGAGCACGAGTTGAAGGCATTAAAAACCTCACCACCCCCACCTCCCAGCCTCTTCATCTGAGGAGTACATTCTGTCGCCACCAAACATCGAGAAAATGACAAAAGCGATCCTTCGCCTGAAAAACTACAAGTCACGAAACATAATGAGTTATTATTATTGTGTTTACAATTATTCTGATACGAGGTCTGTTCAAAAAGTATCGCTAATTTTGAATTTCCGTGGGTTACGTATATTCGATTTTCGATTTTTGGTGGCGTTATGTTGTTACTCATGTCTCTCACTTATGTCGCCAAGTTCGGCCATTTTGAATGTTCAGTTAATTTTTGACAGCTGCTTTGCTTGCACATGTTTTGGCTCGTCTTTGATTTTTGCCCATTCCAAAAAATGGATCAAAATAAAATAAATATTAAATATTTACATTTTTAATTGTTAAATTATTAAATTAAAATAGGAGTTATTACCAGAGATATTTAAGCTTATATCTCTGGTAATAACTCCTATTAAATTAAAAATGGCTTTTGTCATAGTTTTGTCATAGATGGCGTGAGTGAGCGTATTAAGCTACCATGGAAAAGCCATACTTGTTTTTATGAGTTTGACATCTGTCAACAATAATCAGTGCACATTGTCAGCAATTTCCTACAACAACATATATTTTTCCGTTGGTAGTCTAGTCTACTTTTGAGCCAGAAAAAGAGCATATGCGGGAAGCTCTGCTTTTCTGCTCCAATTTGAAGAAATCGGCTGCCGAATCGTATCGAATGCTTATGGAAGCCTATGGTGACAGTGCTTTATCGGAAAAAACGTGTCGAGATTGGGTTTGTCGGTTTAAAGACGGAAATTTTGAGTTGTGGGACAAGAAGCGTGAAAATCGGCCTAGGAAAGTTCAGAACCATCAATTGCAGGCTCTTTTGGATGAAGACGATACCCAGTCGCCAAAAATGCTCGCGGAGTAACGCGGGTGTTACTCAACCAGCCATTTCCATGCGTCTGCATGCCATGGGGAAGATTGAAAAGATCGGAAAATGGGTGCCGCATGAATTGAACGAGAGGCCAAAATACATGTGAAATCTTGCTCGTCAGACAAAAAAGAAAGTCGTTCCTGCATCGGATTGTGACAGGTGATGAAAAGGTGATATATTTCGAGAATCCTAAACGCAAGAAATCGTGGGTTGATCCTGGCCAACCATCAACATCTTCCCCAAAACCAAATTGCTCCGGACGGAATGAGATGTTGAAACCTGGTGAAACTGTCAATGCCCACCGCTACCACTAACAACTGATCAAATTGCACCGTGCTCTGCTTGAAAAAAGGACGGATTATCAACAAAGACATGACAAGCTGATTTTCCTCCACGACAACGTACCATCGCACACGTCAAAAATGTAGTATCCACAAAACGAAACCAAAAAGCAAATTTTTACTTCAAACTGCGAGTCTGCTCTGCTCTGCTATCAGTAATCAACTGTGCGTATCACTGCATCATTGAGGTCACTTAAGAGTGTGATGAATCTCGCTGGCCAGAAAAATGTTCAAGGCGGGCCGCGGATTGGCCACTCCTGATCTACTGCATACTCTCTGCTATCTTACTAGGCAGGATAGCTCCATTCGCCCAAAAAATTATTGGTTCATATCTTCTTATGGGAGAAATTCCATGGAACCTGGAGGTGCTGCGTGGAATCATCCACTACCGTCTACGGTGGGGCATCTCGGTTGCTGCTTGTCCGCTTACGAATGAAGAGGTTCAGGATATTAGTCCACGCCAGCGGCGTGTACTGGTCCTGAATACATAGTGTGAAATTTGGCAACGTCGATGGGATGAGAGTGTGAATGGCAGATAGACCCACATGTTCATTTCGGATGTGTGCTTCACACACATCCGAAATGAACATGTGGTATGGGTTCCTGTACAGCCGTGGTCTGGCTGCGGAGGCTAGATGCCCTTGTGGGACGGCGGAGGAGAGTTCCAAGCACCTTCTCATTGGGTCTGGCCTATACGGGGATTTGCGTGACTTAGGTGCAAGTGGAATCGTGGTGAATGATGAGAGTGTGGATGTGAGTGGAGTGTTAGGTGTAAGAGAATGGTATGAATGCCTGAATAGGTTTTCTGTGGCACTTTTTCAGAGGAGAGCGAAAATGGTGCGTGAATGAGTGTGTGAATGAAACGCAAGGTGGCTACAACCGGGTGAAAGACCAAGGTCAATTCCGGTTGTACTTTCGGGTCTTGGCGAACCCGCATGCTTGGCGAACCCGCTGGCTTAGCGATGACTAGGGATTTACAAGATTACTTACCGTAGCGCAATGAGCGGAGTTGAAACCGAAGTACTCTTAAAACAAAAATTGGTACTACGGGAGTCGGAGTGCCCCATGGTGTTGGAACGCACTGTACCCGACAATGGTGAGGCGCTTTAGGCAGCAATGCTGTGGTTGATACCCATATCGCGGGTACGATCTACGGATCGCTAGTGGGAGATACTAGTAATTATCTCGGGCACTGTCACTGCTTATGACAGTAGATGTTTAGATAGTCCCCGCCACTAACCGTTGGAGTAATCAGCTAGAAATTGGTTACTGAATGTAAACTGCCAGTAATGGTGGTGCGTTGATTGAGCGCAACTCAATCCCTATGGTCGTAGGCGACTCGTGGTTTTATGTTTAACTACAGTTAAGTCACGTTAAATAATATAATATTACTAGCCCATACCAGAGGTTTTTTTTTAATAAAGCTTTGAAAATCCATGACGGGTTTATTAATTTTTCAATGGAATTCGCCCCGTTTCTTACAGAAGCAATCATTTTTATATGATTATCAAGTTTTGTAAATATTATTACTAAATTTAATTAGGATTCGGACATTCACTCAAGTTGAGGTACACTCTTTGTAGTCTCCAATTTTGGATAAGGTTTGTGTAAAAATTAATCCTTTTTCATACATAAAAAAACCATGAATTCCATGAAAATTTTTACCAAAACTTTTCGACAAAAAAATTGTAATTTTCAATTATATTAAATTTTTAATGAAATTATTGTTTTTATATGATTTCCAATACGATTTTTGTATTGTTTATATAATCAAACTATTTATGGTTTATTTGCTTACATATTAGACATTTGAAAATTATTTTCACTTGACGTATTTGATTCTTGAATGCGATTTACTCGCAGTTTTTGGATGATTTCCTTTTTGTAGACGTATATGAAAATGCCCATTATAAGTAGAATTATAGCACAAACGACACCAACTGATAAGCCAATGACACTGGCTTGACTGACATCTGAAAAAAAAAATAATTCTTGATTTTGGTGTTTTTCAAATGGTTATTCAAAAACGTACTATGATTCTCGGATAAATAAATTTCAACCCCTACGGTTGTTAGAGCATTACGATCAGTAGTGAAATGACACTCCCAATATCCAAAATCTTCTGGGCGGACTGTTGATATGGCCAACCCACAAAAGCCTTCACCGAAACCTCGGCCAAAATATTTCAGTCGTTCTGAACTGAAAAATTAGGTCAATATCAATAGTTAGAATGAATTGTTTCATATTCAATTATTTAATACGTATTGCTGTCCTCCGCAGATAGAATGTGAACATCACTTTGTGGATCAATAAAGGCACAACTGAAGATCGGCAAAGAATTCCCACTTCGACACATGAGTTCAACGGGATCATCTCTTTGAGCATAAACAATATCTTTGATAGCCTTACCGAAAATATTACTTGTCGTAGACACCTGTGCTAGAAAAAAAAAATTCCCAACGATTCGAGAAAACTCTAAAATTTTATTCCTACTTGCTTATGCCTACCTGGAATATTTTACGCATTTTTTTGTCATTTTGATTTTTACCAACCATATTACAAATCCATTGTCCATCAGTCAACCGGATAGAGCCAAACCGGCAGAAGCCAAGCGTACCGGAAATTTCCATTTCTTTAGCGGGCAATATCGTCAGTTCGTTGGATGGACTTTGGAGTATGCACGAATCAAGAGCAAACGGTGCTTCACATACAACATCTCTTTGCTTCGTTTCTGGGGTGATGTTAATATACTCAACATTTTCTACATCTAATACTTTTTGGATTAATTGGGACCGATCGCCTATATAAAATATGCAACCGTATGTAGATGATCCTTGGCCGTATATTCTCCAAATGCCTTCGTCATCGTTCAGGAAAGGTTTTCTTATTATGAACGTGCAATTACGCTTCAAATTTTGATCATCATATCTAAAAAAAAAACAACAACAAAAAAGTTTTACTTTATCTATGTGTTAGTAAAACATATGATGTTCCAAAGTTTATTATTACTCTGTGTATAACGTTGCAAATCGACCACTTTGAAGACCGTTCTGAATGAGTAATTGCCGCATTTTGCCAGGCATCTCAGCTCGACAGTGTTGCACTTCTTGAGTTTCAGGAAAAGTACAAGTCATCGTGGCATATTTTTCCGTTTCCGTATGTTCTGCCTCGGCCATCGGATTGAATCTTTTCACATCAATTTTATATATATTCTCAGTTTCTCCTATTTTACCATCACTCAATGTTCGACAAGACCATGTATTTGGATTTTGTACAATAATTTTCTTCTCGCAACCTTCCCAAATCTCATTATTGGCAAAGTTATGAATCCGACAATTAATCGGCTCCAACGTTTTATCACATTGAAAATTTCGTTCACCCAGAAACGAGATTATCGAAAATTCTTCATCTTTTAATTTGTTGAAAATCTTGTTAACAGTGAAAGATTCTTTATATTGATTATTTGTACTATTCGCCACTTTCAGAGCCCATCCACCTAATCCCAATGTTGATATATTTTCGACCCTTACACCACAAACAACTTCCGAGTATGGTAAAATCAATTCACCACTCTCCATTTGTATAGAATCGGTACTATTCATATCTAATTTATATTTAACGGTCTTTGGTCTAATACGTGACAGATACGTGTGTGATACCTCACATATTACAATTTCACCAAATTCTGCCGGTACAGGTAAATATGCAAAAAATCCTTGAGACTCTTCAATGCTAAACTCTGACGTTGGCCGAATTTCAAGAACATGTCCAAATTCTATTATTAATACCACCAACAATATAATGTATAACTTCATAATTAAAATAAAATTTATAATTTTGCTCGAATTTTTTCAGATTTATAATTTATTACTAATTGTAATATATAAACTCTAAGTTCGTAAATTGCAAGTTCAACTGATTAATTATTTTGACTATCAGTGAATGATAAAGAGTTACAACTGCAATAGCTAGAAATGAAAATAATGCCAAAATGTTATCATTAATCATATTGTAAAATGATTTATTAGTCTACTCAGACGATACTATGAATTTTCTTTCTGCTTTTGTAATATAATTAAGAGTATGATAATTTTTTTTTTGTTTATTTTTATAAAATACCTTTGATTATTGATAATTTGTTGACGGTTTTCGAAGATGATAACTCAGAAAACTTTATGAAATTTGTTTGTCTCTTTTTTTATATGAAAATGTTTGACTCTTATCAATGGTTTTATTTTGAAAAAGAAAAATTATTATTATTATCATAATATCATGTTTTTGTGAACTCAACTTTTGATACGATCATAAAAATATACAATATAAGAAAAAATTTCACTAATATAATTCTCAAAAGTCGAAATGCCACCACACCTTTTCATTTTTCGAACAGATATTATTAAACAATAACTACACGTATTTAAATTTTTTACAACAAAAAAATCATTATTCGAAAATTAATTCGAATGCATAAGAATTGATGAAAATTTGTACAAAAATCCGTTCCTTAAATGTCTGTCAAAAATAGTTGTATTGTAAGGAATGTCGCTGAGGCATAAGCTACAAACCATGTGCGGTAGGTGCCTGAGTATATAGGCTACGAACCATTTACGGTAGTTTCCTGATTATATAGGCTACGAACCATGTGCGTTAGGTTCCTGAGTATATAGTCTACGAACCATGTGCGGGAAGTCTCCGAGTTATAGCCTACGAACCATGTGCGCGAAGTCTCCGAGGTATAGTCTATGAACCATGTACGGCACGTGCCTGAGTGTATAGGCTACGAACCATGTACGGTAGTTCCCTGAGTATATAGGCTACGAACCATGTGCGTTAGGTTCCTGAGTATATAGTCTACGAACCATGTGCGGGAAGTCTCCGAGTTATAGCCTACGAACCATGTGCGCGAAGTCTCCGAGGAATAGTCTATTAACCATGTGCGGTAGGTGCCTGAATATATAGACTACTAACCATGTGCTGTAGGTCACTGAGGCATAAGCTACGAACCATATGTGGGAAGTCTCCGAGGTATAGTCTATGAACCATGTGCGGTAGGTGCCTGAATATATAGACTACTAACCATGTGCTGTAGGTCTCTGAGTATATAGGCTATGAACAATATGCGGTAGGTTCCTGAGTAAATAGGCTACGAACCATGTGTGGGAGGTCTCGAAATTATAGGCTACGAACCATGTATGGTAGGTCCCTAAGTATATAGACTAGGAACCATATGCGGGAGGTCTCCGAATTATAGGCCACAAACTATTTGCGGTAGGTCCCTGAGTATATAGGCTACGAACCATGTGCGGGAAGTCTCCGAGTTATAGGCTACGAGCCATGTGCGTTAGGTCCCTGACTATGTAGGCTGGGAGCCATGTGCGCCAGATTCCTGAGAATATAGGCTACGAACCATGTGCACGAAATCTCCGAATTTTTAGGCTACGGACCATATTCGGGAGTTCCCTGAGTCCATAGGCTATGGACCGTATGCTGTAGGTCTCCGAGCTATAGATTGCAGACCATGTACGCAAGGCTACGAACCATATTCATAAGGTTCTTGAATCCAAAAGCTACGGACGATGTGCATGAGGTTCCAGAGTCTAGAGACTACAGACTGTAAAAGTAACACATCTTCTAGAAAAAGATCAACCAGATCACCATTATTATTGGTGTGTGCAAATGTTCTGTTTGGGAGTGTTTAATGAGATCTAACTCACGTTTTTATTTTTTTAAATAAAGCTTGCTTAGCTACACATTGGCAAAGGTATTGTTTTCACTCTTCGTAGAAGAAATTCATCGATTCCATTTCTTTGGATGTTATTGAAAGTACAAAGATAACGTCCTTTCAAGTGTTTTTTGATCTTGGAATACAAAAACAGGTCACATCGGCCTTCTCTGGTAAAAACTCGTTGATAGCCGTTATCATGGTCGTGCATCCAAATATCTGCGATTTCCGACCTGGTGTGAAAACTCCTTATTTTCTGAGCATTTAAAAGACTTATTATCAACTTAAATGTTAATCGTAGATCTGGTATCAAATAATTCCTTACTCGTTCCACATTTTCATTGGATTCGTCATCTATTGCTTCTCAGTCCTCTAAAAATGATCAGTGCCAAAATAAAACTGAAGCTCTTGATAAGAAATACGAGTATTCCACATCCCTACAATTTTTATAAGGAGGGGAAATCCACAATGCTATTAGGTCGCTTTCACTGTTGCCAGTCTCCGTACCTTTTGACCATTTTTTGTATATAATTAACCTTTTTATTTTTATTATTATTTTAAAACTTAGTATTTTAATAAATCACGCGACCAGTGATGCTTAAGTTTCCGATGGATTCTTGGACAGTTCTTGAACAACAGAATTGGTAAGATTGGAAAGACAAGAATGAAACTTTTTATAACGAGACACAGTAACATCATGAACAAAAGGGACTTTGAGATCAATTTTGATAAAAGCATATGCATCAAAGAAGGTGTTAAGGCAGATTGGGATATCGGATGTATCAATGTTGCAAAGGATGGTTGTAAGTAAACTTGCCTGTGGTACACCAGCCAATATCGAGGCGATATTGGCTGACTATAAAATAGGTGGAAGAAAGGTTCCTCTCGGATAAGTTCCCGGGAGAGTACTCTTTTCTTTTTAAATACAATAGTATACTCTGAAGTCGACTTCACGATGACACTACTGGGTAGTGGAGTGTTCAGAGCGGAAACCGAATTGGTGATTGGGAAGTTTAATTACATAATTACAGATTATTGAAAGATGGTGAAATATTTGCAAAATCTACATTGCATAATAATTCTCAGGAACTTAACTACCATATCGTACGAGGGTTATAAGTTTATTTCATCTATAGGTCTATCTTTTATATATCTATGCTATAAGAGAAGAACAAAACTATATTAAGTTCTTTCGTCATTAATTAATATACATATACGAGCTATGTTCAAAAAGTATCACGAATTTTGAATTTCCGCGGGTTACGTATATTCGATTTTTGATTTTTTATGGCATTATGTTGGTACTCATGTCTCTCAATTATGCCGATAAGTTCGGCCATTTTGAATGTTCAGTTAATTTTTGACAGCTGCTTTGCTTGCAAGTGTTTTGGCTCGTCTTCGAGATTTTTGCCCATTTTCGACCAAAAACAGCATCGCATTAACATTGTTCCAAAGTAATGGTTATGACGTGGAAACCAAAGCTCAGTCATCCCAATGGAAGCTGCCTCACGGGCCAAGACCGAAAAAAGTGCTTCAAGTTCAGTCGAATATGAAGGTTTTGCTTACAGTTTTCTTCGAGTGCAGGGGCGTGGTGCATCATGAGTTCTTGCCACAGGGTAGAACGGTCAATAAGGAATATTACCTGCAAGTTATGCGCAAGTTATGCGAAACAATCCGTCAGAAACGTCGGGATTTGTGGAAGAACAAAATTTGGCTTTTGCACCATGATAACGCCCCTGCTCACGCATCGTTGCTTGTACACGAAAAAAAACAACACACTAATAATGCCTTAGCCTCCGTATTCCCCAAATCCGGGAGAGCCCCATTAAAGGGCGACGCTACGCTACGATTGAGGAGAAAAAGACGGCATCGAAGGAGGAGCTGAACAAGATCACAAAAAATGATTTTTTGAAGTGCTTCGAGGATTGGAAAAAACATTGACACAAGTGTATAATATCTGGTGGGGACTACTTTGAAGGGGACAAAATAGATATTCATGAATAAATAAATAAATTTCAAAAAAAAAAACACAAAATTCGCGATCTTATTTTGGTTACAAATTTATTTAATAAAAATATCTTAATTGAACAATTCATTATTTATGAGCAAATGCGACAATTATTTATTAATAACTTATCATACTATTATTATTTCAATTTATTTATAATAAATTATAGCTGCTATTCACATTCTAGATAATCTTATATCAAAGGAACTATTGCTTGGTGAATTTGAATCCCGTAAAGCTGTACATCTACGCAAAATATTCCGTTTATATATGTATCGAGCTGTGATAACACCGATTATAAGAATAAGAAAAGCAAAGCCAATTGATAATCCAATAACGTTAGCTTGGCTGATTGCTGATAAAAATACATGAATTATATCAAACGACATTTAGAAGTTATAAAAAAAAATAGTAAAAAATATTACATTGTTGTTGGAGAAGAATTTCAAATGAGGCTGTGTTTTCAGTTAACCGACTGGTGATAAAATGGCACTGCCATGAACCGAAATCCTCTTGCCTAACAGCTGTTATAGTCAAACCACAATGACCCTCATTCAGTCCTTGTCCAAAGTACTTGAAACGTTCGTTTCTATACGAATTGAGAACAAAAATTGCTAATAAAAATTTTCCTATATTAAAATAGTTCTAACCTTATCAATCGTACTTACGTTGTAGTCTCCACGTAATTGTCCGAATCATCATTGAATATCACGTGAACAGTATGTTGTGGATCGATGAATGCACAACGGAAAATTGGTACCAACTTATAACTTCGACACATCAGATCAACGGAATCACCCCTGGCTGCAACAACGATTGGTGTAACAGCAGTACCAGCTGAATCTTCGTATGACACCTAATTCATAAATCATGTATTCTCATCAGTTTAATTTTCATACCATTCATAAAACAACCTGAAATATCTTACGAATTGTCTGGATTGGAGCGTTGCCGACGGCAATGCATGTCCATCGTCCGGCAATAAGTTCTACTTTGGAAAACTTACATATACCTAGTGTAGAGAGCGCATCCATCTTAAACGCTGGAAGTATTTTGAGTGAATTGTTCGGGCTTTGAAGACTACACGAACTGACCGTAAAAGGTGCTTCACATAAAATATCATGCATGGTAGACTTTGATGTAATTGCAATATTTTCAATTGTTTCAGGAGCTTCAACTTCTTTTCGAATAAGATTTAATCGTTCACCGATGTGAAATATGCAACCAGATATGATTTTGTCCGATTCCTGTCCATAGATTCTCCATAAACCCTTTTCTTCCTGTATGGTAGGCTTGCGTATCTCCAATACACATCGGCCATTATCTATTCTACAACAGAATAAGGTTATGACGGTTTTTATGAATTTCTTAGAGAAAGTTCATTTCTTACTGGCTATGTCGGGTTGAATAGCGTCCACTCTGAAGACTATCTTGTATGAGAAGCTGACGCCTTTTGTTAGGAAACTCGGCTCGGCAATGTTTAATTTTCTGAGTATTCGGAAATTGACAAGTCATAATAATATACTCATCCGTTTCGTTAAGGGATGATTTAGCCATTTCAGCATTTCTACTTGTCTTAATTTTGATTGTCTCCTCAATATCGGTCATTCTTCCGAAACTTAGTTGGCGACAATGTAAATTTTGATCTTGACGCACTGCTACTTTAATTTTACAATCATCCGAATAGTCACCACTTGCTGGATCATAAACACGACAGAATTTTGTCGCACTATTCTTTTCACAACTTACAGTTTCCTCGCCAATTGGCAACGATATTTTGGACTCGGCTTGATCGGCATTTGCCGCTAAAACATTTGTGACTACAATATGATTAATGCTGTAATTGGCTTCATCTGTAGCTTGTATTGTCCATCTTCTGGATTGGGCTAATGATGAAAGATTCTCCACACGAATACCACATTCTTTACTCGAATATCGTGACACCAACTCTCCACTATACGTTTGAATAGAATTATTACCATTCATATCAATCACTATATTTTCGGTGTTTTTTCCTCTATTAAAAGATACTGAACAATTTTTAATCATTCCAAATCCATCCGAAATTTTTATATAAGCTATGAAGCCTTGATTTTTTTCAATTTGCAATGTCACCATTGGATCAGTATTAATAGCCACTATTAATGACCATATAACATAAAATATATATAAAAAATTTGTCATTTTTCTTATAAAGCCTTAATTGTGTATTAATATATTATCCAACTTCACGTAATGAAATACTTATAATTTATGTACAAAAAATCTATGGGAAATTTTAATTAAATAATTTTCGAATTGTTTATCTACACGAATTTTTTTTTATATAAATATAAAAATTTGATTGTTGTTGATATTTTCTTATCGTATAAAATTTAATTTATTACTATTGATTATTTATATAAATTAGTAGTTTATTATTTATATTGTAAGTTTAATAATTTTTATTTTAATTGTATTGTTAATGAAATTTGTAGATAGCAATGAGATATGACCATAAACGTGCGGTTTCTAAAGATTGTGGTGATCCCTTCTCTCGCATGTAAATTCGTCATTAGAAATTATCAATCAATATTTTTTTCCACCAAATCTTATAATAATTAATAAAATTAATTTGAATGGCAATAGTGATTATTTGATTTTTAATCAAAATCTACAGTCTTTGTTTTTTCGGAGACACATCTTGGTTTTTTAGGTCAGCACGTGGTTTTTATATAAAAAAACATTTTGATAGTTTGGACGTGGACGAGAAATTTTTGTGTGAATATCTTTAAGATCAGTTATTAGGACTTTCGAGGACTACACGTAAGTTATTTTCTTAAGACCTACAAATGTCTTAAAATCTTCACGGGGATTTTGTCTAAAATTCAGATTGTTTTTGCCTAGACGTATATTCTGTTCAGACTTTGAGTTGGTGTGTGGCTACTAACCTACAAAAATCCCAACAAAATTTTTTTGTAGGTCTTGTTAGGTAGAAATTTTTTACAAGTAGAAATTTTTAGGACCCTAAAGTTGTTATCTTATAAATAAGAATTTTCTCTGATCTGCACATAGTTTTGATTTGAAAAAAAATGTTGACTCTTCAGACGTGCTAAGGGAATTTTGTTAATTTTTCCGTTTAGACCTACAAGTTTGTAGGTCGTAGACCTTAGACCTACGTGTGGATTTTGTTTAAGAATTATCTTTTTTAATCTAGACGAAAACGCATTTTATCCAAAACTATAATTGCCAAAATCTAGCAATGCTTTTTACGATTAAGATTCTACCATAACCACGCTCCTCCTACTCCTCCTTCCCCCTCCCACACCCTTACCCTCTTCCATAATTAAAGAATTCTAAAATTTTTTAAAAAATTCCGTTAATACAATTTCAAATGGGTGTATTTGACTAATGTAAAATTGCCAAAAACTATAAAAAATAAAGATCAGAACGTTTAGGGCATACAGGTTAGATTAGCAAATTTTATTCATGCAAATAAAATCTATTTCAAATGAAAATAAGCAAAAAATACATTAAATTTTTGCAAATTTAAATAACGTAATTTTTTTTAAAAATAAATACTTAAAAATTTTGAAATTTTAAATAGTAGAAACTTTCTATTCTATTAGATATATTGTAAGCCTATGAAATATTTTTGTTATTTTCTATCTATTTTAAGAAAAGAATGATATGATCTTGTTGGAGAAAAAGAAAAAATAAAACAAAATTCAAAATTTATAATTGAAAAAAACCTTTTAAGGGGAAAAAAAACCTTAAAAAAATATTTGTAAAAAACAAATTCAACAAATTAAGATACAAAAAAATTTCTTTCATAAAATTTGAAAATTTCCCAGCATCGTTTTAATAGGGCAAACGACCAAATGATGGCGCAAGCGAATATCTTTCGCCATCGATTAACTTTCGCCGCAAACGTGGTCCAATCCGTAGCGAACACACATCGGCAGCCGGTCTACAAACACAATCGAACCTTCGTAGTGCCGAGTGCTAGCGAAATAGTTGTCCGTTCGCAGTGAATGTGTGTGCGTGGCGCAGTCAATCGACAGAAAGGCGAATTCAATTTAGAACACGTCAGTTGGTTTGGTTTGTTGTTGCTCTGTTTAGTAAGACGTTTTTTTTGCATTTTCACCTATCCGTTGTTCTATTAAATCGGGTGGAAATTCGTAAATAGTTCCGGAAAGCGTTAGATTCAATTAGACAAATCCCACATTTAGTGGTAAGTAGCCAGTTACAATTCAGGGTTTTAGACTAAATTCAATTTTTTGAACGACATAACCTAATTCGAAGATACACGACATCGGCTGCTTTTGTGTCAACTCTAGAATATTCAGTTGCTCACGTTACGATTACTATTTGTTCGAAGTGCTTTGGATAAAGTCGGTAAACATATTGTTGGTCTGAATATTTGGCAGTCTTGTGGATTGAAAGAATTGCTTCCGTTTTTGTGTTTTTTATTCAATAAGCATAACTTTCTAAAAAGTTTTAATCTCTTTTCTTGTTGATTTGTAATTTTTGCAGATTAGTTCTTAAGTAGCAACAATATAGAAAGAAGGATGCGGGAAGTATTAAGAATGAGGGCGATTATGGTCTGCGTGGTGGTTCTTTGTGCTGTTCTAGGATCTATTTCAAGGGTGAACGGAGCAGCTGTGATGTCGGTCGATTTGGGAAGTGAATGGATGAAAATTGGTGTGGTGTCGCCGGGAGTGCCGATGGAGATTGCTCTGAATCGCGAATCGCAGCGGAAAACATCAGCCGTGGTAGCTTTCCGCAATGGTGTCAGATCTTTCGGTGAGGATGCAACCACAGTTGGTGTTCGTTTCCCGTCTAACGCATACTTTTATTTGTTGGATTTACTTGGTAAACGTATCGATAATCCGATTGTGGATTTGTACAGGTAAACAACACGGGAAATTCAATCCAATTCAATTAGTTCCAATACATTTTGTGCATTTTCTTCCTTTAGGAAACGTTTCCCGTACTATGATATCATTGCTGACGAGAATAGCCACACCGTAGTTTTCAAAAGCAGTGAAGGCACTTTCAACGTAGAAGAATTAATTGCTCAGTTACTCGCTAAAGCTAGGGAGTTCGGAGAGATTTCAACAGGTAATAAAAGTCAAATTATTTCAGATTTCATCATTGTTTTTTTTGTTTTGTTTTTTGTTTACGTGGCAATTTTGCAACCATAATTTGAATGAGACGATATCGTATGGAAACAGCTGTCCAATCAGCTGCTGTCTATTTTTTTTTGGTACACAAACCAAAACTAATCGCCCCTCTAAATAAAATGTGTTCTTGTTCTAGTATTTGACTGTGTTCATTAAATGGGAACATATTTTTTTTTGGCAAAACTATAAATTGATCCAATTAAATAAAAACTTTTATTTGATATCATGTTTGAAAATATATATAATACAAACATAACCGATTGATTTAATTAATAATTCCGCAAGTCATATTCTTTTTTCCACAAATAATATTATCTTTAATTTATTTTAGGTCAAACAATTAGTGAATGTACACTTATTGTGCCTGGTTTCTTTGGGCAAGCAGAACGTAAAGCATTATTAGCAGCGGCACGGTTAGCAAATTTGAAAGTATTACAATTGGTCAATGATTATACTGCGGTGGCGTTAAACTATGGAGTATTTGCACGAACTGATATTAATGAAACAGCACAGTATTATATTTTCTATGATATGGGCGCTCAAAAGACGTCAGCGGCTGTTGTTAGCTATCAATTAGTTAAAGACAAAGCAACACGTGAAACAAATCCAGTTATAAGTGTTCTAGGTGTTGGGTATGATAGAAATTTGGGCGGTTTGGAAATGCAGTTGAGATTACGTGATTTTCTTGCTGATGAATTTAACAAACTGGGAAAAACAAAGACAGATGTGAAAACGAACGCTCGCTCAATGGCGAAACTCTTTAAAGAAGCAGCTCGTTTGAAAAAAGTTCTAAGTGCAAATGCTGATCATTATGCGCAAATCGAGGGATTAATTGAAGAAATCGATTTCCGATTACAAGTTACTCGTGAACAATTCGAAAACTTGTGCGTAGATATTTGGCCACGGGTAACAAAACCATTAGAGATGGCATTAAAATCATCTGGATTGACTCAAGACGTAATTAGGCAGGTGATTTTGTTTGGTGGAGGTACACGTGTTCCAAAAGTTCAAGAAGTATTAAATGAGGCGATTGGTCAACCACTTGGTAAAAACTTGAATATGGATGAAGCAGCAGCGATAGGTGCTGTTTATAAGGCAGCTGATCTAGCAACAGGATTTCGTGTTAAGAAATTTATCATCAAAGATGCTGTCGTCTTTCCTATTCAAGTAACTTTCGAGCGTGAGAATAGTGACGGTAATTCTGTTCGTCAAATAAAGCGCACTCTATTCGGTCACATGAATCCCTATCCACAAAAGAAAGTAATCACATTCAATAAGCATGCTGATAATTTTGATCTGTATGTCAGCTATGCAGACTTGGAGAACGTATTAAGTCACGATGAAATTGCTAACGTCGGAAATTTAAACTTAAGTCATATTGAGTTAACAAATGTCGCTAAAGTGCTGGGAAAAGTTAATCAAGATGATATAGACTCTAAAGGAATAAAGGCCCACTTCATATTAGACGATTCTGGTGTTTTTGATCTTACCGGTATTGATTATGTTTACGAAAAGCAAAAATCAACAGAGGAACCATCACCTGATAATGAGACAACATTATCGAAACTGGGAAGCACAATTAGCAAACTATTTTCGGGCGATAGTGGAAATACGGATAAAAAAGGTACCGCAGAGAATACAACAACTGAATCTTCAGGAAGTGATGGTGACGTTAAGAAAGGTAATTTTAGTCAGTCGGCAACCAATGGCACTGATAGTGCTGGTGGTGATAAATCAGGAAAAGCGGACACTTTAAAAGTGGTGGTTATTAAGGATCCAATAGAATATAAACAAACTAAAATGTTTGCAACACCGTTAAGTGGTAATGATTACGATCGGGCTGCTCAAAAATTGGACCAGTTAAATACAGCCGATACAGAGCGTCGCCAACGTGAAGCTGCACTTGATGAACTTGAGTCTTATAAGATTGAAGCACAACATCGTATGAGCCGTGATGACTATATAAGTTGTGCCAGCGAAAAGGAGGTCGAAGCTGTATTGACTGAATGTGATGGTATTTCTGAGTGGTTGGATGAAGACGGAGAGCATGCCTCAATTGAAGACTATCAGAAAAAGCTGAATAATTTGAAAAAGTTAACTAATGAGGTGTATGCACGACATTGGGAGCATGAGGAACGTCCAGACGCACTTCGTGCTCTCGCTGGCATGATTGATGGTGCTACGAAGTTCCTTGAATCTGCCAAAAACCTTACAAAGGATGCAAACCCGGAAAAAGACGTATTTACAAATGTCGAAATTGAAGTTTTAGAACGGACTATTTCGGAAACCATCGAATGGAAAAAGACCGAATCTGAAGCTCAATCGAAACTAAAACGTAATGATGTGGTACGACTCACTGTTAAAGATATAACTGAGAAAATGTCACTGCTCGATCGGGAAGTAAAATATTTGGTTAACAAAATTAAATTGTGGAAACCAAAGAAACCAGTTGTAAAAGAACAGCGTAAATCAAATGAGACTAAGACAGTTGATGACACCAAAGAACAAGGTAATACTAAAACCGAAGCCCCAGTTGATTTTGACACTATAGATGCCGGCGATGATTCATCACATGCTACAGAAACGCAGTCGGATACTAAACCCCAAACAGATGATGAAGCGGAAGCAAGAATCGAAAAGACACCACTTGACGATACTCCTGCTCCAGAGGCGACTACTAAGAAACCGCATGAGAAACATGATGAGAGCCAAACACCGCATGAAGATTTATAAATAAATTTATAATTAGCTAAACTATCATAAATTGGCATAAGACTTAGAAGATATAAAAAATTTAATTTAATCAAAGCAAGCAAATAATTTTTCCCAATTTTTCTTTCAAACTTTTTTTTTTCATTTATTAAAACAAAAATATTTGGCCACAAAATTACAATATAATTGCATTTTTAGGATATAATACTTCTAAAATCTGAATTTTTCAAAACAACCGAATTGAATCCAATGAAGAAATTATTTCTTATTATTACTGTTACTATTTTAGTTTTATTATTTAATTTATTTAGTTTATTTATAACCAATAAGAAATTATATTTATTTAAGCATGCAAACATTTATCGTGATCAGTATCCAGCATATTAAATATATTTTATTGTTGAATAATTTGATTAATAAAACAATAACTGGCATTTTTCTCATATTGCAATAAAAATTAACAGCATATAAATAATATGAAATTATTTGTGAAGCGTCAAGAAAACGATTAATTTTTCTCAATGTGTGTTTGCATGACAGATTTACAACTCATTCCATTGTTATAAAACGAAAAATATTCATTGATGAAAATATGAATTAATCAAGATATATTAAAAAGAAAATATTTAAAATTATTTTCAGTCTTTTTTATTTTTAAACTAAGTTGAATTATGAATTTACCAGCTTTTTCGAAATGGTTGATTTTGAATATTTATGTTAGAGAAATAGAGGGGTAGACGAAGAGTAAGATAGATTAGGAAAAACATATTTAATATGTGAAGCTAGTCTATTTAAATGATTATGTTCAATATGTGATCGTAAAATCTATACTAGATCTTGTAATGTTAGATTAGCTTGACTGTTAAAATTTTATTGTTTAGAATGAATAATTTTAAAACAAAATTTCTTTGTTGATCGGTAGATCATGAAATCCAGAATTTATGTAATGATAATTCTTATTACACATTTTGAAAAACAGGAAATATAAAGAAGTTTAAGTGATTGGGCAATATTTAAGGGTATTTATATTAAACAAGATAAGCTGTTAAATATTGTAGAGATGAAATCCTAAAAGTATACCCATACACGTAAGCTGAGATAAACGTTTTAATTTAGTAAGTTTAAATCCATTCATTAATAGCGCCTGAGTTGCATTTCATTTTTACACCCTTTTCTTTTTATTATTTTCTGTTTGAATAAGACAATGTTAAGGTTAAAAATGTATACACTAGGAATTTTATACTAATTTAGAAAAAAATTTCGTTGACGTAAATTCTAGTTTATTACTAAATGTTAAGCGATTTGGCTCAAAACTATTCCTAGATCAAGTCGAGCTTTTTAATTGATTTTTGTGCTTAAATATCAAAGAGGGGATATGAAGATTTTTTCTTTAATCAGATTTTGTTAATAAAAAAGTTGCTTCTATTATCGAATATTTTTAAAATTATTGAACTTTGCTTATTATTATGAGTGCATTATGAACTTATACGAATACCGAATAAGTATATATATTTAATTGGTGTATCTTTTGGTTTATTTTGTATAATTTACAATTTGATTTAAAAAAATCTATTTTATTGCTTAATTTACGCTAAAACTGTACAAATTTGCTGGATATAAAGCAATAACTGGGTGAAATTTGATTATTATTATAAAATGAACTGTATTTTGTTAATAAAACCGAATATTTTATTTTTTAATGTTCGTTTTGGATAAAACTAAATATTTAAATCTTATATAATCCAATTGATTCATTCAAAAATTACCAGTTATATATATATATATGCATTTTGTATCTTTATTATTATTCTATGTTAAGATTTATCAAATTTCGCAGACATGAAATGTTTAGACTCGTAATATTGATATTTAAATAAAATATATACGTATTTTGAGAAAAAATTATTATGAATAAATTACAGAATAACTGAAAAAAAATATGAGACTTAAAAGTGATATTAACAATATGTAATTATCTAATGCGAGGGAAAGTATATATTTATGGAGTTAAAAGGCAAATCATAATTTAAGGCTATGGAAAAACCAAACAATTGATTCACTATACGAAGTCAGATATAGTATTCTAGCCAAAATATAATTCATAAAACTTACAATTAGACAAAATACAAATATACAAAAATATTACAATTTAAATTAATTAATCATATTTCAATATAAAAAAGAAAACAGCAAAAAAATAATTAATATTTAAGAAAGTAGAGGAAAAAACAACAATAAAAATTTTAGTATTAATATTAAAATCAACAAATTTTGTGGCAATATTTAGCCTTGTGATTATTAAGGTGTACCAATTTGAAAATATTTAACCACATAAACATATACTCATATTATATTATATATAAAAAACACTTACATAAATACATACAAACATACATTGAATCATAATAGCAACTTAGAAAAAATACAAATAATAATTTTTAAAATATAATACAACAAAAATACAAAAAAAATAATAATAATAAAAGTAATAAAAATAATTATGAATAAAAATGGCAAAAATACAATCCAATATATTATTAAAATCAGAAGAAAATATATGAGAAATTTCATTTTTACAAATATAAATTGTTAATTAAATTAAAATTTATGCAGTAAAAATAAAAAAGTACTATTGAATTTTGTACGAAAATAAATTAAATGAGATGGTCTGTTTTTCTTAATTTCTTTTCAATATTGAAGGGATTTCATCCCAAATAAGTTGGGAAAATAGCGTCAGAGTGAACAAGTTAATAAAGATAATATTTCATTTATATCCGTTCCGTGTTTTGTTAAAAAAAATATATTCTTAGTTATCTGGCGTTTATATGTGACAATGGTTAATGCAGTTTGGTGTTAAAAAAATTATACTCAGTCGTCTGACACTGTATATATTTGAACTTTTATATCCATATTGACCTACTTTCGTATTGTAAAAAAAAACTAATTAGTCGTCTGGCATTGTTTATATTTGAAAATCTTGGTCCACGCTGACCTACTTTCATATTCGTAGAAATCTGTAATCAGTGATTTAATATTGTGTATATTAGATCTTGATCCACGCTTCCTAGCTTTGTGTTCAAAAAAATCTGTCATGTTTAAAGATCTTGATCCACGCTGGCCTAGCATTGTGCTCAAACAAAATCTAGTCAGTCATCTGGCGTTGAACAAATTTGAAGATCTTGGCCCACATTGACCTAGTTTCATGTTCAAAGAAATGTTTACTGAGTCATTTAATATTGTTTACATTAGAAGGTCTTGTTCAACTCTATCCTAGCTTCGTGTTAAAAGAAAATATTTTCAGTTGTGTGGAATTATTTGTATTTGAAAATTTTTTTATGTTATATTTACAAATTTTCTGAAACTAAATAAAAAAAGTTTCTTCACATAATCTTGAAAAAAAGGCATTAGTATACCTTTTAAGAAATATTTAAATTCATAATCAAACAAAAAAAAAAGTTTATAAAAATATTCAATTTTTCAAAAGTTTTATTTATTATTCTTAACGACTTGTTTTTGGACCAGTTAAAGATCAAATTATTCAACTTCAGTCCCAGAATTTGTTACAAACAAATGGACAGGTTCTGTGAGCTTTTTTATGTGAATATATACGAGGTCTGTTCAAAAAGTATCGCGAATTTTGAATTTCCGCTGGTTACGTAGTATATTCGATTTTCGATTTTTTGTGACGTTATATTGGTACTCATGTCTCACTTATGCCGACAAGTTCGGCCATTTTGAATGTTCAGTTAATTTTTGACAGCTGCTTCGCTCGTACGTGTTTTGGCTCGTCTTCGATATTTCCCCATTCTAAAAAATGTATCAAAGAATCTGTTTCGGGAACAAGAAAAAGTCACAGGGGGACAGATCCGGGGAATACGGTGGCTGCAGCATTATTAGTGTGTTGTTTTTGACCAAAAATTCGCGCACCAGCAACGATGCGTGAGCAGGGGGAGTTATCATGGTGCAAAAGCCAATTTTTGTTCTTCCACAAATCCGGTCGTTTCTGGCGGATTGCTTAGCGCAACTTGCGCATAACTTGCAGGTAATATTCCTTATTGACTGTTCTACCTTGTGACAAGAACTCATGATGCACCACGACGCCCCTGCAATCGAATAAAACTGTAAGCAAAACCTTCACATTCGACCGAACTTGAAGCACTTTTTTCGGTCTTGGCTCGTACGGCAGCTTCCATTGGGATAGTTGAGCTTTGGTTTCCACGTCATAATCATAAATCCATGATTCGCCACCAGTTATGACCCTCTGAAGCAAATTTAGGCTGACGCGGACAGAGTCCAACAGCTCCTTAGCAATGTTAATGCGATGCTGTTTTTGGTCGAAAATGGGCAAAAATCGAAGACGAGCCAAAACACGTGCAAGCGAAGCAGCTATCAAAAATTAACTAAACATTCAAAATGGCCGAACTTTTCGGCATAAGTGTGAGACATGAGTACCAACATAACATGTGCAAGCAAAGCAGCTGTCAAAATGTAAATGAACATTAAAAATGGCCGAACTTGCCGGCATAATTGTGAAACATGAGTACCAACATAACGCCACAAAAAAAAAATCAAAAATCGAATATACGTAACCCGCGGAAATTCAAAATTCGCGATACTTTTTGAACAGACCTCGTATAGTCAGTCGTATTAAGGAATATTGAGTAATTTTTTTAAAAATATTTTTCATTTAAATCGTAATATGTGTATAATATTGTATGATTTGTGATTATATTGATTTTGGGATAAAAATGCACATGCAATTAAATCCATTATTTTGTATCTAAGGCAAAAAATGACAGCTATTATTGTACAGAATTCAGTCGTTCATTACAAATTTTTACAACAGTTTATGGTAAGACAAGGAATTTTCCATTTTATATGATATTTCGATAATTTGCGATAAAATAGTATGACAAAAAAATTAATAGAATAATGAAAGATTTACAAAAAAAAAAACATCCATTCATTAAGAATTATCTAAGCTGAATTAGATTAGAAACATTTTTGAATTTGATTGTCCAATATATTTTACAATTACTCGTTAGTAGCCAAACAAAGATACATTTTTTTAAAAAATAATCACACTCATCTTTGATGTGTTAAATAAAATAATAGAAAAAAATAATTAGAAATTTAATAATTTTATTAACTAATAAAATAAAATTTAAAACCTAAAAATTGGTTTCGATGAGATTAACAAGATATAGTTGAACCCAAATTTCGTAATGAAGAATATATCTGAATTGTTAAGATTTTACGAAATAGAACAAACCGCACTGCCTCAAATTTCGACGATTAACCTATTAATACAATTTTCGGACAAAAAAGATTTTAGTAAATTTTTCATTTTAGGAGACTCACTAAATGGACAAAAATTTCACATTACTGTTCTCAATTATTAAATATTGCTTTAATTTTTTGCAATTAAAATAATTATCATAAATAAAATTATAATCAAATACTGTTTATTAATAACAACAAAAAAAATCAGAAATTTTATATTTGCAAAATCATAATTAGTGTATATTATGTTTTAAATGAACTAACGTTAAATACATGCGCATTAATATCAGCAATTATTTCAAAAATACGAGTAACCAGTTGTCCTCGTATACAAAAAAAAATATATACAAAACATCTACAGAAAAATACAAAATAAAAGGATAAATTCGCATACCATATACAATAATTGTTAATGAACAGAAATTAACTTTTGTTTTATCCAATCCCGGTAGTTGTACATAATTATTCGTTAATAAAATCGATTAAATGGGATTTTTGTTCAATTTTTAATGGGGCTGTAAAAATAAGTACAAAATCACCTTTGAATACAAAATTTGCCAATAAATCAAAAATATTTCCAGTGGTACGGTAAGGAGAAATTGAATTTTGGAGAATTCATTTCGAATAATATTTTTGTTATTTAATGGTTATATACTTTTATAGTTTATTTGAATTTCATTATAATTATATCTTATATTGTTTGAGTATTAGCATGAAAAGGGATTTTATGGTATTAAATATAAAATCCCTGGGCTTGAAATATCCAAAGGACTGAAAAACAATTGCTCCTGGTGTATGCATATATACCTGAATGCAATTTATATCCTCATTAGGACGTAAATTGAATTCATTTAACTGCAGGACGTTGTTTCGTATGATAGACAATTTAATTTCTGACTAAATGACTGAATCGAATCTATTTTTGTATGCCGCAATGCCGTATTATGTACGGTGTCGTTCTCTGTAAATTACGTTTTTATTGGAGATTATTTGAGTTGCGACTGAAAAATTTTCAGTCGAAAATTTTATTCGAAATTTTCAAGAAAAATTTCGGTTGAAATTTTGAGTCGATATTTTTATTAAAAATTGTTCAGTCGTAATTTTGATGGAAATTTCTAGGAGTTAGTAAAAGAACCAACCCACTTTCATTGTTTTTAAGTATGAAAAAGGGATTGTTTTTTACACAAACCATAGCTAAAATTGGATTCAGTGAAGTAATTTTAAAGGATTATAAAGAGTGGACCTCAGCTTGAATGCATATTCGGACCTCAAAGGCGCACATTTATGTTTAACAGTGTTTTCCAAAGTACAGTAAATTTTTTATTTATTAGGTGTTATAAAAAGTCATTTATTATTTTGCTAATAGATGGCTTTAGGAGTCTGTATCTCCCGTTGTAAAAGTGCGATCGGGTTGCACTAGATGGCGTTAGAAAGATAAGATCTTCTTTCGTACTAAAAAAGCTTCTGATACAGTTTTGTGATTACTTGACTCAGTATTTTTTTAGCACGCGTCAAAGATGGACACCAACAAAGAGAAAAACGCCATACTTTACAGTTTTTCTTCGATAAAGGCGAAAACGAAAGCCAGGCAGCTGAAAATGTGAATAGTGTTTATGGTCCTGATACTGTAACAACCAATCATGCGCATTTTTGGTTTCGTCGATTCCGTTCCGGTAATTTTGATGTCAAAGATGCATGACGCTCTGGAAGGCCAATTGTCGAAAATGTCGATAAAATAATGGAAATCGTCGAGTCCAACCGTCACGTAAGCACTGTTTCGATTGCCCAGGAGCTAAACATTGCACAAAAAACCGTTTAGAACCACTTAAATAAGGCTGGATACAAAAAGAAGCTCGATGTATGGGTGCCACACGAGTTATCGCAAAAAAACCTCATGGACCGAATTTCCATCTGCGAATCGCAACAATATCGATCCATTTCTGAAGCGGATGGTTACTGGTGATGAAAAGTGGGTCACTTACGACAACGTCAAGCGACAACGGTCGTGGTCAAATCGCGGTCACCCGACGCAAACGGTGGTCAAGCCAGGATTGACAGCCAGGAAGGTTTTGCTGTGTGTTTGGTTGGACTGGCAGGGAATCATCTACTATGACCTACTCCCCTATGGCCGAACTCTTAATTCGGACCTATACTGTCAACGATTGGACCGTCTGAAAGAAGCAATCGCCCAGAAGCGGCCAACTTTGGCCAATAGGAGAGGAATTGTGTTCCATCAGGACAACGCCAGGCCGCATACATCGATAGTGACTCGCCAGAAGTTCCGGGACATTTTCTTATGGATCCACCTTATAGTTCGGACCTGGCACCAAGTGATTACCACCTCTTCCTGTCTATGACGAATGATTTTGCAGGTGAAAAATTCGTCTCAAGAGAAGATTGTGAAAATCGACTGTCCCAGCTTTTTGCCAATAGGGACGAGGGTTTCTATGTGAGAGGCATTATGAAATTACCTCCAAAATGGCAACAAGTTATCGAACAAAACGGTGCATAAATCGTATCATTCTATCTATGCTAAATAAAACCTTTAATTTAACGCAATAATAATGGACGCCTTTTTACTACACCTTATATCATAATTGGAATCATAAATTTTCGTGTGATCAAATTTGATAAAAAAACATAAAGCCAATGTTAGTTATTTTTTGTAAACCATTTTTTTTAATAATTTTTGTTGTAAAAACATTTACAAAAAAATACATATTTTTCTTCTCATCTGCAATACACATATTTGTGGAAATTTTCAAATTTACAATAGCATTTTCTGTACTTATTTTTGTCCGAGACTATTTTTCAATTTTTATGTTCTCTGAAATAATATTTTTATGTGGTCAATGATCTTTTTACTCAGCCAGTGAATAAAATAAATCGCTGTGAATAGATTTTTATAAGAGACTTTATTGGCTGTCTAAGAAAATATACTAAAAACCTGCTAAAATGATATTTAAATTTAATGAAAATTATTAATAAAAAGCCGGACACATTGATATATATACTATCTAGAATATGGAGTGTTTAATATATTATAAAGAGAGAATAAAAGTGAATTAAAAAATGATCAAATGAGAAAAGGGGGAAAATGAAAAATTTATACACGTGGTATTTATGTAACAATATTTTTTGGTGAAAATAGAGTCAAAAAGAGTATGAGAAAGTATACTCATACTAACACTATTGCAAAACGATCATCCTCTTCGAAAACCTCTTCGAAATTTTCATCGCTCTACTCTGCTTGAAAAGAGAATTTCCGATAATTCAAGAGGATATATTTTGTTTGTTTTCTTCTTTTTTTTTTTAGAGCAAATTTAGTGTATCTGAACGAGAAAATCCGGAAAATTCTTTCTCAGACTTCCTATTATTTATTTATAGTTGATTCTCTTTGATATTTGATGAGAAAAT
The DNA here is from genome assembly GCA_958298945.1 of Atherix ibis. Classification (NCBI taxonomy): domain Eukaryota; kingdom Metazoa; phylum Arthropoda; class Insecta; order Diptera; family Athericidae; genus Atherix; species Atherix ibis. The sequence continues at coordinate 5,862,949 of OY282610.1, forward strand.
TCTCTTCATTGGAAATTTTCCTAATTATCTCTTAGAGACTTTTCTCTGATATAATATATTTGGTATCTACAGTTCGATATATTTGTTTTTTTTTGTTATTTTTCCAAAAGAAAAAGTTTTTTTTTTTTTATATATTTTGTATTTTGAAAATTTCGATAGTAAACTACACATATAAGCTGACAAAAATATGCCACACAATTTCTTAGTAGTCTGAATGTGCTTGTAAATGGAAAATCAGTTTTTCCAAACGGCTTTTCCGAGCAAGATGATTGCCCGTTTTCGCTAAATGACACAATTGAACGTGCTATCAAAATTTTCTCGAGATTTTTTTTTATCAAATTGCAAATTACTTTTTCGAACAAAAATCATAAAAGTTGCTGTTTTAATTTTCTTATAATCTCTAGCAATGTTTATTATTGTGTTAGTATAAATTAAGCAAATAAATTTAGTTTAATTAAAATCAGACAAAATCAATTGATTAAGAGAAAAAAAAATCATTGTAAATTAATACAAATCGAAAAAGAGTATTATTGAAAATTCGAAAATGTTATTCAGTTTCATAATAATTTGTTTTGGTTGAATTTTTTTCTCCATAAGACAATTAAAATAGTGTTTGTGCAATAAAGTTTTGGAAAATTGTGCATTAGTTATAGTAAAAGTTAAGCAACAAATTTCCAGATACTTGAAAAGAGCTTCCAGAAATTGAAAAAGAAAAATTTAGAAAACATGAGTACAAACTCTTATCCACTGAACATCATAGTATTATTATTTACGAGTAAACGAAATTATTTTCAGAGATCATATTTAATAATATTCTTTATTTTTATTGTTAATAAATTGTTTTTAAAATGTTTGCAAATAAATAGTATAATTTCTTAATGCTTTTTTTTAAAAAGCTTTTTAAACGGAACAATATTTTTTCTCTAATTTTTCAAAATATTCGATTTAATGACTAACATTTTTAAATCGATTAAAATGTGTTAGAAAATTAGACCAGCCCCACTTTACTACTAATATTTATAATAAAAATGATGAAATTATTGTTTTTTTTTATATCAGAAATGATGTTACGAATATTAAAAAAATGATTTTTTTTCAATTGAAAATTATTAGTGCAAAAATTCTTTTTAAGACTGTTAATTTTTTGTTAAAAAATTAATAATAGTTAAGCATATAAGTATGCAATATTTAAGTTCAGAGGTGGTCGGGGTCATTAAAGAAAAGTTAATTTTTCATTATTTTTAAAAATTTGAGCAAGTAATTTTTTTTTATTGCTTTTAAAAATTTTTTTTCTTCAAAAATATTTTCTACTTTATAAACTTGTGGATTAATTTATTTTATTATAAAGTTGATTAATAATTATGTATATGCGTACTTGTGATATTAAGGATTAATAAAATATTCTTGTTTAAAGTAAAAATATTCTTGCTTCAAACGAGTGCTTATCATTTTTGGCTTTTGAAAATTGCACAATTCCTTGTAAGATAAAATTTTGTTTAATATTTTGCTCAAGAGCGATCATCTATGAGAAAATATATCAAAGAATATTTTCATTTATATTTACGATCACTTGAAAGCAATTGATTCAATTTAGATATATTCGTAGCTTAGCATTGCTCACTTTTGAGCGGTTTTCCAAAAGCAGTTTTTAGTTAATTTTTTTAATAAATATAATTATTAAAATTATTTTTACACTGCAATGGTTTTTGTGATTTTCTGATCATTATGAGAAACAGAATTTGGGTGTCTTTTTTTTAAAGATTTCTCTTCAAATGATTCTTATTATTTTCGATGTTTATTTTTATTTTTAAAAACTGTCTAATTTTTTTCTGAATTGAATTTTTCATTTATTGAAAGCAAATTTAAATATTCCTACTTCAAACGAATGCTCATCATTTTCGGATTTTAAGGGAAAATAAGCTAGTTAATTTCCTAAAAATTTATAAACAGACACAATAGAACAGAATCCTTTTTAAGAGAAAATTTCGTTCAATATTTGCTCAAGAGCGATCAGCTATAAGCAAATATATCAAAGAAGCAATTGATTCAATTTGTATATATCCGTAGCAGAGCACTGCTCACTTTTGAGCGGTTTTCCAAAATCAGTTTTTAACAGCTTTTGGATGTTTTTTTTTAAAGATTTCTCTTCAAATAATTTTAAATGATTATTTTTGAATCTTTATTTGTTGAGTTAAAAACTTTTCCTTTTTATTCAAAAAAAAAATCGAATATTAAATTTATTAAAAACAAATTTCATTATTCCTGTTCAAAACGAGTCCTAAGTATTTTTGTTTTTTGAGGGAAAACAAGCCAGTTAATTTAAAAAAAAAAAATGTTTAAAGACACAATCATTTTTCATATATTTTTAAGATAAAATGTTGTTAAATATTTGCTCAAGAGCGATTATCTACTACGAGCAAATGTATCAAAGCATATTTTGTATATTATTTACAATCACTTGAAGGGAAATGATTTAATTTAGATGCATTCATAGCTGAGTGTTGCTCACTTTTAAGCGGTATTCGAGAAATAGTTTTTAGAATTTTGTTTAGTAAATAAAGGGTTTTCGAATAAGAGTGATATGATTTCTTTTAAAAAAAAAACACATTAATTGTTAAGGAAATTCAAATATTTTTTATTTAATGTGAAATATAATTGATTTCTGAATAAAACGTCATTCAAATGGCCTCCACGACTTCTTTTGCAGGAACGAATTCGATGAACTCAATTTTTGAGCACTTTTTCCACTAAATCAAGTCGTATGTCATGAATAGCACGTTCAATATTGACTTCTAAAGCTTGAAGAGAGTCTGGTTTATTACTAAAGACCAATGACTTCAAATAACCCCACAAGAAATAGTCTAATGGTGTTAAATCACAACTTCTTGGAGGCCATTCAATGTCATAATTTCTTGAAATAATCGAATCTCCAAATAATTTGATTGTTGCACGTGCTGTGTGGCATATAGCCCCGTCTTGTTGGAACCACATGTTGTCAAGATCAACTTCTTCCAATTTCGGTCATAAAAAATTGGTTATCATCGCTCTATACCGCTCTCCATTGACAGTAACGGTGTTACCAGCTTCATTTCGAAAGAAGTACGGACCGATGATTCCACCACACAAAAAACCACACCAAACTGTCAATTTAGGTGAATGTAATGGGTGTTCATGAATAATTTGTGGATTTTTTTCGCACCAGAATCGACAGTTTTGTTTATTTACCGCGTCACTCAGATGAAAATGAGCCTCATCGGAGAAGATGATTTTCTTAAAAAAATCGTTATCGTTTTCAAGTTGTTCCAAAACAAAATCAGCAAATTCACGACGTCCAGTGGCTTCAGTTCTTGAGTGATAACAATTTTATACAGATGCAAGCGCAAATCCTTTCTCAAAATCCGCCAGGTTGTGGTTTGAGACAGTCCCAATTCTTGAGAACGTCTTGGAATCGACAAATTGCGGTCTTCAGCAACACTTGCCTGAACGGCAGCAATATTTTCATTACTTCGAGCGGTTCTTTGTCTTATTGGCACTTGAATATTATGTAAGCTCGAAATTTTTAACAATTCGACGAATAGCGAGCACAGTTGGAAGATTATTACGACCATAAAATGGCAAAAGCGCACGAAAAGTTGCAATTAGAGAACGATTATTTTGATAATAAAATTGAATAATTCAAGTAAACGTTGTTCTTGCGTATATCTCTCCATGATGAAATTTTAAACATTAATGAATACATTGAAAAAATAATGACAGATCATGACATATTACAAATGGCCGAAACGTCACTTAAAAATCATATCATTCTTATTGGAAAACCCTGTATTATATGGTATATTTATTAAAATGAATTTTACACTGAAAAATTACGAGTAAAAAAATTTGTGTTTTTGCTTTTTCTTTTAAATTATTCTTTTGAAATGATTTCTATTATTTTTAAATGTGTTAAAAACTTTCTACTTTAAAAAAAAAAAAAAAAATTTATATTTATTAAAAACAAATTTAAATGAAGAAAATTTTTACAAAAAGAAGAGCAGATTTATTCAAATTTTTCAAAAAAAAAAAAAAACAACAACAATAAAACATGAAATTTTGGTTTAGTTTATCAACAATATTTCGAGTTTTGTTGATAATTTATTAAAAAATCTAACAAAAAAAAAATACCTCTTTCGGTAGGGGGCTTGTTTACAAGCGTATCTAATTTTTTTTGTTGGTATTTTTGTATATTTTTGTTTAGTTGTTTTTTATTAATGTTGATAAAAGCTGAAGTATAATTTTAATCTGTACTAGTTGATAGTGTTCTTCGATACTGAACTGGGGCAATATTCACTTTGTGAATGGCAGTACTAAAAATAGATTCTACAAAAACGAGGGTATTAACGTTAAAAGATACTCTCAATACATTTGCATTATTTTCTCTTCTACTGAAAAGAATATCAATCTTCAGTTATTTGCATGAGTATTCATATTATTGTATAGAAAAATACTCAGTTTTATTAATGAATGAAGAGAAATAAATTTCTTTGATGCTTTTTACTCTAGTTTTTGATTCTCTTCTAATAAAACTATATGAGTACATTTCCTATAATATATTCATAAATATTTTTTGGCTAGATTTTAGTATCTAATAAATATTACAACAGATAATACAATGAAGAAAATTTTTTCCTAAAAAAAAATTATGAGGCAGCCAAACATAAAAATTGAAATTATTTAATTTAGTAGCGCCTGTTTATTATGGTAAATAATTTTTAAGTATAAATTTATACATTTTTTGTTTATTTGAAAAACTGTTATTTATAAATTTACATAATTTGATTTTTTATTTACAAAAAATTTAAAATAGTAATAAAATAAAATTTTTCGTTAAATATCGAATTAAAAGTTAAAAAAAAATTAAATTTTTGGTATTTGAAAAAAAAAATACTTTCATTAGGCAAATATCCACATTCAGGGCGCTTAATCTTTAAAATTTAATAAAAAAAAAATAAGCTATGGTAAATATCTGTATTACAGATTAAAAAACAAGTAATATCATTATTATTTAAAAATAATACTGTTCAAATAGCGTCCACCGTTTTGTTTTTAGGAGGTTAGCTGAGAAGTCTAATTTTCGATGACTCTTCTGTAAAAATCAAGCTGAATCGTGAATGGTGTTGTTCTACAGCTGAAAAAAAAAAATATTGTCGGCTTATTGCCATATAGAAACTTGATTGAACGTAGACTCATGGAAAAAATTTTAAGGGCTCACAATGGCATGATCTTGGCGGGTCAGCTAACATCAGCATATCTTGAAATAACGCAACATGGATTGTCCGCTTAGAACCAGATATTTTCCAAGTCCCGTAATAAGCTAATTTTTCAATTACGTTATACTATCTCCTTAGAACTAGATATTTTCCAAGTCCATACCATTCCATTGAGGCCAACAAAAAAAATTCGTTATCATCGTTCGATATCTCTCGCCATTGAGCAGCAGTACGTGATAAGTTTTTTTGGATCGAAATCCACATCAGGTAGTAAGTGTTACTAATTGAAAAGGAAGCTGCTGGAATTGTTGTAGTTGCTTTTTGTCCCAGATCCGAAATTTTTGTTTGCTTACGTAGTCATTCAGCTACAAATGCGTTTCGTCGCTGGAGATTTATTTTTTTCAATTAAATCTGTGATCCTGTTCCAACTGATCAAGGACTCAGTCAGCTAATGCCAGACGCTTCGCATATACTTGAAGATACTCTTGAGTTTTTGAGATAATCTTGAGTTTTTGAGATATCGCCAAAATATAAGTCTTGTAGTCGGGTGAGAGGTCGACTACAAGCCTTATATATATGTAGTCCGTAGGGTCCCCCAACGTCACTGGGGGTTGCTTCGCTGGCCTGATAAGCCGCAAGCTATAAAAAAAATACCTTATCAAGAAACAGCACAAGAAGAAGCATCCGGACCACCTTTCCATAGCGCACTCAAACTTCGAATATTCAGTTCAAACGTCAAGCCAGTCCTGCTGTACGGCTGCGAAACATGGTAAGTAACCGACAGCACGACTCGTAAGCCTCAAACATATTGTGAACAGATGCTTGAGGCATATAAGCAAGATCTTCTGGCCGAACTGGATAACGAACGATGAGCTGCTTCTTCTCACGAAGCAAATACCCCTGCTAGCTGACATCAAACGCAGGAAATGGAGTTGGATTGGCCACACCTTGCGAAAACCACCTACGGACATAGCAAGGATGGCACTAGATTGGAACCCACAGGGCAATCGCAGCAGAGGACGACCAAGGACCACTTGAAGAAGATCAGTCGAGCGCGAACACCAACAAATTGGCAAGTCATGGTCGGAAGTGAAAAGGCTAGCCCAAGACAAAAGCAGATGGAGAGAGTTCACAGAGTCTCTAGTGCCACTATATGTTCCATAGGAGCGACTGTGTCTCATGTCTATGTGTATAAATGCATATATGTATTATGTAAAAATTGTACAATAACGTAGAAATGAAAACCCTGTCAAATAAAAAAAAAAGGCTAAAGGAGGAGCCACTCAATATGAGATGCATAGAATTACGAGGTGGTTCTGTGTCATATCATATTAGGGGTCCATGACCTTTATGTGCATGACCTAAAGTTACATGACCATTCATAGGTCTTGAGTTGTACATGATTCGTCATCCATTGTTTCACGCCCCTCCGAAAAAGCTTCATACCACCGAAAAACTTATGCTCTTAGTTCGGGAGTATTCCCCATAGGTTCGTTGCAACTTTTCTTAAGCTCCGGATTTCTCTGCTCCATTTTTTATATAGCACTATAAAAATACAAATTTCCTTATTACGTTCTTTAGGGTCACATAATTGCGTGTCATATCATATCAGAGTCGTTCAATAAGTCCTTAGAAAATCCGAGAAATTGCGCTCGTAGTGTCGGTAAGGATTTTTTTTTGTAAGTAGCATTATCGACAGGATTTCAGCTCGATCCAAAGCGTAGGTTAATTTCTATCGTCGATTAAAGTTAATGACATTTATTTGTGCATAACAATGGAAAAAAGCGAGTTTAGGGCTGTCATCAAACATCTCCATTTGAAAGGCTTAAGCCCGAAAGAAATCAAAGCCGAGTTGGATGCAGTTCATGGCACATCTGCACCTGTGTTTGCGACGATTTACAATTGGGTGAATGAATTTAAACGTGGCCGTTCATCCACAAAAGATGAACATCGTTCAGGACGCCCAGTTGAGGTGTCTACTCCTGAAATCATCGGCAAAATCCACGATCTGATTTTGAACGATCGGCGAATTAAAGTGCGCGAATTAGTTGAGGCCACGGGCATATCACAAGGTACAGTCGCTTCAATTTTGCATGAAAAATTGTCTGTGAAAAAAATGTCGGCAAGATGGGTGCCGCGTTTGCTCTCAGAGGAGAATAAGCGCAATCGTGATAGTGGACTCTGAGGCTATGTGGCACTCTTTCATCGCAATCCTGCCGAATTCCTTCGTCGATATGTCACTGTGGACGAAACCTGGATACACTACTGCACTCCAGAAACGAGGAGACAGTCATCACAGTGGATTTTCAAGGGTGAACGGGCTCCGAAGAAGGCAAAAACTGTGCCATCGGCCGGCAAGGTGATGGCCACGGTCTTTTGGGATTCGCAGGGCATCATTTTTATCGACTACTTGGAAAAAGGAACAACAATAACAGGAGCGTATTACGCGTCGTTATTACAATGGTTGAGCGAGGAAATCAAAGAGAAACGCCACCATCTAAAGAAGAAAAAAATCCTCTTGCATCAGAACAATGCGCGTGTGCACACCTGCGCTGTTTCCATGCTCAAAATTGTGGAATTGAGAATGGAATTGTTGCAGCATCCCGCTTATTCACCAGATTTGACCCCGAGTGACTATTTTCTTTTCCCCAATCTGAAGAAATGGGTTGGCGGACGACGGTTCACTTCCAACGAGGACGTCATTGCTCAAACGGATGAGTATTTTGCAGAACTTCCGAAACCCTATTTTTTGGATGGGATAAACATTTTGGAAAAACGCTTGGATAGGCAGATTATAGATAAGTTTCTTATTTAAATTGAACCAGTTTATTACTTAAATTACTAAATTTAATTTTTGATAGCCAAATTCATTTAACTTTAGTCATCCCATCAAATAAAGTTCAACCAGAAATTTAGACGCAGGCATATTTATTTCTTATTAACTATTGAATAAATAAACTTTTTTGCCCATTTTTAATATTTTTTTAAAAAAATACTCGTATTAGAAAATTTTCATGAAATTTATTTCCATTTCCGTTGTCATTTTCTATGATAAGTTGGTCTATATTTGAATTTATTTGTTGTATTTTGAAATATTTTAATTTTCAAACAATCTGACCATCTTCCTTTTTGTTAGTCGTAAATTTAAGAGTATTTATGACTACTTTAAACATATTTTATTATAAGATATTTAAAAGGTTTTTTTTTTTATTAAAGAAAAATTCGAGTTTCATTAGAGAAATTTTCTTTTTAGGTTTTATGAATGGTTTGTTGATGAATTCTTGGAATTTTCTTATACTTTGAAAAAAAAAACTTAATAAATAAAAAATGAACGAAAATGTCGGATACTAATCTCATCCAATTTATATATAACATATTCAGCTGTGTTGTTATATTGTATTGTATTAAAAGTTATTTTTGTCTTTTCAGTTTTCATATCATAATTTGTATTTGATTTTCAGAATATTACTAATAAACTAGATAAATTGAGCAATATTTAAATTCCTTTAGGAAATTAATGTGACCAAATAGATTAGTATATTGTGTGGACAATTCTCTTTTCTTGATATTTATATGATATCCAAGAGAATCCGAAATTTTGCACAGTTTTCTTTTTTTTTTTTACTTTTCAACTAGCATTAGAATAGATTTTAACAAAATATATTCCACATAAATATAAAGTATAAATAAATCGTTAATTAAAAAGAAAGAAAAAAAAAACAAATGATTGAAATATGAACAAATTAAAATTTTGAAATAATTTTTGTCCGCTTTTTAAATTTCTAATTTATAGAGTAGCATAGAATTTCTTAAAGAAAAAATATTTTGTTAGTATATGATACCATTTTTTTTTTAAAATCTGAATAAGTTAATATTTTCTTATAGAATAAATTCTTTATATTGAAGTAGTTTTTTTTTTTGTTGAGTTTTTGTATTCGTAACTGAAAGATTTGAGTGACGATTGATTGAAATATATTTGACAGTTTCTATAAAAATTAATGATTCTATGTTGACAAGTTTTTGTTATTTATTTTTATTTGTTTTTTTGTTTTACATTATGAATTAAAAATAAAAATAAAACTATCCAAATAAATATAAGACAATGTTTTAGCAGAAATCTAATTCAAGAAATATTTTAGATAGTTTTTCTTAATTTAACGGAATTTCTATACATACTCCTGTAATTTAAAAAAAAAAAACTAATAGAAAATTAGATAATACTCGTATATAGTAGATACATAATATGTTCATTAATATATTTTTATATATTGTAGTTGATAGAATTTTTAAGTATTTTACACGCCTTAATGTTGTTTTAAAAATCGTTTAAAGTAATTTCTTTTGGGTAGCTGTATGTTGGGGAACAATTAAAAATCAAGCGGACTGAGATAAGGTGAAACAACGCCTTTTTCTGACAGAAACTCGTTAATGGTGATCGATGTGCGACAGATGCTATTGTCGTAGTGGAGAATTCAAGTGACTGCAATATCCAATCTGACGCGAAAAACTTGAGCCTTTTGATGGGCAAGAGACCTCAATCTTACAAGAGTCCTCAATCTTTCAACATTTTCATCAGTTTTCGATGTTGAATATCTTCCTGAGCAAAGTTCACTGCGTCTTGACACTCTGACAAAAATGCTTTATGCTCCAGAAAAACTTGTACTCTTGACAATAGTCCTTTCAAGTATTGTGCTTATTTCGGGGAACCCTTTTTCGGATGTTATCTATATAAAAAAATCTTGGTTTACCGTTTATTAAATTTTAATCGATTGTCTGACCTCACAAAAGCCCTTACCTTGGTTCCAAATTTTCATCAGTTTTCGATGTTGAATACCTTCTTGAGCGAGGTTTATCTTCGATTGCTTCTCGGTCCTCCAAAAACCTTTATGCCATCGAAAAACTTGTGCTCTTAATGGGGAGTATTCCTCACAGGCTGCTCTGACCTCACAAAAGCCTTCCCATGGTTCCAAATTTTCATCAGTTTTCGATGTTGAATACCTTCTTGAGCGAGGTTTATCTTCTATTGCTTCTCGGTCCTCCAAAAACCTTTATGGCATCGAAAAACTTGTGCTCTTAATGGGGAGTATTCCTCACAGGCTGTTCTGACCTCACAAAAGCCCTCCCATGGTTCCAAATTTTCATCAGTTTTCGATGTTGAATACCTTCTTGAGCGAGGTTTATCTTCCATTGCTTCTCGGTCCTCCAAAAACCTTTATGCCATCGAAAAACTTGTGCTCTTAATGGGGAGTATTCCTCACAGGCTGTTCTGACCTCACAAAAGCCCTCCCATGGTTCCAAATTTTCATCAGTTTTCGATGTTGAATACCTTCTTGAGCGAGGTTTATCTTCCATTGCTTCTCGGTCCTCCAAAAACCTTTATGGCATCGAAAAACTTGTGCTCTTAATGGGGAGTATTCCTCACAGGCTGCTCTGACCTCACAAAAGCCTTCCCATGGTTCCAAATTTTCATAAGTTTTCGATGTTGAATACCTTCTTGAGCGAGGTTTATCTTCCATTGCTTCTCGGTCCTCCAAAAACCTTTATGGCATCGAAAAACTTGTGCTCTTAATGGAGAGTATTCCTCACAGGCTGTTCTGACCTCACAAAAACCCTTCCCCTGGTTCAAAATTTTCATCAGTTTTCGATGTTGAATACCTTCTTGAGCGAGGTTTATCTTCCATTGCTTCTCGGTCCTCCAAAAACCTTTATGGCATCGAAAAACTTGTGCTCTTAATGGGGAGTATTCCTCACAGGCTGTTCTGACCTCACAAAAACCCTTCCCTTTGTTCCAAATTTTCATCAGTTTTCGATGTTGAATACCTTCTTGAGCGAGGTTTATCTTCCATTGCTTCTCGGTCCTCCAAAAACCTTTATGGCATCGAAAAACTTGTGCTCTTAATGGGGAGTATTCCTCACAGGCTGTTCTGACCTCACAAAAACCTTTCCCCTGGTTCAAAATTTTCATTAGTTTTCGATGTTGAATACCTTCTTGAGCGAGGTTTATCTTCCATTACTTCTTGGTCCTCCAAAAACCTTTATGGCATCGAAAAACTTGTGCTCTTAATGGGGAGTATTCCTCACAGGCTGTTCTGACCTCACAAAAACCCTTCCCTTGGTTCCAAATTTTCATAAGTTTTCGATGTTGAATACCTTCTTGAGCGAGGTTTATCTTCCATTGCTTCTCGGTCCTCCAAAAACCTTTATGGCATCGAAAAACTTGTGCTCTTAATGGGGAGTATTCCTCACAGGCTGTTCTGACCTCACAAAAACCCTTCCCCTGGTTCAAAATTTTCATCAGTTTTCGATGTTGAATACGTTCTTGAGCGAGGTTTATCTTCCATTGCTTCTCGGTCCTCCAAAAACCTTTATGGCATCGAAAAACTTGTGCTCTTAATGGAGAGTATTCGCCACAGGCTCGTTCTAACTTTCCGTAAGCTTGATGGCATATCGTTGCTCCAAATTTCGCTGTTCCATTTTTTTGTATAACACTACAAAAGAAAAATTTCTTTAAAGACCCTCTTTAGGGTCGTATAGTTATCGAAAAAGGTTCAAACTTCTTAGAGGAACTAACATACAAGATATGTATAGGAACAGAAGTCCACAGTTGAGGCAGATCGTTCTTAATGATGCCAGTCTCATTATTTTTATGTACTACCTTGTATTTTTTTTTAAATTGAACTCGATAAGAATATGGACAACAGAACCTATTTCAGTCAGTCTTAATTATTTTACTCGAAAATTCTGATCATATCATACAATATACAACGACCAGTCCTACCAATCTCTAAAAAATTGGGTTATAAGCAAAAACTATTAAGAACTCTTATTAAGAAAAGACGAGATCTTGGAGCGTTACCACAACCGCTCGGTTATGAATAAAATTAAGCTCAATAAGCTGCGGTAGGCTGGATACTTAATCCGTATGGTTTAGGAAGATCCGACCCGGAAAGTCTATAGTGGGTCCATTTATGGTCCCAGAAGACAAGGTAGGCTCTGCGTTAGTCAGGATCCCAAAAACATGGTGGAATCTGGTGTTCTTTGATTCAGCAGGCCTAGACCGCACTCCCGTTAATGCAGTTAGATGGAGGCGTCACACCAAAGAAACACTTTGTTGATTTAAGAATTCATATTTTAAGTGGAATTCTAGGCATAATATTCCAATTGCTTATAAGTCTTGAACAGTTCTTAAAGCGTACGTCTAATGGCAAGACTTCAGTTATACATATTAATCCTTGGGTTCACTTAACAATCCCTAAAAGTCGATAAAAAGATAATAAAAGAAAATATTAATATCGGAGCAGAAGGACGAAATAACTTTTTTAACAGATAATGTATGGTAAGAAAACCAAAATGGCAAAATATTAGAACAACCACAAAATAAAAAAAAAAAATTGCTTTTCATTTTCATTTTTTTATATGTCAGAATATAATTTATTTAATTTCTTCAAAGATGGCAATGCTTCATTTTAGTAAATTAACAAGAAATTTGCAAAATATATAATTTCATATTCTCTGAATGTTCATTCAACAACAACAAAAAAAAAAAAAGACAAAACAAAAAGGTAAAGGAAACACTTTTAACTAGAGGAAAATATTAAGAAATATTAGAAATAGCACAAAAAAAGGATAAGATAAAAAAAAAACCAACTTAACAATATTGTACTGTTCACGATGAAATAGGGTAAAGTTTACAAGGAGATGAATAAAAACCCGACGAACAGAAGGATATGGCCAGGACATAAACAAAATATTGTTAAATGACATCCAGAAAAAAATTTCCCTCATGAACGTTAAATCATTTTAATGAAGGCCAAAGACTACACGACGCAGATGAGAGACTTAAAATAAATAATCATAAAAAAAAAAATAATAATAACAACAAAACTAAGACGTTAACAAAATAAATATATGAACAGAATTGGAAAATTTAAAGGAAAAGTTAAACTAAAAAAAGAAAAAAAATTATATGAAATAAAAATAAAATAAAATTGAATAAAAGTGAGGAAAATGGGGAAAATGACAGGAAGAATATAAAATAAGGAAAATCTGTAAAAATGAAATCTGAAAAGTTAGTGCGTCTCTTTCAATTTGTCAAAGTGGGCTGAAATGTAAAAGTAGGCACAGTTTGAAAATAAATAAAAACGAAACGAAGATGGACGAGTACCAACATAAGCAAACAAATAAATAAAAATGAGGCAAAACTGAAGGGACACAAAAGATGGAAAAATGGCGAGAAAAAAAATAAAGAAAAAAGAATAATATTATCTTAATGTATCTCAAAGGATATCCTTTTTTCAGAACTCATATTTTTCATTTGTTTATTTCTCTGTCCGGCACAGAAATTTACTGCCCATAAATAAAGAGACTGTTTTCATAGTAAAATTGTGAATGATGTCCTGTTTCTTTTGGTTGATACTTCCAACACCTCCCTTCCTTCTTTAACGAAATTATTGTTTTTTTTTTTTTTTTTTTTTTTGTTGAAGATCTTTTATTTTGATTGCATTTTTTTTTTGTTCGAATTTTGTCTTTGGTTATTTTTTTTCGTCCTTCTTTACTATTAGTAGATCTTTGTTTATTGATTGCATTCATTTCAAGTGTTAAGTGCCGGTTGTATATAAAACCGTTCAAAGGAAAATTCAGGAAAATTCGAAAAAAATATTCAAAGCTTGAAAGTGACGGAAGCAATTTTTATTTGTTATTATTCAAAAAGAATATCAACAATTAAGAGAATTTTATCGATTAAGATAGGATCTACTTAAGGATATTCTCTTTCGTGTACAATGATTTTCGACAATGACCATTAAATAATCGTTAATCATGATTTAAAAAAAAAAAAGAAAATTATTCCAATTAACCCTTAAGTGAACTTCTTTTTTTTTTAAACATTGAAGGGGGAGTTTTTTTGTTGGAAATGTTGTTCTTTCCAGCTGTTGAAACTTTATTTTCTTTGAGAATTATTTTGATTTTTAAGAGAGCATTTTTTTTTAATCTTAAATATTAGTAGAATTAAGAATAAGAAAAATAATACAAGTCTAGCCTGGTTCTTAAAGTTTATTAGATAAATGCTATAGATTTTTTCTCATATAAATGAATGCCTCCTTTTTAAGATTCTTTACAGATTTTATTTGATGAGTATTTAAAACTATAACAGAAAATAGGTGAATTTAGAATGAAAATTTGTTTAAATATAATTACAATAGGCAGTAAAGGTGGATAACTTAAGAGCCGTTATTAATAAATTCATGTATCTCGTTATAAAAAGCAATTAATTTTGCCTGAACAGATATATTGAGAATGGTCATTTTATTAGGAGTTGAAAGGTTTTTTTTTAAAATGAGACATAAACAAGACGTGGCTGAAGGAAATCTTTGAATGGAAGGTGTCATTTATTTGGATCTGACAAGATTGAAGGATTTTTTGAAGTCCTTAAGCTCTAAATCTTATTCTCCAAATGATGACTAGTAATTGCCTGCACCTTCTGTTAAGTTTCATATCGTTTATGTGCTTTTTACAAAAAGGACGATTAAGAAAAATTAACAGAAAAGCGTAAATGTTTATAATCCTGTCTATTTTAGAGAATAAATAAAGTTTGTTAATAGTCCATTTTGTAAAATAGCACTTACAGCTTAACAAACCGCGTAAGTAGTGGTAACAATGGCATTATTTTTCGTAGAAATATCAGAAATAAAAATACTACAATATATAGAATGGGACTAAGAGTATTTATTACCTTAAGAAATATCCGCTTTAAAAGGGGGGGGGACATATTAGAATATTGATAGTTTTTATTGATTTGCAAGGAGTTATCTAATAGAGAGTATTTAATTGTATAATATTGCTGAGTACCATCTATAAGTTATTATTGGGTATCTCACCCAAAATTATTGGCCATACCAGAGAATCTTCACTCCAAGACAGTCGATGGAATATGGTCTACCATTTATGCAACGATTTTCAAGCCAACAATGATATTATAGATACGCTAAAAATCTGATAGAGTTCGAAGTCCAAAAAAATTGATTAGACTGACTCGACTGATCGTGAATAGTTTGAAAGGAAGAGTTAAAGCAGCCATCTACTATGGTCTTCGGAAAGAAGAGGCTATTTCGTGTGTTTTCTTTTAAACGGGGATGATACTCCTCAATGCTTACTCCTGAACCATTTAAACTAGGGAAAAAGTGATACAGGGGTACCATCCCAGATAGACTGGTCATTATTTGATAAGCATAAAGGGTATCATCTTCATTTAGTTTGTATGTGTTGATGAGAAATAGTTATACGAGAGGCCTTCCTCAAGATTGAACCGGCACCGAAAAATCTTGGGCTGCACATTAATGCAGGCAAAACAAAGTACATGGTGGCAGCGTTGGCATCGATGATAAGACCAACTAGTACTAGATACATACAGATGGAGGCTTATAGCTTCAAATGGGTTACGAGGGGACACGGGCAGATCTGGAGAAAAAATCTGGACCGTTCCATCAGTCTAGAAAACATAGTGGAGTGCATGCTGAAGAGCCAATCGGCTTGGAACAGAGTTGCAGAGTACGCGGAATCTTTAATCAAGGATCTTCGGACCACGTACGAAGAATAGGCTGCGAGGCGTCATAATATCGGGACAGTAGTAATATCAAAAAAGAACGCCCCGGCGAAGTAGTATTTACAAAGAGTGCCGCCGGGGAACCATTGTTCCGGGAGCAAGGGTAGAGGTACAGGTAGGTTTTAGGGAGGTAAAAATCCCGCATAACTCGCCTGGCAGTACCTTTTGAAGGTTTCCCCCTGTACCTCATTAATCTAAACTTAAAAAAATAATTTTTAAAAAGCTTCGAAAGGGTAAAATAATTTTCCTATGTGGGGTTAAGGGTCGCAACCGATAACAACATGGAGACAGAAATTCGCGCAAAGTTACTGGTAGCCAACAGAGCCTATTTAAGTCAGTCTACATGTATTCTCTAGAAAATTGGATTGTCAACAAAAACCATTGCGAACTTTTGACTGCTTTTGAGAGGATTATCTTTGGGAGAATTTTTGGGTTCCTACATGACGACTGACGATTTCGGAGCGGATTTAAGGACGAGATCCTAGAGCGTTACCACGACCAGCCAGTTGTGGATAGAATTAAGCTCAATAGGCTGAACACTTAATCCGTGTAGCTGAGTAAGATCCTAATCGGACTGTCTACAAAGGCTTCGTTTATTGTCCCGAAAGACAAGCCCAGCGTTTGATAGGATGCCAAAAATATGTTGGGAGTGTCGAACCGGGGTATTTCGAAGCAGTGATGTCTGGAGTTCTTTGATTTAACAGGCCTAGACCTGTCTACCGGTTGTGGCACCGTTGATGATGAATAAATAGATGAAAGGATGCTTTTTATTTTCCAAGCAGAGAGAGCAATATAATCCATAACACACTGACATTATTACATGGCGGCAAAACGTTAAATGTTTGAAATAAATTTATTTTCAAGAATAATTAGGGAATTTAAAAAAAAAAAAAAAGAATATGAACACGTTTTAAGAGTCATAAAAACTTAATCTTAACAAAGTTTATATAAATATTTTTAATTTTTAACTATTATTTTATTTTTTAAATTAAAATATCTAAATTTATTAGAGCTTTGATAAAAATTAATTTTGTTTTATTTCTTTCTCGATTTTATAATACTTTTAAAATTTTATTTATCTTGGACTAAAATGAAAATTGTGAATTTTACTATTAAAAAATAGTTACTAGTCATATACTACGAGGGTCATTCAACAAGTACTTAGCCTACAAAAGAAAAATGAAAATTTTGGAAAGGTGGCAATTTATTTTTTCACATAATCTCCTTCAAGCGCGATACACTTGGCCCAGCGATGCTCTTATTTTTTTAACCCATCCAAAAAATACATTTTCTCGAGTGAAGCAAAATAGGCCTCCGTGGCGACGATGACCTCCTCATTCGACCCAAATCTATTCCCGGCGAGTGATTTTTTCAGGTTTGAAACAAAAAGTAGTCACAGGGGGCCAAATCTGGAGAGTACGGTGGATGGGGCAGCAATTCGTAGCGCAATTCGACCAATTTGGCCATGGTGACGGCGGAGGTGTGAGCCGGCGCGGTGTCGTGGTGGAACAGCACTTTTTTCTTCGCAAAGCGGGACCGCTTTTTCTTCAATTCGACGTCAAAGCAGCCCAATAAGTCAGCATAGTAGTGCCCCGTGATTGTTTAAACCTTCTTGAGGTAATCGATGTGGATCACAGCTTGTGAATCCCAGAAAACGGTGGTCATCACCTTTCCGGCCGATCGAACAGTCTTCGCCTTCTTCGGAGCACGTTCACTGGGTTAAGTCCACTGTTTCGACTGTTCCTTGGTCTCTGGTGTGTACCAGTGAATCCATGTTTCGTCGACGGTCATGAAACGACGCAAGAACTCCGCTGGATTGCGCTGAAACAGCGCCAAATACGTCGCCGATGTGGTCTCATGGTTGCGCTGGTTTTCCGGTGTGAGCAAACGCGGCACCCATCGCGCCGACAGCTTTCTCATGCCCAGTTCTTCGTGTAGAATATGATGCACCGTTCCTACTGCGATGCCCACAGTCTCAGCTATCTCGTGAACCTTCAATCGACGGTCTGCCAACACGAGATCGTGGACTTTTTTAACTTTTTCCTCCGTAGCAGCCGTTTTCGGGGCACCTGGGCGTAGCTCATCAAAAACCGACGTGCGGCCACGAACAAACTCGTTGAACCAATTCTTGACGGTCGCCATCGAAGGAGAAGAGTCACCATACACAGCATCCAAGCGATCTTTGATTCCGCTGCGCGTTTTCCCTTCCAAAAACAAGAATCTAATCACCGAACGATATTGTTCTTTTTCCATTTTTGTGCAACCGACCGACACGCTCGCTTTCAAAGGCTCTAAAAACAAAACTAATGTAGGAAATCGATTGAAACTTTGACAGTAGGCTACTAAAAGAATGTGCTGCACGATAATAAATTTATATAAAATTTTTGTGACAGCAGTTTTATCGGGCGGTGAGGCTAAGTACTTGTTGAATGACCCTCGTATGTACTCGTATTTGCTTAGGTAATAATTTTCTTTTATCTTTAATATATTAATTGCTTTCCTTCATAGAAGAAGAACATAATATATTATATTTATACATTGAATTTTAAATATAAAATCTAAACAATTTTCTAAATTACATTATTTCGTTAATGTTAAACAATTAACATTTTCGTTCTTCTTAATTCTATAGTTTTAAAGCAAATATTAATACCATTTATTCGGAACATTTAATGATCATTATGGAAAATTGGGAAAATTTACGCAAATCAGGTTAATGGTAATGGTGGCTAGATTCGTAATAGTGGCACATGAATTGAAATAATTGTGTAATTTTTGTTGAGATTTTCATATTAAAACGATCACAAAACTGTTTAGTATGTAACCACATATCGATTTCAATATGCAATTAATTTTAAATATTTACCAATTTAGAAGTGTTCCAAGCCAGTAATTGAATATAATTTTTATTGAAATGAAAATTTTTCGGAAAATCATTAAAAAATTTTTATGGTTTCTTCAATTTATGTAATTATTTTATTTGTTTTTTTTTCTCGATTTTACTGGGTTATTTTTTCCACACAAACATTTTTGTTTTTTTTCGATGATGGGCAATATTTGTTCAAAGATTATATTGTGAGTGTAGTAAGGGATCATTATGAGTGTTTGCTTTTAATTTTTTTTATAGTTCCTAATAATGGAAATTGTTTTACAAAAAATTTGATAAATTCAATACTAAACCTGATATACATACTTGTATTATTTTTTATGGTATTATAAAATATACAAAATTATCAATATTTTATAAAAAAATTTCAAATATATAGGGTGGTCCATCTAGCGGTTCCATTTTGAACTACTATTTATTTGAAGTATTAGAGTGTTAAATGTCAACACGAATTGACAGATTGTTAGTTGAATGTCAGAATTTTACGAAATGGTTATCCATACGCATGAAGAAAAATGGGAAATATTGAGAACTTACTTCCAAAGTGATGAGTCTTCAACCCAAACTGTGAGAAATTAAAAAAAAAAAAAATGAGTAAAGATCGAATGCCATCACGTGAATTTGTGGGCAAATTCGTGAAGCGAGTTCGCGAAACTGGTTTGTTGGTTGCCAAAGCAACTCGTTCCCGCTCTAAGACCGAGAATATTGCCGCCGTTGCTGAAAATGTCCGTGATCATCCATCAACATCAACTCGTCACCGTTCTCAGGAATTGAACATTTCTCGCACTTCTCTGTTGAGAGAATTTTGCACAAAGACCTCAGTATGAAATCTTACAAAGTTCAATTAGTTTAACAGCTAAAGCCGCATGACCATCCGATGCGTTTTCGGTTTGCCCAATGGGCTCAAGATCAACTGGCCGAAGATGAGCATTTTTACCGAAAAATCATCTTTTCTGGGGCTCAGAAAATCCATACATTACAATGGAAAAGCCGATGCATCCACAACGAGTCAAGGTTTGGTGCGGATTTTGGAGTGGAGGCATCATTGGCACGTTTTTCTTCGAAAACGATGAAAGAGCCGCCGTTACGGTCAATGGTGAGCGCTATCGTGGCATGCTCAACGAATTTTGTTTTCTCCAAAAGTTGAAGAGAATGGCATGGACGACATTTGGTTTCAACAGGACGGGGCCACTTGCCACAGAGCCAACGTAACAATCCAACTTTTGGGCACTGCTTTCGAAAACCGAATAATCAGCCGAAATTCTGATGTCAATTGGCCGCCTCGGAGCTGTGATTTGAGACCGTTGGATTATTTTCTGTGGGGAGCCGTTAAGGATAAATGTTACGCAAGCCATCCAGAGACAATTGAGGCCTTGTAACACGAAATCAAAGTTGCCATTGAAGAGAAGATACAGGCCCAGACAATCGAAAATGTACTGAAAAATTGGGTCGAGCGAATGGGGTACTGTAACGCCAGCCGTGGCAGTCATTTAAATGATATTGTATTTCATTCTTAAATTTCAAGGTTCAAGCTTTCTAATAAAACCAGAAATTTGAAAAAACCTGGTGTATGTTTTTTTTATTTTTTTTTTTATTTACTTTTTAGAATGGAACTTCTAAATGGTCCATCCTGTAAAACAATAGCATTTTAAAGATATTAATTTTATAATGAAATTATTTTTTCCAATAATGTTTTGATATAATTTATATTTAAAAAATTTGTTTCCTTATTAGTTTTTCTATTCTAATTTCATTTTCATCAGTAAAAATGATGAAATTATCCTTTTCTAGAATGAAAATATATTGTATAAAAAATCAAAAGTATATTTTTGTCTTTTATAGCACAAATGGAATCATTTTTTTTTTTTTTTGAAATTTGGATCTATTTTATGATTATGTACTATTTTCTAATGTACAAAGTTTGCACTGTAAAAAATTGGGAGAAATAAATTTTGCACCTCCAAAAATTTACTGTCTATCCGAAATTAGGAGCAAATTCGTTTGCATATCGTTAGGTATGAATAATTGTAATTTCATAATATTTCTCAGCATTTCGATTAGAAATTCAACTATAGGATTTTCCAATAAGATTGATATTATCAAAATAATCGTTCTAAAAAAAATTGAAAACAATATTATTTAGTAAATGCATTACAAAATGGCCTAATAGAACAAGCGAAAGCTCAAACGCAAACAAATTTATTCAAATAATAAGCCTATCGAATATATTTTATTTATTTTAAAACAATGAAAACAGAAATGTAAAACAGACTGAAAAATTCGTTCCCTTAAATTTTCTTATACACACTTTACGTACATGTACACTGGCCGTGAACTATTTTCTGGTAAACATTGAACTGTCAACATCACATTTGTTTACATTTATTGAATGACGAACTTTTCACTTTTTGGACATAATAAATCATTAAAAGCCAATTAAACACATTAGAAACTAAATTTTTGTTAATTTCTTTAGTAAAAATGACGATATCAACACTACCGAAAGAAAGAAATTCCCGACTTCCTCATTTCGTTAAATTACCAGCAACCCTTTATAAAACAGTTCATTTTCTCAAATAAAAATTTCCTATTAAATGTTATCAATAATTAACTATTTATATAAATACTTACTTTTTGGTAAATACTTAAAAAAAAAACAACATAAAAACCACACTTTTCGATGAATGCCAAAATAACAACTTTAAAAACAACAAAAGTATGCAAGCACTTCGGTATGCTACCACTTTCATGGAGAATGGCGTGTTTAATAATACCAAAAGTCTACAAAATTGAGGCGGTTGATATTTGAATGGTATTTATGAAATAAATAATAAACCGAAAATTTACGAATTCCATTTCATATCAAAAAATTGTACAAAAAATAAACATTGTCTGTCGTTGTATTTAAATTGTAGTGAATTAAAATGAATATAAATTATGCTTTTGCAATTCAATAAATTCCTATTACGAAAACTAGATGTCAGTGGGTGTCATGTCTACATAACAAAATCTACACAAAAGTATGCAAGAGTTACGATTTTTCGCCGCATTCGACTATAATTAAACCAGAAAATTTCATATAATAGTATCGCATGATTTTCTTTTCGACAACCAACCTTATCATTTCTGCCATTGCTGGGGCATTCAACGTACAATATCTCATGTCCTAAGTAAATGTTATTTAATTCAGAATATCTTTTTGAATAGACTCTTTCTATTGTTGAGCTTCCAGATTTGACAATACTAATTTTTGTGTGGAAAGAAATCTTCCACCGTCTTTCTAGCCTATATGTTAACAAATAGCAAAAGATTTTATTTGCCATTTGGTCAATAGATGCCCAAAATTTGGGCATAAGTCAGTGAATCAGCCCGCTCAATGTAGAGTATAAGCTAAGATTCCACACTTGATTTTGCGATATTCGTTGACAACAACTCAAGTCTGACTACTGATCAGATAGCCCAACCTATCTACCAATACAACGAATAGTTTCATATAGCAAGATCATCGGTTTTTGTCTCAGCATCTACGATGGCAGTATGAAAAGTCAGTGATAAATATAAGAAATGTGCTTGATATCAGCAAAACAAAATTATTTTTATCATCTGGTATTCTAAATAAGGGCTATTGAAAAGTTTTTGAATAATTTTAACACCCATTGAAATCAGATAAGGTTGGTGCATTTTTATTAACATTGGAAAAAAGTGAATTTCATGAGTTTAATAAAACACAATTTTTTGAAAGAAAAAAACAATATCTGAAACAAAAACCGAACTGAAAAGCATAATGGAGACTCCTCACCATCGTATGGAATGACTTAGAAGTGGTTTTTTGAATTTCGTTATGGTCGAACGAGAATAAGTGGTGCTGAGCTGCCAGAACGTTCAATTTAGTTCGCAACCGAAGAAATGATTAACAAAATCGATAATATCGTTTTGATAGATCGTCGGGTGAAAATGTATAAGAAAACTGATATGGAAAATATCTGAAAAGAATGTGAAATTTTGGATATGAGAAAGGTATATAAAAGATAAGGCAAACTCACAGAAAATTAATAACGAACTCAGAAAGGCCCTGATTATGATTTAATAACAGATTCTATCCTCAAACAAATGTGTTACAAAAACTCTGATGTTTATAACCGAAAATATTCAATGGTATTCTTCATACTAATTATTTTCTGCATGCTTTGGAAATTCTCCTTTACTCTATCCTTGAAGATGCCAAAATGATCCCCGATTATCAAGTTGGTTTTCGATCAGAACACTACACAATCTAACTATATTATCATGTATAGTTGATTATATTGTGTCCTATCTTACGAGAGAAGAGTACTGTCTATGTATACTTCTAGATATATCACATGACTTTGATCGAGTGTGGTAATATGGAATGCTCTAGAAACTTAAGACCTTACTTCCCATCACATAATTTCTTATTTTAAAGTCATACTTTTACCAATGTTATTTTCAAGAATATTCCTAAATATTCTCTATTAAGACTGGTGTCCTTCAAGGCAGTATTCGTGGTCCAATCCTATACAATATTTATCCTTTAGATATCCCAAATAATCCTAAAAGCATGAAGCTATTCTTCCTTCAATTCAAATATCAAAATAGCTTGTAGTAATTTAACAATCTCATATCTAAAATCCCGGAGAATGGCTTATGAGGTGAAGAGTGAAGGGTTTTTTGAAGCAGAAAATTTCACCCTATGCAAAAATTAAACCATTCTTATACATCTTAATGACAACATTTATACTACAAAAAGGCAACGTACGCTACCTGTGACTAAACCTAACATAGATAAACGGCTTACGTGAAACACTCCAAAGACATGAAAATGACTTGAACTTAACAGACGTTATCGCCTCTACTACTTAGACTACTGGACAACCGATCAAACCTGAAATTAAAAAATAATTTTTTAATCCATAAAACAATTTTAAAACTGATCTAGTCTTACAACATTAAACTCTGGGGTTGTACTAATCATTCCAGTTGCTCTTGAATACAATACCTTCAATACAGAATTCTTCGAAAAATCGTTTCTTCATAATAAAACTATTCATCGTGACCGAAATATTCCCTTTGTTTATAACTTATGTGTTTCTCGTTATAAAAAGTTTCATTCCCGATTATTCCTAGTACTATAATCTTCTTGTTTCAAGAGAAATCGGCTAAGAGATCTCTTAAAACGTTAATATAACTTGATATCTTAATCTCTTGTCATTGTAGTATACGCGGTCTGTTCAAAAAGTATTTTTATGGCGTTATGTTGGTACTCATATCTCTCACTTATGTCGACAAGTTCGGCCATTTTGAATGTTCAGTTAATTTTTGACAGCTGCTTTGCTCGTACGTGTTTTGGCTTGTCTTCGATATTTGCCCATTCCAAAAAATGAATCGAAGAATCTGTTTCGAGAACAAGAAAAAGCCACAGATGGCCAGATCTGGAGAATACGGTGGCTGCGGCATTATTAGTGTATTGTATTTGGCCAAAAATTCGCGCACAAGCAACAATGTGTGAGCAGGGGCGTTATCAGCCAATTTTTGTTCTTCCACAAATCCGGGCGTTTCTGGCGGATTGCTTAGCGCAACTTGCGCAGAACTTGCAGGTAATATTCATTATTGACCGTTCTACCTTGTGACAAGAACTCATGATGTACCGCGCCCCTGCAGTGGAAGAAAACTGTAAGCAAAACCTTCATATTCGACTGAACTTAGCGCACTTTTTCGGCAGCTTCCATTGGTATGATTGAGCTTTGGTTTCCACATCATAACCATAAACCCATGATTCGTCACCAGTTATGACCTTTTGGAGAAAATTTGGGTCGTCGCGGACAGAGTCCAACAGCTCCTTAGCAATGTTAATGCGATGCTGTTTTTGGTCGAAATTGAGCAAAAATCGAAGACAACCCAAAACACGTTGCAAGCAAAGCAGCTGTCAAAAATTAGCTGAACTTTTTGGCATAGGTTAGAGACATGAGTCCCAAAAATCAAAATACGTAATACTTTTTGAACAGACCTCATATTTATCATAAAAACTGCTTGTTACAATCTTTATTTAGTTGTAGATATCAAATTATTAATTGATATAAACTACATAAAATATGTATATTCGATAATATTAGTTGAAACCAAATACATTTTTATGCAAATTATACACATTTTCTTCAATGAAAATATACAATTTTATGCAAATTTCTTTTATGAATATTATTTATTATTTATTTTAATTCTAAGCATAATGGAATTAAAAAAAATCCATTAAATGAAGTAAAAAATAAATTCAATAAACTTAATTCTATAAGTTATAAATTATATATCATAAATAAATTTCACCTACATTTTTTTAAACGTTTTTGTCGCGAAATATTTATTCTCATCGAAATAATATTCACTTAAAAATAATGCTAATATTTAGATAGGTGAGAAGGCATATTTATGAGTTGATAATTAAGTAGATATAAAACATCCAAAAATACACAGTTGAAAATAACCATTAAAACAAGTATCTACTCCTACATAAAATTTATAAATAAATATAATAAGTAGAAAATGCATTTTGCGAAAATCTTTTCATGACTGGTTTAATTAAGGAGTTGTGCAATTGGATGATTCCGCCTTTGATTTATTAATTGTAAATACTATAAGGAACAAGTTTGTGTGTAATTGTAAAATTTCCAATTAATATAAATTAAATAATATTTAAAAAAATTTTCTCATTATAATTCATTCTATAAGTACGAGTAATAAGAAAAATTGGTCAACTGATGCAGAAAATCTATTAAAATATGCTTCTTGAAAATCAAATTTTTGAATGTTTGCTTATTTTTAAAATTTTTTATTTTAAGCAATTGGCAATCTTTCTTAGCAAACATTGAGTCTACAGAGTTGGTTTGTTTCAGTTTCCTGTGTTATTGTCTTTATTGGACGACAATAGTAAATCTTATGGTGCGATTGGCCCTCCCGTTGGCCACCAACCGAAGTGCATACCAATTGCTTCATTCAAGTTTGGGGATGCCATATCTTTTAGGCCCTCTTGCACATTCTCATCCAAAAGACTATCTAAAAAATAATCAAGAGATTGAATTAATTCCATTTTTAATATCGTCAGTTAATTCTGGTCAGTAGGAAATGTTTGTTAAGACTGTACTCTACAGTCTCACTATATGTGTCAGGATGCAAAAAAGCAGGACTTAACAAAGTTCAAATCTCGCATAAAAATCTCTGTTTCAATAATTACCTTCTATATAACCTAATTAAAACCATAAAAACTAACCCCCCCCCCCCTTACTCTCAGCAAGATTGAAAATCTAGGTTGGGAGCAGAGTTGAGAGTACCTACGGAACTAAGCATATTCAGAAAAACGAACACCGATTCATCTTTCTACAGTTTGATGAACTTGGTGATGGCCTACCCTTGTGCACAGATGCGTTCACAATC
The DNA here is from genome assembly GCA_958298945.1 of Atherix ibis. NCBI lineage: Eukaryota > Metazoa > Arthropoda > Insecta > Diptera > Athericidae > Atherix > Atherix ibis. The sequence continues at coordinate 5,889,131 of OY282610.1, forward strand.
GGTAAGTAAATTATGGGATCCCTTTCCGTAACGAATTGTGCATAATCAGAACAGCAACAACTAACATTCCCAACAGCAGATACATTGTGATTTTCAGTAATTATCTTTCTGCCCTCGACGCTAGTCGTGGCTCATCAAATGATCCGGCTTCCAACAACATTCGACACAAGCTGCTGAACAATAGGACTGTCAAAAAACGCTCGGTTCCGGATCATGCGGATATTTATGGTGGCCTTCCTTTAGAAATATGGCTCAGTTTTCCCACAAGTAACATGCAGTCGCTTAAAGGCCTCATGGTCGTGGCGCTTTATTCATTGCCCTGGCACATGTCTGACAGACCTTACAAACGAAATGTTGAATTTGATCTTTTTCTGATTGAGGATACTCTGCAAATGCCATGTGGAGAAGGCGCTGTATTTTTTTCTGCTTTGATATAAAGAACGGAGATGTCTGCCCCCAAATCTAGCCCCCATTGCCCCTGCCATGACAGTATAATTGCGTAAAATATTTATCGGCAACGCTTGGAATAATGCAAGCGTGTTTCCATGCAGATGAGCCGCCCGATACGCTCGCTTATGCGAAATCTTCCCAGCAGTTTTCTTCCGTAGCCTGAGCAAAATAATCTGCAAGGGGCACTGTGCCACTGTATTCCTGTGGTGAAATTGTCAACTTACTTATTCTTGCCGCACTGGTTCTATATCCCAAGAATCTAGTTGCCAGTATTCTCCTTGGAGAACTGAAATTCGACCTGCCTGTCGACAAAATGGATAGCTCTGGTAGCAGAACTGGAACCTCCTTTAGCATATGAAGCCTCTAATCGAGTACGTACTCCAGGCAGCATGGATTCTGTTGTTTCGACCCTTTTCTTTAGGCTTTTTAATGTAGCCTCCACTTTATCCTATTCTTCCTGATACCTTCTCAGAATAACGGCGAATAAATTATTGTTTTTCTTTTCTATGTTACTTCACTCATGCATTTCTCCATTAGACTTAACATGTGCGATTCAGCTTCCATCACGTCTTCAGTTACCATGTTTACACTTTTGGTCACACAAATAACTAATTTGTACTAAGTTTACGAAAAGTTATTATAATTTTTTTTTTCGGAATAAAATCCTACCGGCTGCACCAGTGTTATAAATTTTTTAAAAAAGTTTTTATTTAAATTAATTGTTAATATCTGTAGCGGTTGCTTTAGGCGAACTGATTTATTGAGCACCGTTGCACTCTTCAACTGATCAGTACGTAATGGAACCAACTCTGGTTAGTGCAGTCTACAGCCACAGTTGATAACCGTTGAAGAGTACAACAATCCCAGGCTACCCCGTGCTATATAATAATATATTTTAAAAATAAATTAGAAATTTTTAATAATATTTATTGTTTTTAAATACTTTCCCTTTTATAGCTGTTCTATGAAAATCTATTCCATTGTGTATTAGAAACTCTCGAAAAAATCAAATAAAATCCATCAAATTTTTTGTGAATTTATTAATAAAATTAAGTTTAAAATTAGTGATAAATAAAATGTTAAACAAAAAACAATTTAAAAAATATATAATTAAAACAAGACTAGAATAGAGTTTTTTTTTTTTTTTTGGGAATTAAAGTGAAAAAATATTATTAAATGAAGTGATCTGAAAATAATAACAAAAAATTAAGTCTGGTAGAAAAATGAAGTGAATTTAAAAAAAAGAAAAAAGGACGAACATTTATATTTTATGAAGTTTTCAAATAGTGATGAATATTTTCACTTGTGGAATATTTGTTCAATAAATGGTGGTGACTAAAGTACTGAAAAAATGTCCCGTCGAGCACAATCAATGCCACCGGTGGCCGTCGAGAAGACCCCATGCAGCCGTTGCACGACAGCAATTTGCTTATCATGGAAATTTCTAACCTGTATCCTTTCACATTTAACCCTTGTTGGACTTGTTGTCGTCTATTGTATAATTGGTGCAAAAATATTCGAAGAACTAGAAAGTGATAATGAAAAACAGGTGAGCATTTTTTCTATTCATTTAATTGTATTTTTTTTTTTGGGTATTTTTCTTTTTTAATTTATCCTCTCAAAATGTTTTTATTATTAAGTGAAAATTTGTAAATTACAAAAACAAAAATTACTAAATAAATTTTACATTAAATAAAATTTAGATATTTTTTTTTTAGAATAATTGGTATTTATTGTAATTTTGATCTTTGATTTTTTTTCTTTACTTACAACAAATATAGGGGTTTTTTTTTAATAGGGGTGATCTATTTTCCAATAAACCCTGTAGCCATAATTGAAATATCAAAATCTAATGTGACTATCAGTTGCCTTTGATAAATCATGAATATTATCCTATTTTTTCTTCTTCAAAATTATCGTTCTTTTATTGCAACTTATCGTGCACTTCTTTCAATTTACGTTTGCTATTCGGCGAACTGTGGAATGTTTTTATCGATTCAATAGAATAAATAAGGACCAAAATTTATCGATTTCAAGGAGTTCTCGATATTTACAATTGTCTACCATAACCTGGAAGGTATTGCCTGAGAGGGGGGAGGGGGGTGAGCGATCACAACCTCATTAAACTGGTGGTGACTGCACCAAAAGATGACGATCGCGAAAGTTCCGCACGCAGAAGGCGGTGGCATACCGGTGGGGTAGACTGGAGGGTTGCGGCTGAAATCTGCGAGTTTGTGAGATTTCAGTCGATGCGATTGGAGGAGAAGGTGGTTGAATTAAGCAGGTGCATGATAGGCGTATGCGTGAACGAGTGGAGGGGCGTAGGAAAGCAGCTCCATGGTGGAACCGGGAGCTAGGCGTGAAAAAAAGACAAGTTGGTAGGCTGCGTAGGGTCTACCCGCGATGTAGGCGGGGTGGTGCGGATGCGCACATTGAAGGTGAGAACTTCAGAGCGTCCAGAGCGGAGTATGCGGCAAGTATTAGACTTGCCAAGGAAACGCACTGGAAAATTCGGATGTGTGGGGTCCGGTATATCGCTTATGCATGCGCAAAGGTGCTCGAAACAATATTTTGAGGATCAGAGTGAATGAAGGGTATACGAGTAATTGGGAGGAGAGTGTCCTTCACAAGTAAGAAGTGCCCCAGGATTGGATGGCGTGTCTGGTCAAATGATGAGGAGTGTTTGGCGGACTGTTCCCGCACATGTGAGTAGCTTATACGGTGAATTTCTGGAGAGTGGTGTATTTCCGAGTGAATGGAAATTAGGAGACGTGGTTGGCCTTTCCAAGTCTCCGGACGGGATACGGACTGACCCGTACTCCTATAGGCCCATATGTTTACTGCCAGTATTCGGCAAGGTCCCCGAGCGAATGATGGTTCACCGGCTGAATGTGAAGTTCGCAGATTTCAATATATCCGGCTCTCAGTATGGATTTACGAAAGGTAATTCGACTGAGGACGCCTGGATGCGTGTAATACAGTATGTGGATGAGAGTGAGAGTAAATACGTATGTGATGTGGTTCATGACTTCAAGAGTGCGTTCAACTGTCTGCGATGGGATCGCATTATTGAGCGACTGGAGGAGATTTCATGTGAAGAAACTTCCATGAAAGGTATGCGGTAGTGTGTGGGAACAATGGGAGGGTTGTTCGCCAGATGGTGCATGGCTGCCCCCGCCATCTGGAATATGATGATCAATGATCTCTTGGTGCAGTTGGAGGAGACCAGTTGCGGTGTGATCGCATATACGGACGATCTTCTGGTCTTGATTGAGGGGGGAGTAGGTCTGCAGTAGAAATAGCGGGAAGCCGCTATATGGAGATGGTGTCTGAATGGGGGCATAGAATGGGTGTGAAAGTTTCCGAAAGAAAAACGGTGTGTATGCTTCTGAATATGCGCGGGAAGTGAAGTACCTTGGATTAAAGGTTGGAGAGAGGCTGAACTTTCGGTCTCACTTGTAACATCTAAGGAGGCGCGTGGTCCGTTTGGTTGGCATGCTGGTGCGAGTGCTTCGCAAGAAATGGGGATTTCGATCCAGAGCGGTGAAAGTCCTGTATAACAGTGTGTTTGTTCCGTGTGCTATGTATGCATCGTGTGTGTGGGCTGACATTATGCGCCACCAGTATGCAAGGCTGGGCATAAATTCAGTTTAGCGTTTGACTCTGTATGCGTGTTTGAATGTTAGTAGAACCGTTTCAACTGAGGCGATTCAGGTTCTCATGGGAGAAATTCCATGGGACCTGGAGGTGCTTCTTGGAAGCATCCACTACCATCTACGACGGGGCATCCCGCTTACTGGTTGTTCGATTAGGAACGATGAGATTCAGGATCTTAGTCCACGTCAGCGGCGTGTACTGGTCCTGAACACAATGTACAAAACATGGCAACGCCGATGGGTTGAGAGTGTGAATAGCAGATGAATCCACATGTTCATTTCGGATGTGTGCTGTGCATCTGCGTATGTATTTGAATTTGGTCTGTGCCTTGGGTATTTGCTCACGGGGCATGGCAGTATGGATAGATTCCTGTACAGGATGTCCTTTTGGCGCGGAGGAGGAGAGTGCATAACAGTATGACTTATTTAACGATTACCTTTGGACTTAAATCCTCCACAAAAGAACTCCTTCAGACTATCGCAAACAAAAAAACAAACAACTTGAAAATAAATTATTCACAAGGAATCTTTACAAAAAGGTTCTGAAAAAGTGACCGTTTGTTGTGGTTTCCTTATTTTTTTTTCTACAAAATGAGCAAGGCGTTATAGTTACTGTCAATGGTGAGCGGTACAGATTGGCGATAAAGAACTTTTAGTAGCCTGAATTGGAAAATATTGATTTAAAGAATATTTGGTATGAACTATGAACAAGACGGCGCTACGTGCCACACAGCCCATGCCCCAATCGATTTATTGCGAAGAAATTTGTGATTTACCAATCTTTGGACCTCTTGTTGTGGGGTTTTTTGAAGTCATTAGTCTATATCAGAGTTGTTTGGATCTTCTATCAGTATGTCATGCTTTGAATATTTTGTTAACTAGCTGAACAGAAGGCAAGTAGAACTTATTGTTTATCAAAATTATTATTATAAAATCATTTGTATTTATAACATTTATTGAATTGCTCATATATAAAATATGTAATCACTTCAAGAAGTGCTGTTAAATTATAAATGATTTTATAATAATAATTTTACTAAAGAAAAATTTCTACTGAAAATTTCGATTGAATATTTTCACCGAAAAAAAACATTCATCTTCAGATTCAGTATTGAATTTGTCTTAAAGAAACCCAAAATTACAAAACCATTTCCAGTCACATTTTGAAATTAGGATAAGAGTCACTCTTACCTGCCATGCACATAAATTAAAAATAATTGATAGAGATGCATGGATGTCCATATAATGATTTTTTTAAAACTTTTTGTTTGGTCACATTCAAGTATGTTATTAATCAAAGAATAAAAAAATTTCTTTTAATAAGAATGCGTAGCGGATAATAGGAAACAGGACGATGGCTGGACCCTTTTTAGACCTAGACAAGATGCGAAAATCGGGGTTATAGTTAGCAAATTACTAAGCATCCCAGCTTAGGGCTAAGCTGGGATGCTTAGTAATTTGCTAAATACCATCAAGTATTAGAATTTTATTTTTATATCATCTAAACACGTTATTAATAGTGTAAAATATTTGCTCTCATTTTTCATATTAGAATTTTTAGACCTTCTATTATTATTGGTAAAGTATTTTTTCTGGCTAAATAAAGATAACCATTTCTGATTTAGGTTATTATAAATTTTTAGATTTCTATGAGAATTTGAATGAAATTTTGTTCATTCTTTATTTTGGGATTTTGTTTTTATTTTTTAAATTCATTACTATGTTTTAATATATCTAATTTTTTTATTATTTGGAACGGAATTTTTTCTGCATTAATATAAAATATATTTTTCCTAATAATAATTGCAATTTTCATACAATTGTGACAGAATCTTTTGGACGAGAAAAATAATATCCTCAACAGTCTTCTTTAATTTAGTTTTCTATAATTTAAATTTAGGATTAGGATGAAAAAATTTGCCTTTATGTTATTTTTAGCGTATTATATTTTATAATTATATTCTTTAACGTTAGTTTTTAAATGCAATAAATTAAAAATTTCATAAAAACTAAGCTATCCTCTCTCTTCAAAATGATTATAAATAAAGAAAATGTTCGTGCATATTTTACAATAATATATTTTTATTATTTATTAAAGACAAGGAATATTTGTGATAAATATTAAACAACAACAACAACAAAATAAATGATATATGTTAAGGTTAAGTAAATATTATCAAAATAATGATCAGAACATTATGATAATATATGAGAAATTTCTCATATTTTTGACATGTAAATAAGATAAAAATGTTAAAAAATTGTTAAAAATATTTTTGAAATTTTCTACACTTTTGAACTTTTTGATTATTTATAACAATTATCATTTAAAGAATCATGTCTGCTTAAAAATAATATACGAGCGAAAAACATATCGATAATAAGTCATGTGTGGGCGAACAATTTTGAATAGAGTTTAGAAATGACTGTAAGGTATACTAGGGAAAAAGACTGTATTGTAAATCCTGAATATATAAATAGAAATATATGAACATAAATAAAGATTTGAACAAAAAGTGAATGTAGTATATAAAATATGTTGTTTGCCTCACAAAATATCGAAATATATTTTATTGCAGACCTAAAGATATTTATGAACTTGTATTTGTATCTAGAAGCGGACAAATAAAATCTCAAAATTGAAACTTAAATTCACTGTAGAAATTAGAGCATACCAAATTTTAGTTGTTTTGACAAAACTTGTCAAATATTTGGCAAGCAATGTCATTCAAAATGGTATTTATTTTATTTTCATATATAAATATATTATAATTATTTGAGAAGATATCGAAAATATTCAACAAACCATTTGATGGTTTAATATATTCACTAAAATAATGAATGAGATTTTTGTGGTAAATTTTTATGCTAATAGAAGAAAATTTAATGAAGCAAAACGATGCTAAACTGTTCGTATTACTTTTTGCCAAATTGATGTAAATTTGTTAATAATAACATAAATAAATTAGCAAGTTTGTAAGAATACAATAAAAAAAAAACAGAAAAGGAGATTTTCAGTTTGATTATTTATAAATAATAATAAAAAAAAATAGTTATAATATAAATTTGACAAAGAAAAACGAATTTTTAAGGTATTATTCAAATCATGTCTTTGTTGGTTGTGACCATATCTTAGCTAATAACCAAATCTAAAAATTGGAACCGACCCTTAAATTGGATGTGCTGGAAAGTTTTCCATCTAAATTTATTAAAAAAAAAAAACCCAAGGTCTATTTTATAGCGCCACGACCTTGAGGTCATTGTCACCTTACGTAATATAAATTTGGTTGAACGTAAGTTGCAGAAAGCAATTAGAAGTAGTTTTTTTTATACGACGGCCGTTCAATAAGTCCTTAGAAAATCCAAGAAATTGTGCTCGTAGTGTCGGTAAATATTTTTTTTTTGTAAGTAGCATCAATTTCTATCGTCGATTAAAGTTAACGACATTTATTTGTGCATAACAATGGAAAAAAGCGAGTTTAGGGCTGTCATCAAAGATCTCCATTTGAAAGGCTTAAGCCCGAAAGAAATCAAAGCCGAGTTGGATGCAGTTCATGGCACATCTGCACCTATGTTTGCGATGGTTTACAATTGGGTGAATGAATTTAAACGTGGCCGTTCATCCACAAAAGATGAACATCGTTCAGGACGCCCAGTTGAGGTGTCTACTCCTGAAATCATCGACAAAATCCACGATCTGATTTTGAACGATCGGCGAATTAAAGTACTCGAATTAGTTGAGGCTACGGGCATATCACAAGGTACAGTCGCTTCAATTTTGCCTGAAAAATTGTCTGTGAAAAAAAAGCTCTCAGAGGAGAATAAGCGCAATCGTGTAGTGGACTCTGAGGCTATGTTGGCACTCTTTCATCGCAATCCTGCCGAATTCCTTCGTCGATATGTCACTGTGGACGAAACCTGGATACACTACTCTCCAGAAACGAAGAGACAGTCATCACAGTAGATTTTCAAGGGTGAACGGGCTCCGAAGAAGACAAAAACTATGCCATCGGCCGGCAAGGTGATGGCCACGGTCTTTTGGGATTCGCAGGGCATCATTTTTAGCAACTACTTGGAAAAAGGAAAAACAATAACAGGAGCGTATTACGCGTCGTTATTGCAACGGTTGAGCGATGAAATCAAAGAGAAATACCCCCATCTGAAGAAAAAAAAATCCTCTTGCATCAGGACGATGCCCGTGTGCACACCTGCGCTGTTTCCATGGCCAAAATTGTGGAATTGAGAATGAAATTGTTGCAGCATCTCGCTTATTCACCAGATGTGGCCCCGAGTGACTATTTTCTTTTCCCCAATCTGAAGAAATGGCTTGGCGGACGACGGTTCACTTCCAACGAGGACGTCATTGCTCAAACGGATGAGTATTTTGCGGAACTTCCGAAATCCTATTTTTTGGACGGGATAAAAATTTTGGAAAAACGGTTGGAAAAGTGTATAGAGCTAAAAGAAGATTATGTTGAAAAATAAAAATTTTTTTTTTTAAAAAACAGTTTTTTTCCATCTTTTTCTAAGGACTTATTGAACGACCCTCGTAATACTAAAAAGCGAATTTTGAATAGGAGTTGTTGAGTATAAGAGCTTCATAATGGAAGGCATTCTGGATTAGGTAGCGCTTGTTTAGGATATGAAAGATAGTAAGTTGACCAGCACAGAAATAACATAAAGAACAAGGCTGGTTACCGCAAAGGAAATAATGAGCAATTGCGGCATGCCCAATTAAAATTCCTAGAAGTTTTCTTGCCCAGAATGGAATGGTTGTTGACTAGACTGGATTTCCGATAGAAAACAATTAGATTGGTCCACTCTTGGTTCAGTCTATTTGGCAACGTATGGCAAGAGATGCTAAATTTCAATTGGTTATCAGATGCAGCAAGTTTGAAGCCACAGTGGGCATAGGGTTGTGTGAGGCGTCTCTGAGCCTGTTGATCAGGATACCAGCATGAACTACTCAACGTTTCGGTTTTTCAGTAACTAATGCCAAATGCAGTTGAGAACAGGATCAACTGATGAGCCACGAATAGTATCCAAGGCTTCATTGATCTATCGTATTTTGTAAACTGGATCTGAATATAAATATGGAATCAGCTATTGGCAAATTTCAATTGGTTAGCAGATGCAGCAAGTTTGAAGCCACAGTGGGCATAGGGTTGTGTGAGGCCTCTCTGAGCCTGTTGATCAGGATACCAGCATGAACTACTCAACGTTTCGGTTTTTCAGTAACTAATGCCAAATGCAGTTGAGAACAGGATCAACTGATGAGCCACGAATAGTATCCAAGGCTTCATTGATCTATCGTATTTTGTAAACTGGATCTGAATATAAATATGGAATCAGCTATTGGCAAATTTCAATTGGTTAGCAGATGCAGCAAGTTTGAAGCCACAGTGGGCATAGGGTTGTGTGAGGCCTCTCTGAGCCTGTTGATCAGGATACCAGCATGAACTACTCAACGTTTCGGTTTTTCAGTAACTAATGCCAAATGCAGTTGAGAACAGGATCAACTGATGAGCCACGAATAGTATCCAAGGCTTCATTGATCTATCGTATTTTGTAAACTGGATCTGAATATAAATATGGAATCAGCGATTGGCAAATTTCAATTGGTTAGCAGATGCAGCAAGTTTGAAGCCACAGTGGGCATAGGGTTGTGTGAGGCGTCTCTGAGCCTGTTGATCAGGATACCAGCATGAACTACTCAACGTTTCGGTTTTTCAGTAACTAATGCCAAATGCAGTTGAGAACAGGATCAACTGATGAGCCACGAATAGTATCCAAGGCTTATTGATCTATCGTATTTTGTAAACTGGATCTGAATATAAATATGGAATCAGCTATTGGCAAATTTCAATTGGTTAGCAGATACAGCAAGTTTGAAGCCACAGTGGGCATAGGGTTGTGTGAGGCCTCTCTGAGCCTGTTGATCAGGATACCAGCATGAACTACTCAACGTTTCGGTTTTTCAGTAACTAATGCCAAATGCAGTTGAGAACAGGATCAACTGATGAGCCACGAATAGTATCCAAGGCTTCATTGATCTATCCTTTTTTTGTAAACTGGATCTGAATATAAATGTGGAATTAGCCAATCCATCAACCAATTCTAGTTAAATATGGATCGGTGTTTTTTTGGTATCTTTTTAATATTGTATTTTTTTTACACTCAGTATCATTTCTAATCACGTTTTCCAATCCGGAAGTAGGAGAGAACAAATGTTGAAAATCAAGGGAACTAGTTGATTTTGTAGAAAATTTCTCCCCTTCCACCCAATAGTAGCAATCTCACGCAAATAATATTATAGATAAATATTTATTTAATTATCATCATTTTTAAGAAATAAAAATAATATTTTGAAAAAATTCTCAAGCTTTTTATTATTCATACGATATAATAAAAGAGTTACCACAGAAATGGTAATGAAGGCCATTTTTTAAGGGCTGTATGACCTGAAATGAAAAAAATGGTTATCGTAGTTGAGGGATTTTCCTTTCTGCTTTTTTTGATCGTACTTTTAAATATAAAAAGTATATTTTCCAATATAGATTTTTCTCTATTCAATTCCAAAAAGGATGGTGATGAGACCTGTTTTCTTGTTATAAATTGTTCCGAATTTAAGGGTGCACTTCAGCTATACAGCTTAATAAAGAGTTTAGAGAAGGGCTGGTTATGATCATTAGGAGTGATCTATCAAAACTACCCCTCTTAGACGGGCATTTCAAGCTTCTGCCTTGTCTGGTAATTACGCGATCGTATAAGTTAAGCTGTGTTTTTGTAGTGCGTCTGCCTATGAAGAACATTCCTTATAAATGAACCTAGCTCAGGGAGAAATACAGCATTGAAAACTGATGAAAATTTTGAGTGAATAAGGACTTTTGTGAGGTCTGACCGTCGATTAACATTAAACAAACATTCAATGTATATTTTTAGTGATGTAAATTTTCAATAGATGGCGTTGCATGTTGTATGATTTAAAAATGAGCCCTGTTATTTTTTGAGCACACCGTGTAGATAAAAGTCATCAGAAAAAGGTTTCCCCTATATAAGCAAAACAATTAAAAGGACATCGTTTTGGTTTTGTCGATACCATTCAACGGAGTATAACCGAGCAGCTAAAGGCGATTCCCAGTTCAATTTTTCGTGTTTTTGTCGGAAAAAGGAACTTCTGCCATTTATCTGTTGCTCTACATTTAAAATAATTAATTAATTAGTAAAAGTATTGATAGATTTTTATTAGGGCTTTTAATTGGAAGTAAAAATGGGCTTCGAATTTATTCAAGTCATATTATAGGTTGAGGGCTATTTAATTTTTTTTAGATATTGAAATTGTTGTACTCTATTAGTAACATTTTTCTTCCGATATGTTCAAGAAAATTCAGGATTAATTAATTTATATAAACACTTTTTTCGACTTTATCTTCCATAAAGTTGAAAAAAGTGTTTACATAAATTTTTTTAAAAGAAAATTTTAACAAATTTCCTTTTTCAAGATTATCAAGAGTATAAATTTTCCAGTGACATAAAGTATTTTTGTTGGGTCTTCAATATCAAAAACTTCATAGACATGTTGAAAGAGTGACTCCAGAAAAAATTGTCTATTAAGAAGTCATTCAAAGGCTCAAAAAAAAGATTCTTTTTTTTATAAAGAAGTCCTTCAAAGACTCAAAAAAGAGATTCTTTGTGTCAGCTCGGACATTGTAGATACATGAATGTTCAACCATGACAACGCTTCCTATCACGCAGCTATCTCCATCAATTCTTTTTTGTTAAAAAATAGATTCCTGTAATTCCCATGCACGACACCCCCACTCCCTCTAAGTTAACTCCTCATAAAATTATCGACAACAAAAAATAAGTCTCATTACTCTCTAAGTTAACGTACTCCAAATTGCAATTCTGATAATATTCTAAACTCAGAACTTTAATCATAAACACTCAAGAATTAGTTATCAAATTATTTAGTTTATTTTGTCGTTTGTAATAAAATGATTTTATCAAAAATATTGCATGCATATTTCTCCAAAAATACTTATCAGCCCTTCCAGAAATAATTTTTTGATTATATTTAATTTTAATATCTTAAAAATATCGAGATTTAATTAAGTAATTAGAAAAAAAAACTTCGTTGTAGAAATTTTATAAATGAGAAAGTAATTTTACAATTAAAAAAAAAGAAACGATTTATTACAAATTTATTCTAATCATAAAATAATTAAAAATATTTTACTAATATATATTCGTTTTTTATTTATTATAATTTTTTAACAAAGGTAAAAAAGAACATACGCGGTTTACGGACAAGTGCTACAAATAAAATATGGAATATGACAAATAGTCAAAACTATTTATTTGAAAGGAATTGGACTAAATCGGTGACAGAAATTCTCACAGTAAGTTATTAATAGTTTAATTATAAAATATAGATTTAACAATTTTTATTGAGTACAATTTGACTATAAATAAGCGTTAAAGGGTTTAGTCAGTAAAATAGTTACTTTTACCTTAAAGGCAATTTATATTTTTTCAAGCACTCTATACTTGATGGACTTCTTAAATCAAATATGGATTTTTTCTCTCTTATTTCTAAAATATAGTTTACTCGTTTATAAATATATTTTGGAAAATTCCTTTGAGAAGACCAGCTAGTAATCCATTTTAAACTTTTTGTGTTCTGCTACAATATTTTTTCCTGTGCCAATCATTGTAATCACTAAAATGCAAATTGATAATTTTTTACCATTAATGAAGCCAAAGAGTTTATAACATATATTATATATATAGCAAATAAAAACTAGATAATTGGACAGAAATTTCTGTCCACCAAGTTATTTCTTCATGTTTAGAAACAGAACCAATTCATCGAAAGCTGGAGAAGCAATTCATATCGTAATTCCAGTAACTTTGCTTATTTGTTGTAAAACTGTTTAGAAAATTTCCAGTGGCATCTATTTAAAATGACAGATTATAAAAAGGATATTCTTTTACTAATATTAGCTAAATATCTTGCTTTTATCACTAACTTATCAGACTGCTCTCATATCAACATTTTCCGAACATTATATGTTTTCCAACTTTGATAGTTTTCAATAATATAAATTATCTAAAATCCCAAAAACTCCTGTCAATCTCTTTTCTCTTATAGGAACATTAGTTTACTCCCAACTCTTGCGAAAATAGTGGAACAATTAATTTTAAAATGGTTTTATCCCATTCTCGAGGGGTAAAACATAATCTCACATCATCAGTTCCACATTCTGAGCTTCTCTATAAACTTAAGAGATTCCTTTCGATTCCATACTTTATTATAATTAAATTCTATCTTACGGAGCGATATTTTCAGGTTGAAAACAGCAAACATTCTGAGATATTGCTTAAACGACAAAAGACGGAATTTAGCGGACGATAAATTCAATCTATTGTTACGATTCTAAAACACAAGATCGAAGCTAACGATCGACAGCAAATTGTTATTTTACAATACAGTACTCCAGCCAAATTGGACGTACTTACCTAAACTGCTTTTGACTCCAATCACTAATATCCTATCAGGTGTTGTAATAAATTCGTAGCGTTTTTTTGCAAAGTTTCGTGGTTTATTATGACAGTATCATTACAGAAGCGTTATTCAAAGTATTGTCCTTCGTTATCCATTACTTTTTGCCATCTTTCTGGTAATGCTCGGATACCGCACCGAAAAAATTCTTCTTCTTTAGATTCGATGAAAGAATCGATCCAATTTTTGGTCATTTCGTAGTTATCGAAGTGCTGCTCTGACAAGCCATGCGCCATGGATCGACACAAATGATAATCAGATGGGGCAATGTCTGGTGAATATGGCGGGTGAGGCAGAACTTCCCATTTCAGCGTATTTAAATAAGTTTTCACGACTTTCGCAACATGGGGTCTTGCATTGTCGTGGAGCAAAATTACTTTGTCGTGTCGATCTTTATATTGCGGCCGCTTTTCTTGTAATGCTCTGTTCAAACGCATCAATTGTCGTCTGTATACGTCCCCAGTGATGGTTTCACCCGGTTGGAGGAGCTCATAATAAATAACACCCAGCTGATCCCACCAAATAAACAGTAAGATCTTCTTTCCATGAATATTCGACCTGGGGGATGATGTCGATTCATGACCGGGCAAGCCCCACGATTTTCTGCGTTTGGTACTATCGTAGAGTACCCACTTCTCGTCACCAGGAACGATTCGATGCAGAAATCCCTTTTTTGCCTGCCGTTGGAGAAGAAACTCACAGGTGACTAAACGCCGTTCGACGTCCCTTGGCTTCAACTCATGTGGAACCCACGTTCCCTGATTTTGTACCATTTCTATGGCTTTCAGGCGTTTTCCGACCGTCAAAAAGTGGACTCCAAGCAATGTGGACAACTCCCGGAGTGTTTGGCACGGGTCTTCATCGAGCAACGTTACCAAATCTTCATCTTCGAACTTTTTCGGCTGTCCGGGACGTTCCATGTCTTCTAAATCAAAATTTCTATTTTTAAACCGGGCAAACCACTTTCTGCAAGTTTGCTCAACAAGAGCATGTTCGCCGTAGACATCCACTAAAATACGATGATTTTCCGCGGCACTTTTCTTCATGATGGAGTAATGGAGTAACACTCCCCGCAAAAACAATTTTTCAGGCACGAACTTCGATATGTTTGACACTGCACAACAAGTGTTACTGATACAATAACAAAATGTCATATAGTGGAAATGTCAGTAGCTTCTGGGAGAATATTTACTTTTGTAAGTGTGACTATGGATAGTTGGCTAACGCCATCTTTTGTAAAACACTACGAATTAATTCCAACACTTGGTATGTAAAATTGTCAATGATTCTACGAGGGTCGTTCAATAAGTCCTTAAAAAAAGATGGCAATAAACTGTTTTTTAAAAAAAAAATTTATTTTTAACATAATCTCTTTTTAGCTCTATACACTTTTCCAACCGTTTTTCCAAAATTTGTATCCCGTCCAAAAAATAGGATTTCGGAAGTTCTGCAAAATACTCATCCGTTTGAGCAATGACATCCTCGTTGGAAGTTAACCGTCGTCCGCCAAGCCATTTCTTCAGATTGGGGAAAAGCAAATAGTCACTCGGGGCTAAATCTGGTGAATAAACGGGATGCTGCAACAATTCCATTCTCAATTCCACAATTTTGGCCATGGAAACAGCGCAGGTGTGCAAACGCGCATTGTCCTGATGCAAGAGGACTTTTTTCTTCTTCAGATGGGGGCGTTTCTCTTTGATTTCCTCGCTCAACCGTTGCAATAACGACGCGTAATACGCTCCTGTTATTGTTTTTCCTTTTTCCAAGTAGTCGATAAAAATGATGCCCTGCCAATCCCAAAAGACCGTGGCCATCACCTTGCCGGCCGATGGCACAGTTTTTGCTTTCTTCGGAGCCCGTTCACCCTTGAAAATCCAATGTGATGACTGTCTCTTCGTTTCTGGAGTGTATTAGTGTATCCAGATTTCGTCCACAGTGACATATCGACGAAGGAATTCGGCAGGATTGCGATGAAAGAGTGCCAACATAGCCTCAGAGTCCACTACACGATTGCGCTTATTCTCGTCTGAGAGCAAACGCGGCACCCATCTTGCCGAAATTTTTTTCACACACAATTTTTCATGCAAAATTGAAGCGACTGTACCTTGTGATATGCCCGTGGCCTCAACTAATTCGCGCAATTTAATTCGCCGATCGTTCAAAATCAGATCGTGGATTTTGTCGATGATTTCAGGAGTAGACACCTCAACTGGGCGTCCTGAACGATGTTCATCTTTTGTGGATGAACGGCCACGTTTAAATTCATTCACCCAATTGTAAACCATCGCAAACACAGGTGCAGATGTGCTATGAACTGCATCCAACTCGGCTTTGATTTCTTTCGGGTTTAAGCCTTTCAAATGGAGATCTTTGATGACAGCCCTAAACTCGCTTTTTTCCATTGTTATGCACAAATAAATGTCGTTAGAAATTGAGCTACGCTATGGATCGAGCTGAAATTTTTGACAGCTTTCTTGTCGATAATGCTACTTTACCGACACTTTACCGAGCGCAATTCTTGGATTTTCTAAGGACTTATTGAAAGACCCTCGTATTTATATACGAAAAAGTATTATCCATTGTGATCTAGATATTCATTTTATACCTGAACAGTGCATAACCCTCTACAATTATAGCAGTCAACATTGTAGCTTCCCCACTTAAAGAACTATTCTCAACCAGTCTCACAATAAGTACTAATAAAATTATTTTCCATGTAATAAATTGCAACAAAAAAAAAACATTTTCAAAGGTGAAATATGCGCGTGTACTTTTATAATCCTTTTAGTTATGTTGGTAAAATTTTTTCAAACGTTTGCATATCACCCAAAATTACAAAATCAATTTGAAAATATTACCAAATATCGAATTATTGAACAGCAAAAACATTTACTAATTGGATTGGTTTCACAGAGAAGAAGAAGGAAGAAGAAGAGGAAAAAAGGATCAAAAATAAAAACATAATAAATAACAGAAAAAATGATAAAAATCAAAGTGGATTCAATGTCCTATAAAAAAAAAACAGCGAAACAATTAAATTGGATTCGGCTCCAACTACGCGTCTAGAATCTCGAATATGTTCACGTTCAGTAAATTTATTTCAGTTGAATTGTTGTGTCCTTTTTGCGGGGGTCTAGAATTTTAATTTTTTCACCAAATTGAATTTTGCCATTATTATAAAAGAAATTTGGTTATCACACACACACACACACACACACAAATTAATTAAAAACAAAATTAATATTCACTTGTTCGTTTGTTATTTATTATTGAATGCAATAAATAATTACATTTCTAATAATAATTAATAATAATCATAGTTTTTATATCCTTTTTTTTGTGTGGTTATTTAGGAATTTGAAATGAACATAATGCGAGCCATTAAAAATGATGGATGGGATGGTCAAGAGACAGAAGAGCAAACCCAATGGACATTTATTGGATCACTTTTTTATTCCATAATAGTTATAACTACTATAGGTGGGTATGTTTTTTTTCTCTTCTTGTTGTTGTATTTAATATAATTTTCATGTAAAAAGATTACCTGATCTTCAATTACAAAAAAAATTCAGTTAAATTATTTATTTTGAAACCATTTTTGACAAAGAAATTAAAATAGATAATTTTTATGCCATCTTTTAATTTTCAGTTTATTTATGGTACTACTATTTTGTTATCCTTTTTTGTTTTTGTTTAAAGTAAAAATACTTGTTTTTGTTTAAAGTAAAAAAAAAAAAAATTTGCTTAAATATATTAGGTAACAAAAATAGCTTTGAAAATATTTTGATTTTTTTTTTAAAGCAGAAAAATTTAAAAATATAAAAATTTATTGCATTTTTTCTACTAAATAAATAAATAAATTACTAATCTAAGTATAATATACTTAATCTTAAAAGGGTATTAATTAATTAAGATCTAATTTTTGATGGACCTTTTTAAAATGTTTTTATTACGATCGGTATCTTTTGTGCTCTTGACTCCAGTTTTTCCATCGTAAACATCAAAACCAGATGCGTATAGGCCACCGCCGCCAATATTATTGTTATAGGGCAGTATACCACCAGCTCCTGGTCCAAATTGTGCTGCTCCAAATTGACCTGGTCCAAATTGACCTGGTCCAAATTGACCTGGTCCGAATTGACCTGGTCCGAATTGTCCTGGGCCGAATTGTCCTGGGCCGAATTGTCCTGGGCCGAATTGTCCTGGGCCGAATTGTCCTGGGCCGAATTGTCCTGGATAGTTACCAGGATTAGCAAATTGGTTCGGATATATTCCGGCTGGTGGAATACCATTTAATCCGACGGCGGGAAAGGTGACTGGTCCAGTGGCGGAGTAGTATGGTGGACGGCCGATTATACCGGTTGGACCTCCAGGTCCAACAAGAACGCCATTCGCTGCATTACCACGAGAGCCCAAGTATCGATTAGGTCGACCGATAATTCCAGTTGGTCCACCAGGCCCAACTAATATACCATTTGGTGCGTTTGGGTATGCTGATTGTCCTGGACTGGCCACACCACTAAAGGGCTGTACCGGTCCAGGTGGTGCTACTGGTGAATAGTTTGGGCCAAATCCTTGAGGTAGTCGTCCACTATTGAATGGATTTCCATAGGATCCACCACCATATCCATTTCCGCGAGGGTCATCGGGACTAGGACCAAATTCATTATAGAATTCATCATCCTGTGGCCGATCCAGATCCGGTCGTTTAGTAGTCGGCTCTCTTACATCGTAACGATCGTTATCATTTTGGTATCGATCTACCGGAACTCTAATCCTAGCAAACAGTCTATCCTGTCGATCGTCAATACCTCTATTCTTATTAGATTCATCTTGATCCCGATTCGCCGATGACCATACCCATTTATCTTCAGCACTCAAACAGCTCACAATAAAAATGGATAAAAATAAGAACAGCTTTAAATTCATTTTCTTCATTTATTGTATTTTGCTAAATGTTTTTCTGAAATAATAATAATAAAAAAAACAATCTCATTATTCTGATATATAGTATTTTAAAGAGAGACTTATATATTGTTTTTTAATTATGCATTTATTACAAAGAGAAGAAAAATAATTGTCAAAACTCAAAATAACTTCTTTACTTTGACTGTGTCGGTTATCGAAAAGGCCGAAAATATGGACTCGGTCTTCATATTGGATACGTTCAACCTGATTGGGGGGGGGGGAGGAGGTGTATGCAATTAGCTTTTAATGGAATTATTTGAATGTTTGAATGTTAAGTCAATATTTGATCCAATGCAAATTACTATTTTCCAAAATTTCTGCTTGGTCTGTTATGTGTACTGACAGTGCCAAATAAGAGCGGTGTTTGCTGATGTGTTTTTGGACTAGAATGCATCACAAGTCAAGATAGAATGCAAATAAAAGTTCTGAGCACAGATGCCGTTCCTTTACATCATTTCTCCGATAAAACCCAAATAGAAATGGAAACAGAAATAATAACTTTTAGATGATACCGGTTGTGATTGGAACAAAAGTTTCCCTTGCATCACTATTTAGAGATGTGACTTTTAATTGTAGGCCTTTGTTGGAGCCTGCAAGTAATTTTCATTTCCTGCCAATGTAGCTAACATACAGCATATATTTTGCAGGATAACAAATAGCCTCAAGTCAATATTCTAGCTATTCCAGAAGTTCCTGTTATTTTGACTGATTGATCAAAACCACAAACACATCGTTCATAACTTAAATGCCTATTTTCACAATGATTCAAATTTAGCTATTATCAAATTATCACCTCTTATTTCAGTTAACAAAAGGCATCAAATAATTCTCCACAAAAAAGTATTAATTTTAATCATTTTTGAAGTTTTTGTTAAACTTTTGTTTTTATTGCGTATTGAAAAATTACAAATTTTTAATAATATTTGTTCCTGAAAACAATTTACTAAAAATTTTTAATGAAAAATTTTATAGAAAATTTTTAATGAACATTTTTATCGAAAATTTTTACCGAAAATTTTTACTAACAATTTTTACTAAAAATGTTTACTAAAAATTTTAACCGAAAATTTTTACTGAGCATTTTTACTGAACATTTGACTAAAAATTTCTACTGAAAATTTTTACTGAAAATTTTTACTGAAAATTTCTACTGAAAATTTCTACTGAAAATTTCTACTGAAAATTTCTACTGAAAATTTCTACTGAAAATTTCTACTGAAAATTTCTACTGAAAATTTCTACTGAAAATTTCTACTGAAAATTTCTACTGAAAATTTCTACTGAAAATTTCTACTGAAAATTTCTACTGAAAATTTTCACTGAAAATTTTTACTGAAAATTTTTACTGAAAACTTTTACTGAAAACTTTTACTGAAAATTTTTACTGAAAACTTTTACTGAAAATTTTTACTGAAAATTTTTACTGAAAATTTTTACTGAAAATTTTTACTGAACATTTTTACTGAACATTTTTACTGAAAATTTCTACTGAAAATTTCTACTCAAAATTTCTACTCAAAATTTCTACTCAAAATTTCTACTCAAAATTTTCACTGAAAATTTTTACTGAAAACTTTTACTGAAAACTTTTACTGAAAATTTTTACTGAAAATTTTTACTGAAAATTTTTACTGAAAATGTTTCCTGAAAATTTCTACTGACAATTTTCACTGAAAATTTTTACTGAAAATTTCTACTGAAAATTTCTACTGAAAATTTCTACTGACAATTTTCACTGAAAATTTTTACTGAAAACTTTTACTGAAAACTTTTACTGAAAACTTTTACTGAAAATTTTTACTGAAAACTTTTACTGAAAACTTTTACTGAAAATTTTTACTGAAAATTTTTACAGAAAATTTTTACTGATCATTTTTACTGAAAATTTTTACAGAGAATTTTTACTGAAAATTTTTACTGAAAATTTTTACTGAAAATTTTTACTGAAAATTTTTACTGAAAATTTTTACTGAAAATTTTTACTGAAAATTTTTACTGAAAATTTTTACTGAAAATTTTTACTGAAAATTTTTACTGAAAATTTTTACTGAAAATTTTTACTGAAAATTTTTACTGAAAATTTTTACTGAAAATTTCTACTGAAAATTTCTACTGAAAATTTCTACTGAAAATTTCTACTGAAAATTTCTACTGAAAATTTCTACTGAAAATTTCTACTCAAAATTTCTACTGAAAATTTTCACTGAAAATTTTTACTGAAAACTTTTACTGAAAACTTTTACTGAAAACTTTTACTGAAAACTTTTACTGAAAATTTTTACTGAAAATTTTTACTGAAAATTTTTACTGAAAATGTTTCCTGAAAATTTTTACTGAAAATTTTTACAGAGAATTCTTACAGAAAATTTTTACTGAAAATTTTTACAGAGAATTTTTACAGAAAATTTTTACTGAAAATTTTTACAGAAAATTTTTAAAGAAAATTTTTAGTGAAAATTTTTACTGAACATTTTTACGGAAAATTTTACTGAAAATTTTTACTGAAAATTTTACTGAAAATTTTTACTGAAAATTTTTACTGAAAATTTTTACTGAAAATTTTTACTGAAAATTTTTACTGAAAATTTTTACTGAAAATTTTTACTGAACATTTTTACTGAAAATTTCTACTGAAAATTTCTACTGAAAATTTCTACTGAAAATTTCTACTGAAAATTTCTACTGAAAATTTCTACTGAAAATTTCTACTGAAAATTTTTACTGAAAACTTTTACTGAAAACTTTTACTGAAAATTTTTACTGAAAACTTTTACTGAAAATTTTTACTGAAAATTTTTACAGAAAATTTTTACTGATCATTTTTACTGAAAATTTTTACTGAAAATTTTTACTGAAAATTTTTACTGAAAATTTTTACTGAAAATTTTTACTGAAAATTTTTACTGAAAATTTTTACTGAAAATTTTTACTGAAAATTTTTACTGACAATTTGTACTGGAAACTTTTATTGAAAACAATTTACTGAAACTATTTTTTTATGTTTACTGAATAAATTTTTTAAGAAACATTTTTAGTTTAAAATGATTTACTTTGAAATTGTAATTCTTTTATATTTTTAGTTCATGTAATCTTAAAACTGATAGGAATAAGTCAGCAGTTATATAATCAACTCTAAAGGGAATTTTCCCTACTAAACTGATATCGATTTTATTGATTGTTGTTAATTTTAATGCTGTGGGATTATTCACATTACGATTATTATCGTTTTAACTTTATTGTATATAAAAATCTATAATCACTTTTGAGTGTGTTTTCTCTGCCAAAGGTTGTAGCTAAAATTAGGAGAAATTATTTTATGTTTTTCGTTTATAATCAACGATTATCTGAAAAGATTTGCTTTTATTTTGAGTTGGAGTTTATTTCACTCCATATTTTCAGCATGTATTTTTCCTTATTGATCGCAGCCTCTATAGCAGAGTGACACTACTTCTTATATTGTTTTTGTACTCATATTATTAGATCTTATTCTTATCATAGTCTCCTCTATAGATTTGCATTAGCTTAATTATCGACTTTGGATTTTCATTTATTTTATTTTATAATCAAAGGCTATTCGTAATAATAGATAAGCTGATTGCTAGCATAAAAATATCAAACAACTTTAAAATAACCCTCATTAAAATGCTGATAAAATTTGTCAAAGAGTTTAAGTATTCATAAGTGTAGGTGTATATGTTCATATAAGCAATTTAGAATTCGTTCCATTTATGAGAAGATATTGTAAATGAATTTAAAAGCATTTTTCATACTCACATAAGAGTTGTTTCAATCCCACATTTATTTTTACATTAATTTATCGTAGAAAACAAAATAATTTCAAGTGAATTTAAAAGGGTACCATTTGTGATACTTTCTAATGCATTTTTTTTTATACTAAAAATAAATAAATTCCGCACAAAGTGCACTTAGTAAAATGCCTCTATAAGATTTAAATATAAGAAAATCAATAATTTAATGAAAAAATAAGGCAACTGGAAATAGTAAATTTTCAAGCTGAAATCTTTAATTTTCTGGTGAAATTTATTAAATTTTGTTGGAAAATTTTATTAAAATTCGACACGAAGTACACAAAATTCAGTTTGTATTTAGATCAAAGTATACCGTTTAAAGAATGATGCCGATTCGAGTAAATTTAAGTAGATGGAAGTATATTCAGTACATTTGGTTTAGTATGATGTGATTCTATTGTTTATTACAATTAAGATAAGCCCAGTACTCATTAGCTGGCTCAAAGGTACACCGATTAGATAAGGCAAACATTTCATTAGACGTTTGCGGTATGCTGGATGTAAGTTGTTGTGGCCTGTCTACGTAATTCTTGCACACATCCGTGGGTGTGTACTCTGAAAATGTTTTCCAACATAAACGGAAATCTGTGCTTTTTCGAAGGACTAGATACAGACTCGTATATCGATTCGTATACAATAGTTTTGGGTAACTCTCTTATTAGAGTACAGCTATTATTCGAAGTAATTTGGTTTCACTTCGTTTCGTTCCGTTTGCTTCACCTTCTGTTAAATTGAATAATTTTCATTAGAGGTGAAAATGTTTCGAACTATTCATTATAATTTCGAATATACGAACATGTACAAACGCAAGTTGTACAAAATGGATTTTATCCGAAAATATTTATTCTATTGAAGATATTTGTCTGCAAAATTTGTACAGATTTGAATTTGAATTTTGCAACCAAGCACGAATATGGAATGGGTAAGCAGAAACATGGACGTACTTGTTACATTACTTTCTATCTCAAACACGTTAATAATTTTAATTATGTCAGTTAAATATCGTGTTATGAGGAGTAGTATTTTTATAACTTTAGTTTAGCGAAAATCAAATTAATGCGAACTATATAATAATCTACATCACAACATTTGAAGTAATACAATTTTTTACAAAAAACAATAAAAACTTTTCCACAAAATAATTTTTACTTAAATTATTTTTTTTCGTCATCCTTAAAATTACATTTTAACTCAAAATTTTTTCTATACTTTTATACCGAAAATGTTAACATTACTGAAAATGTTTTTACTGAAAACATTTTTACCGAAAATATTTTTACCGAAAATATTTTTACCGACAATATTTTTACCAAAAATATTTTTACCGAAAATATTTTTACTGAAACTATTTTTACCGAAAATATTTTACCGAAAATATTTTTATCGAAAATATTTTTACCGAAAATATTTTTACCGATAATATTTTTACCGAAAATATTTTTACCGAAAATATTTTTACCAAAAATATTTTTACCGAAAATATTTTTACCGAAAATATTTTTACAGATAATTTTTGGTGAAAATATTTTTACCGATATTTTTACTGAAAACATTATTACTGAAAATATTTTTACCGAAAATATTCTTACTGAAACTATTTTTACCGAAAATATTATTACCAAAAATATTTTTACCGAAAATATTTTTACCGAATATATTTTTACCGAAAATATTTTTACCGAAAATATTTTTACCGAAAATATTTTTACCAAAAATATTTTGACCGAAAATATTTTTACCGAAAATATTTTTACCGAAAATATTTTTACCGAAAATATTTTTACCGAAAATATTTTTACCGAAAATATTTTTACCGAAAATATTTTTACCGAAAATATTTTTACCGAAAATATTTTTACCGAAAATATTTTTACCGAAAATATTTCTACCGAAAATATTTTTACCGAAAATATTTTTACCGAAAATATTTTTACCGAAAATATTTTTACCGAAAATATTTTTACCGAAAATATTTTTACCGAAAATATTTTTACCGAAAATATTTTTACCGAAAATATTTTTACCGAAAATATTTTTACCGAAAATATTTTTACCGAAAATATTTTTACCGAAAATATTTTTAACGAAAATATTTTTACCGACAATATTTTTACCAAAAATATTTTTACCGAAAATATTTTTACTGAAACTATTTTTACCGAAAATATTTTACCGAAAATATTTTTATCGAAAATATTTTTACCGAAAATATTTTTACCGATAATATTTTTACCGAAAATATTTTTACCGAACATATTTTTACCAAAAATATTTTTACCGAAAATATTTTTACAGATAATTTTTGGTGAAAATATTTTTACCGATATTTTTACTGAACATATTTTTACCGAAAATATTCGGAAAAATTTTGTACCGAAAATTTTCATTTGAAATTTTTTACTGAAAATTGTTACTAGAAATTTTTATTACTAGAAAAACAAATTATTTTTTCAAATCTTAATAAAAACTCCTATAGTCGGAAAAGCACTCTACCCCAATTAATCAGTTCGATTGGCTTTGACTTTGATTTGAGTTGAGGTCTAAAATAAGTATAATTATTTTGTGATAATATTATTGTTATATTGTAATAAATCTATGAAATAATATAACTAGAATTAATCCTACTTTATCTTTCGATATTGCTGAAAAAACATTAAAATCAGATGCGGTTTTTAAAAATACTTTTACGTGGATGATAATTTTTATTAAATAGTATGGAAATTTTTTTCAAAAAATAATATCTTTTCATTGATAATTAAAGTTAATTATTAGAAAGAACTTTATAATTTGTCCTATGCTCTAAAACAAAAAATCCTGAAATTTTTAGTGAAAATTTTTACTTGACCGTTGTTTTGCCTTTAAAAAGTTGAACTTCCTCTAAAGCAACTGTGTTATTTTTATTGGAACTTTTTACCCAATCTTCACATAATAAAAATATAGTTTTTAATTTAAATATAATCGGACTAAAGCTTTTTATTTCCGAATGTACTTTGCTTATATCTCTGATAGAAAATTTAGATAAAGCCTATAATTTTGCAGCGAAAATCAAAAATTAATTTTAATAAAACTATTAAAGTGTTTACTATTTACCTCTTCCTATTTACCTTTTCTTTTTTTTTTATTGTGAATATTTTTCTTTTTGGATTAAATTGATCCAACTTTGTTAAAAGTTTTTTCTTTTTTTAAAAAAATGTTTCAACAATTAATTTTCACTTATAATTTAATTTTTATACAAAGTGTTCAAACAATTTCTATTATCAGTTATTAGTTTACAATTTTCTTATTTAGTAAATTTTGATCAATAAATTTTACACTTTTTCTTTATGTTCATTAATCAATAAAGCCCAGATTCTATATTAACCGAACTATGGTGAAATAAAACAACAACAACAAAAAAAAAAACCATCAAAAAATTGAACTTTTACGAAAATTGTAAAATATATGCACAGTAAACACGATACACTTAATCACTCACTTTACATAAGTAGTACAACCGTTGCCGAAAATATGATAATCGGCAGACATTAACATTTGAGATGGCCAACGGTGGCCCTTGTTATGATCATAAATTTCGATTTCAGTTTAACTTTTTCACTTTTCTTTCGTTACTTTTTCTCCTTCCCTTACTTTTTCTCGAAAGGCTAAAATTCAATTTGAATTCGTTAAGTTTTAATATCAAATTTCAATTTCAGTCTCAGACTTTACGATGACCAACTCTTTAACGACTAACCAGTCAGTCACTGGTCTGAATGCGGTCGCTTAAAGTGCTCCAAGTCTTATATAACTTCGATTCGCGTTGGATATGCATTCAACATACTAACCTACCACTATAATTGTTTTTTTTTTTTTTTTAATATTTTCTTCTTCTTCTTCTTCTTTTTTTCGCTTAGTTTTTTCTGTTTTTTTTTTTATTTTTTTTTTTTTTTTGGGGTGACAATGGATTCTAATATTATGGAGTGGGTAGTATGGATACTATTAAAAATATTGCAAAAATTTCAAAAAAGAAATGAATTTATCCTATTTTGATTGGATTTGTAGAAGGAACAGTATTCAAATACTTATATCATAGTTTATTGTTGAGATCGCAGATTTTTTGGATTGGTTGACTATATTTGTTTGTAAAAAAAAAAAAAAAAACTTTTGGAACTACTAATTCCAATACTGAATTATTGTGAATTTAAACGAAAACTTTTTCTCAGAAAATTATTGGAGTTTCGTATAGTAAAAGTAAAAGTCTACCCACCAACAAAATGAACACAACAATAAAATGAAGAAAAAAAACATCATCTGACAAAAATCAGAGCATAAAGGAAAATTATTATTTATTAAGTAATAATAATAATAAAAAAAAAGCTTTCTTAAAGACGGGCTCTGTACGCTTTATCAACATGACCTTGGCACCTAAGCAAACAATTGTGACATTTTTGTATCAACTCTTTTCATATATTTTTTCCCATTTTTGTTCATTTTTTTTTTTTTTTGGGACTTTTTCGGACTTTTTGTCTAAAAACTTTTTTCCATCTTGATATGGATTAAGGTAAAGTTCAAAAAAGCATAAATCAATATTTTTCTTCACAGATTGCAACATTTCAATATTTACCGAATAAAAAAAATAAAAACTTATTTTTAAAAAACAATCAAAATAAAAATATTTATTTTTTCTTAAATATTTACACTAAAAATGAGCTAGTAATAACTCATAATGTGGTCAATTCGGAAAAAAGATTACAATCATTTTAAAAATTTTAACAAAGTCCACCACCCACCCATTCACAAATGCTGAGATTTTGTAAATATTTTTCCATGATAATTGAATGTATTCTCTTTCGTATGATATCTTTTTCCATTATTATTCATTTTTAGGAAATACCATATAACCAAATAACTATGATTAAATAAATTTAGGAAAGAAAAAATTTCATATTATGCAATGTTTACAAGCTTGAAGATGGTGAGTGATATACGAGTGCAAATTTTATGTTAATGAATGAAATTGTTTCGTTCCATTTTCATTGTTTCTGTTTTGTTTCTAACCTTCTTGTTCATTGTCACTGATTATGATTAATAAATGATGAATATTTATAATTTTGTGAATGGCTAAATTTTAATAAAAACAAAAAAATTTAAATAATTCAAATACTTAACAGGAAAAACTTTAATGCACAGTCACAGTTATTAAGTTCAGTAAAAAAATAGGTAAAAAATAAAAAATTTTAACAATTATTTTCAATATCAAAAAAAAAAAAAAAAAAAAACGATGCATAAAATTTTACAATATTCATCTTAAATCGCCATAATCTTAAATTTAGTGTTTTGAAAAATATTTCCTGTCATTTTATAATTTTATAATTAACCAAGAAACTTAATAAGTGAAAAAAAAAAATCTTTCTACGAATTATGTACAAAATTACTCAAGACTATTTAAAAAAAATAATATTTATACAAATTTCCAAGGTATTTTTTCCGGTATAGACTTTGCAGTTTTAATGATAACTTGGAATTGTTTACTTGAAAATTTTCAGAATTTCTAATATCATAAATAATAGTGATAAGAGATCTTCGGAAACTGTATTTTTATAAATAATTTTAAATTTGGTTTTATTTTGATAAAATTCGGTATTATTGCATAGGAAGTGATTTTTCAAGGATATTTTTTTATTCTTCTAAATATTTATACACAATTTAATTGGAATTTCAAAACTGAACTCAGAATGTTCAAAATAATTACTAAAAATTGATTTTGTTTAATGAGAGGATTTTTATTGAATTTTTGCAAAAACCATTATATGAAAACATAACCATAAATTCTTCTAAAACATATGTGTTTATTGAAATTTCTACTAAACATTTTTATAACTATAGAATTTTTTTTTATTTTTTACTGAAACTATTTTTACCGAAACTTTTTTAACGAAAATATTTTTACCGGAAATATTTTACAGAAAATATTTTTACCGATATTTTTACTGAAAATATTTTTATTGAAAACATTATTACCGAAAATATTTTTATTGAAAACATTTTTATCGAAAATAATTTTACTGAAACTATTTTTACCGAAACTTTTTTAACGAAAATATTTTTACCAGAAATATTTTACAGAAAATATTTCTACCGAAAATATTTTTATTGAAAACATTTTTACCGAAAATATTTTTACTGAAACTATTTTTACTGAAACTATTTTTACCGAAAATAATTTTATTGAAAATATTTTTACCGAAAATATTTTTACCGAAAATATTTTTACCGAAAATATTTTTACCGAACATATTTTTATTGAAAACATTTTTACCGAAAACATTTTTACTGAAACTATTTTTACCGAAACTTTTTTAACGAAAATATTTTTACCGGAAATATTTTTACCGATATTTTTACTGAAAATATTTTTATCGAAAACATTTTTACCGAAAATATTTTTATTGAAAACATTTTTATCGAAAATAATTTTACTGAAACTATTTTTACCGAAACTTTTTTAACGAAAATATTTTTACCGGAAATATTTTTACTGAAACTATTTTTACTGAAACTAATTTTACCGAAAATATTTTTATTGAAAACATTTTTATCGAAAATAATTTTACTGAAACTATTTTTACCGAAACTTTTTTAACGAAAATATTTTTACCGGAAATATTTTACAGAAAATATTTTTACCGAATATATTTTTATTGAAAAAATTTTTACCGAAACTTTTTTAACGAAAATATTTTTACTGAAAATAATTTTAACGAAAATATTTTTACTGAAAATATTTTTACCGGAAATATTTTACAGAAAATATTTTTACCGAAAATATTTAACTGAAACTATTTTTACCGAAACTTTTTTAACGAAAATATTTTTACTGAAAATATTTTTACCGAAAATATTTTTACCGAAAATATTTTTACTGAAAATATTTTTACCGATATTTTTACCGAAAATATTTTTACCGATATTTTTACCGAAAATATTTTTATTGAAAACAGTTTTACCGAAAATATTTTTACTGAAACTATTTTTACCGAAACTTTTTTAGCGAAAATATTTTTACCGAAACTTTTTTAACGAAAATATTTTTACCGGAAATATTTTACAGAAAATATTTTTACCGATATTTTTACTGAAAATATTTTTATTATAAACATTTTTACTGAAACTATTTTTACCGAAAATATTTTTATTGAAAACATTTTTATCGAAAATAATTTTACTGAAACTATTTTTACCGAAACTTTTTTAACGAAAATATTTTTACCGGAAATATTTTACAGAAAATATTTTTACCGATATTTTTACTGAAAATATTTTTATTATAAACATTTTTACTGAAACTATTTTTACTGAAACTATTTTTACTGAAACTATTTTTACCGAAAATATTTTTATTGAAAACATTTTTATCGAAAATAATTTTACTGAAACTATTTTTACCGAAACTTTTTTAACGAAAATATTTTTACCGGAAATATTTTACAGAAAATATTTTAACCGATATTTTTACCGAAAATATTTTTATTGAAAACATTTTTATCGAAAATAATTTTACTGAAACTATTTTTACCGAAACTTTTTTAGCGAAAATATTTTTACCGAAAATATTTTTACTGAAACTATTTTTACCGAAACTTTTTTAACGAAAATATTTTTACTAAAAATATTTTTACCAAAAATATTTTTACTGAAAATGTTTTTAGCGATATTTTTACCGAAAATATTTTTACCGATATTTTTACGGAAAATATTTTTATAAGGGAAAATAGGTTTTGCGCAGGATACTATTAAAAATATATGTTATTAAAACTAAACATTTTCGGGAAATTCGCTTCAGAATAGGATCTGTTATTAGATCATAACCAGGAGCTTTTTTATTGGGAAGGTGCAGTATTGTAGATTTAATGTCCGAGGGCTTAAAATTTTTAGGTGGAAGACTCATACGGAGTGGGAACATTAGTTCTTCGATGATTTTGTTAGTATGTAATTTGTCTTCTATATCATCATGTGGAGCAAAAGTATTTACCAAATGTTTAGTAAATACTTCGGCTTTTTTTACCAATTATTTCGTCTAGTGGCTTCCCATAAGGAAATATTCTCACTAAGCGATTTTGTATAAATTTCATGCCGTTCATTATAGTGCTTACTAATTTCCATTTTTAGTTCATGTTGTAGTCTGTTAAGTTCCTGTTTGCCACTGTATTCTCATTTCTCTTTTTTCGTTAATTAAAGTCCGTATTTTGTGTTTTTTTAACGTTCGTTTCAAGTCAATCTATTGGTCTAATTTGTTTCTAAATCTGTTCCAGGCTATTTTGCCATTTATCAGTCTAGGATGAAAAGCCCTTTAATCTTTCCTCGGGGGTTAGCAACGCGGCAACCCCATTGGGGGTGTTTAACATTGTAATCACCACCCGTAAGGAACGAGGCTCCAAGTGCGTATAAGAAGGATACAAATTTGGAACCAGTTATGGATTTATTGGGAGGACAATATAAAGATACTGTTTTAAAATTAAATAAGGAGGTATCAATAGTAACAACTGTGGATTGCAGGAATTCGGAGGAGAAATTGGAGTGAATGTTATGTTTAATGGATTTTCTTATAAGAATAGCTGTTCCACCATGCGCCATATTGTCAGGATGATCAGTTCTGTATGTATCGTAATCTCGTATCGTGAACTATAGAATAAATACAATAATTTTAAATCTGAATAAAAAAACTATTGTAGTCGGTAAAATATTGTACCTCACAATTATTGACTGCAGTCCGATTCGGTTCAGTTTGAGTTGAGTTTAATTTTTAATTTGAGCTAAGGTTTAGGGTCCAAAATCCAATAAATTAATATTCAATCGAAATTAGTATAATTATTCTATAATAACATTATTGTTATATTGTAATTAATCTATAAAATAATAGAATAATGGTTCCTACTCTATTTTTCAATATTACTGGAAAAAAACAAAACTAAAATCAGATTCGCTTTTTAAAAAGCACTTTTGCGTGAATGCCAATTTTATATGAAAGTGTCACATTTAAAAAGTAAAGTAATTACCAACCATGACCATGATTACTACCATTTTTATTAAATAGGATTGAAAAAAAAAATATCTATGCTTAAAAAGGACTCTATAATATGTCCTATAAAAACAAAAAAACCCTCCAATTTTGTCTGAACATTTTCACTGAACATTTTTCCTGATAATTTTCAATGAAAATTTTTATTGACTTAACCTTTTTGAATGAAAAATTTAACCAAAATTTCCTACAAAAAATTCTTACCAAACCTTTTTTTACTGAAAACTTTTAGTGAAAATTTTAACTCTTATTCATTTGCGAATACATTAGGTACTTTTTTAATGCATAGAAAATTAACCCTTGAATAATTGTGTCTGTAGTTGAAAAGGAGAAGAATTCAGATTCCACTTCATTACCTGATGAAGTTCCTTCCATTGAATGGAATGTCATCGTAATGATAGGAAGCATAAAATTACCTTCCATGAAAAATTGTTATAATTTTTTTTTTAACTAGAAGTGGTAAATTTGCTATTCAAGTTTTTTTTTCCTAAAAGGGTTAATATTCATTTTTTTTTTTGCAAATAAAATATTCACACAAACTCATATTGATAAGATACTTAAGACATTTAGAAAAATTGTGAAATTATTTGTCATGGAAAATTGCTCCCGTGGTATAGGTTAGATTTACTATTGTGTTATAATGCAGTGGTCCTTTTTGATTGCTTGAATCCATCAAATTTTCAAATGATTGATGATGAATTTTTAAGCTGATCCTTTCCTTTTGGCAGTGATTTTTTTCAGGTTTTTAATTTGTTCTCTCCGTTTCTATAGGAATAAAAGTTTGGTGGCAGTTGGTTTTGCTTTTTTTAATTTAAAAAAAAAAAAAAACTTTTACACATCCTTATTAATGGAAAAATGATTGCAAAAAAAAAAATGCATTTTAAATAATCCAAAAACTTTTCTATTATTTTTGTTTGATTTGATTGTGTGAATAAATATATTTTTTTCGTATTTTCATTATTTTGATATTTATAAAAAAGGTTTTTTTCTGACAATTTCAATTTTTGCAAAGACAGCAGAACCTTTTTAAAATTCAGAATTTCAATGTATTGGGAGTACAAATCGATCGGAAGAGAGGTAGTAGGCGGAATAGGCGATATCTGGAGAATTCAGCGAATGGGGCCGTACGTGCCATTTCAGTGTTTTCAGGTAGGTTTTAACCCCGGTTGCAATAGGTCATACTCGTAATATACCATGCCGAGCTGATCCCACGATGAGCATCGAGCCATATTTGTTTGGCTTGGCCGTCGATATTGATGCAAACTCCACGATTTTGTTCGCTTTGGGTTATTGTAATGGATCCTCTTTTCACCGCCAGTCACAATACGATGCAGAAACTCTTCCTTTTTTGACGTTTAACGTCTGTCGACTTCAACCCCAATTTCATTGCAATTTGGATCATTCACAGGACTTCCAAACAATGAGAAATGGCTTGTTGAGTCACACCCAAGGTATCTTGTTGCGTTTGATACGGATCTTCATCCAGCAATGCCTCCAATTATGTGTCTTCAAACGTTCGAGATACTCATGTCTTCCATGTCGAAATCACCACTTTTGTAGCTTTGGAACCATTCGAGACACGTTGTTAAGCTTCACCATAAGTTTCTACAATCATTCGACACGCCTTAGCCGCACATTTTTCCAAATTGAAGGCAAAAATCAATACTTTCCGCAAATAACGCTTTTTTGGCTCAAATTTCGACTATTTCACGTACAAAAAAAATGTATAACGCTGATAAAAAGTCACAAATGTAATAATAATGAGGAGTTGTTAACAGATACCCTAAGCGTACGATTTGACGTTTCTGATCCGATATTTTGGACCAACATTTACTGCTAGCGCCATTTATTGAAAAACGCCGGTTTCTCAATTATACTCTTAATAAATAAATTGAATAAGAATTGCTTAAACTTTTATTGTTTGTTTGAGAATTTGGAAAACTTAAAATTGTGAAAAAATTTATTTGCTTTTTTTTTTAATTTGGAAAAAATATTAAAAATAAATCAAAGAATATGGAATTTTTAGAGTTTGACTTTTTTTTAAAAATAAAAATAATGAATACTTTAAAAAAAATATTTGTTATAATTTATATTTATTTATTAATCACAATAAAAACTAAGAAAATTATCTAGGGATTTTCTGTATAAAGCAGAAAATTTAACAATCGTGTTAAAGATAATGTTTTTATGGATTTTGTTCGGAAAAAGTTGGTGGTACAAAATAAACGAAATTTGTGCACAAATTGTTCCGATTGTAAAATAAGTAATGTGTATGGAATTATTCTTTCCTTCCCATTTAAATAATATATTTCTTATTTCCCATTACAGGAACATATAAATGAAAAAAAAAAAAAATAACATCGCCACAAACTAAAGGTTATAGTGTTTAATATTGATAGTATTTTTTCTTTATTACACTACATATTTGATTTGTTAATATGTACTATAGAAATAAAAGCAAAATAAATAAAAGCAGAAGAAATAAAATCATACTAAATTCGCATATGTGCATAAAATTATGAGGCATTAACATGAAAATAACGAGTTCAATTTTTAGAGTTTGATTTATGAGCGAAAGCATACAATCGTGTATGTAGACAATATTTTGGTGATGATAATGAAACATGTCTGCCATGCTAACAATATGGTTTTATGAGGAAAGATTTGATGCGATACGATGCCATGGGGAATTATACGAAATAAAATTCCTTGGTTAAAATAATAATAATCAAAATAACAGAAAAAAAAACGAAAACGACGACGGAAACGAGTAAAGTGTGTGAAAAAGGATAAAGGATCTAACCAAAGATAATAAAGATGCATTTCACAATGAAAATAATTGCGATACCATTCTCGTAAGCCATATGGGAATATATATATATGAGCACATAACCGCCGGTAATAGAATTTTGCAATTTCCGCATCGATATTTCCAGCACATCAATGGAGTTTAAAGTTTTTATTTGTTCTTTATTGAAAAATCATGTCCGGAAAAACATTTATGCTACCATTAGTATGGTAATTGTTGATTTTTTTTCTAGTAATTTGAGAGTATTTTTTTTTTAAAAACATTTTGAATTTTTTGCATAGAAAAAAAAACTGTGTAAAAAATCTTTTTTCCACAAAACAGACCCACCCTTAGTAGTTATAATACCCCGAATAAGTATGCGTCGAAGTTTCTCCTATTGGAGATATGACAGAAAAGTAATGAGATCACAGAGTGATCTGGAAATATGTTAATAATAACTTCCCTTCGACAAAGCTTGTACGTAAATCCCTCCTAGACGTATAGTACAAGTTTCAACCCCGTACGATAGCTGAAAAATTATCATGTTTGGAACAACGATATGCCATCAAATTTTGTATTATTATTGATGTGTCTGCGAGTTTGGCTTACGAAAAGTTGCAACAAGCTTGCGTCTGAATTCAATTCTCACTCGACGAGCTTACACGGCCTTTGTTTTATCGGCTTTTATGCAAGAGCTCATCTTTAATGTTACAAAGATTTCACAATCTGAGTATGGATTAGGCTGTGGAAATTAGTAATAAATTGAAATAATACCGCTACGAGGCATCTATCGAACTCCCAACTTCCATTACATGGCGACCCTAAAAACTACGAGCCTGAAGATAACGACGCGAAGACCCTACAAACTATGAGCCTGAAAACTACGAACGTAAAACCTCTGCAAATTATGTACGAGGGTCATTCCACAATTACTTAGTCTCACCGCCCGATGGAACTGCTGTCACAAAAGAAATTTACCATCGTGCAGCACATTCTTTTAGTAGCCTACTGACAAAGTTTCAATCGATTTCCTACATTAGTTTTGTTTTGAGAGCCTTTGAAAGCGAGCGTGTCGGTCGGTTGCACAAAAATGGAAAAAGAACAATATCGTTCGGTGATTAGATTCTTGTTTTTGGAAGGAAAAATGCGCAACGAAATCAAAGATCGCTTGGATGCTGTGTATGGTGACTCTTCTCCTTCGATGGCGACCGTCAAGAATTGGTTCAACGAGTTTGTTCGTGGTCGGTTTTTGATGAGCCACACCCAGGTGCCCCGAAAACGGCTGCTACGGAGGAAAACGTTAAAAAAGTCCACGATCTCGTGTTGGCAGACCGTCGATTGAAGATTCACGAGATAGCTGAGACTGTGGGCATCGCAGTAGGAACGGTGCATCATATTCTACACGAAGAACTGGGCATGAGAAAGCTGTTGGCGTGATGGGTGCCGCGTTTGCTCACACTGGAAAACAAGCGCAACCGTGAGACCACATCGGCGACGTGTTTGGCGCTGTTTCAGCGCAATCCAGCGGAGTTCTTGCGTCGTTTCGTGACCGTCGACGAAACATGGATTCACTGGTACACACCAGAGACCAAGGAACAGTCGAAACAGTGGACTTCACCCGGCGAACGTGCTCCGAAGAAGGCAAAGACTGTTCGATCGGCCGGAAAGGTGATGGCCACCGTTTTCTGGGATTCACAAGGTGTGATCCACATCGATTACCTCGAGAAGGGTAAAACAATCACGGGGCGCTACTATGCTTATTTGGCAGATTTGACGTCGAATTGAAGAAAGAGCGGCCCCGCTTTGCGAAGAAAAAAGTTCTGTTCCACCACGACAACGCGCTGGCTCACACCTCCGCCGTCGCCATGGCCAAATTGGTCGAATTGCGCTACTAATTGCTGCCCCATCCACCGTACTCTCCAGATTTGGCCCCCTGTGACTACTTTTTGTTTCCAAACCTGAAAAAATCACTCGCCGGGAATAGATTTGGGTCGAATGAGGAGGTCATCGTCGCCACGGAGGCCTATTTTGCTTCCATCAAGTAAATGTATTTTTTGGACGGGTTAAAAAAGTTAGAGCATCGCTGGGCCAAGTGTATCGAGTTTAAAGGAGATTATGTGGAAAAATAAATTGCCACCTTTCCAAAATTTTCGTTTTTCTTTTGTAGGCTAAGTACTTGTTGAATGACCCTCGTATAGTTATCAAAAAAAGATCTCAAATGAAATGATTTTTTTCTACATGATCTTCGAAATTGGAACTTTTTAAATTTAAAATGGTGGCCAAATGACATCACCTTTTCGCGAAATTAAAAGTTCAGTGAATATGGTTTTCGATAAATCGATTGTTTCTAGGGCAGTGTGGCACATAGCAACGTTTCGTTGAAACCACAATGCGTCGATATCTATGTCATCAAAATATGCCATAAAAATTAATTTCGATGACATAGTATAAAGAGAAAAAAATACGGACAAATGATAGCTACTCTTGAATTTTCAGATGCCCAAATGCAAAAAAATTTATCTTACTAACTTAACCGCCGAAATGCAAATAAGCTTGGTCCGAGAAGATAACTTCTCTGAAAAACCAGCACCATGTTCAATGACCCAATTAGCAAAATTTCAGCTGAAAATGATCTGGTGGCTCTAATTCTTGTACCATTTGAACCTTATAATTATGAGCGAAATCCTTCTGCAACACTTTCACTAAAATTTATCCCCCAAATTCTTGATTGCAGCCTTAGATGGATGACAGTTGTGTCTGTCAAATTATGAGCGAAATCCTTCTGCAACACTTTCACTAAAATTTATCCACCAAATTCTTGATTGCAGGCTTAGATGGATGACAGTTGTGTCTGTCAAATTATGAGCGAAATCCTTCTGCAACACTTTCATTAAAATTTATACCCCAAATTCTTGATTGCAGGCTTAGATGGATGACAGTTGTGTCTGTCAAATTATGAGCGAAATCCTTCTGCAACACTTTCACTAAAATTTATCCACCAAATTCTTGATTGCAGGCTTAGATGGATGACAGTTGTGTCTGTCAAATTATGAGCGAAATCCTTCTGCAACACTTTTACTAAAATTTATCCACCAAATTCTTGATTGTAGGCTTAGATGTATGACAGTTGTGTCTGTCAAATTATGAGCGAAATCCTTCTGCAACACTTTCACTAAAATTTATCCCCCAAATTCTTGATTGCAGCCTTAGATGGATGACAGTTGTATCTGTCAAATTATGAGCGAAAAGCTTCTGCAACACTTTCACTAAAACTTATCCACCAAATTCTTGATTGCAGGCTTAGATGGATGACAGTTGTGTCTGTCAAATTATGAGCGAAATCCTTCTGCAACACTTTCACTAAAATTTATCCCCCAAATTCTTGATTGCAGGCTTAGATGGATGACAGTTGTGTCTGTCAAATTATGAGCGAAATCCTTCTGCAACACTTTTACTAAAATTTATCCACCAAATTCTTGATTGCAGGTTTAGATGGATGACAGTTGTGTCTGTCAAATTATGAGCGAAATCCTTCTGCAACACTTTCACTAAAATTTATCCCCCAAATTCTTGATTGCAGGCTTAGATGGATGACAGTTGTGTCTGTCAAATTATGAGCAAAATTCTTCTGCAACACTTTCACTAAAATTTATCCCCCAAATTCTTGATTGCAGCCTTAGATGGATGACAGTTGTGTCTGTCAAATTATGAGCGAAATCCTTCTGCAACACTTTCACTAAAATTTATCCACCAAATTCTTGATTGCAGGCTTAGATGGATGACAGTTGTGTCTGTCAAATTATGAGCAAAATCCTTCTGCAACACTTTCACTAAAATTTATCCCCCAAATTCTTGATTGCAGGCTTAGATGGATGACAGTTGTGTCTGTCAAATTATGAGCGAAATCCTTCTGCAACACTTTCACTAAAATTTATCCACCAAATTCTTGATTGCAGGCACCGATGGATGACTGTTGTGACAAAAAATACAACCAATTTTACAAAATTTGGCTTTCACATATCGATAATTTTCATAATAGATTTTAATTATTTTAATACAATTTTTGAGCAAAATTGAAGATATTATAACAAATAAAAAGCCTTCTTCTATGAAATATCAAAAACTGAACGACAGTCAACATCGCCAATTTTATTCCCATTGATAAAAACGGTCAATCTCGATTTTTATAATTTTGAATTCCGACAAAAACCCACAAAGGATCTGAAATGTGTAAAAAAAATACATATTTTAATATTTTCTGATTTATTTTAGATAATATCTATTATAATACAATTCTTTTAAAAAATACCACATTTCAGGGATCTCTATAGGGTATAATTTTTTTAAATTAAAATTGAAAAAAAAAATCCATAGAAAAGTAGATTCTACAATTTAAAGGATACTAAAAAAAAAAAATAACTACCTCTCATCAGTTAAATGTATGAGTATAAGAAATAGCAAATTTTAAATTCCTTTTTTTCATCTTCAATCTTTCTTCTGCATTAAAACCCTTTAAAAAAAAAAAACGGATTATAATATAAAACTTGAATAGTAAGTACGAGTATATTATAATCTATGAGCAATGGGCAACAGGTAAATATAATATGCAAAAAAGGTGACCATCAAAAAAAAAAATAAAAATAAAAAAAAGCAAACAAACAAAAACAGATCACAGGTATTTTGTGGAAGTTTTTTTTTACTACGATTCTTCAAGTAAAATCGCTTCCAACGAAACATAAAAAATAAAGTTTTCAACTATCAAAAAATTTTATTCCAACATAAAGTAGATCATCTTGGATAAAATTAAACCAAGTCATTGAATATATAAATAATTTTTAAATAAATACATCATAAAAGGATATGTACTATTTAATATTAAAAAAGTAAGAAAAATATTTTTTGTTGTTGTTGTGATTATTTCCTTCCACTCACCTCCTTAAGCTATATTTCATTATTGCGAATTTTTGATAATATCTTTTTCTACGGTAGTAAAATGTTGAGTGTTTTTTTTTGTCTGAATAGTTTTATTTTAGCAAACACTTTAAAAAATATCTAATCTTTCTTAAAGTATATATCTTATCATCATTATTTTTATAACTACGAGTATTTTGTGAAAAGCGACTAAATATTTTGTATACTTTCTACTATCTATTATGTAAACTCTTCATAGTAAGGGTAGCGACTGAACTATATTTTTTGGCAATTTATTTGTGATGATATAATCTTAATTTTGAAAATATCTTTTTCCTATTGAAATAATAAGTTTTCGACAAATTTATAAATATAGATTTATTTATTGTTAGATTTTAAGTTGGACAATATAATTTATTTATATTATATTTTTTTTTGATTATTCCATAATTCAGTCATAAAATAGGATTTTCTCTTCTTCATTTATGAGTAGTTGAAATTATTAACCCATCAAACATTTCAACAACTGATTTAACTTACTATTGAAATATCCTTAAATATCAAGGATAATAATTGTTTTATGACTGATTTTTTTTTTTAAATTTAGATAAGTACCTTTTCCCAGCTAATTTAAATTTATAATATTCTCTTTAAATTTATAGAATTTAGATTTAATAAACATTTTCTTTTTCTCTTTAAATTTATGGAAAAAGAAAATGTTTATTGCAAACTAATTCAGAAAAATCACATAAAATTAAGTAAGTAAATTGAATATATTCAGTCCGCCTTTTTGAGGATACCAAAAATAATAAAAATACAAAAATTTAAGTGAAGGACAAGACAGAAAAAATTATTTTTTTTATTAAATTGTGTGCATTTGTCTATCACTTAACTCACGGAAATCAAAATCACCCAGTCTGGATTTTGAAAAAAGAAAAACGGCAAAACTTTCTTAAGCAAAAAATTTATTAAGCAAAAAATTTATCAAACCCTTCTCTAGCATGACCTGATGAATAAATAGAATTTAGAAAGAACTGAATCTGAAGTTGTCAATACCATTGAAGAACACTTAAATATAAAGAATTGAAATTGTTCTAAATATTTAAGGATTAACAGAAGATCTGTTCTTATTTTTGGTGGTGGAAAGAAAATTATTAGACGTGAAGTCGAAAAAGAGTATCTAAACTACTCAGAATACGAGGAAGTAGCTGGTATGCTTGCTGGCTGGCGTTTACTGTAGAATATGTTGAGTTGAATTGTTATTTTATTAACCACTACCATAATCACACCCGAATATACCATAAAAGCTCCATTTATTATGTCAGTTATGGAAATTTCATTTTACTTGGGAAACCTTCGAAAAGTAAATGTTTACCAAGAGATTAAGGGGCTGAACAAAACAAGGGTGGAGGTGTAAAAATGTGGAAGGGTTAGAATGAAAAAAAAAATTGTTGGAGAGAAAATATATTTGATGAATCAAAAGACGACCAAAGAAACACCGTGCGACGACAGAGTTGAGGGACGAAACAATCGTAGACGATTTTGGCGATCGAGATATTATTTGATCAGTTGTAGCCATAACCCCTATATCTCCCATGACATTTCTGGCTGGGTATTGGAAGTATTCCCAATATCAGATTGGGTTCAATTGTCGCAGCCAAAAACAATATCAAAAGAAAAAATTCGCACAAGCCAACAGACCCTATTTCAGGCAGTGTAAATTATTTCGGTCGAAGATTCTGATCATGACATCGAAATTACTACTGTATGAGACACTAGTCTTGCCAGTGCTCATGTACTCTTCAAAATATTGTGCTCTCAATAAAAACCTATTCAACGACGAGATCCTGGAGCGTTATTGCGACTGACCGGTTGTGGACAAAATCAAGCTTTACCAGGTGTATAAGCTTAAATCCGCTATTTTTTAGTCAAAAAAACACATGTTTTTTCATAGAAAGCAAAAACAAATTTATTCAAAGTACTTGCCCTTGCTAGCTACATATTTTTCCTATCTGTCGGACAACAAAAAAATTCTTTTTCTTTCGAGGCAAACCACTCATCAAACCATTTTCGGACGTCGTCGTAAGAATCGAAGTGCTGCTCAGCGAGTGCGTGTCCCATCGACGAAAACAGGTGGTAGTCGGAAGGGGCCAGGTCTGGTGACTAAGCGAGGTGGAGAAGCACCTCCCAGTTGAGTGTCTCTAAGTAGTTTCGGACCATTTTTGACGTGTGCGATGGTGCGTTGTCGTGAAAAAAGGACGTATTATCAACAAAAGACAAGACAAAGCATGTCTTTGTTGATAATACGTCATTTTTTCACGCAGAGAACGGTGCAATTTGATCATTTGTTGGTGGTAGCGGTGGGCATTGACAGTTTCACCAGGTTTCAACATCTCATAGTAGACGATACCCTGCTGATCACACCAAACGCATAGCATCGTCTTCCGTCCGAAGCGATTTGGTCTTGGGGAAGATGTTGATGGTTGGCCGGGATCAACCCATGATATCTTGTGTTTAGGATTCTCGAAATATATCCACTTTTCATCACCTGTCACAATCCGATACAGCAACGACTTTTTTTTTCTGGCGAGCAAGATTTCGCATGTTTGTAGCGTCGCTCCATCTGCCTATCGTTCAAATTATGCGACACACATTTTCCGATCTTTTGAATCTTCCCCATGGCACACAGACGCATGGAAATGGTTAGTTGAATAACACCCATTTGCTCCGCGAGCATTTTTTGCGATTGGGTATCGTCTTCGTCCAAAAGAGCCTGCAATTGATGGTCCTCAACCTTCCTTGGCCGATTTTCACGTTTCTTGTTACACAAGTCAAAATTTCCGTATTTGAACCGACGAAACCAATCTCGGCACATTGATTCCGATAAAGCACTGTCACCATACGCCTCCATAAGTATTCAATGCTATTCGACAGCTTCCCGCATATGCTCTTTTTCTGGCACAAAACTAGACATGATTACCAAAGGAAAAATGTATGTTGTTGTACGAAATTGCTGACAATGTGCACTAAATTATGTTGACAGGTGTCAAACTCATTAAAAAAAAGTATGGCGTGCCATGGTAGCTTAATACCCTCACTCACGCCATCTATGACCAAACAGGGGATTTAAGCTGATACACCTTCGTGAAACCGGTACGTCTGGAGTTCTTTGAAGCGTAGCCCGGACTTCCGGTTATAGGGGCATTGATGATGATGATGATGACTTACCTGCCTTACCGTAAGTTTCGATCTATGCGAAGTCTGTCAAAATAAAACTACTCTGACCAGGACGACCATAACATATTTTATATAAATTTGGGAAGAAATACTCTATCAAAAATAATAATACTCTTATTAAAAATTCTTAAAAATATATAAATTTTGACTATAATTTCGTATTAATCATGTATCATTTTATACGTTTAAATTGAAGACCATTAAAATTTAAGACGATAAAATCCTTCTCTTTAACTGACTGTCAGTCTTTCATTCAATCCCTATTTTTTTCCATCTACTGCATATTGTGTAAATATTCGTAACGTATGAGAACATAGTACTTAAATAAATGTTGTCAAGTTTGTGGAGCGTTTATATTTGATGATAAATTAAATAAAATAGGAGGGAAATCGTAAATTTCTTTTGATTTTATTGCGATAGAATTTTACATCCTATCGAGATCACTTATTTGACTGGAGGTCTTTTCAATACATTTATACGAGCACAAACATCCCAGCATTACTCGTACATTGGGTAGACTTTCTTATGTATATAATCACATACTCTTTTATATGTACATATATAATATGAAAGAGAAGCCACTGGCTGAATTGGGGATTGGCATTTGTTTTTATGCATTAGAAAATTTATAGTCAATTTTCGTGGCTTTTTTCCCAATAAATCGCCAATGAACGAATCAAAATCATTGCTGCCATCGTATTCGTATTTATTATTATCAAGACAAACATTGACTAGGCAAATGATTAAAAATGTTAACTTATCCTTAGTGAATCCGTAAATCCACAATACTAGATATAGGATGATGGTTTATGTATTAGGTAAGCTGTTAAAATTGAAGAAAAAAAAAAGAAACCAACAACCTCGAAAATGTTATATTACATTTCAAAGACTTTTAAATCATTCAACGTGATCATTTCCATTTCCGCCCACAAAGTTGTATAAACGCATCATAAAATTCTACTTTACGAAAATTTTTACTATTTAAACGAATCATTTCAAATAGATCTAAATCCGATATGATGCCATTAAATTGCTTGAACTATTTTTGAAAATTACTAACAAAAAAACAATCACAAGAAAATCG
Organism: Atherix ibis; assembly: GCA_958298945.1. Taxonomy (NCBI): domain Eukaryota; kingdom Metazoa; phylum Arthropoda; class Insecta; order Diptera; family Athericidae; genus Atherix; species Atherix ibis. The sequence continues at coordinate 5,932,654 of OY282610.1, forward strand.
TTAAATAGAATTCGTATTTGTCGATATTTGAACTGGTTTGGAAATTTTATTTGAAATTAAAATTAATACTTAGTCTAAAATTTATAATCCTACTAATTAATATAATATTTAAAAAAAAAAGAAATAATAATATAAAAAAATTCTTAAAATGATTAAATCGGTTTTTCAAAGTCTTACCTTGACATAATCGAAAGTATGCACAGAAGTTTACCTTCAATTTGCAAATTTAATGATTAATCAGTTTTTAGTCCATCGATTTAGTTTCGTATTTTTTTACCGATTTTATTGAATTTTTCTATATACTTGATTGTTTATTTCACCCACAATATTATCTTCTCTACTATGGCGATAAGGTCAATCTCGCTCTATTCGGTGATGTTAGTAGACAGGCCTAAAAAATTTTTATTGTATTTTGAATATTTATAATTTTAGAATCAATGTCAATATAAGTTTTTTATTTTGATTTATGTTAAAGGACAAGGTGTATTTTTTTTTTTTTTGTCATCTGATAAATTTTATACTATCGAGAAATTTTATGTGGAAATAAAATTCGAATTGTTAGTGTAGATAAATTACCGGTCATGGATAGAAGAACGATTTCATTTTTTTTTATTTAAACGCGAAATCAAGTATTTTTTTTTAAATTTTGATCGGTAGTTTATTTTTTTACATATATATATCAAAATATACTTAAAAATATATTTCTTGTAATTATTTTTCTGTAACAAGTTTGGAAGCATTCATCATTATAACCACGTTCTGTGGTCAATAACTGCTTTGCAAATCCTGCTCATTTTATCACGTATTTTTCTCAGGCTTTGTGATGTATTTTTATTCCCAATATCAAAAGCCATTGCGTAAAGGTTTTCTTGCTTTAGCTTTTTGGTTCTACCTCATTCCAAATATGAGTATGTGAGGTAGAAGAACGATCTATTGATTGTGGTGGCCAAATCATCCTTATCTTAGATCCTTGCAGTTCCAACTCTTATAAAATGGTGAGCATAGTGCTTAGGGTTATTAGCTTTTTTCAAAAACTCTTATTCCTAAAAAAAAGGCTAGGATATCTTATTTATCCTTGTAGCCCTCCTTAGCAATTTTTTTTTGTCATTCCATGAATGAACCACGCAATCAACAAATGATCTCCAAGGAATCTACTTCCATTATTCCACTGACCAATGTTGCTGCCCGCAAGTGGGATACTTTTGGGTATAGATTCGTACCAAAGGATCGATACCAGAAGTGGCCTACGGGTCTTGGCGAACCCCATGGTCCTGAGCTGATCTCGCAGTTACAAGTTTCCTTACTGTAGCTCTTTGAGTGAACAGTACTTACCAGGTACTCTAAAAACCGGAAGTTACAGGCACCACGGGGGTCGGGAGCCCCACGGTGGTTCGTCCATCGTGTTCCGCCAAGGTGGCTGAAACATGAGTGGCTTTTTCTACCAAGGATGCAGTTTTCATAAAATATGGCTTAGAAATTAATAGTATTTTTTTAGGCACAAGTATTTTCTACCAAATTACGAATAGATTCTTCTTTTTATTGAAATTTTTTAATTCTCAATATTGACAGCAATTTATAATTTATATTCGCACTTATATTTTTGTTGAGCTCGCAAAAAAATAAACATTTTTATAATATTTTCAACAATTTTCAAAAATTATTTTCTATTACTATTGAACGAATTAATTCCATTTTCAATATTGTGAAAATTCTAGTTGCTAGTAAATATAAGGTGTAGTAAAAAGGCGTCCATTATTTTTGCATTAAATTAAAGGTTTTATTTAGCACAGATAGAATGATACGATTTAGGTCAAATCGTTTTGTTCGATAGCTTGTTGCCATTTTGGAGTTAATTTTATAATGCCTCTCACATAGAAACCCTCGTCCCTATTGGCAAAAAACTGGGACAGTCGATTTTCACAATATTCTCTTGAGGCGAATTTTATACCTGCAAAATCATTCGTCATAGACAGGAAGAGGTGGTAATCACTTGGTGCCAGGTCCGAACTATAAGGTGGATGCATAAGAAAAGGTCCCGAAACTTCTGGCGAGTCACTATCGATGTATGCGGCCTGGCGTTGTCCTGATGATACACAATTCCTCTCCTATTGGCCAAAGTTGGCCGCTTCTGGGCGATTGCTTCTTTCAGACGGTCCAATTGTTGACAGTATAGATCCGAATTAAGAGTTCGGCCGTAGGGGAGCAGCTCATAGTAGATGATTCCCTGCCAGTCCCACCAAACACACAGCAAAACTTTACTGGCTGTCAATCCTGGCTTGACCACCGTTTGCGTCGGGTGACCGCGATTTAACCACGACCGTTGTCGCTTGACGTTGTCGTAAGTGACCCACTTTTCATCACCAGTAACCATCCGCTTCAGAAATGGATCGATATTGTTGCGATTCGCGGATGGAAATTCGGTCCATGAGGTTTTTTTGCGATAACTCGTGTGGCACCCATACATCGAGCTTCTTTTTGTATCCAGCGTTATTTAAGTGGTTCCAAACGGTTTTTTGTGCAATGTTTAGCTCCTGGGCAATCGAAACAGTGCTTACGTGACGGTCGGACTCGACGATTTCCATTATTTTATCGACATTTTCGACAATTGGCCTTCCAGAGCGTGGTGCATCTTTGACATCAAAATTACCGGAACGGAATCGACGAAACCAAAATTGCACGTGATTGGCTGTTACTGTATCAGGACCATAAACACTATTCACATTTTCAGCTGCCTGGCTTGTGTTTTCGCCTTTATCGAAGAAAAACTATAAAATATGGCGTATTTTCTCTTTGTTGGTGTCCATCTTTGACGCGACTGGGTCAAGTAATCACAAAACTGTATGAGAAGCTTTTTTAGTTCAAAATCTTATCTTTCTAACGCCATCTAGTGCAACCCAATCGCACTTTTACAGTGGGAGATACAGACTCCTAAAGCCATCTATTGGCAAAATAAAGGATGACTTTTTATAACACCTAAGATAAGGTTAGACAAAGTGAGGAGGCTTTTAGGGTTACTAAAATCTTATTGGTGTCAGGATGCCAGTAGCAGGGCTGGAGCATCACGTCACTCTATGTGTCAGGAGACTACTAGCAGTGCTTAAGCTAGTTGTATAAAATTGTCTAGTGAACTCTCTTCGTATCGATTCTAATAGCAGAGTTTAGAGAATCTTCATTTCTGGATAGGAACAGAAAGGTAAATATTGACCCACTCTTGTACAGGAACTTCTTTAAAAGCAATTCGGCGGACTAAATTTTTTATCCATTACACTTTACAATCCCAATCATCGAACCATCATCATTTTTCATTTATGGCCCATAGAGTGGTCTTACTATCAATAATATCTGACATAACCTGCTCAATAATGCAGCTGTTGAATTGCATTCGATTCCGGTGAAACTCTCCATTTATGATCTCAAAAGAAGAAATAAGCCGTCCCTTCGGTAGAGTGACAGTGTTAGCCAGGCTGCCAAAAACATGGTGGAAATGTCGAACTTGTAGATCGCAGTGCAAAGCTTGGAAGTCTGGAGTTCTCTGATTCATCAGGCCTAGACCGGACTCCCGGTTGTCTCTCCGCGATGATCATTATGACAAATAAATCAACAAAAACTAAAAAGTAAAGTATTTTTCCATGCGGAATATTTTTCGTAGAATTTTCTACAGATCCTAAAACTATTGTATATACGAGGATCGTTCAATAAGTCCTTAGAAAATCCGAGAAATTGCGCTCGTAGTGTCGGTAAAGATTTTTTTTGTAAGTAGCAATTATTAACAGGAAAGCTGTCGATATTTCAGCTCGATCCATAGCGTGGGTCAATTTCTATCGTCGATTAAATTTAACGACATTTATTTGTGCATAACAATGGAAAAAAGCGAGTTTGGAGCTGTCACCAAACATCTTCATTTGGAAGGATTAAGCCCAAAAGAAATCAAAGCCGAGTTGGATGCAGTTCATGGCACATCTGCACCTGTGTTTGCGACGGTTTACAATTGGGTGAATGAATTTAAACGTGGCCGTTCATCCACAAAAGATGAACATCGTTCAGGAGGCCCAGTTGAGGTGTCTACTCCTGAAATCATCGACAAAATCCACGATCTGATTTTGAACGATCGGCGAATTAAATTGCGCGAATTAGTTGAGGCCACGGGCATATCACAAGGTACAGTCGCTTCAATTTTGCATGAAAAATTGTCTGTGAAAAAAATTTCGGCAAGATGGGTGCCGCGTTTGCTCTCAGAGTAGAATAAGCGCAATCGTGTAGTGGACTCTGAGGCTATGTTGGCACTCTTTCATCGCAATCCTACCGAATTCCTTCGTCGAAATGTCACTGTGGACGAAATCTGGATATACTACTACACTCCAGAAACGAAGAGACAGTCATCACAGTGGATTTTCAAGGGTGAAAGGGCTCTGAAGAAGGCAAAAACTGTGCCATCGGCCGGCAAGGTGATGGCCACGGTCTTTTGGGATTCGCAGGGCATCATTTTTATCGACTACTTGGAAAAAGGAACAACAATAACAGGAGCGTATTACGCGTCGTTATTGCAATGGTTGAACGAGGAAATCAAATAGAAACGCCCCCATCTGAAGAAGAAAAGAATCCTCTTGCATCAGGACAATGCACGTGTGCACACCTGCGCTGTTTCCATGGCCAAAATTGTGGAATTGAGAATGGAATTGTTGCAGCATCCCGCTTATTCACCAGATTTTCTTTTGCCCAATCTGAAGAAATGGCTTGGCGGACGACGGTTCACTTCCAACGAGGACGTCATTGCTCAAACGGATGAGTATTTTGCAGAACTTCCGAAATCCTATTTTTTGGACGGGATAAAAATTTTGGAAAAACGGTTGGAAAAGTGTATAGAGCTAAAAGCAGATTATATTGAAAAATAAAATTTTTTTATTTTAAAAAACAGTTTTTTTCCATCTTTTCCTAAGGACTTATTGAACGACCCTCGTACTATCAATCTTTTATGGAAGAGTTAAATTTTTGGGTGTAGTTGTAACTTAGTTTAAAATTTTTAAATAAAATAGTTTTTTACATGAAAAAAAAGTTAGATTTATTCAAAACTTTTCATTGAAAATATTCCCAAAAAAAAAACTACTACTACAGTTGCTCTATTGAAAATGAAGCTTTTTCCCATAGATTTAGAAAAAAAATGCATAAATAATAATAATACGAGTATCTAAAAATAAGAATGGAAAAAAGTGTAAGTAAATATAAAAGTTACCAATTATTTTACAAAGAAAATTCCCAACCCAAAGAGTGGTCGTTTTTCCCATCGAAACAGTTCAACAATTTTCAAATCGCTGACACGATCTCATTACGAAATTCAACAAATCCGAATAGACCATAACATATTATTTCACATAATTATCAGTTAATGTTTAAGAAATTTTTTTTTCCCCAACTCTTGCGAAAATTTCTACAATATATATTCACCTTTCAGCAAGTTTCCACCTTTCGATCCCAATTTGAGAATATCATCGCAAAACTTAGTCCGCGTCAGTTGATTAATTGATAGGCTGTCCGCATGTCTCCCCAAACGGATGTGGATATTGTTAATGTTAATAGTTCATTGGGACATTCGAACAAAGGCAGCAGCATCGAAATTGCATCAAATTGCACCTTATATAATTTACCTACCATTTCTATGCTATTATTACGAATAATAGCATTCACTATTGGACTACCGCAACAGTTGCATCATTTTATGCATTAGCCTCAGTCAAACCAATTTACCAGCGCAACTTTTCGACGGGCGATTGTAGATATTTCGAAAATATAAAAAAAAGGTTCACGTTCACATCTAGAATGGCATATGTCTGTTGGGAGGGCCAAACCCTTACGCTCCGGTTGAGGTCAGTCTACCATGTTGTCGTTCGCCCATCGGCTACTATTCACCAACAAACAATGCAGCTATCATTCACTGTTCGCAGTCCCCGGAGTCCCCACAGTCGCCACATTCACCACTGTCCAACGTATAATCATTTTTTTTTCTTCTTCTAAATTTCATAATTAATTGCAGAAAAAATAAAATAAAAAGACGATCAAAAAAGAAAAGAAACAGAAAAAATTTGAATAAATTATGTCATAATTTAGCCATCGTTCACGTACATTTGTATATGATATGCGTTTCCGGTCTATTGTGAATTAAAATATCTTCAAAATTATACACGAAAAAAAAATAAAAAAAAATATGGTGAAAAAATCTTTACAGTGTCTTTCTTGTTCTACTTGAAAATTCATTTACTCCACTTTGACCGCGTTTTGGTTATTATTTCTTTGTCCAATACGATTGCATAATCGTTTTTGTTGAGTGGTCGGTCATACCGATGTGCAACTATAATTAAATTTGATAGGCAGGTGATTTAAGTTAAGCCGTTGATGGGTGGCCCTGGGGGTATCGGTTACTTATTACCGAAAATAGACTAGAATGTGTCCAACTAACTAATGGTGATTTAGCTTCATTTGAATATTTTTTTAATTGGATTTCTTTGATGGAAGCGATGTCTTGTCATGTGCACTATTTATGCTGGGCGATGAGTATCCAGGAGGGCCGAAGTCAGATTTAGTTCAAAATAACAATTGCAAAATATCAAAAGAGTTGACAAAAAAAAAAAAAAAAAATTGGCAATAGAAAAATATGTGGTCGACATGTTGTCGGAATGCAGAATGACAAGATTTGCCTGTCTGGCAGGTTGGGATTTTTTTACTGTTTTTTTTTTTTTTTTTTTTTTGGAAATATTGGCGTTCATGCAAGCTAGTTGTGAACAAAATGACTGAAAAACAAGTGATAGTAAAATCAAGCACAAATTCTTTTACATGCAATGACGTTGTACGGTGACAGCAACTCAGGCCAACACCAATTTGCACAGTTAAATTATTAACAAAAAACAAGGTGTGCGTTGCGTCAACTTCCCACGTCGATCCATTAATAGTGCCAATAACAATCGGTTCATTCGGATCGGAATTATTCAGATGAGTGGGCACTTTAGGCTAAAAAGGTGACTGACTACTAGTCAGTCAGTGATTTGTGTCGCAGCTTTTGACTCTTTGGCTACTAGCGAATACAAATAAAATAGCACGGCTACTGGAGGTACAGAGAAGACCACTGCTCAACCGTAAGTGCTAAATGAGGCCCCCGATATCGAAAATAATCGCTGCTCTATTCTATAAAGTAGGTTAAGGTCATCAACATTTGAAAATGTATCTGAAAAACTCAGTCATAAGTTGAACAGATTCGAAAATGTAACTGAGCATGACACCTGAGACCTAAAACCTGACAATTACACTAGTATGAGTGTTTTAGCTTTTCTTTTATTTTTTAATATTTAATCACCAAAAATACTATTTAAAAATATTGAAATTATAGAAGGTATTTTATGTTGTTTCCATTATCTTTTTGTTACTGTATATTATTTTCGTTTGAATTAGACATCATTTATTATTTGGAGAAATATTTTTTTAGATTAAAAAAATTTCATTTACAATATATTTGAAAGAAAGAAGTGAAGTATTATTGTACATTACCTTTGCAGGTACTATTTTGAATCTAATTTTAATATTGTAATAAAACGTGGCTTAATATTAAATTAAAACAAATGAAATTTTTTGCATTTCTATTTTTTTTTTGGGAGATTATTTAAAAATGTCTCAATTAAAATAAGTAAAAAAAATCAAAAATTCTTTTGCAAACAGTTTTGTTTGTCTAATTGTTTATTTTTTTTTTGTGTGTAAGGACTGTTAAATATGTGACACTTTATGAGGCTATTTCTAAGCTCTATATTATGTTTCGTAGAACAGATTAGTAAGTTGTAAAAAATTAAAACGTTGACTTTGAAATAGAGTTTTCAAAAATAGGAGCTTCACAGTAATTTTTAGTCAGAGATCTGAATGCCACAAGATTGGCATTAAGGACATTTGATCTTTCCAGAAGATTATCGTATGTGATGGCAGTAAGGAGCTAACATGGCCAGCATTTTTTTTCAAGTTTAGATATATGAGGTACAGCGGGAAACCTTCAACAGGTACCCACCTGGAAGACCTTCTACCTGCCAGGCGAGTTATGCGGGATTTTTACCTCGCTAAAACTTACCTGTACCTCTACCCTTGCTCCCGGAACAATGGTTCCCCGGCGGCACTCTTTGTAAATACTACTTCGCCGGGGCGTTCTTATTTGATATTACTACTGTCCCGATGTTATGACGCCTCGCAGCCTATTCTTCGTACATGGTCCGAAGATCCTTGATTAAAGATTCCGCGTACTCTGCAACTCTGTTCCAAGTCGATTGGCTCTTCAGGATGCACTCCAATATGTTTTCTGGACTGATGGAACGGTCCAGATTTTTCTCCAGTTCTGCCCGTGTCCCCCCGTAGAAGGGGCATTGGAAGAACACGTGTTCTGCATCTTTGATAACATCGCGGCGGTGATGACAGTTTGGGGAGTCAGTTCTCTTGAATCTGTGTAAGTATGCCCGAAAGCATCCATGCCCAGTCAAGAGTTGGGTGATGTAATACCCGACTTCCCCGTGCACGCGAGTGACCCATTTGGTGACATCTGGGATCAGCCGATAAGTCCACCGACCCTTCGTCGAGCTGTCCCATCTCTCTTGCCAGAGGCGAAGACTCTCAGATCTCTCCTCTTCACAGAGGACCTTTCGCCGCTTTTCTTTCTTCCTACAATGTTGGCGTTCCCGCTCTCCTGCCAGGATGTCGATGGGTGGGCATGATGCCACGACGTTGACCGCATCGTATGATACCGTTCGGTATGCTGACGCTACTCTGATCACTAAGAGCCGCTGGACTGATGACATTGTCTTGCGTATGTTGTTAACTCCAGCGATTTCGCCCACACTGGTGCTCCGTATAGCAGGACGGAGGTAACTACAGTTGCCAGTAGTCGCCTTCGGATTTGCCTGGGGCCTCCGATATTGGGCATTATCCGCGAAAGCGCGCCCTGTACTGTTGATACCTTTCTGCTGACGCTGGAGATGTGCTCCTTGTAGTTGAGTCTGGCATTCAAGACCACTCCTAGATACCGGATGTAGGGTAGCGACTGGATGTCGTGGTCGCCTACTCTTATGGTGATGGTCTCCATTTTCTTCCGGCTACTCACAAGGAGTGCCTCGGTCAATTTGTCGCCAAAGACAGGTCAGCCGATGTCATCCACTGTCTTATTCTCCGCATGGTGGTGGAGAATGCGGCTTCCAGTTCCTCCAGGTGTTTGGCTACAAGGAAAACCGCTACGTCATCCGCGAAAGCCACGCATGTTGTGTTCGGCGGTAAGTCCAGATGGAGTAGGCCATCGTACATGACGTTCCACAAGAGTGGCCCCGGACAGAGCCCTGAGGTACCCCTCCAGTGACCCCATACTCCGCTGGTCCATCCTCCGCCTCGTAGTGTAGAAGTCGGTTACTGAAGTATGATCTTACCATTCTCCGTAGGTAGTAGGGCACCCCCATATTCTCAAGAGCCTCCAATATTCGACCTCCCAGCGGGCCGAGTTAAACGCATTTTTGATGTCCAGAGTGACAATGAGGCAATACTTTTTGGAACCGCCTTTCCATCTCTTTCTGAGATGACTTCCTTTGCGATGTTCAAACACATTCAGTTTATGTGTCTGCGTAATGCTAATGGTGTCAGTCATTATGATGTCAGTAGGTGGGATAGATTGGAGATTACTGTGAGCAGTGGATGATAGAGAGTATCTCCAGCCGACTTGTCAGCACTTTCATAACTCAAATTTTTCACATGTCACGATGCCTAACGTAACTGACTACTCCTATTACTAAGTAGACTATATTGAATTGTGCAAAGTATTGGGTTACTTAAGGAGACAAGAATGGGATCATTACGAACACTCAGCGAAGGAGTGTTTCTCCAGCCAGCTTGTGAGCTTTTTTTTCATTACGCAGAACTCCTATACTCCCAGCACCCAATGTAACTCAATACTCCTATTATTAAGTAGACTATGAGTATATCAAATTACTCGATTATTTGATGGCCCACGAGTAGGTCACGCAGATTGGGGATTATTTTGAGCACTAGGCTACGGAAAGTTTCTCCATTTATTATGTCAGCACTTTCATTATCCAAAATTTTCACATACCGCCACACCTAACGCAAGTCAGCACTCCTATCACCAAGTTGAATATATCGAATAACGTAAAGTACTAGGTCACACGATGGGCAACGGATAGTTTTAAGATTCACTAAAATAACAGCACTGCGTTATCTTAAATCTGAAATGCTATTTTATAGCTTTTATCTTCCCAAAATATGAACAAACCCTACATGGAAGGTAACATAATGCAGTGCAGAGATGTTGGGGTCAACCAATCTGGATGAGAGAGGGAAGTTTGGTAACTGATGCGGAGGATGTAAACATTTTTTTTTTAATAAAAAATTAATAAGTATAGGGATAATGAGTTCCTTTTTGAACTGGGATAGATGATTATGTCAAGTTTCTCGAAAAAGCTTGAGTTGTCGTGGTGCTAGGAATTTTCATTTCAGTACAAATGTTATTTTGGAAAGTGCTATGCTTTGAGGAGGAAATTTTCGAAAATGCTTTTAAATATTGATTTTTTCTCAATCCCTGGACATAAGTTCCGGTCGAATTGAAATAATTCTGACATAACAAAGTGGAGGAAAAAATTTGAATATTTAAATAGGTTAGTTGAATAACCCACTAGAAGGCAACCTAAGTTGCCTTCGAGTGGCTTATTCCTTATTAAGTAGGGTTAAGTGGGCCATTTTTGTCGATAAGGCTCGATCCTAAGAAAGGTTGTAGTGTCATAGAAGACCAACATAGATTACGATTTACTCAAAATAAGTCTGATCGATATTTCTACTATTAATTTACTTTGGATTAGAATCTTTGCAAATAAATAAAAAAAAAATATGTTTAGGTAAAAACTTCTTGGACTATTCCTGATTAGAAGGTTGATCAAACTATTTATTATGAGTCTGCAAAATTTTGAAATATTTATAATCAATTTGATGAACTCATAAACACAAACCAGTCAGAACTCGAGGTGAAGTTCCTGCCAGGTGAAGAATACATGCTTCAGCTACGATAAGAGCGATCGGTCGACTGAAGAACCATAAGTTGTCCGTTGTCGACGGGGTCGTCAGCGAAATAATTAAGTAAGAAGAAGTATGGGAAAACGAATTAATACCCGATGAATAGTATCTTAGCATTATCTGTCCCATGCTCATAATAGGCGACATTACGGAGTGTTGCTGAGTACCATCTGTAAGATATTTTTTGCTATCTTACAAAGCTTCCAGAGAGGCTTCACTCCATGCTTCAAATCAGCAACAGACCAGATCTTATATTTAAAGCTATGCTTCCTAGAAAAATTAATTTGAACTGACTTGGCTGACCATAACTAATGTCAGAGAAAGAGTAAAAGCAGCCGAATTACTATCAGAACCATTTAACATCTAAATTGGTCTCAGGTAAGAAGACGCACATTCGCGTTTTCTCCCAAAACTGGCGCTGAAAAAGGTGATTCGTAAGTCAGCGGTGAGTATGACGGCTATCATCCTCCCTAAGTATGCCCAGCATTTGAATTTTTTTAGCTTATGCCGACGACATCGACATTATGTATCGATCAGAAAGAGCTGTACGAGAAGCCTCTTGATTCAGCAAGCCTAAAGCGGACTCCCAGTCGGTTGTCGCGCCATTGCTGATGATGATGATCATAAATCCGACAGCAACTAAAAAAAAAAAAAATACAACAAATAATAAATACCTTAATAATTATTATAAAATCTTTCTAATAGTTTTGAATGAAAACACATAACTTTGGGTTATACTGTCAATCTTTTGGGAAATATTCAATTTGTTGTCAAACTACTGATAAATACTTAAACGTAGAATAATTAACGTTCTAGTATAGTAACTAGAAAATAATTAATTTTTATGTGAAATTCCATTTCAATTATGATCTCGTATAATAATTAGTCAAGTAATAAATGGATGATATTAATTATTTTGGTTCATAAACAGAGATTTACTTCAATAATAACGCTTGATATATATAATTTTTATTCGAATAAAAGTCGTTCAGATTTGGCTGGTGTATTCTTAAAATGGATGGTAAATTATCGGTGAATAACTGAAACACTTTGTCATAGAATAATTTCTGTACATTTTCATAATAAAATAATACCTTTAAGGCATACATACTTATTGCCAAATGATATAGAACTTAGTCTTGCTATACTGTTAAGGATTTCCGTTGAAGGATGAGGCTACCTAAATTTAGTGGGAAAGTTCTTGTTTTTGTTGCTTGAATCAATTTGATTCACATTAGAACTTTGGTACGTAAGAAATTTTCTTCTATTGTAAATGGTAGTCGGAAAAGAATTGTGTTTTCGCACCGTTCAAAATTGAATAATTAACCACCGAAATGTAACTAATTAGTGTGTTTAATAGTTTCATTTGTCATTGCGACTGTACACGAGTTCTTATGCCCACATCTACCCTGCCACCATGGGATATCTAAGGGTAAGATTTGAAAGACCTCCGTTTTGGTCTATATTCTATTCCATTGAAGTTGTTTTCTTGAAGCAAAGCATGGCAGAATCGATGTTGGTGGCAATGTCAGTCCCAGAAGCTACAGAAATGGCCATTTTAATATTAGTGACAGAAGCTTAAATAGGCATCGTACAGTTTGATAGTGGTTGCTGGTGGTGGTGGTGGTAGTTCTCAGTACAATATTATTCGTTTTCTTGATCTTTTCAGGTATCATAAATGAACAGTATAGTCTTTAACAATCGATGTATATGCTTTATTCATAATTCATAAATCGTAATTTCTACTCAACGAATTCCAGCAACCATATATCAATTTTCATCTATTCAATTTATTCCGTCTTTAATTTGCCATGTAGTCGTACATTCATCCATTTACCATTTGCCAGATGGCATTTATCATGTTTCCATTAGTATCTCTGTTTGTACGATTGCTTTTACTAAAGAGCACATGTGACTCCCAACTACCATGTTTCTTCTCTACCACTTATAATATGAAGAATGTACATACTAGGTAGGCCTCAAGCTGAAGTTGGTGCTCAGTCAGAACCTAAGACCTTTTCAATCTTAAAATTTCATCTACAAGTTTGTGTGTACATTGTGCACGGTTTTCAGAAGATTTTCGTACAATATCAGAATTCCAGAACTCTTGAAGGTCTATCGATGCGAATCTGAATTTGTTTGAGCGGTGTTGCTCGTTAAATACGAGTAACGAACAGCATCCACTACATCTGCAGGTTAACCTGGTTCATTTAGTAGTTTTCCTGTTATAACATACTATATACATATCTACTATTCTGCGAGGGATCTATAATATGTTGCCCTCACTTACCAAACACAATAAATACCATCCGCACAAAGGACTTGGCAAAATGATTTGTTATCGTCCTTAAACAATTCGTTCATTCGTTTGTTCATTCGACGGCAGTACTTCTATACTTGCGTGGCGTTTCGCTTGACTGGTCTGTTAAAGCACCTTCCCGTCTAATCGTACTTTAGAATGGATGCCTTCGGTGCCCATTTCTGTCATTCAAACGTTCAAGGTGAACTGGAATTCAATCCGAGTTGCGAGAAGACGAATCGTTGTACAATTTCTCCATCAGCTATCGTTCCAAAACTTTTATTCACCATCAAATGGTTGATGATTTGTATTTTCGGTTGGTTGTGTTCTCTGATTTTTCCTTTCGTCCTTTTGCTTTTTCTTCCTTTTTTTTTACAGACGACGTCGATTTATGAATGAAGTGAATTCAAAAGGACGGATTCCATTATATCTTTGATTTACTTAAAGACTTCAGAATTTAAGAACTTTCCTCCCTTTATCACCGACAGTATATTTTTCTCTCTACTCTATTCCCCTCTAGTCGTGAAAATAATCTACACAGGTAAGAATATACAAATAAAGATAGGCATATATGCGGACAAGTGCTTATCATCGTTATAAAACAACTTTAACTTAACGATTACTTTTACACCTTAGAATACTTTGCACATTTTCCTTGTTATTTTTTTTTTATTCCTTAATTTTATTCTTATTTTTTTTTCCTCTAAAGTATATAATTTTTAAATTAGATTCCGTTAAGTTAGTGGATTCTACATTAAATTGTAGAGAATTTTCAAAACTTTTCAAATGAGATTAAAGATTTTCCATTTTATGTTAGTAGAAGAATTTGATAAAGATTTTCGATATTTTTTTCTCTTATTTTCAATTATTTTTTTTTTCTTTTTTTTGAGTACATGTTCAGGTTATTATATCTAAAGAAGCTTAGTTTTTCTTTCATAAAGTATTTTTCTTTATAAATTTCATTAAAAAAAAATAAAAATTGAGAAAACATTCTTAAAAAAAAAAATTAAGGAACACAGAAAAAGATATTTTGTTGGAAAAATTGCTCCAATTCTATTTTGACGAAATTTCATTTTTGTTTTAGAAAGGATTTTTACAATTATTAATTAAAATTTTTAAATTACACAACAGGCATTATACCATAAATACCATTTTCTCGATGGAAATTAATGATGATACACAGCTTCTGGTCTTTTTTCTCTTTTAATGATATTTTTTTAAATATGATTTCATATATTTCCGGTTGTTTTTTCGGTTAAGATTAATCGAAATCACCATTTTTCGACTTAATTCTGTTAGCAAACATCCGTCTCAGGAGTTTCTATTACAGCCCGTAAAGTGTGCGACATGGCGCAGTCCTGTTACAGTCTCAAATCGTCTAACTCCAACCGTTCTTATTCCCGAATGAGAAACTTCTTTGTTTATTTGTAAGATCTTCAAGGCAAGAGCCAAAGGGTATTTTCTAGCACCGAAACCGTGAGGCAATTTTGTAAGGTCATTTGGTGGCATCATAATACGTGGGAGTTGGAATTGGCAGCTTCTCTAATGGAGAAAATTAGACTTCATTAAAAAATTAAAACGAGGATCTGAAAAAAAGAGTTATTGGATCTAGGAGATCCGCAATGGAAGGAGTTCTTTTCAAAAAGAAATTCTGAGTTAAGTGGTATTCATTTAAAATTGAACAGAACAAGTGTACTATGCCCAATCCGGAATTCTGAAAATATTCTTTGCCCAGAAGACTGGCTTGGGCAATGTGTAAGCATAAATCTGCCACTTCGACAGAATGGCTAAAGATGTTAAATGCCATTTGGTCAGTATATTCAGCAAGTTTTGGAATATTAGTGGGAGCATAGGACTACCACCAGCGTGTCCGGGAACCCAACGCAATGTGATGCTTCTATTATTTAAAATATTTCAAAGAATCTCGTTTAGCATCGAAATTCTTTAAAATATATTTAATAATAGATTCTATTATTTAATATAATAGATTCTACGGCTGCGAGATTGTTGGTAGAAATATTTACTGTGAACGAATTTTTTTTGTTTACATCGCCCTTACGTCACCCCGGCACCATGGAGAGCAGCGTCCTCGAAGAAATACGACCCAATGAACCCTCTGGCACCAAGAACACATCACATGGTGGTCACTCTATGAATTACCTCTGGATCTTAAAGTTCCTAGAAGAAACGATTTTCTATTGAACAAAATTCTCGTGAAAATTGGAGTTTTGTGTATGGAACTGTAAAGTGTTTTTGCTCCATTTTCGATTTGGAGCATGTTATATAAACAATTTCACAATAGTTAAAGAATTTGTGAATTCCTTTGAACGAGGTCTAACGAAGTTTCACAGATTTCAGTTATACTTTTTCGTACCGCAGTAATATTTCCGGTTGGGCGTCCGATTCTAAGATCGAGATCTACGAGAGTCGTTCAATAAGTCCTTAGAAAAAGATGAAAAAAAACTGTTTTTTTTTAAAAAAAATTTTGTAATTTTTCACCATAATCTCCTTTTAGCTCTATACACTTTTCCAACCGTTTTTCCAAAATTTTTATCCCGTCCAAAAAATATGATTTCGGAAGTTCTGAAAAATACTCATCCGTTTGAGCAATGACGTCCTCGTTGGAAGTGAACCGTCGTCCGCCAAGCCATTTCTTCAGATTGGGCAAAAGAAAATAGTCACTCGGAGCCAAATCTGGTGAATAAGCAGGATGCTGCAACAATTCCATTCTCAATTCCACAATTTTGGCCATGGAAACAGCGCAGGTGTGCACACGCGCATTGTCCTGATGCAAGAGGATTTTTTTCTTCTTTAGATGGGGGCGTTTCTCTTTGATTTCCTTGCTCAACCGTTGCAATAACGACGCGTAATACGCTCCTGTTATTGTTTTTCCTTTTTCCAAGTAGTCGATAAAAATGATGCCCCGCGAATCCCAAAAGACCGTGGCCATCACCTTGCCGGTCGATGGTACAGTTTTTGCCTTCTACGGAGCCCGTTCACCCTTGAAAATCCACTGTGATGACTGTCTCTTCGTTTCTGGAGTGTGATAGTGTATCAAGGTTTTGTCCACAGTGACAAATCGACGAAGGAATTCGGCAGGATTGCGATGAAAGAGTGCCAACATAGCCTCAGAGTCCACTACACAATTGCGCTTATTCTCCTCTGAGAGTAAACGCGGCACCCATCTTGCCGAAATTTTTTTCACAAACAATTTTTCATGCAAAATTGAAGCGACTGTACCTTGTGATATGCCCGTGGCCTCAACTAATTTGCGCACTTTAATTCGCCGATCGTTCAAAATCAGATCGTGGATTTTGTCGATGATTTCAGGAGTAGACAGCTCAACTGGGCGTCCTGAACGATGTTCATCTTTTGTGGATGAACGGCCACGTTTAAATTCATTCACCCAATTGTAAACCGTCGCAAACACAGGTGCAGATGTGCCATGAACTGCATCCAACTCGGCTTTGATTTCTTTCGGGCTTAAGCCTTTCAAATGTAGATGTTTGATGACAGCCCTAAACTCGCTTTTTTCCATTGTTATGCACAAATAAATGTCGTTAATAATGCTACTTACAAAAAAAAATCTTTACCGACACTACGAGCGCAATTTCTTGGATTTTATAAGGACTTATTGAACGAACCCCGCACAATAAAACAGTGCAATTCAACGCAGTTTTTAATGTAATTTTGTGAGCATCACTGTAAATGATGAATTTACTTTGGAAAAATACTTTTACAATAATTATATCTAAATAAATACATTCTATCTAAGAAAATTTCTTCAATTTTTTAATCAGTTTTAATATAAAAAAATGTTTTAAATTTTTTTTTCCTTTCCAAATATAGGTTATGGTCACATTGCACCAAAAACTGATTGGGGCAAAGTGACAACAATTTTTTACGCAATTTTGGGAATTCCACTGATGCTTTTATGCCTTTCGAATATTGGCGATGTTATGGCTGGCTCATTTCGGTAAGCGAATATTAATCTTTTTTTTATTTTATTTTCTACATTTTCATGTAAAAATAATATTAAAAATATGTATAAAATATGACATTGAAATTAATTATTTTTTAGTTTTTTGATCGAAAGTTTATTTTGTTCCCCATTTGAGTCATTCACTTAATGAAAGCGTAAGTGTTTTTATGCAATGACCTTAAAATTATATTAATTGTATTGTTTATCTTTTCGAAAAGATTTTAGTTTTCCTTAAGCAATTTGAACTTTCCCATAATTATAGCTAAAAACAAAACAAACAAAAAAATAAATACAAACAGCATTTTTATGAGTTTATTGTTTTTGCGAAAATTTCCCAAGCAAGTTTATCGAAAAAAAACCCTTTATTTCTGGTTTATTTTTTTTTAAATAAACTCCAGCAAGGATAGGAAATATGAAAATTTCAATTGATTGAAATAAATTTTTGATATTTTGACTTAAAATTACATTGATACAAATAGTTTTACTTAGTCATCGACTGTATATACTGGTAGTATTCATTCTAAGGACATGATTGATCGATAACACTTTTCGATTCTATTAAAATTTTCCATACTTTTGCGGAGTCCAACTGGAAGTGAAGATATGTCATGAGATGTTATATGAAAATATGGCATGAAGCCAAGTGAATCAATCAAAAGTGAAGGCATAACAAAAAGGCAAAAAGGAAATCAGTTATTCGGTTCTCCGATAACAAACGAAAATAGTCTATTTGTTTGAGAGAAAATTCTGAACCTATTTCCTTGTTCATTCATATTTGAATCTAGACGATATGCTTCAATATTCCGAATATGAAAACTGACAGAACCTTTCTATATATGGCAGCATAAGCATAAACCTACCCATTGTATGTAGGAATTAATATGTATGTGCATATGTATGAGCGTTTTTATTTGATATCCTGGGACTAGATTTAAGTACAAGACACCTAGAACTGAGAACGTTATGAATAATTCACTGTAAAAAGGAGTTCTGTATCAGAATGGTAGGCAGGATTGAAAATGAGTCTGAAATTTAGTTGGTCAGTCGGGTCTTGCCGGTCAGATTCATGAATCTAAACTAGTCGCATAAATCTAATCTAGTCAGAGAGGAGAATCTTTTTCACCGAAACCCAATTTGAATTGGTGAATGTGCATGAAGGTGGATAAATTGTGACAGATTGACAAAAATTTGAATATTTCGAATGAAAATTGTGTTTGGACATTAGCAAGTCATACTAGTCGTCCGGGAAAATAAGAAGATACGAGAATCATTAAAAATGCCAATCAAACAATTCACATTTGATTTGATTGTGCAGGTGCGGTTATGATATTTGGGTTTTGGGTCTTGGGTAGGTGCCATTGCTCCAGCAACTGTGGCTACTTGTTTGCATATTTGTAAATTGACTGCTTTGAATGAATGGGCATAGTTGGATTGCTATGATAATACGAGTATATGTTTGCATATGCTCTGACTGGTAATTTCTTACGTTTGATTGGATTTTCATATTTGCCTTACAGATTTCTGTACTGGCGTGTGTGCTGTTTTGTTTGTACACGAGAACCGAAGCGAGGTCATTCGAAGCGGCTGCGAGGAACACGAGCTTCGGTTCGACAGGTCAACCGCCTTTCGTCCAGATCACAGCCGACACCAACAATTCGTCGTTCCATACGAACGTCACAGAAATCTGCCGATTCCGGGTTTGTGACTTCCTACGATGCTGGCCTCTTCCATGCGTATTCGGATCCAGAATTAAGAAGAAGTTCACTTCACTCCGACTTATGGTACCAGGATGAACGAAATCGTCGATTCTATGACAAGGAACGGGAGAGGGACCGCAACCGTCGTGCTCATCCTCGTGAATGGGATCATAATCCGGATCGTAACCGAAATTGTGACCGAGATCGTGCCCAGGACCGTGACCGGGATCGTGACCGAGATCGTAATCGCGATCGTGATACCGATCGCGATTGGGATCGAATACGTGATCGTGATCGTGATCGTGAACGGGAGCATGGCAGAGATCGCGACCGTAATTTTGAATTGGACCGAGCTCGTTATCGTAATTCTGATCGTGTTCGCGATCGTGATCGCGCCCCGGGACGAATTCGCGAACATGATTTGGAGCGCGACTTTGTCCGAGGTGAAGATATCGAACTAGAATACGATGTATATAATGAGTTAAACAGAGATCGTAGTAGGATATTTTCAAATAGTCAAGTGGGTGGGCGAAGTCAACGTCTGCAGAATCCACGTGATCGTAAGGATCGAAACTTGACACAAGACCGTCATACAGTCGAAAGAGAACGGAACGTTTCACGCCTTCCCCGTACAGATCTAGACAATGAACTGGAGTTCACCAACAGAAGAGGTCAAAGTACACGTGGCCCTCGTGCATTTTCTGCCGGACATGAATTTAATCGTATGCAGCCAATGACACCGCCTACCAGTGCAATCCGAAGCCGATCGCAAACCCGTTCACCAAATATCCGTGCAAAATCTGTCGATTCTAGACTAGCCAATCAGGTGATCCGACAAGATGATGACAAAGCGCCAGTGTTTTGCAATCGATATGCCATCGATATTCTAGAGCGAATGGATTCTAAATCGAAAGGTCCTCTTAGTTCGCGAAGTCAGTCAATGCCAAGACAGCAGCAAATTTATGGTGATCGACTAGACATACCAGAAACCTCATCCAATCTGCCACGACGGCAAGATGCCACCGAATATTACGATGATAATTTCGATGAAGACATTGAATTGGAGCCAATACCGAAAAGCCGTCGTGCAATGACAGCACAGCCACCAGTGCGACGAGGTAAGTACAGTGCGAAATTTATTTCATTAGCCACTGTGTCATGATCATAGTTCCGATTTTCAATTTTCATTTATTTTTATTAAAGATCAATTTTTTTTTATATTACCAAATATTCTCATAATAACGATACATACGAATTTTAAACCATAAATTATTCGATTAATTAAAAGATATTTTCACGTTATTACGTGGGTAGGTAGTTTGCTTATAATGTTTAACGACAGAGAATTTAATATTTCTATCCGAAACTTAATTAATTATGATCTCCATTAAAATTTGTTCATATATTTTCATAATTTCTATTACCAATTGGAAAATATTGAAAATAAACAAGAAAAATTTAAATATGAAATTTATTTCGGACAAAATTTAGTTACTCGTAGTATGCAATTTTATGACAATTAATTTTCAAATAAGATATTGCCAATCGGAAATAATTGTAGATCGCGAGCAATATTTATAGCAAAAACCAAATGGTAACACTTTTTCTGAATTTCTATTAGCATTGCCACCCTCTCCACGGATCATGTCACCAATGGGATTTACAGTACGACGTCAACAGCGTCCATCCGTTTCTGATGATATATTCATCGATGATGACCTAGACCTCTATGGGGATGGACCGCCCCGTTCTAAATCCGTTCCCATATGGCTATGCGTATTCCTAGTCATCAGTTATATAATTTCCGGTGCATTTTTATTCAAACATTGGGAGAATTGGAACTTTTTGGATTCAGCGTATTTCTGCTTTATTACATTAACCACGATAGGTAAGTGTGTTGGAGTTTCATTAAAACTAATACCAAATCCCAATCAATTCTATAGGAATTTTTCATCTATAAATAGTTTTTTTAATTATAAAAAAATGTATTTTTTTTATAAATATTTTCAGGTTTTGGTGACTTTGTTCCAGCTCAACGGGATGTTGAAGATCCTGAAAAATCAATTGCTTGGTGTTCATTATATTTGCTCTTTGGTATATCTTTGCTAGCTATGAGCTTTAATCTTGTACAAGAAGAAGTTATAGCCAATGTTAAAAATGTAGCCAAACGATTAGGTATATTGAAAGAGGAAGAGCCTGAAGAATAACTACAATAAATAACCCGTACAATAACAAAATACAAAAATATCCTTCATTCATTTTAATCACAACCTGTCGTTTTATTACTACATCCGTTTTTATAATAATTTACAAACAAACAAAATCTTTTTTTATAATATTTTTATTACACAATTTTATTCTCAACGATTTTTATAGTAATTTTATTGAGTAGATTTTTTTTTTAAATTTAGAAATTCGATTATTCAATTATGATATGTGAAATAATTTTAAATAGTCAGCAATTTCTGTATGAAGAAAATAAATAAATTATGAATTTTTTCTTTCACTTATTTAAATTAGTTTTTTTTAAATTGTTTTTTTTTTTCATTATTATTACAATATTTATTCATTATTTATGAAAATTATCTCTGAAACATGTGCCAATTGGTGGCTTAGAAGTCAAAATTAATGACAGTTTTCTTTAGGTGGTAAGTAGGTAGAATTGTTTTTTGATTTTGTAGTTTGTATTTTTTCTTCAAATCAATTAAAAATTGAAATTTTTTTATTGTACGACGGTCATTCAACAAGTACTTGGCCTCACCGCCCGATGGAACTGCTGTCACAAAAGAAATTTACCATCGTGCAGCACATTCTTTTAGTAGCCTACTGACAAAGTTTCAGTTGATTCCCTTTTTTAGTTTTGTTTTGACAGCCTTTGAAAGCGAGCGTGTCGGTCGGTTGCACAAAAATGGAAAAAGAACAATATCGTTCGGTGATTAGATTCTTGTTTTTGGAAGGGAAAACGCGCAGCGAAATCAAAGATCGCTTGGATGCTGTGTATGGTGACTCTTCTCCTTCGATGGCGACCGTCAAGAATTGGTTCAACGAGTTTGTTCGTGGCCGTACGTCGGTTTTTGATGAGCCACGCCCAGGTGCCCCGAAAACGGCTGCTACGGAGGAAAACGTTAAAAAAGTCCACGATCTCGTGTTGGCAGACCGTCGATTGAAGGTTCACGAGATAGCTGAGACTGTGGGCATCGCAGTAGGAACGGTGCATCATATTCTACACGAAGAACTGGGCATGAGAAAGCTATCGGCGCGATGGGTGCCGCGTTTGCTCATACTGGAAAACAAGCGCAACCGTGAGACCACATCGGCGACGTGTTTGGAGCTGTTTCAGCGCAATCCATCGGAGTTCTTGCGTCGTTTCGTGACCGTCGACGAAACATGGATTCACTGGTACATACCAGAGACCAAGAAACAGTCGAAACAGTGGACTTCACCCGGCGAACGTGCTCCGAAGAAGGCGAAGACTGTTCGATCGGCCGGAAAGGTGATGGTCACCGTTTTCTGGGATTCACAAGGTGTGATCCATATCGATTACCTCGAGAAGGGTAAAACAATCACGGGGCGCTACTATGCTGACTTATTGGGCCGATTTGACGTCGAATTGAAGAAAAAGCGGCCCCGCTTTGCGAAGAAAAAAATGCTGTTCCACCACGACAACGCGCCGGCTCACACTCCGCCGTCGCCATGGCCAAATTGGTCGAATTGCGCTACGAATTGCTGCCCCATCCACCGTACTATCCAGATTTGGCCCCCTGTGACTACTTTTTGTTTGAAAAAATCACTCGCCGGGAATAGATTTGGGTCGAATGAGGAGATCATCGTCGCCACGAAGGTCTATTTTGCTTCCCTCGAGAAAATGTATTTTTTGGACGGGTTAAAAAAGTTAAAGCATCGCTGGGCCAAGTGTATCGAGCTTGAAGGAGATTATGTTGAAAAATAAATTACCACCTTTCCAAAATTTTCGTTTTTATTTTGTAGGCTAAGTACTTATTGAATGACCCTCGTAACAATTAAATTTTCTAAAATATACAAAAACATTACAAAAATTTGGATTAAAATAAATTTATTGTATATAATTTTTTTTTATCAATTTAATTATTCGATATATGTTTTAAAGAATTTTTCTTTCATCTTAGTTTCTTATGGAATAGAAAGAAATTTTTTTTTAAAGGATAATTTTTTTTATGTGAAAAATTCAATTTTGTAATTTTTTCCAGTATTAACAAAATGAACACGTAAATAAATATTTTTTGATATATTTCTTTGTTAAATTTTCATATTGTATTTGGTACTTTAAAATGTTTTTTGCTTGATAGTAAAAAAAAAAACCGTCAGCCCATAATTTGAGTGATCCTTTGATAATCCTGCGATAATCTGTAAGACTCTCTGGAACAACATCCACTTAATATTTTTGCAATATAATCCAAGATTTAAACCCAAGAAAGAGAGAGAGAGAGAGAGACAGAGAGGACAATAAAAAAAAAATTAGAATGCTTCCGAAAACAGATATTATTTCTTCTGCTATAAAAAAAAAATTTACTCTGCCCTAATTATTTTCCAGTAAAATAACAACAAGTCAGTCAGAGAGGAATTTGCTTAAGCTGCAGACAAATTTTTCGATTAAAAGAAATCAAAAAAAAATCCCCTATAAAAATGGACTATTCCAAAAAAAAAAAAAACTTTCAAAAGATTGTATTTTTCTTAAGAAACTTATTTTACTATTAATTTTCTTAATTTAAGCCCATTAATTGTATCTAAAATGGTCTATTTTTAAACTTTTTAAAAAATATGTTTGTATGGAAAAGAAGTCACGTAGAAATAATTGAGAATGAAACTGGAAACGTGCTACAAAACATATGGTAGCCATTGGAACAAGACCTCTATCGTAAATCCAAGATGGCGATTAAATTATCAAAAGCCTCTAATCTCAGATACAAAGTGTGGTAAAAAAATAATTATTTTTTTTTATAATTTTATTTACAGTTGCCTTTGGCAGCTACACATCTGCAAAGGCGTTGTTTGCATTCTTTATAGCACTACTAAAAGACTTCACCTGGAATCGCTTTCAGCTCCGTAAAGGCTACACTCCTCTTTTGGGTATTATCAACAAGAAAAAGATGAATTCCATTCAAGAATTTTTTTTTAAATTGGGGAATAAAAACGATTTTCTTATAGTGAATTAATATTTTCTGATCCAATATCCTTTGCCATCTCTCTGACAGTAGCTCATAAAATGTTTGTTCTTTGCTGGCAAAAAACTGATCTAAGTGATATGTGGCCTCCTCAATTGAATTAAACGTTTTACCGTCAAAACAATTTTGTAGAGACCGGACGGAACAAATGATAATCGGAAGGTCCTAGGTTTGGAGAGTATAGTGGGTGTGGTAGTATATTCCATTCAAACTCTAAAAGCTTTTGCCGAGTGGTCAGACTTGTATGTGGTTTCGCATTATCCTGTTGGAACACTATACCTTTCCTATTGACCAATTCTAGTTGTCCAACTAATGACAGTACACTTCAGAATTGATCGTTGTGTTGCTCGGTAAAAGCTCAAAATGAACGATTCCTTTGAAATCTTACCAAATAGATAGCATAAGATTTTTTTGATGAATATTGGCTTTCAAAGTGCTTTGAGCCGGTTCATCTTTTCTACTCCAGGATCTTTTGCGCCTAACATTGTTGTAGACAACCCATTTCTCGTCCCCAGAGATGATACGCTTCAAAAATGGATCATTTTCTTGGCGTTTGAGAAGCAAATCACAAACGTCAATGCGACGGCGGCACATATTTTTTCCGTAAGAATATGAGGAAAGCATATATCGAGCTTTGAGCCGTTTAAAATGATTATGAATGGTCGAATTCGATCAATTTAATCTCACAGCGATCTCACGAGTTATTATTCGCCTTTATTGTGTCTTCATCAGCTTCAACTGGCCTTCCAGAACGTGGTGCGTCTTCGAGATCAAAATTGCCGGATCGAAATTTTGCATACCAGTTTTGGTACTGGCGCTCACTAAACACATCTTCTCCATACAAATTGGATAATTTTTTTTTTTGCTTGAACAGCATTTTTATGTTTTCTATAGTAAAATAGTAAAATATGCCAAAAATGTAGTCTTTCACTTTCTATATTTAAAAGGGTATCAACCAAAAACTACAATGCGGAATCAACCGAATTTTTTCACAAGCAAGCCTTGTTACGAGGGTCGTTCAATAAGTCCTTAGAAAAGATGGAAAAAAACTGTTTTTTAAAAAAAAAATTTATATTTTAACATAATCTCCTTTTAGCTCTATACACTTTTCCAAACGTTTTTCCAAAATTTTTATCCCGTCCAAAAAAAAGGGTTTCGGAAGTTCTGCAAAATACTCATCCGTTTGAGCAATGACGTTCTCGTTGGAAGTGAACCGTCGTCCGCCAAGCCATTTCTTCAGATTGGGGAAAAGAAAATAGTCACTCGGGGCCAAATCTGGTGAATAAGCGGGATGCTGCAACAATTCCATTCTCAATTCCACAATTTTGGCCATGGAAACAGCGCAGGTATGTACATGCGCATTGTCCTGATGCAAGAGGATTTTTTTCTTCTTCAGATGGGGGCGTTTCTCTTTGATTTCCTCGCTCAACCGTTGCAATAATGACGCGTAATACGCTCCTGTTATTGTTTTTCCTTTTTCCAAGTAGTCAATAAATATGATGCCCTGCGAATCCCAAAAGACCGTGGCCATCACCTTGCCGGCCGATGGCACAGTTTTTGCCTTCATTGGAGCCCGTTGACCCTTGAAAATTCACTGTGATGACTGTCTCTTCATTTCTGGAGTGTAGTAGTGTATCCAGGTTTCGTCCACAGTGACATATCGATGAAGGAATTCGGTGCCAACATAGCCTCAGAGTCCACTGCACGATTGCGCTTTCCTCTGACAGCAAACGCGGCACCCATCTTGCCGAAATTTTTTTCACAGACAATTTTTCATGCAAAATTGAAGCGTACCTTGTGATATGGCGGTGGCCTCAACTAATTCGCGCGCTTTAATTCGCCGATCGTATAAAATCAGATCGTGGATTTTGTCGATGATTTCAGGAGTAGACACCTCAACTGGGCGTCCTGAACGATGTTCACCTTTTGTGGATGAACGGCCACGTTTAAATTCATTCACCCAATTGTAAACCGTCGCAAACACAGGTGCAGATGTGCCACGAACTGCATTAAACTCGGCTTTGATTTCTTTCGGGCTTAAGCCTTTCAAATGGAGATGTTTGATGACAGCCCTAAACTCGCTTTTTTTCATTGTTATGCACAAATAAATGTCGTTAACTTTAATCGACGATAGACCGACGATATGGATCAAGCTGAAATTTTGACACCTTTCCTGTCGATAACGCTACTTACAAAAAAATGCTACTTAAATCTTTACCGACACTACAAGCGCAATTTCTTGAATTTTCTAAGGACTATTTGAACGACCCTCGTATGTTAGCTGTCAAAATACATATGATTATGCGGCTTAAGTGTGAAATTGATTATGAAAAAATACAATTAAATCATCTGTTGGGAAACAACGAAATTATTTTCCGAACAACCCAATACTGCAGGAATATTTCACGTCAGATCGGATATTGTTGGCCCTTAGAGCATCCAAGGATCTGAAATTTCTGATCTGAGTTGAAGTACCCTTTTTCTGAGCTTTTCAAGGAGCTTTAATGTTAACCAATGATCTAACCTCACAAGAACCCACACCCGTTCTAACTTTTCATCTTGTTTTCAATGTTGAAAAAACTCCCTACGCGAATAACGTATTCCGCTGCTTTTATGTTGACCAAAAATGGCTTATGCCTTTGAGAAACTTGTGCTTTTGATAAGGAATGTTCCCCATTAACTTGTCGCAACTTTTCGTAAGTCAAACACGTAAATCGACTGAATTTAATATAAAATTTAAAGGCTGCAAATTTCTGTATTCCATTTTTCGTAACGCTCATCTATGTTGTCGCATAGTTACCGAACGAAGTCAAAAGTTCACTGAACATCTAGAATGGACATAGACTATGTCTGGAGCAGATATTGAATATACAATAGCATATATCTTGTGCAATTTCAAAATTCAATAAATTTTCCAAGTTAACATTTAAACAAATATTTCTAATCGCACATGGAATTTATGTCAGAAAGGACTTTTTGGCCGAATTGAAACTTACGACTAATAATAATCTTTGACAGAGCTCAAGATAAAGTGGTCTATTTCGAAATCTCTTACGTATACATATACAAATATATTTATATATATATGTGTAAAGTTTTGGTTTTTTATATATGATATTTGTAAGATTTTAAATTTTTCCATAAACTAAAGTTTACTTTAAAAAAAATATCTTTAATTTGGAATCATTGAATTTTTTTTTTTTTAGAGAAGAAAACGAACATATCGAAAACTTTTCGAAAAATGCCTCTCCATATTTATTAGAGAATAAAGAAGATATTATATAGAAATTTATTTGGTGAATATATTCCGAAAAGTATTTCGATCAGTTCTTATTGTAATTTTCTTCCAAAGAACTCCCACTTGTGAGCATTGTTTTCAATATTGGAAATTGCCAACTTATTGGAATTGTGATTGTGAAATTTTCCTCTCTTCTTTCTTTATCAAATAATATATGGAGTAATTTGAATCCAAAAGATCCCATATTTTTTCATTCGCATTTTTGGAAAGGCGTTAACATTGTATGGTATTTGGTCAAATTACGAGTAGAATTTTTCTCTCCTCCTAAACGTATGTATATCTTTTGATTTCTAATATATTCATTTTATACTATATTTAAATATCATATACAATAATATCTTTTTGCAAAATTTAGTACAATATTATTTTCATTTGATTTTTTTTTTTGTTTTTTTTTGGTTATATTTTGCGGTTAGTTTAAAAGTTTCTATTCCACATATTTCCACAAAATCATTGACTTTGTTGGTAGTTCTCTTGTGGAGATTTGGTTGCTTTGGCATTTTTCTTTTCCGTATACAATAGTTGTAGCTAAAAAGATGGACTACTATATCACTTCTTGTACAAAGACTAACCCTTTAACAAATAACAGCATTTTGTTCGTTTGTATCATACATTTTATTCTATAATATCAGTCATGTTAGAAGAAAATGTTGTTAGTATAATTTACAAAAAGTATTCATATCACTTTGAAATTTCAAAACCACAATTCCTTCTCCCTTCCAATACTCCGACAATTTTGGTCATATTTGCGCCAGTTTTAAAATCATCCTTAGTACTTACTATTCATATTTGAAAAGGCTTCTTTATATTGTAAAATTTTCTACAAAATAATTCACTTCCTTATACTTTTTGTAATAGTAAAATGCCAGAATATATGTATGTACTTTTGATAGTTGCCACTCCTACCTAAGGATAATGTTGTCAATGTTATAATATTTTAGTTTTGTTATTTGGGAAGGAAATAGGACGATAGTGGATACTATATTTTATGCTATGAGTATCATGCAGTTTTTCTTTCTTATCTTAAGTGCATTTGAGAATAAAATTCTATTAAAAGCAAGATGAGGGCGATATATGTAAAGAAAAGAAAAAAAATGAAAATGACAATATTTCGGCTTGTTGAATTGAAGTTGGGGGGGGGGGGGGGGATATTTAGTGAATGAATGGATGAGGAAGGAAGCGTACGTAACATATGCATAAAAAGTATAAAATGAGACTAGGGATTTCGAGGAAAATTTAAGCTTTGATTAAGATGACTAGGTTGGAGTTAGTAGTACTCGTAAGTGAGTCAAAATGGTGCGAAATGAAACTTTGAAAATATTGTATTAGTTCAGAGTTGAAGAATATGACTAAACATAGATTCGAAACTAGGACTTTAATGCAATCGAGGGTGATTTTTGTAACTAGGACAATTTCAGCAAACTCAGTGGTTACAAAGTTCACATTATTTTTTTTCTTTTCTTTTCACATTTATTCTTTCAATTTTTTGATTAACTTACATTATTCTATAGTACAAGTATTAGACAACTATTCCCAAATGTAATCTATTTAGAACAGTTATCCTATACTGAAAATTTATCCTTTTCTGTTGATACTTTTCAATGAAAATTTCTACCACCAATTTAAGATTTCATCATAAAATCGACCCTTCCAGAAATTTCGTATATTTCTAATCCAGTTTGCACATGGAACGAATATGGTATGTATATTAAAATGGTTATTTTG
Organism: Atherix ibis; assembly: GCA_958298945.1. Classification (NCBI taxonomy): domain Eukaryota; kingdom Metazoa; phylum Arthropoda; class Insecta; order Diptera; family Athericidae; genus Atherix; species Atherix ibis. The sequence goes on from OY282610.1 coordinate 5,961,941, forward strand.
AGTTCATGGATGAGTATGTATATATATAGATTTTCAAAATAATAATGCAGGATAATTGAATTGAATCCAAATCAGACATTTATATAATTTAAGTTATATGCTCAGTTTCATTCCCTCTCCTCCTGTTTACGAAGAATATCAAAAAAAGGAATTTGATTCTCTGTAAGAGATGGATTAACGATAGAATATAGTGAAATATTATATATATTGTATATATAAAATAGATCGAGGTAACTGCTATAACTGTCATAGTAGATCGACCAAGCTTAACATAAAATTTCAAGGCTGCAAAATTTCGATGTTCAATTTTTTCGTAACGCACTGCTAACAACTACCATCTGCCATATGAAAATTGTATAATGAAATAGAATTAATTTACAAAATTTCACAAACAAGGATAAGAACAAATTTATTCCATAGTATAACTAGACGAAATTGTTGGGGAATAATTAATTTTATTCCAATTTTCATTATTAATTACTTAGAATTATTAAATAATTTTTTGTGAAATGCTGCTTTTCAATTTTATATTTAATAAAGTAAATTTATTTATTTGTACGTAAATATATTTTTTTATTAAAATTGAACTCACTTCGAAAAAAGTATTTTTTTTCGAAATGCACTCCTTTTAACATATTTTTTTTTTATAAATTACTTACGCTAAAGGAATTTTGAATATCCTTATAATATTTAGATATATCGCTTGTGTACCTAATATTATTTTTAGAAGTGACAACGGGAGAAATATCGGTGCACTTTGCTTTTAAATAGCTCTTGTTTGTTATGATTCAGAAAAATCGAGTGAGGCAGTACAATTTCGGATTGAGAATGAAACTGGAAACGTGCTACAAAATAATTGAGAATGAAACTGGAAACGTGCTACAAAACAAATGGTAGCCATTGGAACAAGACCTCTACCGTAAATCCAAGATGGCGATTAAATTATACAAAAGAAAAATCGAGTGAGGCAGTACAATTTCGGATTTATTGTTTGTTTGTATATAAAGTCCCTTAGATATAAGTCAGGGGACATTTTCATAGCACCGCAACAATGAGTACTTTTGCGAAATCAAGTTTTGTGTAATATGCCACAGCACCCAATATTGTTGAGTATGTTGATTTGTATTCGATTTTAGATTTTTTATGGCGTTATGTTGGTACTCATGTCTTTCACTTATGCCGACAAGTTAGAGACATGAGTACCAACATAACGCCATAAAAAAATCTACCAAAAACAGCATCGCATTAACATTGCTAAGGAGCTGTTGGACTCTGTCCGCGACGACACAAATTTGCTCCAGAGGATCATAACTGGTGACGAATCATGGGTTTATAGTTATGACGTAGAAACTAAAGCTCAATCATCCCAATGGAAGCTGCCGCACGAGCCAAGACCGAAAAAAAGCGCGCAAAGTTCGGTCGAATGTGAAGGTTTTGCTTACAGTTTCCTGACTTTACGTACATTATGAGTTCTTGCCACAGGGTAGAACGGTCAATGAGGAATATTACCTGCGAGTTATGCGCAAGTTGCGCTAAGCAATTCGCCAGAAACGTCCGGATTTGTGGAAGAACAAAAATTGGCTTTTGCCATTTTTTGCCAAAAACAACACACTAATAATGCCGCAGCTACCATATACCCCATATCTGCCCCCCTGTGACTTTTTCTTGTTCCAGAAACAGATTTTTTGGAATAGGCAAAAATCGAAGACGAGCCAAAACACGTGCAAGCAAAGCAGCTGTCAAAATGTAAATGAACATTCAAAATGGCCGAACTTGTCGGCATAAGTGAGAGACATGAATACCAACATAACCCCACAAAAAATCGAATATATGTGTACGTAACCCGCGGAAATTCAAAATTCGCGATACTTTTTGAATAGACCTCGTAGATTAAGTGTCTAGCCCACCGCAGTCTTTTCAGCTTAATTTTATGCAACAGGATCACTTCGTTAAATAGGCTGCGGGATCGTCTATCCTCATGTGTGTTGAAAAACTACAAAATTCGCGATACTTTTCGAACAGACCTCGTATAGCAATTTTACATAGATGCCTTCATAGCCATAGTACGGAGCTGCCCTGTACGGAAATCCCTACAATGCAGAAACCTAATTTGGATGCCATTGACCTCGATAAATTTAAAATAAGTCTTATTAAGAACGGTCGCTGCATCCGTTGATAGAAATAGACATGATTGGAGCCCATCTAACTATTCGAAGAAAAGTTACCTGTAGATAGACGGGTTAATAGATAAACCTATTTAGCTTGAAACAATATTCTCTATATTTTACAGAACATCCGAAAAGGACTTCAGATTCTCTATATTCTGGATAAACTGATGTACACGCACATTTTTGGCAAAACTAGTAGTAATGGAAGAAATATTTGTAGAGGCGGAATGCAACCAGCCAATCCACTGGAATACTGTTTATGGAAAATACTATAAAATAAGATATTATCTATTTTGGAATTTAATTAGTTAAACATACGTTTTCGTTACATTTTCTAGTGAATCAGAAAATGAATAACAAAAAACTGAGAGTACTATTATCAGCGAAACAGTGGTTTGGATTATAAGTAACAGCTAAAAGATCATTTATTAAACTAAGAAAAAGATTCGGATATAAAAGGGAACCCTGGGGAATACCAGCATTTATTTGGTGGACTGCAGACATGAAGCTATCCAAAACAACTTATATTGAACGGTTCCAAAACTTAGCTTCTAATCCCTTGGAGGAGGCACTCATCGATACAATTTATTAAAAAGGTTCTAATAAATTTCGTTATTAAGAATAATAAAGGTGGAACCAATTACCCATTTTCTATGTATGTACACAATATCTTGTTTGATCCAGTTTTTTTCTTTTGGAACGTTATTTGCCGTGTTCAAATTAAACCAATTTTTTTTTTAAAAAAATACAATAATTGAAGAAAATTTCAAAATTTTTGAATTTATAAATATTTTTATAGATTTATATTTATTTTATAAAAAAAATTCGATTAAATATATTTGCAAATTTTCAATAAAAATGCTCACATTTCGCGATTGAAATTTTTTTTTAGCTATGACAATTTAAACATTTTTAATGGTGTAATAATAATATTAGAGACAGTAAAGAAAATTTATATATAGAATAGAAAATACTAAATAGTATGAAAATTACGGGGATGTTTGAAATTCTTAAATACTTAACAAAATAGTAAGACAGCCATGAAAATATGCTGAAATGATTGATTGTCACTTAAGATTCTATTGGGACAAGCACTTCAGAAATGCCTAAGATTCAGAGGACCAAAAAGTCTATTTCAATCCCTACGAAAAGAGAAGAAATTCTTTAAGTAAATATTTATATATAAAAATAGATAAATAAGTTGGAAAAAGTTATAATATGCATTGAAATGATGTATTTTGAAATTGAGTCTGTATATTATTTGTGATAGTATATGCACATCCATATTTATGAGTATTTGTATAAATAGCACCGACAGTCAGTCAATTCATATTGATTTCATTAATCATAAATATTTGAAGGCAGTTTGACATGAATTCATCATTTGTATAAGTACATTAATTTTGTAACATTAAGACAAAAAAAATTATACACTGATTTTATTTTAAAATATTTTTTTTTAAATTATGGACATTTTGAAGAAACGAAAATTGCTTTATCGAATGTTTAGATATTAAGCTTACACTAATTAAAAGAAGTCACATGAAAAAAGAATCGAATAAACCACTTTAATTTAATTTACATAAAATTGTTCAAAATTATAATTTAAAAAAATTTATTTTAAAATGTACCAGGTGTATCAGCTTAAATCCGCTGGTTGGTCATAGATGGCGTGAGTGAGCGTATTAAGCTATCATGGGCACGGCATACTTTTTTTTTATGCGTTTGACATCTGTCAACATTAATCAGTGCACATTGTCAGCAATTTCCTACAACAACATACATTTTTCCTTTGGTTATCATGTCTCGTTTTGAGCCAGAAAAAGAGCATATGCGGGAAGCTCTGCTGTTCTGCTTTAATTCGAAGAAATCGGCTGTCGAGTCGCATCGATTGCTTATAGAGGCCTATGGTGATAGTGCTTTATCGGAAACAACGTGCCGAGATTGGTTTCGTCTGTTCAAAGACGGAAATTTTGACTTGTGGGACAAGAAGCGTGAAAATCGGCTAAGGAAGGTTGAGGACCATCAATTGCAGGCTCTTTTGTTGCAGGACCATTAATTGCAGGCGGATCAATTGGGTGTTACTCAACCAGCCATTTCCATACGTCTGCGTGCCATTGGGGAAGATTTAAAAGATCGGCGGAAAATGGGTGCCGCATGAATTGAACGATAGCCAGATGGAGGGACGCCAAAACATATATGATATTTTGCTCGCCAGACAAAAATGAAAGTCGTTCCTTCATCGGGTTTATGACAGGCGATAAAAAGTGGATATATTCCGAGAATCCTAAACGCAGAAATCGTGGATTGATCCCCGCCAACCATCAACATCTTCCCCAAGAGCAAATCGCTTCGGACGGAAGACGATGCTGTGCATTTGGTGCGATCAGCAGGGTATCGTCTACTATGAGATGTTGAAACCTGGTGAAACTGTCAATGCCCACCGCTACCACCAACAAATGATCAAATTGCACCGTGCTCTGCGTGAAAAAAGGACGGATTATCAACAAAGACATGACAAGCTGATTTTCCTCCACGACAACGCAACATCGAAAACGTCAAAAATGCTCCGAAACTACTTGGAGACACTCAACTGGGTGGTGCTATCCCACCTCGCTTATTCACCAGACCTGGACCCTTCCGACTACCACTTGTTTTCGTCGATGGGCCACGCGCTCGCTGAGCAGCACTTCGATTCTTAAGAACACATTCGAAAATGGCTTGATGAGGGGTTTGCCTCGAAAGAGAAGGAATTTTTTTGGCGTGGTATCCATTATGTTAATTGCCCGAGAGATGGGAAAAATATGTAGCTAGCGAGGGCAAGTACTTTGAAATAATTTGTTTTTGCTTTCTATGACTAAAAAACAGCAGATTTAAGCTTATACACCTGGTATATTTATTCAATGATTGTTTTTATGAACATATCGATTGTTATTGAAAAATAGATAAAGGCAACTATTGTGGAAATGGTCGGCGTAGGGGGGGGGGGGGTAGGTGGTGCGTATTATATTTAAAATGTGAAATTTATTATATAATTAACATATATGTTCTCGTACTTTATTTGGAGAGCTTTTAATATTTGTGAGCTTTATTAAATAGTTATTCTAGAAGAAACCATAAAACCAATCCGCCCTTTTATGAAGAACCACAAGTCGCCCGGCATCGAAGGGATCGTCAACGAACCGATTATGTATGGAGACGATACACTGCACTGAAGAGTTCATATAATTAATTTGGAATTATCTGTACCATGATTAAAAAAGGAGAGAGCATGGAGTGTAGAAATTATAAAGGTATTACGTTGCTGATTATCATCTATGAAATATTTTCCACTATCTTACTAGGCAGGGTAGCCCCTTTCCTCCAAAAAAATTTCTGACCCGTACCAGAGAGACTACAGGGAAATCAGCAACGGATTAAACCTTCTCTCTGCGGTAGTCGGTGAGAAAACTATTGGAATATGGTCAACAGAGTAAAAACAGCCGAATCACCTTCAGATCCATTCAACATCCACAATGGTCTCCGGCAAGGATTTGATCTTTCGTGCGTTCTCTTTAATCTGGTGCTGAAAAAGGTGATTCCTAATTCAGAAATAGCCATGGGGGATACCAATATCATTAATTTTGTCCTACTTTTAGCAGGATAATGATACCATTATCATACTTTCAGGAATATTATTGAACAAAGGTTTTCTTTAAAAATTTCTTTTGCCAATTTTGCAATAATAACTGAGGCATTAAGGGTTTTCTTTGGTTTTCACCTTTTATTCTTCGGAATCGTTCATTTTTTACATGAAATAATATTTTTTTTTCTTTTATTTATCGCTGCTTTATCGAAAACAATTTCTAATTTATTGATGGTACTAAAAAAAAAAATTAAATAGAATTTGCTTAGTATTTTTAAGTCAAAGTTATTTTTATGTTTAATAATATTTAATATATGCTCGTATATTTTAGAAATTATATCAATACAATTTTTTAGTATACAAATCTTAAAGAAAATATCGATCTGTAGACTGTAAGTTTGTTTATTTCTTTCAAAGCATCTTATCTTACTGGTTCTTGATAGAGAATTTTATTTTTTTTATGTTTTAAATGTGAAATATTCTTAAAAATATTATCTCATTTTAATGGTAATAATTTTAGAAATTTTATGCAAAAAATTATGGTTATAGTAACCTTATAGGTGGTGACGAAGTGACAAAGAACATATAAAATCTTATAATATACATATCTTCATTTAACCTGTACTTCTATATATGTGTGTATATTTATCTACATTTGTTTATATAAAATTACCATATATTTTTGTATATATTTAAAAGAATTCAACTGAAAAAAATGAGTCATAAAAATCTAAAATTGTCATCGTACACTGAGGATGTCATCGTACACTGATATTCTAACATATTTTATGGTAAGATTTTTATGCAAATGATTCGAAAATGTTTTACACCTGAAATAAACTTGAATTTCTATCCGTGGAAAATAATGATTTTTTCATATGTAAAGTGTTTGTGATAAATTTTCCGGTAGATAAATATATAATGTTATATGTTAACATTATGGTGAATTTAGAAATGATTATTTCTTTGAAGTAATTGAACGGAAATGGAAAACCTAACAACCGTTTTGTAATACTTAAAATAAATAATAGACACCATTTAAAAGATATCTTAAAATTATTATTTCAAGATTAAAAAATGGACAACATTACTGTGCGTTCCGCTTTTCCAAAAAAAAAAATCGAGATTTGATTCTAAGTGAGCAAGATCGAACCAGAAACGGTTAGGGATTTTATTAATTTTCCCAAAAGTCATTCTTTAAGCAGTTTTTTTTTAAAGGGATCGATTTCCTTTTTTTGAATGGTGTTAAATCACAACTTCTTGGTGAACATTCAATGTCACAATTTCTTGAAATAATCGAATCTCCAAATAATTCGGTTGTTGCACGTGCTGTGTGGCACGTAGTCCCGTCTTGTTAGAACCAGATGTTGTCAAGATCAACTTCTTCCAATTTCGGTCATAAAAAGTTGGTTATCATCGCTCTATACCGCTCTCCATTGATAGTAACGGTGTTACCAGCTTCATTTCGAAAGAAGTACGGACCGATGATTCCACCACACCAAAAACCACACCAAACTGTTAATTTAGGTAAATATAATGGGTGTTCATGAATAATTTGTGGATTTTCTTCGCACCAGAATCGACAGTTTTGTTTATTTACCGCATTACTCAGATGAAAGTGAGCCTCATCGGAGAAGATTATTGTCTTTAAAAAATCGTTATCGTTTTTAAGTTGTTCCAAGACAAAATCAGCAAATTCACGACGTTTACGGTAGTCCAATGGCTTCAGTTCTTAAGTGATAACAATTTTATGCGGATACAAGCTCAAATCCTTTCTCAAAATCCGCCAGGTTGTGGTTTGAGACCATCCCAATTCTTGAGAACGTCTTGGAATCGACAAATTGCGGTCTTCAGCAACACTTGCCTGAACGGCAGCAATATTTTCATTACTTCGAGCGGTTCTTTGTCTTATTGGCACTTGAATATTATATAAAGAAAATGTGCGCTCGAAATTTTTAACAATTTGACGAATAGCGAACACAGTTGGACGATTATTACGACCATAAAATGGCAAAAGCACACGAAAAGTTGCAATTGTAGAACGATTATTTTGATAATAAAATTGAATAATTTGTAAACGTTGTTCTTTCGTATGATGAAATTGTGAACATTACTGAATACAATGAGAAAAAAAAAGACGGATCATGGCATATTACAAATGGCCGAAACGTCACTTAGAAATCATATCACTCTTATTGGGAAACCCTATACTTGTAAATTGAATGTTATCGACAGTACCAAGATGACGTGCTTTTGGGTATTTTTTTTTATCTTGGGTAACAAAAAAAAAGTCAAACAGACCTTTTTCTGGCATAAACTCATTGATCGAGATGGCCGTGTGATAAGGGGCGTTGTCATGGTAGACAATCCAAGTATCTGCAATGTCAGATCTGACGCGAAGAACTAAATTTTCATCAGTTTTGGATTTTGACGGCATTACGAGTACATCTGTCACTCCTTCTCGATCCTCTAAAAATGCTTTAAGCCACAAGGAAATCTTATATTTTATTGATAATTTTGAAAACGAGAATTTATTAAAATTAAAAAAAAAAACAACTAAAGTACGCTTGCAGTTAAAGAGTTTAGAATTTAAAAGAAAATTTCAGGTTTTTATCATTAAAAGTCGACAGTTTGGTTATAAAAATTTCCAATTAATCATGATTTTTTTGTTGAATATTTTTAAGAGACTTGAATAAATTCGAGGCCATGCTTTTGCTAATTAATTAATTATTACAAATTCAAAACCAAAAAAAAAAAAAATGATAACACTAATTTTAAGGAAAATTTTTTTATTAAAGAAAAGAAATCCTTTTTCCTGAAAACAATTTCGTTGATCGAAGAATTCTGAAAGATTTTGATCTGCAATTGCTTTCAGCTGCTCGATTACACTCTATTGAATTTTCAAGTCTTTCCTTGTATTTTTTTAATGACGTATAATAGATACTATAACCTAAAAAGAGTCCTTACTCTTTCAACATTTCATGAGTTTTTGGATTTTACAGGCATTAAAGAGTAAGGTTCATCTGTCACTGCTTCTCGATTCACCCAAAATGCTTTATGTATCCAAAATATCTATGCTATTCATAAAAAAATTTCCCCATAGATATGTTGCAACTTTTTTAAAGTAGATTAATCAAGCTTCACGCAAAATTTTATGGCAAATCGTTGCTCCAAATTTCGCTGATCCATATTCCGTAACGCACTACAAAAACTCTATTTCACTTATCACCCTCTGTAGTGTTGCGTAGATATTGGATTAAATTGAAACTTGCACTTCACGTTTATGAGGGCCAACCTCACAAGCCAGTAGTGCTGCCAAATCAGTCTCTTTTCTGCCACGCCTTCTATCTAAGTAAAAACAAGTATGTATAAAAATCATACAAATTATATGCATTTTTAAGGTTTATTAATACATGAACTTTCAATTCTGTGAGTACACGTATTTGTACATATTTACACAAGGAACACCTTCATTGAATGTGTTGAGCATATTACCAAGAGAACACCTTCCTTGGTGTCGGGCAAATGCAATTGGAACTCAGGTGTTGGGAGCTCACGGTTAGTTGATGTACCAAATATCACGTGGTAAATTTGCATTTATCTATTCTTCTACCCCTGAGCTTCCTCCTCCATAGCTTCTCTCTAAAAATGCTCTCAAACAATATTTAAACAACAAGTAGCAATTGTAGCACAGATCAAAAATGGAAAGCATTTTTTCCTATTTTTTTTTTTGTATCATGAGACTTTCAGTTAATACAAAAACGCAAGTGATAGAGGACGAAATTGGAAAATAAAAGGACCAAAACGAGTACATACTTTTAGTATTAAAAACAAAATCTGTTCGAATTTTTTTCTGTACAAAAAGTCTTCTAAACTGTGGTGGGGGATAATGGACTAAATTTCGAACAGCACAGATTTTATTGTATATTAAAAGTAGTTCTATGCATGGTCATGGTTGGTTTTTTGAAGGCAGACGTCAACGGTTTGGGTTCAGATGTAGGCGGACGCTTTTCATATTGATTTGGTTTCGAAGATTTATCGAAATGTTCGAGGACAATCCTAGTGTACACAATCCGTTCATTATGTTATTCAAATCACTCTCATGTATACAAATTGATCAAGAATTCGTTCACGAACATTTATTCATACCGATTGACTGAAATCCTGTTCACACTAGACCCAGAGTATCACGTTCCCCATAAAATGTTTCACCTACAATTAGCACGTATTTATATTTAATCTTTCGAAAATATTATACTCCTGTTCCCCAGTTCCTTGTTGGTCTGTTTATTCATCAACATTCTGACTGAAATTTCCTCATCGAATAATATTCAACTTTGAGTTCTGACGCTGAATACTCTCGTATGCCGACACTGAATATCCTAACACTCTATGATTATGTGACGTTGAATTAATTATCTATGCTCATATACCAATCGTACAGACAAATCAATCACCTTTCGTAAAATATACCATATATATGCGTACTCGCTCGAGAAATGAGAGTTAAAAAAATAATAAATTTTTTTAAATTTTACACATTTTACCAATAATTGTTTCCTTAAAAACTACTGCTAAAAAGGATCAAAGTTTCAACAAAAAAAAAAAAAAACAAGAAATTAAAAGATATTTTTTTGAATTGCAAAAGATTTTAGTCGTTTGGATGCGAAATTTTCTATAACCGATTTTCTTTCGGGTTAGTGCCGCAACGCAGCAGCCGTGTTTCGATTTCCGTAGTTTGTTTTTGAAAAGGATACCCACTCACTGCTTGTGCTGGTTTAGTAGTAGAAAAAAAGGATAGCTGGTTAGGGACACTCGATTTTGATAGTACAACAAGGACCGGATTGAAACGAGCAAGGAATCAATTTTTTAACCAAAAACTCGACAAATAAATGCAGTCCCAAATGTCCAATCATCTATCTTTCTAACGGTGGCCATTCTCACCTGATATGTATGTATGCTCCAACAGTTTTCTGTAACTACTCGTGGACAATGCATTCCAAATATATGCCAGTTTAGAGAGTAGCCTAAAGTTTGCATGAATCAAATACATCGCCGATTCAATTAGAAGAATAACAGATGCACTCCTATCAGATACGCCATCCTAAAGTTTGAAGGAATTCTGATTTTCTATGAAAAACAATTTTTTTCCACTTTGATATGTTCTCACTCATTTAATATTAAATATTTGATTTTTTTCTTTGAACTTTTTGCTTTCAACTCTTGCTGATCTTTACAACATGCTATGTAATATATAATTATATTTCTAATAGAAAATTTCACATTAATTGTAAAAATTGTGCATAGTATCCATTTTGTTCTCTGCGCGAGTGCATTTTACTATTTCTTCGTAGCATCATAAAAAAAGCGAGCATTTAGGCTTTTCTCTTATCTTCGCATATTTTTTTAAAGGAAGAAAGAGTTCATATAAGCTTTTATATTTGAAGTATATTACATGTGTCGAGTCTATTATTAATACTGATATAAACTTGTAGTTACCAGGTGTATAAGCTTAAATCCGCTGTTTTTTTAGTAAAAAAAAACACATTTTTTTCATAGCAAGTAAAAACAAATTTGTTCAAAGTACTTGCTCTCGCTAGCTACACATTTTTCCCATCTCTCGGGCAATTTTTGGATACCACGCAAAAAAAATTACTTCTCTTTCGAGGCAAACCACTCTTCAAGCCATTTTCGGACGTCTTCGTGAGAATCGAAGTGTTGCTTGTTATGTATTTGTTGATAATCCGTCCTTTTTTTAACGCAGAGCACGGTGCAATTTGATCAGTTATTGGTGGTAACGGTGGGCATTGACAGTTTCACCAGGTTTCAACATCTCATAGTAGACGATACCCTGCTGATCCCACCAAACGCACAGTATCGTCTTTTGATCTTGGGGAAGATGTTGATGGTTGGCTGGGATCAACCCACGATTTATTGCGTTTAGGATTTTCGAAATATATCCACTTTTCATCGCCTGTCACAATCCGATGCAGGAACTACGCTCATTTTTGTTTGGCGAGCAAGATTTCGCATTTGTTTTCGCGTCGTTCAATTCATACGGAACCCATTTTCCGATCTTTTCAATCTTTCCCATGGCACGCAGACGCATTGAAATGGCTGGTAGAGTAACACTCAATTGCTCCACGAGCATTTTTTGCGACTGGGTATAGTTTTCGTCCAAAAGAGCCTGCAATTGATGGTCCTCAACCTTCCTAGGCCGATTTTCACGCTTCTTGTCCCACAAGTCAAAATTTCCTTATTTGAACCGATGAAACCAATCTCGGCACATTGTTTCCGATAAAGCACTGTCACCATAGGCCTTCATAAGCATTCGATTCGATTCGACAGACGATTTCTTCAAATTGAAGCAGAAAAGCAGAACTTTCCGCATATGCTCTTTTTCTGGCACAAAACTAGACATAGGAGAGCGTGAACGCCAACACCGTAGGAAGAAGGAAAAGCGGCGAAAGGTCCTCTGTGAAGAGGAGAGACCCGAGAGTCTTCGCCCCTGGCAAGAGAGATGGGACAGCTCGACGAAAGGTCGGTGGACTCATCGGCTGATCCCAGATGTCACCAAATGGGTCACTCGCGTGCACGGGGAAGTCGGGTATTACATAACCCAACTCTTGACTGGGCATGGATGCTTTCGGGCATACTTACATAGATTCAAGAGCACTGACTCCCCAAACTGTCATCACTGCCGCGATGTATTCAAAGATGCAGAACACGTGTTCTTCCAATGCCCCTTCTACGGGGGGACACGGGCAAAACTGGAGAAAAATCTGGACCGTTCCATCAGTCCAGAAAACATAGTGGAGTGCATGCTGAAGAGCCAATCGGCTTGGAACAGAGTTGCAGAGTACGCGGAATCTTTAATCAAGGATGTTCGGGCCACGTACGAAGAATAGGCTGCGAGGCGTCATAATATCGGGACATTAGTAATATCAAATAAGAACGCCCCGGCGTGGTAGTATCTGCAAAGAGTGCCGCTGGGGAACCATCGTTCCGGAAGCAAGGGTAGAGGTACAGGTAGGTTTTAGCGAGGTAAAAATCACGCATAACTCGCCTGGCAGGTATAAGGTAGAAGTACAGGTAGGTTTAAGCGAGTACCTTTTGAAGATTTCCTCCTGTACCTCATTAATCTAAATTTAAAAAAAAAAATGGCACAAAACTAGACATGATTACCAAAGGAAAAATGTATATTGTTGTACGAAATTGCTGACAATGTGAACTGATTAATGTTGACAGATGTCAAACTCATAAAAAAAAGTATGGCGTGCCCATTGTACGAGGGCCGTTCAATAAGTCCTTAGAAAATCCGAGAAATTGCGCTCGTAGTGTCGGTAAAGATTTTTTTAATAAGTACCTTTATCGACAGGAAAGCTGTCAAAATTTCAGCTCGATCCATTGCGTAGGTCAATTTCTATCGTCGATTAAAATTAACGACATTTATTTGTGCATAACAATTGAAAAAAGCGAGTTTAGGGCTGTCATCAAACATCTCCATTTGAAAGGCTTAAGCCCGAAAGAAATCAAAGCCGAGTTTAATGCAGTTCATGGCACATCTGCACCTGTGTTTGCGATGGTTTACAATTGGGTGAATGAATTTAAACGTGGCCGTTCATCCACAAAAGATGAACATCGTTCAGGACGCCCAGTTGAAGTGTTTACTCCTGAAATCATCGACAAAATCCACGATCTGATTTTGAACGATCGGCGAATTAAAGTGCGCGAATAAGTTGAGGCCACGGACATATCACAAGGTACAGTCGCTTCAATTTTGCATGAAAAATTGTCTGTGAAAAAAATTTCGGCAAAATGGGTGCCGCGTTTGCTCTCAGAGGAGAATAGGCGCAATCGTGTAGTGGACTCTGAGGCTATGTTGGCACTCTTTCATCGCAATCCTGCCGAATTTCTTCGTCGATATGTCATTGTGGACGAAATCTGTATACACTACTACACTCCAGAAACGAAGAGACAGTCATCACAGTGGATTTTCAAGGGTGAACGGGCTCCGAAGAACGCAAAAACTGTGCCATCGGCCGGCAAGGTGATGGCCACGGTCTTTTAGGATTCGCAGGGTATCATTTTTATCGACTACTTGGAAAAAGGGAAAACAATAATAGGAGCGTATTACGCGTCGTTATTGCAACAGTTGAGCGAGAAAATCAAAGAGAAACGCCCCCATCTGAAGAAGAAAAAATCCTCTTGCATCAGGACGATGCCCGTGTGCACACCTGCGCTGTTTCCATGGCCAAAATTGTGGAATTGACAATGGAATTGTTGCAGCATCCCGCTTATTCACCAGATTTAGCCCCGAGTGACTATTTTCTTTTCCCCAATCTGAAGAAATGGCTTGGCGGACGACGGTTAACTTCCAACGAGGATGTCATTGCTCAAACGGATGAGTATTTTGCAGAACTTCCGAAATCCTATTTTTTGGACGGGATAAAAATTTTAGAAAAACGGTTGGAAAAGTGTATAGAGCTAAAAAGAGATTATGTTGAAAAATAAGAATTTTTTTGTTTAAAAAACAGTTTTTTTCCATCTTTTTCTAAGGACTTATTGAACGACCCTCGTAGCTTAATACGCTCACTCCCGCCATCTACAATATAACGGATTTAAGGTTATACACCTGGTAGATATAATATTTTAAGTTTATAGAGATGGTGCTAGCCAGTTTGATAAAAAGAAAATTTTAAAACGATGAGAAAGCCCTAAAAAATCTAAAACCTATTAACTACAATACTTTAAAGGTCTTGGGACAAGGAGACGCGCTCTTGTAATTTTTCATTGATTTGCAGTTATTCGTTACTTATAGGTAAGCATGAAGGGTACCATCATTATACAGCCTGCTTATCTTTTAGCATAAGCCGATAATATCGATAGTATGTGCCGTTATGCCTTTACCAAGATTTTAAAAAATTTTTTGGCTTCACAGTAAGAACGGCTGCAACGTTGACATCGAAAACAAGACAAAATAATACTAATAGCACGCAACCCCGTAAGAGGAATTTCTGTTTTGAGTGAAACATCAAACCGTGATCGATATAGGAAGTGCTTTTGGGCTTAGTGAATCCAGAATATAAATATTAATGACTATTAAAAAATTGTAAATAAAAAGGGAAATTTAGTTATAAGGACAATTAAAAAGGGAATTTTTTAAGATTGTTATTCTGTGGCAAATCTATCCCCAAATCGATTAGAGGAATAATTAAAAAAAAATAGATGAGAATATGACGAATCCTCCTAGTATCTAAATATATCATAGTTTATCTAAAAAATATCAAAGGACATTAAAAAATGTGATATTTTCTGTAACCCAGTAAATACAAATAACAAAGTTTCAAATATTTAATGATATTTAAACACCTAAAAATCTAACCCAAAAAAGAAAAACTTTTTAATCAATTTGACTAAAGTTGATAATTTTGATTAAATTGCATTCCATTATCTTGCAAAATTGTCCAATAAAATCGTAAATAGATGCCGATTAGATATCTATGCTATGGTAGATACTCGTATGTACAGATATTGGTTGATAGATTAATTTTTTTCATCCTACCACTATACTTTATGTTTGGATAAAAATATTGTGACAAATTAAATTTGTTTAGAAATGAATACGAATTTTATTACTGCTTCCGGTTAGTACATATATAAATGGTTATAATATGTTTAAATTTAAAACTTTCCCAAAACACTAATAAAATCAAAAAAGTTCTATAACAAATATTTTTGGGTCAGCTTAGAATTTCAATAATGTCGGAAATATTTGCCACCGCAAAACTCCCTTTTCTACACTTTAGGGATGAAACAAAAATGTTCCACTCTTTCATTATATTGCAATTTATTCTAGAATATTATGGTGCGTATAAAACTATAGTTAGTTTGTAATTATTTAATTTTTATTAATAACAATAAATTTTTTTCGGAAATTATTTTTAAAACATGTACATTTTATCGTATTATCATTTGTAGACATCCTAGAATATTGTGCGTACAAACCATAATTTTTTTTTTTTGGGTACTGATTCTCTTTCCCCTCTTGTCAAATATCACATAAAAAACGCATTAGCATAAAATATGCAAATAAAAACTAACATTATTGATGTAATAAATTTGATATAAACAGAAAATTTGATAATAATTTTTAGTTAATTTTTTTGGTATTTTGTAATTAATATTTAAATATTATTATACTTAGTGAATATAATAAATTATATAAAGGCCTTTTTTGCATAAAATAGATTTTCTAGTAAAGATGAGACATAATTTATAATTAGTACTCCTAAAAAAGTAATGACAAACAGAGCTGGTTTGATGATCCTGGTGGCAAGCGACATTTTGTGTCGATCAGAAAGAGCTGAACGAGAAGCTTTCCTCAAGATTGAACTTGCACCGAAAAATCTTGGGCTCCACATAAATGAAGGCAAAACAAAATACATGATCGCAGAGTCAGCGTCGAAGATAAGATCAATTAGTAATAGTCGCTCACAGATTGAAGATTGTAGCTTTGAAAGAGTTGAATCCTTTGCTAATGGAAGAAATTGATGCACGGACGCTAACAGAGCTTATTTCAGTCAGTCTAACCTATTTCGCTCAAACATCCTCAGCAAATACCATTGTGAACTCTTGTCCGTATTCAAGAGGAGGCTCCTTCGAAGAAATTTTGATCTCCACAAATAAGATGTATGGATTCAGAAGCCTACCAGGCGTATAAGCTTAAATCCGCTGTTTGGTTATAGATGGCGTGAGTGAGCGTATTAAGCTACTCGTACAATGAACACGCCATACTTTTTTTTATGAGTTTGACATCTGTCAACATTAATCAGTGCACATTGTCAGCAATTTCGTACAACAATATACATTTTTCCTTTGGTAATCATGTCTAGTTTTGTGCTAGAAAAAGAGCATATGCTCTTTTCTGGCACAAAACTAGACACAATGAAGCTTTTCTTTTCCGCTTCAATTTGAAGACATCGGCTGCCGAATCGCATCGAATGCTTATGGAGGCCTATGGTGACAGTGCTTTATCGGAAACAATGTTCCGAGATTGGTTTCGTCGTTTCAAAGACGGCAATTTTGACTTGTTGGACAAGAAGCGCGAAAATCGGCCTAGGAAGGTTGAGGACCATCCATTGCAGGCATCTTTGGACGAAGACGATACGAAATCGCAAAAAATGATCGCGGTGCAATTGGGTGTTGCTCAACCAGTCATTTCAATGTGTCTGCGTGCCATGAGCAAGATTGAAAAGATCGTAAAATGGGTGCCGCATGAATTGAACGATAGGCAAATGGAACGATGCAAAAACATATACGAAATCTTGCTTGCCAGACAAAAAAGAAAGTCGTGGGTTGATCCCGGCCAACCATCAACATCTTCCCCATGATCAAAAGATGATACTGTGCGTTTGGTGGGATCAGCAAGGTATCGTCTACCATGAGAAGTTGAAACCTGGTGAAACTCAAACTCATCAAATTGCACCGTGCTCTGCGTCAAAAAAGGACGGATTATCAACTAAGACATGACACGTCAAAAATGGTCTGAAACTACTTGGAGACACTCAACTGGGAGGTGCTACCACACCCCGCTTATTCAACAGATCTGGCCCCTTCCGACTACCATCTGTTTTCGTCAATGGACGACGCGCTCGCTCAGTAGCACTTCGATTCTTACGAAGACATCCGAAAATGGCTTGATGAGTGGTTTGCCTCGAAAGAGAAGGAATTTTTTTGGCGTGGTATCCACAAATTACCCGAGATATAGGAAAAATGTGTAGCTAGCGAGGACAAGTATATTGAAAAAATTTGTTTTTGCTTTCTATGAAAAAAAACATGTTTTTTGACTAAAAAACAGCGGATTTAAGCTTATACACCTGGTATTTAACGTCCATTGTCATAAAAATGATAATCATAATAGTATCCTGGATCGTTACTGTAACCGCCACTTGTGGCTGAAATTAGGCTCAATATGCTGCACACATAATCCGTATGGATGAGGCGGGGTCTACAGTAGCGCCGCTTATCTACAAGACAAGAGTCACATCTTTTTAGTGTCCTAGATAATACAGTACAAGAGCGACTGTATTATCTAGGACACTAAAAAAATATGCTATGAGCGTCGAATTGAAAAACCATTTTTGATTCAGCAAACCTAGACAGGATGATGGTAATTTATGTTAAAAACCAAATTTCCATGAGAAAAAAAAGATTCCTTTTTTGTTGCTTATGATTTTTGTTAAAAAATATTTAATCAAAATAAGATTTTCGATAAGTTCAATATTTTAAATAATTTTACTTTTACTTAGGCAAAACGCGTATTGTTATAAGAAATGGTTTTTTTTATAGAAAATTTTCTTACAAGTGATTATAAGTTTTCATTTTTTCTTGGAAATTTTCAAATTTTTTTTTTTTTGCTAAGGAAATAACATTTTTTAGGTTTTAATTAAAAAAACTATAAAAAGAGATTATTTGTAAAAATTTTAATAGAAAAATAAAATTAAGAGTACGTGAATTCTTTTTTTTTTTTGTTATTGTTTTATTATAAATTATATAAGTTAAAAAAGTTCTAAGCAGAACATAATTCTTTTAAATTGTAGTCAAAAAGATTTTTTTTTTCTTAAAAATAATTGTATAATATTATCGCCAATTTCTTGAATTTTCTATTAAATAATTTTGACGAGCATGTCATGAGGAACGTTTATTTTTGTTCACTCTTCTTCATCAAAAACTCAATAATGTCTTTTTAGCGGCGAAGTAAACGAATGCCAACAACTTCAAAGGAAATAATTTCTTACAAGTACGCACAATGCGTTCGTTTCGTATGGCAAAAGAAAATACCAACTCCTTATATTTGCCAGCATTTTCCACCCACAATATATATATACATATATATATGAACTATGAAAATGCAAAATAATACAAAAAGAAAAATGTTATAGTAACAAATGAATAAAAAAAAACAAAAAAAAAAAACAGGAGTACATAACCCATAAAATACTAAATAGAAAGAGAACGTGTGAATATTTTTGAAGACTAGAAATTTATAAATAAATGCGAAAAACGAGCATACAATATTATTCATATACAAAATGTATGAAGAAATGTTTAATACGATACACATCATCATTTCATAAATATCAGCGATTTTTCTATTGTAATATAATATTTATAATAGAAAATCCTACGAGTATGTTTCATAGCATCTTATCTCTAAAATAGATACTATGGCCATAATAGCCGCCGATATACGAGTATAGTAAAAATACTGTTCAGTATGCCAGTACATTATTGAATATATCGATTGTACTGGCTATAATTTATTTAGTCAGATTTTAAATATTAATGAATTCCTTCCATATATGCTTATTTGACCGAATATAATATTATATTCATGGTCTATAACCCCCCCCCCCCCCCAAAAAAAAAAAAAAAAACACCGAGAAATATCAGAATTGTGGGGTAAATTTCAGCAATAGCTAAAAGTGGAGGGTCCTAGAAAAATAAATTCCACAATTAAGTAGAAAATAAGAGTAGCATATGCATTGTGACTGAATGTGAAAAAATAAAAATATTTAAAAAAAAAGTTAAATACAAAAAAGGAAAGAAATCCTTTCCAAGTTAATATATTTGTTGCGATTGCATGGAATTCGTCTATCTTTTATTTGAACGAATATTTCTTAAAGGCCCATAAATATAGTACGTGTAGAAGATGAAAGGTATACAAAAAGATACATATGACAATAAATCAAAAGAAATTTTCTTTGCCGAAAATTTTCTTCATAAATAGACAAAAAAAAAAAAAAAAAATATAATATATAAAATAAAATTGTACAAAAAAATTAAAGTCACATAGAAAAGTGTCAGAGCAACGGAAACGACGATGAAAAAATGATTGAAAATTTGTTTTTGGTTTTTTTTTTTTTGGGATGGTGCAGGGGGGTTTGGGGGGGGGGGGGGTTGGAGATTGTCTGGATGTTTGGACTAAAATTGAGTGCAATTATTTTTGAGCAAAATTATTTTCGACAATTTTCCCTTCTACTTCTGTCGAACAGAGTGAAAAATCTGAAAGTAAAAAAATGTCCAAGAATATTTCAATCTAGTCATTAATGGTTGAATATAAATCATTTTCTAATTAGAAAATAAATTGAATGCCAGCAAAGAGTATCTATTTATGTATGTAGAATATATTTTTACTATAAATGAGCTCAAGCCTGAATAAAAAAATTGCATAATTATAAATGTAAAGTTGAATTCTTTTTTATTATTCCAATTTATAGACTTTGGTTATATTACGATGTCTTATAATTAAAATTTAGATTTTTTTTTTAAATATTTCTTCAAATTAATAATAAAATGTTGATAATTATATCGGTTAATGGTAATTGTTCTTGAATAGACTATAGAAAAAATGTAATTGAGTTTTTTTTTTACAGTCTGTATAATATAATTAAAAAAATATTTTCATTTCATTTAATATCTGATACAGGCCCATACCATATGTTTACAAAATTCAATAACTACCAGGAGTTTAAATCCGCTGTTTGATCATAGATGGTGTAAGTGAGCGTATTAAGCTTTCATGGGGACGCCATACTTTTTTTTTATGAGTTTGACATCTGTCAATATTAATCAGCAATTTCGTACAATAACATACATTTTTCCTTTGGTAATCATGTCTAGTTTTGTGCCAGAAAAAGAGAATTTGCGGAAAGCTCTGCTTTTCTGCTTCAATTTGAAGAAATAGTCTGTCGAATTGAATCGAATGCTTATGAAGGCCTATGGTGACAGTGCTTTATCGGAAACAACGTGCCGAGATTCGTTTCGTCGGTTCGAAGACGGAAATTTTGACTTATGGGACAAGAAGCGTGAAAATCGGTCTAGGAAGGTTGAGGACCATCAATTGCAGGCTTCTTTGGACGAAGACGATACCCAATCGCAAAAAATGCTCATGGAGCAATTGGGTATTACTCAACCAGCTATTTTCATGCGTCTGCGTGCCACGGGGAAATTGAAAAGATCGAAAAATGGGTGCTGCATGAATTGAACGATAGGTAGATGGAGCGACGCCAAAACATATGCGAAATCTTGCTCGCCAGACAAAAAAGAAAGTCGTTCCTACATTGGATTGTGACAGGCGATGAAAAGTGGACATATTTCGAGGGTCTTAAAAGCAAGAAATCGTGGGTTGATTCCGGCCAACTATCAACATCTTCCCCAAGATCAAATCGCTTCGGTCGGAAGACGATACTGTGCGTTTGGTGGGATCAGCAGGGTATCGTCTACCATGAGATGTTGAAACCTGCTGAAACTGTCAATGCCCACCGCTACCACAAATAACTGATCAAATTGCACCGTGCTCTGCGTGAGAAAAGGACGGATTATCAACAAAGACATGATAAGCTAATTTTCCTCCACGACAAGGCACCATCGCACACGTCAAAAATGGTCCGAAATTACTTGGAGACACTCAACTGGGAGGTGCTACTCCACCTCGGTTATGTTATTCACCAGACCTGGCCCCTTCCGACTGCCACTTGTTTTCTTCGATGGGCCACGCGCTCGCTGAGCAGCACTTCGATTCTTACGAAGACGTCCGAAAATGTCTTGATGAGTGGTTTGCCTCGAAACAGAAAGAATTTTTTTGGCGTAGTATCCCCAAATTGCCCGAGAGATGGGAAAAATGTATAGCTAGCGAGGGCAAGTACATTGAATAAATTTGTTTTTGCTTTCTATGAAAAAAAACCGTTTGTTTTTTTTTACTAAAAAATAGCGGATTTAAGCTTATACACATTAAAGCCAACATTAAATACGACACAAAAGCTAGGCCGCAATTGCAATGCTCTAGAATGACTAGCCATAAACACAAAAACTGAATAAAACCATAGAAGATAAAATAAACTCACAAAAATTTTTTGACAAACTAACAGTTTCACATCTTATGAGTCCAATATCCAAAAAATTTTACCTCATCCGAAATTAAGTATTTAAACCAGGAACTTGCCATTATAAAAATTCCTTTGCTTATAATTTAATAATCGCTTCTATCCTCTAACAAATCTCAAATAAAAGTTCTGTGTTCATAGCCGATATATATTATTTAAAAAAAATTTGCAGTGATCGGAATAAATGAAAATCGGAAGGAGCAAGATCTGGAGAATATGGTGGATGCTTGATAACATCCCAATTCAACTCATTTAGCTTGTGTTGGGTCTCATCATAGCCACATGTGGTCGCGCGTTGTCGTGATGAAACACGACCGCTTTTCTATTCACCAATTCTGGTCTATCCTTTTAAAGGGTGATGTTCAATTTGGATAATTGCTGACAATATCGTTCTGCTGTAATTGTGTGATGGCGTTCCAAGAGTTCAAAATACACAATACCCTTACAATCCCACCAAACACAAAGCATAACTTTTTTTTGATGGATTTCGGCTTTCGAAGTTGTTAATGGGGCTTGTCCATGTATAGCCCAATGTATTTTTCTTGTCACGTTATTGTACACGACACATTTCTCATCTCCTATTACCAAACGATGCAAAAAAGGTTCATATTTTTGTCTCGAACTCAAAGCAACGCACGTTGAAACACGATCCAATAAATTGGCAGCCGACAATTGATGAGGTACCGCGAAACCATCGCCATACGTTTCAAATGTCTTAATACGGTTGTTTGGTTGATCTCCCTGGTGGTTAGACGTGGATTGGTGTCAATTATGACTTTTAATTTGTCGTCATCAGACTTCAGTGGCCGCCCGGTACGTGGTTTATCAATCCCCAGATCAGAATTTTGTAAACCATCTTCATACCTGTCGAACTTTGATGATATCTGCTCCATACACTTCGCAAATGTTTTTGGTTGCCACAAAATGACGTAAATGCACTTTATCGACCGACATTTTGGAAAAATACAAGGGCTCTTCACTGTACTCTGTGCATCATGAGTTCTTGCTACAGGGTAGAACGGTCAATAAGGAATATTACCTGCAAGTTCTGCGCAAGTTGCGCAAAGCAATCCGCCAGAAACGCCCGGATTTGTGGAATAACAAAAATTGGCTTTTGCTATTTTTGGCCAAAAACAACACACTAATAATGCCGCAGCCACCGTATTCCCCAGGTCTGGCACCCCGTAACTTTTTCTTGTTCCCGAAACTGAAGAGCCCCATAAAAGGACGACGCTACGCTACAATTGAGAAGATAAAGACGCTATCGAAGGAGGAGCTGAATAAAATTGGAAAAAACGTTGGCACAAGTGTATAATATCTGGTGGGGATTACTTTGAAGTGGACAAAATAGATATTCATAAATAAATAAATAATTTTTAAAAAAAACACAAAATTCGCGATATTTTTTGAACAGATCTCGTATAATTATTATATATATTTTTAATATCCCAACTAATCCCAATACTATCACAGCCTCATCTACTTCACATAGAAATATCCAATTAGCTTCTAGCAATAAACAATCCCATATCAAAAATTTCAAAAAAATAAGTAGATTTATTTATTCCTATGTGCCTTAAAGGCAACCCAAAAAGAAAGTACGCTATCTGGGACTAAGCCTAGACAAACGGCTTACATGGAATCCACACACGAGTTTTAAAAAACTTTAAATTAACAGATGTTATGGCCTACTATTTAGTATACTGAACAACCGACCAAAGATTAATATTAAAAACCAAACTTTTCATATATAAAAAAACTTTGAAACCAATCTGAACTTACGAAATGGAACTCTAAGATTCTATTAATATGTCCAATTCCTGTTGAATCCAATCTTTAAATTATAAAATCATCCAATGATGGTCAATTAACAAAATTATGCATCCTGATCTAAATATTCACAATTTGTTCAGGATTTACAAAATTTCTCGTTATAAAAAGTTTCATTCCTGATTATCCTACTTTTGCAATCGTCTTGTTTAAAAATGCCTCACCGTTACTTTCCTCATAAACACTCATCCGGCGTTCAAAAAAAAATTGAGCAAGAGATCTCTTAAGGCGTTAATCTGCTTATTACCATGTTTATGTAGTTGAAGATACCAACTAAAATTGAATTTTTTTCTTAGTTAATATTTTAAATAATTTATTTAAATAATTCATATATAATTTTGTATATAAAACACAGGAAAGATTCGTATTTTAAAAAAAATTCACTTAATTAAAAAAAACTATAAATTTATAATCACAAATTTATAATACTTTTCTCCTGTTTTTATTTGTATTGAGTAAATTCTTTTATAATGATTATAAATATTGAAGAAAATAATATCCTTAAAAAGGAGAATAAAAATATAATTTCGTTTTAAATAAAAATATAATAATTATTGATGTATTTTTATTTAAAACAAAATTAATGAAATATTTAAAAATCGAAATCAACTAAACAAAAATTTTTATTTTTTTCTCAAAAGGATAACAAAATTTTTATTTAAAAAAACATAAAGTACAGATCTTAAGATTAACGACACAGCACTAAGAGCACATACGAGTATGTTTTATGTATGATGGTTTTCGGTTCGATTATAGCTAGGTAATTGTATATCTTGCACTAGCAATCAATAAAAATTACTATTACTTGAAATAACCATAAATAAAAATTACTCAATAGAGCAATTTTTTTAGTAGATGATATAAATACATAGCGTGTTCGCTAGAGCGAAAGGAATACTGTCCAGGCGTGTTTCTTGACATTTCACATGCTTTCGACCGTTATGGCACCCTGGAATGCTTTGGAAATTGCAGCGAGTCCTACCCTCGGGTTATTTCCACATTCAGGTAGCTGAAAATATTGAGTACTCTGACATTTATCCAATTTCCGCCGGTGTCCCTCAAGGAAGTATCCTAGGTCCTATCCTTTATAATATTTATACCCATGACATTCCTTGCCACAACAACATCCTAGCCGAAACATATGCTGACGATACAGAGATCCTTCCACAGCCATTAGTATCCTTCAGAACCATATCCACTCCTTAGAAACTTGGTTCAAAAGGTGGAGAGTAAAGGTTAATGAGCAAAAATCTGCTCATGTAACATTCACACTCTGCCGAGAACAAATTCCCGCCATTATCCTAAATGGCACTAATATTCCACAAAAAAATATCGTACGTTACCTTGGACTTATATTCGACAAACGGTTAACCTGGAACCTTCATACGAAAACTAAAAGACGTGAACTTAACGGACGATACAAACAATTATTACGTCTCCTAGACAGTAAATCAAAACTTACAACAACAAGTAAACTATTACTATACAATACGGTTCTGAAACCAATATGGACATATGGTCTAGAACTTTGGGGTTCGACTAAGCATTCCAACTCCCCTTTTATGTGCGAAACGCTGTTATCCACCGTGACTTAAATGTTCCATTTGTTCGTGAACTGTGCATCTCCCGATATAAAAAATTCCATTCGCATCTACCCTTCCACCCTAATCCTTTAGGAAGGGAACTTTTCACTCCCATCCTTCCAGTATACACCCATCGACGTTTAAAACGGCGATGGCCGAGAGATTCTCTAAAATTATCGAGAGGTAACATCAATGGGTGTTTTCCTCCACATGTCTTCATGTCCTTGTATATTCCTTAAACAATCTGCTTGTTACTAGCATAAGTAGATGTAGATAACATTTTAAATAAAAAAAAAAAATTAATCGGTACATTAAGTCTTCTTAAATAATATTAAATAAATAAATAAAAAAACTTCACTGAAAAATAATTTTTTGTGAATTTTGTTAATCAAAATATATTTACTTTCTGACAATTGGGTTAATAGTAAAAATTGCTATCGAGATTAGTTCTTATCTCAGCTAACTGGCATAACATCGAAATCAAAGTGATCGAAAAAGATTTGGGTTCTGCCCTTTTAAACGGGACCTTACTCTATTTCCTCACTATATGTGTCAGTGTGCCAATAGCAGGGAAAAAACTAGTCGAGGCAGCGGTAAACTGTTGTATTAGACTAGCCAATGGAGCACATCGGATATCTCCGGTGGAATTCATACTGATTGAGACTGGTGGAAAACCTATTTTTTTTGCAGAGACAGTCATCACAGTGGATTTTCAAGGGTGAACGGGCTCCGAAGAAGGCAAAAACTGTGACATCGGCCGGCAAGGTGATGGCCACGGTCTTTTGGGATTCGCAGGGCATCATATTTATTGACTACTTGGAAAAAGGAAAAACAATAACAGGAGCGTATTACGCGTCATTATTGCAACGGTTGAGCGAGGAAATCAAAGAGAAACGCCCCCATCTGAAGAAGAAAAAAATCCTCTTGCATCAGGACAATGCGCGTGTGCACACCTGCGCTGTTTCCATGGCCAAAATTGTGGAATTGAGAATGGAATTGTTGCAGCATCCCGCTTATTCACCAGATTTGGCCCCGAGTGACTATTTTCTTTTCCCCAATCTGAAGAAATGGCTTGGCGGACGACGGTTCACTTCCAACGAGGACGTCATTGCTCAAACGGATGAGTATTTTGCGGAACTTCCGAAATCCTATTTTTTGGACGGGATAAAAATTTTGGAAAAATGGTTGGAAAAGTGTATAGAGCTAAAAGGAGATTATGTTGAAAAATCAAAAATTTTTTTTTTTAAAAACAGTTTTTTTCCATCTTTTTCTTAGGACTTATTGAACGACCCTTGTATATCCGTAAGATCAGCTTGGTTGCAGTAATGACTAATAGTCACGATTAATGCTTTATTTTAATTTTTCTCTTCAGTTTTTTTGAAAATTTTTCAGTCTTTCCAATTTGGTTATAAATAAAAATAATTTATTTAATACCTTAAAAACAAAGGAAAATGTAATAAAAATTTTAAATATAGCAATATGAAAGAAGAAAAATATTACAAAATGATTTTCCCGAAGCGTTCACTCTATTATTATCGAATTTTTCATTTGCTCATAAAATATAGTTAATAGCACTTATTCCAAATTGAATTTCAAAAATATATATTGACGTATTAACCTGAATATATAACTATTAAATATTTTATTGAGCTGATTAATTAAATTACTATTTATAAATAAATTGAGTGCAATAAATAAGTCGAAGGTGAATATAATCATTTTCATATTGAATGCATTATTATAGATTAATTATATATTTAAATAGTATTGTACTACTAAAAATAACATGGTAAAAATTTTTTAAATTAAAGAGAGTGAGATGAATTGGTCATTAAAAAAAATTCTATTTAGACTAAATTAATATATTTTTGTTAACAACAATACTTAATAAATTGCTTTAAGCTTATAAGCTCTTATTGGTGGTATTTATAAATAAATATTTCTGTTAATGAAAAAAAAAATGAATTTTATTTTTACAAGTATTAATATCGCCATAACAAAAGTTCATGCCTTGGAAAGATATAAATAACCACATTAAATATAAGAGCAAGTAGAGATAATCACAGCTAGTACAGAACAAAATATAGAATATAAAAAAAATAATATATAAAAGAAATTGTCTTATTTCTGAATAATTTCTTACGATTTTTTTCTCTCTACTTATACGGATATAAATATTTGTTTCTGTACCGTACATTTTATAGTGACAAGTTAATTGTTTTAAATGAGGATAAATTTTTTAATTGTAATAAAGAAAGATTTCCATAGTAGATGAATCACTTGTACGCTACGTAGTGTTATTAATGTAATTTTTGAAATTATAACATCAGCGCAAACATTTTGGAAGCCTTCAACTGGAATCGCCCCCAGCTCCTTAGTTACACTCAATTGAAAGTGGCAAGATGACTTTCTTTCAAGTGAATAGTGGGTAAAGGAACCACCGGAAATCCTAATACCACTTATCTGAGAGCTTCTCATTGACTTACTCATAAGCTTCAATGTTAACCGACGCTTTAACCGTGCAAGAGTCCTTACTCTTTCAAAATTTTTGATGTTGAAGGCCTTCTGAAGCGAGATTCGTCTTCCACTGCTTCTTTACACTCTGAAAATACTTTATGGTACAGAAAAACTTGTACTCTTGATCATCTTGGAAAAGGAAATTTATTAAGATTTTCCTTTTTTTAAAAAAATAAACTAAAGTACGCTTTTAATTGAAAATTTTAGAATATAAAAGAAAATTTGATATTATTATCATTAAATATTTTTTGAAAATTTTTGGAGGACAAAGTCGAACTTGAATTAATTCGAAGTATATTTTTGGTCCCGATTATTTTAATGGAAGCTTCTATAGAAAACTGGTAATAGATTTGCCTTTTCAAGAATATTTTATACAATTTTAGGATATTTTATTAATGGAAAGGCAAGCAGCATATTTTTATGAACCTTTCAAGGATTTCTTTATAAACTACTTGGTTAACAGTATTATTTTACAACAGCCGCCAATCGTTCCATATTTTCTTCAGTTTTCAATGCTAAAGGCCTTCCTGAGCATGGTTCGTATTACAGTGCTTCGCGGATCAATCTAATATATAAAAGATTGATCCGCGAAGCACTGTAAAACGAAAATATGTCAAAATATGTATGTTCGTTCGTTCGTTTGTCCACAATTCTTCTCTACGTCACTACAATACTTTTCTGAAATACCAGGCGCTCATACAAAATGCAATACCGTGTTCTCTTTTCTACGCTGTCTTTTCTCCTCACCCCTCACCCTATTCCTCATTGCGGGACCGTGTCGTGCCCGTGTCGTGATAGCCTTAGAAGAGTAGAGTAGTATAAGTATTAGAAATGTGTCATGGTTGAGTAAACAAATGGCTGGATCTAAGGCTGTGGAAGTAAGCGCTGGGTACGTGATGATTTTGTTTCTGATTTTCTGACTTTTTTATGAATGCCTGGTACTTCAGAAATGAAAATGAACTTCTAGAAAATTTAAGGAAACTCTGGAAAATTGGAAAATATGAAAATCTTAAATGTTTAATGAGAGTCCATAAACTTCTACAAAATTTAAGGAAACTCTGTAAAATTGGAAAATATGAAAATCTTCTTAAATGTTTAATGAGAGTCCAGAAACTTCTAGAAAATTTAAGTAAACACAGGAAAATTCGAAAATATGAAAATCTTCTAGAATGCTTCTTGAAAGTCTGGAAACTTCTAGAAAATTTAAGGAAACTCTGGAAAATTCGAATATATTTAAGTCTTCTAAAATGCTTCATGAAATTCTGGAAACTTCTTGAAAGTTTAAGAAAACTCTAGAAAATTCGAATATTTTAAAAAATTGTATAAAAAGCCGCGAAGTGCCGAAAAATGTTCATTAGCAAATCGCAAGTTTTGAAATTGAAAGTGAAGTGAAAATTAATTTAAAATGTGTTCAAGACCAAAAACTTCCGAACAGCGTGAGCTGCGACTGGAAAGAGATCGTGTTAGAAAAGCTGTGAAAAGAGCTGCCGAGACAAGCCAACAGCGGGACATTCGGCTTGAAAAAAGCCGAATAAGAATGGCTGAAATAAGAACAACTGAGACAAGTGAACAGCGCCAAAGTCGGGTACTGATCAGCTAGTTTATTATAAATGCAAAAACCCCAAAAAAAATGGGAACACTAATTCTTAAGTAGATTTTTTATTGTACGTATTAAAGTACATGAATTTTTTTTGCTGACAACAAAATCGTTGATCGAAAGCTTCGGAAAGAATTCAACTGAAATACTCTTCAGCTCTTCTGTTAAACTCTTTTAGATGCTATTGTCTATACCAAGGTGCCGATCTTTCAATTGTTTTTGCCGATTATATATAAAAACTTGGTTCGCTCTAACTTCACAAAAGCCATCTTCCATTCAATATTTTTATCAGTTTTCGATGTTGAAGACCTGCCTGAGCTAGATTATCTAAATATGTTTCCTTCCACCGCAAAACCTACATTATTGATTAGGACCTATTCCTAATAAGGAAAGTCGCTGCAACTTTTTGT
Source organism: Atherix ibis (assembly GCA_958298945.1). Lineage (NCBI taxonomy): Eukaryota > Metazoa > Arthropoda > Insecta > Diptera > Athericidae > Atherix > Atherix ibis. The sequence goes on from OY282610.1 coordinate 5,991,618, forward strand.
AGGTCAAACTGATACAGTCAATAAATTTTAGTGCAAAGTTAATGGCGTTTTATTGTTGCGAATTTCGCTTTTTTGAATTTTCGTAACGCACTACAAAATTTTTACTGCACAATCAAGGGTTTTTAAAAAAAAATATTTTACGTTGGTGAGGGGATTTTTTGAAAGACGCTGTAGAGAAACCGATTCTTAAAATGTGTGCGAGTTTTACTAATTAAAAAACACCTCTCGGTTCAAAAAGTAACGCGAATTTTGAATTTCTGCGGGTTACGTTTATTCGATTTTCGATTTTTTGCGACGTTATATTGGTACTCATGTCTCTCACTTATGCCAACAAGTTCGGCCATTTTGAATGTTGAGTTAATTTTTGATCGAAAAAAGCGCCAAGTTCGGTCTAATGTGAAGGATTGTGTGTGGTGCATCATGAGTTCTTACCACAGGATAGAACGGGCAATAAGGAATATTACCAGCAAGTTATGCTCAAGTTGCGCGAAGCAATCCTCCAGAAACGCCCGCATTTGTAGAAGAACCAAAATTGGCTTTTGCACCAAGCTGCTTCGTTGCTTGTGCGTAATTTCGGCCGAAAACAATACACTAATAATCCCGCAGCCACCGTATTCCCCAGATCTGGCCCCCTGTGACTTTTTCTTATTCCAGAAACAGATTCTTTGATCCATTTTTTGGAATGGGCAAAAATCGAAGACGAACCAAAACACGTGCAAACAAAGCAGCTGTCAAAAATTAACTGAACATTCAAAATGGCCGAACTTGTCGGCATAAGTGAGAGACATGAGTATCAATATAACGCCAGAAAAAATCGAAAATCGAATTTACGTAATCCGCGGAAATTCAAAATTCGTGATACTTTTTGAGCAGACCTCGTATGACTTTACATGGCACCAGCGTCAATATGTGGCATCAAGCCCATTATAGTATCGAGGCTGCATGCTGCCCTTTTCTCATTATTTTTCATGAGGAGCTTCTTTATTACTCGGAATGCGTATCCAGCTACTGCACATCAACATGCCAGCAATGTTATCATTTGCGTAATAATACTTTTTGCGACAATCGTTCACCGATTACTTTCTCTACTTCCTTCCTTTCTCAGCTAAAGCACGCACAGTGGAAGTTGACATGTAACATACCTCATCCTCAATTGTGGGTCGACAATTGAGGCATATCACATCAACATTCACCTTAACCCGATATATATATGCCCGGAACTACCCATGTCCCTTCAGAAATTAGGTCATATAGAGGTGCACTTCTCCATGAGACAGTATGGAATGCTTTTGTGACTCGGTGCGCTTCGCCGATGTACCGCCATCACCTAACGCTTATACGTTTCAGCCATCTGTCCAAATAGGAGCTGCGTAGAGTATCATAGAACTGATAAATATGGACAAAAGCCTCAGTCGGATCTGCCTTGACCCTCCGTTAAGGGGGACTAATTTAGAAGCCGCAGTGCTACCAGATCACTCTCAGTGACGTAAGTCACATTGCTTACACATTGTACAAAAATATTTTTACAATTTTACTAAAATATTTTATAAACAGAAAAGATACACTACCAAGAAAGGATGCGAGAAATACAATAAAATTTATTATTTTTATTTATTTTTTTAAATTTGTTCTCTGAAAATATAAATTTTATATGAAAACAAATAACAAAAACACTTTCAAAAGATAATTTTTAGTTACAAAAGATGAAAATAGAAAATTTTTGATTGAATTTTTATTGGATATAAATCAATTATTAATTTATCCAAAAAGAAAAATTTACTAGCAAATTTAGAAGTCATAACAATTTTTTTCTCTTTTGGAAAATTGTTAATTTATTAATATGTCTCGCTTAAAAACAAATCAAATTTTATTTACTATAAAATTTATAGCAACCAATTTTATTTTATTAATTTTCAGCAAAAAAAAAAAAATAATAAAAATAACCGGAAACTATATAATATAAAAATAAATTATCACTTAAATTATAGATAGATAAATAAAAAAAAAAAAAAATAATAATTTATAAGATGGCGTAATTAATTTACAATATTTCCCATAATTTTACATAGAACAAAATCATACACACTTGCTCATATGTAATAATTTATTAAATATTAAGTAAATAAAACAAATTATATTTCCTTTTTGTGGAAAGATTATCATAATTTTTTAAAAATATTATCATATTAGCATAATAATATCAACAGAAAATGACACTATCAATTTTCGTCGATATAATTTAAAAAAAACTTATTGCCAAAACTTAAAATCAATTTTTCTTTTGATTTATTAACATACATGTTGTATATCAGATATTTCGTATATAATTTTTTTTTCTTTATAGCCAATACAAGAAGAAGAAAAGGAAACGAACATATAATGACAAACATATATACTCGTAGTATAGAACTGAAAACCATGGTACACAAAATTATAATAAAAAAAGAAAATAGAAATATTCATAAATAAAAATGATTGAGATGCTTTTCTTCAGATTTTAAGAAGAAGAAAAAAACTATAATAAGGCACACATAGCAATGGGAATTGAAGAAAAATGGAATAGCTAGAAATTCACAGAAACAATCTTTTATCTTACACGTTAACTTGAAAAATGCTGAATATTGTCACTTTATACAAAACTGTCGCTAAGATTCTGCATATGTCGACGGTCGTCCAAAGTAATAGTATTGGACCAAATAGGTTTCTCTGTGGCAATCCACTGGGATAAGCTTTTTAATTTTCTTTGTCACAATTTATTTGTTTATTTTTACGTGTTATGAATATTGTTGATATTCTTTCTGTTAATATAATTACTGAATCAATATTAATGTCAAAATAGATTTTTTCTTGTCTATACGCATTTAAATTAAAACGATTTGGACAGATTTTTAGTATTTTTATTATTTGAATGATATTTTATTCTGAATTTCTGTATAGTCTGATTTGTTCGAACATTCTTTATATTTTTGGAGTCATTTTAAATTATATTTGATTGAATTAAATACTATACATTTTTTTTTGAACGAATACTTATTTTTTAATAGCAGATAGATTTATTTCTACTTTAATATTTACTCATACTTTTTATGTTCCATTGGCGTTTTAATTGGCTTGAATTTTTCATATGGTATTACTCGTAAAATAAAGTTTCAGCATTGATTTATTTTTTATTTTTACCTAAACAAGCAATTTTACCTAAACCTGCATTTTCTGTACAAATTTTCAGTAAAAATTTTCAAAAATTTTCAGTAAAAATTTTCAGTAAAAATTTTCCGTAAAAATTTTCAGTAAAAATTTTCAGTAAAAATTTTCAGTAAAAATTTTCAGTAAAAATTTTCAGTAAAAATTTTCAGTAAAAATTTTCAGTAAAAATTTTCAGTAAAAATTTTCAGTAAAAATTTTCAGTAAAAATTTTCAGTAAAAATTTTCAGTAAAAATTTTCAGTAAAAATTTTCAGTAAAAATTTTCAGTAAAAATTTTCAGTAAAAATTTTCAGTAAAAATTTTCAGTAAAAATTTTCAGTAAAAATTTTCAGTAAAAATTTTCAGTAAAAATTTTCAGTAAAAATTTTCAATAAAAATTTTCAATAAAAATTTTCAATAAACATTTTCAATAAAAATTTTCAATAAAAATTTTCAGTAAATAATTTTTTTTTTTGAGACTTTTTTGATGAAAAATTCTCCTAACAACTTGGTAAAAATTTGATTAAAACTTGTTTTGAAAATTCCTTTAAAATAAAATAATAAAAATATTCAATCTAAATAATAATTCCTTTTCAATAAAAATTTTCAGTAAATATTTTCAGTAAAAATTTTCAGTAAAAATTTTCAGTAAAAATTATCAGTAAAATGTTTCAGTAAAAAATTTCAGTAAAAAATTTCAGTAAAAATTTTCAGTAAAAATTTTCAGTTAAAATTTTCGGTAAAAATTTTCAGTAAAAATTTTCAGTAAAAATTTTCAGTAAAAATTTTCAGTAAAAATTTTCAGTAAAAATTTTCAGTAAAAATTTTCAGTAAAAATTTTCAGTAAAAATTTTCAGTAAAAATTTTCAGTAAAAATTTTCAGTAAAAATTTTCAGTAAAAATTTTCAGTAAAAATTTTCAGTAAAAATTTTCAGTAAAAATTTTCAGTAAAAATTTTCAGTAAAAATTTTCAGTAAAAATTTTCAGTAAAAATTTTCAGTAAAAATTTTCAGTAAAAATTTTCAGTAAAAATTTTCAGTAAAAATTTTCAGTAAAAATTTTCAGTAAAAATTTTCAGTAAAAATTTTCAGTAAAAATTTTCAGTAAAAATTTTCAGTAAAAATTTTCAGTAAAAATTTTCAGTAAAAATTTTCAGTAAAAATTTTCAGTAAAAATTTTCAGTAAAAATTTTCAGTAAAAATTTTCAGTAAAAATTTTCAGTAAAAATTTTCAGTAAAAATTTTCAGTAAAAATTTTCAGTAAAAATTTTCAGTAAAAATTTTCAGTAAAAATTTTCAGTAAAAATTTTCAGTAAAAATTTTCAGTAAAAATTTTCAGTAAAAATTTTCAGTAAAAATTTTCAGTAAAAATTTTCAGTAAAAATTTTCAGTAAAAATTTTCAGTAAAAATTTTCAGTAAAAATTTTCAGTAAAAATTTTCAGTCAAAATTTTCAGTAGAAATTCTCTGTAAAAATTTGCTGTAAAAATTTTTTTGTAAAAAGTGTCAGTAAAAATTTTCAGTACATTTTCAGTAAACATTTTGTGTAAAAGTTTTCAGTTAAAATTTTCATTAAAAATTTTCAGCAAAAATGTTAAGTAAAAATTTTCTGTCAAAGGTTGGCTAAATATTTTCAGCAGAATTTTTCATAAAAAATTTTCGGGTATAAAAATTTCAGTATAAATTTTTTTAAGTATTTTTGTACAATTTGTTCTAACGTTACAAAATTATAGGCGTTTTTGAACTCAACAGAATATTAAGCTTTGAATATTTAACTTACTCGTAGCTTTTATACTAAAACTACCTATATTATTTTTTTATATTCCCCACAGCAAAAATAATTTTTAATTTATTATAAATCGTTTTTACAAAATCCTTTTTTAAAAAAAGTATTTTTTTATATAAAACTATTATAAACAAAGCGTCTGAATAATCTTCGATGTAGTGAGCAGCGTGAAGAGGAAAATTTCATAAAAATAGAAAATGAAAATACATAAAATAAAAATTATCATAAAAATTGGAAAAAAAAATTCAACAACAAATAGAAAAGCTGAAAAGGAATAATTTTAGTTTAAATAATAATGGAAAAGAAGAAAAAAAAAAACTGTAGTAAAAGTTTTCTTAATAGAACAGGAGCACTAAGAATTGACGTGATCTCAAAACTATTGGCAGCGGTGATGATATTGTGAAAACCTTGAGAGGTGGGGGGCAACCCATTGGAGAGAGTCCAGAGACTAAACAAAACCGCAACTTGGTATGATGATACAAAACTACAATGGAATGGAACACGAGGGAACATATTCTAAATATAAACTTTTCATGAGTTCCCCTAGTTAACGTTGGTAAATAATAATATGCTCGGAAAAACGTTCCAAATATGACGTCAATGATAATGATGACGATGACGATGATTGTGAATGATGGCGGTTGATGGGGTTGTTGCGTTGTTACTATTGTGATGGAGCTATTGGGATGATGATGATCCACTCCACTCGTGGTGATGCTGTGATTGTGATGTTGATGATGAGAATGACGATGATATTGACAACGTCAACAATGGAGACAATAATCGCACAATGATGACTTGACTCCAATGGGGTTGATGATGACGTAAACTTACAAGTATATTTATGAGAGGTGATCTTCTTATTCGTAATTTTCGACAAATAATCAAGAGAATTTCACAAATAATAATTTATGAATATTTTTATTAATTTATTTTAAAGGAATTTTCAAAACAAGTTTTAATCAAATTTTTACCAAGTTGTTAGGAGAATTTTTCATCAAAAAAGTCTCAAAAAAAAAAAAAAATTAACTTAAAATTTTTAATAATTATGAATTTTTGAGCGAATGTTTCTCTGAACTTTGGATAATCGACTTACTTTTCTTTTACCCTTCTTTCTTTTAAAGATTCTATCTTAATTTCGACTAAGTAATGTTAAATTAAGAGAAATTTATCAAAAATTATTTAAAAAAAAAAGAATTAAGATAAATATTTTTTTTTTAATCTAATTTATGAGAATTTATTTGAGATAGGGAGAGACAAAGAGAAAGAGAGATTAGAGATAGAGATAGAGATAGAGAGAGAGAGAGAGATGAGAAAGATCAGTCACCACAGGCAAGGATCCAGATAAAAATGATCATACTCTATAGATAAACTTTTATATGCAGTAGTAAATGTGCATTTGCATACAAACACAATTTAATAGTGGCATAAAAAATTAAGGAGAAAATCAGAACTTTGGTGGTGTATGTGCAGTTGGCACAAAGAGTTTTGAAATAAATTTAGACCTCTCGCTTTGATAAAATTTTAATTTCTCTTAAGAGATGCAATCTCCTTTAAAATTGCTTTTTCTCTTTAATATTTTAGGTCTTATTAATTGACTGAAATTAGTTAGTATGCGTATACAAAGTCTATGGCATGTGTGAATATTTTATAAAATTTCCTAAATAGAAAATTCATTTTTTAAGAATTTTGTGTTTTTTTTTTAACTTTTTTTTTTTTTTAATAAATTTGGATAAATAATGTGTTTTTTTCTCTCTCTCTTTTAATAAATAGTTTTATAATTTTTTTTTTAACTCAACTGATAGATTTATTTGAATTGTTATGAATAACGAAATTGTTTATTTTGTCAATAAATAAGTTCAAATGCCATGTAGCAGACATAAGATACTACAATATTTGAAAAGATATTAAATTAATGTGTGCTATACATATACATATTCATTTATATGTATTTAAAAGATACTATTTATTATGAAATTTGGAATTAAATCAACTTTATAGACCTTTACGTACGTATGTATGATCATATGGATTTATATTTAATAAATATCTTTGTTTCTCTTAGTTTCTCTCATTTTCTATAGGTCTACTTTATACATATATATCTATTTATATATTAATCTATGCATGTATGTAAAAAGATATATTTATAAATGTAAATTGTCTAAATAAAAACTGAGTAAGTATACCGTGCGTATTTCAAAATCTCAACTGTTCCTACTTTCGGATGACTTGTATCTTCGATGCAATCAGTTCAGTTCGGTAAATCTATTCGATTCGGTTATTATACATAAAAATTTTATCCGATCTAAAAAAAAAAAATCGAAATAAATACTGAATTAAACTATATAATATGTATAAAAAAAATTTCTTGTAAATAATAAAATTAAAAAAAAAAAAGCAACGAAAACAAAAATAACATTTTTTACTAATAATAAAATAAAGGAGAATTGATTAATATATTTTCTATAATAAAAAATGTATTATTTAAAATTTATATTACATAAAAATAAAAAGAATTAATAATTTTGTTTATTAATAAAAAAAAAAAAAAAACATAATTGATATTAATTATTTTTTTTATAAAAATCTTTAATATAAATAAAACCAGTTGAATAACTTATAAGTATCTATCATTCATAAAAAAAACTATCTTTTATAGAAAATTTTGAAATGTTTATAAAAAAAAAGTTAAAATTGTTATTATTATTTTAATATATAATTACAAAAAAACCACGAACGCTAAAATAAGAGAAATTTTCTCCAAAAACACTGTTAAAAAAATCTCAAAAAGTTTTAATCGAACTTTTATTGAAATTAATTTAAATGAAAAAAAAAATTATAATTACAAAAGTTGATTACTGAGAGATAAGAAATAAATGAAAATTATTGGAAAATTCCTTGTAATGAAAAAGTCCTCATAATTAATTAATGAAAAGTGTTTATTCAAAATAATTATTTATCCTCTTCAGTGAGAAGAAAAAAAATTAAATTTTTTAAAATAAACTAAAATTAATATTTTAACAATTTAATTTGATTAAATTACTCTTTTTTTTATATATATTTTATCTAATTAATATTATTTATGAAATAATTTGTTTGTGTAAAAATTTGTGAAAATATTTTTAATAAACTCAAAAGTGATAGAATTTTCCTTTTTACTTTCAAATTTATTGTTATTTATTACATTTTTATAGACATTTTTTTTTCTATAAATTTTTATTTTCTATTTAAAAATTTTCTATTAACTTTAATTGAATACAAAAATATTTATTTGTGTTAATTTTTTTTTTTAAAGTTTTTACAAAATTCCATTTTAACTGCCAGAGCTTTATTTATTATTATTTCATTTTTAATAAAAATATAAAATTATAATTTTTACTATAAAATTGAGTTTTTTTTTTTGTTAAAAAAATTTATTTTTATTATAATATATTGATTTAAGATATTGGATGCCAAATAATGTATAATAAATACTGTTTGGAGAAGATTCCAGTAATAAAAGATATCGAAAATCTATGAAAATCTCTAACAGAATAATGGAATAATGGGAGTTGAAAATCAGTAAGAATTACTTAATTAAAATTTTTAAAAATATTGTTATAATATTAAAACAAAATTGTTAATATATGAAAACTTTTGGCAAATATCCCGTTCTCTTTGTGTTAAATAAAATTTATATTATCTTTATTGCTACAGAACCAAATTGTAAGTATTTATCTTTTATAAAAATTACTTTGTTTAATATGAAAATAGCTTTGGTTATAATTATTTTACAGATATATTAAATCTTTTCATATACAATTATTTTGGTTAATTCATTTTGTTTGAAAAAATAAAATGAATTAACCAAAATAATAAAAAAGACTATGGAAATATTGGTCTTAAATTTGTACACCTTTTTTTTATTTCTTAATAAAGCCCAATTTCTGTTATTTCACTGTTCGTAGTCAACAAGAAAGAAACTTTAAGTTCGTAAAATTTTTTTTTTTTTAAAAAATGGTTAGTATTCAAAAAAAAGTTTCTTCCAAAAGGAATTTGGTACGATCGAAATAGTTTTCGATTCGGTAGGGCTGGTTTGACGATGATTGCAAGCTTGTAATAGAAGAAAGAAATGCTGCATTTTTAAAAAAATGCGAGTATGCGTGGGGAATTATCCTGTAATGCAAATAACAAAGAAGACAAGAGACAAGCCTGGCAGAAGGAAAAGGTCTCTGGCAGAGAATAATATATAATTTCCGACCAAATGGATATATTAAGAAAATGGGGGGAACATTTTGGTGAACTCTTGAATACTAACTAGTTAGAATGCAATTTGGAAGTCTCGGCAGCTGTAGAAAACAAGGTGCCGCCGCCTAGAATTGAGGAAACGATATAAACAATCCGTCCACACAAGAACCACAACTCGCCCGGTGTTGACGCGATCATCAGCGATCTCCTTAAATACGGAGGCAACACACTATGTTAAACGGTTCATCAATTAATGGTCCAAGTATGAGATAGCGAATCAATGCCCCACGACTGACACCTTAGCATTATCTGTCCCATACTCAAAAAATGAGACATAACGAAGTGTTACTAAATATCATCTATAAGATATTTTTCGCTATCTTACTAGGCAGGATAACCCTCTTCGCCTAAAAAATTATTGGCCCATAAAATAAAGGCTTTATTCCAAGAAAATCAGTAACAGATCAAATCTTCCTTCTGCGGCAGTCGATGGAAAAACTGTTGGACTTTAAGCATCTCAGAAAAATTCAGTATCCCCTATTACCACCAGTCGCATATAGATAGAAGATTATATCTTTGAAGGAGTTAAATAATTTATATAGATAGAAGATTATATCTTTGAAGGAGTTAAATAAATGGTGGAAGATATCCTAACAAAGTTGCTGGCAGCTAACAGAGCCTCTCTCAGTCAGTCTAAATTATTTCGCTCGACTATTCTGGCCATAACATCTAAGTTAATACTGTGCAGGACACTATTCTTGCCAATTGTCATGTGTTCTTCGAAAACTTGAGTGCTCAGCAAAAAACATTTGCCTCGGTTGAGAGAAGCATCCTGGGAAGAATTTTTGACCCCCTACATGAGGATTGACGATTTTTGGTCCTATTTAAAGACGCGGACTGGACTCTTTATCCGTATTGATGAGGAAGATCCTACCCGGAAAATCTACAGTAGATCCATTTATGTTTCCAGAAGACGAGGTAGGTTCGGTATTAACTAGGAAGACAAAAATAGGCTGATAGTGTCGAACAGGAAGACTAATCTCCTGGAGCTCTTTGATTGAGCAAGCCTAGACCGGTTGATGATGTTGGTACAGTTTTGTAGCTCTTCCTCACAGGAACAAATTTTTAATTTTAATATTGTAATTATTTTTATAGATGCCGTAAGCCATTAAAATTCGTATTGCAGGAACCCAAAAGTACACAAGTCATTTTATACTTTTTCGAAATTTTCCCCCAAAATAGAAATATCTTAAGTACTTGTTATCCATTATGGGAATTTGATTTGCATTTGTTAATAATCTTACTGCAATCTATAAAAAAAAATTCAAAGTTAGATTTTTTTTCAAATGTTAACTTAGATTTTTTATTAGGTCAATGTACGAGAATTGATATATTGTATTTGGTTGTATAACTTAAAAATGCGGGATTGACAACAGATGGCATAAGTTTTACACATGGTTTGTGTTAATAATAACTCATATGGCATTTTGGACGTTAAACATCTGTCATTCATTCTCGAGTAGTCATTGAACGAAATAGTGTAAACAACAATATTTTTTTTTGCTTCAAAAATGTCGAATTTCGTACCAAAAAAGTCCCATTTGCGGGAAGTGTTGATTTACTTCTTCAATTTGAAAAAAAAGTGCAGCTGAAGCACATCGATTGCTCACCGAAGCTTATCCTGAATATGTTCCATCGATTTCAACGTGCGAGAGATGGTTTGTGCGGTTCAGAAGTGGTGATTTTGACACGGAAGACAAAGAACGACCAGGTCAGCCAAAAAAGTTTGAAGATGAAGATTTGGAGGCATTGCTCGACGAAGACTGTTGTCGAACTCAAGAAGAAATTGCAAAATCATTGGGAGTCACTCAAGCAGCCATTTCAAAACGTTTGAAAGCAGCAGGATTCATCCAACAGCAAGGAAATTGGGTCCCATATGAATTGAAGCCGAGAGACGTTGAAAGGCGATTTTGCATGTCCGAAATGCTGCTTGAACGGCAGAAAAAGAAGTCGTTTTTGAATCGAATGGGCGACAACCCAAAGTGCAAAAAATCGTATGTGAAGCCCGGCCAACCAGCCAAATCAACACCAAAGCCAAATATCCATGGCGCCAAGGTAATGCTCTGTATTTGGTGGGATCAGAAGGGTGTGATCTATTATGAGCTATTGAAATCGGGCCAGACGATCACAGGCGACCTCTACCGAACACAATTAACCCGTTTGAAGCGAGCATTGGCCGAAAAATGCCCGGAATATGCGACCAGACACGAAGCCATAATTTTCCATCATGACAATGCTCGGCCTCATGTTGCAAGACCGGTTAAAAATTATTTAGAAAACAGTGGCTGGGAAGTTTTGCCTCACCCGCCTTATAGCCCAGACCTTGCTCCGTCCGACTACCATTTGTTTAGATCCATGCAAAACGCCCTCACCGGAATACGCTTCACTTCAGAACAGGGCATCAAAAATTGGCTCGATTCATTCTTGGCCTCAAAACCGGGCGCGAAATCCATATGTTGCCAGAAAGATAGGAAAAAGTAGTGGCTTCCGATGGCTTCCTATGCATAAAATATATTGCAACAATTTTTCAAAATAAACACTCAAAATTTGCCAAAAATCCCGCATTTTTAAGTATAAAATCAATTTTCTCTGTTGTTTTACTTACTTTGCTGTAATTATGATATGAGGGTCGTTCAATAAGTCCTTAGAAAATCCGAGAAATTGCGCTCATCCATAGCGTAGGACGAGCGCAATTTCTCGGATTTAGGTCAATTTCTATAGTCGATTAAAGTTAAATTTATTTGTGCATAACAATGGAAAAAAGCGAGTTTAGGGCAGTCATCAAACATCTCCATTTGAAAGGCTAAAGCTCAAAAGAAATCAAAGCCGAGTTGGATGCAGTTCATGGCACATCTGCACCTGTGTTTGCGACGGTTTAAAATTGGGTGAATGAATTTAAACGTGGTCGTTCATCCACAAAAGGTGAACATCGTTCAGGACGCCTAGTTGAGGTGTCTACTCCTGAAATCATCGACAAAATCCACGATCTGATTTTGACCGATCGGCGAATTAAAGTTCGCGAATTAGTAGAGGCCACGGGCATATCACAAGGTACAGTCGCTTCAATTTTGCATGAAAAATTGTCTGTGAAAAAAATTTCGGCAAGATGGGTGCCGCGTTTGCTCTCAGAGGAGAATAGGCGCAATCGTGTAGTGGACTCTAAGGTTATGTTGGCACTCTTTCATCTCAATCCTTCCGAATTCCTTCGTCGATATGTCACTGTGGACGAAACCTGGATACACTACTACACTCCAGAAACGAAGAGACAGTCATCACAGTGGATTTTCAAGGGTGAACGGGATTCGAAGAAGGCAAAAACTGTGCCATCGGTCGGCAAGGTGATGGCCACGGTCTTTTGGGATTCGCAGGGCATCATTTTTATCGACTACTTGGAAAAAGGAAAAACAATAACAGGAGCGTATTATGCGTCGTTATTGCAACGGTTGAGCGAGGAAATCAAAGAGAAACATCCCCATCTGAAGAAGAAAAAAATCCTCTTGCATCAGGACAATGCGCGTGTGCACAGCTGCGCTGTTTCCATGGCTAAAATTGTGGAATTATGAATGGAATCGTTGCAGCATCCCGCTTATTCAACAGATTTGGCCCCGAGTGACTATTTTCCTTTCCCCAATCTGAAGAAATGGCCTGGCGGACGACGGTTCACTTCCAACGAGGACGTCATTGCTCAAACGGTTGAGTATTTTGCAGAACTTCAGAAATCCTATTTTTTGGAGGGGATAAAAATTTTGGAAAAACGGTTGGAAAACTGTATAGAGCTAAAAGAAGATTATGTTGAAAAATAAAAATTTTTTTTTTTAAAAACAGTTTTTTTCCATCTTTTTCTAAGGACTTATTGAACGACCCTCGTATTTTTTAGAAAATTTATTTATTTAAATCTGTCTGCATATGAAAAATATTAAAGGAAATATACCTCCGCAGTATGAGAATAAAGGACAGACTAGGCACTAGTTTTATTAGAAACCATCCGACTTAAATGTTATTAAAAATTTACTCTCACTGACAATAACCAAGAATACATACATAATTGTTTTAAATAAACAAAAAATGAGAATATTCTCTATAAAATTCTAAAAATATTAGAATAAATTTATAAATCAAATTAATCCTTTCTTTTCATTTTATTGATAAATAAATTTATTCAAGTAAATAGAATTCGATTTTGTGATTAAACTTTTATAAAAGGCTTTCCAAAAAGAGTAATATGATTTCTTTTAAAAAAAAAACACACTAATTTTTAAGGAAATTTAAATATTTTTAATTTAATGTGAAGCACAATCGATACAATTAAGTTCTGAATAAAACGTCATTCAAATAGCCTCCACGACTTCTCTTTCAGAAACGAATTCGATGAACCCAATTTTCGAGCACTTTTTCCACTAAATCAAGTCGTATGTCATGAATAGCACGTTGAATATTGACTTCTAAAGCTTTAAGAGAGTCTGGTTTATTGCTAAAGACTAATAACTTCAAATAACCCCACAAGAAATAGTCTAATGGTGTTAACTCATAATTTCTTGGAGGCCATTCAATGTCACAATTTCTTGAAATAATCGAATCTCCAAATAATGCGGTTGTTGCACGTGCTGTGTGGCACGTAGCCCCGTCTTGTTAGAACCAGATGTTGTTAAGATCAAATTCTTCCAATTTCGGTCATAAAAAGTTGGTTATCATCGATCTATACCGCTCTCCATTGACAGTAACGGTGTTACCAGCTTCATTTCGAAAGAAGTACGGACCGATGATTCCACCACACCAAAAACCACACCAAACTGTCAATTTAGGTGAATGTAATGGGTGTTCATGAAAAATTTGTGGATTTTCTTCATACCAGAATCGACAGTTTTGTTTATTTTCCGCACCACTCAGATGAAAGTGAGCCTCATCGGAGAAGATGATTTTCTTAAAAAAATCGTTATCGTTTTCAAGTGGTTCCAAGATAAAATCAGCAAATTCACGACGTTTACGGTGGTCCAATGGCTTTAGTTCTTGAGTGATAATAATTTTATGTGGATGCAAGCCCAAATCCTTTCTCAAAATCCGCCAGGTTGTGGTGTGAGACAGTCCAAATTCTTGAGAACGTCTTGGAATCGACAAATTGCGGTCTTCAGCAACACTTGCCTGAACGGCAGCAATATTGTCATTACTTCGAGCGGTTCTTTGTCTTATTGGCACTTGAACATTATGTAAAGAAAATGTGCACTCAAAATTTTTAACAATTCGACGAATAGCGAACACAGTTGGACGATTATTACGACCATAAAATGGCAAAAGCGAACGAAAAGTTGCAATTGGCGAACGATTATTTTGATAAAAAAATTAAATAATAAAAATTGTAAACATTACTGAATACAATGAAAGAAAAAAACAGATCATGACATATTAAAAATAGCCGAAACGTCACTTAGAAATCATATCACTCTTTTTGGAAAACCTATATTTATTTTTCCACCAATAATAATATTGTAGTAAAAGTAATCATAATCAAAATAATAATAAAGAGCTATAAAATGGAGAAAAACTCCTTTCTCTTAAACGGATTGTTTGTTCTTCCAATTTATAACAAAAAATTTATTTGAGAAAAAAATGTCACCAAATCGCTACGATCAAAATATATGAAAAATAAATTCGTTCAATATTAAAATTGAATTGAATTTGAGTAGTAAAAATTGATTCAAAAAAAATATCACTAGTATGGTGGGGGGGGTTGGGGGGTAGGTGTAGGTTGTATGTCATACAAATCTGTTCAAATAATAGCATCCAATTTTCATAGACAGACGTTTAATGGTTAACATTATGTGAGCATAAGGATAATATGAATTTTCGCTAAGGTGAACGAAGGGAGCACTATACAAATATATATATATAAATGGAAGGACAACTTGTGGGGCTAGAGGACCATAGGAATAGGCATCGAAAGAAAAGCATGCAAGCATATATCATTTATAAGACTTTTAACTTTTAGGGTTGGTGAATTTCTTTCGTTCCATCTAAGGTGTTCCTGTGGTAAGTTCCGGAATTGATTTTCTATCGCTTCTATTCATACTTCGTTTGCAGCTGAACATATTATCAGAAGAAACAGCTGCTGAGCATAGAAATTCCATATATGGTAGACTGACATTAAAGTTATGCTTTGTTCCAAGCATTTCAATGAATATCCTTACTAACTGCAAGTTTATATATGAATATCTAAAAAGGAAGAAGATTCATTGACTAAACGTACTTCTGAGTACTTCTTGTATAAATACGAGTACGTCTAGGAACACATGAATGTGCTTTTAATGAGAATGTACATAAATAAAATGTAAGTTTTTTTTTTTTTTTTTTTGGTTTTATTTCTTAAAATGGGGGAAAAAAGTTAGATTTTATGGAAATTTTCAGTTATTTCAATTTGTGACAGTTTACATTATTTCTATAAAATCATATATTTATATTTTGTTTTTTGTTTTTTTTTGTTATGGAAAAAAAAAATCAGAAAATTTTCAATCAATTATTTAGTTACTTATGAAATTCTAAAATTAATTACTTCCAATCAAAGACTTTTCATCTACTGAAATGATTTAAAGATAAAATACACCATTTGGGAGATTAAAAGAGTGATTTTTCTTTTTTCAATTATTTAACAGAAAATATACAATATATTTTTTTCGTACATATTGGAATTTTCTATCAGGTGTTGTAATTAATTCGTAGCATTTTTTTTATAAAGTTTCATGGTTTATTATGACAGTACGAGGGTCGTTCAATAAGTCCTTAGAAAAAGATGGAAAAAAACTGTTTTTAAAAAAAAAATTTTTATTTTTCAACATAATCTCCTTGTAGCTCTATACACTTTTCCAACCATTTTTTACCAAAATTTTTATCCCGTCCAAAAAATAGGATTTCGGAAGTTCTACAAAAAACTCATCCGTTTGAGCAATGACGTCCTCGTTGGAAGTGAATTGTCGTCCGCCAAGCCATTTCTTCAGATTGGGGTAAAGAAACTAGTCACTCGGGGCCAAATCTGGTGAATAAGCGGGATGCTGCAACAATTCCATTCTCAATTTCACAATTTTGGCCATGGAAACAGCGCAGGTGTGCACACGCGCATTGTCCTGATGCAAGAGGATTTTTTTCTTCTTCAGATGGGGGCGTTTCTCTTTGATTTCCTCGGTCAACCGTTGCAATAACGACGCGTAATACGCTCCTGTTATTGTTTTTCCTTTTTCCAAGTAGGCAATAAAAATGATGCCCTGCGAATCCCAAAAGACCGTGGCCATCACCTTGCCGGCCGATGGCACAGTTTTTGCCTTCTTCGGAGCCCATTCACCCTTGAAAATTCACTGTGATGACTGTCTCTTCATTTCTGGAGTGTAGTAGTGTATCCAGGTTTCGTCCACAGTGACATATCGACGAAGGAATTCAGCAGGATTGCGATGAAAGAGTGCCAACATAGCCTCAGAGTCCACTACACGATTGCGCCTATTCTCCTCTGAGAGCAAACGCGGCACCCATCTTGCCGAAATTTTTCTCACAGACAATTTTTCATGCAAAATTGAAGCGGCTGTACCTTGTGATATGCTCGTGGCCTCAACTAATTCGCGCACTTTAATTTGCCGATCGTTCAAAATCAGATCGTGGATTTTGTCGATGATTTCAGGAGTAGACACCTCAACTGGGCGTCCTGAACGATGTTCATCTTTTGTGGATGAACGGCCACGTTTAAATTCATTCACCCAATTGTAAACCGTCGCAAACACAGGTGCAGTTGTGCCATGAACTGCATCCAACTCGGCTTTGTTTTCTTTCGGGCTTAAGCCTTTCAAATGGAGATGTTTGATGACAGCCCTAAACTCGCTTTTTGCCATTGTTATGCACAAATAAATGTCGTTAATTTTAATCGACTATAGAAATTGACCTACGCTATGGATCGAGCTGAACTTTTGACAGCTGTCCAATATCTCGGATCTTCTAAGGACTTATTGAACGATCCTCGTATCATTACAGAAGCGTTATTCAAAGTATTATCCTTCGTTATCTACTACTTTTTGCCATCTTTCTGGTAATGCTCGGATACCGCGTCGAAAAAATTCTTCTTCTTTAGATTCGATGAAAGAATCGATCCAATTTTTGGTCATTTCGTAGTTATCTGACAAGCCATGCGCTATGGATCGAAACAAATGATAATCAGATGGGGCAATGTCTGGTGAATATGGCGACTGAGGCAGAACTTCCCATTTCAGGGTATGTAAATAAGTTTTCACGACTTTCGCAACATGGGGTCTTGCATTGTCGTGGAGCAAAATTACTTTGTCGTGTCGATCTTTATATTGCGGCCGCTTTTCTTGTTTGTCGTCTGTATACGTCCCCAGTGATGGTTTCACCCGGTTGGAGGAGCTCATAATAAATAACACCCAGCTGATCCCACCAAATACACAATAAGATCTTCTTTCCATGAATATTCGACCTGGGGGACGATGTCGATTCATGACCGGGCAAGCCCCACGATTTTTTGCATTTGGGATTGTCGTAGAGTACCCACTTCTCGTCACCAGTGATGATTCGATGCAGAAATCCCTTCCTTGCCTGCCGTTGGAGAAGAATCTCACAGGTGACTAAACGCCGTTCGACGTCCCTTGGCTTCAACTCATGTGGAACCCACGTTCCCTGTTTTTGTACCATTCCTATGGCTTTCAGGCGTTTTTCGACCGTCGAAAAGTAGACTTCAAGCGATGTGGACAACTCCTGGAGTGTTTGGCACAGGTCTTCATCGAGCAACGTCACCAAATCTTCATCTTCGAACTTTTTCGGCTGTCCGAGACGTTCCATGTGTTCCAAATTTTTTTAAACCGCGCAAACCACTTTCTGCAAGTTTGCTCAGCAAGAGCATGTTCGCCGTAGACATCCACTAAAATACGATGATTTTCCGCGGCACTTTTCTTCATGTTGAAGTAATGGAGTAACACTCCCCGCAAAAATGATTTTTCAGGCACGAACTTCGACATGTTTGACAATGCGCAACAAGTGTTACTGTTACTATAACAAAATGTCATATAGTGGAAAAGTTGCGTTATGTCAGTAGCTTCTCGGAGAATATTTACTTTTGTATGTCTGACTATGGATAGTTGGCTACCGCCATCTTTTGTAAAACACTACGAATTAATTCCAACACCTGGTATTTGGCAAAATGTCTAAGGATAATAATCTCTTGTACATAGTTGCATGTATTGTACAATAAATATTAACTAACGATTATCGGAGTTTATAAAATAAATAAATTAAGATAAAATTTCAATTTTTAATAGAATATAACAATAATAAAAAAACTAACAGCAACGTTACAATATTTATACAATATTTCATGTTTAAAAGTCACGTAGGATACTCGTAGTACAAGATTCAGTTTATTTGGATTAGATATTCACTAGTAACTATATATGCACAAGTATGTATGTGCACTTGATTATGATTTTTGTTGAAAAAGTCACATACTCAGGTATTTCTCCAAGTATTGTAATATTATAGTAGGTGTATGGAATATTTTTGCATTTTTAAAAGCACTTGCAATACTAGAAAGAAAGAAAAATTGGTAAATCTGAAGAAGCGGAAGAGTGGAATTCGAAGGAGAAGTCGAAGGAAGTAGATCTGCTCGTATTTGTATTTCGTGCATATTGCATCGCAATCTTCTATGGGTACCTGAAATATATACTAACTACTCTAGTGTATGACATTTTTTGAACGGAGTTCTTCAAAAACTATTGTATAAATTTTCATGTGCACGTTATTCTTTAACGTTCTTTTATTTCGTATTTTTGTACCTGCATGGAAAATATAAACTTTATAGTGAAAAAAACCAAAAAAAAAAAAAAAAATAATAAAACTATATTAACGAAATAAAATAAAATTTCACTTAATTTATTTTCGTATCAACTAATAGTTTTACAAACACAAAATATTATAGAAACTTTGAATATTGTATGTCTATGGAAGGGTTGGTTGTAATCTAGAGGAAAGCTGTAAGTACACTCGAGAATGCAATGTTCATGGAAAATTTTATCCTGTCTACTATAATAGAATCTAAAATAGAGAAGCATATCGTTGTATCTATTCAGATTTATTATTATACCATACTTCCTCTGTACTTGATATTAAGTTGACCGAAGTCGATTAAAGAGTGGTCCGGAGATTGATGAATCCTTGGCTGATGCCAGCTCATCGGAAGCGCTAAAAACTGTATGCAGTAAGGGTAGCAGTCATGTACTGTACATCGAAAGGCAATACAGTCTCCATATATGTAAATACATATTTCCATAAAACGATAGAAGTTGTGTAACCTAAGGAAAATATTCATCCCTTGCATTTCTTTGCACCCGATTTCTTTTGATAGTACGGTAAGATGGATATTATCCCAAAAAAAAAAAAAAATTGCAGCATCCTTGCAATCAACTTGGTGGTTTACTAAACAAGCATAGAATGGAGCAACGTGCATTTTTAACGCTTTTTTGTTTGTTTTTTGATTCGATATCCACACACATACACACAAAAGTTTTACATGCAAAGTTTTACACAGTATATATGGTATAACCCATTTTAGAATTTCTGTCGAATAATTAATTTTCAATAAAATAACGTAATTTCTATACGAGATGGAAAATACACACACGTGTTTTTTTTTAAGTTTAGATTAATGAGGTACAGGGGGAAAAACAGGGGCGAGTTATGCGGGATTTTTACCTCGCTAAAACCTACCTGTACTTCTACCCTTGCTCCCGGAACGATGGTTCCCCGGCGGCACTCTTTGTAGATACCACTTCTTCGGGGCGTTCTTATTTGATATTACTACTGTCCCAATATTATGACGCCTTGCGGCCTATTCTTCGTACGTGGTGCGAAGATCCTTGATTAAAGATTCCGCGTACTCTGCAACTCTGTTCCTAGCCGATTGGCTCTTCAGCATGCACTCCACCATGTTTTCTGGACTGATGGAACGGTCCAGATTTTTCTCCAGATCTGCCCGTGTCCCCTCGTAGAAGGGGCATTGGAAGAACACATGTTCTGCATCTTCGATAACATCGCGGCAATGATGACAGTTTGGGAAGTCAGTTCTCTTTAATCTGTGTAAGAATGCCCAAAAGCATCCATGCCCAGTCAAGAGTTGGGTGATGTAATACCCGACTTCCCCGTGCACGCGAGTGACCCTTTTGGTGGCATCTGGGATCAGCCGATGAGTCCACCGACCCTTCGTCGAGTTGTGCCATCTCTCTTGCCAGAGGCGAAGAATCTCGGGTCTCTCCTCTTCACAGAGGACCTTTCGCCGCTTTTCCTTCTTCCTACGGTGTTGGCGTTTGCGCTCTCCTGCCAGGATGTCGATGGGTGGGCATTTACTCTGATCGCTGAGAGCCGCTGGACTGATGACATTATCTTGCGGTATGTTGTTAACTCTAGCAAATTCGCCCACACTGTTGCTCAGTATAGCAGCACGGAGGTAACTACAGTTGCCAGTAGTTGCCTTCGGATTTGCCTGGGGCCTCCGATATTGGGCATTATCCGCGAGAGCGCGCCCTGTACTGCTGATGCCTTTCTGCTGACGCTGGAGATGTGCTCCTTGTAGTTGAGTCTGGCATCCAAGACCACTCCTAGATACCGGATGTAGGGTAGCGACTGGATGTCGTGATCGTCTACTCTTATGGTGATGGTCTCCATTTTCTTTCGGCTACTCACAAGGAGTGCATCGGTCTTATTTTCCGCCAAGGACAGGTCCGCCAATGTCATCCACTGTCTTATCCTCCGGATGGTGGTGAGGAATGTGGCTTCCAGTTCCTCCAGGTGTTTGGCTACAAGGACACCGCTACGTCGTCCGCGAAAGCCACGAGTGTTGTGTTCGGCTGTGATTCCAGATGGAGTAGGCGGTCGTACATGACGTTCCACAAGAGTGGCCCCCATACTCCCCATACTCCGCTGGTCCATCCTCCGTCTCGCAGTGTAGTAGTCGATCGCTGAAGTATGATCTAACCATCCTCCGTAGGTAATAGGGCACCCCCATGTTCTCAAGAGCCTCCAAGACTCGGTTCCAGCGGGCCAAGTTAAACGCATTCTTGATGTCCAGGGTGACAATGAGGCAATAGTTTTTGAAACCGCCTTTCCATCTCTTTCCTGAGATGGCTTCCTTTGCGGTGTTCGTAACGAGTTCCAGCGCGTCGATGGTCGATCTCCCCTTCCTGAATCCGAATTGGAATTTGGAAAGTTGAGGATCGATGAAATGCTCCAATCTGTCGGCCACTATCCGCTCCAAGTTCTTCCCGTCCGAATCCAGCATGCAGAGTGGACAATAGGATGTTGGTTCGTCCGGTGGTTTCTTCCCTTTTGGGATAATAACCATCGAGTCGGAAACACGCCTTGCCGCAGGCAGGCGTCGTACATGCTTATGAACATGTCTGGCCTTGCGGCCATTGCACTCTTCAGTGCGATGTTGGGTATGGAATCTAGTGCAGGCCCTTGTGAGTTCTTCCATGGTCACTCCGGGAATTTCCACTTCTTCATCCTCCCGGTGGTAGTCGGGGAGTTCTGGTTTCTCCGGGAACAGTACACACACGTGTTTGATTTGTGGTGTGTGTATCGGTGTGTAGTGGTGGGGGGGTGGTGGGTTGATTAGGTGGTTAGAAAAGATAATATTAATGAAAGTAGGACTAATTTAGTTTTGGGTATTGTTAAAAGAGGAGTTTTATACATTTGAAAAGATGAACATGCAATTAAATCTAACCCAAAGAGTTCATACTTTGGTGTTAGCGCAAAAAGATGAATTATTTTCACGGTTAGTGTGGGTATTTGTAGAAGCCTTTAAGCTTATACCAGGTGTATAAGCTTAAATCCGCTATTTTTTAGTAAAAAAAAAACATGTTTTTCTAATAGAAAGCAAAAACAATTTTATTCAAAGTACTTGCCCTCGCTAGCTACACATTTTTCCCATCTCTCGGACAATTTGTGGATACCACGGATACGTCTTCGTAAGAATCAAAGTGTTGCTCAGCGAGCGCGTGGCCCATCGACGAAAACAGGTGGTAGTCGGAAGGGGCCAGGTCTGGTGAATAAGGGGGGTGGGGTAGCACCTCCCAGTTGAGTGTCTCCAAGTAATTTCGGACCATTTTTAACGTGTGAGATGGTGCGTTGTCGTGGAGGAAAATCAGCTTGTCATGTGTTTGTTGATAATCCGTCCTTTTTTCACGCATAGCTCGGTGCAATTTGATCAGTTGTTGGTGGTAGCGGTGGGCACTGACAGTTTCATCAGGTTTCAACATCTCATAGTAGACGATACCCTGCTGAGCCCACCAAACGCACAGCATCGTCTTCCGTCCGAAGGGATTTGGTCTTGGGGAAGTTGTTGATGGTTGGCCGGGATCAATCCACGAGTTTTCATCGCCTGTCACAATCCAATGCAGGAACGACTTTCTTTTTTGTCTGGCGAGCAAAATTTCATAGAACACAAACGCATGGAAGTGGCTACTTGAGTAACACCCAATTGCTCTGCAAGCATTTTTTGCGATTGGGTATTGTCGTCATCCAAAAGAGCCTGCAATTGATAGTCCTGAACCTTCC
Organism: Atherix ibis; assembly: GCA_958298945.1. Taxonomy (NCBI): domain Eukaryota; kingdom Metazoa; phylum Arthropoda; class Insecta; order Diptera; family Athericidae; genus Atherix; species Atherix ibis. The sequence continues at coordinate 6,014,464 of OY282610.1, forward strand.
TAGGCCGATTTTCACGCTTCTTGTCCAACAAGTCAAAATTCCCGTCTTTGAAACCAATTTCGGCACGTTGTTTCCGATAAAGCACTGTTACTATAGGCATCCATAAGCATTCGATGCGATTCGGCAGCCGATTTCTTCAAATTGAAGCAGAAAAGCAGAGCTTCCCGCATATGCTCTTTTTCTGGCACAAAACTAAACATGATTACCAAATGAAAAATGTATGTTATTGTGCGAAATTGCTGACAATGTGCACTGATTAATGTTGACAGATGTCACACTCATAAAAAAAAAAGTATGGCGTGCCCATTGTACGAGTAGCTTAATACGCTCACTCACGCCATCTATGACCAAACAGCGGATTTAAGCTTATACTCCTGATATATTACCTTCCATTACTTCGAATGAGAAAATTTCATATCATTTAATCGAATATAATATAAACAAACATTTTTAGAAGAATCGCATTACAGTTATTTACATTTTTAGAAGTAACGCGTGTAAATATCAAATAAGATTGGTTATTTTGGTGTTTTTTGTTCTTGTGTGTTAAATAACTATGATATTTACATACAAAGTATCAAGGAGACTTAACCAATACAATGACGGAAATTTTATTTGTCAGTATATGGAAAACGGTTATCTAAAATGGTAGAAAGTTTGGTTGAAAAATACTGTAAATTGTTGTCCTTTCAACTTCCATATATCCACACATGCAGGCATGCAAAAATCCTCGTATCCCAAATCCTGTTGTTGGACTGATTCATTTTTTTTTAAACGGAACTGCATCGAATCAGTGACGATAGCTTTTGAAACTGATCTGAAGTTGAAAAACCTTATTTTGTTGTTTTGCATAATGGCGATTTAATCGTGTTGTACGATGTTGAAGTTAGAGTGCAGTGAAAAACCGTAACTAATAGCATCACCACCAGCACCATACTACCTTGTTTTATCGAATGTTTGCATTTCTTGTGGCCTATATATGTGTGCACATACATATATGGGGTTACAATATGGTTCAGTAGCTCCATCCTAACCATACGAGGTTCGTGTTTTATGCGATCAAAGTGCCCAATATGTTAGTCAGCCACTTATGGTAAGAAGCAACTTTAGTAGCTGATGTTCAATTCTATTTTTACATCTTGAAATTTTTTGGAATTGCAATTTCACCCTAGACATGCTCACACCTCCGCCGTCGCCATGGCCAAATTGGTCGAATTGCGCTATAAATTGCTGCCCCATCCACCGTACTCTCCAGATTTGGCCCCCTGTGACTACTTTTTGTTTCCAAACCTGAAAAAATCACTCGCCGGGAATAGATTTGGGTCGAATGAGGAGGTCATCGTCGCCACGGAGACCTATTTTGCTTCCCTCGAGAAAATGTATTTTTTGGACGGGTTAAAAAAGTTAGAGCATCGCTGGGCTAAGTGTATCGAGCTTGAAGGAGATTATGTGGAAAAATAAATTGCCACCTTTCCAAAATTTTCGTTTTTCTTTTGTAGGCTAAGTACTTATTGAATGACCCTCGTAGATGTACTCTTGGCTTCGAAACTTTTTCAAATGTCAAGCTATGATGCTAAGATTTAGAGGGAATATCAACAACAGATGTACCAAAAAAACAGAACTCAAAACGGAAGGATTGGAGTGCCACACTCCCATCGTTCCGGGAACTTTTTGATTAAGGTGGTATTTTTACTCTTATGGCATGACAAAAGAATTATGAATATGCTACGTGCCTGGAGTATATAAGAATCTGAATCTGTAATAAAATATTGAACGGGACTACACGGGAAGATATAGTCTTCAAGAAACCCAGTATCATCGTCAACAATATAAAGAATATGGGGGCAGTCAATATCGCTGACCAATATTTTCTTTATATTGTTTTTTAAGGAAAACACTTAAGTGGTGGTGAAAATTTTTCTTTTGCCCAATGGAGATATCCAGTTTAGGAGGCAAAAAAACGGAGGATACAATCAAGAAATAGTGACAGACTATCAAAAAGAAAAAACAACGAAAAATTGCACATTATTAACCTCACCTATAATAAAAGTATAGGGACTGCAAAAATCTGTTCAAAAAGGAAGATTATCGGAGGAGAAAGGGAAACAACTTACATTTGTAAAATATGTACATGAAAACCTAGCCCACACTTGGGAAATTGCTTCGAAAGACATCATACAACGAAAATATTTAAGCTCAATTAATTAAATATTTAAAGCAATCAATAAAGCTTTTCAATTATATTTTAAAACAAAGATAAAGCTGTAAGGTTTATAATAATTTTGATAAAAGTAAAAAAATTAATTCGGAAATATTATCCCATAAAAAGTTGATCGGTATCGAATAATTACGAAAATATTTTTTTCTCGCTTGTTGAAAGCACATTTTTTGGAAACAAAAATTACTATTTTATTTTTTTAATGTACTAAGAATAATTGATTAAATTTGTTTAAAGAAAACCAAGTCTCAACTTTCCAATTTTCATTTATCTTTTGTACGATAATTTTCAAAATTTAGTGATTCAATAAATTCAATTTGTTTTATTTACATAATCTTTGAGAATTTTTTTAAGCAATCTATTCAACTGAATCCATAAAGCAGCCGTCCATATTTAAGAATTTCACATTTTTCATGTTTACATTTAGTCTGGCCATAAGTCTATAAACATTTTTGTATAATCACTGAACAGTTTTATCGGAATTAGAGACAATGTTGTACGGTGTTTGAGAGCATTTTTTCGTATTAATTTCATTTTTCCTATATAATTATTACAAGTTATTTAGAGTAATTTTCTGATTGATTTTTTTCTTACAGATCATCTATCAATCAAAAATCATATTATAAACAGTAAAAACTGATTGATGTTATGGATAGAGTAATTTTATCCTGTTCAGTTGAATAAATTTACCACTTTTTTTATAATTCATGAGTTGTACACACGTTCAAAAGGAAATTCAGTTTAATTTTCATTTTGAAATTCTCAACCTTTTAGTTAGGTAAAATTTTTATTCTTTATGATAAATAGAATTTGGTATATGAAATTTTTGAAATACGAAGAATCCCATAGTAAGTACTCATGCCGAAAGCTTAGGTTTATTATAAGCTAGTGTAATTCTCTTGGAGGACAAAACTATGCAATTATATTCGGTTTAAGATTTCTGTTTGTATTAGCTTTTATCAGCAACAATAATCTACCATATTTACCACATGTATGCATTTAAACTACAACCACACGTCCTGCCAAAAGCTGTTGAAATGTAGACATGTAAATGTACGGATAGAATAACAGGAGATAAATTCCTTCGTAGAGAAAACTAATCCATTTGAGAACATATCTTGATAGGACATGTTATGCTTTCAAATCGATTAATTAATACTTGTGACTATGGATGAATGGACAGATAAATATTTACTTATAGACAATGTTTTCAGTTTTTACGTATTAGGGTTTCGGAATTTCAATTTATCCATTCAAGCGACTAATTGGATAATCGGTAATTATTGCGTAAAATTATATCACAAATGCTGGCATAATTCCCACAAAAAAATTGTGCAACCAATTTTTAATAAAAACTATCAGTAAAAAATTTCAGTGAGAATATTTTCTGAAAAAAAAGTCAGTAAAAATATTTTCAGTAAAAAATTTCATTAAAAATATTTTTAAAAAAAAGTCCGCAAAAAAAGTTTCTGTAAAAATAGTTTCAGTAAAAAGTTTCTGAAAAAAAGTCAGTAAAAAAGTTTCTGTAAAAATAGTTTCAGTAAAATTTTTTTGTAAAATTGTCAGTAAAAATAGTTTCTGTAAAAATATTTTCTGGAAAAAAGTCAGTAAAAATATTTTCAGTAAAAAACTTCATTAAAAATATTTTCTGAAAAAAAGTTGGTAAAAAAAGTTTTTGTAAAAATATTTTCAGTAAAAATTTTCTGTAAAATTGTCAGTAAAAATAGTTTCTGCAAAAATATTTTCTGAAAAAAAAGTCAGTAAACATAGTTTCAGTAAAAATTTTCTATAAAAACTGCCTGTAAAATTATCTGCAAAAATAGATTCTTGAAAAAAAAAGTCAGTTGAAATAGTTTCAGTCAACAATTTCAATAAAAATTGTCAGTAAAAATAGTTTCTGCAAAAATATTTTCTGAAAAAAAAAGTCAGTAAAAATGGTTTCAGTACAAAATTTCAATAAAAATATTTTCTGAAAAAAAAGTCAGTAAAAATTTTGTGTAAAAATTGCCTGCAAAATTATCTGCAAAAATAGTTTCTTAAAAAAAAGTCAGTAAAAATAGTTTCAGTAAAAATTTTCTGTAAAAATTGCCTGTAAAATTGTCTGCAAAAATAGTTTCTTGAAAAAAAAGTCAGTAAAAATAGTTTCAGTAAAAAATTTCAATAAAAATTGCCTGTAAAATTGTCTGCAAAAATAGTTTCTTGAAAAAAAGTCAGTAAAAATAGTTTCAGTAAAAATTTTCTGTAAAAATTGCCTGTAAAATTGTCTGCAAAAATAGTTTCTTGAAAAAAAATCAGTAAAAATAGTTTCAGTAAAAAATTTCAATAAAAATATTTTTTGAAAAAAAGTCAGTAAAAATAGTTTCAATGAAAACTTTCTGTAAAATTATCAGTAAAAAAAGTTTCTGTAAAAATAGTTTCAGTAAAAATTTTCTGTAGAATTGTCAGTAAAAAAAGTTTCGGTAAAAATATTTTCTGAAAAAAAGTCAGTAAAAATAGTTTCAGTAAAAAATTTCATTAAAAATATTTTCTGTAAAATTGTCAGTAATAATAGTTTCTGTAAAAATAGTTTCAGTAAAAATAGTTTCTGCAAAAATATTTTCTGAAAAAAAAGTCAGTAAATATATTTTCAGTAAAAAATTTCAATAAAAATATTTTTTGAAAAAAAGTCAGTAAAAATAGCTTCAATAAAAACTTTCTGTAAAATTATCAGTAAAAAAAGTTTCTGTAAAAATAGTTTCAGTAAAAATTTTCTGTAAAATTGTCAGTAAAAAACGTTTCGGTAAAAATATTTTCTGAAAAAAAGTCAGTAAAAATAGTTTCAGTAAAAAATTTCATTAAAAATATTTTCTGTAAAATTGTCAGTAATAATAATTTCTGTAAAAATAGTTTCTGTAAAAATAGTTTCAGCAAAAATTTTCTGTAAAATTTTCAGTAAAAATATTTTCTGCAAAAATATTTTCTGAAAAAAAAGTCAGTAAATATATTTTCAGGAAAAAATTTCAGTAAAAATATTTTCTGAAAAAAAGTCAGTAAAAATAGCTTCAATAAAAATTTTCTGTAAAATTATCAGTAAAAAAAGTTTCTGTAAAAATAGTTTCAGTAAAAATTTTCTGTAAAATTGTCAGTAAAATAGTTTCTGCAAAAATATTTTCGAAAAAAAAGTCAGTAAAAATAGTTTCAGTAAAAAATTCAGTATGAATATTTTTTGAAAAAAAGTCAGTAAAAATAGTTTCTGTAAAAATAAATTGAGTAAAAATTTTTGGCAAAAATTGCCTGTAAATTGTTAATAAAAATATTTTCAGTAATAAATTTCATTAAAAATATTTTCTGAAAAATTGTCAGTAAAAATAGTTTCTGCAAAAATATTTTTTGAAAAAAATGTCAGTAAAAATATTTTCAGTAAAAAATTTCATTAAAAAAATATTTTCTGAAAATAGTTGGTAAAAAAAGTTTAATAGTTTCAGTAAAAATAAGTTTCTGCAAAAATATTTTCGAAAAAAATAGTTTCAGTAAAAAATTCCAGTAAGAATATTTTTTGAAAAAAAGTCAGTAAAAATAGTTTCTGTAAAAATAGTTTCAGTACAATTTTTTTGCAAAAATTGCCTGTAAATTGTTAGTAAAAATAGTTACTGTAAAAAATCTCAGTAAAAATAGTCTTGTTGTTTTTGTTTATTATGATTTCAAGTATGAGCGCTACGATACTATATGAGTACGTCATCTAGCGACAAGGTAAAACGGGATAAGCAAATTAAATAAGAATGGAAAGGGTGAATTTTGGGGATTCGAACGCATGACCCCTTGGATGGTTATCCAGCACGGTAACGACTGTTCAGTAAAAATAGTTCCAGTAAAATTATCAGTAAAAATTTTCATTAAAAATGTCAAAGTTTTTCGTTTTAGACCATAAAAATTTTGTATAAAACTTTTCTATCTCACTAAAAATTATTGGCCATAGTTGGTAATATCAACAGTAATATTGGCCATAGTTGTTAATACTTTTGTTTAGATGTTATGCAAAAGTATTTTTAAAAACGGAATCTGGCATAAAAATTTTTCCCCAGCAATATCGAAAAATAGAGTAGGAGCCATTATATAGTATATACCAATAAATATAGTTCTATTATATCATAGGTTTTTTTACAATATAAAAGTAATATTATCACAGAATAATTATACTACAATAATTTTGATGAATGTAAATTTATTCGATTTTGGACGCTATATCTTAAGTCAAACCCAACTCAAACTGAATCAGATCACTAATTGGGGTACAGTGCTTTTCCGAGTACTGAAGTTTTTATTAACATTTAAAAATATGTTTTTTTTTTGTCTAGTCATTAAAAATTTTCAACAAACATTTTCAGTAATTATTATAAAATTTGTAAATATATTATCTGATTTGCTTTTGCGAAATATACAACTATTGAGTGTCAGAATTTTTAGATATAAATCCGATTTTCAAAAACAAAATCAATTAATATAAAGTGTTCAAATTCAGAAGAACTATTTATAAAAAGAAAAATAATTAATATTTAAATTTTAGGGCAAATTAATAAATCAAAATTAAAAATGTATTAACCCACTTTGACATAAAGTAAATTTATTTATTAATAATAGATTATAATGGAATTATGGTAATATTATATCAATTTGAAAAATATTTTATTAATAAATCGTTATTGGCTTTTTTTTACTGATTTAAAAGTATTATCCCTCTAATTCGATTTACTTAAAATTTATTTATTTAATATATTTAAAAAAAATCGTTATTCTCTTTATAAAATTTATAACAAATCAAATGCTATCATTAGAAAATTTCCTTATACTGTCCATATCCTTCTTAATTTTTGGAAAAATTATATAATATAAAATAAAATAATATTTCAACCTAAATGCTATAATTATAAAAAAAAAAAAATAATAAAAATTTTCACGGCCCTTAAATAAATGTACACGAACCGAAATCAAAAGTAGAAATATAAAATTTGCATAGAAAATCGCCCAAATGAAATTAAAAGTAAATTTGAATTAGAAAATTGCTAATTTTTCTTTTACGGTTAGTAATCATGGAGCACAAAAACAGGAAAACTGATGAAATGGGGAAACAAATTTTTGCCAGCTATTTTATCTGAGTGGTAGGGGGAGGGGGTAATATATTTTACAATATTTGCCAGGAATCGCTTCAGCCTTATGTGTAGAAAAATATGCAAAAATGGTATAATAAAATGCACAAAAAAAAATTTAATTACAATTTTTTCTTTTCGGTTTAAATTAATTTTTTGTTGTTGTTGTTGTTGGTGTTTGGAACATTGTGGAAATAATTTCAATCTTAACAGTTGGCAGGCGCACAGTTAAAGAAAAATTGTATTTGGTTTATGTCCGTTTTGAAAGAGTCCAGTCCAGGCCTAAATGCAAAATAGAAGAGCAAAAGAAAAACGAACTTATTCTTGCCACAAAATTCTTTTAAAATAGAAAAAAAATTCCGAAGAAGAGAGATAAATTTATTTTCATAGCGTGAGGTAGATGCAATAAAAGGTAAAACAAACAAAAAAGTGATAAATAAATAAGTATAGAGGAAAAAAGGGAAACACAATCTTGACCCAAAAGTAATTATTCGACAAATGAGCAAAACACCACATTATCTTGTGTGCGACAAGGGGTGTCTGCTGAAAAATTCATGAGCGGACTACTAACATATTCGAATACGACGTAGGGTATGGTTTACAGCCGCATGCTATATTGTACTCGTATTTTAACATCGATCTCAATAAATACCACTTCGATGTGGGTGGATGGCAAGGTCGATGCGTATTTACCCAACCCCCATATGACCGCAGACATACCAAAACATACATATGTATATGAGAAAATATTGTTCGAAAAGAAAACAAAATAACCCCTTCCGTATCCGTGTATACATAGCAATATTATGCAACACGGTGGATGGGTGACGAAAGTATGAATATTTCATCCCTAACCGTACATTCTCAGTATTCTTGGCAATATATTCTAAAATGAACTGATTTGAATTTAGGCGAAACGTGCCATTGTGTTCAAACATTTAAAATTACATTTCCTTACAAAGTCCTTATTATTGGCTTACAATATGCAGATTCGTTCATGGGTTACGGAATCAGAGCGCGCGCCTTTTTCGAGGTTTTCCTATTATTTTGCCACTTGACTTTCTGAACTTATTCCCCTTATAATCGTGTCGGGAATATGGTGAATATGTATCATTAAAAAATATAGACTTGTAGAATATTTCGGTTTTTCTTATGCGAGTAGATTTGTCAAGGTTCCCAATGATTTATAACACTTAACTATTAGTATAGCATACATACATGCTTAATAATCTGTTTAAAGCCATTAAATCTTCTAACAATTACGATGGGGAAGTTTTAATACAATTGACAAGAAACCGAAGCAACTAAAGGGCATAACAACTGAAATTATATTGTATAAGAAAATAAATTAAGAAAACAGTATATAATCGAAGACATATATAGCTGGAGGGTAAAAGCTAATAATAAATGAGGATGTATGCATTCTGGAGGATAAAAAACATGTTCATTAAGATACTAAATTTTCATGCCATTCATCAGTACATTAATGGGGCCAAGCCACATATACGTATGTACCTGTAAGGGTTGTATTGAAATAATGCTTTTTTCAACAATAATACAATAGATAAAGCATATGATCTGTGATCGAAACGTGTTCTTTGTAGCAAAAGCATTTGTAATCATGAAAAATTCTAATTCGGTTGCGAAAAACCGTCTTTAGACAAAGTAATCGGACTTAACTTCGGCTGAAAAGTTTATAAGGTAACACAGTAAAAATATTTTTTTTTGCAAAATTCATTTTTATTATTCAACATAGTTGCCTTCGAGGGCGATACAGCGATTATAGCGATCTTCCAACTTTTCGATACCATTTTTATAGTACTCTTTCGGTTTTGCCTCAAAATAGGCCTCAGTTTCGGCAATTACTTCATCATCGGTCTTAAATTTCTTGCCAGCGAGCATTCTCTTGAGGTCTGCAAACAGGAAAAAGTCTGGAGAATACGGTGGATGGGGAAGCAATTCGTAGCCCAATTCATTGAGTTTGACCATCGTTTTCATTGACTTGTGACACGGTGCATTGTCTTGGTGAAACAACACTTTTTTCTTCTTCAAATGAGGCCGTTTCTTAGCGATTTCTTTCTTCAAACGATCCAGTAACGCTATATAATAGTCGCTGTTGATCGTCTGTCCCTTCTGGAGATAGTCAATGAATATTATACCATGCGCATCCTAAAATACAGACGCCATCACCTTGCCAGCCGACTGTTGCGTCTTTCCACGCTTTGGATTCGGTTCGCCATGTTTCATCCATTGTCACATATCGACGCAAAAATTCTGGTTTATTGCGCTTGAACAGCTCCAAACACTGCTCAGAATCATCAACACGTTGTTGTTTTTGGTCCACAGTGAGCTCACGCGGCACCCACTTTGCACACAGCTTTTGCTTGCCCAAATATTCATGCACGATATGTCCAACACGCTCTTTCGATATCTTCAGAGTCTCAGCTATCTCGCTCAACTTCACTTTACGGTCATTTAAAATTATTTTGTGGATTTTTTTGATGTTTTCTGCCGTAACCACCTCTTTTGGGCGTCCACTGCGTTCTGCATCAACTGTGCTCGTACGACCAGTTCGAAATTGACGAAACCAATATTCCACAGTTGAAATAGCTGGAGCAGAGTCCGGATAACGTTTGTCAAACCATGCTTTGGTTTCCACTGTATTTTTTTTCATCAAAAAGCAATGCTTTATCAATACACAAAATTCGTCTTTATCCATTTTTTTTTCAATAACAAAAGTTGCTTCACTCAAAATGCTATATCTCACGAACCAATCGACCGATTGACAGGAATCATTTGAAGGATGGTGCTTTGTGATAATTAAGTAGATTTTTGCAAGAGGCGCCATCTAGACGTCAACCTTATAAACTTTAATGAACTATGTTATGTCAAATTGATACAAACATAAGCTTTGGTGCATCCTAGAAAAGATCATTGTAATTTTAACACGAATAAAGATTATTGACCACTCCACATGCACACATGAAGTAATGTTGATAAGCAAAATTAGGCCACTAAACCTTGAACTCAACATTATAAAACTCCATAGTTGGCTGATAAATTGTCGGGAAGATTCTGTGATTACCGAAATTCTTGATTTACATCCTTAGCCATAGACAGACAAGGAGTCTGCGCCAACAGTCGATGATTTCTTTACTCGCCTTGGTCAAATATCAGCAAACCAATCTTTTTGACACCAAGAGTGGCAAATGATACCTTTAGCCATGCATGTACACAATGACTCAGTCAAAAATTGGTCATCCTTTACCCGGTCTACTCGACTAACCTTGCCAAAATTTTGGGCACGGTCACTGCTCAGAATTCGGTTAGGACATTCTGCTCTCACACATAATTTCCTCTACACTTCCTGTGACGTTCAACTAATCAACGCTCATCTTCTAAAATTGGCAGACGTCAGCCAATATGACATTACGAAAAAAACCTACCTCATTTTCTCTTCTTAAATATGACTCCTTTCATTGAATTTTTTCTTGAATGGAACTCTTTCCATTGCGACCCTCCTAGACGCAAAAGTTATTTTCCTAATTGACTTTTTATTTTTCTCAACAATTTAATTAACTTCTACAAAAATGCAACAATTTCTGACAGTTTGCCTCCATTTTCTATCGGCCAGTTTCACATAAATCGTGAAGTCGCCAAATGGCCATATAAACGCGGTGATGTACAATAGCCTCTGGCTTTTGTCTAGTAAACTTTAGCTGCAAGCAAATAAAAAAACAAAACTCCAATGTCAGCCCTGTAGTGACGAACCTCTCAGAAACTCTCCTACAGCCCTATATACAAGCAAACAAAGGTCATGGAAATTTCAATGACCTTGAAGTTAGGTCACGTCAAGTATATTTGTTTATACGAGGTCTGTTTAAAAAGTATCGCGAATTTTAAATTTCCGCGGGTTGAGTGTATTAGATTTTCGATTTTTTTCTCATGTCTCTCACTTATGCCGATAAGTTCGGCCATTTTGAATGTTCAATTAATTTTTGACAGCTGATTTGCTTGCACGTGTTTTGGCTCGTCTTTGCTTTTTGCCCATTCCAAAAAATGGATCAAAGAATTGGTTTCGGGAACAAAGAAAAGTCACAGGGGTGAGATTTGGGGAATACGGTAGCTGCGGCATTATTAGTGTGTTTTTTTTGGCCAAAAATGGCAAAAGCTAATTTTTCTTCTTCCACAAATCCGGGCGTTTCTGGAGGATTGCTTCGCGCAACTTGCGCATAAGTTGCAGGTAATATTCCTTATTGACCGTTCTACCCTGTGGTAGGAACTCATGATGCATTACGCCCCTGAAATCGAAGGAAATTGTAAGCAAAACCTACACATTCGATCGAACTTGGTGCGCTTTTTCTGGTCTAGGCTCGTGCGGTAGCTTCCATTGGCATGATTGAGTTTTGGTTTCCACGCCATAACCATAAAACCATGATTCGTCACCAATTATGACCCTCTGGAGCAAATTTGGGTCGTCGCGGATAGAGTCCAACAGCTCCTTAGCAATGTTAATGTGGTGCTGTTTTTGGTCGAAATTGAGCAAAAATCGAAGACGACCCAAACACGTGCAAGTAAAGCAGCTGTCAAAAATGAACTGAACATTCAAAATGGCCGAACTTGTCGGCATAAGTGAGAGACATGAGTACCAATATAACGTCACAAAAAATCGAAAATCGAATATACTTAACCCACGGAAATTCAAAATTCGCGATACTTTTTGAACATGCCTCATATTTTCCTATAATCACATAAAAGCCCAATAATCTTGGTTTTCTTACATCAAAGATATGGTAAAACAACAATAGTCTTGGTTCCCTCCTAACACTTTCTAGACACACGATGACCCTAAACATTATAAATATATTCAAAATCATTTCGCGCAAATGCTTCATAAAAAAACTTATGCTGTTTCTAAGATAATGCAGACTTTTAACAAAATTTATTTTAAAGTTCTAGGATAATGTACAAGGTAAATAGGCCTGGGTTTGAATCCAGCAAGAGCTGCATGTGGAATCAATGCTGTTACAAAAATTTCTTTTCAAAAAATTTACAAAAAAATCTGATTTTAAATAAAACTTTTCAAAATATTTTTCAAATTTAAATTTAAACAAAAACTACAAAGATTTGATCCTGAAATCTTTTCGGTACATTTAAGAATTGATGGCGCTCTTAATTAGGTTTTTTTTAAAAAAAAAATAAATAACGAGTATGTTTCCCACTTTTACATGATAAAACACAGTCTCATCAAATTGCAATCCAGTTCAAGGACATATCCCACCTGTTCTTAATTGAATATAATTTTATGTAAGGACAACTTCATATACTGTCTTGTGGGAAAATATTAAATATGATCCAGAAAAACGCAAAAACTTTACCAAAAGTTTTATACAATTCAAGGAATAATTGTAGTTCCTAAAATGAGATGAAACTTTCGAGTTTGTAAATTTGCTCTGAACACGAACCTGCATTTTTTGCTTATTTTAAAAAAAAAAACTTAATATTTTTGAAATTTTTTCCGATTAATTAAAACTTTAAATTGACAATAGCAGAATCGGTCTACATTTACGAAGATGGAAAATTATCAGTTGTTTTTTCTCTCCTTTTTTTTTCGTGTGAAGTTAAAGAAAAATAAGTAACAAATTTGGATTTGGGTACGAATATGTTTAGCTTTCTTATTTGGAAAGGTATTTTAGTTAGGAGTGGGATAAGAATGTCATTCCATTCGTAAAAAGCTGCAGATGAATGCATTGAATAGTTAATAAAAAGTCCATTTGATTGTTGTTTGAACGGAAGAGAAAAATCCCTGGGAAGGAAGAGAAATATTCGCTTGAATGAGAAACCAACCAAAGGTGAAAGATTTACACAGTTTCGGGCAGAAATATTTCTCGAAAATAATCTGATAAGGGGAAGTGCTGGCCGTAAATACAAGTAGATGAATATGGTTACGTTAATCTATAGCTGAAAACACTAACCCGGGTAGAGCTCATTCAGAATTTATCTACATTGCCAGTCCTAGTTCCATTTGTACATATTTGGTGAGGATTTTTTCACCTTACATCACTTTTGGTATATGGTATGTTCGTTTTAGCCTCTGCCTGAATGGTTCATTTTTTCGCTTCACTTAACCATTAAGCGAATTGTAGAATTGTAGAATTGTGCAGACGAATCGTCTTTAACTAAGCTGTCCCAGGATACCAACAAGGTAGGTGTTCATGGATGCAATAAGGCTTTGTCTGGATAGCCACCAGGCATCATGTTCTCAGCATTCAAAAACACTAAATTCAAATAAGTAAAAATTCTACAATTCTCACTTCAAATAAATTCCCATCGTATAAAACGTAAAATATGTACTTGTTCGTTGTGGTGGTAATTAATCAACAGCATCACCTTGAACAGGACGACAACTGTGACATTCGTTCACAGTATGAATAAGACCAATGTTGATAAACTGTATTAAATAATAAATCTTTCTTAAAAATTTCTTTAAAATATACAACTTAAATTCTACCGTATGATATATTTTTTTAATTACTTTATTAACCTTAGATAAAAATTTCATTTATTATGATTAACCCATTCCCGGGATACTAAGCTTTCTTTCATACAAAACAGACACTATTTTAACATAGAATTCAATATTTCTAATATGTTAAAGAGTTCACAGCTTCTTCTGTCCAGTAACAACATTTCTAAATGGTTTACAAAATATGACAGAAAAGTAATGAAATAATTATCACTGAAAGCAAGCTGGCAATATAGTAACTTCGCGTCCCTTTAAAGCGTCATAAGTAAAGTTTTATTTTTAGTCATCAAATTTTGCGTTGAATCTACAAGTTTGACTTAGGGGCAAACATTCCATATTAAGAGGACAATAAAGTATTTGTGTAGGTTCGAGAAATAGTCAAGGACGAATTTCTCCCAGTGAAATCTTTAACATCGAAAACTGATGCAGGGACTTTTTTTTTATTAAACGGCATTACTTTAATGAGGTCATTCGAAGACTCAGAAACAGGATTCTTTGCAGCCTATCAAACATTGTAAATGCAATGTCTTTTGTCTCTATCAACTAGATAGCTTTTGTTTATAAATAAATAAATACTGGAAGAACGTTTATACTATGGATAACACCAAAAGGAGTTTTTAACAAACTGCTACAAAGAATGCTACGAAAAAATTCTTCCGTCAATAATTTAAAAAAAAGTTTAGATGCCCTCGGCCGAACTGCTTTAAAAAGAAAAACATTGAGTTTTCAAGAATATTTTCAGGTGGTCTTATACGACAGTCTATAATGTTGATTATTCGCTTAGCAGATATTCCTATAAAAACAACAATTATCGTTGGCAATCTTGCCTTTATATAGCTGTCCTTTTAGTGGAAGAAGATATGGATCAAGTAGGACCTACAAAAAACTCGTTTTCATAAATTCGAGGAAGGAAACAGGCCAAGATTATTTTCTGGTTATAAAACGAAGACTTTAATAAAAGTCTTTTGGTTACATGTGAGTTATTAAAATACGAGGTCTGTTCAAAAAGTATCACGAATTTTGAATTTCCGCGCGTTATGTATATTCGATTTTCGACATTTTTTTTGTGGCGTTATGTTCGTACTCATATCTCTCACTTATGCTGACAAGTTCGGCCATTTTGAATATTCAGTTAATTTTTGACAGCTGCTTAACTTGCATGTGTTTTGTCTCGTCTGCGACTTTTGCTCAATTTCGACCAAAAACAGCATCGCATTAACATTGCTAAGGAGCTGTTGGACTCTGTCCGCGACGAGACCCAAATTTTGGTTATGACCTGGAAACCAAAACTCAATCATCCCAATGGAAGCTGCCGCACGAGCCAAGACCGAAAAAAGCGCGCCAAGTTCGGTCGAATGTGAAGGTTTTGCTTACAGTTTTCTTCGATTGAATATTCTTGCCACAGGGTAGAACGGTCAATAAGGAATATTACCTGAAAGTAATGCGTAAGTTGCGCGAAGCAATCCGCCAGAAACGTCCGGATTTGTGGAAGAACAAAAATTGGCTTTTGCAATATTTGACCAAAAACAAAACACTAATAATGCCGCAGCCACCGTATTCCCCAGATCTGGCCTCCTGTAACTTTTTCCATGAGAGGACGACGCTACGCTACGATTGAGGAAATAAAGACGCCATCGAAGGAGAAGCTGAACAAGATCACAAAAATTGATTTTTTGAAGTGCTTCGAGGATTGGAAAAAACGTTGGCACAAATGTATAATATCTGGTGGGGATTATTTTGAAGGGGACAAAATAGATATTCATAAATAAATAAAATTTTTTTTGAAAAAAACACAAAATTCGCTATACTTTTTCAACAGATCCCGTATGTAGAAGTAAACATGTAGACTCAAACGGCTTGAAGTGAACAGACAATAAAACAACTACTTAGACTGAAACCTATATGGACTTATGGACTAGATCTCTGGAGTTTTATCAAGCCTTCCAATTCAAGGCATATAAAATTCATTCAGTCAAACATCCTTTGTTAAATTACGAAAGCTCTATTTTATGTTCGCAAAATTTTCTCTACATATGAACTAACTGGTTCTCGTTATAAAAAGTTCCAAGCTCGTTTGCCATATCATCGCAATTTTCTTATAAGATAATTATCCTCAGTGACCCTGTCCAATATCACTCCTCGTCGCTGAAGACGGCAATGCCAATGGCCACAAGACGTTTGTTTGTTTGCATGTAATGTCTCCAGCACATGAGCCAGGGGTTAGAGTGGGTGGGTTATAGATACCATAGAATCTGTCTTTGGTTAATTGGAAGGACCAGTTATAGAAGGTTAAAATTTGTAGAGCATGTGATTTTGTTGGGTAAAGTGAAATTCATTTGGCCAATGTTTCGAAAAAACTTTTTCCTATTTGGTGTCATTTGTCATTTGGTTAGCAGGAACGGCAATTTAGAAACTTTTGTAAACACGGTAGTACACAGAGTTTTCCGCACTAGTTGATCAGCATGCTGGCTTCGAGACTTATTAAGCTAATCCCAATAGTTGCTCCTTTATTTCGAACAATATTGTACTGATAATTTTAACAAGAGATTTGTAGACATCTAACTTACTAAAAAAAAAATTAGAAGAAAAAAAAATCAATGAATAAAAATATTTTCTATACTTTAATAATGATACTCGTAATTATACAAAAAATAGTAATAATAATAATAATAGTAAAAATTATAAACATGAGGTAAAAAGATAAAATTACCAATTGAGACACGAATAAATGAATAAAAGAATTGTAAAATTGTTAGGAGACATTGTATTTTCCAGTTACAAAAGGATTCCGACTTTTATCCTGCTTTTAGTCAGCTGACATTAAAATTAATCCCAGACTGACTATGTGAGTGCTCGGATAAGGATGTACAAAGGATTTTTTATAGATGAACTTCAAAATTGAATCTACAAATAAGTGTGTGCTCGTACTTGCCATGAAAATGTACGACAATAAATGAACGAGTACATTAGACAGTAAAGCCCACACAAATCCCCTTGATGATATTGCAGTTTATCAATGCTTATAGGAGTAGGTTTAGGTTTACAAACAATATATATGTGTATATAGGACTCGTATATATATATATACAAGATGCAGATGATTATTTAGATACTCAGTTGTATAGTCGGATATAGGGAGTAAATATTGTATAGATCCGAGTGTCAACTGAGAGAAAACAATGCAATCACAATAAGGATGAGTGAAAAGTGGGAAAAAATTAAATTTTCGGATAGAATGGCAATGCTGCTTACAATTTCCCTTGAAAGCATTATAAATGATGCACAGGCTTTAGGATCGGAATTGTTATCAAATGTGTTCTACTATATTAAGGATAACGATAGTTGCTAGTGAATTTATAATAATTACTATCTAAAAATTGGCGTTTTTTCTTATCCAATTTGTGATGAACGAAAATTTTGTTTTTAGGATTTTATAATAAGAATCATTTTGTTCAATAATAATAATAATAATAATAATAATGCGAGGGTCGTTCAATAAGTCCTTAGAACTTATCGGTTTTATCGACAGGCCAGCTGTCAAAATTTCAGCTCGATCCATAGCGTAGGTCAATTTCTATCGTCGATTAAAGTTAACGACATTTATTTGTGCATAACAATGGAAAAAAGCGAGTTTAGGGCTGTCATCAAACATCTCCATTTGAAAGGCTTAAACCCGAAAGAAATCAAAGCCGAGTTGGATGCAGTTCATGGCACATCTGCACCTGTGTTTGCGACGGTTTACAATTGGGTGAATGAATTTAAACGTGGCCGTTCATCAAAAAAAGATGAACATCGTTCAGGACGCCCAGTTGAGGTGTCTACTCCTGAAATCATTGACAAAATCCACGATCTGATTTTGAACGATCGGCGAATTAAAGTGCACGAATTAGTTGAGACCACGGGCATATCACAAGGTACAGTCGCTTCAATTTTGCATGAAAAATTGTCTGTGAACAAAATTTCGGCAAGATGGGTGCCGCGTTTGCTCTCAGAGTAGAATAAGCGCAATCGTGTAGTGGACTCTGAGGCTATGTTGGCACTCTTTCATCGCAATCCTGCCGAATTCCTTCATCGATATGTCACTGTGGACGAAACCTGGATACACTACTACACTCCAGAAACGAAGAGACAGTCATCACAGTGGATTTTCAAGGGTGAACGGGCTCCAAAGAAGGCAAAAACTGTGCCATCGGCCGGCAAGGTGATGGCCGCGGTCTTTTGGGATTCGCAGGGCATCATTTTTATCGACTACTTGGAAAAAGGAAAAACAATAACAGGAGCGTATTACGCGTTGTTATTGCAACGGTTAAGCGAGAAAATCAAAGAGAAACGCCCCCATCTGAAGAAGAAAAAAATCCTCTTGCATCAGGACAATGCGCGTGTGCACACCTGCGCTGTTTCCATGGCCAAAATTGTGGAATTGAGAATGGAATTGTTGCAGCATCCCGCTTATTCACCAGATTTGGCCCCGAGTGACTATTTTCTTTTCCCCAATCTGAAGAAATCGCTTGGCGGACGACGGTTCACTTCCAACGAGGACGTCATTGCTCAAACGGATGAGTATTTTGCAGAACTTCCGAAATCCTATTTTTTGGACAGGATAAAAATTTTGGAAAAACGGTTGGAAAAGTGTATAGAGCTAAAAGGAGATTATGTTGAAAATTAAAAATTTTTTTTTTTAAAAAACAGTTTTTTTCCATCTTTTTCTAAGGACTTATTGAACGACCCTCGTAATAATAGGAATTTGTTACGGTTTAATCGAAATGTTAAATAAAGAATAAACAACAAAAAAAATAGTTTAAAGTCTAAAAGGTTAAGAAACATTTGTCAATTATTGGTGCAAAATCAGCAATATCTCGTCCAGACTTTGATTTATTTATTTTCTGTTTAAATAAGTTTAATTGTAGATTATAGAAATTACTTTAAAAACTCAATCGTATTAAAACTAAACAGATAAAAGTTTGAAAAGTTTATCCGAATGGCAAATGCTGTTTCGTTTATGTATGATATTCGTTAAGGATGACAATAAGTTTATTGGCTATTGTGCTAACTACGATTATACTATATGTATCCGTATTCACACTAAAATATATGTAATCGTAAACATGGTTACGCTTCTATACAATTCTATTATTATGTATACAACAGCAAAGTGGACATAAATCAGATAAATTTCACCGCGAACTTTAATTGTCTGCTTGTTTACCAAAATTCTCTTCTACGTATCGGGATGTTTTAGATTCTCACATGTACTACATAATTAATCTCATTGTATATGATTTACGATGCAGAAAACGATAGTAGTCTGAAGTAGGACTTTCGTATTAGTACAACCATTTTAAATCATTGAAAATAGATACATATGCACATGTGAGCTTTAATAAAATTTAAGATTTCATGTAAATAATTATAATAAATCATACTTTTTTTATATTTTATAAAAGCATACCAAAAAAAAAAAAAAAAAAACATTTTAATTAACTCCTCAACTAAACCGTACGAATACGAGTTGTGGAGGTCCCACCAAACAGGAGCGATACACGGCACCGAGCGATACACGGCACAGGAGCGATACACGGCACCGAGGAGCGATACACGGCACCGAACGGTTGATCAATTATTGTCCAAGTATGTGAGAGCGAATCAATGACCGACGACTGGTACTGTGGCACTATCAGTCTCATAAGCAAAAAGAAGATATCGCAGAGTGTAGCAATTATAGAAGTATTAAATTGCTGAATAACATCTATAAAATATGATCTGCTATAAAAATTATAAGCCTATACCAGAGACCCTTCACTTCAGAGTAGTCAATAACAGATAGGTTTTTTCTCTGCTACAGTCGATGGAAAAACTATTGGTAGTCGACAGAGTCACTTCATAGTGTTTAATACCTCTTATAATAACTTAGTCAGGTCTACATTCATGAGCGAGTACGATATACCAGAAAAATTGATTTGTCTGACTTGACTGACCATGACCAGTATAAGAGGAGAAGTAAAACCAGCCAATACACATTTAGAGCCGCATACTATGTTGTGGAATTTTCCCTTATAGGGCAGCTCCATATTACGAGGAGCTGTAGGCCATCCCAACCAACAGAGCGTTATTATTTTTAGCGACAGCCTTGCTGACCTTAACGCCATTTGTGGCCCATCGAGTGACTCAGTACTTATCGTAATTCGTCATATCCTACTTAGCTATAGGAGTATCGAGTGCCGGGGCATGTAGGAATTGTGATAAAATAAAAGTGCTGACAAGTTGGCTGGAGAAACACCCCGTCGACCAGTGATCACAGTCATACCCAATCTGCCTCTCCTACTAACAGAATGGCAACTAACACCATTAGCCATCCGCAGACTCGTTGACTGGACCAATGCGACACATTTTTGTCGACTCATTGGATAACCATCAATAAACCAGTCTATTCAAAACATCCATACCGAAATTCTGGGCACGGAAGCTCCTCAGAATCTGGATTGGACATACTGCTTCTTACTCATAACTTCCTTTTTGGCAACACCAATCGTCCCTAATGCCAATTCTTTGGCACCCATTTAATTATCATCCATATTCTACGTGAATGCCAAATAACCAAGAATTACTTTCCGAGCAGGATTCCTCCCATTATGGAGCTCCTGGACCCAACAACTCCATTTCCTAATCCCCTATTTATGGTAAACTTCTACCAAATACTAATCTGCTCCACAAAATATAACAAAATTCTCAATATTTCTATTATACTAACCACAGAACAGTCTCTCTCAGATAACTTTCCACACATCCTATGAAGTCGCCAAATGGCCTCACGGTCGTGGCGCTCGGAAGTGGCCCCTGGCACATGTCTAATGGACCTTACAAACAACAACAACACTTTTAGAGCCATTTAAAATCCACAATAGATCCGATAAGATTTCGCACTCTCGTGCGATCTCTTTGACCTGGCGCTACAAAAAGTCAGGAGCACGATTGAACCGACGGCAAACATTTTTATCGGTTGCACCTAAATTAAAGCAAAATAACGCATATAGTGGCAGTGTCGACGTCGAAGACAACACAAATTAGCACTAGTCGCAAACAGATAAGAAATTTTAGCGTTGAGACTTAAACCATTTTCCTATTTGGGATCAATGGTCTCAGCCGATAACAACATGGATAACGAAATTCGCGCACGAGTCTATTTCGGTTAATCTTAAATATTTTTTGGTTCAGGAAAATTGTTTCTCATCAAAAACCATTCCGAGCTCTTGTCCCCGTTCGAGAGGGGGAATCTTAAGAGCATTTCTTAAGAGCGACGGAAAATACACTTAATCCGTATCGATGACGAAGATCCTCCCCGGAAAGGGTACAGCGGCACTATATATGATTCCAGAAGGCAAGATAGGCCCTACCTTCGGCGAAGCGACGGCGTCAGTCAGGACGCCAAAAACATGCTGGGAGTGTCGAACTGGAAAACTGCGCAGCGAAGCTGGGACGTCTGAATTTCTTTGATTCCCAGTAAATTTTTTTGGCATTTTACTTTAATTTGTTCTTATTTTAATAAGAAAAATTTAAGCAAAGTGTACGAGGTCTGTTCAAAAATAATCGCGAATTTTGTGTTTTTTCAAAAATTATTTATTTATTCATGAATATCTATTTTGTCCCCTTCAAAGTAATCCACACCAGATATTATACGCTTGTGCCAACGTTTTACGGGACACCAGACCTGGGGAATACGTTGGCTGCGGCATTATTAGTGTGTTGTTTTTGGCCAAAAATAGCAAAAGCCATTTTTTGTTCTTCCACAAATCCGGGCGTTTCTGGCGGATTGCTTTGCGCAACTTGCGCTAAACTAGCAGGTAATATTCCTTATTGACCGTTCTACCCTGTGGCAAGAACTCATGATGAACCATGCCCCTGCAATCGAAGAAAACTGTAAGCAAAACCTTCACATTCGACCAAACTTGGCGCGCTTTTTTCGGTCTTGTCTCGTGCGGCAGCTTCCATTGGGATGATTGAGCTTTGGTTTCCACGTCATAACCATAACCCCATGATTCGTTACCAGTTATGACCTTCTGAAGCAAATTTGGGTCGTCGCAGACAGAGTCCAATAGCTCCTTAGCAATGTTAATGCGATGCTGTTTTTGGTTGAAATTGAACAAAAATCGCAGACGAGCCAAAACACGTGCAAGTAAAGCAGCTGTCAAAAATTAACTGAACATTCAAAATGGCCGAACTTGTTGGCATAAGTGAGAGACATGAGTACCAACATAACGCAACAAAAAATCAAAAATCAAATATACATAACCCGCGGAAATTCAAAATTCGCGATACTTTTTGAACAGGCCTCGTATTTATGAGGAAGGACATTACCATTTTTAATTTTTTTTTTTAAATTTGAGAAAGTAATTAATTTTTTTTTTTAATAAATTGAAAGTCCTCTCGAAAGAAAAGAACTTTTTTTTATTTATTTGTTTGTAAGCATTTCAAGTAACACTATTGATATATAATTTTTTTCGTCTTCGTAGTATTCCATGAGTTTATTTTTACCCTAAATTAATGATATTTTTACCATTTAACGTAACATATCAATAATATAATATATAATCAAGTACTCATTATAATATCAGAGGGGAAATAGATAGGGGGGGGGGGGTGGCGTTGTTGTAAATATAAAAGAAAAAGTAATATGATAGATAGAACCAAAGTCCGTGAACACCTACGAAATACTAATTAAACTTCAAGTTAAAGTGAAAAAAAAATCCTTTCGTATGTTTCCGTGGTAACTTTTTGGATTGGCTTTCACAATAATGACTCAATATCTTATTTGATATTTTTATACTCGATTCGCCCACTCTCATCTATGTATTTTCATAGGTCATCGTTCTTAGCTGTTCTCTGTAAAGTAATTTTTTTACCTTTCGATTTTTAGTGTACTACTCGTATAACACATATGTCTGTGAATTATCGAAAATGTTTAGTTGTAGATATTAAAAGTACACACATGTACGTGTATATGTATCTATAGAAATGTAAGATATTCATTGTATTTGCTATAATAAATAACAAATCGAGAAAGTCCCCTATTCGAAATGGTAGCAAGGTAATACCCATGAAGGTGGATACCATTCAATCGTAACATTTTTCGGTAGAATTTGATTCGATCGTAATCAGAAAGGATGAAAATGTTAAACGTATTGGAATGTGACACGCTATAAATACATTTTATTGAGGTAACCCTTTAGCATATAAAACGGAATTTACTTAACGTTTCAATATTTTATAAAAGAACAGATCGTTTATTGTAAATTTTATATTGAACCAAAACAGAAAATAATAACAAATAAAAAAAAATAAAAAAACAAGGACAATCTTTAACTATAATATACGTGGTTCATTCAACAAGTACTTAGCCTACAAAAGAAAAACGAAAATATTGGAAAGGTGGCAATTTATTTTTCCACATAATCTCTTTCAAGCTCGATACACTTGGTCCAGCGATGCTCTAACTTTTTTAACCCGTCCAAAAAATACATTTGCTCGAGGGAAGCAAAATAGGCCTCCGTGGCGACGATGACCTCCTCATTCGACCCAAATCTATTCCCGGCGAGTGATTTTTTCAGGTTTGGAAACAAAAAGTAGTCACAGGGGGCTGGGGCAACAATTCGTAGCGCAAATTCGACCAATTTGGCCATGGCGACGGCGGAGGTGTGAGCCGGCGTGTTGTCGTGGTGGAACAGCACTTTTTTCTTCGTAAAGCGGGGCCGCTTTTTCTTCAATTCGACGTCAAATCGGTCCAATAAGTCAGCATAGTAGCGCCCCGTGATTGTTTTACCGTTCTCGAGGTAATCGATGTGGATCACACCTTGTGAATCCCAGAAAACGGTGGCCATCACCTTTCCGGCCGATCGAACAGTCTTCGCCTTCTTCGGAGCACGTTCGCCGGGTGAAGTCCACTGTTTCGACTGTTCCTTGGTCTCTGGTGTGTATCAGTGAATCCATGTTTCGTCGACGGTCACGAAACGACGCAAGAACTCCGCTGGATTGCGCTGAAACAGCGCCAAACACGTCGCCGATGTGGTCTCACGGTGGCGCTTGTTTTCCGGTATATGAGCAAACGCGGCACCCATCGCGCCGACAGCGTTCTCATGCCCAGTTCTTCGTGTAGAATATGATGCACCATTCCTACTGCGATGCCCACAGTCTCAGCTATCTCGTGAACCTTCAATCGACGGTCTGCCAACACGAGATCATGGACTTTTTTAACGTTTTCCTCCGTAGCAGCCGTTTTCGGGGCACCTGGGCGTGGCTCATCAAAAACCGACGTGCGGCCACGAACAAACTCGTTGAACCAATTCTTGACGGTCGCCATCGAAGGAGAAGAGTCACCATACACAGCATCCAAGCGATCTTTGATTTCGCTGCGCGTTTTCCCTTCCAAAAACAAGAATCTAATCACCGAACGATATTGTTCTTTTTCCAATTTTGTGCAACCGACCGACACGCTCGCTTTCAAAGGCTCTCAAAACAAAACTAATGAAGGGAATCGACTGAAACTTAGGTTACTAAAAGAATGTACTGCACGATGGTAAATTTATTTTGTGACAGCAGTTCCATCGGACGGTGAGGCTAAGTACTTGTTAAATGACCCTCGTAACGTACGAATTTTATAGTATATATTTTATCTTATGGTCCAGCAATGTAAAGAATTATTAAGGAACTAATTTCACATTAATCATAGTAAGTCGGTAGCTGTCGACTTAAAAACTGTATATGATAGCATAGCTAAAATTAATTAAATTAACTATTGTACGTTACTCTTATATGTGACGAAGAATAAAATCAACCAAATTACTTTTGGAATGATTTAGCATTTATATTTATTGCCGGTAATAAGACGCACTTTTGGGTATTTCTTTTAATTTTCGAATAGTTACCAAGTAGCAATAGTCGCATACAGCGCTAGCGATTATAGGTTGGAAAGATTTAAATCGTTCTCATTTCAGGGATCAAAGATTGAAGGCAAAAATAACGTGTAGGAGGATTACGTTATTATCGGCTTTTCAATCTGATAATAATAACCCATGGCTGGTGGCAGAACCTATTTAAGTAAGCTCGAAGCTACTGATATACTGCACATTAGTTTTGCTGGTTCTCATGTGTTTTTCGGTATCTTGAATTATCAGCAAAAATTATTGTGATGTTCTCGAGGAGGATCTTTAAAATAACCTTTGAGATCCTTAATGAGGATGGACGACTCCATAGCCTGTTTAATGATATGATCTTGAAGCGACAATATGATTCAAATCAAACTGTATAGGCTGCGGTAGGCTGATTACTAAGATGAGAAAGATTCTAACCGAGATCTAGGATCTTCCTCTTCTTGGAACATAGCGGTAGTATTTATGATCCCAGAAAATGGGAGAGGTCCTTCTTTCACCGCAGTGGTGACTTTAGGTATGATAGTAAAAATATGCCGGAATTTTAATACGGAAAGATCGCGGTATGAAAGCAGGACATCTGGCGTTATCTGATTCAGAAGGCCTAGACAGAATTTTCGGTTGTAAAGGGCCATTGATGATGATGATGTAACAAATTATCCTTTTTCGCAAAATGATGAAAATTGAAAAAAAAAATTAATTCACGAAAAATTAATACAACATTTTATAGGGAAATATTTCCATTCAATTTATTTTGAAAAAGAAATTTTCGCAAATTTTCCTAAAAGTTCCATAATTTCTGGAAGTGCTTTTTCAAAAAAAAAATAGCTGAAAAGGCAATTGAACTTTACAATATTCAATGATCATATTATTGTAAAGTTCAAGTATTTTAATATAATTTCAAAAATATTAATTTTCGAAAAAAAAACTCATTCGAAATTTTATCACAAACCATTTTCAAATATCCTGATAACTACTAGTTTTGTTGAAAATATCCACAAGAAGTAATTTTCGGTTGAGAAAAATTTATCACATCCTTAATTGAGATTACTCAATGAGGAGAAAATAACATTGTTAATCGAACGAAATACATACATTGATAAATGAAAAAAATTCTATTGTTGTTCTCCCCTTTTTCCTTTTTACCGGTCAAAGGAACCATCTTTATTATTGCGAACAAAGGTAAAAAGGTTATTTGAAAGTAAATTTTTATCTAAAGGATGTTGTGGGTACAAACGAAAAAAAAAGGGTGAGAAATTTTAATGATACGAAGGTAAGGTAAAATCAACTAAAGGAAACGAAAATGAATAATAACCGGTAAATAGGTGTTCCGGACATTCGAATATTTATAGTGAGGTGATCGAATTTATATGCGGCCCAGTATCGTCACAATAAATAAATTCGTTCGTTGTCATTTGGTTGACTTTATCAAACCGACGACGTAGAAGAAATATTTGGTTTCTTTTTGCATTTGTATTTTTTTTTTTTCAGATATAAGAAACACAAAAATGGAAAATATACCAAACTTTGTAAGAGAATTTTAAGTAAAATTTGCAAATCAATAGAATTGATAAAAGTAACAAGAAAAGGATATGAAAGATATTTTTACCAACAAGGAGTATAAAATTATACAATATTAAATGAGGAAAAAAAAAAGAATATCGTTTAAAAATATTATACGTTACAGTCGATCAATAGAAATAAATAAGATACGATGTTAAATTGGGAAAAATTAGAAAATACATTGAAGATAATTAATAAAAATTAAGAAATTTTTTGGTACGAAAATGGAAAAAGTTTCAAACTGAAAGTATTCATGATCTTTCGAGTGAAACCAAATAAGGGTAACAGCATTAATGAAGTCGATAGTGAAGAAGGATAATATGAAAATGGAAATTGTACATAGAATCAGGATGTGAACTCAAGAAGAGGGCTTGCTTTAGTAAGTTCCATATTGGAGGATTATTTTGTGTATAAGTACAGTACCTTAGGTCAGGTAAGAAATGGAATAAAGTGGAACTGGACTAGGTAAAAAAAAAAAAAAAGGACCAAGACTGAATATTTCTAATCTTCGCTTCTTACCCATAGCTAGCAGGCACGAATACTATATACCTCAACTCAAAACGGTTCATATCACCCATTCTCATTTAAACACACCTGTACGTAATGGAGCATTCTGAGAGTGACGATAGTTTCATGTAAATTGTCTTAAAAGTTTCAACTGAAATGGTGATAGTTGGAAAACGATAAAAATGTTTTATGGGGCCAACGGGACCCTGCGAATCCGTGAATACCGCCTTGAGACCTATAATACAGACCTGATGGCTTTAGAAATTTTATACAAGACAAATGTATCACTTAAATGTGGATGTATGTGTAATCTGTTCGTATATACCATCATCTGAGCACTTCAGAATTTTCATAAGGAATTCTCATAAATATAAGACTTGTTGACATTAGCCAATGCCTTTTTTGTATCTTTTTTCTTCCTTTGCAATCCTTTGAAAAAATATGATTTTTTTTTTGTTTTCGCTTTTTTTTCTCTCCTTTTCAATCCTTCACTAAAATATGAAGATAAAAGAAATTTAGGTAGAAAACATGACCGAGACTGTAGAAGAAATATTGGTGGGTAAATGCAAAAATAAAGAGAAAACTTTTATACCAAAATAGAAAAGTTTCCAGAGACAGGAAAAGCAACCAATTTTAATTATGCTATTAATATTGGAAAATATTTAATCAGTTAAAATTTTAAAGTAATAGTGAAAACTATATTTGGTAGAATTATTATTTTTTTTGTTGGTATTTTGACTTGTTGGTGGATGTTACGACCTATAGCCGTGTAAGTGAAAATAAGCTTTGCCTGAGAAGATGATTGCTTCTGAAAAACCAGCTATCATAGATAAATAATTTTCATAGTGATTTTGAGTTATTTTATAATAAATGTTCAGGCCAAATTGAAGACATAATAATAAATGGTAAACCTTCTAATGTGATTCGTATTAAAAAATTGAATGGCAGAACTGTTAATCCTATTGAAACAAAAAAGTTATAAATTTTATGAAGGGAACGTCCGAAGTGCTACTAGATCGCTCTCAATAATGCCAGTCTGATTTCTTTTTTGCCACATCTCGTAAGCATTTGAATTTAAATTCAAAGCTATTAACAGACAGTAATATTATATTATTTAACGACCATAGTGATTCAGTTACGCTCAATCAACGCACCACCATTACTGGCAGTTTACAGTCAGTAACCAGTTACAAGCTGATTATTCCAACTGTTAATGGCGAGGACTATCTAAACCTCTATTGTCATAAGCAGTGACAGCATCCGAGATAATTACCAGTACATCCCACCAGCGATCCGGAGACCGTACCCGCGATGTGGGTATTAACCATAGGCACCACGTTCCTGCCTAAAGCGCCTCACCATTGTCGGGCAGAGTGCGTTCCAACACCATGGGGCACCTTAAATCCCGTAGTACCAATTTTTGTTTTAAGAGTACTTCGGTTTGCACTTCGCTCATTGAGCTATGATAAGGAATCTTGTAAATCCATAGGCACCGTTAAGCCAGTTCAGGTACGCGGGTTTCCCAAGACCCAAATATAAAACCGGAATCAACCTTGGTCTTTCACCCGGTTGTAGCCATCTTGCATGCCATTCACACACTCATTCACGCACCATTCTGGCTATCCTCTCAAATAGTGCCACGGTGAATCTATTAAGGCATTCATATCATTCTCTCACTCATCATTTACTATGATTCCACATGCACCTAGGTCACGAAAAACCCCGTACAGGCCATACTCAATAAGAAGGTGCTTGGCACTTTCCTCCGCAGCCAGACCACACCTGTACAGGAACCGATTCATACTGCCATGTCCCGTTAGTAAATACCCAAGGTACAGACCAAATTCAAATCCATACGCAAATGCAAAGAACACATCCGAAATGGAAATGTTCGTCCATCTGCCATTCACACTCTCATCCCATCGACGTTGCCAAATTTCACACATTCTATTCAGGACTAAAACACGTCCTGATGTTGCAAGTGAGGCCTAAAGTTCAGCCTCTCTCCAATCTTTCCTCCAAGGTACCGGACCCCGACCGCCTCAAACGAATATTGGGCTTCAAACGAATATTGACCCCGACCGCCAAAATACCCTTCAACAACATACACACAGTCTTCCTTTCTAAAACATTCACTCCGTATACCTACCCCCCCCCCCCCCCCCGCTCCAACCAATAATAAGTAAAAGATCAACCGTATTAGCGATCACATCGAAATCGGTCTCCTCCAACTGCACCAAGAGAATGTTCATCACCATATTCCAGATGGCGGAGCCGGCCACAGATCCCTGTGGGCAGCCACGCAGCATCTAGCGAACAACCCTCGCATTGTTCCCGCACATGGCCGCTTAATAATGCGATCCTATCGCAGGCAGTTGAAAGCACTTTGGAAATCCACAAACACACCACATACGTACATACTCTCACACTCAGCAATATACCGTCTTTCCGAATTCCAATTCGGATTCAGGAAGGGGAGATCGACCATCGACGCGCTGGAACTCGTCACGAACACCGCAAAGGAAGCCATCTCAGGAAAGAAATGGAAAGGCGGTTCCAAAAACTATTGCCTCATTGTCACCCTGTACATCAAGAATGCGTTTAACTCGGCCCGCTGGAACCGAGTCTTGTAGGCTCTTCAGAACATGGGGGTGCCCTACTACCTACGGAGGATGGTCAGTTCATACTTCAGTGACCGACTACTACAATACGAGACGGAGAATTGACCAGCGGAGTATGGGGTCATGGGAGGGATACCTCAGGGCTCTGTCCTGGGCCACTCTTGTGGAATGTCATGTACGACGGCTTACTCCATCTGGAATTACCGCCGAACACAATACTCGTGGCTTTCGCGGACGACGTAGCGGTTGTCATTTTAGCCAAACACCTGGAGGAACTGGAAGACACATTCTCCACCACCATCCGGGGGATAAGACAGTGGATGACATCGGCAGACCTGTCTTTAGCGACAAATAAGACCGAGGCACTCCTTTTAAGTAGTCGGAAGAAAATGGAGACCATCACCATAAGAGTAGGCGACCACGACATCCAGTCGCTACCCTGCATCCGGTATCTAGGAGTGGTCTTGGATGCCAGACTGAACTACAAGGAGCACATTTCCAGCGTCAACAGAAAGGCATCAGCAGTACAGGGCGCGCTCTCGCGGATAATGCCCAATTTCGGAGGCCCCAGGCAAATCCGAAGGCAACTTCTGGCAACTGTAGTTACCTTCGTCCTGATATACGGAGCACCAGTGTGGGCGAAATCGCTATAGTTAACAACATACTGCAAGACAATGTCATCAGTCCAGCGGCTCTCAGCGATCAGAGTAGCGTCAGCCTACCGAACGGTATCACCCGATGCGGTCAACGTCGTGGCATCATGCCCACCCATCGACATCCTGGCAGGAGAGCGTGAACGCCAACATCGTAGGAAGAAGAAAAAGCGGCGAAAGGTCCTCTGTGAAGAGGAGAGACCCGAGAGTCTTCGCCTCTGGCAAGAGAGATGGGACAGCTCGACGAAGGGTCGGTGGACTTATCGGCTGATCCCAGATGTTACCAACTGGGTCACTCGCGTGCACGGGGAAGTCGGGCATTACATCACCCAACTCTTGAGTGGGCATGGATGCTTTCGGGCATACATTGCCGCGATGTGATCGAAGATGCAGAACACGTGTTCTTCCAATGCCCCTTCTACGAGGGGACACGGGCAGATCTGGAGAAAAATCTGGACCGTTCCATTAGTCCAGACAACATAGTGGAGTGCATGCTGAAGAGCCAATCGGCTTGGAACAGAGTTGCAGAGTACGCGGAATCTTTAATCAAGGATCTTCGCACCACGTACGAAGAATAGGCCGCAAGGCGTCATAACATCGGGACAGTAGTAATATCAAATAAAAACGCCCTGGCAAAGTAGTATTTACAAAGAGTGGCGCCAGGGAACTATCGTTCCGGGAGCAAGGGTAGAGGTACAGGTAGGTTTTAGCGAGGTAAAAATCCCGCATAACTCGTCTGGCAGGTAGAAGGTCGTCCAGGCGAGTACCTTTTGAAGGTTTTACCCTATTCCTCATTAATCTAAACTTAAAAAAAGCAATATACCGTCTTACACACATCTATACGTCCTCAGTCGATTTACCTTTCGTAAATACACACTGAGAGCCGGATACATTGAAGCCTGCTAAACTTCAAACTTAACAGATAACAAAATATTTATTTATACCATTTTTAAACTGATCTTTATATCAGATTCTAACAAGCCGTTTCACTGCCACTGTATTTAATTCAGCCAATCAAAACTCCTTCGAAATACAGCCTTTTCTCAAAGTTCTCTTTATCCTTGAACCAACTGAAACTCCCTATGCCGGTTGCAATGGCAGGGACCACGATAAATCATTTTTAAGTAAGTTTTTTTGATTTATTAAGGAGCTCTCAAATAATAACAATATTGAAACAAAGCTTATGTAGCGTTATCGAGTATGATTGCGACTAGTATGCAAGTGTACTCAACTTCCAATACGGCTTAGGATATCCTATCATCAAATGACCTCTAGTATCGTGCTACTTAGAATTTATATTTTAATACTAATATAAACAGATAATTAATAGTTTTTTTTTTAACATCCCAGAAGAGAACATTTGGAAAATTTTACTATGTTTCGTAGCAAAAAAAAAAAAATAAATAAATTATGATTTTTTTCAGTTCAGTATCAGTCGTTTAAATTTTTTTTACTGTAGTTTCAGAAATAGATCGAATTAAATTGAAATTATATTCAGAAATTATATAAAATTGAATACCCCTTTAAGTTTGGTTTCCTTTTATCTATAGAAAATAATAGATTCAATACCCTCTCTTAAGTTGAATAGAAAACAGATTCACGATATTTGCTGATAATGCGTCTTCTACGGTTTTGTCTAAAATAAATATTGTACGATAGCAAGAAAATCTATCCAAAAATGCAGAATAAAACAGAAGAAGTTGTGTTCTTTTTTTTAGATAAGAAAAATCGCTGATACATAAGAATTTTAGAAGTTCTTATTTCTTCCTAAATTTTTGTTTTGCGATTTTTCTTGTTTTTTTCTGTTAATGTCTGTCAGTCAGTCTTTTAATCCATAAAATACATAAGCACATTTAAGGAAAATAAATATTTCCATTTAGCATATGAACCAATCATTCATTTTTATGAGTCTGCCCTTAAAAATGACCCTATAATAAATTATACACAAAGTGTGAAAATAGTTCAAAAAATGACAAAAACATCTTCGTTCCAATCGTAAGAGCATAATTTGAATTATTAAAAAAGACAAATTCTAATAAATCTTTAATTTTATACGTAGTAAGAATTTTTTTTTTAAACTAACCCTTAATATTTTTTTAAGAAATATTTCCATGTGACAATAACCCGTTTCTTCTGTTCGCGTGTAATGTATGATGATTGGGAGGCAAGTTTTGAGGATAGCTCTCAAATAAGGGGATGAGTATGATTAGAAAGATGAGAATGGAACTTTTTATACTGAGATTCAGTCCAAAATTTCGCGAAGGGATTGGATTAACGAGAATTGAAGCTCTCGAGTTCTAATTCGTAAGTCCATATTGGTTTCAGTAATGCATTGTATAAAAGTATCTTGGTTTCTATAAGTTTTGAACGCTTTTATTGAAGTTTAAGTATTCTTTCGCGATTTTTGATTGAAGGGTTTGAATTAAACGAGAATTGAAGCTCTCGAGTTCTAATTCGTAAGTCCATATTGGTTTCAGTAACGCATTGTATAAAAGTATCTTGGTTTCTTTAAGTTTTGAACGCTTTTATTGAAGTTGAAGTATTCTTTTGCGATTTTTGATTGAAGGGTTTGGATTAAACGAGAATTGAAGCTCTCGAGTTCTAATTCGTAAGTCCATATTGGTTACAGTAACGCATTGTATAAAAATGTCATGGTTTCTATAAGTTTTGAACGCTTTTATTGAAGTTGAAGTATTTGTCAATATCGTCTGTTAAGTATACTGTGAGTGTTGAACTAGAAGATAGCGGTGTGAATGCGGAACATCTAGAATTCTTTGATTTAGAAGGCCTAGTCAACACTCCCGGTTCTTCCAGCATTGATTATAATGAAAAGAAAGTACGCCAACTTGATTAGCTCAGATCAGAATCAATTAGGTATTTAAAAATAATAATCATTTCTTATTGAAAATATATAAAAATCACATTTATAGTTTATTGAAATAATAAATTAGAAAATTTATAAATTTTATTACAAATAAATCAATTTTATTGAATAATATGTTCTTAAGAAAAATGGCTTGATTATGAAAAGTTTCGATCAAAAACACTTCATTTAATTTCAATAAGATTTGTTGTTGTTGTTGTTTTTTTTTTATAGTAAGCAAAATCATCAATTTATATATTGATATAGAAAACTAAATCAGATTTTTTGTTCTGTTAATAAAAATAAAATGAATATTCTATATGAATGATCCAAAAAAAAAACTCAACATGCACTCATCCACCCACACTCCAAAAAATTAATGAAAAAACAACAAGTTTTTTCTTCATTTTATTTCAAATTCTATTTATTATTAAGTTGGCGCCTTGTTATCGTATTTATTCGTAATATTTGTAATTTATGAGTGGCAACAGTTATAAAATCGAAAGTAATTTCTTCAAACAAACAAAAAATTTATTATTTTAAAAATAAATATTGAAAAATTTTTCCCATTTGAAAATTTTAAAAATAACATATTCGAAATTTTTTACTATATCTTAAGAGGGGATATCCCCATAGTTTTATTGTAAACTATATTAAAAGAAAATATAAATGAAAAAATATATACGAGTATATTTCTTTAAGAAAAATATAAATAATATTTTAGGTAGAAAGAGCATTTTTTATGAGCTGATTAAAAGGTGTATTGACCATTTATCCAACTAGTGATTATATAGTGTCGAAATATAAATAAGAATTTGATAAATCTTAGCATTTTATAGTCTTAGCTATTCTTGTAAATATTACTGTTAATAAAAACTGTTTCCGTTTTCTTTTTTTGCATAAGAAAGAAGATAACAGAATAAGAAAAATATAACTAGGCACTTTTAAGTTTGGAAGAAAATCCAATATTTGAAGAAAATCAGAAAGAAAAATTCAACAAAAATTTTCGTTTCTAAAATTATTATTTAATTAATTTTTTAATTCGTAATTTTTACCTGAAGAGCGAAAAAATGCAAGAATGTCTGCAAAAACAAAAGCATCCAATATTTTTCCCGTGTCAATTTATTGAAACATTTTTTTATATTTTTGGCAATTCTCTGTAATTTTTACTGTAAAAAAATACTTTACATTTGTAAAGGATGTTCAATAAATTCTCTGTATGGAAATGCAGCGATATTTATTTTATTTTTATTTATCTGTAACAGAATTAATACCGCTAAAATCGGTAGTTGGGCCTAGGACTGCTGAATCAAAGAACTTCAGACGTCCCAGCTTCGCTCCGCAGTTTTCCAGTTCGATATTCCCAGCATATTTTTTGGCCCTCTGACTGACGCCGTCGCTCCACCGAGTGCAGCCTACCTGCGATCATATATATTGCCGCTGTAGCCTTTCCGGGAAGGATCTTCCTCATCGATACGGATTAAGTGTATTTTCCGTCGGTAACGCTCCAGAATTCCGTAATTAAAGAGGCTTC
The DNA here is from genome assembly GCA_958298945.1 of Atherix ibis. Lineage (NCBI taxonomy): Eukaryota > Metazoa > Arthropoda > Insecta > Diptera > Athericidae > Atherix > Atherix ibis. The sequence goes on from OY282610.1 coordinate 6,048,991, forward strand.
GGAATCATTCATCCTCATGTAGGGGTCCAAAAATTCTTTAATTTGTTTGCCATCGATTCAATCTTGATGAAAGGCTCTCGTATAGCCTTTTCTGATGGACACATAATGTCTATGTCATTGGCGTATGTTAAAAATAGGGCAGAGTCTTCATATTTATCACTGATGATACGAATCACTCTTTTCTGTGCCAGGTTAAAGGGAATACACGAAAGTGTGGCTTCTTACCAGAGAACATTGTTGATATTAAGTGGCTTTGGAAGTAATTCGGTTGCTTTTACTCTTTCCTTTACATCACTCATGATCAGCCTAGTCAAACTAATAAGTTTTTCTGAGATGCCGAATCCTTGCATGAACTTATAAAATTTTACCCTAGCTATGCTCTCATAAGCGAGTTTCATCGATGAACAGATAGTGGGTCTGTTGATCATATTCCAACAGTTTTCCTATCAGTTTATTATTTTAGTTTTGACAGCAATTAAAAGTACACAATATTAATAAGTTTTTATTAATGTGGATTCCATGTTGTAAAAAGAACAATATCTTAAAGAAAAGCCAAGTTTTAAATGTATTATGAACATTCAGAATACGTCTTACATAAAATTTTGGATATGAGAAATTGCTTGGTGGAAAGAACTCCAGTTCTGTAGTTAAAGCCAAAGCTAAAGCATACACAGTGAGTCCAAAAAATAACCGAACTTATTTTTAAATCATACAACATGCAGCGCCATCTATTGACAAAAAGAGCAAATATAAAATTTTGTGTTAAACTTGAAAAAAAATTCGCTGAGACATACGAATTGATGGAAAAACTTTATGGTGATGATTGTATGAGTCGTACTCAAGTCTATACGTTTTAAAGGATTTAAAGGCCAACCTAAGGCCAGGTCGTCCACAAGCTAGTAATCATGCTGAATTGGTGGAAAAAGTCCGTGAAATCATTAGTATCGATGCAAATTTTACTACGAGAATGTTGGCTGAGTAATTAAATACGAGTAAAAACACTATTTGGAGAATTTTAACTGAAGATTTGGGTAAACGAAAGCTTTGTGCGCGTTTTGTTCCACATGAATTAAATGAAGACCAAAAAAGTAAACGAATTTTTGATGAAAAAAACGGATTTCTCTAATCAACCACCCTTTGTATTCGCCTGATCTACACCATATGAACTATTTTCTTTTTCCAAAACTGAAAATCAAGATGAAAGGAACATTTTATGATGATATCCTAGCCATTTTTGTTTTGTAACATTAGCACACTTTTTCTTTTATTGAAATGGCTGTAACTTTCACATCTCTCATCCGATTTATATGAATTTAGGTGCATTTGAAAGAGGATGAATGTATCTTTTTAATGCTGTAAATTTAATCAATAGATGCCGCTGCATGTTGTATGATATATATATAAAGTTCGGTTATTTTGCAGAGTTTGACAAATCATACTACACGGATGGTATAAATCAGTTGGAATATGGTTAGACGAAGTTTATCGAGCTAAAATTAAACTATATTGAAGAATTATTCAATTTTAGTTGAATAAATAAAATCTTTATTTCATTTATCACCGACTTATCAGACTGCCCTCGTAATAATCTCTAGTAATAGAGTAAAAAGATATTTTAGAACTTTTTTTTTTAAATATAGTATCATAAGCTCTTATTACTGATTTAAAAAATAAAAAAAAAATAAACAACTCACATCAGGACTAATGCATAGACTGGGCGGTAGTGAAATTTCGGGTTTTGTACTTCATTCTTCCTGTGAGCTTTAGTTTCTAGATCACTTAAATACTCGTTTATAATAAGAAAATTAAATTTTTCAACTAACGATTGATTAATTTTAACCTTCACGCTAAGAAGTCGTGGACTAGTGCCGCTGAAAATTAACAAAAAAATTATTAAATATAAAAACAATTTTTTTTACTTCTAAATTTACTGTGTATAGAAAAATTCATTCAAATATTTTCAGATTGATTACAATTTTTTGATCAATTCTCCTGTGACTGGTAAATTGGCCACAGTTTAATTAATAAATCATTTTTACATCTAACATCATTTCAAGAAAAGGTCAAATAAATTCATCAGAAATACTTAAAAACTCCTAAACACATATGTAAATTCTATATAGTATTGTTCACGAGTTTGTCAATTTTCATACGAAAAGACCTTAGATTATTATGAAAAGCTACGTTACACTCTTTAGTATTACGCGTACATTTGTATCCAACGAAATTAACAGCAAAAGTCCTGGGATGCGTGCATAGTCACATTTAAAGGCATATGACTTTTCGACAATGGACAAATTGGGGTTAATTTGTTTTACTTTTGGATAATATTATTGTGAGATAAATTGGGGAAATTTATCAAAATAACATTCCGCCATAAATAATGTGTCCGAAAAGTCAAATATCAAAACCAGGATTTGTGTACGCTGGATGGTATTGTAAAATGTTGAATGTTTTTTTTTGGTTCAGATTCTATAATTTTGTACATTTTTTTACACAGATTTTATGTGATTTTTTTCCTGATAGCTATTCAACAAAAAAAAAATACTTGTTTTTTATTTTTATTAAAAAAAAATAATAAAAAAATTTATAGTAAGTGAAATTATTGATTAAAAATGGAAATGACTGCATTTTCTTTCGGGAATTTATTGAATTTATTTTTTTATTAATTTGCTGATATTTTTCGAAAACATAGCCAATATTTTGTTATAAATTTTGCTGATATTTAACAATACTTATAAATAAAAGCTTTTAAAACTATAAAATACCTATAGTTTTATTTATTTTCTTAGAAATATTTTCATCTTTAAAATTTACCTTTAAAATTTTTAAGATTTTTTTTAATAAAATTTATTATAAGTTTTGTTCGTTTACTGTAAGTATTGTTTTATTTTAATTAAAATCAAAAATTTTACATATTAAAATTGAGATTATTTTAAAAAATTTTGTAGCAACTCAACAGCGGGTTATTTAATTCGTTAAATTAATTAAAAAATAAATACACTAAAACCTCGATCTGCATCGATAATTGGGACCCAAAAAAGACAACGTAAATTGAAATGACGAAAATCGAAATTAATTTTACTATACATAAATATTTTGTTAATTAATACTAAAATAAAACATTTCCTTGCATCAAAAACTATTTTTATTTCAGTAATATGTACATAATACATAAACCAACATAAATAAAATATAATACATACATAAATTCATTAAATATTAAATATAATAACATAAAAATTTATTAAATAAAAAAATAAATAAAAAATGCTTCACATTTCACAGGAATTATATTTTTTATAAGTTATATTTCTCGTAGTTCTCGTACTGATTTAATTAAAAAGTTGTCCAAAGTTTGCTGCACTTTTGCCGCCTTTTTTTCCTGATGAAGTGTAAGCCGATCTTTACATACTTTATATCCAGGGCAAAATTTTTCAGTTTTGGAAATGAACGTTTTCCCTGGTAGCCATTTCCAATAAAGGCCAGGATTTACTACTTGCTTCGAAATACGAGGGTCGTCCAATAAGTCCTTAGAAAAAGATGGAAAAAAACTGTTTTTAAAAATAAAAAAATTTTATTTTTCAAAATAATCTCCTTTTAGGTCTATACACTTTTCCAAGCGTTTTTCCAAAATTTTTATCCCGTCCAAAAAATAGGATTTCGGAAGTTCTGCAAAATACTCATCCGTTTGAGCAATGACGTCCTCGTTGGAAGTGAACCGTCGTCCGCCAAGCCATTTCTTCAGATTGGGGAAAAGAAAATAGTCACTCGGGGCCAAATCTGGTGAATAAGCGGGATGCTGCAACAATTCCATTCTCAATTCCACAATTTTTGGCCATGGAAACAGCGCAGGTGTGCACACGCGCATTGTCCTGATGCAAGAGGATTTTTTCCTTCTTCAGATGGGGGCGTTTCTCTTTGATTTCCTCGCTCAACCGTTGCAATAACGACGCGTAATACGTTCCTGTTATTGTTTTTCCTTTTTCCATATAGTCGATAAAAATGATGCCCTGCGAATCCCAAAAGACCGTGGCCATCACCTTGCCGGCCGATGGCACAGTTTTTGCCTTCTTCGGAGCCCGTTCACCCTTGAAAATCCACTGTGACAACAGTCTCTTCGTTTATCCAGGTTTCGTCCACAGTGACATATCGACGAAGGAATTCGGCAGGATTGCGATGAAAGAGTGCCAACATAGCCTCAGAGTCCAATACACGATTACGCTTATTCGCCTCTGAGGGCACCCATCTTGCCGAAATTTTTTTCACAGACAATTTTTCATGCAAAATTGAAGCGACTGTACCTTGTGATATGCCCGTCGCCTCAACTAATTGGCGCACTTTAATTCGCCGATCGCTTAAAATCAGATCGTGGATTTTGTCGATGATTTCAGGAGTAGACACCTCAACTGGGCGTCCTGAACGATGTTCATCGTTTGTGGATGAACGGCCACATTTAAATTCATTCACCCAATTGTAAACCGTCGCAAACACAGGTGCAGATGTGCCATGAACTGCATCCAACTCGGCTTTGATTTCTTTCGGGCTTAAGCCATTCAAATGGAGATGTTTGATGACAGCCCTAAACTCGCTTTTTTCCATTGTTATGCACAAATAAATGTCGTTAACTTTAATCTCGCTTTTTTCCATTGTTATGCACAAATAAATGTCGTCAGCTGCAACATCTGCACTGGCAGATTCTCCTTTCAAAGCAACATTATGCAGTGTTGCTCTACTTTTGAAACGTTCGAACCAACCTTGACTGGCTTTGAATTTTTCTGATTTTTTTCCGCTAGATGATGGCGAATCCTTTTGAATGTCGTTAAAAATACTTAACGCCTGGTTTTGAATCACCATTTTGCTCAGTGGCATCCGGCGCTGATTGCAATGATATAGTGGCCTTAGCAAACTCTCTTTATTGCTCAGCATCTCTATTACAAATTGTTCTCACTGTTCAATTTTCGTTTAGCTCCTAAACGAAGATTTCTGGAAATTTCAATAGCTTTTTCCCAGATTTAAAACGTTTTAACACTTCTTATTTCAGTTCCAAACTAATTTCTTTGCGCTTTTGACTCATTTTTTATGGCCTCTAATTTATTTTTTAATCAACACTTTTAATTTACTCTTGAGATAGAAGATTACATACATATTGCAAATTATGAAAAAACTAACTGTGAATTATAAGCTTTATATAAAATTTAAGCAACGGAAATAAAAAATTTTTCGACGCAAATAAAAATTTGAACGACGCAACTCTGAAATGACGAAAATTCAAGAACAACGCAACTTCGAAAACGACGCAAATCGAGGTTTTAGTGTAATTAAAAAAACAGATTAAAATAAAATTTAAAATTATTTTAGAGTGTACAAAAATTATTTAAGGATTTATCAATAATTTTTTGTATAAAAATTATACAAAGTTGTACTTTTTCAATAATTGCAATAAAATTTTGTGTAAAAAATCAAAGTAATTCCCACCAGATATTATACACTTGTGCCAACATTTTTTCCAATCCTCGAAGCACTCCAAAAAATCATAGCTCCTCCTTCGATGCCGTCTTTATCTCCTCAATCGTAGCGTAGCGTCTTCCTTTCATGGGGCTCTTCAGTTTCGGGAACAAGAAAAAGTCACAGGGGACCAGATCTGGGGAATGCGGTGGCTGCGGCATTATTAGTGTGTTGTTTTTGGCCAAAAATTCGAGCACAAGGAACGATGCGTGCAAAAGTAAATTTTTGTTCTTCCACAAATCCGGGCGTTTCTAGCGGATTGCTTGGCGCAACTTGCACATAACTTGCACGTAATATTCCTTATTAACCGTTCTACCCTGTGGCAAGAACTCATGATGCACCACACCCCTGCAATCGAAGAAAACTGTAAGCAAAACCTTCACATTCGACCGAACTTGGCGCGCTTTTTCCGGTCTTTTCTCGTGCGGCAGCTTCCATTGGGATGATTGAGCTTTGGTTTCCACGTCAAAACCATAAACGTATGATTCGTCACCAGTTATAACCCTCTGGATCAAATATGAATCGTCGTAGTAAGAGTCCAACAGCTCGTTAGCAATGTTAATGCGATGCTGTTTTTGGTCGAAATTGAGCAATTTTAGTACGAATTTCTTGGCGACCTGTCTCACGCCCAAATCAGTGGTAAAAATCGAATGACAAGAGCCAATCGATATGTTTAAGTGCTCAGTAACTTCTCTAACGGTGATTCGACGATTGGCCAATACTATTTTCTTCACTTCATCAATGTTTTCGTCTGTTGTTGACGTGCTCGGGCGTCCGGTACGCTTTTCGTCGTTCACATCTTCTCGACCCTCTGAGAACATTTTGTACCACTTCACAATATGCCACAGTCAACATTCAGAAGGTGTCCGCGCAATTAATTTTATTTGTCACACAAAATTTGATACAGATTCTTTGATCCATTTTTTGGAATGGGCAAAAATCGAAGACGAGCCAAAACACGTGCAAGCAAAGCAGCTGTCAAAAATTAACTGAAAATTCAAAATGGTTGAACTTGTCGGCACAAAAAAAGTTACCCGCAGAAATTCAAAATTCGCGATACTTTTTGAACAGACCTCGTATATATTAATAAATTGCTAATGAATCATTAAATGCAGTTTCAAATGCATTTGCAAATGGGAAGTTTATTATTTGTTTTCCTTACTTTTCAAAGAAAGAATATCAATACGACTGCATTCGAAAACAATTTTAATTACCCCATCATTTGGACAATTTCATTAATTTCACTTACTGTCATTTTATTTATTAAGAATTCATACTCTTATTTGGATAGATTTTTGCAATTTAATTAGTAAAGTTATACGATTTCATCTTTTATAAAAGTTTCTAATTAAATTGCAAGAATATGTTATGACAGAGTATTGGATTGAAAACTAAATCGTACCATTTTTATTGTATTTAAAATAGAAAAACTGATACAAAAAAAAATAAAAGTGACAAGCTCTAATATAAAATAAAAAGTTTACCTTGATAAGAAAATTTTGTTACTATTATTTTTAGTTGTTATTGGAAAAATAAATTTGATGGTTTCATTACATTATACTTTATGTTGTTTTTATCGTCCTAAAAAACGCATACAAACTCACTTATAGAAATTCAAATGGAATTTTATACCATCATCTTGCTGTAGTAGTTTTGTGCATTTCTAACAATTTTATATAGTTTCCCATTCTTTATTTCTGTTAGATGACTTCCTAGTATTTTGTATAAAAAATTGTTTGTTATTTTATTGTTTTTTATTCAGTTTATTCAGTTTCTACAAATAAATATGAAAATTATTACATTTTTGATTGAATAGATCTTATGGTATCATTCATAGAGAAAATTTTCAAATTAGTTTATTTTAAAGTTTATTTGAAAATATTTACATACGAGCGACTAATCATAGTAATAATTTCTAACAAGAATAAATATTCAAGAGTTGACGTTTCCAGGTGTTTTTAGAGAGAATATTTTTAATTTTCCATTTATTTTTTTGTCCAACGCGGGAAATTTATTTTCAAAAATTCCTAATTTGTGTGTTTTAGATTTACTACCAAATAGAAGAAATGTTCTTCTTGCCATTTTGTGATAATTTTGGGGCAAACGTGGTATCTTTTTTGGACTATTTATTGTGAAAAACAATTAACTTTGATGAATTTGCGAAAAAAAAAATATTTTTAAAAATTTTCAGATGCTTCGTTATTTAAAATTAAAGTGCATCTTTAGTTTAAGTATCGATATTAGAAATAAAGGTAAAAAAATACAATGAATTGATTTTTATCACAAATATAAGTTGTAGTAAAAAGAAATCCATTATTTTTGCATTAAATTGAAGGTTTTATTTAGCATAGATAGGAATGATACGATTTAGGTCAAATATGCACCATTTTGTTCGATAACTTGTTGCCATTTTGGAGGTAATTTCATAATGCCTCTCTCATAGAAACCCTCGTCCCTATTGGCAAAAAAACTGGGACAGTCGATTTTCACAATATTCTCTTGAGACAAATTTTTCACCTGCAAAATCATTCGTCATAGACAAGAAGAGGTGGTAATCACTTGGTGCCAGGTCCGGACTATAAGGTGGATACATAAGAACATCCCAACCAAGGTCCCAGAACTTCTGGCGAGTCACTATCGATGTATGCGGCCTGGCGTTGTCCTGATGGAACACAATACCTCTCCTATTGGCCAAAGCTGGCCGCTTCTGGGCGATTGCTTCTTTCAGACGGTCCAATTGTTGACAGTATAGGTCCGAATTAAGAGGTCCGCCGTAGGGGAGCAGCTCATAGTAGATGATTCCCGGCCAGTCTCACCAAACACACAACAAAACCTTCCTGGCTGTCAATCCTGGCTTGACCACCGGTTGCGCCATGTGACCGCGATTTGACCACGACCGTTGTCGCTTAACGTTGTCGTAAGTGACCCACTTTTCATCACCAGTAACCATCCGCTTCAGAAATGGATCGATATTGTTGCGATTCAGCAGCGATTCGCAGATAGAAATTCGGTCCATGAGGTTTTTTTGCGATAACTCGTGTGGCACCCATACATCGAGCTTCTTTTTGTATCCAGCCTTATTTAAATGGTTCCAAACGGTTTTTTGTGCAATGTTTAGCTCCTGGGCAATCGAAACAGTGCTTACGTGACGGTCGGAGTCGACGATTTCCATTATTTTATCGACATTTTCGACAATTGGCCTTCCAGAGCGTGGTGCATCTTTCACATCAAAATTACCGGAACGGAATCGACGAAACCACAATTGCGCGTGATTGACTGTTACAGTATCAGGACCATAAACACTATTCACTATTTCAGCTGCCTGGCTTGCGTTTTCGCCTTTATCGAAGAAAAACTGTAAAAGATGGCGTATTTTATCTTTGTTGGTGTCAAAATCTTATCTTTCTAACGCCATCTTGTGCAATCCGATCGCACTTTTAAAACGGGAGATACAGATTCCTAAAGCCATCTATTGGCAAAATAATGGATTACTTTTTACTACAACTTATATTTCTATTTTTTTTTTTTTCAAATAAAAAACTAATTTTTAATCCGTAAATATTCTTTTAATAAGCTGAATTATAATTAAAACTAATTAACTAATTATATTGTAAAAAAAAAAGTGTCATAAAATGTTTCACAGTAAACTAAATATTCTTTTTGAAAATCAAGGAAATTTTAAGAAATTGCCCTTATTTTAAAAAGGAAGAAAAGTAAATTTTTGCAAATAGTCCCCACCGAATGAATGAATATTCCGTAAATTATAGTAAACAAAATAGCTGAAAATCTAAAATAATCATTTATTTCTGTACGAAAATAAGAAAAAAAAAATCATTAAACGTTCAGATATTAAATAGTCTCATAAATCGTTTACGTAATTTTCTTCCGTTTGGTTGCTATGAAAATTTATCTAAAATTTTATCATAGAAATGAAGAACTTTGCACAGGATACACCAACCGAACCAACCAACCAACCAGTCTACGTACCATACTACTTGTATAATTTGTACTATGCTCGTATTTTGTATTTTGTTGAAGTGAAAGAAATTCATATCTCTGTCCAAAAGAAGGGAACGAATTATATTTATTTCGTTTTGATAATTTATGGAAAATTTTTAATTAGTTTCGAATTAATTCCGTGACTATGGAAAATAATAAATCGAAATGGCTGTATCTTACAATATTTAATGATATTAGCCGCGAAATACGAGAATTACCCTCGATGGTTCAGTGGATGAATATCTGGTGGCAAAAATGGCCATGCCATGTATTTTACCGGCCCTTCATCATAGATGATGGTTAATTGGAATAGAAATGGTGCCAACAGTAGCAAGCAACAGATCCAAATAGCTCAGCTCAAACTAGCCCCCAAATAAACAGTAACAATAACACCATCATCGGTAGATACTGGAAACTCAAAGCAATATGAATAAAATGCCGAAATTTAAATGAATTCAAAATGTTTTCGAAAATCTCACGAAATACATCAAATGAATATAAATTGGTTCGTTGAAATCGCATTAAATACATTCCAAACTTTTGAGTCCATAAAACTTTTACTCTGACGGTTCTATTTTCATGTCTATTGTTTTACGAGACTTTTTCGAGGGGCACTTCCTTCTTCACTCCTACACCTTACCTATCCAGTACGATCATCTTTGTACATGTGTACTATGTACAATATACTACCTACCCATCCATCCATATTTTCATAATCTTTTTAGCTTGGTTTTTTTTTTTTTTTTTGTTTTTAATTTTAATACCTACCCCCATTTTTGTTTTATTGCTGTAGAAATTTATATTGTACTAGAAAATTTTCTTACATTTTAACAAAAGTTTATACCCCTAAGTGTGAGAGAACTTTTTCCACAAAAAATTCAATTCTCGATTAGGAAACGCTCATTGCAAGTTTCAATTTTCTTTTCATCCATTCAACTTTAATTTTTTTTAATAAATTTTTTGCATTTATTAGGTTTTTTTTCTCATACAAAAACAATATAACAAAAATCTGGAATTTGTGGTAGTAATTTTCTGTTATATTATAGATAAAATTAGTATGCAAAAAGTTATTAGGTGTTGTGGAAAATCAAATGAGCTTGAAATGGAAATTGTTTACCACCTACTAATTTCGTATATAATAAGCAGATTAAGGGAGTTTTTTCTTTTCAGTATTTTTTTTATTTTTTTGTTGATGAAAATTTGGAAGATTTTTAAATGTTCAAAGATTTGATGGAATTTCAATATCCGTTTCGTTTATCTACTGTTTTACAAATTTAGTCAATAATTAAATGTAAGAGGGAATTTTAAAAATTATCCTATGAAAAGGATGAAAAGCCAGTAGAAACTAGTGAAACTAGTAATGAGTCAACATTCATTGACAATGGATATCGTGAAATATTTCATCTTACGAATTTTTCAAAACTTAAACCGAAGAAAGGAAGAATTTTCCTTTTATTATTATCATTTTAATTAGGAATAAAGTTTTGATTGCGTAATTGTTATGGTTAATAATTTCAGGAAGGAAAATGTCTTTATTTTTTTTTTGTTTAACTTTCTTCAAAAAGTTAATTTAATTTAATTGGAATTTTTTTTGTTTTTTTTCTTCTAAAAATTCTATTGATTTGAAAATTTTGTTTTAGCGAATATTAAAAAATTTTAATATCATAAAATTTTTTTGGAAACAAAAAACAATTCTAACAATTGTAAAGGGTTGGATAAAAAAAATCTAATATTTGATCAAGGATCGGAAAAGCGATTCTTGGAAGTTTTTTGTGACCCTTGGAAGCTTTCTGTGACCCCTTTATATGACATGGTTATTGAAAGCATTTATTATTGATTACTGAACAAGCAAAACTGTACCATTGTAACTCGAGATGATTGTGGTATTCTTGGCACGGAGAGGCTCCCCACTGTCCTATGCTCACTGTAATATCAATTTTTTTGTCATCTACCGCTCAAATGGTATTTAATATCTATTACACAAATTGACCAATCACCAGTTTGTTAAAATTTGAGTAAAATTTGGGTAAAAAAAACTTCTCAGAATCTGAATTAATCTATGGTGTTCCTCCTTTGATGTTCAAATTACTAAACGAATTCAAATTATCCGGAATTTTTTCCCGAGTAGGATTCTTTCCATTGTAGAACTGGTAGACTCCATAACGGAAGGAGTCTTATTTATTCCTTACCCACGTTTTTTATTTTATTTTTTACCATATGTTCCACCAGTTTTATTAGAAAAGCTAACAATACCAACTCACACCCAATATGATTGCGCCAAATAGCCTCATAGTTGTGGCGCTACAAAATATCATCCGACACTTGCATCAAATATACAAAATATTACAGAGACGACTAAATTTAAGGATGTTAATCAAAAATTATATTAATTTAAATAGTCTGACCCTCCTTGGTGAATCTGCGAGCTTGAAGTGCGAAAAGTTGAAACGAGTCTATGGGGAACTTGGGTTGTCCGGAAAGTAATTTCTTCTTTTTTTATAAAAATGAAAGACGATTTTCTTATAGTAAATTAATATTTTATTCGATTAAATATTGTCCACTCTGACCCAATACCATTTTCCATCTTTCTGGCAGAAAGCATGATTCCACGCTCATAAAATATTTGTCTTTGCTGGCCAAAAACTGATATAAGTGATTTTTGACATTCTCATTTGAATTAAACGTTTTACGTTAAAATTTTTTTTTAGAGACCGGAACATATTGTTTTTTTTTAAACAAAAAAGTTTTAAAAAATTTTGTGGAGACCGGAACAAATGATAATCGGATATTGGAGAATATAGTAGGTGTGACAGTATATCCCATCCCAGCTCTAAAAGCTTTTGCCGAGTGGTCAAACTTGTATGTGGTTTCGAATTATCCTGTTGGAACACTATACCTTTCCTGTTGACCAATTTTGGTCTTTTTTCTTTAAAGTGAATCATTCAATTTGTCCAACTGATAACAGTACACTTAAGAATTGATGGTTGTGTTGCTCGGTAGAAGCTCGAAATGAACGATTCATTTGAAATCCTACCAAACAGATAGCATAACTTTATTTTGATGAATATTGGCTTTTGAAGTGCTTTGATGCGGACATGTTTTATACTCCAGGATCTTTTGCCCTTAACATTGTTGTAAACAACACATTTCTCGCCACCAGTGATGATACGCTTCAAAAATGAATCATTTTCTTGGCGTTTGAGAAGCAAATCGCAAACGTCAATGCGACGGCACAAATATTTTTTCCGTAAGAAGATGAGAAACCCATAATGTCCAGCCTTGAGATAAAACCTAGGCGTTTAAAATGATCATGAACGGTCGAATTTGACAAATGTAATCTGTCAGCGATTTCACGAGTTGTTATTCACCTTTATTGTGTCTTCAGCAGCTTCAACTGGCCTTCCAGAACGTGGTGCATCTTCGAGATCAAAATTGCCGGATCGAAATTTTCCAAACCAGTTTTGGTACTGGCGCTCACTTAACACATCTTCCCCATATACATCGGATAATTTTTTTCTTGCTTGAAAAACATTTTTATCTTTTCTATAGTAAAAAAGTAAAATATGCCAAAAATGCAGTTTTTCACTTTCCATATTTAAAAGGGTATCAACCAAAAACTACTATGCAGAATCAACCGAATTTTTTCACATGTCAGCTGTCAAAATACATATGTGGCTTAAGTGTGAAGTTGGTTATGAAAAAATACAATTAAGTCTACGAGAGACTAAGGATGTTTTGTGCCAAAAGGTAAATGAGACCACTGTAAGCACTGGACGCAGGAGCATTTCCCTCTCGACTTAATCCGCGTACTTATTACCCAAAATACCCAAATTACCCGGAACCCAGCGTAAATAAACATTACTGCAAATTCCTACAGTGTATACTGAGTAGCAATTTGATTACTGCATCACGTAGGATAAGATTAAAATTATTTTAGTTTTCTTAATAACGAGAAATTGAAAATAGATTATTTCAATAGTGCAATTAAAGCTGCATACAATGGCTGGGATAACAGAGCCGTATATCTGTACGCTTGTTGTGCAGCAGAAGTCGAAGCTATAACTAGTCTAGTTCTTCCTAAATAGAGGTGCCGGGTGGACACTTTATTAGTTTTATTTTTATTTTAATACATTACTTTCGATGGTTAAAGGATCCATAATATCTTTAAGCCAAACAATTTTCACCACCTTATGCGCCCAAAATTAGTTGACTGGTTTATTAGTCTTAGGTCAAAAATACCAAGTGTATAAGCGTAAATCCGCTGTTATTTAGTCAAAAAAATACATTATTTTTTTTCATAGAAAGCACAAAAACAAATTTATTCAAAGTACTTGCCTTCGCTAACTACACATTTTTCCAATCTCTCGGGTAATTTGTGGATACCACGCCAATAAAATTCCTTCTCTTTCGAGGCAAACCCCCCATCAAGCGATTTTCGGACGTCTTCGTAAGAATCGAAGTGGTGCTCAGCGAGCGCGTGGCCCATCGATGAAAACAGGTGGTAGTCGGAAGGGGCCAGGTCTGGTGAATAAGCGGGGTGGGATAGCACCTCTTAGTTGAGTGTCTCCAAGAAGTTTCGGACCATTTTTGACGTATGCGATGGTGCGTTGTCGTGGAGAAAAATCAGCTTGTCATGTCTTTACTGATAATGCGTCCTTCTTTAACGCAGAGAACGGTGCAATTTGATCAATTGTTGGGGGTAGCAGTGGGCATTGACAGTTCCACTAGGGTATCATACCCTACTGATCCCACCAAATGCACAGCATCGTCTTCCGTCCGAAGTGATTTGGTCTTGGGGAAGATGTTGATGGTTGGCCGTGATCAACCCACGATTTCTTCCGTTTAGGATTCTCGAAATATATCCACTGGCGGGCAAGATTTCGCATTTTTTTTGGCGTCGCCCCATCTGCCTATTGTTCAATTCGTGCGGCAACTATTTTCCGATCTTTTTAATCTTCCTCATGACATGCAGACGCATGAAAATGGCTGGTTGAGTAACACCCAATTGCTCCGCGAGCATTTTTTGCGATTGAATATCGTCTTCGTCCAAAAGAGCCTACAATTGATTTTCACGCTTCTTGTCCCACAAGTCAAAATTTCCATCTTTGAATCGACAAAACCAATCTCGACACGTTGTTTCCGATAAAGCACTATCACCCTAGGCCTCCATAAGCATTCGATGCGATTTCCCCGCATATGATCTTTTTCTGGCACAAAACTAGACATGATTACCAAAAGAAAAATGTATGATGTTGTACGAAATCAATGACAATGTGCACTGATTAATGATGACAGATGTCAAACTCATAAAAAAAAGTATGGCGTGCCCATGGTAGCTTAATACACTCACTCACGCCATCTATGACCAAACAGTGGATTTAAGCTTATCCTCAAAGGAGAAATATGAGTTGAAACTAATCGACGGGATGTTCTTCTGATGAAAAATATATAATACTTATAGAAATTCATATAAATATTAACTTTTTAATTTGAAATATTTAACTTTTATTTTTTTTTTTTCAAATTCTCCAATGTAGTTATCCCCGGCCTAGCCGATTTCCACCTTACAAGAAATTCATGATTTATTGAAGAGGCTGTGATATTTAATTCAGCTTTTTTTATAAGTAAAAATTTCCTAAATTACATTCTTTAAATTTGTTTAGGCTTTTATTAATTTAAAAAAAACTTTGTATCTTTTTTATTTTAGCAAAGTAGTTAAGTCGTTGTACTCCTTTTCTATTAAAAAGAGATTAATTGAATTATTGTTAAGAGGAAGAGTTTACATTTAATATCAAATTATAAAAATAACATGTCTAACAAATTGATTTAGCATTGATCCTGTAATAAAAATAATTTATTTATGTTTGGAAGTACTTAAGCAATCCTACTTAAGGAAATTTCCGATGATTATTCATATTCTGGACAATGTTTAACCCGGCTTAAAAAGATAGATTTATACCTCGTACGATTTTAAAAAAGCTAATTTTGAGATGATCAATGAATTCATTAAGAATACAAACTGGGATATTATTAATGAAACTGCAATACAAGAGTCAACAATGATTTTTTACCAATTGATACATGACATCCTTGCATCAACAGTACCAAAAGTTTTGATCCGGTCACATGAGAGTCCTATGTGGATCTCTAAAGAACTAAAAAACATCGTGAAAGAAAAAATAGAAGCAGACAAATTACATAAAAAAACCCTATTAGATATGGACTATAAAAATTTCTCAGTACTACGAAGCAAGTGTAAAAAAAATGCAACGGTCAAACTATAAAAGTTATGTAAAATCGGTTGAGAATAATGTTAAAGCGAACGTTAAAGTTTTTTGGAATTTCGTAAACTCAAAAAGAACCAATCATGGCAAATATGCTACTCAAAAATTGTT
Organism: Atherix ibis; assembly: GCA_958298945.1. NCBI lineage: Eukaryota > Metazoa > Arthropoda > Insecta > Diptera > Athericidae > Atherix > Atherix ibis. The sequence goes on from OY282610.1 coordinate 6,064,893, forward strand.
TACATTCAATTGTAAGTTATTTAAAAAATCAATTGATGAAGGAATATTTCCTGTTGAGTGGAAAAATAGTTTCGTAACGCCCATTCACAAAACTGGATCTAAAAAGGACGCAAAAAATTATAGACCGATTTCAATTATAAATGCTATCACTAAATTGTTCGAATCAATTATTGCTGACAAAATAAGCCTGGTCTGAAATGAAATTATATGTGATGAACAATATGGATATGTAAAGGGAAGATCAGCTGCATCTGGAATCTCAGGAAATAATTGAAGCTATGGAAAATGGAAATCAAGTTGATGTAATATAAACAGACTTTTCTAAAGCTTTTGATAAAGTACCAATTGATAAATTGCTAGAAAAACTTAGAAAAGTTGGTTATGCTGAGAAATTTTTAAAATTTTTAGAACAATATTTAACAAATAGAAAACAATATGTCAAGTACAAGAACTTCGTCTCACAAGAAATAGAGGTGACCTCTGGTGTACCTCAGGGTTCCCACTTGTAGCCGCTTCTGTTCATTTTGTACATCAATGACATGAAGAATTTATTTACTGGATCGAAACCACTATTTTTAGCTGATGACTATAAATTTTATAGAATAATTCAAAATCAGGAGGATGCTGACTTATTGCAAAATGATCTGTTGAGCATGAGTGAATGGTGCATTGAAAATGGAATGGAACTAAATACAACAAAATGTAAGGTTATGAGTTTCTCCAGGGCAAGGCAAGAAAGAATTGAAAACGAGTACAGTTTGAATGGATGCAATTCGTGATCTTGGAGTTATTTTAGATGACAAACTAACGTTTAATGAACACATAGATTTTATTGTAAGTAAATCGAGAAGAACTCTAGGATTTGTACTTCGACAAAGTCGTGACTTTACGTCTGTTGACACTGCTGTTACCCTCTATAATGCCACTAGTCAAGCCAACCCTAATGTATGTTACGCCTCTTCGGTTTGGTCTACATATTCTGATATTCACGTGCGTAGGTTAGAAAAAGTACAACATAAATTCTTGGCTTTTGCTGCATTTAAACTCGGTTTGTGAAATTCTAGGTTCAGTTACAATTATGATTAAATAGCCAGGTTATGTTAAAATCAGCTCGCTGAAATCAAATAGGCAATATATGGATATGTGTATTTTGTATGGCTTACTGAAAAACAACGTGAACTGTCTTGAACTAAAGGAGAAATTCAGGTATCAGGAGAGAAACTACGATCTACGTCCGCGAGGCTTGTTTGAAGTACCGTGTCACAAAACGTCTTATGGACAAAACTCTCCTGTTACACCAAATTATCCACTCCACACTTTAATAAAAAACATTATCATCTACCCCAGTTCAAAAAGGAATTCATCATCGCTATCCTTATTAATATCCCACCTTGAAAGCAATTCATCCATCCTTCCCCTCGTTTTCCAAACTTCCCTTCCACACCCAGATTGGAAACCATGGTTAGGAGCAAAGTTGAAATCGACTGCTTCTCTTGACAGGTTTAAGAAGGCTAGTACTGATCCGTCCACATACAGGAAATTTTTCCTTGAACAGTTGGACGGAATAAAAGATCATCGACTGTTGTTCACTGATGCCGCCGCTGACACCGATACTACATATTTTTCGGTCGTCGAACTTTTTGGCTGCAGTATCCGCGGACTATGTTGTGGGATCTTCCCTTATAGGACACTCCATATTATGGTGAACTGTGGGCCATCGAAACGGCAATTGAAATTGCGACCAATATTCCCAGCCAACAAAGCGTTGTTATTTTAAAGCCATTTGTGGCCCATCGAGTGACCCGGTACTTAGCGCAATTCGTCATAGCCTACTTAGAAATAGGAGTGTCGAGTTGCAATGGGTGCCAGGGCATGTGGGAATTGTGGGTAATGAAAGTGCTGACAAGTTGGCTGGAGAAACACTCCGTCGGCCGGTGATCACAGTCATTCCCAATCTGCCTCGCCTACTAACAGAATGGCAACTAACACCTTTAGCCATCCGCAGACACGTTGACTGGACCAATAGCGACACATTTTTGTCGACTCATTGGATAACCACTAACAAACCAGTGTATTCAACATCCATACCGAAATTCTGGGCGCGAAAGCTCCTCAGAATCCGGATTGGACATACTGCTCTTACCCATAACTTCCTTTTTGGCAACACTAATCGTCCCTTCTGCCAATCCTGCGGCACCCAGTCCACTATCACCGATATTCTACAGGAATGCCACATAACCAAGAACTACTTTGCGAGCAGGATTCCTCCTATTAAAGAGCTCCTCGACCCAACAACTTCATTCCCTAGTCCCCTATTTAAGCTTCTACAACATACTAATCTGCTCCACAAAATATAACAAAATTCTTAATATTCCATACCACTAACCACAGACCAGTCTCACTCAGATCATTTCCCACACGTACTACGAAGTCGTCAAATGGCCTCACGGTCGTGGCGCTATGAAGTGGCCCCTGGCACATGTCTAAGGGACCTTACAAACAAACAAACTCTCCTGTTACAAGAATGTCTATTTTGGGAAACCTCCTATATCCGAATTGTTTCACTACCTTATCTGTTGCTCAATTTAAAAGACACCAGTTGAGGTGTCTACTCCTGAAATCATCGACAAAATCCACGATCTGATTTTGAACGATCGGCGAATTAAAGTGCGTGAATTAGTTGAGGCCACGGGCATATCACAAGGTACAGTCGCTTCAATTTTGCATGAAAAATTGTCTGTGAAAAAAATTTCGGCAAGATGGTGCCGCGTTTGCTCTCAGAGGAGAATAAGCGCAATCGTGTAGTGGACTCTGAGGCTATGTTGGCACTCTTTCATCGCAATCCTGCCGAATTCCTTCGTTGATATGTCACTGTGGACGAAACCTGGATACACTACTACACTCCAGAAACGAAGAGACAGTCATCACAGTGGATTTTCAAGGGTGAACGGGCTCCGAAGAAGGCAAAAACTGTGCAATCGGCCGGCAAGGTGATGGCCACGGTATTTTGGGATTCGCAGGGCATCATTTTTATTGCCTACTTGGAAAAAAGAAAAATAATAACAGGAGCGTATTACGTGTCGTTATTGCAACGGTTGAGCGAGGAAATCAAAGAGAAACGCCCCCATCTGAAGAAGAAAAAAATCCTCTTGCATTAGGACCATGGCCAAAATTATGTTTCCATGGCCAAAATTGTGGAATTGTTGCAGCATCCCGCTTATTCACCAGATTTGGCCCCGAGTGACTATTTACTTTTCCCCAATCTGAAGAAATGACTTGGCGGACGACGGTTCACTTCCAACGAGGACGTCATTGCTCAAACGGATGAGTATTTTGCAGAACTTCCGAAATCCTATTTTTTGGACGGGATAAAATTTTTTGGGAAAATGGTTGGAAAAGTGTATAGAGCTTAAAGGAAATTATGTTGAAAAATAAAATTTTTTTTTTTTTAAAAAAACAGTTTTTTCCATCTTTTTCTAAGGACTTATCGAACGACCCTCGTATATTTTGAAGGAAAAAAATTAACTTCAGTTAAATAAAAATACCAAAATTAATTGCATAAACTTAGTGGAAAATGAAATACTTTTTCACTATTGAGAATAATATCATTTCAGAATCGGAGAAAAGGTAATATTTCTCAAAATCTTTGGTGAAGTGAAATATTTTCACTTTCTGACAAGGAAAAACCATAAAACGAGAAAACTTTCAATTTGGAAAAATTGTTATCAAAATGAAAAATGATCTTAAATTGTAATATTTTAAGACTTTGGGGGAAAATTGTAAGAGATTTCTGTAACTGGAATATAATATTTTTTCCACGATTATTCCATGAATAAATTTTTAATCGTTTTTTTTTTTGGTATATTGTCTAGAATTGAAAATGGAACTTTATCTAAACTGCAAATTATTTGAAGAAATCTCAAAAAGAAGAATTATTTCCATCGATGGTAACGTTTTAGTTAGATAAATGGGATGGATAGTAAGTGCAGAAATATTTGAGATTTGCAAGTTGAAATTGAACAAATCAATTAATTTGAAAGTTTTACATTTTATTATAGAATTTTTTTAAAAATATTTTTTAGTTTCAAAATTAACTGAGCATTTTTGCACAATGATGAAGTGTGTTCTATTTTGTAATGAAAAATAAGGGGAAGCTAGCTATATGCACACCCTTAAAAATGGTATAATATTTATACTAGTGTAAACGATGGAAATATTATTCAACTTTTTTACCAGATATACGAAGATTATTTATGAAAGGCAAACCATTATAGAATTATTAAAATAAATTCCATTCTGTTAATATTCTATGTTTGATGTCAAAACGATGTTGTTGCGATATGTTTTCTATTTGCGAGAAGTAAATTATGCATTACTGTCATCATCCATCATTAAAATTAAGAAAATAATTGAAAGATGAATGGTGACATATGGTGGTATAAAATCAATTTGAAAGAAAATGCCTGATATAAAAGAAAAGGAAGAAAACTCAAAATATTATTTTTCTTTCTTTATTCTTTAATATTTTTAAACACAAACTTTTTGGTGAATGTACGAATATTGTAAAATATCTTAAATTTGATTATTTAGAAATTGTTGAAATATATTGTAAATAAAATAAAAGCGAAAAGTTTATTGGTTTTAATAATTAAGTGACAAGGACAATTTGATAAATCGATGATAAATAAAAAAATGAATGTATTTATTCAACTCAAATTGATTTATTTTTCAATATAGTATTTTTTTTTTGGCGCGATACACTTGGTCCAAAGATATTCTAACTTTTTGAAAATATCCTTGTAGTATGATTTGTCGAATTGTGCTAAATAGTCTTTAGTTTCACCTATAACTTTAGAATAAGAAGAAAATTTCTTGTCGCCAAGCCATTTTTTGATGTTTGGCAACATAACACAGTAGCAAGGAGTAAAATGTTTTTATAACGTAATTGCACTTATTTTGCTGTTCGAATTGCCGTTTTGTAATAGTCAATACGGATTGAATTGCATTCCCAAAAAAAATCAATCCATTGAAACCATAACACGACCCAGTTTTTGATAAGATATTAGTAAACACAGCACCCATCTCGCCGATAAATTTCTTATATAGAGAATTTCATGTAAGATGTTACCTACACATGCTTTTCAGATGTTTATCTACCGACACGTGCTTTTAGATGTTTATGAAGAATGTCAAATTATAAAATCGGATATATTAGTTCAAGTTATCACTAACTTATCAGACCACCGTCCTAAAAGCCTCTAAAAAATAACATATTCATTTACTAGCTGCATTCAAACTTTAGACTACTATGTATAGAAGCAATTTTTTGGTATCCTCAAACTAATACAATTGAATTCTTTTGAAAAACACTATTTTTGATGTTTTCCTAGTCAAAATATGAGGGTCGTTCAATAAGTCCTTAGAAAATCTAAGAAATTGCGCTCATAGTGTCGGTAAAGATTTTTTTTTGTAAGTAGAGTTATCGACAGGAAAGCTGTCAAAATTTCAGCTCGATCCATAGCGTAGGTCAATTTCTATCGTCGATTAAAGTTAACGACATTTATTTATGCACAACAATGGAAAAAAGCGAGTTTAGGGCTGTCATCAAACATCTCCATTTGAAAGTCTTAGGCCCGAAAGAAATCAAAGCCGAGTTGGATGCAGTTCATGGCACATCTGCACCTGTGTTTGCGACGGTTTACAATTGGGTGAATGAATTTAAACGTGGCCGTTCATCCACAAAAGATGAACATCGTTCAGGACGCCCAGTTGAGGTGTCTACTCCCGAAATCATCGACAAAATCCACGATCTGATTTTGAACGATCGGCGAATTAAAGTGCGCGAATTAGTTGAGGCCACGGGCATATCACAAGGTACAGTCGCTTCAATTTTGGATGAAAAATTGTCTGTGAAAAAATTTCGGCAAGATGGCCGAAAAATTGTCTGAGAATAAGCGCAATCGTGTAGTGGACTCTGAGGCGATGTTGGCACTCTTTCATCGCAATCCTGCTGAATTCCTTCGTCGATGTGTCACTGTGGACGAAACCTGGATACACTACTACACTCCAGAAACGAAGAGACAGTCATCACAGTGGATTTTCAAGGGTGAACGGGCTCCGAAGAAGGCAAAAACTGTGCCATCGGCCGGCAAGGTGATGGCCACGTTTTTTTGGGATTCGCATGGCATCATTTTTATCGACTACTTGGAAAAAGGAAAAACAATAACAGGAGCGTATTATGCGTCGTTATTGCAACGGTTGAGCGAGGAAATCAAAGAGAAACGCCCCCATCTGAAGAAGAAAAGAATCCTCTTGCATTAGGACCATGGCCAAAATTATGTTTCCATGGCCAAAATTGTGGAATTGAGAATGGAATTGTTGCAGCATCCCGCTTAGTCACCAGATTTGGCCCCGAGTGACTATTTACTTTTCCCCAATCTGAAGAAATGACTTGGCGGACGACGGTTCACTTCCAACGAAGACGTCATTGCTCAAACAGATGAGTTTTTTGCAGAACTTCCGAAATCCTATTTTTTGGACGGGATAAAAATTTTGGAAAATGGTTGGAAAAGTGTACAGAGCTAAAAGGATATTATTTTGAAAAAAAAACAGTTTTTTTCCATCTTTTTCTAAGGACTTATTGAACGACCCTCGTATTTATGGCTAATTATTTATCGAAAATTATGAAAAATTTAACTACAACTCATTTGACTTATTTAAAAAAATATATATTCTCCCCCATACCCTTTTAGATTGTATCTATTTTTATTTGATTTTGAAAAAAAAATTCATCCGACATTGAACTTAATTAGAATTGCCAAAATGTAGCTTTGAATTAATTTTGATTAGAGGACGATGGAATTTTGTTAATTCCATTCAAAATGATTATAATTTTTTGTTAGGTTAACAAAGTGTAGGTAGGATAGGCTGTATTGTATGTAATATTCTATAAAAATAATACTTGTACTTATGAAATGCATATTTTAAAAACGATGCCTGTAATAAATTTTGACTAATAGAATATTAAGTGTGTTGGTAGAGTTTCCAAATTTCTAATTTAGATAGCTTTTCGGTGATTTTAAATTTATTCAAATACTTAATTATATGGAGAGCGTATCACCTGTTCATATAAATCAATTGTCAGTTTGAATGGTCTTTGACATCTTAAGTTGGTTTCGATTCGATTTTTAGAAATGAACGTCTTCTGTTTCAAAAAATGGAAAATGTTTAATTATTATCAGAGAAATTATGTATTTTATGGTTTTATTTATATTTAATATTTTCAAAATGCTGAGAATTCTATGAAAACTATTTTGCCATTTTATGCTTTTCTTAAATCGGATCTAATTTATATGATCATTAAGTGTACAACAACACATCGGCATACACTAGATTCTCTCGTTTAATTTATTGTATGTGTGTAAATATTTTTGAAAACTATTTTTATGAGCAATCTTCTTTTAAATAGATAAAAATTTCATTATCAAAAATGGTTCTTTATTTAAAAGAATTGGTTTATTTTTTAAAAGTTATTTTATGAATTATAATTTGATTTTTTCTTATTTTGGAAATCATCAACAAAAAAAATTATACAGAACTTTTTATTTTGCAAAAAAAAATAAATTTTAATTAAAAATTAGAAAAAGAACACTATTTTTCATTTTCTATTATTTTATTTTATAGTTTCCTACGAGTATTTTTAATCTTTATAGTGCGCCATAGCCATCATGATAACCACTTTCGACTTTAATGTTTCTTATGAGTTTGTCTTTTAATTTTGCCAAATAACTCTTTTTTTTTTAAATAATTATTGGCCTTCAAAATTAAACTGTTCAGAAGGTCTACAAACGGAGCTCTATATAATTCCATAGTTATCCAAGTAGAAAATTCTTGTAGAAGAATTTTAGCGGCCCAAAAGTTTTATAGTCAAAAATTTGTAAAATTTTTAGTAGACCATTTTTTTATATCAAAAATTTTAGGAACAAAAACTATGTAAAATTTTATCTATTGTACAATTACACTTTCTTTAATAAATAAATTAATAGAAACGTTAATTTTCAAATAACCACATGATCATGGCGATATACGAGGGTCATTCAATAAGTCCTTAGAAAAAGATAGAAAAAAACTGTTTTTAAAAAAAAAAATTTTATTTTATTCAACATGATTCCGTTTTAGCTCTATACACTTTTCCAACCGTTTTTCCAAAATTTTTATCCCGTCCAAAAAATAGGATTTCGGAAGTTCTGCAAAATACTCATTTGTTTGAGCAATGACGTCCTCGTTGGAAGTGAACCGCCGTCCGTCAAGCCATTTCTTCAGATTGGGGAAAAGAAAATAGTCACTCGGGGCCAAATCTGGTGAATAAGCGGGATGCTGCAACAATTCCATTCTCAATTCCACAATTTTGGCCATGGAAACAGCGCAGGTGTGCACATGCGCATTGTCCTGATGCAAGAGGATTTTTTTCTTCTTCAGATGGGGGCGTTTCTCTTTGATTTCCTCGCTCAACCGTTGCAATAATGACGCGTAATACGCTCCTGTTATTGTTTTTCCTTTTTCCAAGTAGTCGATAAAAATGATGCCCTGTGAATCCCAAAAGACCGTGGCCATCACCTTGCCGGCCGTTGGCACAGTTTTGCCTTCTTCAGAGCCCGTTCACTCTTGAAAATCCACTGTGATGACTGTCTCTTCATTTTTGGACTGTAGTAGTGTATCCAGATTTCGTCCACAGTGACATATCGACGAAGGAATTCGGCAGGATTGCGATGAAAGAGTGTCAACATAGCCTCAGAGTCCACTACACGATTGCGCTTATTCTCCTCTGAGAGCAAACGTGGCACCCATCTTGCCGAAATTTTTTTCACAGACAATTTTTCATGCAAAATTGAAGCGGCTGTACCTTGTGATATGCCCGTGGCCTCAGCTAATTCGCGCACTTTAATTCGCCGATCGTTCAAAATCAGATCGTGGATTTTGTCGATGATTTCAGGAGTAGACACCTCAACTGGGCATCCTGAACGATGTTCATCTTTTGTGGATGAACGGCCACATTTAAATTCATTCACCCAATTGTAAACCGTCGCAAACACAGGTGCAGATGTGCCATGAACTGCATCCAACTCGGCTTTGATTTCTTTCGGGCTTAAGCCTTTCAAATGGAGATGTTTGATGACAGCCCTAAACTCGCTTTTTTCCATTGTTATGCACAAATAAATGTCGTTAACTTTAATCGACGATAGAAATTGACCTCCGTTATGGATCCAGCTGAAATTTTGACAGCTTTCCTGTCGATAATGCTTCTTACAAAAACCGACACTACGAGCGCAATTTTTTGGATTTTCTAAGGACTTATTGAACGACTCTCATATTTTGACTAGGAAAACATCAAAAATAGTGTTTTCCAAAAGAATTCAATTGTATTAGTTTGAGGATAGCAAAAAATTTCTTTAATGAATAATTTCATATTCGATATCAATACACTCTCATCCCTTTCGTGTCAAATTATATTTACATAAGAATAATACTAAACAGTTCAAATAATTTGGTTTTTGTCGTAAAATAATCCTGTTTTTTTTTAATATAAAAGAATAATTTTTAGATAAAAAATGTTCTATTTTAATTTCAATTTTGTATTCCTACTGATGAGATGTTTCTGAATATCTTCTCATTAATTAAAATTCGGTAGCCTACAATGAAATTACCTAAAGAATTTACGAAAAAAAAAATGCAACATGGATTATAACAGGATTGTACGAGTATTATAAAAACCAGACAAATATAATTATAAATACATATATAAAATAGAAAATATACAAATATAAGCTCTAAATTGAAAACTTTTAAATTAAAGCAAATTCAACAACAAGAAAAAAAATGAAGAAAATGAATTAGTATTAGTTAAGGATAAGAAAGTAAAATACAAGGAATAAAATGATATCCTGCTAGTAAGAGATAAGATAAAAATCTACAGACTTAAACAAAATGGAGAAAAAAAAACTCAATATTATAGTTTAAAAAAAAAAAATTAGAACCAACGAAGACGAACGCCATAAGATACAGTAAAACAATACCATTAAAATTGTTCAAATAAGACGATTTTTATAAATCTTGACAAAACACCAACATTAATTTAATTAATCTGCCTAATATCGGTAATCGATTGTAAAATTTATTTTTATTTCCTTTAACAGGAATGGTTAATGTGATAGACATCTATGGGTGTGTGCGTTTTCACCATTTTGCTAAAGGAATTTCTCCATTTTCAATTTTTTCAAAGTTCATATCTATTTATCCGAAAAGAATGAAAATTTTCTTATTATTTTCTCTATTCATTTTCTTACGTGAAATGTTTTTTTTTTTTTTTAAATTATTTTTTTGTTGAGTTAAATTAAAGGATAATTTGATTGATGATGATTATAGAAACCAAAAAGCTTCATTTACGATTTTCAATTGTATGGTATTGGCATGCTCTTCGATTAAAATCCATCATTTGAAAGGAAAAATTAATTAAATACAATAACAACGAAAAATATAGTTTTTCATAAAAAATTATTCTCACAAAGGATTTTTATATATGAAAATAATTTTAAGAGAAAGCAATTTTCATAGAAAACATTTTTTTTATAGTAATTTGAGGTAATTCAATTTTTACTTTAAAATTTATTGACAAACGATAAACTGAATTACTTTTATTAGTTGTCATAATAAGTCAATCTAAACTGTAACTAGATAAATATTTAAATACAAAAACACATCTGCTATTTAATACCGACTGAATCTGGGTAAAAACAGACAAACAGAACGCTAAACTCTTTCGAAAACATTTAACAAACACCTTTTTACAATAAAGCCATACGAAGACATTAAATAGGGCGAAAAAATATAGTTGCCTATAAGAGTTACTTACTTCCTCCGATATTAAATTCATAATAGATCATCTATGAAAAATAAAACTCCAGGATATGATCTGATAATTTCGGATACACTGAAACAAATATCTACCAGGTGTATAAGCTTAAATCCACTGTTTTTTAGTCAAAAAAACACATGTTTTTTTTTCATAGAAAGCAAAAACAAATTTATTTAAAGTGTTTTACCACGCTAGCTACACATTTTCCCCATATTTCGTGTAATTTGTGGATACCACAGCAAAAAAATTCCTTCTCTTTCGAGGCAAACCCTTCATCAAGCCATTTTCGGCCGTCTTCGTAAGAGGCGAAGTGCTGCTCAGCGAGCGCGTGGCCCATCGACGAAAACAGGTGGTAGTCAGAAGGGGCAGGTCTGGTGAATAAGAGGGGTGGGGTAGCACCTCTTAGTTGAGTGTCACCAAGTGTGCGATGGTAGGTGGTGGTGGAGGAAAATCAGCTTGTCATGTCTTTGTTGATAATCCGTCCTTTTTTGACGCAGAGCACGGTGCAATTTGATCATTTGTTGGTGGTAGCGGTGAACATTGACAGTTTCACCAGGTTTCAACATCTTATAGTAGACGATACCCTGCTGATCCCACCTAACGCAAAGCATCGTCTTCCGTCCAAAACGATTTTGTCTTGGGGAAGATGTTGATGGTTGGCCGGGACGATTTCTTGCGTTTAGGATGCTCGAAATGCAGGAACGAATTTCGTTTTTGTCAGGCGAGCAAGATTTCGCATGTGTTTTGGCGTCGCTCCATCTGCCTATCGTTCAATTCATGCGGAACCAATTTTCCGATCTTTTCAATCTTCCCCATGGCACGCAGACGTATGGAAATGCCCGGTTGAGTAATACCCAATTGCTCCGCGAGCATTTTTTGCGATTGGGTATCGTCTTCGTCCAAAAGAGCCTGCTGCAATTGATGGTCCCCAACCTTCTTAGGCCGATTGTCACGCTTCTTGTCCCACAAGTCAAAATTACCGTCTTTGAACCGACGAAACCAATCTCGGCACATTGTTTCTGATAAAGCACTGTCACCATAGGCCTCCATAAGAAGTCGAAGCGATTCGGCAGCTGATTTCTTCAAATTGAAGCAGAAAAGCAGACCTTTCCGCATATGCCCTTTTTCTGGCACAAAACTAGACATGATTACCAAAAGAAAAATGTATGATGTTGTACGAAATCGATGACAATGTGCACTGATTAATGTTGACAGATGTCAAACTCATAAAAAAAAAAGTATAGCGTGCCCATGGTAGCTTAATACGCTCACTCACGCCATCTATGACCAAACAGGGGATTTAAGCTGATACACCTGGTATAAAAAACCCTTATCCTGATAAAATTGTTACTTCACCTTAAAGTTTTCAATTATCAAAATGATCTAATAAGATTTAATCAAAAATCCGCGAAAAATAAATTCGAAAACGTCTTTGTCCTATTGTCGAAAGCGAGGTTGTGATTGCTCAGCATCACAATGCAACGCGCATAGTCGACCATATAGCGTGCTCACTAAAGCGAAAGGAAGATTGCCCAGGGACGCTTTTGACGCTGGATTGCGGTGAAAGGTGCAGCGATTGTTACCCTCTTGTTATTTCCACATCTGTAAATCTTTTGTCTCAGACCGATATTTTCAGGTAGCTGAAAATATTGAGTAGTCTGAAATTTTAACCCGGTGGCCCTCAGGGAAGTATTCTATGTGTAAGCCTAATTCTTTAGAAAATTTACACCCATGATATTCCTTATCACAATGATTTTCTGACCTTTCTATAGTCATTTCTATTCTACAGAACCACATTCATTCCTGAGAGGCCTTTACTAATGAGTAAAAATGTGCTAATGTTACTTTTGCATTTTGCTAAGAACAGGCTTTTGATATAAATCTAAATTGCACTAATAATAAAGTGTGCATTACTTTCAACTTATAATAGATAAATTGGTAACCTGGAACCCGAACACGGCAATCAAAAGAAGTTACCTTAACGAACAATAAAATAAAATGACTACGAATTATAGACTGTAGGTCGATACTGACAATAAAAAATATTCCGATTTCTTTCAATTCCGAATCTTTCAAAAAATTGTCAATATTTCTTAGAAACCGTGATTTAAAATATTTTGAACCAATTCTTTTTCATGAAAAGCTAATTTATTGATTTTTTTTTAAAAGTATTTAACAAATTACACGGCAATGATCTTTATAGACGTCACAGAGTGCATATATAAAAAGGGATGTTATCAAGTCTTTAATACGGCTAGATGGGAATGAAATGAAGCCAAGCATTATTCTTGAAGAAATTCCTTGTAATCTTTGGGAAAAACAAATTATAACCAGAATTTTACCTGAATAAATTTGCCATTGGGAGATAAATAATTGAAAAGAAAAAACGGAAAACAAATGTTTAGAAAGGCAAATAAACATAATTTTTTTAAATTGAAAACTGCAAGGAAACAAAAAACGCGGGAAAATACGATATAAATTTTTCAAATATTTATGTTAGTCTTAGAAATCATTGATCAACTCAGATGCTCAACTATACAGTTTTCCAACCGTTTTTCCAAAACTTTTATCCCGTCCAAAAAATAGGATTTCGGAAGTTCTGCAAAAACCTCATCCGTTTGAGCAATGACGTCCTCGTTGGAAGTGAACCGTCGTCCGCCAAGCCATTTCTTCAGATTGGGGAAAAGAAAATAGTCACTCGGGGCCAAATCTGGTGAATAAGCGGGATGCTGCAACAATTCCATTCTCAATTCCACAATTTTGGCCATGGAAACAGCGCAGGTGTGCACATGCGCATTGTCCTGATGCAAGAGGATTTTTTTCTTCTTCAGATGGGGGCGTTTCTCTTTGATTTCCTCGCTCAGCCTGCGAATCCCAAAAGACCGTGACCATCACCTTGCCGGCCGATGGCACAGTTTTTGCCTTCTTCGGAGCCCGTTCACCCTTGAAAATCCACTGTGATGACTGTCTCTTCGTTTCTGGAGTGTAGTAGTGTATCCAGGTTTCGTCCACAGTGACATATCGATGAAGGAATTCGGCAGGATTGCTATGAAAGAGTGCCAACATACCCTCAGAGTCCACTACACGATTACGCTTATTCTCCTCTGAAAGCAAACGCGGACCCCATCTTGCCGAAATTTTTTTCACAGACAATTTTTCATGCAAAATTGAAGCGACTGTACCTTGTGATATGCCCGTGGCCTCAACTAATTCGCGCACTTTAATTCGCCGATCGTTCAAAATCAGATCGTGGATTTTGTCGATGATTTCAGGAGTAGACACCTCAACTGGGCGTCCTGAACGATTTTCATCTTTTGTGGATGAACGGCCACGTTTAAATTCATTCACCCAATTGTAAACCATCGCAAACACAGGTGCAGATGTGCCATGAACTGCATCCAACTCGGCTTTGATTTCTTTCGGGCTTAAGCCTTTCAAATGGAGATGTTTGATGACAGCCCTAAACTCGTTTTTTTCCATTGTTATCGACGATAGAAATTGACCTACGCTATGGATCAAGCGGAAATTTTGACAGCTTTCCTGTCGATAATGCTACTTACAAAAAAAATCTTTACCGACACTACGAGCGCAATTTCTCATATTTTCTAAGGACTTATTGAACGACCCTCGTAAAATTTAGTTATTTATTGAAAAATTCAGAAATTAATATAAGACCAATTGTCCCCCATTTTAGAGGGTTAGGTCATAATCGTATAGACTACATAAAAAAAGCCAATAACCTATTAATTTTTGTTTTTCAATAACATAAACTTTTAGTGAGTTATTTAGAAGAACTAATTAAATAAAATTAGAATTTTTCTTTGTAAAATATCTGAATTATTATAGTAAGAACGAAAGAATATAAAACAAGCGCAATCAATTCATTCATAAATATTCAAGAGCGCAAATCAATACTATTTTTTAATGATATTTGATAATTTGAATTGTGAAAGTTTCGTACAAATTTGAATGAATTTATTTCAGTTTGTCTAAAGTTAATAAGCAAAAACTTTTCAAATAAAATATTCCCACTTCCTGGATTTTCTCATATTTTTATTTTTCTTTTTGTTTATTTGTTGAATGAGAGAAATAGTGATGGTAAATTTTCCTATTTCTATATACAAATTTATTATTGAATATTTGCGATACTCTCAACTAAAACAATAATTTCCTATAATACAAGCAAACAGATGTTTGGCTTAAATCGCAAATAAATATGGCTTAAGGGAAATAAATTTTCTGATATTGAATTGAGCTAAATAATATTTCAATGCTAGGCAAAGAAATCAATTTTGATATTTTATGCTTTATTATATGGACAACGAGCATTAAATCATATGAAAACCTATTAAAATGGCTTTTTATGTGAGTAGAATTTCTTTAGCCAAAAAATTTTATTATATTTAAGAGATTATCTCGTATAGTATGAATGCATTTTTTTACTTTTAAATTGTGACTATTTGTAATATAGTGAAATTATCAAATAAATTTTGGAAGCAATTTACATAATCATATTTTGGAAAAGAATTTGTTAAAAAATTTCAATACTATTGTAGTTTATCTGAGATTGATTATTCTTCCAATTTTATAAAGTACATAATTTATTTATTGTATTTATAAAAAAACATTTAATTAAAAATTTTTTAAAAGGTTTTTAATGTTTGCTTAAGGGACCTTTAAAATAATTATCCATACTAAAGTTAGTATTTGATATGTTTTTAAAAAAAAAAAAAATTATACTTTCTACTTGAAGCTGGATAAGTTATTTTTCCTAACAAATATTTTTGAAACCGAGGGTGTCATTCCTCAGCATCAGCTTGGGTTTCGACCTGAGCATTCCACTATCCAGCAGTGTCATCGCGTAGTCGACTACATAGCGTGTTCGCTAGAGCGAAAGGAATACTGCCCAGGCGTGTTTCTTGACATTTCGCATGCTTTCGACCGTGTATGGCACCCTGGATTGCTTTGGAAGTTGCAGCGAGTCCTACCCTCGGGTTATTTACACATTCAGGTAGCTGAAAATATTGAGTACTCTGACATTTATCCAATTTCAGCCGGTGTCCCTCAAGAAAGTATCCTAGGTCCTATCCTTTATAGCATTTATACCCATTACATTCCTTGCCACAACAACATCCTAACCGCAACATATGCTGACGATACAGCCATCCTGACACATCACAAAGATCCTTTCACGGCCATTAGTATCCTACAGTTTCCACTCCTTAGAAACTTGGTTCAAAAGGTGGAGAGTGAAGGTAAATGAGCAAAAATCTGCTCATGTAACTTTCACACTCTGCCGAGAACAAATTCCCGACATAACCCTAAACGGCAGTATTATTCCACAAAAAAATAGCGTACTTAACCTTGGACTTATATTCGACAAACGGTTAACCTGGAACCTTCATACGAAAACTAAAAGACGTGAACTTAACGGACGATACAAACAATTATTACGTCTCCTAGACAGTAAATCAAAACTTACAACAACAAGTAAACTATTACTATACAATACGATTCTGAAACCAATATGGACATATGGTCTAGAACTTTGGGGTTCGACTAAGCATTCCAACTCCCTTCCAATCCAATCCCTACAATCCCGAATCCTTCGTAAAATTGTCAATGCCCCCTTTTATGTGCGAAACACTGTTATCCAATGTTCCATTTGTTCGTAAACTATGCATCTCCCGATATAAAAAATTCCATTCGCACCTATCCTTCCATTCGATATAAAATATTCCATTCGCATCTAATCCTTTAGGAAGGGAACTTTTCACTCCCACCCTTCTAGTATACACCCATCGACGTTTAAAACGGCGATGGCCGAGAGATTCTCTAAATTTATCGAGAGGTAACATCGATGGGTGTTTTCCTCCACATGTCTTCATGTCCTTGTATATTCCCGTAAAAAATATGCTTGTTACTAGCATAAGTAGTTGTAGATATCATTAAAAAAAAAAAAAAAAAAAAAATCAATTTGTTGCAAAATCAATCATCATCATTAGAGGTGCGACAATCGGTAGTTCAGTCTCAAACTTCAGATGTTTCGACTTCGTACCGCGATCTCCAACTTTGTCACTCATAGTTAAGAGTGTGGTTGTAAAAAATACTTATAAATCCTCAATTTTCCCTCATATTGGAAAACTAATGTATCAGATGACCCGGTTGATATTGGTTTTGAGCTTTTGAATTGCACGTGGGTAATTTTCATAAACGTAATCGTTCACATAGCTCTAGAGGAAGAAGTTCAACTGAGTTAAATCACATGATCTTGGTGCCCAAATGATATCACCTCTTTTCTAAATTAGACGTCCATTGAATTTGGTTTCAATATATACAACGAATAAGGACTCTTATGAGGTGAGACCTTAAATTAACATTGATATCCTTGAAAGGGTAAGAAAAAGGGGTTCTTTGCGACAGACTGTATTTTCTACAATGACAACGCCCCATTTCACACGGCTATCACTCACTGGTTCAGGAGTTTTTATCTGAAAAATGATTTTTAGTGCTCCCCAGTATTCACCTCACTCCAGTTGGTGTAAAAATTTTTTACTTCCCAAGATCAAAAACGTTTTAGTGAACGTCATCTTGGTACTGTCAATAAATTCATTGTTTTGGATTTGTCGTAAGTTCCCATCAAATCTGACTAGGTTAGAGGTCTTTGAATTTTAGTTGGTAGGAATTCCGATAGATTTAATTAGTGCAAATATATTTTTTCATAGAAATTAAAATTATATGGTATAATTTTTTTTTTTACAAATATACTAAATACATGAGACTCCCATGATAAGTGGGTGTCTTTCTTTAAAAAATTATATACACAAAATTCTCGCTGCAAAATAGTTTACGAAAAATATTTGAAAAAATATTTATGAAAATAGCCAGATTTTTTCTAGGGCAGTGTGGCACATAGTGCCATTTTGTTGGAACCAAAAGACGAAATGAAAACGAGCTTCGTCCGAGATGAATTTTTTCTGAAAAAACAGAACCACGCTCAATGATGAAAATGATCTGGTGTCTTTAAATCGTGCACCAATTGAGAACCTTATAAGGCTTATGATCCAACTGCCTATGCAAAATTCGCCATGTGGTCATTGTGGACAATTCTAATTGTTGAGCATGTCCTGAAACCAATAAAACTGGATCTCCTGTAACACTTTTAGTCACCGAAAAAATATTTTCAGCTGACCGGCATTTCACAGATCGACCATTTTCATAATAGATTTGAAGTATTTTAATAAAAATTTTCGAGCAAACTTGAAGATAATATAATAAATGGTTTACCTTTGACTGTGAACATGTCCAAAAATTTAATAATATAATTGTCACCATGACCAATTTCAGCCCTATGAAGAAAAATTCTAATTGGTTGATCCGTTATATAGTAAAAGCGTTCTCGAATAAGAGTGATATAATTTCTTTTTTAAAAAAAACACACTAATTGTTAAGGAAATTTAAATATTTTTAATTGAATGTGAAGTACAATCGATAAAATTAAGTTCTGAATAAAAGGTCATTCAAATGGCCTCCACGAATTTTTTTGCAAGGAACGAATTCGATGAACCCAATTTCCGAGCACTTTTTCCACTAAATCAAGTCGTATGTCATGAATAGCACGTTCAATATGGACTACTAAAGCTTGAAGAGAGTGTGGTTTATTGATAAAGACCAATGACTTCAAATAACCCCACAAGAAATAATCTAATGGTGTTAAATCACAACTTCTTGGAGGCCATTCAATGTCACAATTTCTTGAAATAATCGAATCTCCAAAATTTTCTCGCAATAATTCGATTGTTGCACGTGCTGTGTGGCATATAGCCCCATCTTGTTGGAACCTGTTGTTGTCAAGATCAACTTCGTCCAATTTCGGCCATAAAAAGTTGGTTATCATCGATCTATACCGCTCTCCATTGATAGTAACTGTGTCACTAGCTTCATTTCGAAAGAAGTACGGACCGATGATCCCACCACACCAAAAACCACACCAAACTGTCATGAAAAATTTGTGGATTTTCTTCGCACCAGAATCGACAGTTTTTTTTATTTCCCGCACCACTCAGATGAAAGTGAGCCTCATCGGAGAAGATGATTTTCTTAAAAAAATTGTTATCGTTTTCAAGTTGTTCCAAGACAAAATCAGCAAATTCACGACGTTTACGGTGGTCCAATGTCTTCAGTTCTTGAGTGATAATAATTTTATACGCATGCAAGCCCAAATCCTTTCTCAAAATCCGCTAGGTTGTAGTTTGAGACAGTCCCAATTCTTGAAAACTTCTTGGAATCAACAAATTGCTGTCTTCAACAACACTTGCCTGAACAGCAGCAATATTTTCATTACTTCGAGCGGTTCTTTGTCTTATTGGCATTTGAACATTATGTAAAGAAATTTTATGCTCGAAATTTTTAACAAGTCGACGAATACCGAGCGCAGTTGGACGATTATTACGACCATAAAATGGCAAAAAGCGCACGAAAAGTTGCAATTGGAGAACGATTATTTTGATAATAAAATTGAATAATTTGTAAACGTTGTTCTTCCTTAAATCTCTCCACGATAAAATTGTAAACATTACTAAATACAATGAAAGAAAAAAACAGATCACGACATTTCACAAATAACCGGAACGTCACTTAGAAATCATATCACTCTTATTGGAAAACCCTATATTATGAACTAGAAACAAATTTTAATTTAAAGTTATTTTTTTTCTTAATTTAAAAATAATTTTAGACGATTAAGGATAACCGATTTGAACAGGGTACGAATTAAAAAAAAAATTACTTTTTTTGCTGAAAAGTACTACCATAAAATAAATATTAATAAAAAAAAATCCTTCTTACAAAATAAATCTCAAAATATTCACTGAGATACTTTATGATATTCTATAAACTTCACCACTGTCATAAGATAAACGGGAAAAACTAAAAATAAAATAAAATTCTATTAAAAATAAGGACTTTCATATATTTATATATATTTAAAAAAATATAAGTTCATAAATTTATAGGTGACTAAATATTCTGATAGACTAAAATACGTACTCTTACAAACATATTTTATAAACGTGTATAAGTAAAAAAAAAAAAGTAATTTTCAAGTAAGTACGAGTGTATGAAAAAGTTTTAGTCGATCGAAAAATTGACGTCATCATATGAAAGGTTGTATGGCGTTAATACTGATTTGGAATCCTTCGTCCTGAGATGTCTCTAATCTTTCAAGATTACTTAGGTGCTTACTTTGAAACTTTCATGGAAATTTCTTAAAATGGCCAATCTTGAAGGTGTATTCTTTATCCCTACGACAATCGAGCAAAAAAATAAATCCTACACGATATTGGCTTAACATGATGTCAAAAAGAATTGAGCAAACACTCTATACAAATTCATACAATAACATTGGAGAAATAATAAATAATATTAAAATAAAAACAGAAAGAAAGTATACAAAAATGATATTAGCTAATATTAATACAAATAATACCAATAATATTAATAATAATAATAATAGTTAAAGGCAAAAAAGAATGCATTAAATAAATAGATTCCAATAAAAAAAAATAAAAAAATAAAAAAGGCACTGGCTTAAGTATTGAACACGAAAGATGCTGACAAATAAAAATGATGTGATAAAGAAAACTGAACGGCAGAGAGACGCAAAAATCGAATAACGAAGGAATACCATCCTGATCCTGACGAAAGTATTAAGGATGTGTTAAATCCCTTTTGAATGATAGCCAACCATTTAGCCCGCTTTCAGGTGGTAATCAATAAACTTTAAGTGAACACGTGCTACCTATCAATATATATACATACACACGCATTTCACGCACACATACACACACACACACAGCCATCCATATACTGTATATATATATATATATATATTCATATTCGAATGAATAGCAAAATTTTTTATCCTCACTTTGCTTTGGTGCTTTTTTAACAAATTAAAAATAAAACCCACTCGTATGTACACATTTTTGAGGATATACAATACATATCCTTTATATATCTATAAGGAAATAGACAAATAAACAAAAATTTTCTGTTGATAAAAACGTGATAGACGATTAAGAGAGTGACAGAGAGAGAGAGACAAATAAAATATGAAGAAAAAAAAAGAAACTTTTGTATTTGTGACATATGACTTGACAGAAATTTGAACAGAAAATGGCAAAATTGATAAATAAAAATATAAATAAACACGAATCATCACCCTAGATAGTCTCAACTTTCTTTCGCACTCATTTTAGATCCTTGATGCGTTATCCTTCTGGTTATTTCTCTCTTCATACACAATTCGTGTGTTCATATCGCTTATGAATTTTTATATTATTTGTGTAAATTTTTATAAATTGACAGATTTTTTCCTAACCACCCCCACCACTTCACCTTATACGACCATTGAATAAAAAATAATATGGCAAAAAAGTATTGGTGGGATTTGTGTGTTGTTTTTGTTTTCTTTTTAAAAGTCAAACATTTTACAAGAAGTTTGTCAGTTTAAAAAAAAAAAAAGAACCCCATCCGTGCTCGTGTATTTGATTATAAATCCATTAAAAAAAAAAAAAAAAAAAAAAAGCTTCGGAACAAATCAAAATGTAAAAAATAATTTTGAGCAAAAACGAGTAAACTTTAAGAGAGAAAAACAACAACAACAATATTCACATGTAAATATACTCTTTTGAAGCGTTGAAAATTTTTGATTGAATATCGTAAAAGTTGAAAATATAAATTTGAAAAGTTGATTAGATTATATTTTTTGTTTCCTTTCTTATATGAAATATACAAAAAAAAGGGCGAAAAATTGATTGGTGGCATCTACATACTTCTACGTAGAGGATAATGTACTTAGAGGTATAATGTCATGTGTTGGTGTTTTGAGAAAAATATTCCAAAAATTTTCATTTTCTTAACTTGTGAGTAGGATTTAATCGAATTTCATTTTCACTTGTATTCATATGACATCTTGTAATAAGATATTTGTCTCGTTTGGATTCGATTCTGTTAATGTGGCTAAAAAAATATTTTGTTTTATGCTATAAATTCCAAATACTTTAAATATGTGCCCGTACATTAGCTTCAACATTTCTTTTTAATTACAATAGTTAGTTTATTATTATAATACCGTGCAATATGAAGAAGATGCTAACACTCTTTAACTAATAAAACTCAATTAGGCGAACCTTTGATTATCTTTATATAAGGTGTAGTAAAAATAAATCCATTATTTTTGCATTAAATTGAAGGTTTTATTTAGCATAGATAGAATGATACGATTTAGGTAAAATATACACCGTTTTGTTCGATAACTTGTTGCCATTTTGGAGGTAATTTCATAATGCCTCTCTCATAGAAACCCTCGTCCCTATTGGCAAAAAACTGGGACAGTCGATTTTCACAATCTTCTCTTGAGGCGAATTTTTCACCTACAAAATCATTCGTCATAGACAGGAAGAAGTGGTAATCACTTGGTGCCAGGTCCGGACTATAAGGTGGATGCATAAGAACATCCCAACCAAGGTCCCGGAACTTCTGGCGAGTCACTATCGATGTATGCGGCCTGGCGTTGTCCTGATGGAACACAATTCCTCTCCTATTGGCCAAAGCTGGCCGCTTCTGGGCGATTGCTTCTTTCAGACGGTCCAATTGTTGACAGTATGGGTCCGAATTAAGAGTTCGGCCATAGGGGAGTAGGTCATAGTAGATGATTCCCTGCCAGTCCAACCAAACACACAGCAAAACCTTCCTGGCTGTCAATCCTGGCTTGACCACCGTTTGCGTCGGGTGACCGCGATTTGACCACGACCGTTGTCACTTGACGTTATCGTAACTGACCCACTTTTCATCACCAGTAACCATCCGCTTCAGAAATGGATCGATATTGTTGCGATTCAGCAGCGATTCGCAGATGGAAATTCGGTCCATGAGGTTTTTTTGCGATAACTCGTGTGGCACCCATACATCGAGCTTCTTTTTGTATCCAGCCTTATTTAAGTGGTTCCAAACGGTTTTTTGTACAATGTTTAGCTCCTGAGAAATCGAAACAGTGCTTACGTGACGGTCGGACTCGACGATTTCCATTATTTTATCGACATTTTCGACAATTGGCCTTCCAGAGCGTGGTGCATTTTTGACATCAAAATTACCGGAACGGAATCGACGAAACCAAAATTGCGCGTGATTGGCTGTTACAGTATCAGGACCATAAACACTATTCACATTTTCAGCTGCCTGGCTAGGGTTTTCGCCTTTATCGAAGAAAAACTGTAAAATATGGCGTATTTTCTCTTTGTTGGTGGCCATCTTTGACGCATGCTAAAAAATACTGAGTCGAGTAATCACAAAACTGTATGAAAACTGTTTTTTAGTACGAAATCTTATCTTTCTAATGCTATATAGTGTAACCCGATTGCACTTTTAAAACGGGAGATACATACTCCTAAAGCCAAAATAATGGATTACTTTTTACTACAACTTATAGGTTTTTTGGCCATTTCTATATGAACCGACGATAGGTGTTAATAAAGAGGATCACTGAGAATAAAAATGTTACACTAGAGCAGTGATTCCCAAAGTGGTATATAAGTTGTAGTAAAAAGTAATCCATTATTTTGCCAATAGATGGCTTTAGGAGTCTGTATCTCCCGTTTTAAAAGTGCGATGGGGTTGCACTAGATGGCGTTAGAAAGATAAGATTTCGTACTAAAAAAGCTTCTCATACAGTTTTGTGAAAAGGAATTTAAGTGAAATTTTAAGACAATGACAAAATTTTGACTGAAAACAGTTTTATCTTCAAATTACAATAGATGCCGTTATCCTTGAAAGACTGCCACACATTTCAGTGTTTCGTTATATGGCAGAATTGTTGTCTAATAGTTGAAATTAAAAATAAAAATGAGGTAAGTGAATACATTATTTTTAGGTATATCAAAAAGTTGAATTTTATTGCAATTGCATTTAGTTGGTCTTTTTAGTTGGTTAATTCGGGGGAAATTCGTTAATATTTGACAGCAATTGTAGTTATTGGAAATTGACATAGGAATTGTTTACTACCCCAAGTTTAATGTATTATTTCCCTTAGATTAAAGCAGTGATTCCCAAAGTGGTATATATCGACCACCAGGGGTCTACGACAAGCTGCAAGGAAAAAAAATTTAGGGTCTATAAAATGAAAATGGGGTCCACGATAGTGGTCTATAAAATGAAAAAAATTTACTTACATTATACTATCTGATAATATAAAGACATATACATTATTTATAAAAGTACCTATGAAGTAAAAAATTTATTATATACTCGTATGTTTATAAAATTGTGTAAGTTGTATAATGTAGGCATTCGCTTTGTGGTCACAATACATTTTGAATTTGTAAAAACCTGCACATAATGATATACCAGTACGAGGGTCATTCAACAAGTACTTAGCCTACAAAAGAAAAACGAAAATTTTGGAAAGGTGGCAATTTATTTTTTAACTTTTTTAACCTGTCCAAAAAATACATTTTCTCGAGGGAAGCAAAATAGGCCTCCGTGGCGACGATGACCTCCTCATTCGACCCAAATCTATTCCCGGCGAGTGATTTTTTCAGGTTTGGAAACAAAAAGTAGTCACAGGGGGCCAACTCTGGAGAGTACGGTGGATGGGGCAGCAATTCGTAGCGAAATTCGACCAATTTGGCCATGGCGACGGCGGAGGTGTGAGCCGGCGCGTTGTCGTGGTGGAACAGCACTTTTTTCTTCGCAAAGCGGGGCCGCTTTTTCTTCAATTCAACGTCAAATCGGCCCAATAAGTCAGCATAGTAGCGCCCCGTGATTGTTTTACTCTTCTCGAGGTAATCGATGTGGATCACACCTTGTGAATCCCAGAAAACGGTGGCCATCAACTTTCCGGCCGATCGAACAGTCTTCGCCTTCTTCGGAGCACGTTCGCCGGGTGAAGTCCACTGTTTCGACTGTTCCTTGGTCTCTAGTGTGTGTGTACCAGTGAATCCATGTTTCGTCGACGGTCACGAAACGATGCAAGAACTTCGCTGGATTGCGCTGAAACAGCGCCAAACGCGTCGCCGATGTGGTCTCACGGTTGCGCTTGTTTTCCGGTGTGAGCAAACGCGGCACCCATCGCGCCGACAGCTTTCTCATGCCCAGTTCTTCGTGTAGAATATGATGCACCGTTCCTACTGCGATGCCCACAGTCTCAGCTATCACGCGAAACTTCAATAGACGGTCTGCCAACACGAGATCGTGGACTTTTTTAACGTTTTCCTCCGTAGCAGCCGTTTTCGGGGCACCTGGGCGTGGCTCATCAAAAACCGACGTGCGGCCACGAACAAACTCGTTGGACCAATTCTTGACGGTCGCCATCGAAGGAGAAGAGTCACCATACACAGCATCCAAGCGATCTTTGATTTCGCTGCGCGTTTTCCCTTCCAAAAACAAGAATCTAATCACCGAACGATATTGTTCTTTTTCCATTTTTGTGCAACCGACCGACATGCTCATTTTCAAAGGCTCTCAAAACAAAACTAATGAAGGGAATCGACTGAAACTTTAGTAGCCTATCGACAGGAGGCTACTAAAAGAATGTATTGCACGATGGTAAATTTCTTTTGTGACAGCAGTTCCATCAGGCGGTGGGGCTAAGTACTTGTTGAATGACCCTCGTATCATCTTACGTTTATTCATATTACAAATACGTTTATTCGTTTCCTGAATCTTGAAAAGGAAAGTGCTAAGAAAATATTTAAAAAAATATACGGTAATTATTTTTTATTAAATTTTAGTTTTGTACTCGTACTTAGCAAAGATTGATAAATTACGCCGATTCATTGACTTCAGTTATTAGTAGTTTAATATTTAAATTATGCAAAATTACAGGAGTACTCCTCAATAGTTTCTTTTTCAAAGTTTTAGCAATCGGTATTATAATTACAGTGCAATCTCCGTAATCCGAACTAATTGCTGCAAGGAAATGTTCGTATTACCAAAAAAGTTCGGATTATGGAATGTTTTCGGAAAAATCTAAAAAAAGACAACTGTACATACATATTACGTATGTATTTTATTATTAACATATAATATGTTACCACTTTGAAAGATCAATTAAGAAAATAAGAAATCCACCAAAAATCGCATAACAATTTGTTATTATTATTCGTTGTATCACCTTTGATGAATTTCTCATCAAAGGTGGTTTTAAAATTGAATTAAAAGAGTTCTATCTTCAAAACACATTAAAATATGTTAGATACCATTAATATTATAAAAAAAAAAAAAATATCGTTCAAATGACCTCCATGCCGTGTTTTTGTAGTAGTTGATCCTTCTTCATATCGCATATATTATAACAATTTTGTATGACTCTTCTGAACAAATCAAACTGAATCTCACCGATGCCTTGAATGCCAGCTGATACCAGAATGCCTCGAAAGAATCTTGGCGACCAGCTGATACCAGAATGCCTCGAAAGAACACGAAGTGGAAACTTCGTCTGCAATAAGTCCCTTGTTTCAAGTGCTGTGTGCAGATATTTTCCGAGTCCATATTTGAGACCAAAAAAAAAACTATTATCATGGCTCGAAACCTCTCACCAGAACAGTTCCCATTGCGCCAGCCTCCCTTTGAAAGCATTTCGGCGCGATGAAGCCGCCCGGTCTAAACCCACACCAGACAGCATGTTTTTATGGATGCTAAAGAACCTCCTGGAACTGTTGTGGATACATTTTATTCAAGATCCGCCAATTTTGCTTGTTTACGTGGGATATTATGTAGGAATACCGGATTTGTATAAATTATTACGGGATAGAGCCACGCATACTATTCTAAGGAATAGCACTATTCTTCAACATTCACAGCAACTTGAAATAATTTTACTTAATTTATTATGGTAACTCAGAAATACATAGATTTTAGCTTTAGATTCCACTTGGATGTAAATACCGTCGAATTTGGCAAACCTGCAGATCTGACATAGTAAAGCAATGTCTAAGAAGTTGCAAGGCTCCGAACCAAAAGATCATAGAGTTTTGAAGAGTCCAGCTAGAAGCGGCATTTAATACCGAAGGAAGTGATATATAGTTTAAGTCATTATGTGATTAAGAAAATGTGAAGGAAGTGATGAAAGCAGTTGGTTGAAACCGCTTACCATAAAAAAGATGGTCTTGATGTAATAACTTGATCAATAATCTGATGATAAGAAAAAACCCCTGTAAAGTTGAAAATAGCTGATCTAGCGAAACCCTACACTAATTTTTATTATTCAACATAGTTGCCTTCGAGGGCGATACAGCGATTATAGCGATCTTCCAACTTTTCGATACCATTTTTATAGTACTCTTTCGGTTTTGCCTTAAAAGAGGCCTCAGTTTCGGCAATCAGGAAAAAGTCGCTGGGGGCCAGATCTGGAGAATACGGTGGATGGGGAAGCAATTCGTAGCCCAATTCATTAAGTTTGACCATCGTTTTTATCGACTTGTGACACGGTGCATTGTCTTGGTGAAACAACACTTTTTTCTTCTTCAAATGAGGCCGTTTCTTAGCTATTTCTTTCTTCAAACGATCCAGTAACGCTATATAATAGTCGCTGTTGATCGTCTGTCCCTTCTGGAGATAGTCAATGAATATTATACCATGCGCATCCCAAAATACAGACGCCATCACCTTGCCAGCCGACTGTTGCGTCTTTCCACGCTTTGGATTCGGTTCGTCGCTCGCTCTCCACTCTGCCGACTGCCAGGAGTATAATGACGGAGTATAATCACGGAGCCATGTTTCATGCATTGTCACATATCGACGCAAAAATTCGGGTTTATTGCGCTTGAACAGCTCCAAGCACTGCTCAGAATCATCAACACGTTGTTGTTTTTGGTCCACAGTGAGCTCACGCGGCACCCACTTTGCACACAGCTTTCGCATGCCCAAATATTCATGCACGATATGTCCAACACGCTCTTTCGATATCTTCAGAGTCTCAGCTATCTCGCTCAACTTCTTTTTACGGTCATTTAAAATTATTTTGTGGATTTTTTTGATGTTTTCTGCCGTAACCACCTCTTTTGGGCGTCCACTGCGTTCTGCATCAACTGTGCTCGTACGACCAGTTCGAAATTGACGAAACCAATATTCCACAGTTGAAATAGCTGGAGCAGAGTCCGGATAACGTTTGTCAAACCATGCTTTGGTTTCCACTGTATTTTTTTTCATCAAAAAGCAATGCTTTATCAATACACAAAATTCGTCTTTATCCATTTTTTTTCAATAACAAAAGTTGTCCACTCAAAATGCTATATCTCACGAATTTTGACAGGAATCATTTGAAGCATGGTGCTTTGTGATTTTTGCAAGAGGCGCCATCTAGACGTCAACGTTCTAAACTTTTCAGCCAAACTGTAAATTGAAGTGAGTCACTAATAGGCCATTCGTCAATCCCAATGGTCGAAGGCTCCACTAATGGACCATTCCTCAAGCCAAATTATTGGTTTTTCTTTTGGCTGAAATATTTTTTTTACTAAAAATTTTCTTAATAATCAATACACCACCATTAAAAAAAGGTTTGTGTTTAAGAAAATAGTTAGGCAAAAATTATTTGAAGAACCTTGGGTCAAAACTTTCTGTTTAATAGTTATAATCGCTTATATTCGGAAAATGTATGAATGGATTCTACCGAAAATTTTCCAATCAAAATGGAAATAAATTAGGTTCTTAAATAAACTGTTCGTCAAAATTTGCTAGTTTGCATCTTCTCTTCTTAGTGTAGTCAAAAAAAATACAATAAAAAATTAAAAAATATTTAAAAACTCATCTCATTTTAAGCATTAATTTTGAAATGAAATTAGAAGAACGAAATTACTCATATTTATAATGAATGTAATTACGAGGAGTTTGCGAAATGTGTTAATTTTACGACTTGAATGCTTTCTTAATAAATATCTCAATAATATCCTTTCTTGTTAAATAATCTAATCTGTCTTATTTTATTCCAGGATAAGGACACAACAAAACTCAGCCACCATATATTCAGTAAATGTGATAATATTAGGAATCACAAACACATCGAAATGGTTGAAACTCGAGAAATACTAATTATCCACACTTCAAACGGTATTCATCATTACAAGATCGAATTATGAATTATTGAACAGAATTTAAGGAACTAATGAATAAATTAAATTCATTTGTGTTAATGTACACTAATTTATGGAATTAGTAAACAGGATAATAAAAGCAAAAATACACACGCACATACACTATCCGGTAGTCGACTATTATTTTGAATTTTCAAAAGAGAAATATTCAAAAGAATATCTACAACAAAAAAAACTATTACCCATAAATCCATTCCATAAAACCATATTATATCCAAATACAAACAAACAAAAAACTAAGTAAAAAAACAAAAGAGAAAAAAAAACTACCACCTAAACGTTGGCTTTTTTTTTATAATACCTGCAATTGTTGAGGTAGTAATAATTTATCGTTCCGGATTGTCTGTCTAAAAATGAAAAATGTTATAATCAATTCATGAATATAAGTGTATGTGCCAAGTGAATATATTCATAATAAAACATTAAAAAAAAAAACCATTTATATAGAAAATACCAAAACGAGTCTACCGACAAGGATATTTTGTAAATCTATACGAATCAATACTTATGAATCCGGATGCTATTTAAAAAAGGGAAAAAGAAGAAGAAAAAGAAAAAGAAATCATATAAACAAAGTAAAAAAATGCCTGAAATATAAGAAGAAGAAAATTTTAAAAGACTCAACTAAAGAGAAAATTTAAAGAAAGACAAGAAAAGAAGAAGAAAAAAAAACGGTGGAAAGGATCAAGGAAGGAATAAAGTTAAAGCTGCCAACACTATATAAGAATTTAGTTGCGCTTCTACAATTGTAGTGCAGGTCTTGCATTGTTGGAAGCTACTCTCCACTCCATTAACGGGTTGGAATTGGCGGAGAGCAAAGCAGGTGGTACTCTGAAACCGGAAAAAAATATCCTTCAAAACGGATACACTTGGGTTAGCAGCAGTGGTTCCCGAAACGGAATTACGGCGAACAATGAGCGTTCGCAAACGCTCATTCAGACGGCGCCAGAAGCCGCCTTTTGCCGAACGTGCCAAGGATCATTGCCGGAAGTTTGCGGCATTCATGTTCAGTAATGTTGGAATTATTCTGCTCGTTATAATTTATATGATTGCAGGTAACAATATTTATTTGATTTCATATCATTCGTTTTTATTCGCTTATTTTGAGTAACTACAATATATTAACTTCCTTCGTCTTATTTTCTCTCTCTACTTTTCATCATTATTTGTTTCCTTTCAACAAAAAAAAAATATGAAAATTAATAATAAAAAACAAAGAATATGTCATTAATGCGGAAATAAGAAGAAATATTTTTTTTATCAGGTGTTGTAATTAATTTGTAGGGTTTTTTTTGCAAAGTTTCGTGGTTTATTATGACAGTATCATTACAGAAGCGTTATTCAAAGTATTGTCCTTCGTTATCCACTACTTTTTGCCAGCTTTCTGGTAATGCTCGGATACCGCGTCGAAAAAATTCTTCTTCTTTAGATTCGATGAAAGAATCGATCCAATTTTTGGTCATTTCGTAGTTATCGAAGTGTTGCTCTTAACAAATGATAATCAGATGGGGCAATGTCTGGTGAATATAGCGGGTGAGGCAGAACTTTCCATTTCAGCATATTTAAATAAGTTTTCACGACTTTCGCAACATGGAGTCTTGCATTGTCGTGGAGCAAAATTACTTTATCTTGTCGATCTTTATATTGCGGCCGCTTTTCTTGTAATGCTCTGTTCAAACGCATCAATTGTCGTCTGTATACGTTCCCAGTGATGGTTTCACCCGGTTGGAGGAGCTCATAATAAATAACACACATCTGATCCCACCAAATACACAGTAAGATCTTCTTTCCATGAATATTGGACCTGGGGGACGATGTCGATTCATGACCGGGCAAGCCCCACGATTTTCTACGTTTGGGATTGTCGTAGAGTACCCATTTCTCGTCACCAGTGACGATTCGATGCAGAAATCCCTTCCTTGCCTGCCGTTGGAGAAGAATCTCACAGGTGACTAAACGCCGTTCGACGTCTCTTGGCTTCAACTCATGTGGAACCCACGTTACCTGTTTTTGTACCATTTCTATGGCTTTCAGGCGTTTTCCGACCGTCGAAAAGTCGACTCCAAGCGATGTGGACAACTCCTGGAGTGTTTGGCACAGGTCTTCATCGAGCAACGTCACCAAATCTTCATCTTCGAACTTTTTCGGCTATCCGAGACGTTCCATGTCTTCCAAATCAAAATTTCCATTTTTAAACCGCGCAAACCACTTTCTGCAAGTTTGCTCAGCAAGAGCATTTTCGCCGTAGACATCCACTAAAATACGATGACTTTCCGCGGCACTTTTCTTCATGTTCAAGTAATGGAGTAACAATCCCCGCAAAAACGATTTTTCAGGCACGAACTTCGACATGTTTGACACTGCGCAACAAGTGGAATTTAAAAAAACACAACAAAAAATCCTTTTCGATAAGCTTAGAAAGAGTATGTCATATACTATTTGTGAATAGTTATAATATAGTTTTATGAATGAGATAAATAAATGATATTGTCAGACTTTTTGATCACAAGGGTACTTAAATACGAGGTCTGTTCAAAAAGAATCACGCATTTTGAATTTACGCGGGTTACGTATAATCGACTCATTTCTCTCACTTATGCCGATAAGTTCGGCCATTTTGAATGTTTAGCTAATTTTTGA
Source organism: Atherix ibis (assembly GCA_958298945.1). NCBI lineage: Eukaryota > Metazoa > Arthropoda > Insecta > Diptera > Athericidae > Atherix > Atherix ibis. Next base: position 6,096,594 of record OY282610.1, read on the forward strand.
CAGCTGCTTTGCTTGCACGTGTTTTGGCTCGTCTTCGATTTTTGCCCATTCCAAAAAATGGATCAAAGAATCTGTTTCAGGAACAAGGAAAAGTCACAGGGGGTCAGATCTGGGAAATACGGTGGTTGCGGCATTATTAGTGTGTTGTTTTTGGCCATAAATTCGCGCACAAGCAACGATGCGTAAGCAGGGGCGTTATCATGGTGCAAAAGCTAATTTTTGTTCTTCCACAAATCCGGGCGTTTCTGGTGAATTGCTTCGGGCAACTTGCAGGTAATATTAATTATTGACCGTTCTACCCTGTGGCAAGAACTCATCATGCACCACGCCCCTGCAATCGAAAAAAACTGTAAGCAAAACTTTCACATTCGACCGAACTTGGCGCGATTTTTTCGGTCTTGGCTCGTGCGGCAGCTTCCATTGGGGTTTCCACGTCATAACCATAAACTCATGATTGGTCACCAGTTATGACCCTCTGAAGCACAGCTCCTTAGCAATGTTAATGCGATTCTTTTTTTGGTCGAAAATTGGCAAAAATTGAAGACAAGCCAAAACACGTGCAAGCAAAGCAGCTGTCAAAAATTAACTGAACATTCAAAATGGCCGAACTTGTTGGCATAAGTGAGAGCCACAAAAAATCGAAAATCGAATATACGTAACCCGCGGAAATTGAAAATTCGCGATACTTTTTGAACAGACCTCGTATTCCTTAAAAATGCATTATCCAAGCTTGTCCTTCTATATTCTTTAATGGTAACAGTATTCCAAAAAAAAGTCTTCGACTCTACACAGACAGACCAATAACGTGGACTCCACACATTAGACTAACAAGGAATATATGGAATGATACCTTAGGCCCATATATGGACACACGGACTTGAGTTGTAGGGTTTAGCAAAGCGTCCCCGGATCATTCTGCTTTTATGGAGGGCGGTATGAAAATATAAGCTTGGCTATACTGAGAGCGATCTGGCAATACTGCTAACATTTCCTCTCGTTAGCTCGTATAGTAGCTCTGCCAAGACGTGCAGTACAAGGGTAACCCTCGTCCTAAACGACCCCATAAAGCCTAATAAGTGAAATTGTGGTTTTATAGTGAGTTATGAAAAATAGAACAGGAATATTTGAGAAGTTTTAATAAGCCTATAGGAACCATCCCTTATTAAGAGTATACATTTTTCGGAGGCAAAAAGAATTTTTGAAAGGCGACCCTTTAACAGCGGAAAAGTCAGCAAGGACTTTAACATCGGAGTCTGTGGAAAATGTTAAATAAGTGAGAGTTCTTTTAAGATCACATCGTTAATTAACATTGAAGCAAAACTTGTGCACAAGCCAAGCAGCTGTCAAAAATTAACTGAATATTCAAAATGGCCGAACTTGTTGGCATAAGTGAGAGACATGAGTACCAATATAACGACACACAAAAAAATCGAAAATCGAATAATTCGGTTTTTATCAAATACGTTAACTTAAATTCAAAATCAGTCTGGCTTGATTTGATCGAAACAGAATTTCGTCACTGTTTTGGAGACACTGTTTTGATGAGTACAGTAGTTTTAAAATTTTGCTACTGCATTAATTAATTCATCAACTGAAAATTTTTCTGGATATTCAGGATTATTTGTATAGGATTTTTGGAGGTTCCAGAAGCATGGGCAGACGAACCTTTTGCAGGAACGTAAATTAACATTGATATCCTAGAAAGGGTAAGAAAAAGGGGTTCTTCGCGACAGCTTGAATTCTCTACCATGAAAACGCCCCTTTTCACACGGCCATCTGAACCAGTGAGTTTTCATACTCCCCAGTATTCACCTGACTCCAGTTCGTGTAACATATTTTTACTCCCCAAGATCAAAAACGTTTTAGTAAACGTCATCTTGGTACTGTCAATAAATTCATTGTTTTGGATTTGTCGTAAGTTCCCATCAAATCTGATTAGGTTAGAGGTCTTTGAATTTTAGTTGGTAGGAATTCCGATAGATTTAATAAGTGCAAATATATTTTTTCTTAGAAATTAAAATTATATGGTATAATTTTTTTTTTTACAAATATACTAAATACATGAGACTCCCGTGATAAGTGTGTGTCTTTCTTTAAAAAATTGTATGTTATACACAAAATTCTTGCTGCAAAATAGTTTAGGAAAAATATTTATGAAAATAGAAACAAAATTTTCCAAAAAAATTACAATATTTTCAACTGGAAATTAATTTTTTGAGGATAAAACTTTGGCTATTTGAATAAATACTTTTTTTTTATATTTTTCGTAGACTATTTTCTAATCAGAATTTTGTGTATATTATTTTGTAAATAAATTTAGTTTAATTAAGTATATTTGTAAAAAAAAAAAATTAAAGGCTACAAAAGTTTATTTAATAGTCAGAATAAAATGGCTCTGATTAAATTTTAAAAGTCAAAATATTGAAAATTTAACTTGACTATCAATTTAAGAAAAAGAAAATTTACCTAAAAATATGTTTTTATATCTTAAAAATATTTTATTGAAATCAGGTGCATTTATGTTTCAAGCAATCGAAGGAAAAGAAACTAACATTAAGGCGAATGAGTACAAAAAATACAAAAGCGATCTTTTGAAACGCTTATGGAAAACTTCCTGCTGTGATCCAGAATCTTTTAGAGAAAAAGATTTTCGAAAAAGGTAAATATAAGAAAATAATTTATATCGTCTAATTAATTTCGTATTATTCCAGAAAAAAAAGGAAAAAAAACACATTTGATTTTTTCTAATAGCGATTTATTTTTATAGTGGAACTTTTTTAAGAAAATAAAAAAGTGCGCTCTTTGATTTTTAACATGGGAAAATTTATCGAACACTAAGTGTTCGAGGACTTGGCTTATTCCGGTTGACTGACTATCAATGCCTTCCACTGGCGAAAACATCAACGAATTGAAAAATAGTCACTCTAGCTTAAAAGAGATTCGTACTGTTTAAGTTTACGTTTTGGGCATGAAACTGAAGTTCAGCATGAACAACAGAGCAAACTGTTTGGTGAAGACACAATTTTGACTCTACTTTTAATGAATCTTATAATAATCCATAATTGCATTATAATCCATTACGTTTAGTGGATAGACATTTTATTTAAATGACACGATCTACAGGAAAAAAGGAAATACCATTAAAACTTTGAAGACACACAATAAAACTAAAATAATTTGATACTAAGCGAGATACTACCAGTGTACAAGCTTAAATCCGCTGTTTTTTAGTAACAAAAACACGTTTTTTTCATAGAAAGCAAAAACAAATTTATTTAAAGTATTTGCCTGCGCTAGCAACACATTTTCCTATCTCTAGGGCAATTTGGATACTAGGCCAAAAAAATTCCTTCTCTTTCGAGGCAAACCACTCATCAAGCCATTTTCGGACGTCTTCCTAAGAATCGAAGTGCTGCTCAGCGAGCGCGTTGCCCATCGACGAAAACAGGTGGTAGTCGAAAGGGGCCAAGTCTGGTGAATAAGCGGGGTGGGATAGCACCTTCCAGTTGAGTGTCCCCAAGTAGTTTCGGACCATTTTTGACGTGTGCGATGGTGCGTTGTCGTGGAGCTTGTCATGTCTTTGTTGATAATCCGTCCTTTTTTTACGCAGAGCACGGTGAAATTTGTTCAGTTGTTGGTGGTAGCGGTGGGCATTGACAGTTTCACCAGGTTTTAACATCTCATAGTAGACGATACCCTGCTGATCCCACCTTACGCAAAGCATCGTCTTCCGTCCGAAGTGATTTGGTCTTGGGGAAGATGTTGATGGTTGGCCGGGATCAACCTACGATTTCTTGCATTTAGGATTCTCAAAATAAATCCACTTCTTACCGCCTGTCACAATCAGATGCAGGAACGACTTTCTTTTTTGTTTGGCGAGCAAGATTTCGCTATTTTGGCGTCGCTCCATCTGCCTATCGTTCAATTCATGTGGCATCCATTTTCCGATCCTTTCAATCTTCGTCATGGCATGCAGACGCATGAAAATGGCTAGTTAAATAATACTCAATTGCTCTGCGAGCATTTTTGGGATTGGGTATCATCTTCGTCCAAAAGAGCCTGCAATTGATGGTCCTCAAACTTCCTAGGCCGATTTCCACGCTTCTTGTCCCACAAGTCAAAATTGCCGTCGTTGAACCAACGAAACCAATCTCGACACGTTGTTTCTGATAAACCACTGTCACCATAGGCCTCCATTAGTATTCGATGCGATTCGGCAGCCGATTTCTTCAAATTGAAGCAGAAAAGCAGAGCTTCCCGCACTCACGCCATCTATGACCAAACAGCGGATTTGAGATTATACCCCTGGTACTATACAGATTTTCTTTGGATAAAAATTTTATTTTTATACATTTTGCAATAATATTTTTCAAAATTTACCAAAAAAAAAATTTATTTTGAGTCACCCTATACTGTTAAGTGGTGTTAAGGAGTAAGCAATGCAAACACACATGACATAACGAGATATGGAGTGTGAGCAAAATGTTGTCACGGTCGTGGCGTTACGAAATGGTGTGTGGCTCTTGTCTTAGAGACCTTCGAATAACAAAGAAGAATGGGCGATTGTATAAAAAGTGGGCTTATGAGTTTTTTACATTCAAACCAGTCAACAAGGTTCAGAATATCGATTCCATAACGACACAAAACCAAAAAAAACTTGTCAATCACTCACAAATTTAAGTGATTTTTAGTATTTTCTTCGATTATCATTCCGAATAATAAACAATATTATTTGAGGTGTGCTTATCGGAACAGCCACCCTTTGTGGCAGAACAATTGTTAGATTCTGTATCCTCTCACAAAGCAACCATTTTACAGGATTTCTTTACGAAAACCCAACCGGATATGCCTCCATGCAGTGTTTATAAAAAGTGAACCGACGAGGGGGAGGATATTTAGAAGGTACCAATATAAATCCAGAGTACTTACCAAAAATTTTATGTTTTGAATAACAGTTTCGAATATATTTCCTGTTCACATCCGGTTGACGGTTTCATCAGAAAAAAGTCTACCCAATAAATTTTTCAAATTCACTTTCATTAAATTCAAATGAAAAAGTAAATTGTGTTCATAGAAAAATTGTGTTTGTTAGATTTTAATAGTGATTTTGATCGTTACAGTTGAAAGGATAGTATAACTATATTTTTACGAAACATAAATTTTTTTTTTTTAATAAAGAAAATTAATTTAAAAAAAAAAACATAAAAATTCTATTTCGATTAGAATGTTAAAACTGAGTTTAAGTATTTAATAAAAATTACTCTCTTCTATAAAATACTAAAAGGATATTAAAACTTTTAAAATTGTTTCGATTAATAATTCCGATGAAATTCATATTGATTTGAAAAAACTCTTTTGTCATTATTAAAAAAGATAATATTAAATATGTTATTTATTAAGTAAAAAAAAAATAGTTAAAAGAAAATAACAACTAGGAAAAAAATACTAATTTGAAACACTAATAGTCAGTCTGTTATAAGATTTTTTCTAGGATTTTTTATTGACTGAGATTATTTCATTTTATTTTTAATTTTATTGAATTATTTTAAAGTGAATTTTTATTTATTTAAAAATAAATTAATATAAAAAGAGCCCGGTAATTTAGTATTGAAGCTAAACACATTAGTTGAAAGCTTTTTTCTTGTAGCTTTATTTCTAAAGTAACAAAAAAATTGAATAAAACTTTTTTCTGTCATTTTAAAATTAAAAGGTCTAATTTTCGTCATTTTATAATTAAGAGGTCTAATTAGTACACCCATATTATTAGAAATAATCGAGAGGCATTAAATTATCATATTATGATTTCTGCTATATAAATTTACTAGCCCAAAATGTACTCTTTTCGGAATACATCGAATTTTTGACAATGTGGCTTATTTATGAACGTATTAATCCAAAACGAAGCTTCAGTACTAAAAACTGTTTTGTTTGAAAAATTAAAGCCCAATCAGTGAATTATTGAAACTACTGAGCTTGTTTTTTTTTTGGTAGCCATTTTTCTTCAAATAATTTTTGATAAACCAATAATACGAGGGTCGTTCAATAAGTCCTTAGAAAAAGATGGAAAAAAACTGTTTTTAAAAAAAAAAAATTTTATTTGTCAACATAATATCTATACACTTTTCCTTTTAGCTCTATACACTTTTCCAACCGTTTTTCCAAAATTTTTATCCCGTCCAAAAAATAGGATTTCGGAAGTTCTGCAAAATACTCATCCGTTTGAGCAATGACGTCCTCGTTGGAAGTGAACCGTCGTCCGCCAAGCCATTTCTTCAGATTGGGGAAAAGAAAATAGTCACTCGGGGCCAAATCTGGTGAATAAGCGGGATGCTGCAACAATTCCATTCTCAATTCCACAATTTTGGCCATGGAAACAGCGCAGGTGTGCACACGCGCATTGTCCTGATGCAAGAGGATTTTTTTCTTCTTCAGATGGTGGCGTTTCTCTTTGATTTCCTCGCTCAACCGTTGCAATAACGACGCGTAATATGCTCCTGTTATTGTTTTTCCTTTTTCCAAGTAGTCGATAAAAATGATGCCCTGCGAATCCCAAAAGACCGTGGCCATCACCTTGCCTGCCGATGGCACAGTTTTTGCCTTCTTCGTAGCCCGTTCACCCTTGAAAATCCACTGTGATGACTGTCTCTTCGTTTCTGGAGTGTATTAGTGTATCCCGGTTTCGTCCACAGTGACATATCGACGAAGGGATTCGGCAGGATTGCGATGAAAGAGTGCCAACATAGCCTCAGAGTCCACTACACGATTGCGCTTACTCTCCTCTGAGAGCAAACGCGGCACCCATCTTGCCGAAATTTTTTTCACAGACAATTTTTCATGCAAAATTGAAGCGACTGTACCTTGTGATATGCCCGTGTCCTCAACTAATTCGCGCACTTTAATTCGCCGATCGTTCAAAATCAGATCGTGGATTTTGTCGATGATTTCAGGAGTAGACACCTCAACTGGGCGTCCTGAACGATGTTCATCTTTTGTGGATGAACGGCCACGTTTAAATTCATTCACCCAATTGTAAACCATCGCAAACACAGGTGCAGATGTGCCATGAACTGCATACAACTCGGCTTTGATTTCTTTCGGGCTTAAGCCTTTCAAATGGAGATGTTTGATGACAGCCCTAAACTCGCTTTTTTTCATTGTTATGCACAAATTAATGTCGTTAACTTTAATCGACGATAGAAATTGACCTACGCTATGGATCGAGCTGAAATTTGGACAGCTTTCCTGTCGATAATGGTACTTACAAAAAAAATCTTTACCGACTTAAATTGTACTTACAAAAAAAAATCTTTACCTACGAGCGCAATTTCTCGGATTTTCTAAGGACTTATTGAACGACCATCGTATTTTCTTCAAATAATTTCCCTTGGGGGGCAGATATACTCGTTCGTATATTGGCGGGAGCTTTTTCCACTCCTCGAAGCAGTTATAGATGGGTTCAAATAGAATTACCTTCAGCTCCTCGGTTACATTTCTTTGGATGTACCAATATGAAAAAGTTTAAGTATTTTTTTTAATCTTGGGGGAATAAAAAATTTTGTATTCATAAAAATCGGGCGAATCAGGAGGGCGAAGAGATATTATTGTTTAATTGTGAGGGTTTTTGGTCAATATTCAAATTTAACTCGTAACTGTTCAGTATTAATTTAAATGGATGGTCTTTCCTCACTCATCATGCATTTTCAATAGTTTTTCTAACAAAAATCGTGGCATAGAGCAATTTTAGATGGCCGCGTAGCAGAGGGAATTTTAACCTAATTCGAAGAACGCTTTTTCTGAGGCTTTCTATATGTTCAAAATTTTTATCAGTTTTTGATGTTGAAGACATTTTCTGAGCCAGGTTCAACAGCCCTTTAAAATTGCTTTATGCCACCGAAAAATGTGTTCTTCATTTTCCAATTGAAGCTTTGAAAAGCCAGACTTTTCTTAAAAACTTCATAGAAGTATTTTTACAGTTGCTTCTGTGTTCTCCGTGATTCGTTCTCTTCGAAGATGGATGGGCGTTATATGTTATGACCCATTACCAAGTCAGTGGTTTCACTTTTTTTTTCTTACGCGAAATAATATTTCCGCCTTAGGACCATCTTGTAGACGATCTAACTTAACAAATGATAAAAGCTTGTGAAAGGCTCGCCTTACAAAAGAAAAAAAAACAAAATCAGCTGTCCAAATATCTAGTACCAATTATAAAAACCATAAAAAAAAACAATTATAAAAAGAATTTTATAAGAAAGGCTATGATTTTTCTCTCCAAGTCTGTACACACGATTTTCTTCGTCTTCAAAATGTATGTGAATTTTTATTTTTTCTTAGTAAATCGAATTGCAAAATAATTCCTTATTTTCGAATTGCATTTATTAATTTTAATTATTATTATTATTTGTAAAATAATAAAATTCAATTAATTTACTTAATTTTTTATGAACAATTGTTGTGTATTTTTTCTTCTATTTTAATTCAAATTAATTTTCGTTTATATTTGAAAAATATTTCAATTTAAGGGTAGATTTTGAGCTGATGGAGTTTCAAAAAGAGATAGTTAATCATGCTAAAAAGGGTGGTACTGATGTGGAAAGTCAATGGAGTTTTTCTGGTGCATTTCTTTATTCGTTAACGGTTATAACAACAATTGGTATGTACAATTATCTGGAAATTAATTTGTATTTTTTCTTCATAAATTATAGGAATTAAGTAAATACATTGGTTTAATTTTTTGATAAAAATTATTTATTTACTATTATTAAATAACTTATTATAAGTGATTGCTTACGGGAAATAATCAGACGACTTTACAAGTGGAGCTGCGGTGTTTTCTACAAATAAAATTTTGGGTTTTATCTGTAAATTATTGCTTTTTGGTAAAGGATTATTTGTAAATAAGCAATTTACAGAGAAATTTTACTAAACAATTTCTTAAGTGAATGTTTTATGATCTATTAAAATGAAAGCAGTTGGGCTAGATGGCATTTTTTTCTTTTTGATAAGAAAAGAGGAAAAGCTTATTTATTAGAAAGATTGGGTGTCTTTTGCAAATTCATCAGCTTTGAAAATGTCCTTAATTTTCATTTGATATAAAAAAGACCTGATACGCATATATTGGTGCTCAAAATTAAAATTTGTGTCTCGCCTTAAATCTTAAAAGTTTGTTTTGTTTTCTTTTTGGTTCTTTTAAATAGAAAATATATTGAGGGTTTTTTTTTTAGATATTTAATTTGTTTATGGCACCAAAATCTTATATATAAAATTTATGTTATTTACTATAATTATATTCTGGTATATATTATAATTCTAAGGTTTTATTAAATGCAAAAATTTTCAAATTATTTTAGGTCGTTACAAACTTTTCCATTTTTGGTTTTAATCAAAAATGATGTTTTATATCCCTACTATTAAATTTTGTTTTTATTTTCTTGACACTATATTTTCTTGTAAAAGAATTTTCAATTGAAAAATTTCCAAATTTCTTTAATGTCAAAATTTTAAAGTTTTTTTTTTTGTTCAATATTTCTATTTGTAGAATTTTTCTATGATAAAAAAATTATAAATATCTTTTTTACTGGCTAATCCTCAAATTTTTTGTTTTGGGAAAAAATTTCAAACCATTTCGGGTAAAAAAAAAATAAATTCAATATATTCGGCCATTTTGAATGTTCAGTTAATTTTTGACAGCTGCTTTGCTTGCACGTGTTTTGGCTCGTCTTCGATTTTTACCCATTTTCGACCAAAAACAGCATCGCAATAACATTTCTAAGGAGCTGTTGCAGTCTGTCCGCATCAACCCAAATTTGCTCCAGAGGGTCATAACGAGTGATGAATCATGGTTTACTAGTTATGACGTGGAAACCAAAGCTCAATCATTGCAATGGAAGCTGCCGCACGAGCCAAGACCGAAAAAAACGCGCCAAGTTCGGTCGAATGTGAAGGTTTTGCTTACAGTTTCCTTCGATTGCAGGGGCGTGGTGCATTATGAGTTCTTGCCACAGGATAGATCAATTAATAAGGAATATTACCTGCAAGTTATGCTTGCCGCCAGAAACGCCCGGATTTGTGAACGAACAAAAATTGGCTTTTGCGAATGTTTGGCCAAAAACAATACACTAATAATGCCGCAGTAAACCTTTTCCCCAGATCTGACCTTCTATGACTTTTTCTTGCTCCCGAAATAGATTCTTGATCCATTTTTTGGAATGGGAAAAAATCGAAAACGAGCCAGAACACATGCAAGCAAAGCAGCTGTCAAAAATTAACTCAACATTCAAAATGGCCGAACTTATCGTCATAAGTGAGAGACATGAGTACCAATATAACGCCATAAAAAAGTCGAAAATCAAATATACGTAACCCGCGGAAATTCAAAATTCGCGATATTTTTTGTACAGACCTCGTACATCATAAATAATTTTTAAATATCGTGGTAGTTTCTCGATCTAAGGAGAGTTAAAAGATTCTAATAAATCTCGGCGCTATTATCTTTTTAGGGAGGATAATAAAGAAAGTTGTCTTGCCAGTAGATTGTGATAACAGTGTAAATGGAACATATGTACAGAGGTGCTTAACGACGGAAACAAAGATAAAAGGGGACATGAACAATTTGATAAAGGATCTTGGTTTACAAGGCACGAATACGATAGGAATTGGAATTTTCAAATTTTTGGGTTTTAAGAGGGACCCAGAACTTCCCAACAACAGTTTGGGAAATATCGGAAAAAAACTTCTCAGCAATAATTTTTTTTTCGAAAGATGATCCTTTATAATCAAAAATATGATGACATTGCTAAATTGTAGTCTTCAAATCGGAAGTTAAATTGATGATTTGGAATAATTCAATTTATTGTCCAGGAATGAATAGAGTCATTTTAATAAAAGGATTTCAAAAATTGTATGGATAATTAATTGGTTCATTTAGTTTAACGATCATTTTAATTACTGAAATCTTCCAGAGTAAGAAATAGTAGGTTTTACGCCAGGATACTAATGAAAATGTACTCTATTCATTCCTGGACATGTTTCTGTTCGCGACAAGGATAAGTTTTCTGTTCGCGACAAGGCAACTTGAACTTTTATTCTAATAATCAATACGTGGAATTCCCTCTAAAAAAAAAGTTTACTATTTCCTGCCATTGATTTTATTTTATTAAATTCTTATAGCCATTCTATTATTTATTTCAATTTGTAGGCAAGCAAATCCTTTTTTTAAGAAATAAAATTTCACTAGCTCATAAGTTAGTAAGTAATACTTGTAGTTTATTGTTTAGCAAACTTGGTTTTGTAATTAAAGTAAGCAGGTGTGTATTAAAAAAAAAACCATTATTTATAAGAGGAATTATTAAATCAAAACTAGAAATAAAAGTTGACCGGCTGTTTATAATAATTTGTTAAATATGAACTTTTTTGGCAATGTGCTATAAGAAAATTTGCAAATTTTATAATATAAATTAACTACGATTGGTATTAATAACAATTCAAATGTGATTTAATATATTTTAATGATGATCGTTTCATTTATTGGCTTATTGTTATAGCCAAAAATGTTATTTGAATACTCAAAGTTGTGCCTTAATTTTCGTATTATCGATTTTGTCAAAGGGATTTTACTGGCAAAGAACAAAAATACTTGTCAAAGTTGAATTTACTCAAAACAAATTAGAAAATATCCGACAAATTCGAATCTTTGGTGTTGACATATTACGAATAAAGACTAGAAGCGATTCGTATCATAAAATAAAATTCCCAGAAGTATGAATAAATAACATCAATTACTAGTCAACAAACTTTTCTGATTATTTTTTCATTCCGTTTGTAACTAAATTCGAAATGCTTACGCAAAAGCAACTAAAGAATTTTAAGTCTTTCTGCATGATTATTAGAAATTCTATACTATCGATTTGAATAAATTCTACGCAGTTAAGGCCCAAAGCAAACTAAACTGAATGAAATTTAGACTTTCTTAATTTAAGATCAAATAAATTTCGGTTAATTCGAAAACTTTAATATAATAAATTCCATGAAAATTTAAAGGATTTCACCTCATTCATTATAAATTGACAGTTGAGCTATTAAGCATCATTACTTCGTTATTCGTATAGATTTTTATAAGCAATATTATAGTTTTATTTTTTTCCAAAATGCTTTTTTTAGTAATTCTGTATTAATTGAAACAAGAGAAAATAAAAGTTTAATAGATTTTTAGAATATTTTTTGTGTAGATTTTTCAACCTCCTAATTATTATTGGTTGATACAACAAAATGTTCTAAACAACAATAACAATAAATAGTGGATGTTTATAGGATTTATTTGATAGGGCAATGTGCTAACTACCATAAGGGCTGGTAATTTTTAAGCTTTAAAAATAACATTTCATAAACTACTCCCATAAAATAATAATGATACCAGGTGTATACGCTTAAAACCGCTATTTTTTAGTCAAAAAACATTGTTTTTTTCATACAAAGCAAAAACAAATTTATTCAAAAGTGCTTGCCCTCGTTAGCTACATACTTTCCCCATCTCTCGGGTAATTTGTGGATATCACGCTAAAAAAAATTCTTCTCTTTCGAGGCAAACCACTCATCAAGCCATTTTCGGACATCTTCGTAAGAATCGAAGTGCTGCTCAGCGAGCGTGTGGCCCATCGACGAAAACAGGTGGTAGTCGAAAGGGGCCAGGTCTTGTGAATAAGAGGGGTGGGGTAGCACCTTCCAGTTGAGTGTCTCCAAGTAGTTTCGGACCATTTTTGACATGTCCGATGGTGAGTTGTCGTAGAGGAAAATCAACTTGTCATGTCTTTCTTGATAATCCGTCCTTTTTTCATGCAGAGCACGGTGCAATTTGATCAGTTGTTGGTGGTAGCGGTGGGTATTGACAGTTTCACCAGGTTTCAACATCTCATAGTAGACGATACCCTACTGATCCCACCTAACGTACAGTATCGTCTTCCATCCCAAGCGATTCGGTCTTGGGGAAGATGTTAATGCTTGGCCGTGATTAACCCACGATTTTTTGCGTTTATGATTCTCGAAATATATCCACTTTTCATCGCCTGTCACAATCCGATGCAAGAACGACTTTCTTTTTTGTCTGGCGAGCAAGATTTCGCATGTTTTTTGGCGTCGCTCCATCTGCCTATCGTTCAATTCATGCTGCAACCATTTTCTGATCTTTTTAATCTTCCCCATGGCACGCAGACGCGTGGAAATGACTGGTTGAGTAACACCCAATTGCTCAGCGAGCATTTTTTGCGATTGGGTATCGTCTTCGTCCAAAAAAAACCAACAATTGATGGTCCTCAACCTTCGTAGGCCGATTTTCACGCTTCTTGTCCCATAAGTCAAAATTGTCGGCGCATTGTTTCCGATAAAGCATTGTCACCATAGCCCTCCATAAACATTCAATGCGATTCGGCAGACGATTTCTTCAAATTGAAGCAGAATAGCAGAGCTTCCCGCATATGCTCTTTTTCTGCCACAAAACCGGACATGATTACCAAAGGTAAAATGTATGTTGTTGTAGGAAATTGCTGACAATGTGCACTTTTCTCATAAAAAAAAAGTATGACGTGCCCATCATAGCTTAATACCCTCACTCACGCCATCTATGACCAAACAACGGATTTAAGCTTATATCCCTGGTATAATATTAGAGAAAGGACACATTTTATTACATCATATCGAAAAGATTGTGTACACGAATGTGATTTTTTGTTCCTTCTTTAAGGTCGACAGCGTACCAGATATTCTGGTAGATATTCCAGTGTCAATTGGGACTGTAATTTTTTTTCTTAAAATTAATTTTTTTGTAATAATGCAAATTTGTTTATGTGGTATTTTTTTTACCAAAAGTTATTAGAAAAAAATTATATTATGTTATATCTTTGGATCTACAGCACACAATATACAATTTTTACAAATGTTGATTATGTTAGCTGCTAATTTTCATGGACCTCGAAAATACAGACGATCGGCTGAGTGGGGAGTTGACTCAGCCACTATAAATCTGTTGCTGTCATACTTGACTGATAGAACCTTTACGATTAAGGTGAACAACAATATCAGTGAGGTCATCTCAATTGTCAACAACTGGGGGCAGTAATAATAGTGCTATTATAGATACTTCATGTATCTCCATGTTTGTTGGAAACAGAAATAAGACTCAAATAGATTCACATTCGATTCCAACAACCACCGTCCAAAAGATTTAATAAAAATCTAGTACGGAGATAGAATCTGAATAAACAATACTATCAAACCAAATCAGAGCCATTTTGACCATGGGAAAGATTCTGGTTGGTAGGAAATGTAAGATAAGACAAAGTGAGACTATCAGACTGCTCTATTCCCTCACTTTAACAGTTCGGCTGAAAAGTTTATAAGATAACACAGTAAAAATATTTTTTTTTGCAAAATTCATTTTTATTATTCAACATAGTTGCCTTCGAGGGCGAAACAGCGATTATAGCGATCTTCCAACTTTTCGATACCATTTTTATAGTACTCTTTCGGTTTTGCCTCAAAATAGGACTCAGTTTCGGCAATCACTTCATCATCGGTCTTAAATTTCTTGCCAGCGAGCATTCTCTTGAGGTCTGCAAACAGGAAAAAGTCTGGAGAATACGGTGGATGGGGAAGCAATTCGTAGCCCAATTCATTAAGTTTGACCATCGTTTTTATCGACTTGTGACACGGTGCATTGTCTTGGTGAAACAACACTTTTTTCTTCTTCAAATGAGGCCGTTTCTTAGCTATTTCTTTCTTCAAACGATCCAGTAACGCTATATAATAGTCGCTGTTGATCGTCTGTCCCTTCTGGAGATAGTCAATGAATATTATACTATGCGCATCCCAAAATACAGACGCCATCACCTTGCCAGCCGACTGTTGCGTCTTTCCACGCTTTGGATTCGGTTCGCTGCTCGCTCTCCAGTCTGCCGACTACCGATTGTACTCTGGAGTGTAGTGGCGGAGCCATGTTTCATCCATTGTCACATATCGACGCAAAAATTCGGGTTTATTGCGCTTGAACAGCTCCAAGCACTGCTCAGAATCATCAACACGTTGTTGTTTTTGGTCCACAGTGAGCTCACGCGGCACCCACTTTGCACACAGCTTTCGCATGTCCAAATATTCATGCACGATATGTCCAACACGCTCTTTCGATATCTTCAGAGTCTCAGCTATCTCGCTCAACTTCTTTTTACGGTCATTTAAAATTATTTTGTGGATTTTTTTGATGTTTTCTGCCGTAACCACCTCTTTTGGGCGTCCACTGCGTTCTGCATCAACTGTGCTCGTACGACCAGTTCGAAATTGACGAAACCAATATTCCACAGTTGAAATAGCTGGAGCAGAGTCCGGATAACGTTTGTCAAACCATGCTTTGGTTTCCACTGTATTTTTTTCATCAAAAAGCAATGCTTTATCAATACACGAAATTCGTCTTTATCCATTTTTTTTTTTCAATAACAAAAGTTGCTTCACTCAAAATGCTATATCTCACGAACCAATCGACCGATTGCTGTCAAATTTTGACAGGAATCATTTGAAGGATGATGCTTTGTGATAATTAAGAAGCGCCATCTAGACGTCAATGCTTTGTGATGATTTTTGCATGAAGCGCCATCTAGACGTCAACCTTATAAACTATGTATAAGAACTTCGGTAATAAGGTAAAAACAACTCGACGAGCCACTAGAGCATACTGCACTTCCTCGATGGACTCAATCCAAACGATGAATTGCATTGAATTGACGGTAATGTTGGCATCTTGGGTAATAAATTGGCTTTCAACCAACGGTGGAAGTTTTCTTTAGAGAAAATGGCTAAACATTGTGAGTCCACCAGTCTCAAAGTTCTGGCCATGGAAACTTCTCCAAACTCAGATAGAGCATACCACACTTACCTATGATATGCTCTTTCGAAACCAACCACGGCCTTTATGACATTTCTGTGGCATTCAAATTACTATTTTTCATATCCTAAACGAAAAACCTTCCATTTTGGAGATCTTAGACCCAACTAAATTTATTCATTTTCCTAGCCGTCTTTTAAGTTTTTTAAAACAATCTAATTTACTCCACAACATTTAATAAAAATCGAATTGCTAACTATTAACCAAACTAAATACTGTCGCCAAATGGCCTTATGATCGAAGCGTTATAACAAAAATAAAAAAATTCTATAAATTATCAATGTTTTTTTTGTTTTTTTTTTTTAATATTTGGAATATTTTCATTTGAAATTTTCAGAAATTCGCTCAGAAATAAATACGTTCACATTCTGAATATGAACGCTATAATTACTCTTATACTTGCAAGAAATTACCAAGGATATAGAACGATTCATATAGTAAACCAATAATATCTGTTCTATAGTTGTATCAGAATCTAGGATGCACATTTAATGTTGCATAACGTTGGTTATATGCAATTTAATCCCATTTATTGGTCTCAAGTAATTCCATTTAATAGCATCAGATTTTCATTTGACGATATAAATATTCTCACCTTTATGCAAATGTAAATTTTACGCTGGCAAACAATCGAGAAAGGATAAAGTCCTGAATAAAACGAACAATTGTGATTATCGTATGTGTGGCAGTAGAAGATTTGCTGAGGATAATAGTGATGATCTGATATGATGCAGATGATTCTAAAAACCAAAATTCAACTCAGATATTCACTGTGTTAACTCATGTTGCTTATGCTTGTACTTGTAGTATTTTCAATGCATTAGATTTTCCATTATAGAATATACTATATTATACAGATGCGATTATACGTGTATGATATACCGATTTTTCTTTCTGTTTTGTTCTAGAATTTTCTTCTCTCCGGAGAAGACTATTAAAAAAATGGTATAAAAATATTCTTAATCTAAAAAAAAAAAAAAAAAACACTAATAAAAATAAATCTGTGATACTATCACAACCATCACTACTTTTACTACTATCAGCTATCTTAAGATAAATTTTTCGTCTCGTTATATTAAATTTATCATGGGAATATATAAAGTATAACTGCTTTGGGAATTACTGTTGATGATTTTTAAAATCACAATCATCCATATTCATATCGAGGACAATATAACCAATCGAAAATAAAAGCAGGAAAATATGATAATTCTTTTCTATATTACGAATTGACACGTTTTATCTTCTAGTATTTAACAAGTACAATTTCAATTCGATTTGCATATTTTCTACTGAATTTTATATGTAGTTGCAAAAAGGAAAATAAATAATGAATTTGCATGCAAAAAACAACATGAAAAACCTTAATTCTACATCTGGATTTGAATTGGTATCTTAATTTCGATCTAGATAGATATTATATAAAATAAATTTTCATTGTTTTTGGAAAGAATATAGTAGACCGGAAATGATGAAAGGATTCTTCGGATGGTAGGACTAAAGAAAATCGTAAAAAAATCTCTCGTTTGAAAAAATCTTTAATTGTGGGGGGTAAATTGCAAGTGAAAATGGATATGTGATTATTTTTATTTTCTTTTACAATTATCGCCTTTTTCCGTATACTCCGTATGGTATATGTTCCTTATTGTTTTTGTTAAGAATTTACAAACAACTCTGTTAACTGTCTGGATATAGGAACGCAGATATCCTGCATGAGATACTATTCCATAAAGGAGCTTTAGGGGTTTAATGAATATAGTAGTATGCTAATTGATGAATGTACATGGTATGGTATGCCAAAATAGATAAGTTGATAATCGTAATGCCAATATCTACTATTGTATTATTGTGGTAGATTATACAGAACCAAACAGGAAAATTTTAGACACTTGCTAGCTAGTATAAGTGCGCTTCAGTTCAGACCATTAATACTGCCAGAACTTATTGAATTTTACTACTTGTAGCCCATTGAAACAGAACCTTAGTTGGTAGCAATTTACTAACCATAACCCGAATGGTAAATAAAAGAACACACTTGCATATAATTCGAATTCGAATGGAGGAGAATTGATATTGTACTCCCGTAGTAATTATCCAAAAAGGAATATAATTTGATTTCACAGCTTTATATTTTCACATCTGTGGCACGAAGTCTATATTAATTCAGATAACTTTCATTTGAAAAAAAAAAAAAAACAATGAAAAGAAATTTTTTTTGGACATATTTAAAAAAAAATAAGAAAATTATAGACAAAAAATATATATCCTTATTCACTTTTCTGATTGTGTTCGTATCAGTTCGATGAGCATAAGTCAATAGGAAAAATGTACAAGGTCTAAAGAGGATTGTTTTGAAGTGTTTTTCGAATTTCCTGCAACAGGTATACTTTTCAAAGAATATTTATGGTTATTTTGGTATTGTATAAATTTTATATGAAATTCTTTTTTGCATTCAAAGGTGAATAAAATTTTAAATTTTAAAATGATTTCAAATACGACTACATCAGAAAACCGGTGGTAGTTTAAGGATATCAAAGTCGTCTAGGTAAGAGCTCTACCGAAAAACAATAAAATTTATCTACGTAGAGTACATGTAGAGAATTTCTCCGATAGTTCCAAAAATATCCAACCAAATAAAGAAAACACAAAATAAAATGGAGAAAAAATATTTTTTGTTAGCTCTCAACATAGTTTCTTTTTAAGTCGATACACTTTTCCCAGCCATGTTCAATAATTTCGTACAGTTGCTCCTCTCAAAATTTTAAAACTTTCACAGTCTTATGGGAATACATAAAAATTCGACTGTTTTATCGCCGTAATAGAATTTTTTTTTTGAAATTTTGCAATTATTGGTCAAATACTGGCAGGATTGATATTTGGCAGTTGAAATTTAAATATAAATAATATAAGTTAATACATTATTTGTATTGTTAGAAAAAATTGGTTAATGTGGATTAAAAATTCGTCAATTTTTTCTGTCGGAATATTTTCCTACTAATGTGGAGAGCTCTACGCTCTTTTTAACATGTTGAAAATATAGTGTAGAGACGATGGGTGAAGCAGGGCGCCTTATCGAAAGGAATTTACACTATAGGATTATTAGGATCAGATAGGATGCCATGGCTAAAAATATTATATAAAATGGGCCCAAGGATACTACCTTATGGTAATCCGGCTAGAAAAGAATATATTTCCGTGAATTCTGAGTTAATTGCAACGTTGGAAGAGATATGAATTTATGATAAGGTAGTATGTTGATGAATGAAAGCTCTTGAGTTTCCAGACACGATCAAAAGCTTAGGACATACGAGGTCTGTTCAAAAAGTAACGCGAATTTTGTGGTTTTTTCAGAAATTATTTATATATTCATGAATATCTATTTTGTCCCCTTCAAAGTAATCTTCACCAGATATTATACAACTGGCGCCAACGTTTTCTCCAATCCTCGAAGCACATATTGCATCCTCTCTTGAGGCATTGCTGGATAACAGAGTGCCAAATTGGTGATCAGGAATAATCGGAAGCCAAATTGATGAATCCCCGTAACTGGGACTGGGTAGAGTCATTTTTAATAGGAGTTTTTCAAAAATATTTTCCATACATCTAATTATATTAGAATAACTAAATAAAAAAAAAAGCAATTAATAATTTAATTTGAAGGCGCAAATTGATTTTAATTATAACAATTTTTTTTATATCATTTTATGATGTGTAACAGAAAAGATAACACTGTGAACTTTCCCTTCACATAGGTTATTAGTAGCCCTCCTATGCGTCTAGTAACTACGCGATCCTGAAGAGCTAGATAAATGCAATTGTGTGTGTTTTTGTACTGCGTTACAAAAAATTGGAGCAGCGAAACTTGGAGCAACAATGCGCCATGAAGCTTTGTGAATCCGCATCATTGACATATTAATAGTTGCAATGATCCTTTGTGAGCATTTTTAGAGGAGTAATTCTGGCTTAGGAAGTCCTTCAACCTTGAAAACGAATAGTGTGGGCTCTTCTGTGGTCAGACCGTCAATTAACATTGAAGCTGATTACTAGTTTTTGAAAGACTCAGGATAATGATTTTTGCATCAGATTAGACTTCAACGCTCCACCATGATAACGGCCGCAGTCACCCGAACATTGCCGTCGACATGTACATTTCGGGGAAAAACCGGATGAAATGTAAAATACCTCCTACTCCCCTTGCCAATTTCCTTTTCCTTATAAGCCAAGATTAAAAAATACTTTAAAGAGCCTTTTTTTGGTTATGATGAAATACTCATAGGAACGTAATCGACGGTCTGAAGGTGATTGCTGTTGAAGCCTTCTAGCACTTCAATGCAGAAATGACACACTGCGTAACGTTTTCCTTTTGCAAAGATTGAAAAGGAAATGTAGAACGCGTGAGGGATCTTGTGAGGTTATAACGTAGATTAACAAGGTTTTTAACATAAAGTACTTGAAAGGCTCAAATTAATGGTTCATCACATCAGATCGGACACCTTTATAACGCTCACAAAAAAAAATCCCCTTGATAACGAGAGTGAACCAAAAAAAAAATCCCCACGCCTTCAAAACATCGAAAACTGATAAAAATGTACAGCCTTTCAAGGGCTCTTTTATAAAAAGCCCTATTTTAAACTTTTAAGCTTTTATTTATAACTAAGATCCTCCACAATGATAAAGCTCTGTGTTATACGGCCATCTCCATCAATGAAATTATATATTCTATGAAAATTGGATTGTGTTGTTGGAGTCATAAAAATAAATATCAATAAAAGGTACAAAATTGTACAGTTTAGATATATTGGAACATCCTCTGAGTTGATATGATACTTTTTTTTTTTTTTTAACAGATGTTTACAACTACAACATAATGTAGTGATAAGTAAATTTGAGCAATAGTATTAATTAGCTTGAAAGGTTGTGGGGATTAAACATCAAATGAAGTTCGTCCTGCTAGCGTGTGTTTCTGTTAAGCCTCAGTATTTTAGTAAATCACGCGACCAGTGACGCTTAAGTCTTCGATGGGTATTTCTAGGGAAGGAAGTGGAGGATAGTTCTTGAACAAAAGGATTATTATGATTGAGGACACGGTAACGGAACTTTTTATAACGAGATACAGCCACGTCAAAAACAAATGGGACTTTAAGATCACAATGAATAACAGTATTGCGAACATAAAAGGGGGCATCGACAATTGTACGGAGTATTTTTGATTGAAGGGATTGGATTCGAGGGGAATTAGAAGGCTTAGTAGATCCCCAGAGTTCTAGTCGGAATGTCCATATGGGTTTCAGTAAGGTATTGTATATCAGTACTTTGCTGTCTATAGTAAGTTTGGAACGTTTGTCTAGAAGTCGAAGTAGTTTTAGGTAACGTCTTTTTAGTTCTTGTCTTTTAAGTCTTGTATGTGGGTTCCATGTCAAGCGTTTGTCTAAGTACAGTCCTAGGTACCGAGCTTCGGTGTGTCGAGGTATGGCACTGCCATAAAGGTTGGGAATTTTCGCTAGATGCAAGGCAGGCCGTATTATCGGCGTATGTACGAGTAGCGAAGAAGATATTAAATGTTGTAGAGGATGGGTCCAAGTATGCTACCCTGAGGAACCCCAGCCAGTATCGGAGAGATATTGGAGAGTTCGTTGGATTCATTTACTGGGAAGTGTCGGTTGGAAAGGAATGATCTTAGGACTAGGAAATAGGTGGAAGGAAGGAGCCTCTTGAGTTTCCAGAGTAGACCCGGGTGCCAAACTCTATCATAAGCTTGACTTATATCAAGAAACACACCGGGACAGTACTCTTTTCTTTCTAAAGAGGATGCAATGAAATCGACAACTCGATGACACTGCTGGGTAGTGGAGTGATCGGCGCGGAAACCAAATTGGTGATTAGGAATTAAATTTGAAGATTCGTGTAGAGGACGTACGTGGCGGCGTAGGAGGATTTTTTCAAAGATTTTTGAGAGTAGTGGAAGGAGACTTATTGGCCTGTAGGAAGTGGGGCAGTTTATTGGTTTATTGGGCTTAGGGATCATTTTAATGATGGCAAATTTCCATAGGATTGGGAAATGTGTTGTTCTAAGGATGGAGTTATATATTGTGGCAAGGAAAAATACTGCTCTTTTAGGGAGTTTTTAGAGTATATTGGAGGTAATCAGATCATAGCAAGGAGCTTTAGTTTTGGGAAGGAGCTTGATTAAATTGGCAACTTCGGAAGGAGTGATTGCCTTAGGGGGAAGATTCATGGGTAAAAGAATGGATAGTTCCTCGTCAATTGTAGTGCAATGAGTCCTGTCTAATATGTCCTCATGTGGAGTAAATGTTTGTACAAGGTGTTCAGCAAAAGCGTCTGCTTTATGTTTGTCCGTTTTGGTCCTGGTTCCGTCAGTTTTTCGTAAAGGGTGCTTTGTTTTTCTATAAAATAGTATTTGTCTTGTAGCAGGATACGGTACTTTAAAATGAACTAAGCAGTTGTCTTTTATACTGTTACGATTTTTTGAATATACTTGATACTTTTAATTGGAGATATTGCAGCTTCGAGAACTCGTGTAATGTTCCTTTATATACTTAATATGAATAGAAAAAGAATACGATCGAAGGAAACTTTATGTTTTGTAAGATAATTTTAAAAAAGTATTTTCATTTAATAATATGTCATTATGAAAAGTATTTCGTATATTTTTGTATAGACAAATATAATTTAAAAAGCTTCTGACAATAAAAATACATGACTCTATAGAGAAGGTAAGCTGATATCCAATATATAAAAAAATGCAGGACACGAGTATATCCAAAAAATGTTCTTAACATGAACAGAGGATTATTAAAAGGAGAAAATTGTATAAAAAATTCAGAAAAATTCAATTTTAACAAAAGGACATATGAGTTTACATAAAAAATAAATTTTTTTTACTCAATTTTTGTAGTTGTTTTATAAAAAATGTCTGCTTATCGGAACAAAACTAGGATATGCTGGCGGCACAATCGAAACATAACTTCCTACAATAAATTTTCTTAATTTGAATTTTTATGCAAAATTTGCTTAACTTATTTATATGAAATATTAGAATTGCAGAGAACATAATTTCCTGAAGGAAAATAGAAACTTATAAAATGGCCTAAGAATAATTTTTATCTATTAACAATTTTTTAGAAAATCTCATAATTTTTGCATGATAAAAAAAAATCAAAATGAGATACATCATCGTCATGTAACTGACAAGTTCTGAATAATAACTGGACCGGAAATTTGAGTTTTCATACAGAAAACCAAAAATTCAAAATGAATATTTTTTTCTTGCTTCCAATAAAGGGATCCTGGAACTGATTCTAGGAAGTTCATATTTCTAGGATAGGAGAATTCTCAAAATTCATTTGCCAAAAACGTAAACAAATTTTCTATTACATTCGAGCATCTTGACTGACATTTTTAACGTGTTCAATGGAATCTAATGCAAAAGACTCTGAACTATGATATTTTGATGATGCCTTAAACTCTACCATTCGGACGGCGTCTACCACGTGTATAAGCTTAAATTCGCTGTTTTTTAGTAAAAAAAAACACGTTTTTTTTCATAGAAATCAAAACGAATTTGTTCAAAGTACTTGCCATCGCTAGCTACACATTTTTCCCATCAGTCTGGCAATTTGTGGATACCAGGTCAAAAAATTCCTTCTCTTTCGAGGCAAACCACTCATCAAGCCATTTTCGGATGTCTTCGTAAGAATCGAAGTGCTGCTCAGCGGCAGCGTGGCACATCGACGAAAACAGATGGTAGTCGGAAGGGACCAGGTCTGGTGAATAAGCGGGGTGGGGTATCACCTCCCAGTTGAGTGTCTCCAAGTAGTTTCGGACCATTTTTGACGTATGCGTTGTCGTGGGGGAAATCAGCTTGTCATGTCTTTGGTGATAATCCGTCCTTTCGTCCTTTTTTCACGCAGAGCACGGTGCAATTTGATCAGTTTGGTCGAAGCGATTTGGTCTTGGGGAAGATGTTGATGGTTGGCCGTGATCAATCCATGATTTCTTGCGTTTAGGATTCTCGAAATATATCCACTTTTCATCGCCTGTCTCAATCCGATGTAGGAACGACTTTCTTTTTTGTCTGGTGCGCAAGATTTCGCATGTGTTTTGGAGTCGCTCCATCTGCCTATCGTTCAATTCATGCGGCACCCATTTTCCGATCTTTTCAATCTTCCTCATGGCACGCAGACGCATGGAAATGGCTGAATGAGTAACACCCAATTGCTCCGCGAGCATTTTTTGGGATTGGGTATCGTCTTCGTCCAAAAGAGCCTACAATTGATGGTCCTCAACCTTTCTAGGCCGATTTTCATGATTCTTGTCCCACAAATCTAAATTTCCGTCTTTGAACAGACGAAACCAATCTCGGCACATTGGTTCCGATAAATCACTGTCACCATAGGCATCCATAAGCATTCGATGCTATTCGGCAGCCGACTTCTTTAAATTGAAGCAGAAAAGCAGAGCTTCCCGCATATTCTCTTTCTCTGGCACAAAACTAGACATGATTGCCAAAGGAAAAATGTATGTTGTTGTAGGAAATTGCTGACAATGTGCACTGATTAATGTTGACAGATGTCAAACTCATAAAAAAAAGCATTGCGTGCCCATGGTAGCTTAATACGCTCACTCACGCAATCTATCTTAATTTTCATCCCACTTTGATGAAAATTTGATCGTAGAAATTTGATCGAAAATTAATTCTGAAGTACACTGACTGATATTAAACTGTTGTTGATATTAAAAGAATCGAGAGCAATATGAATTCAGTTATTGGAAGACTTTACTTATTAATCTTTTCTCCTTTACTGAATTTTAATTTTAGGTTCTTTTATAAAACGTGAAAACTAGGATAATTTGGATCGTATTTCATCTATTTAAGCATAACTCACCCTAATGTTATTCGAGAATTGGAAAAATTGTTAATTTTTATAGAGTCAGTTAGCGCTAGCATTTTTTTATACCATTTTTATAGAATCGTATGAAGATGGAGTTAGCTCCAGCATCTATCTAGAATTTTTTTAGCTGAAATATACTGTGCAGTTATATAATTTGGAAAAGGATTTTTTCGAATAAGTTTCTTTAAATATAAAATTTGTGTGTTAATAAATTTGTCGTAAAAAAAAAATTTCATATATTCTGTTTTTTTAAAATTTAATAACAAATTGAGAAGGCAAATTTGTTAATCTAAGAAGATAAAAACTACCATTTAATCTTAATTTGCTCCGAATATTTTTTAATAGGAACGTTTACTAATACAGCATAACAATTCCAATCTTTATAAACATATTTTACAACTACTGGTACTCGTCAGAACACTTTTATAATTAAAATCAATATTTTGGTTGTTTTTTTTTGTTATATGAATGAAGTTTTTGAAATACTTTTATTTAGAATACAAAATAAAGAAATAAAACCGATCCTTTTTTTGTAACAATGTATGATATTTTTAAACATCAAAGCTTACACCTTCAAAGTAACAGTGCTGGAAAGCTTCAAATTGAATCGTCTTCAGCTCTTTGCTTAAACTTTTTTCGATGTTATTGACAGTACCAAGATGACATATTTTGAAAGGAAAAAAGTGACACATGAAAAAGGAGCTGGAAGAATGCAGGAATTCCTTTTTCTGAACAAAGAATTTTTTCTTCCGGATCCTTTCAAGGACTAGTTTGGCTTTAATGTTAATCTTACAAGAGCCTCCACTCGTTTCACATTTGCATCAGGTTTCGATGTTGAAGGTATCCCTGACATCTACTGCTCTTCAGTCTACAAAAAAAAGAACTTGTGCTCTTGATAATGAAAGTTACCCATAGCTGCTAGGTAAACTTTCCGTAAATTAAAGTTGATGATTCACCAAGCTCGATCCAAATTCGATGGTAATCATTACAACAAAAAGATAACTTTAGTCATGATGCTCTACAGGATCAAGAAGGACAAATATAGAAGTTTCGTGGGCAAATTCACTGCGTAACTAGATTAAAGCTCAGTAATTTTCGTAAATGTGGACTGATAAAAGCTCTTGTGTTTCTAAAGAAGTCCACTATTAAACTCACACTTACACATTACTGTAAAAGTAGTTTTTTTTTTAAATTCTACTGATTGAGAGTTAGCTATTATATCCAGACGAGAATGGTGAATTTACTGTTTGGGAATAATTTTGATGATTGAAAATTTCCAAAGAAAGGGAAACATTTATAGAACGATATTATTAAATCTATAAGTTATGAATACGAGAGATTTTATTGAAGATTCGTTTAAGGGGAAACTAATAGGTTTGTTACTTATTTTGGCAGAATGTATTTTGTGCCCTATATCACAAGTTAAGCCGGTAAGCTGATGATCTTTTGTACGAATGCTACTGAGAGCTCTACTTCTTTATTTGTAAAGAAGTACAATAGATCTTTTGTACGAATTCTGCGAATAATTTGGTCCTTTTTAAGGAAGCATGCTACTGAGAGCTCTACTTCTTTATTTTTCTAATACCTGTTTTCGTCGATGGGACACGCGCTCGCTGAGCAGCACTTCGATTCTTTCGAAGACGTCCGAAAATGGCTTGATGAGTGCTTTGCCTCGAAAGAGAAGGAATTTTTTTGACGTGGTATCCACAAATTGCCAGAGAGATGGGAAAAATGTGTAGCTAGCGAGGGCAAGTACTTTAAATAAAGTTGTTTTTGATTTCTATGGAAAAAAAACGATAGTTTTTTTTTATTAAAAAACAGCGGATTTAAGCTTATACACCTAGTACTAATTTTTTTTTGCAATAAAATATAATTATTTTTATAATTATTGTAAAGATAAACAAACTCTTATCAATCATTAAATTTTAAAGTTTTTAAATCAATTTTCTTTTTATATGTTAAAATTTTTTGCGATATTTTATGAAAATTGAAATTATTCCTAAATAAATTCAATTTTTGGTCTTTTTATGGCATCACCTTTAAAGAAATATTATAATTTTTTTTTTTATTTTATAAAAAGGATGTGTATAAAAAAAAACCTATTTTGAAATTATGTTTGAATAAAAGCACAAAGGGGAATTCCAAGTGCAATATTCTCATTCGTTTATCCATTTTTATCTATTCTGCCTGTTTTAGAAGTAAAAGCTGAGGATTTTTGAAAATTATTACGTCTGCGTCTACTTTCATTTTTCATAACCAATTTGTTTACACAATTTCAATATCGAAAAAGTCAATATGACCAAATCAATCCCATTCTGATCTAGAAGCTATTCATTGGGAAATTTCTCTCTTGATACCAAATCTTCGTCCCAAGACTATGTATAGGGTGAGGAGGGGTATCGTCTATCCAATTTCAACGTAAACTTTCCAGGTAAAATGAACACTCCTATAAACAAACTGATTATGATTGTAATATTATTCTTCAAGTCTTCTTATTATGATCTCAGTTAGCGAAGGCTTAAAAAACATACGAGTATAGTCTTTTTCAAGACTTATCCAATATCCTTGTATAACAATACGAGTATGCACACTCATGCATGACAAAACTTTATATACAAAGGTGATGTGGGGAGCCTATTTTAAGTAGTCCGAGTCGATTTTTATGCATTCTCATAACCTTATTTATTTGGGTTTCTGGTTTCCTTATTATTTTTTATTATTTCGTGCTCTACCTGAAAATGGACAGCTTTAATATTATTAAAATTTCTGATAATAGTTATTCTGCAAAAGTAAAACATGTTTGTATGGGGGTGAGTTTGCGTTTGTGTTGAATGAAAAAGAGAAATTGTTGAATTGCGAATCGAAATTATATCTATTCAGGAGAAAGTGGAACAAACAAAATTTATGGAAGGGAGAAAAAAAAAACTATCGAAAGCAAAAGATGTAAAAAATATAAAAATAAAAATAAAATAAAATCAAAATGTTTTGATTAAAAAATTTTACTACAATTTTTTACTGTAGCACAAACACCCCCTTCATCCCCCTTTATCGCTAGTTAAATAGGAAGCTATAAAGTCTCGTGTGAATTTTTTATATTATTTTTTCCTTTTTCTCTTCTTTTTTTTCAAGTATATTTTCCTGCATTAGATAGACAGCAATTCGAATTTAGTTCCTACTCTAATCAAATCACCTTTTCCTATTCTACGTTTATTTTTTACCCTTAAATGAAATTGATTTCTATATCGAAATATGTTAACAAAAATTTTATCAATACTTTCTTTTCGTACCGAAAAGCTCTTTCATGCGAATATATTTATGCACACAAATACATAGTTACAATAGTGAATCTGTAAGCTTTTAAAGATTGTGAATATGCAAATAAATCGGTATGTACGCTACTAGTACTTTGTTTTTGTGTACACGTATGCGTATTTATTTATTTTATTTTATATTATTTTATTATTGAATATTAGATATTTTTAGTC
The DNA here is from genome assembly GCA_958298945.1 of Atherix ibis. Taxonomy (NCBI): domain Eukaryota; kingdom Metazoa; phylum Arthropoda; class Insecta; order Diptera; family Athericidae; genus Atherix; species Atherix ibis. Next base: position 6,124,913 of record OY282610.1, read on the forward strand.
ATTTTTATGGAGAAAAAAAAAGCATAATTTTTTGTTGATTTATTTGTCGATTCTACGATTTCTTTTTATATACAAAAATATTATCCTGTCTTTGAAGTGTGTTGTCTAAAATGTATGCATTTCTGATATTCATTTTTTGACATCTCAGACTCAAAGGGGACAAAAATATATTTTTGGTATTTTATTATTTTTTGTCTTTTTTTTCTGGTAATGTCCTTTGTCTGTCTGATTTAGGAACGACCCAAGGGATACTCGCTACGAAAAAAAAAAAAATTGTCGACTGAAAATGATGGCATCTCTTCCAAATAGCTTTTTGTGCATAATAATTTTTTTTCTTTTCTGTTCATACAGATCGTATTTATCATCTTAAAAATGGTAAAATCTGGCTAACCGAAGATGAAAAATTCCTTTTGATACTTATCATATTTGAACTTTTAAGATGATGGGGACACTTTTAGATTTTTCTTCTATTTTTTTTTCTCTTTTCCTAATAGATATGTATAAATATTGAAAAAATTCAGTTTTTATTTGATTTTATATTGTAATATTCTTTTTATATTTATTATTTAGAAGAAAAATGTTTCAAGTGTTGTTGAACACAATAAATATCCGATCTGTCATATTATTTAATCTGTCATATTTTATGCCAATATTTTTTTGGGTAGATTTTCTTCGTAACTAAAATATTTCTTAGTTTTTTTTTTTAAATTCATTTTGTCACTGTTCAATGATTGTGGAATGTCTATAGAAGTTGACGTTTATCCCCAAATACCATTAAAATTTACATTATATATTAGTTGAGTTATTGAATAAATAATTTGATTGTATTATTCACCCTTTCAGATTGTGAAACAATAAATTACCGGAAAATTAATTTTATTACAGAAGATAATTTTTTTGTACAATTTCTTATTAAATTTTCTTTTACAATATATTTTAAACATATTATCAGAAAATTTTTTTTTGTTTTTTTTTGGAAGAAATTTCAAAAAATTTTGATACTCAAGCTTATCAAGAGGTCTTGTATAGGATTTTTGGAGGTTCGAGAAACAGGGACAGACAAATCTTGTGCAGGAAGAACTACAACATCGAAAACTGATACAAATATGAAACGAATCTTGTGTGATCAGACCGTTGATTAACATTGATATCCTTGAAAGGGGTCCATCGCGACAGATCGGACATTGCAAACTATTAGATTCTTTGTCATAACACCGCTCCTTGTAACGCAGCCACTTGCACAAATTAGGTTTTTATCGGAAAAATTGTTTTCAGTGCTTCGCCGTATTCACCTGACTCCAGTTCATGTAAAATTTTTTTACTATCGAAGGTCAAAGAATATTTAAAAGAACGAAACAATGCCTCCGTTGACTTATTGGCAGTGCATGAGGAAACAGAAAAAAAATGGTGCGAAATAAAAATAGCCTCATTTAGTTTTCTGTTTTACCTGGTATATAGAGTATTATTTTATTGAAGACCAAGCTCAAAGTTTGTGGGGCGGGGGTGTAGGTTAAGGATATATAAAAATCGTTTTTGTATCGAGAAAGCAGAGATGTGCAAATAAGATCTCGGTCATTTCAATTTCACTTAGCTCATGTGACCTCAATCTGGATCATTTATAACAAGAATTATTTTAAGCTTGCCTCCAATTTCCGATCTTACCAAAAAAAAAGGATGTTACTGTATATTTTGCACTAACAATATCGTCGTCGAGCACAGACAGGGTGTATAATCGAGAACCATCTCCTGTACATTTTGTCGGAAAGTGTATCTTTATGATGATTGAACCAGTTTATCAATAAATTAAGATTTTTATATAGAAATTTAATGGTAAAAGTGGCCACCAGGTATGTATGTCTTAAACTTAAAATGAAACTATCGGATAGAATTTTTCTAGTAGACCAAATATTTAACACAAAATAGAAAAATTCACGTTCGAATTCATTTAAACATTTAATAAATTTGATTAAGAAATTGGCAAAAAGTACTCTACCGAGAAAAACATTGCAATCTGATTTAGTGGTTTTTTTTTTAAATTCCGACTCCAATTTTTTTTAAATAATTTTATTTGACTAAATTTAGATTATGCATTTAAGTTGAGATATAATAACAGAAATTGGACAAAAATCTCGTAAGCACTTTTATCACAGCTGAATCCAAAATAAAGTATAAAAGTGTGTCCTAAATTTTGTTTGTATGTATGTAAGGTCTCAGAGACACGAGCTAGAGTCGATTCGGCAGTTTTATGATAATGAGGCCATTTGGGGACTTTAGATTTCGTTGTGAGTTGGCATTGTCAGCTTCCCTTGTGAATTTATTCAATAGTAAGTTGAGAGAACAGTCACACGTTGTTAAATTTTATAGAAAATATTAATATGTAAGAAATTTTTTAAATAGATGGATTTGATTAGGTCTAGGAGCTACACACAATTAAAGGAGTACTACTCGAAAAAAAATATGGGTTAAGTGTTACTAATTCTATGAACCATAATTAAAATTCGAAGTTAATTAGACATTTAGTCAGTAAAAAAAAAAAAATTATATGTGTATTCGAAATTCTTTTTCTTAAAATTTGTTTGCGAAAAAAAACTACAAATTTCTACCTGATTAAACTTTCAAATAGATTTTTTATTGGTTTTTCTGTATTACAAAATTATAAATAAATAATAAAATGCAAATAATCAAAAGAGATGAAAATAAATCCTTAATATTCAATTTCTAAATAGCGAAAGCTATTATTGAATCGATTTTTGACAAGACAATTTAAAAACATTTTCATTAACCTTAAACAGTCGATATGCAGAGAAATTTTTAATATACCAGGTGTATAAGCTTAAATCCGCTGTTTTTTTAAGCACAAAAACTATTTTTTTCATAGAAAGCAAAAACAAATTTATTCAGCGAGCGCGTGGCCCATAGACGAAAACAGCTCTGGTGAATAAGAGAGGTGGGGTAGCACCTCCCAGTTGAGTGCGTTGTCGTGGAGGAAAATTAGCTTGTCTAATTTCTTTCTTGATAAACCGTCCTTTTTTTATGCAGAGCACGGTGCAATTTGATCAGTTGTTAGTGGTAGCGGTGGGCACTGACAGTTTCACCAGGTTTCAACACCACATAGTAGACGATACCCTGCTGATCCCACCAAACGCACAGCATCATCTTCCGTCCGAAGCGATTTGGTCTTGGGGAAGGTGTGGATGGTTGGCCGGGATCAACCCACGATTTCTTGTGCTTAGGATTTTTGAAATATATCCACTTTTCATAGCATTTCATAATCCGATGCAGGAACGACTTTCTTTTTTGTCTGGCGAGCAAGATTTCGCATGTGTTTTGGCGTCGCTCCATCTGCCTATCGTTCAATTCATGCGGCTCCCATTTTCCGATCTTTTCAATCTTTCCAATGGCACGCAGACGCATGGAAATGGCTCAGCGAGCATTTTTTGCGATTGGGTATCGTCTTCGTCCAAAATAACCTGCAATTTTGACTTTGTCCCACAAGTCAAAATTGCCGTCTTTGGACAGACGAAACCAATCTCGGCACGTTGTTTCCGATAAATCACTGTCACCATAGGCCTCCATAAGCATTCGATGCTATTCGGCAGCCGATTTCTTCAAATTGAAGCAGAAAAGCAGAGCTTCCCGCATATGCTATTTTTCTGGCACAAAACTAGACATGATTACAAAAGGAAAAATGTATGTTGTTGTAGGAAATTGCTAACAATATGCACTGATTAATGTTGACAGATGTCAAACTCATAAAAAATAAGTATGGCGTACCCATGGTAGCTTAATACGCTCACTCAAGCCATCTATTACCAAACGGGAGATTTAAGCTTATAGCCCTGCTATTTAACCCAGAAAAAAAAAGATAACAAAAATTCTAAGAACCCAAGAAAATTTGCATGTACTATTTATACATTTAAAGTATCTAATTTGATTTTAATTTATTTGATATTATTTGATTTATTTTTGATATTATTATTAAATTTCAAAAGGTTTTGCTGCTTTATTATATGCACCAGACTCCATATACCAGAAGCCATATTTTGTAATATATAAACTTGTTTTATCAGAAGTGTACACACAAATATGAACATTATCCTACCTTCGAGAAAAAAAGATATTTAAAAAAAAATTATTTCGCTTAGGATAAACTAAAAAAAACAACAAAATAATGGTCCCAGAAATCAGAAGTTGATAGAGAATAAAAACTTGAAAAGGGATATAAGAAATGCAGATAATAAGAAATTGTAAAATGTCAATTATATTATTAGGGTACAATTCTAAATGGTATTAAGAGAAAAGAATTTTAAAATTCTTCTCTTTAATAGCTGAATAAATGCTACAATATTTTTAGACTGTATTTATTAAGAAACTTTTAACATATAAATTAGAATTCTCAAAATACTTTTTAATATTCTTAAAATAATGGCTGCCAATAATTTAGAAAAATCTTTTTTTAAGAAATCTCATATTATCCTCTAGCATGGCGAAATCTAAAACGTTTGCGCCTAGTCCACAAAAAAAATCTCGATAGTAAATAAGTATTAGGATATCTTGTCTCCAAAAATATCCTTAAAACTCCGCTTATAAGATTAACCCCCTTACAAGGAACAGAAGCACCAAAAATACATTTAATATACGAGGGTCATTCAACAAGTACTTAGCCTTCAAAAGAAAAACGAAAATTTTGGAAAGGTGGCAATTTATTTTTACACATAATCTCCTTCAAGCTCGATACACTTGGCCCACCGATGCTCTAACTTTTTTAACCCGACCAAAAAATACATTTTCTCGAGGGCAAAATAGGTCTCCGTGGCGACGATGACCTCCTCATTCGACCCAAATCTATTCCCGGCGAGTGATTTGTTCAGGTTTGGAAACAAAAAGTAGTCACAGGGGGCCAAATCTGGAGAGTACGGTGGATGGGGCAGCAATTCGTAGCGCAATTCGACCAATTTGGCCATGGCGACGGCGGAGGTGTGAGCCGGCGCGTTGTCGTGGTGGAATAGCACTTTTTTCTTCGCAAAGCGGGGCCGCTTTTTCTTCAATTTGACGTCAAATCGGCCCAATAAGTCAGCATAGTAGCGCCCCGTGATTGTTTTACCCTTCTCGAGATAATCGATGTGTATCACACCTTGTGAATCCCAGAAAACGGTGGCCATCACCTTTCCGGCCGATCGAACAGTCTTCGCCTTCTTCGGAGCACGTTCGCCGGGTGAAGTCCACTGTTTCGACTGTTCCTTGGTCTCTGGTGTGTACCAGTGAATCCATGTTTCGTCGACGGTCACGAAACGACGCAAGAACTCCGCTGGATTGCGCTGAAACAGCGCCAAACACGTCGCCGATGTGGTCTCATGGTTGCGCTTGTTTTCCGGTGTGAGCAAACGCGGCACCCATCGCGCCGACAGCTTTCTCATGCTCAGTTCTTCGTGTAGAATATGATTCACTATTCCTACTGCGATGCCCACAGTCTCAGCTATCTTGTGAACCTTCAATCGAAGGTCTGCCAACACGAGATCGTGGACTTTTTTAACGTTTTCCTCCGTAGCAGCTGTTTTCGGGGCACCTGGGCGTGGCTCATCAAAAACCGATGTGGGGCCACGAACAAACTCGTTGAACCAATTCTTGACGGTCGCCATCGAAGGAGAAGAGTCACCATACACAGCATCCAAGCGATCTTTGATTCCGCTGCGCGTTTTCCCTTCCAAAAACAAGAATCTAGTCACCGAACGATATTGTTCTTTTTCCATTTTTGTACAACCGACCGATACGCTCGCTTTCAAAGGCTCTCAAAACAAAACTAATGAAGGGAATCGACTGAAACTTTGACAGTAAGCTACTAAAAAAATATACTGTACGATGGTAAATTTCTTTTGTGACAGCAATTTCAGCGGGCGGTGAGGCTAAGTACTTGTTGAATGACCCTCGTAGATTCTTATAACAGTTGAGAACGATTTGATCCCATTTAGGATGTGAGCCAAAAGCCATGATATAGAGCCACGTATTTGCGGCCATTTGTCAGTCTGTAAGTAAGAGAAAATCAGTTTGTGATTAGTTGGATGCATTTTAGTGTTAAGAAACTAAAAATAAGATGCCTCGAATGACTATTGAGGTATCTTAAAGCTCCATAATAAAGGGAATCTCATTAGAGAAGTAATTTTTGGTAAAGTGGCATTCCATTAAAAATGAAGATATCCTATTTGACTTCTGAGCATTTTTGGTGCCCAGAATTTTGTTAAGGCTATCGAGAAGACTCGAATAATGCTTCGAAAGAGACCTTTCATTATTTGTCCAATCCGGATATTTACGAATGGCTTAAGGTATTATTTGTTATTTGCAAGTTACCAACTGCTATGAATACCAGGCGTTGGAGTTTCCCTCATCAGTTGATCAGGCCGAAAATTCCCACATGACCAGGAATCCAATGCAATTCAACATATCTGCTTTAAGGTGTTTAAGTTGAATATTATTGAGAATAGGATCACTCGAAGATTCATGAATGGCTTCCAAAGCTGTCATTATGATAATAGTGAATGTAAGCTACAATATCTATCGACATGCCGATTATCCACAGCTCACCAAATATGAAGCTACCCTAAAAGGGAAGATTTTGCAATGAAGTTTACGAATGTGGGGACTCAATGACTGTACAAGGCGTGATGTTATCTAGTAAAAACAGCAAGTAATCGTTAAGTCTGTCCAACTGGTCTATAGAAAGTTTTTTTTGGATAAATTTATGCTTTTTGTACCTTTTCCGGGATGAAGACACTCTCAACGCTCATTTTCAAACATGGTTTTAGTTAGAATGAGCCAAGGAAGTTTGGAAATATGCTACAGAGTAATAGTTAGAAGATCTATGTTATGATAATGGATCAGTTACAAAATCGAATAAGAATTTTCATTTGAAAAGAGATAGTATAACTCAAAAGTTATATAGACAAATAAGTTTGTATGGTATTTTAAAAGTAATAAGAAATGGGCTTGTAATCAGATTCAATAAGTTGTAAGTATATAAAAAGCCATTCAAATAAGAGGGCAGTTTGTTTAGTCAATGATAAATGTAAAAAATATATAAGATATCGGTAAAACGATATTTTTGTAATCATTTGGCATTCTTAAGAAGACGATCTACAAAATTTTATAAATATCTGTTCGTTAGTTTAGTTTTGACAGCCATTAAAATCAAAAAAAAGTTTTTTTTTTTATTAATATTAACACTATTTTTGGAGGAAAAAAATTATATATCAAATCAAAACTAAGCTTGAGAAGAATTATGGAAATGAAATTTCATTGTGGTCGTACGAGCCCAGGATATTCAATGCACGTCACCACCGAAGAAATAATTATTAAATTCCATGATATTATTTTAAATAACCATCGAGTAGAAATGTATGAGATAGCTGACAAGGTAAATGTATCAAAAAAATATAAAGCCAACAACTCAGATTTAATTGTAGGTATAAGAAAGCAATCGGCGTTTACTAGCACTTGACCAAAAATGGGGTTCGTATGACAAATCACTGCAGTTTTTGGACATTTTTAAGCATATTCAAATGAATTTTTGCATCGATTCGTAACTGTTGATGAAACACAGATTCACCATTATACACCAGAGACCAAAGTTTATTCAAAATTATGTACTTTTACTAGCGAGCGTGTTAATAGAAAAAGGCAAAAACGGTTCCATCGGCAGCAAAAGTTATGGCTACCGTTTTCTGGTATGCGCATGGTATAGTTTGCATCGACTATCTCGAAAAAGAAAAAAACGATAACATAACGTTATTAGAACAGTTAAATATTGAATTCAAAACAAAACGACCGCATTTGGCAAAAAAAAATGTTATGTTACAATATATGAATTGCTTAACAACCCAGCATTTTTTCTTAATTTATCACCCTGCTAAGAAATAGCTTGGTCGAAAGAAAATTTACGTCCAATTTCGAAACTAAGGCCTATTTTGCAGAGTGGAAAAATTTGAAATATCGTTGGGCAAAAAATTATTGTTAATTTAATTCTTAGTTTCATGTATCACTAACTTATCAGATGACCGTCGAAAATTTTTTAGTAAATTCTTTTCTGCTAATCAAGAGGCTTTTCACTTGCAATAATTTTCTTTATTATTTTTTTTCTTAAACATCAACCTTTATAGTAAGGCTCTGAAAAAAAGAAACAAATCAATTTTACGATAGACTATCATCTTTATGAAAAGATGAAAATAAATGGCTTATTGTGAAATTTGTTATTTTGCAGGTTATGGAAATATTTCACCCCGAACGGACTGGGGTAAAGTATCAACGATTCTTTACGCAATAATTGGAATGCCTCTGTTTCTGCTTTACTTATCGAATATTGGGGACATTTTGGCAAAGTCGTTCAAATGGATTTACGTGAAAATTTGCCTGTGCCGAGTATGCCCCGGAGTGGCTAGACGGCGGGCTATTCGCGAGAGGAAGAAATTGCGTGCTGTTGCCGCTACACAAAATATCCACGTAAGTTAATTTCAATGTTTGTGTTGATTTAAAAAAAATTTTAAAAATTGTTTTCCCCGAAAAGAAGGATTCTTACGGGGAGTACAGTGGGGATATATCACACCAGCCAAATCCACATCAGGACTGGACTAATGATAATACCGACACAGACGAAGAGGATGGCAGCCTTGAAGACGATGATGCTATTGAAGCGGAAATATCAGCTGCAACGAGTACAGTTACCGTTCCATTACCAATTTGCGTCCTTGTTATGATCGGGTACGTACGTGCGAAAAAATTGGCTTTTATGTTTTTAAAAAAAAAAAATTATTGGGAAATTCCATCCCACCAGATACATCGTTATGGGTGGAATTTTCTTTCATAAATGGGAGGATTGGCATCCCCTGGACGCAAGTTATTTCTGCTTCATTTCATTAAGTAGTATCGGATTTGGTGATGTCGTTCCAGGAAAATCGCTGGTAAGTACTTTTAAAAAAAAACTAAACGATTTCTTCCCAAAATTTTATTGTTTTTTTGCTTTACTTTGTATATAATTTTTTACAAAAAATAAAAATAAAAATAAAAGTTTTAGAAAAATACAATTGTACAAAAAAATATATAGTTTCGTACTCATCCGAATGAGATGAACAATTTTTATTTAAGCATGTATTTTCTGGACCCAATCAAGATATATTTTCTTCTGGAGCTCTAATCAGGTCTCTTCATTTTACATTCTTTTAAATATATTTGACAAAGGCTGCTGAAAATCAATGCGGAAAAATAGAATTATATATGATAAAAGTTTAAAGTAAATATGAAATTTCTTACAATAAAAACAATGAAAATACAAAAAGATTTTCTTAGGATATTTTCAGTCATTACCTCCTTCCATCCAGTATATTTTTCATTACAAGTAAAGAAAGTATTCGTATTCTTGTAAGCAAAATGGTTACATAAAAAGTATTCAAGTTGAATTTTTTACATTTTTTATTGATAGTAGTTGTTATATAAAAAAAAGCATTTCTTTTAAAGCAAATACATATACTACAGATTAACTACTAATAAGTTTAGAAGAAAATTATATTTGTAAGAAAATAAACCACATTATTTTATCACGAAAGAGATTGAAGGAATACATTTTATTGTGTGCAAACTCAATATTTTGCTCCTGCGTAGAAAAATTGTAAAAAGCAAAGTTTTTTCAAAAGAAGTATCGTATTTGTTGAAAAGCAACGGCGGGTTTGAACTTGAATTCAGCTGACTCGTTCAGAAGATGAGGTGATATTGCAAGAACACTGAATATTCGAGAACAGAAGGTCCCATTAGGACCCGTTTGTTGGCTTGGGAGATAGACAAGATGAAAACGTCGTAAGGGAATCATTCAGTGAGTGTGACCGTGTTCGCAAGTGAAAATTGTTCGATAGTTAGTGAACGTTTTTGTTGTTGAGACTAGGGACTGTGTCCCTTCAAGCAAATAGTCCAACATTATTTGGCAGGAAATGTGATATAATCAGCAGATTTATAAGGAATAGTAGATATTGGAAGAAGAAAAAGATTTTGTATAAATCAAATATTAAATTTTAATAGAAAAAAAATACAATATTATAAGATGGACCATAAATGTGGTGCAAATTTAAAAGTTGCATTTTAAAAAACAAATTAAAAAAACCCAGTGTATATTTTTTTCAAATTTTCGGTTTTATTCGAAAGATTGAACGTTAAAATTTAAGAATGAAAAACAACATCATTTAAATGACTGCCACGGCTGGCCCCCATTCGCTTGACCCAATTTTTCAGTATATTTTCGACTGTCTGCGCCTGTATCTCTTCAATGACAACTTTGATTTCGTATTCTAAATAACTCAATTATCTCTGGATGGCTTGCGTAACATTTATCCTTAACGGCTCCCCACAGAAAATAATCCAACGGGCTCAAATCACAGCTCCAAGGCGGCCAATTGACATTAGAATTTCGGGTGATTATTCGGTTTTCGAAAGTTCTCAATATTTCCCAATTTTCTGGGAATCATATTGTGTTTCATTCTTAAATTTCAAGGTTCAATCTTTCCCTTTTACATGGTCCACCCTGTATATTGAAAGAAAAATTTAAAAGGAAAACAAAACTGAGAAAAAAACTTAAACAAGTGATCTGACAGAATCAACAGAAAAATATAAATTAAATAAATAACATTTTGTCATTACGAATGCTCTGGTATGAATTTTTCTAAATGCGTCTAAGTTTTTTTTAAATTTTATTTATTTAATATTTATAAACAATCAGGCTCGATTGTATCAGAATGTATCACATACTTTATCAAATTCAAGAAAAAGAATATATTAAAAAACAGTTTATATAAAACTGAATGCATATTAATTTAATAGCTAATAAAAAATTTGTAAAGAAAGAAAAAAATACGACTAGTAAAACTATTTTATAAAAGAAAGAAAAATAACATATACAGACTTATTCATTTAGGCAGTCTCTATAGACATGACTACTCTAAAAACCCACAGTCCACAGACAGACCCAAAAAGAGCGCAAAAATCCAGCAACAGATAATTTACTTATGAGCAAAAGGGCTAATTAGTCATCAAGTGGCAAGAAAAGAAAACAAATCTCCCAACTATGCGTTGAGCAGTGGAATCTAGTAGAACCTAGTTACTCAGACCATAAACGAAGTACCCCAAGCAGAGGATGGAATCCTATATAAACATAAATTCCATGGTCAACTTAGTTTTTGAAAATAGAAGAACCTAGCAAGTAGCTGGGATATTAATGCCAGATTATATTGTAAAAAAAAAGAGCAGTAGTCGCAGTTTAAAAGGTACAACAATAATGCCAACAAGAAACTCCGATAGATGATCTCTACTATGCAAACTATATATGTAGCAAATGGCGAAGTGAAAGCTTCTTTGCAAGGCATTAGAGCAGCCAGAGAAAATTTCAAGTCCATAATTAATTAATAGGCATAATGAAAACATAAACCAAGCGAAGTTGCGGACAGTACAGGATTAAAACATGTTTTAGCCCAACGGGACAGACTACCATGTCAGCTTCAAACGGTGAATTAAAGTCAATTGACTGGGCCTTCACAGGGTTTAGAATAAGCTTATTTAGAACAGCCCAATTTGCATGCTGTAGAGGTCCATATTAATTTTATGTCTTTCACTTATGCCAACAAGTTCGGCCATTTTGAATGTTCAGTTGCTTTGCTTGCACGTGTTTTGGCTCTTCTTCGATTTTGGCCCATTTTCGACCAAAAACAGAATCGCATTAACATTGCTAAGGAGCTGTTGCAGTGTGTCCGCGACGACCCAAATTTGCTACAGAGGGTCATAACTGGTGACGAATCATGGTTTTATGGTTATGACGTTGAAATCAAAGCTCAATCATCCCAATGGAAGCTGCCGCACGCTAGCCAAGACCGAAAAATGCGCCCCAAGTTAGTACTTGGATGGGTGACCGCTTGGGAACACCGCGTGCCGCAGGTTTAACCGTGTGTGTTCGACCGACTCACACTCGGTTGGTAGCGGGTTCGATTCCCGCTGCCGCCACCTCGGCATGGTGCCGGGGTGAGAGGCCGACTACAAACCTTATATGTAGGCCGTAGGGTCCCCCAACGTCACTGGAGGTTACTTCGCTGTTCTGATAAGCCGCAAGCTATAAAAAACCACCTTATCAAGAAACAGCACAAGAAGAATCAACCGGAACGTACCTCAGGCAAAAAACTCATCTGGTTTTCATCGAACAGCCGGAATAGGTACCTGGAACGTGCGGGACTCTCTCCCAAAAACTTCTCGACTGGCTTCTCTCCCAAAAATGTTACAACCTCGACATCCTGGGAATCTCCGAGACAAGGTGGAAACATCAAGGGAGCCCTCACAACGCAGACGGGTAAACGAACACTTCATCTACAGCGGCAACGACAGCGGCCACCACTGTGGAGTCGGATTGATCATATTGGCCAACGCAAAAAAAGATCTCTCATGGGCTACAAACCGGTCTCCGACCGCCTTCTGATAGGCAGGCTCCACTCGAAGTTCCGAAACATCACCATCGTGCAGTGCTATGCCCCAACCGAAGTAGATGATGACGCCAACAAAAAAAGAAGCCTTCTACCACCAACTAGAGACGTGTATGTGTATATGTGTTATAATGTAGAAATGAAACCTGTCAAATAAAAAAAAAAAAAAGTTCGGTCGAATGTGAAGGTTTTGCTTACAGTTTCCTTCGATTGCAGGGGCGTGGTGCATCATGAGTTCTTGCCACAGGGTAGAACGGTCAATAAGTAATATTACCTGCAAGTTGCCCGAAGCAATTCACCAGAAACGCCCAGATTTGTGGAAGAACAAAAATTAGCTTTTGCACCATTATAACGCCCCTGCTTACGCATCGTTGCTTGTGCGCGAATTTATGGCAATCGTTGCTTGTGCGCGAATTTATTATGAGTTCTTGCCACAGGGTAGAACGGTCAATAAGTAATATTACCTGCAAGTTATGCGCAAGTTGCGCAAAGCAATACGCCAGAAACGCCCGGATTTGTGGAAGAACAAAAATTGGCTTTTGCCATTTTTAGCCAAAAACAACACACTAATAATGCCGCTGCCACTGTATTCCCCATATCTAGCCCCCTGTGACTTTTTCTTGTTCCCGAAACTGAAGCGCCCCATGAAAAAATGACTCTACGCTACGATTGAGGAGATAAAGACGGCATCGAAGGAGGAGCTGAACAAGATCACAAAAAATGATTTTTTGAAGTGCTTCGAGGATTTGAAAAAACGTTGCCACAAATGTATAATATCTGGTGGGGATTACTTTGAAAGGGACAAAATAGATTTTCATGAATAAATAATTTTTGAAAAAACACAAAATTCGCGATACTTTTTGAATAGACCTCGTATGAGCAAATATTTCATGGATGTAGATTTATTGTATAGAAATAAAAATTACAATTTTAAGTTATTGTTTTTCAAAAATGGCTCAATTTCATTGCGCTTCAGCAGCGTATCGGAGATATTAAGTCGGTCGATCTTGTTTTTCACACTCAATTTGTGGGCCACAAAAATATCGAATTTCTTTCAAAATTGATTTTGCTAAATTTTTTCGAGAATAGCATTACTTTTTCCGGTAATTGACTAACCATAAAGGGGCTACACCTGTGACATTTAAATTTCCAAAACGAGAGCGATTGAACTTTTGATATGCTCCACCGTTTTTTTTAAATTGCGCTACAAAGGCTTTTAGTGTCACCTCTTGTTATAATAGGAGTAGTGGTAGTAATAGTTACTGAGTTATTTGCTTTTAATTCCACCTATCGGAGAAAGCCACCAACTTTTTCGACTAACTAATAATTTTAAAAAAACCGAAGGACCGTACGCTTCATTTATTATGGAAATGGCTGTTTTTAAAAATGATTTGATTATTGGATACTAAGTGAAAGAGAGGATCCTCATGAGTTTAAGGTGGGAATCCAGATGCCAGACATGATCAAATGACTGATTTATGTCTAAAAATACATCGGGAAATTTGATTTTTTTATGATGAATTGACAACACCGCCGAGTAGGAGAGTTTTTGGAACGGAAACCGAACTGATGGTTGCGAATTGAATTTTAGGATTCGAGCAGCAGATGTTAGCAATGAAAGAATATTTGTTAAACGATATTTGACAAGATTGGAAGGAGACAAGATTGGTGTAAGGGTGGTTTATTGGCTTACTGGGCTTAGTGATCATTTTAATAATTACGAATTTCCAAGGTTTTTGAAAATGCGGACAAGAGTTTGCATTGGTTTTTTACTGAGAACCAAAATTTCCGAAGAATACATAACGACCGTCCTGTAAAATAGTAACTTCGATATTATGAGCAGATTTTCTGAGCAAAATAATTTAGACTGACTCAAAATAGGCTCTGTTGGCTACCAGTAGTAATACGCGCATTTCACCCTCCATGTTGTTGTCGGCAGCAACCCTTGACCCCAAAAAAGAAAATAATTTAACTTTTTCAAATGTATAATCCCCTAACTGTATGCAACAAGTGTTAATTGGTCTTGTCTTCGACCTCGACGCTGCCTGCATGTACTTTATTCATTTATGTGCAGCCCAAGAGTTTTCGCTGCCGGCTCAATCTTGATGAAAGTCGCTCGACAACTCTTTCTGATCGACACCTAGTGTCGATGTCGTCTTCGTATGCTAAAAGCTGGCCTGATTTAATGAGAATGGTACCCATCACGATTATCGTTTTTCCAGCGATAGATTAAAAAAGTCGCACGGAAGTTCGAACTTATGGAGTCGATAATAAATAATTTTAAATACTGAATGTAATTAAAACTGAAGCTTTTCGGGAAATTTGGAGGAGCATTTTTATTGGAAAGGCGCAGAATAGTAGATTTAATTTCCAAGGGCTTAAAATTTTTGGGAGGAAGACTCATAGGGATTGGGAACATTATTTCTTCGATAATTTTGCTAGTATGCAATTTGTATTCTTTATCATCATGTGGAGTAAAAGTATTTACCAAATGTTTAGCAAATACTTTAGCTTTTTCTTGTTTATTTTTGCCCAATTAACGTCATTTTGTTTCAGTGGGTTTTTCGTCTAGTGGCTTCCCATAAAGAAATATTGTCACTAAGCGCTTTTGTATATATTTCATATCGTTTATTGTAATAAAAAAAAAAAATACTGAATGTGACTGAATTTTCTAAATTGTTATCGAAAATTTTTGACACAATTTTAAATATTTTTATTATTATGAGGCTATTAACATTTATATAAAACCGTATGCGTTTTTAGGTGTATTTGCGCTGCTAAATAATCGCTTCTAGTTGATATTGAGTCCTATTGAATGAATGGAAAATTCGAATTATATCATAACACGTGCTCGTTTTCATTATTATTGCAAATCAACATCTGTGTTGTTCCACAGACTCCAATAACACCACCAACACTATATCGCCACCATCGCCAGCATTATTACAATTAGAATGCCGCAAAGCCTCCAAAATGGAACATTGAATAATGCAAAGCTAACGAACATTACCTGCGGTTTTCCGAATTAACTAATCGTATAGTCGGTGAAACGATGGACTTATAATAGTAGAACAAATAAAATAACATCGGATTAGTGGTAACATTGTGCTGTAGGCAATTTTCTAATTAAAGAACAAGCACAATAATAACTGAACTTCAACAAACTTGATGCTTGTACATATAAAACTTGAATAGGCAAAATAATGATGATTCTCATTTAAACATTAACAAAAACAATTGCAATATCATTTTGTTGGGTGTCGGTTGGTACGTGAAAATTCAACAATCCTACAGACACATTCCACCAATTTACCCTTAAACACCCGCCCGCCCTCGAGAACAGGAGAGTTTACATCTTAATATTCATATTCTTTTTGGATTTAGCTAAGAATGATTTTAATTTTGCGTCTTAAGCTTGGGTAAAAGGAAATTATTATGAAATTTTCCATTATTTTCAAATTTAAATATATGAAAATAATGAAAGAAGGAAGATTTTAAGATATTACCAAAGAATGAAGTCTTAAGAAAATTGTCTCTGTTGATTTTCATAAGAACCCCATTTGTTTCGATCAATTTTTTCGGGATTATTTTTAATTTTTTTTTTCTTCTTAATGTAATATTACTTTTCGAGTAAATTTTATATTTTGTATATTTTTTTATCTAAGTTATACTGTTTACTTTAAGTTTTAAAGAAAAACATTGAAATTTTCTGTCGTCAAATAGTGAAAAATATAAAATCTGCAAATTTTCCGATAACCTTCGGATAGATGCTCAAGCCAATTAAACAATTCAAACAAATTATAATTGAATTTTTAGTTATTTTATTTTTAAGGTAATTTTCGGTAAATTTATATGAAAAAATTTTCTCTTATTTTTCCAAGAGAAAAATTTGGCCTCTTATTATTTCGTTGAATTTAACTTTACAAGTTAATAAAAAACTTTGACCAAACCATAATGAATAGGAAAATTCGATTTAATTCTTTTAACTACAATAAATCAATTTTCATTTTTAAAGATGAAAATGTTGCCCCTTTTTATATTATGTTTAAAAATAATTAATTCAATATTCGATTTGAATTTATATAAAAACTATAAGTGTTTTTGTGACTTAAAAAAATATTAATTTATTCTTATAGAGGCAGTAGTGTAGCCTAATTTTTTGAAAGAAAATTGATTTTCGATTGAAAATTATAATGAAAAGTTCATAAGTTTTTGTGATAATAAATAGTCCTAGTTTATTGATGGAGAAATTGAGTAGTTTTTTGTCAAACATTAAAATAACTCAGACCATTTACTGATAACTAAAGGTTATCCCGCCTACATCACTACCCGCACATATCGACCTACCTGTAGAAAAGTACCCTTTAGTTGGCAGACAATTTGTCGACAACTAAAAACTACCCCGCCTATATTACTAACTGAAGAAAGGTACCCTTTAGTTGTCAGAAAATTTACAATAAATTGATGGAATGACCACAAATTTGTTCCATTTTGCAGGACGTATTCTAAATTCAATATGTTGAAAATTTAAAGAGCCAAACACTTTGTAAAAACTTTCACTCCACATAAAGCCACAGAAGATACTCGTAAGATACACTCACAGAAAATTTATGGCGAACGCACAAGTCCACTTCTATGAGTCATCAACCCAAAAATTTTAGCCCATCCCAATTTAAATATAAAATCAATCAACTTCTTAATGAAAAAGCTCCAGGTTATGATTGAATCATCAATCCTATCATCAAACAAATCTCCAAGAAAACTCTCGTGTTCATAACGAATATATTCAATCGTATTCTTCGTACCACTTATAAATTTTCAATCATCAAAAACCTGATAAACCATTCTTGTATCGACCTATTACAGTAAAAAATACTGTCCAGGCGTGTTTATAGATATTGGTCGAGAGCGGTACCCTATCATTTCCAAGTTAGTTAATGCAAAATATTCTGAAATATCCTTGCTCCGCTCCTATATAATATTTATAGTTTTGATATCTCTACTAATCACAAAACTATGTCCGCAACCTAGATGGATGATATCGCAGAAAAGTGATTGTGCTACTTTTACTCTCTGTAGAAATCCCTACATCTCAATATACTTTAGTGGTGACATCATTCTACCAAAAAAAAACAAAGTACGCTACCTGAGACTAAGCCTAGACAACCGGCTTATATTGAATCCACAGACAAGTTTAAAAAAGCTGAAATTAACAAACGTAGTAGCTTACTACTTAGACTACTGGACAACCGTTAAATATTAATATTAAAAAAAAAACTTTTAATCTACAAAACAATTTTGAAACCAATCTGGACTTAAAGAATTGATTTTTAGGATTCTAGTAATTATTCATGCAATCCCTTCAAAATCCTCTGAAAAATCATTGATGCGCCATTGTATATTTGTAACAAAGTTATTTATCGTCACCTAAATATTCCCTTTGTTCATGACTTTTCTCGTTATAAAAAGTTCTACCAATATAACCCTCTTAATTTTAGTAAACTCTCCCCAGTTACTTTTCCCATAAACAATAACCAGCGCATAAAGCTAAATTATGCAAAAGATATTTATTTATGGTATAATTTACTTCCAATTTTGTAAACTTTAATTTTTAATTCTCTATATTATATTTATATTATTAAAATGGAGATAAAACTAAATAAACCAACATGGAGAGCAGACTTTTTAAAGCTTTTTCGAAGATGCACTATGACCATTTTATGTATCTTAACTTGTCTATCAATATATGGAAATTAAAGAGCGAACTGATGTGCTGAATCCAAATCAACTTGAATGTATTCCAATGTACAGAATATAAAAGTAGCTCTAAACCGCATTTATCCATAAGGGATCTACTAGTCTGTAGACAACCTGAACTAAAGAAAACTTATTGTAGGGACGAACTTTGACTGTATCAACAGTACATTATCATATTTGCGACATGAGTTTCGATTTGTAGATTTTTCGAGTAGACACATATCGACTATAAAATACATTGCACAAATTTAAAGTTTAGTTTTATCGATGGGATGACCATTTTGAATTCAATTCAACCATTTAATAATGCAGTAGAGCACAGGCAAAAGGTATTTTTTTATTTTTTTGTCGATAGGATAAACAATTGCTTGGAACACGAATAGGTATATACAACCCATAATATAATGAATTTGTAATTTTTATCGAGGCTCTCGATTCAATATTCTGCAAATGTTGATAAAACAGAAAAACATGTTGAATGACGATTGAACGACTGAATAAGTGACGATGACCATATCAGGCTGGTTCGCTATGAGTACATTAAGCAGAGATCCATCTGTCCATCCAACAATCCAGTCAATCGTCCATTCACCCATTCATCAATTCATTCATTCATTGATATTCAATATGCCCGTACAATATACTATTTGAAATTTATTTCAATTTAAGATAAAACAAATATATCTCACGTTTTTATGATAAATTTTGAATCAAGAAAAACAATGGCATCAACTAATGTCTGAAAATTTATAAGGAAAGCAAATAATAGTTTGGGAAATAATTATTTTTCTACAGTTGGAATTGCTAATGGAAGAATTTATGGAGTTTGTATGATTATTTATTTTTCCATAGTAAAATAATAACATAAGAATATGAAGAAGAAATAATCATCTGTAACACGGAAGATTTAATAATGAGATCCTTCTGTGTTGAGGTTAAGTTCTAGGAGTAAGATGAGTCTTTATGAAAAAAGATACAGAAAAAGTACTTCAGTACCTCCGAAGCCAAATACAACACTTATAAAAAAAATCCCAAGAATACGAATTGATAGCTTTAAAAATACTTAAAAGAATATCCAAAAAAAATTCTCGTCCTGATTACTTATATATAAGGTGTAGTAAAAAGAAATTCATTATTTTTGCATTAAATTGAAGGTTTTATTTAGCATAGATAGAATGATATGATTTAGGTTAAATATGCACCGTTTTGTTCGATAACTTGTTGCCATTTTGGAGGTAATTTCATAATGCCTCACTCATAAAAACCCTCGTCCCTATTCGCAAAAAAACTGGGACAGTCGATTTTCACAATCTTCTCTTGAGGCGAATTTTTCACCTGCAAAATCATTCGTCATCGACAGGAAGAGGTGGTAATCACTTGGTGCCCCAGGTCCGCACTATAAGGTGGATGCATAAGAACATCCCAACCAAGGTCCCGGAACTTCTGGCGAGTCACTATCGATGTACGAGGGTCATTCAACAAGTACTTAGCCTACAAAAGAAAAACGAAAATTTTGGAAAGTTGGCAATTTATTTTTACACATAATCTCCTTCAAGCTCGATACACTTGGTCCAGCGATACTGTAACTTTTTTAACCCGTCCAAAAAATACATTTTCTCGAGGGAAGCAAAATAGGCATCCGTGGCGACGATGACCTCCTCATTCGACCCAAATCTATTCCCGGCGAGTCAGGTTTGGAAACAAAAAGTAGTCACAGGGGGCCAAATCTGGAGAGTACGGTGGATGGGGCAGCAATTCGTAGCGCAATTCGACCAATTTGGCCATGGCGACGACGGAGGTGTGAGCCGGCGCATTGTCGTAGTGGAACAGCACTTTTTTCTTTGCACAGCGGGGCCGCTTTTTCTTCAATTCGACGTCAAATCGGCCTAATAAGTCAGCATAGTAGCGCCCCGTGATTGTTTTACCCTTCTCGAGGTAATCGATGAGGATCACACCTTGTGAATCCCAGAAAACGGTGGCCATCACCTTTCCGGCCGATCGAACAGTCTTCGCCTTCTTCGGAGCACGTTCGCCGGGTGAAGTCCACTGTTTCGACTGTTCCTTGGTCTCTGGTGTGTACCAGTGAATCCATGTTTCGTCGACGGTCACAAAACGACGCAAGAACTCCGCTGGATTGCGCTGAAACAGCGCCAAACACGTCGCCGATGTGGTCTCACGGCTGCGCTTGTTTTCCGGTGTGAGCAAACGCGGCACCCATCGCACCGACAGCTTTCTCATGCCCAGTTATTCGTGTAGAATATGATGCACCGTTCCTACTGCGATGCCCACAGTCTCAGCTATCTCGTGAACCTTCAATCGACGGTCTGCCAACACGAGATCGTGGACTTTTTTAACGTTTTCCTCCGTAGCAGCCGTTTTCGGGGCACCTGGGCGTGGCTCATCAAAAACCGACGTGCGGCCACGAACAAACTCGTTGAACCAATTCTTGACGGTCGCCATCGAAGGAGAAGAGTCACCATACACAGCATCCAAGCGATCTTTGATTTCGCTGCGCGTTTTCCCTTCCAAAAACAAGAATCTAATCACCGAACGATATTGTTCTTTTTCCATTTTTGTGCAACCGACCGACACGCTCGCTTTCAAAGGCTCTCAAAACAAACTAATGAAGGGAACCGACTGAAACTTTTGACAGTAGGCTACTAAAACAATGTACTGCACGATGGTAAATTTCTTTTGTGACAGCAGTTCCATCGGGCGGTGAGGCTAAGTACTTGTTGAATGACCTTCGTATGCGGCCTGGCGTTGTCCTGATGGAACACAATTCCTCTCCTATTGGCCAAAGCTGGCCGCTTCTGGGCGATTGCTTCTTTCAGACGGTCCAATTGTTGACAGTATAGGTCCGAATTAAGAGTTCGGCCGTAGGGGAGCAGCTCATAGTAGATGATTCCCTGCCAGTCCCACCAAACACACAGCAAAATCTTCCTGGCTGTCAATGCTGGCTCGACCACCGTTTTCGCCGAGTGGCCGCGATTTGAGCACGACCGTTGTCGCTTGACGTTGTCGTTAGTGACACACTTTTCAGAAATGGATCGATATTGTTGCGATTCAGCAGCGATTCGCAGATGGAAATTCGGTCAATGAGGTTTTTTTGCGATAACTCGTGTGGCACCCATACATCGAGCTTCATTTTGGATCCAGCCTTATTTAAATGGTTCCAAACAGTTTTTTGTGCAATGTTTAGCTTCTGGGCAATCGAAACAGTGCTTACGTGACGGTCGGACTCGACGATTTCCATTATTTTATCGACATTTTCGACAATTGGCCTTCCAGAGCGTGCTGCATCTTTGACATCGGAACGGAATCGACGAAACCAAAATTGCGCGTGATTGGCTGTTACAGTATCAGGACCATAAACACTATTCGCATTTTCAGCTGCCTGGCTTGCGTTTTCGCCTTTATCGAAGAAAAACTGTAAAATATGGCGTATTTTCTCTTTGTTGGTGTCCATCTTTGACGCGTGCTAAAAAATACTGAGTCAAGTAATCATAAAACTGTTTTAGTACGAAATTTTATCTTTCTAACGCCATCTAGTGCAACCTGATCGCACTTTTACAACGGGAGATACAGACTCCTAAAGCCATCTATTGGCAAAATAATGGCCATCTTTTTACTACACCTAATATATAATAGAATCAGTCGCATATTAAAATGATCCCAAGACTCGAAAAACACAAAAATCTTCGTACTCTATCCATCCTAGGTAGTTGAAAAATATAGAGTATTCGGACAACGGTGTCTCTCAGCATAGCATTCTAGTTGCAAACCTTTATAATATTTGTAGACATGATATTCCTTTTCAGAAAAATATCCTAGCCACATAATATGCCGACGACACATTTAAATCTTCACAACCGAAGCTATTACCAAAGATAGAAAGTAAAGGTAAATGAGCAAAATTTTCAATCATGGAAAACATTGTTAAGCAGGACTTCGAAAATTGCTAGGATCAAAGTTATTGCATATTTTCGAACTTTTTCTTTGAAAGTTGCAAAACCGCAATTATAATTGAATTAATTTCAATTTGAAAATTTCTGCCATAATTTAATTTTTGTAAAGCACATATATTGAGGAAGAAAATAAAATAATTTATTACAACCTATAAAATAAATCCCTACACGCATCTATCAGTCCAATAATTCAAAACACAAAGTCCCGGTTTTTTTAACTGGATTTATAAAAAATCTTTACTTTATTTTACGAAAAATTAGCTAAAAGGTCATTAATTGGAATACATTTTCTTATGTGCAATCTTAATATTTGGCACTTGTATAGAAAATTTTCTTCAAATAAATGTTGTTTTGGAAATACGAGAAGTATCAAATTCAAATTCTTCTGTATCTCGTCTCAGTTATGAGATAATAAAGTACTCGAAACTGTATTGGCAGACATTCTGTTCAATATTGGGTATTCGGCCTAATCATGTTCAACTTAATCTTTAATAAATTAAATTAAAAAAAATACTATAATCACTATCCGGAATACCGTAGTTTTTAAATATCACTTCAAGTTAAATTCAGTTAAATTCGAATTAGTTTTCTGTTCAGAAAAATACTGTTTGAGTACGATTGCTCCGCAGTAAAATATGGTAGGTATGAGAACTAACATAAGACATTCCATAATCATAACAAGACAATTTCGAATGGTTTGAAGAATTTTAACTGAATCATAAATTTAATTTTAAATAAATTAATAAATAAATTTATTATGTATAAATAAATAACCAAAAGTTAATGAGAAAAGAAAATACTTTAAATTTTTGGAATAAATTTAATACAAAATTCTAAGGACAAGGAAAATTCCCCGTTTATTAATTTTCGTACATTATTTTAATGTATTTTCATGGAAATTACCTTTTCTTTAAAGAAGATATAAAATAACATTCATTTTTTAATTTTTCTAAGTACTCGGTATATTAAAATCAGCACGAATAATGTTTAATTTAATTCTATATACTCGAATGTCAGTTCATTAGACAAGTACAATTTTATATGAGCTGATAAATATAAAATTAAATTTCCAAAAAAATTGTAAATCACAGCCCAGTAATCTTCCTCTGTGCATAATATTTACCAATATTAGAGCTCATTAAATTTTCTATGGAGCAATTTCATTTTTCGTATTCCGTTAAACTTTCTTTAAGGAAAAAATATGCGAAAAAAACATAAGCTATCAGGAACACGGGCATATCAATACCAATTTTCGGAAGGAAAAACCAGTCGTGGATAAACTCTCATCTTAGTTAAAGAAATGGGCATAATGGCCGGCCAATCTACTGGACAAAAACATGATAGAAATTTCATTTGGCACTCGTTAAATAGAAACAGTTCTAAGAGATATTGATGCATAGACGAGCTGATCAAGATGAGGTATTCGTCCATACCAGGTGTATAAGCTTAAATCCACTGTTTGGTCATAGATGGCGTGAGTGAGCGTATTAAGCTACCATGGACACGCCATACTTTTTTTCTATGAGTTTGACATCTGTCAACATTAATCAGTGCACATTGTCAGTAATTTCCTACAACAACACACATTTTTCCTTGGGTAATCATGTCTAGTTTTGTGCCAGAAAAAGATCACATGCGGGAAGCTCTGATTTTCTGCTTCAATTTGAAGAAATCGTCTGCCGTATCGCATCGAATGCTTATGGAGGCCTATGGTGATAGTGCTTTATCGGAAACAACGTTTCGTCGATTCAAAGACGGAAATTTAGACTTGTGGGACAAAAAGCGTGAAAATCGGCCTAGGAAGGTTGAGGACCATCAATTTTAGGCTCTTTTGGACGAAGACGATACTCAATAGCAAAAAATGCTCTCGGAGCAATTGGGTGTTACTCAAGCAGCCATTTTCATGCATCTGCATGACATGGGGAAGATTGAAAAGATCGGTAAATGGGTACCGAATGAATTGAACGATAGGCAGATGGAGCGACGCCAAAACACATGCGAATATTGCTCGCAAGAAAAAAAAGAATCTCATTCCTGCATCGGATTGTGACAGGCGATGAAAAGTCGCGAGAGTTCTAAACGCAACAAATCAAGGGTTGATCCCGACCAACCATCAACATCTTCCCCAAGACCAAATCGCTTCGAACGGAAGATGATAGTGCGTTAGGTGGGATCAGCAGTGTATCGTCTACTATGAGATGTTGAAATCTGGTGAAACTGTCAATGCCCACCGCTACCACCAACAACTGATCAAATTGCACCGTGGTCTGCGTGAAAAATGGACGAATTATCAACAAAGACATGACAAGCTGATTTTCCTCCACGACCATCGCACACTTCAAAAATGGTCCGAAACTACTTGGAGACACTCAACTGGGAGGTGCTTCCCTACCCCTCTTATTCACCAGACCTGGCCCCTTCCGACTACCACCTGTTTTCGTCGATGGGCCACACGCTCGCTGAGCATCACTTCGATTCTTACGAAGACGTCCGAAAATGGCTTGATGAGTGGTTTGCCTCGAATGAAAAGGAATTTTTTGGCGTAGTATCTACAAATTGTAGGGAATTTTTGGCCGGAGAGATGGAAAAAATATGTAGCTAGCGAGGGCAAGTACTTTGAAAAAATTTATTTTTGCTTTTTATGAAAAAAAAACATGTGTTTTTTTGATTAAAAAACAGCGGATTTAAGCTTATACCTGGTACTTTCCAATACGTAAGCTTTTTCAAATGTTCTTCCATTACTTTGGAATTTTTCGCGATAGATGGGAAACAGAATTAATTCTCCTAGTCAACAAAAAGCCTAGTTATCTTCCCCCTTCAATTACAGACCCATTGCACTTACGTTCCTCTTTTCTAAGGTCATAGAAACACTAATAAACTATTAGCTAATAAAATATCTTGATAACCGTAGCAATAGATTCCATCTAATCGTGCTAATATACAATATACAAGGCATATAGTCGCCTCAAGTCATTGGACTTACCAGATGGGATAAAAATCAAATCGGTAACAAAATTATGAAGGCTTATTTTCCAGTGAGTTGACTAGTTGCATTCTACACCTACAATTATTCCTTCCATTAGTACTCGTTTCGCCAAAAAATGCACATGATTTCACTTAAATCGCCTTTTCGAACGTACTATGAAATATAAGATTACTTTTTCAACTGTTTAATCATACGGTTTTTCCGAATCCCTAAAAATTACCACCTATTTTAAAGCAAAGTGCACCGAAACCTCCTTTTCTAACACTAACACGTCTCCCTTTATCCCTTCTAACAATAATAAGGATATTTCAAAATTCATTTAGCGCAAGTAGTTTATAAAAAAAAACTAAAAAATTAATTAATCATATTTACTTCTTAATAACGTGGCCCTCTGCTACCACTGAATAAAAGTATCCCTGCAAAGGGAATCAATTCTGTTGATTTTATTTTATTAAAGATTTTATAACTTTTCCACTCATTTTTTTTTTTTTTTTTACTTTATACAATACAATATAAATTGTAATATTCTGTCAAAAACAATTCCATTTTCTAAATAAACCTTTAACTTAAAAACAAACAAAGTTAAATTAAAAAAAAAAAAGGAACACACTACATTATTAGAGAGGGAAAAAAACATAAATGAGTAGACTTCTCTATTTGGTTGTAAAAAAGGATCAAAAGTGGATATTGACAAATAAAACAAGGATTGGTATAATATTGGCATAGAAAATTAAGTTGAGTATATGGAGTAAGAGTATCGAAATGTACCTTAAAACAAACATCAATACTGTCATATAATTGGACGCATACATGGATATTGTTGTCGAGAATCTATGTCCACTCAAATGGGAAGTATCAAAATGCGATGATGTAAATTCTTCGAAAGTTTCTTATTTCCATTAATACTCAAGCCATACAATATTCACATAAAGTGTACATTTCCGGAATGAAATGAAAATTTCATTACAGAATTACGAAATTTTATGAGTTTCCTCTAAAATGGGCAGAAAATTGAAGGTAGTATAAAAATCCATACACATAAATGTAATCCTGGCAAAAGTAAACTGGCAATATGCGTAATATAAATGGATAATAGTGTAATAGCTGCGCTCGACGAACAATTTAAAGTTGAGCTTGTAAAATCAGAAAGATAAGCTACTGAATCGAGATGGGGTCCTCAATAAGGCCTAATACACTTAACGGGGCTGTGTGTGTGTGTGTAGTATTGGAGAGGATTGGTGGGGATGCACGTCTTCGTCACAAGCTTATGTACACTATACGATTATACGATTATATCTCGGTGGTAATCGTATGTAAAGATAGGTTGATGTTTGCTCGTCTACTAAACGTTATGTGTACATATGCAGATACTCGTACATATAATTTGGTGTACACGTACACTTCTGTTTTTGAGGTACTAGAAAAATACTCGTGTTCGTTCATGCAGCTCCTCACTGGGACCATCTAGATGGAGCAAAGAGGCAGGCGTATAATAAGGATGCCAGGAATTGGGATACCCTCATTTATGTAGATAGTTGAAGAAGTGGATTCACGAGAATCACTTGGAGGTGATCCACTGTGTAAATAGGTATTCAAACGATGTAATCTTGTTTAATCTTGTAGTGGGCATAATATAATGGCATTATGTGTATGCGCGTACCCGGTCTTCATATTGGCACAGAGCTTCCATGGCCGGGTGATGGAAATGCGATGAAAGGTCGACTTCAGCAACGATACCGGATGTAGGTGGCAATGGTGTTGGGCTGCGTTGTGATATGGTGTGCTGTGGCGGTACCGGTGCGATGCTGGTAGATTTTATAACATCCTGCCGAATGATGTAACCTTTCATTTACGATAATATAAAAAACATGCATACATACATATATTCGTATATCCTTTAAATAATTTAAAATTTCCTTTTTGACCCTTGTGTGCCGACCGGGATGAATGTCATCCGTATAAGGCCTAACAAACCGATCAAAAACCATATTATCCTTTCATTAAATTTTCATATCATTTACAACACTTTATTATTCATTTGGAAAATCGTCACTCAAAAAAAAAAAATAATAATAAATAAATAAATAATATTGTAATAAAAAGCTTTCACCTCATTTTTTTTTATTATTATTATGGAAGAAAATGATGCCAAGCAAGTTTACTAAAGAACTAAAAATCGTTTGTTAATTGTTATTTTTGTTACTTTCACTATTTAAGATGTCCCAAATATTATTGTTAGTTAAAATTTGCGCAATATTGTAAATTTTTGTTGTTAAATTGTAAATTTTTGAAAAATTTTAACTTTCGGTTTTCTCTGTTTTCAAGTAAATCTACGGTAGAAAATAAAGGTTTTTTGAATGATGACAATTGTTATCTTTATTATATGAGCTGAAAAAGTTTCCTATAAAAAAAAAACCACACATACACATATGTTGTATGGTCTTTTTTTTGGATAAGGTAAGAGACACAACAATTTTCAAGGTAAAAAATAATATAAAATGTCTTCCTAATCCCACATTTTAGTATGTAGGATTAGGGAAACCCCAGAATTAATGTCGTATTTTGCAAATGCAATTTTTAAACAGTCCTCTCCAGACCGTCATCCAGGAAAGACGTATGTTAGTATTTTTTTTATATTTAGCATACTATTCGAAGATCGCTTTAAGTTGATAAAAAAAAAAAATTCAATCTTAACGATAATGGCAGAAGGGTTTCTGTTGTGAGAGCAACATTTACGGAGTTGCATGCTGTTTCAGTTCCATATTAAAAAAAAACCCCAATGAAGCCACGAGAAATATTTGTGATATTTATGGTGACATATTGGATTTTAGGAAATGTCAACGTTGGTTTAAAAAATTTAAAACAGAAAACATTGATTTGGAAAACGAGCCCGGAAAGGGACGGCATAGTCAAGTAGACGATGTAGCCCTAAAAGCTCAAATTGAAGCAAATCCAACAAAGACTATTGGCGAATTTTTGAAAAAGGTCGGTGTGTCCTGGTTTTTGGGTTCCGCGCGCTTTGTCCGACTGCAACAATTACGGAACGCAACACCGCATGCAAAGTTTTGCGTGAACAAGAACGGAATCACCCATTTCTTCACGAATTTATCTTTGAAGATGAGAAATGGGTTCTGCAAGCCAATATTTAAAAAAAAACAGTGGTTAACTCCTGGACAGACGGCAATTCTAACTCCAAGACCCGGACTTCACCAAAAAAAAAAAACATTTGTTGTATGTATGGTGGGTTTTGAAGGGTGTCGTGTATTTCGAGTTGTTGAAACGAGGCGAAACGGTCACAGCTCAGTTCTATTGTCAACAAATCAATCGTTCAAAAGCGGCATTATTGCAAAAGAGGCCTGACCTGGGTAGAGACATAAATATTATCCTGCAACACGACAACGCCAGACCACATGTTGCCGATATGACCCGAAAAAAAATGACATGGGTTGGGACACATTAGGTGTTTTCCTTTGGACCAATTTTGCTACTAGTCGGTAGTTCTAACTGTCATCAACTACTCTACCTCGAACAAACGAGCACATTGAATTGGGAGTTACGCATACAATTTACGTTAGGTGGATTTTAGTTGCTAAAGTAAAAATAGATAGTTTTTCGGATTCTTTGGTTATGTTGAAGAGTCATATTTTTGTCAGTATTGTTTATGTGTGAATAAACTCAGTTTTTATTGTTAATGTGTGAGTAAACTCAGTATTGTTGCTGACTATTTGGAGGTTATGTTTCTACTAGTGTTTAAAATTTGGCTTTCCTTAACATTAATAATATAATACGACATTAATTCTGGTTTAACCTAATAAATCAGTTGTTTTTCAAGAAGAAAATTTACAAATCTTCATTCTCAGAAGGTGAGCGCGAGCTAGAATACTGCTCAACTATAAATGTTGTATATCACTTTTTTTTTTTTACAGATATTTACAACTACAACATAGTAATAAGCAAATTTGAGCAATAGTATTAATTAGCTTGAAAGGTTGTGGGGAGTTAACATCCAATGAAGTTCCTCCTGCTAGCGTGTGTTTCTGTTAAGCCTCAGTATTTTAGCAAATCACGCGACCAGTCTTCGATGGGTATTTCTAGGGAAGGAAGTGGAGGATAGTTCTTGAACAAGAGGATTATAATGATTGAGGACACGGGAACGGAAATTTTTATAACGAGGTACTGCCACATCAAAAACAAATGGGACTTTAAGATCACGATGAATAACAGTATTGCGAACATAAAAGGGGGTATCGACAATTATACGGAGTATTTTTTATTGAAGGGATTGGATTCGAGGTAAATTAGAAGGCTTAGTAGATCCCCAGAGTTCTAGTCCGTATGTCCATATGGGTTTCAGTAAGGTATTGTAGTATATCAGTACTTTGCTGTCTATAGTAAGTTTGGAACGTTTATCTAGAAGACGAAGCAGTTTTAGGTATCATCTTTTAAGTTCTTGTCTTTTAAGTCTTGTATGTGGGTTCCATGTCAAGCGTTTGGCTAAGTACAGTCCTAAGTACCGAGCTTCGGTGTGTCGTGGTATGGCACTGCCATTAAGGTATATGGAGGGTAAGGCTCACGACGGAGAGTGAAAGTTACCTGGTTGAAGATTTACGTTCATTGACTTTTATTCTCCACCTAGTAAACCAGTTCTGGAGGGTTTGGATTTGGATTTGGAGGGTTTCGGAAGCATGTTGGGGATTTTCGCTAGATGCAAGGCAGGCCGTATCATCGGCGTATGTAGCAAAGAAGATATTAGGGCAGATTGGGATATCGGATGTGTAAATGTTGTACAGGATGGGTACAAGTAAGCTACCCTGAGGAACCCCAGCCAGTATCGGAGGGATATTGGAGAGTTCGTTGGATTCATTTACTGGGAAGTGTCGGTTGGAAAGGAATGATGTTAGGACTAGGAAATAGGTAGAAGGAAGGAACCTGTTGAGTTTCCAGAGTAGACCCGGGTGCCAAACCCTATCAAAAGCTTGACTTATATCAAGAAACACATCGGGACAGTACTCTTTTTTTCTAAAGAGGATGCAATAAAATCGACAACTCGTGACACTGCTGGGTAGTGGAGTGTTCGGCGCGGAAACCAAATTGGTGATTACGAATTAAATTTGAAGATTCGTGGAGGAGGATATTTTTAAAGATTTTTGAGAGTAGTGGAAGGAGACTTATTGGCCTGTAGGAAGTGGGGCGTTTTTTTGGTTTCTTGGGCTTAGGGATCATTTTAATGATGGCAAATTTCCAGAGGATTGGGAAATGTGTTGTTCTAAAGATGGAGTTATATATTGTGGCAAGGAAAACTACTGCTCTTTTATTCTTGTATGTTGCCAATGAGCTCTTGCTTTTCGTTTTTCTGCAATAAGACGCCTAATTGTTAATGGTTGAATTGTCAGGTTTTGTGTAGGTTTCGACTTTTTACTTTTTTGCGAAAAGTCTGTAGCGTTTTGTAATAAATATGTAAACATGTGTACCGCGTCATCTAGTTCTTGTTCTGTTTTTAAGCTTTGTCGTAAGTCTAAATGCTCGTCAATATATTTTTTGAATAATTCCCAATCAATTGGTCCATTAATAAGTCTCGGCGCATTAACTTTTGGAGTGGATTGGGAATCGAAGACTAGTAGAACAGGGCTATGATCGGATTTAAGATCTAGGAGTGAATTAACATTAATGTTGGAAGAATTCATGGGACTAGTTATAAAGTAATCTAGAATGTCAGGAAGCTTAGATCTGGAAGTTGGCCAGTAAGTGGGAGTCGGAGGAGAGATGACTTGGTAGGGAGAGGATGAAAGCACTTGGTTCAGAATAATTCCACGGGGATTGGAGACTCGACAGCCCCATTGTGGGTGCTTGGCGTTAAAGTCACCACCAGCAATGAATGAATTCCCAAGAGCTTGGAAAAATGACCTAAATTCAAGGGAGTTTATAGGTTTATTAGGAGGGCAATAGGTTGCGGCAATAGTTAAGTGAACAGGGGAGTAGTCAATTGATATTGCGGTAGATTGAAGAAAATCTTATGCAATATAGGAATGAAAAAAAAGGATAAAGAACTTCTAATGAGGATAGCAGTGCCACCGTGTGCAGTATTGTCAGGGTGGTCGGTCCTGAACGTTGTGTAGTCACGTATGTAGAAGTTGGACCTGGACGTAAAGTGTGTTTCTGTAATGAGTACTACGTCAATTCGTTTGTCATGCAGTAATAAGTCAAGTTCTAGTCGTTTGGAACTCAGTCCATTAGCATTCCAAAGGAGGATTGTAAGGGAATTTGCAGTACAGGACGACATTTATTACTGAACGGTGGACGATAAAGTTGACATAATGGACATTAACGCATTTACAAGAGGTGTTAGGATTTTATTTAATTCCTGTACAAGTGAGTTAGTTAATTGGGAAAACATGGAGGATATATCTTGGAACGAAAATGACGGAGGGGGGATATAGTCCTTACTATATTGTTGTTGTTGTTGTACTTTTGGCTGCTGATATTGCTGTCGGTTTAGTTCTTGTTAAATTTCGGAGACTCCTGACGAGATATTAGTATTCGAATTTTGTCCTTGTTGATGTTTCTGTTGTGGCTGGTATATCACTTTTAAAAAACATTTTTACATACTGCATTTTATCGTGCGATATTTTATATATTCTTTTATGAATTCTTTCATTTTATTATATTTTTTCCTTTTCGATTATTGATACGAAAGTCGTTCAATTAGTCCTTAGAAAATCTGAGAAATTGCGTTCGTAGTGTCGGTAAAGATTTTTTTTGTTGTAAGTATCATTATCAACAGGAAAGCTGTCAAAATTTCAGCTCGATCCATGGCGTAGGTCAATTTCTATCGTCGATTAAAGTTAACGACATTTATTTGTGCATAACAATGGAAAAAAGCGAGTTTAGGGCTGTCATCAAACATCTCCATTTGAAAGGCTTAAGCCCGAAAGAAATCAAAGGCGAGTTGGATGCAGTTCATGGCACATCTGCACCTGTGTTTGCGACGGTTTACAATTGGGTGAATGAATTTAAACGTGGCCGTTCATCCCCAAAAGATGAACATCGTTCAGGACGCCCAGTTGAGGTGTCTACTCCTGAAATCATCGACAAAATCCACGATCTGATTTTGAACGATCGGCGAATTAAAATCCACGATCTGATTTTGAACGATCGGCACAAGGTACAGTCGCTTCAATTTTGCATGAAAAATTGTCTGTGAACAAAATTTCGGCAAGATGGGTGCCGCGTTTGCTCTCAGAGGAGAATAAGCGCAATCGTGTAGTGGACTCTGAGGCTATATTGACACTCTTTCATCGCAATCCTGCCGAATTCCTTCGTCGATATGTCACTGTGGACGAAACCTGGATACACTACTACACTCCAGAAACGAAGAGACATTCATTACATTGGATTTTCAAGGGTGAACGGGTTCCGAAGAAGGCAAAAACTGTGCCATCGGCCGGCAAGGTGATGGCAATGGTCTTTTGGGATTTGCAGGGCATCATTTTTATCGACTCCTTGGAAAAAGGAAAAACAATAACAGGAGCGTATTACGTGTCGTTATTGCAACGGTTGAGCGAGGAAATCAAAGAGAAACGCCACCATCTGAAGAAGAAAAAAATCCTCTTTTTTGTGTGCACACCTGCGGTGTTTCCATGGCCAAAATTGTGGAATTGAGAATGGAATTGTTGCAGCATCCCGCTTATTCACCATATTTGGCCCCGAGTGACTATTTTCTTTTCCCCAATCTGAAGAAATGGCTTGGCGGACGACGGTTCACTTCCAACGGATGAGTATTTTGCAGAACTTCCGAAATCCAATTTTTTTGACGGGATAAAAATTTTGTAAAAACAATTGGAAAAGTGTATAGAGCTAAAAGGAGATAATGTTGGAAAATAAAAATTTTTTTTTTAAAAAACAGTTTTTTTCCATCTTTTTCTAAGAACTTATTGAACGACCCTCGTAACACATCGCCCATTTTCCATTCTTACCATAATAAGAAATAAGTAAAAAAATTCACGGCTGCATAAAAAAAAAAAATCAAATCACTTATAAAGTTCCACAGTGTAAATCAAAAAATTAAGCAATAAATCTTATTTGAAGACATATTAAAGAATAAATTTCAAATTTTCACTCAACAAATTCTTCTTTGTTAATGAAAATTATTATTTACATAAAAAAAAAAGTTTTATTATGCATACACAATAATTTTTTATTAAATATAATTAGTAAATGTTTTAGTATAAATTTCATGTCCTTTGTGATAAATATCAGATGATTAAATACTTGCCTGAGAGTGAAACAATGTTTCCGACAAACTTTTATGATTACATTTCGAGTTGACTTGACATTCGTTTCCGAATTTGTGTACACATTAATTAATTTTGATGTACCTAAAATCCATTATATGCGAGTACATTTAATAACAAGAACAAGGTGAATTGAAAATAACGAAAGTAGGGATAATTAGGTTGACCAAAAAGCCAGCCATTCTATACCAGAGGAAGAAATTGTGCCCCCGATCGAAGATTATCTCGCATTTGCTTACAAATATTCCCACTAATACTGGCAAACAGAACAATTCTGCCAAATTAGCGACTTTTACCTATTAAGGATATTTCCTTTTTAAATATTGCCATTTATTTTTACCCTTTATTCGTATCAGATTAATAATGTTTATTTTTGTAATAATTAAATTTTACTTACAAACATCAAGTCAGAAATAAATTTTTTTTTCTACTCCATTTACAAAAATATTTTCATATCAACACATTTAAAAATTATTATTTTTTTGCATCGATATTTAATAAGAAGTAACATTTTACCAGTTCGATATTTAATAAAGAAGTAAAATTTCTTAAGAAAATGAATTGACGATGGTGAGAAAAACTTTCTCAATAATAGAAGAAAATCTTCATTAACTAGCCTTTAAGCTAGAAGAATATGAAACACCGTCGTTCCATTCCATTTCTACCATTTACTCTGCCCCATTACGAGAGATTGTGTGAACTGAAGTTTTTCGAAAAACTTCTCGAAAATTGTTCCATGTTTAAAAGTTTTAATTAATGTTTTAAGATAGAATGGCAAAGGTCATAATAGTTTGTCTAGTAGTAAGTGAATTAAAATAGTTCCTGATGATATAATATAAGATAAAGTCACGAGCACTTAACTTTATTCAAATATTCTTCGGATTCAGCTTTTGATTTCGTTTCATATCAAGCACTCCTTATTCACATTAATACTTCAGAAAACTGCAAATTCAACACACAATTTCGGTGCATTCATTCAAAGTTTAAGACATTCTGTTCCAAATTTACTTTAAGTGAATATGATTTATTACCAAATACATATTAAAAATTTTTACTTTTTTTCTTTAATATTTCTATAATTAAAAGTAGATTTTTATTTAAGAAATTAATTGCTTTTGTCCGTTCTTAAAATTTTAATTTTTTACTGATTTTCTAAAAACCAAAAAAAATGCATTTTTTGAATGGTCTTCAAAAAGAAATTATTATCTTCAAAAATGTTTTCAGTACAAATTTTCAGTAAGAAGATTACAACATTTTTTCTTATTCAAGTATATTATCAATTTAGAAATATATTAAATCGCTATTAATAATAATTCTTATATTTACAGAAACCACCTAAAAATGCTTCAATGAATGCCACTGTGCAAATAAGTTTCATTCTATGCGCAATATACCTTCTATTAGGAATGGCTTTAATTGCAATGTGCTTTAATTTAATGCAGGTAATTTAAAATAAAAACAATTACATAAATAAAATTATTATTTTCAGAGGTTTTGTGGAAGAATACTATAAATATCTGAGATTTGAAGTTACAGAAATAATTTTTATTAAAAATAATATTTGTACAAAATTTAATAAAATTATATTGTCAAAATACGATTAGTAAGAATATTGATAACTAATTTCAGTTTTATTAATGAATATTATTTAATTATTTAAATATAATGAAGAAATGAAATTTCACTCTACATTTAAGTGTGAGTTAAGGTTTCGTAGAAGTATTAACATTTTAAAGGCTTCCTTTATTAATATGTTATCATATATGATGATTTTTACGGATATATTAAAATTTAGAAATAATCTCCATAAAAACCATTGCCATGTAAAGACAATAAAAAAAATATATTTCTATTAAACTTGAAGAATTATTTTTGCAAATAATTAGCGTTTACTGAAAATAAATTAATTTAGTTAACATTTTATGCTTAGGAAAAGTCTTTCCTACTAAATCGACTTTTAATAAAAGAATCAAAAATAATTAAATTGAATTTGTTTAAAAAAGTCTTTTAAATGATAAATTTCTTTTTTTTTCAATCTTAAAATTTATTTACAAACATTAATAAAAAACCATTGTATTCCGAATAGTGGCTACAGTATTTTTTAATTAAATTTATTACGCGCAATTTTCTATAATCGCTCGGATGAAATTTATCAGGTGTATAAGCTTAAATCCGCTGCTTTTATGTAAAAAAATACATGTTTTTTTTTATAGAAAGCAAAACCAAAATTTATTCAAAGTACTTGCCCTCGTTAGCTACACATTTTTTCCATCTCTCGGGCAATTTGTGGATATCACGCCAAAAAAATTCCTTCTCTTTCGAGGCAAACCACTCATCAAGCCATTTTCGGAGGTGTTCGTAAGCATCGAAGTGCTGCTCAGTGAGCGCGTGGCCCATTAACGAACATAGGTGGTAGTCGAAAGGAGCCAGGTCTGGTTAATAAGCGGGGTGAGGTAGCACCTCCCAGTTGAGTGTCTCTAAGCAGTTTCGGTGCGTTGTCGTGGAGGAAAATCAGTTTGTCATGTCTTTGTTGATAATCCGTCCTTTTTTCACGCAGAGCACGGTGCAATTTGATCAGTTGTTGGTGGTAGCGGGGGGCATTGACAGTTTCACCAGATTTCAACATCGCATCCCCCCAAACGTGCTCTGCGTGAAAAAAGGACGGATTATCAACAAAGACATGACAAGCTGATTTTCCTCTATTGAAGCAGAAAAGCAGACCTTCCTTTATGCGTTCTTTTTCTGGCACAAAACTAGACATGATTACGAAAGGAAAAATGTATGTTTTTGTACGAAATTGCTGACAATGTGCACTGATTAATATTGACAGATGTCAAACTCATTAAAAAATAAGTATGGCGTGCCCATGATAGCTTAATACGCTCGCTCACGCCATCTATTACGAAACAGTGGATTTAAGCTTATACATTTTGTAAAACATATTTCTGAGTGTCCAGTCTATTTGTCTACGATAGTTCGGACATATTAAATGATATTTCATGAGTAGACAAGGTAATTTAGAGATTATTGTGAGCACTGGGAGTATGAGAGTTAACGCACTTATTACGAAAAATTTACCATTACTGTTATTGTGTCAATCGTTGTTGAGAATTGGGTCACCTGATGAGCCACGAATAGCTTCAAGGACGGCAAGATTACCACTGAAAATAAAAATGTATTCACTTTCGGATTTAACCTTATACACATGGTATCTTTTTCCAAAATTATCCGATATTTCTCTCCAAAGGCTATTTTTTAATTTTTTTTAATTTTTTGTAAAATTTCTGTTGAACGAATTTAGCTGTGATAATTGATAACAGATTGTTTGCTGCTGAATCAAAAGTGAAGAATGTACTCTTGCGCGGCGAATAACGATTTCAATGAAAATTAATTGTTGATTAACAATTTTTTATTGAATATTGGAATCAACATTGGACTCCAAATTATCAATGGTACCTTACGAAAAAGTGACCTTACGCCACCCTTACATTCTCTACATTTCAAAATGGTCACAATTTCAATAAAGCTCCTGTTAAAATTTGCACGATAATGTGTTTTTTTCTGATTCTTCTGTATACATTCATACCCTTTCGGTAGTATGAGCAAAAGAGGTCCTAAAATTTTCTATATAAAGATCTCTGAGATGTGTAGCAGAACCCACTTTGTTATATGATAGACTTTCTGAAGCAGTGAAGATTTAGATCATATTTTTCGAATTTTTTTAAGAGAACTAAATTTCAGTAAAAATTAGCTCGGTAAAAATATATTCAGTAAACATTTATTTATTAGAAATCATCAAGAAAAGCTGTAAAAATGCTCACACTCAGGTTTTATTTTCTAACCAATCATAAGTTCTGGACAGAAAAATAATTGGATTTTATTAAATTTCACTTATTATAACAATACAAATTTAAAGAATATTTTAAACTAGAAAATTTAAACACCAAAATTAATAAAATCTATTGAATTTTATTTAAAATAATTAATCTATTGAATGAGATATCATACCAGTTATAAACAAATATTTACTTTTATATGAATTGAAGTGCTTTTTACCTACAATTGAGCTATATTGTATCTTTGGGGTGGGAGTACAACTGAAGACAGTTTAGTACATTTCAATACTAAAATGATGATAATACTTTTGATCTAGACTTCTGTGAATCCATTTGCACATATTTTATTGGATAATGAATTTATATCAAATCCGTCTAGCCCTTTGTCTGCGATTTTAAATTCTTTAATAAATGGAAAACACGTTGCAGTTTTACAATGAGACTGATTAGAACTGATTAGTGATAAAAGAATTGGGATTAGACAGAATTTTGCGGATGAGT
Organism: Atherix ibis; assembly: GCA_958298945.1. Classification (NCBI taxonomy): domain Eukaryota; kingdom Metazoa; phylum Arthropoda; class Insecta; order Diptera; family Athericidae; genus Atherix; species Atherix ibis. The sequence goes on from OY282610.1 coordinate 6,162,746, forward strand.
TAAGATATTAATACAAAAAAATAAAATGACTTTTCCAATAGTAAAAGATTTTAATGAAAAAAAAATAAAATGACTTATTAAAAAAATTGTTTGTAAAAACATTCAATGTTAAAATTAAGAGAAGAATAAATTCTTTTAATTCTCTGATTGTAATTTCGTTTTTATTGCAGCATGACAAATACTAGGTTGTGAAAATCCAAAGGCACTTTTTTTTCCATTTAACTAATGATAATTCAAAAATTTTTATAAAATTGAAAATTTTTAAATGGACAAAATACGAGGGTCGTTCAATAAGTCCTTATAACATAAAAAGATGGAAAAAAACTGCTTTTCAAAAAAAAAAAATTTATTTTTCAACATAATCTCCTTTTAGCTCTATACACTTTTGCAAGAGTTTTTCCAAAATTTTTATCCCGTCCAAAAAATAGGATTTCTGAAGTTCTGCAAAATACTCCTCCGTTTGAGCAATGACGTCCTCGCTGGAAGTGAACCATCGTCCGCCAAGCCATTTCTTCAGATTGCGGGATGCTCCAACAATTCCATTCTCAATTCCACAATTTTGGCCATGGAAACAGCGCAGGTGTGCACACGCGCATTGTCCTGATGCAAGAGGATTTTTTTCTTCTTCAGATCTTCAGATGGGGGCGTTTCTCTTTGATTTCCTCGCTCAACCGTTGCAATAACGACGCGTAATACGCTCCTGTTATTGTTTTTCCTTTTTCCAAGTAGTCGATTTAAATGATGCCCTGCGAATCCCAAAAGACCGTGGCCATAACCTTGCCGGCCGATGGCACAGTTTTTGCCTTCTTCGGAGCCCGTTCACCCTTGAAAATTCACTGTGATGACTGTCACTTCGTTTCTGGAGTGTAGTAGTGTATCCAGGTTTCGTCCACAGTGACATATCGACGAGGGAATTCGGCAGGATTGCGATGAAAGAGTGCCAACATAGCCTCAGAGTCCACTACACGATTGCGCTTATTCTCGCACTACACGATTGCGCTTATTTTTTTACAGACAATTTTTCATGCAAAATTGAAGCGACTGTACCTTGTGATATGCCCGTGGCCTCAACTAATTCGCGCACTTTAATTCGCCGATCGTTCAAAATCAGATCGTGGATTTTGTCGATGATTTCAGGAGTAGACACCTCAACTGGGCGTTCTGAACGATGTTCATCTTTTGTGGATGAACGGCCACGTTTAAATTCATTCACCCAATTGTAAACCGTCGCAAACACAGGTGCAGATGTGCCATGAACTGCATCCAACTCGGCTTTGATTTCTTTTGGGCTTAAGCCTTTTAAATGGAGATGTTTGATGACAGCCCTAAACTCGCTTTTTTCCATTGTTATGCACAAATAAATGTCGTTAACTTTAATCGACGATAGAAATTGACCTACGCTATGGATCGAGCTGAAATTCGTCGATAATGCCACTTACAAAGATCGAGCTTTCCTGTCGATAATGCCACTTATCTCGGATTTTCTAAGGAATTATTGAACTTTCTCGGATTTTCTAAGGAATTATTGAACGACCCTCGAACCATACCACTAAGTGGAGATTTTTCTTAATATAAACAAACTATGTCAAGAACGAGCTGGTCAATTGGCGGGAGAAACTCTTCGGCGCCCCGTATTTATGGTACAGCAGTTCCTAACTTGCCGTACCTGCTAACCAAATGGCAAATTACACCTTTGACCATTCATAGACACACGGACTGGACCAGCAGTGAAAATATTTGAAACATTAGCCAACTATATCGCCTAACCAGACTACTCGACAAACTTACAAAAATTTTGGGCGCGGAAACTGCTCAGAATCCTGATAGGACATTCTGCTCTCACACATAATTTCCTATTCGGGAACCAGCATCTTTCCACCTACCCTTTTTGTGACGTTCAATTCACTATCCCAAAGACGAAAGGTCTAAAATTAGATTCCTTGTTGTGGAGCTTTTACAAGTACATAACCAACTAGTCCATCCAACTAACCAATTCTAGCTAGTCCACACAGTTACAGATCCATGAATGGCCTCAGCAAAAACCATTGCGAACTCTTGTCCATCTTCGTAAGGAGGATCTTATTAAACGACGAGATCCTGGAGCATTACTGCGAACACACTGTTAACGATAAAATTAAGCTCAATAGGCAGCGATTGGCTGGACACTTAATCCGGAAAGTCTAAAGTCGCGTCATTTATAGTTCCAGACGAGGAGGTAGGTCCTGACTTTGGTGAAGTGACGACGTTAGTTAAGACGCCAAAATTGTGCTAGGACTGTCGGACTGTATGACAGCGGCGTGATGCTGGGACTTCTGAAGTTCTTATCGCGCCGTTGATGATGATGATGATGATTGGAACTCTTGTCCACGTTCGAGAGAATAATCTTTTCAAGAATTTTTCACCCCCACGCCATTGATGGCCATGATGATGATACATGAAAAATTAAGAATACTATGTTTCATTACACTGAAATAATAAAACAAGACCAGGATAGCTCAAAATATACAAATAATAAGAAGATGTCAGACACTAAGCAAATTTTAGTGCACCAAACTTTTCAGATATTTTTTCATAAACAGGACCAAATTCTTCATATATATACAGTGTCCAATGACTAATATTTTTGTTACATGGAAATACAATATTCCCAAAGAAGAATCAATAATAACTCCACAAATCCCATTGCAGTTAAATGCCTTAAATATGAATGGCTAAAACCAAAAATCGAAAAATATTATCAAAGGATTTGGTCGCTTCGAAATTGTGCTACACGTAAGTGGGAAATAACAAAATTTATCAGAAATCTTTAAAATGCTGATTTTGGCGGCCATTAAATGCAGGCTTGAATTGGTTGAAATAAAAATTTAAAGAAAATAATATTCTACTTTCTGTAGTTATTTTTATCAATAAAAATGAAGTTTAATCGTATTTTCCAGAGAATATTAGATCTGAAATCTTAAAGTCAAGAGAAGAGGATTCTCCACAATCCTAATTATGATGCGCATTCAGACAACTTTGACTTTCTATGAAGTGAAAAATGTTTTTGTTTGAGAAAATATTTTTTTTTTCTGAACTTTTTTTTAATGATTTTTCTTTTTTGTCTACTTTGTGAAACTAAAAAGTTTACCAACTTTTCCATGGTTATCATAGTCGAGTGACTAAAAATAAAATTTCTCAGCTCGCTAAGCCGATGTCTACGAAAAAAACCGAAGAAACTTTAGTGGATGCTAATGATTAGCTTATTATCTTATATGAGTGGAAATAGTTGATGCAATTAAGAGATGTGAATGGATCCCTTTGCATATGGTATAAAAGTCCTTACAATATTGTCGACGGAAGAAAAATTCTTTTCAGTTGACGAGTGTATTCTGATTGCTGGAAAATGCCATACATAAATTGGCTACGTAGATGCACATTTTCTGACAACGGTATGCTAATTTCGCCAAAGTGTACAAGTATTCGACGGAACTTATCAAAAACCGCATAGGACGAGAAATGTAAATTTGATTATAGTTAATGTAGTCAAAGTGCAATTTTTCTTTTTCATGAACATAAAAGAAATTTCACATAAATATTTTTATATGCCATCCGATAGTCCTTTCGTTAATTATGTTATAAAATTTTCATGTGCTTTAAGAAACTCCTTTGTGAAATATTACAGTGAAAGCTTAGTAAGAGTTTTAATTTAAATATAAATTGTAATATTCCGAAGAATACAATATATTTTTTTTTTCCAAAAAAGCCGAAGTTTTTATTTCAAATTGTACACTAAAATTTTTGTAGCGAAAATTAATAATACTCGTTATATTGAAAAAAATTCAGCCATTTTGAATGTTCAGTTAATTTTTGACAGCTGCTTTGCTTGCACGTGTTTTTGCTCGTAAAAGCCAATTTTTGTTCTTCCACAAATCCGGGCGTTTCAAGCGGATTGCTTCGCGCAACTTGCGCATAACTTACAGGTAATATTCCTTATTGAGTGCTCTACCCTGTGGCAAGAACTGAGAACGAAGAAAACTGTAAGCAAAACCTTCACATTCGACCGAACTTGGCTCGTGCGATAGCTTCCATTGGGATGATTGAACTTTGGTTTCCACATCATAACCATAAACCCATGATTCGTCACCAGTTGTGACCCTCTGGAGCAAATTTGGATCGTCGCGGACAGAGTCCAACAGCTCCTTAGAAATGTCAATGCGATGCTGTTTTTGGTCGAAATTGCGCAAAAATCGAAAACGAGCCAAAACATGTGCAAGCAAAGCAGCTATCAAAAATTAACTGAACATTTAAAATGGCCGAACTTGTCGGCATAAGTGAGAGACATGAGTATCAACATAACGCCACAAAAAATCGAAAATCGAATATACGTTACCCGCGATATTTTTTGAACAGACCTCGTATAATCATTTTCAAATACTAAATCGTATTAAATAACAGAGTTGACCAACAATTTTTTTTACATTATTAATGGAACCTTCGTTAATATGTTTATTCCGACATATGATGGAACCCATCTGCCAAAATATAAAACTAAATCTGAAGAAGTACGAGTTATGCTTTTGTACAAATGCTAATATTTTTAAGTATGACATCCCTAAATATGTGTATGCTTCTGTACAAACGCCTTTAATAATATGACATATCCAAATATGGCAAATGTTATCATGTTTGTAAGTCTAAAAACATGATGGAAGTGTCGTCGAAATTGGAAGATCGCGGCTCAAATACGGGATGTCTGGAATGCGTTGATTCAACAGGCCTAGATCGAACTTCCGGTTGTTGCGCTGTTGATGATGGATCATCATCATGAAATTAAAGAGAAATTTAAAACTCTAAATTTATCCTAATTTTGAAGCCGAGGGTGTGATTCCTCTAGCAGTGCCATCGCGTAGTCATTTACATAGAATGCTCGCTAGAGCGAAAGGAATACTGCGCAAGCGAATTTCTTGACATTTTGAACGCTTATTTCTTGATACTTCGAATGGCCGTGTCCTTGTATGGCATGCTAAATTGCTTAGGAAGTTGCAGCGAGTTCTACCCTCTGGTTATTTCCACATCCTAAAATGCTATCTACTCTCAGACCGATATTTTTACGTAGCTGAAATTATTGACTATTCTGACATTTATCCTATTTCTGCCGGTGTTCCTCAGGGAAGTATCCTAACTGCAATACTTTACAATATTTACACCATGAATATTCCTAATAATCCTTAGAAACCTTGTTCAAAAGGTGGAGAGTGGGGGTAAATGAGCAAAAATCTGCGTATGTTACTTTCACATTCTTCCGAGAACAGACTCCCCCCGATGTAATCCTAAACAACAGTAATTTTCTAATAAAAACGAGTGTGCGTTAACTTGAACCTGGAACTCTCACACGAATTCTACAATAAAAGAAGTGAATTTAATGGACGATACAAACAATTACTGCGACTCCTAGATAGTAGGTCAAAACTGACAATAAAAACCAAACTATTATTATACAATAAGGACATGAGGACCCCAAAGTTCGGATTCGACTAGGTATTTCAATTCCCTTCCAATGCTGAATTCTTAGAAAAATTGTCAATGCTCCCTTTTATGTATGAAAAATTGTTATCCGTCGTGATCTGTGCCTCTCCCGTTATAACAAATTCTATTCGCGTCCATCCTATCATAGTAATCCTTTAGCAAAAAAACTGTTCACTCCCAACCTTTCATTATACACCCATTGACGTTTGAAAGGGCAATAGCCTCGCGAATTTTTGAACTTATAAAATAAATCATTCAGTTCTTGAGGAATCATCGATTCCCGTACTACCCTACCTGTCTTTATGTCCTTATAGTATCTTCCCTTATAAAAACTGCTTGTTACAAATTATATGTAGTTATCGATAACATTTTTTTTTTTTTTAGTTTTATGTTTATCTGCAACAACAATTTTATTGTACGAGGGTTGCTCAATAAGTCCTAAGAAAATCCAAAAAATTGTGCTCGTAGTGTCGGTTTTTGTAAGTAGCATTGGGTGAATGAATTTAAACGTGGTTTACAATTGGGTGAATGAATTTTGCGACGGTTTACAATTGGGTGAATGAATTTAAACGTAGCCGTTCATCCACAAAAGATGAAAATCGTTTAGGACGCCCAGTTGAGGTGTCTACTCCTGAAATCATCGACAAAATCCACGATCTGATTTTGAACGATCGGCGAATTAAAAGGCGCAAATTAGTTGAACATTTGCTTCAATTTTGCATGAAAAATTGTCTGTGAAAAAAATTTCGGCAAGATGGGTGCCGCGTTTGCTCTCAGAGGAGAATAAGCGCAATCGTGTAGTGGACTCTGAGGCTATGTTGGCACTCTTTCATCGCAATCCTGCCGAATTCCTGCCGAATGAAAAAAGTATTACGTGTCGTTATTGCAACGGTTGAGCGAATTAGTTGAGGCCGCGGGCATATCACAAGGTACAGTCGCTTCAATTTTGCATGAAAAATTGTCTGTGAAAAAGATTTCGGCAAGATGGGTGCCGCGTTTGCTCTCAGAGGAGAATAAGCGCAATCGTGTAGTAGACTCTGAGGCTATGTTGGCACTCTTTCATCGCAATCCTGCCGAATTCCTTCGTCGATATGTCACTGTGGACGAAACCTGGATACACTACTACACTCCAGAAACGAAGAGACTGTTGTCACAGTGGATTTTCAAGGGTGAACGGGCTCCGAAAAAGGCAAAAACTGTTCCATCGGCCGGCAAGGTGAGGGCCACGGTCTTTTGGGATTCACAGGGCATCATTTTTATCGACTACTTGGAAAAAGGAAAAACAATAACAGGAGCGTATTATGCGTCGTTATTGCAACGGTTGAGCGAGGAAATCAAAGAGAAACGCCCCCATCTGAAGATGAAAAAAATCCTCTTGCATCAGGACAATGCGCGTGTGCACACCTGCGCTGTTTCCATGGCCAAAATTGTGGAATTGAGAATGGAATTGTTGCAGCATCCCGCTTATTCACCAGATTTGGCCCCGAGTGACTATTTTCTTTTCCCCAATCTGAATAAATGGCTTGGCGGACGACGGTTCACTTCCAACGAGGACGTCATTGCTCAAACGGATGAGTATTTTGCAGAACTTCCGAAATCCTATTTTTTGGACGGGATAAAAATTTTGGAAAAACGCTAAGAAAAGTGTATAGAGCTAAAAGGAAATTATGTTCAAAAATAAATTTTTTTTTTTTTAAAAACAGTTTTTTTCCATCTTTTTCTAAGGATTTATTGAAACAAGCAGATTTACATAACATTTTAATTAACAATCTTGTGCATCATGAAGTGGAAGTAAACACCCATCGGCGTTTCTCCAACTAACGGAAGTTAGATTCCTCTAGAAAATCTCTAGGCCGTTGTCTCTTAGGTCTCCGATGACTTTTTCCGGGGAGGGCTGTACAAGACAATTCTCTCACAAGTAGATTATGATGATAGGGTAAACGAGAATGGAATTTTTGATAACGGGAAATGCACAGGTCATGAACAAAGGGAACATTTAGGTCAGGATGTATTACAGTGTTACGAACATAAAAGGGAGCATCAACAATTTTACGGAAGACCTTGGATTGTAAGGCCTGGACGCGATAGGAATTGGAACGTTTCGTTGAACCCCAAAGTTCAATTCCATATGTCCAAATTGGTTTAATAATTGTATTGTAGATTAGAAGTTTACTTTGAATTGTTAGTTTCGAGCGTTTGTCCAGTAGTCTAAGAAGTTGTAGATAACGTCTGTTAGCTTCAGCTCTTTTTAATCTAGTATGTGGGTTCCATGTTAGTCTCTTGTCCAGGGAAAGTCCCAAATAACGCACTTTATCATATTGCGGTATCATATTGCTATTAAGGTATAAAGGGGTTGGTTGACCTTGACAAAGTGTGACAGAAATGTGAGCACTCTTCTGTTCATTTACCTTTACTCTCCATCTCTTAAACCAAGATTGAAGGTTGTGGATATGGGATTGTAAATTGTTGAAAGCTATGCCAGGATTTGAATGGGTAGCAAGTATTGCCGTATCGTCTGCATAAGTAGCATTGATAGTATTAGGATAAGCTGGGATGTCATGGGTATAAATATTATATAAGATAGGACCAAGGATACTGCCTTTTGGGACTCCGGCTAGAATAGGATATATTTCCGAGGATTCTGAGTTAATTGCAACTTGGAAATATCGTTGGGAGAGATATGAATTTATGATAAGGTAGTATGTTGAAGGAAGAAAGCTCTTGAGTTACCAAAGGAGTCCAGGATGCTACACACGTAGATAACATTTAAATTTTTATTTTTAAATATGAATTGAAGTATTAATTACAATAATAAAAATTTTAGTAATAGTACACAGATTTTTATATTCAATTAATATTATTTTAAATCAGAAAGTGAAAATATTCAATGAGAAGAAAATAATTTTATATTTAGCGTGTTGAAATTTTAAAAGGATGAAAACTTAAAAAAGAATTACAATTAAAAAAGGCTTTCTTCGTAAACTTAAGTTTTGAAATCAAGTTATTAAGAAAAACGCAATCTTTTGCGATTTTTTTAAAAAAAAGTACGTTTATGTATTTTAAACTCTGTATAAATTGTATTGAAAACATTTGAAAGGGAATTTAGTAAAAGCACCTGAAAAAGAATACAACAGTTCTGCATTTGCTCATGGAATTGTGTAACAAGTAACGTACGAATATAAATTATATACAAACATGCACTGTTCAATTAAGAGAAGGCATCTTAATAGTAGGTGTTACCTGATCATATGATGAACACCAAATTTTCTAAGGGTTGAAAATAAAGTACATTTTTCAATGTGGTTTGGAAATAATAGCAGAAGTATGTATTAACGAGTAGTACATACACATTTAGTAATAAATACATTTCTTCTTGTAGAGTACAATCAGCCCAAAGCACCAACGAATACCTCCGGAGGGAATTTTCACTACGAGACGCCTCTATGCCACTTATTCTCGACGAAAAAACATAACAAATTTTCGTGCATTTCAGTTTTATTTATTGAAAGTTTCCTGTTCAAATGTACTTTTGTGATGAAAATTGCATTGTACATTACAGTGCAATTCTTATCTTTAACTATTATTATATTACATACTACATTTAATTTTATTATATTCGAAATTCAAAAAAACATATTGCATAGTATTTGCACGATTTACAACCCTAACAGATTCATTAGGATGGAAAATTTTCATATTTTCAAATTAGTTAAATACAAAGCGATAATCTACTCGTATCATAAAAATTATTTATTTTATTGTATTTAAAATTTTATAGTACAATATATGCATAAATTTATACACATACACATATATGTATGTATGTACATTTATTTAGAGGATTTTCGGATGAAACGAATATAATTTATATTAATCTATTATAGGTTCTTTTTTTTTACCATGTCGTATAAAATAACCTTATTTTAATTATAATTAAATTTCTCTTCTTTTTTTTTAATCAGCTAATATCTTATGTTAATGATTATGAAGGCTTGTTAGAGAGATTAACCTTCACTAAAGTAGTATCAAAATTCCAAGAAATTGTAATATTCTTATTTAATTCTATTGCTAATAACAAATCTTTCTAACGTCGTTCAATAAGCAAAGTATCTCAAAATCCAGCAGTAGGTATAAGTTAGTTTTTTGCTTATGTGCTATATTGTAATTAATAGAAAAATATCAACGGCATACTGCATTTTGATGGCATTGTCATTGACAATTATTTTTTTACTTTATAATTTGCCTTAAATAGCATCTCACACTAAAACAGCTCGTCACAGCGTGTCATTAAAAACGAAGACGTCGTTCACTCAGTGAAGACGTTCACAGTTTCTGGTGAAATATTTGTTAATTATAATTTTAAGATAATACAATTTTTTACGGAAAACAAACACAAAAATAATGGAAGATAATTCCAGGAAGAGTTTAGTTGTGTATTTGTAATAAGCATAAAACTATAATGAATTTTGTAATGGTTTCTACGCATTTTAACCTCGTCTTCCGATGTTGTGCTTTTTTAGTGCGTTACGAAAAATGGAAATGCGTAATTTGCAGAAATGATGCGCCATCAAATACGCCCGAAGGTCGTTCAATAAGTCCTTAGAAAATCTAAGAAATTGCGCTCGTAGTGTCGGTAAAGATCATCAACAGGAAAGCTGTCAAAATTTCAGCTCGATCCATAGCGTAGGTCAATTTCTATCATCGATTAAAGTTAACGACATTTATTTGTGCATAACAATAGAAAAAAGCGAGTTTAGGGCTGCCATCAAACATCTCCATTTAAAAGGCTTAAGCCCGAAAGAAATCAAAGCCGAGTTGGATGCAGTTCATGGCACATCTGCACCTGTGTTTGCGTTGGTTTACAATTGGGTGAATGAATTTAAACGTGGCCGTTCATCCACAAAAGATGAACATCGTTCAGGACGCCCAGTTGAGGTGTCTACTCCTGAAATCATCGACAAAATCCACGATCTGATTTTGAACGATCGGCGAAGTAAAGTGCGCGAATTAGTTGAACAGTCGCTTCAATTTTGCATGAAAAATTGTCTGTGAAAAAATTTTCGGCAAGATGGGTGCCGCGTTTGCTCTCAGAGGAGAATAAGCGCAATCGTGTAGTGGACTCTGAGGCTATGTTGGCACTCTTTCATCGCAATCCTGCCGAATTCCTTCGTCGATATGTCACTGTGGACGATACCTGGATACACTACTACACTCCAGAAACGAAGAGACAGTCAACACAGTGGATTTTCAAGGGTGAACGGGCTCCGAAGAACGCAAAAACTGTGCCATCGGCCGGCAAGGTGATGGCCACGGTCTTTTGGGATTCGCAGGGCATCATTTTTATCGACTACTTGGAAAAAGGAAAAACAATAACAGGAGCGTATTACGCGTCGTTATTGCAACGGTTGAGCGAGGAAATCAAAGAGAAACGCCCCCATCTGAAGAAGAAAAAAATCCTCTTGCATCAGGACAATGCGCGTGTGCACACCTGCGCTGTTTCCATGGCCAAAATTGTGGAATTGAGATTGGAATTGTTGCACCATCCCGCTTATTCACCAGATTTGGCCCGGAGTGACTATTTTCTTTTCCCCAATCTGAAGAAATGGCTTGGCGGACAACGGTTCACTTCCAACGAGGACGTCATTGCTCAAACGGATGAGTATTTTGCAGAACTTCGGAAATCCTATTTTTTGGACGGGATAAAAATTTTGGAAAAACGATTGGAAAAGTGTATAGAGCTACAAGGAAATTATATTCAAAAATAAATTTTTTTTTTTTAAAACAGTTTTTTTCCATCTTTTTCTAAGGATTTATTGAACGACCTTTGTAGTTTTGTTTAGCCTAACGGATCCACGTGTTTAACTTAGGAAAAGTTGCAATGAGCCTATCAGAAATAATCCTTATCAAGAGCACAAGTTTTTCGGGGGTCCAGCAAATCATTTTTGGAGAACTCAGCAACAGTTGAAAACGAACTTCGCTCTGGAAGACTTTCAGCTGATGAAAATGAGGAACGAGTGACGGCTCTTCTTAGGTCACGATTGATTATTATTTTAGCACCTTAAAATGGAAAGAAAAAAGATTTTTTGTGGATAACAGCCAAAGGAGTGCAGCAACTGAGAAAGTAAAGGTGATTCCAGTTGAAGTCCTCCAGTTCAGCTAAAAAGGGTTTTCCCCTCATACGATGTGTATAAAATCTAAAAATAAAAACTGTCTCATTAATTTCCCACAACAGATTCGAGCTTTTTTGACTGAGATATTTCATCAAGATTAGATCACAGAAAATCTGATTAGCGAAGTGGATTTCACAAAAAGGAATAAAAACTATAAAACCATTACCGAATGTACGAAGCCTTTAATGCAACGAATGTGCAGCAAGCTTTCTAATATGTACAAAATATTATAATAGAATTAATGTGCATATTTCATAAAATCTTTTCCAAAAAATTATATTATTTAGTAATAATGGTATTTTGTTATTGAAAAAGCACATAATAGTTGACTTTGAATTCCATTTTATTATAAAATATGATAATGTGAAAATTATATAAGAAATTTTCTTCAAAAATGCCGAACAACGAGAACTGAAACAAGAAATAATTAATTATAATAACGAAGAATTTACTGAATACACAGAATGACTAACAACTAATAAGTCAATCTGGACAGCTACCCGACGAATTCTTAAATACAAAACAGCTACACACCCGCTCCTGAATACCGACGGAACCTGGGCAAAAACGGATAAATAGAAAGCCGACATCTTCGGCAAACACTTAGAAAACATCATTAAAACTCACGAAGATTTCCAAGACATTCTGCATGACGAACAAATATTCCGACAAATATCAACTCAGTTGCCCATAAGTCCACCTCCTAAGTTTTCCACTCCTTCCGAAGTTAAATTCACAATAGAACACCTTTCCAATAAAAAAGCCCCAGGATATAACCTAATAACTTCAGAAATCCTGAAGCAAATTTCCAAAAAAACATTCGTCCTTATAACCAATATTTATAATAGTATCCTCCGCACATCATTTTTTCCTTCCCTGTGGAAGTTTTCCATAATTAAGATGATCCCAAAACCCAATAAGCCCAAAAACCTTCCTACCTCATATAGACCTATAAGCCTCCTTCCCATGTTATCAAAAATCCTAGAAAAATTAATCCTAAAACGGCTTTATCCCATTTTTGAAACCGAGGGTGTCATTCCTCAGCATCAGTTTGGATTTCGACCTGAGCATGCCACTATCCAGCAGTGTCATCGCGTAGTGGACTACAAAGCGCGTTCGCTAGAGCGAAAGGAATACTGCCCAGGCGTATTTCTTGACATTTCGCATGCTTTCGACCGTGTATGGCAAGCTGGATTTCTTTGGAAGTTGCAGCTTTCCACATCCTTAAATCTTATCTCTCAGACCGATATTTTCAGGTAGCTGAAAATATGGAGTTATCTGACATTTATCCAATTTCAGCCGGTGTCCCTCAAGAGAGTATCCTAGGTCCTATCCTTTATAGCATTTATACCCATGACATTCCTTGCCACAACAACATCCTAACCGCAACATATGCTGATGATACAGCCATCCTGACACATCACAAAGATCCTTTCACGGCCATTAGTATCATACAGAACCATATCCACGCCTCAGAAACTTGGTTCAAAAGGTGGAGAGTGAAGGTAAATGAGCAAAAATCTGCTCATGTAACTTTCACACTCTGCCGAGAACAAATTTCCGACATAACCAGAAACGACGGTATTATTCCACAAAAAAATAGCGTACGTTACCTTAGACTTATATTCGTAAAAAACGGTTAACCTGGAACCTTCATACGAAATCTAAAAGACGTGAACTTAACGGACGATACAAACAATTATTACGTCTCCTAGACAGTAAATCAAAACTTACAACAACAAGTAAACTATTACTATACAATACGGTTCTGAAACCAATATGGACATATGGTCTAGAACTTTGGGGTTCGACTAAGCATTCCAACTCCCTTCCAATCCAATCCCTACAATCCTGAATCCTTTGTATAATTGTCAATGCCCCCTTTTATGTGCGAAACGCTGTTATCCACCGTGACTTAAATGTTCCATTTGTTCGTGAACTGTGCATCTCCCGATATAAAAAATTCCATTCGCATCTACCCTTCCACCCTAATCCTTTAGGAAGGGAACTTTTCACTCCCATCCTTCCAGTATACACCCATCGACGTTTAAAACGGCGATGGCCGAGAGATTCTCTAAAATTATCGAGAGGTAACATCGATGGGTGTTTTCCTCCACATGTCCTCATGTCCATGTATATTCCCGTAAAAAATCTGCTTGTTACTAGCATAAGTAGTTGTAGATAACATTTAAAATTAAAAAAATTAAAAATAAAAAATAAAAATGCCGACAATACAATCCCGAAGAATACTAGAAAACCATTTACTGACAAAATAGTTATGAATAAATATCCTTCAGCATTAAAGAAAACTCAATAGACAAAGCTTGAATCTTTCAAAATGTGTATGAGCAGATTTTTATAGTCTTAAGGAAAGTGTACACATAAGGTCCTACTATGTATATGGACCGGACTCAATATTATTTTTCTTTGTTCTAAGAACAAGTCTAAAACTGACTACGCTGAATAGTAAATCATTTTTTAATTGAATTATTTTGATTTTATTTCATTTAATTCATATTTAAAAATTTTACCATAAAAATTAGTTAATAATTTCACTATTAAATTCAAGGATTCTGGCATAATTGATAAAGGAAGTAACTTAATATTTACTCCATCAATTGCATGTCCTTAAATATTGTAAAATTTTTTAACTACTTTATGGACACATACTCAGACGTATGCAATTTGTCAAGGATATAAAACTTTTAACATAATCCTTTTATTAATTATTTTGGCTTTCCTATCATATTTTTTGTATACTTTTATTCAACGAGTAATTTTATTTTTAACTTGGTTTTTTCCCCCCTTCATTTAATATTACCTCCTTTTGGTTATAAAGTTCTTTAGAAATTTTATTTATTCAATAAATTTTTTACATTTATATTATCTTCTATATAGATTATAACACAATCTATATAGAAGATAATATGAACAAATTATTATAATAAGTTTTAGTAAATAAATGATAAAACAATTTTATAACTTTTTAAAATTCTTTTAATATTAATTAATATTCTAGAAGAAAAAAAAGATTAACAAAATCAATAAAGTTTGAAATTTTACTTAGTAAAATGCTCGATAGAAAAATGCTTGTGTCCTGAAGATACGTATAAGTTCTGGAGATAAGCTTACTAGTTTTTTTTTCTCCAATAATTTTAGAGTGGAATAAAAAATGGTTACTTGGTTGACCAAAATTGTTTATATACTCTTTAAAATTATGTATGGAAAATAATATTGGCAGAATGGCAGCATCTGGCCTTGTCTGCTCTTTTAATGATTACATTTTTCAATACTTTTTCACATATCCCCGGCTTAATTTTAATGATTTCGTTGGGTATGTTTTGTTCAATTAGCTTTAATCGAGGCAACCTTACTGTTGAAGTGCGATTAAATCTGAGAGAGCGTGGGGCTAGTCGACATTATAACTTTTTGACATAGTTTGGTCAAAAATAAAGGGTATTTGAATTTCCATTGAAGTGCGCACCTCATGGGACGTATCGTAGTCCTGTTGGAATCATATATCCTGAAACCCCTCATGTATAAAAGATCCTGTGTTGATCTTTTATACATGAGGGAGTTCAATTGAGGGGTTTTAGGATATATCACATCCTATTTTATTGTTAATTCAAAAAAAAACCAGTCACTCATAATCAATTTCCTGTAAAAATCAAAGTTTTGTCTTCGGATCTCTAAAAAGTTTTCATCCTAAATTTCGTTTGGTAATAAATGCAAAAATATTTTTCAAAATTTTCCATAACAGTTTGAGAAACATTCATAAATTTCGTAACATCGAAGATGCGTTATTAAATTATTTCTGCACTGTTGCCTTTTATGCATCAGTGAACAATACGAGTGTCATTCAACAAGTACTTAGCCTCACCGCTCGATGGAACTGCTATCACAAAAGAAATTAACCATCGTGCAGTACATTCTTTTAACTGTCAAAGTTTCAGTCGATGTCCTTCATTACTTTTGTTTTGAGAGCCTTTGAAAGCGAGTGTGTCGGTCGGTTGCACAAAAATGGAAAAAGAACAATATCGTTCGGTGATTAGATTCTTGTTTTTGGAAGGGAAAACGCGCAGCGAAATCAAAGATCGCTTGGATGCTGTGTATGGTGACTCTTCTCCTTCGATGGCGACCGTCAAGATTGGTTCAACGAGTTTGTTCGTGGCCGCACGTCGGTTTTTGATGAGCCACGCCCAGGTGCACCGAAAACGGCTGCTACGGAGGAAAATGTTAGAAAAGTCCACGATCTCGTGTTGGTAGACCGTCGATTGAAGGTTCGCGTGATAGCTGAGACTGTGGGCATCGCAATAGGAACGGTGCATCATATTCTGCACGAAGAACTGGGCATGAGAAAGCCGTCGGCGCGATGGGTGCCGCGTTTGCTCACACCGGAAAACAAGCGCCACCGTGAGACCACATCGGCAACGTGCTTGGCGCTGTTTCAGCAATCCAGCGGAGTTCTTGCGTCGTTTCGTAACCGTCGACGAAACATGTATTCACTGGTACACACCAGAGACCAAGGAACAGTCGAAACAGTGGACTTCACCCGGCGAACGTGCTCCGAAGAAGGCGAAGACTGTTCGATCGGCCGGAAATGTCTCTGGTGTGTACATTATAGAAATGTGATCCTTCTTCCAACAATATTAAATGTGATCCTTAACCTCTTCTAACGGTATCTCAACTATTCCAGAAATTATTCTCTAATAAGACCCCCTTCATTGTGAAGATTTTAGATATTTTAATATCTTTCAAACATCCTTTTTAAGTTCCTTTAAACAAACTAACATGCTTAACAAAATCTAATTATCTCTTTTTGGTCAACCGAAGACCAATTTCATATAACCCACACACTAACAGGTTGCCAAATGGCCTTATAGTCGTAACGTCGCATTATGAATCGTGGCTGATTTTCTGGGGATTCTACGCAAAAAATAATAAGCATATAAATTTTATTATTTTGTGTATAAGGTCTTAGAATTTTCAAAGGCATCCATCGTCCAATGAGGAAAAATTTAAAGTAATTTTGGGCTGGTTCGAGAGATTCAAAGTCTTCATAATGAGTTGGAGAGGGCAAATCCAGTGAAGATGTTTAAGCTGACAATAAATGTGTTTTAGCTGACAAGGTAGATACTTTGCCGAAAATGTCTAATACGTCGGTTAAAATAATTTTTCACAATGGCTATCAGAGAGAATTTTCACTACAGAGTTAGGTAAAGATAAATAATTTTCCACTCTAAAAATCCTGAAGCTTCTTCCTTATAACTGGATATAGACAAAAGCACTATATCTAAATTTAAATAATACTATTTGTGACGAAGGATTTAGATAGTTTATTTTATCAATCTTAGAACACGTTAAACGCAGAAAGAGAAGACTTGAGAGAAGATCATCGAAAAGGAGATACAATCATGAACAGATTTTGGAGACACATATAACCAGCATAAGTCAATGAGTAAAGATATAGAAAGCTTACTGAAAAGAAGAGGATATGAATGAGCATAATGTAAACTATAAAAAGGAGTATCTGATTGCTATACATAATGATTTTACGATGAAAAATTATACTGCTCCACCAAATCGAAAACAATAAACTGCTAGTCGTATTTCTGTAGAACCAATTGGATATTCTTGTAGCTTATGAAAATCAAAGCTTAAAAGCGCCGTGATCTGAGATAATTGTGTTAAAAACAAATAATTAATTAAAAGAAGAAAACTTTGCTTTCTTTTAGATGAGTGCCAAGTTTTCTCAGAGTAATTTTGTTATTGTTGGTGTGGTTGGTTTGTTTAACGGTGTAAGTCCTCGAGATTCTTGACAAATGCCATTTTGTAGCTTTACAAAATTATGGCCAATTGACAGCTGTTAAGAAGCCCTGGTAATCAGCAGAATTCTGAAATATGAATAGAGAAAAAACCAGACCGGAAGAACGAAGCATTAATCAAATGATCCTTGGAGTGTTCTTTTGCAGATTCGGATCGAAAGTTTTGGGTGGAATTTTTTTTATCAGTGTTTTTTTTTTGTGCACGGTGTTGACTTTGAATTTCAATAAATAATAATTACACCTTTCTCTTCCTAAAGCCTACGTTTTTTCCCTCGAGAATTTTTAAACCTTTGGTGTCACCAATATACAAATAAAAAAAATGGGTTGCATTTATTTTTTTTTGATGTGAAGGCGATAGTTGCAGATGATAGAACACCTTCCCCCCACCCCTCCCTCAAACCAGCAATGCTAGCCCGTAAGCATGCCCTGCCACTCCTTCGTCTTCTGAATGGTCTAGTTAATATACAATAATCATTCCTATTTGAACTCACGACCGATATAACTTTTTTTTTACTCCACCACTATTAACTCTTAGATAATTATAACTCAAAAAAACATAGCACGGCATCATTTATCGTGTGGGTTGCCACATTCGCAGTGTGATATTTTCTTGATTAAATTGTTTGGTGTCTACTTGGAATGAATAGTCTGAAAATTTTAGATTTTTTTGAAATTGAAAGCGTAGATTTAGAAGTTTGACCAAAAATGTATTGGAGCCTGTATTATTGGCTGATCTAATATAATTGATCATGGGAGCGGAAGAAGGAGAAAGGAGATGCAAAAAAAAAATTTATTTAAAAAACTAACAAAGATATTGTATTAAGCCAAAGGGGAAGGAATAGGAAATGATGAGTAAAGTATAAAAATTGAAAAGGTTAAAAAATATTTTAAAATATAATAAAAAAAATTAAACCGATAAAGGAAACGGAAAAATATGGAAAAGGATCGTCGATGTTGACAGGAGAGACTTAGATATTACCTATTTTTTTTCCGGCGCGATATCAGGGGTAGTCGCATATATTTTTTTTTTTTAGTTTAGATTAATGAGGTATAGGGGGAAACCTTCAAAAGGTATTCGCCTGGAAGACCTAATACCTTCAAGGCGGGTTATGCGGGATTTTTACATCGCTAAAACCTTCCTGTACCTCTACCCTTGCTTCCGGAACGATCGTTTCCCGGCGGCACTCTTTGTAAATACTACTTCGCCGGGGCGTTCTTATTTGATATTACTACTGTTCCGATATTATGACGCCTCGAAGCCTATTCTTCGTACGTGGCCCGAAGATCCTTGATTAAAGATTCCGCGTACTCTGCGACTCTGTTCCAAACCGATTGGGTCTACACTATGTTTTCTGGACTGATGGAAAGGTCCAGATTTTTCTCCAGTTCAGCCCGTGTCCCCCCGTAGGAGGGGCAATGGAAGAACACGTGTTCTGCATCTTTGATTACATCGCGGCAGTGATGACAGTTTGGGGAGTCAGTTCTCTTGAATCTGTGCAAGTATGCTCGAAAGCATCCATGCCCAGTCAAGAGTTGGGTGATGTAATACCCGACTTCCCCGTGCACGCGAGTGACCCATTTGGTGACATCTGGGATCAGCCGATGAGTCCACCGACCCTTCGTCGAGTTGTCCCATCTCTCTTGCCAGAGGCGAAGACTCTCGGGTCTCTGCTCTTCACAGAGGACCTTTCGCCGCTCTTCCTTCTGCCTACGATGTTGGCGTTCCCGCTCTCCTGCCAGGGTGTCGATGGGTGGGCATGATGCCACGACGTTGACCACATCGTATGATACCGTTCGGTATGCTGACGCTACTCTGATCGCTGAGAGCCGCTGGACTGATGACATTGTCTTGCGGTATGTTGTTAACTCTAGCGTTTTCGCCTACACTGGTGCTCCGTATAGCAGGACGGAGGTAACCACAGTTGCCAGTAGTCGCCTTCGGATTAGCCTGGGGCCTCCGATATTGGGCATTATCCGCGAAAGCGCGCCCTGTACTGCTGATGCCTTTCTGCTGACGCTGAAGATGTGCTCCTTGTAGTTGAGTCTGGCATCCAAGACCACTCCTAGATACCGGATGTAGGGTAGCGACCGGATGTCGTGGTCGCCTACTCTTATGGTGATGGTCTCCATTTTCTTCCGGCTACTCACAAGGAGTGCCTCGGTCTTATTTTCCGCCAAAGACAGGTCTGCCGATGTCATCCAATGTCTTATCCTCCGGATGGTGGTGGAGAAAGCGGCTTCCAGTTCCTCCAGGTGTTTGGCTACAAGGACAACCGCTACATCGTCCGCGAAAGCCACGAGTGTTATGTTCGGCCGTAATTCCAGATGGAGTAGGCCGTCGTACATGACGTTCCGCAAGAGTGGCCCCAGGACAGAGCCCTGAGTCGCATATATAGGTCTTTTTAAAGGCTGTTGTGTTGTCGGCGGTTGTTTGATTCGTTGACGGGTCTTATAATGCCGCTGCACTCTACTGGTGCACTGTACCAAAACCAACGTGAATATTCTAAAATAATTATTCAAGGTTACCTCCATCCATAAGATCATCTTCAATCATAAATGTTTAAGGTAGTGTAAATGATTAATAATTGGGATTAAATAGGAAATTCAGTGTCAACCGAGTAGGGTAAGCCAGATGCACAAATTCTCGACACTGTACTGACGGGAAAAAAGATTATTTAGCTCAAATTCTTAGAATTCTCAACCGAGTCATTAGCTAACTAGGCCCGAGGTTAATTAACCCTAGAACCTGCGTTGGAAAAAAAAGAACAATTACACATAAAAAAATTAGAGCCGAATTGAATAGGTCTTATGTGTATTAGGCTGAATGAATCTGCTCCATTCCATAGCCGAGACGAGTAGTTAGCTCACAGCCAACTCAAGACTAGAGGGCATAATTCGTTCCAGTGTAGCTTGGCTCCACATAGAGCATCGTTTTGTTATGCATCATAAGATAATGGCCATTGAGAAGTGAAAACATAGAAGAAAAAAGACCTTCATACTCCACGTTGGGCGCTATTATGTTATTTTAATAAAAAAAAAAATGGAGGGTCCCCACCCTACTCCACAACATTCCAATACCTTCCTCTTTTTCCCATTACCCAAGAATTCATAAGAATTTTATTTCAACCATAACAACTCGTAGCTTTGAAGTTGCGTCTTCGATTTGATAGCATTAACTTTTAACTCGCTCTTAATGAGTCCTGAAACTTTTATTTTTCTAAATAAGTTTCGTTTTTCTTATATACAAACAAAAAAAAAGTAAAGGAAGTAAATCTGTTTTATATTTAAAAAATTCAAACTAGGAATGAGATTTTTATAATAATTGATTTTATCCCTGAAAGGATAATAAAGTTTTGAACGATAATATTAATTAATTCTGCATAAAAGCTTTCCTTTTATTTTGCATATAATATATTCAAATAATTGCACTTTTTTATATTATGTCAATTTGAATTTTAATTTTTATTAACAGGAACAAGTTATGCACAAGACAAGAACAATCAAACAATTTATACGGCGCTGTTGCTGCGTTCGCTGTGGTAGGTGACGTCCGATAAAAAAAATTGAGGGAAATTCATGGACCCTATCGGAGTAATGGAATTTCCAACTAACGATCATATTGAAGACAAATTATGCAAGTTTAGCATAAAGGTATATATATTTCAATTGCTTACGCAAGGATTTTTTTTATAGTACAATTGAAATTTTAATTAAGCGAACATATTACTAAAAACGTTCTTCCATAACTAACAATTAAGTTTAAGAATTCCTGCTGTCATCGCACGTCTAAAACGTTTATATACTATAAGCTATGAAAAGGTATAAATTATATAAACTAATTATTACTTAATTTTGACTTTTTTCGAAAGACATTTTCTTGTTCGGTTTTCAACGTTTAAATATAGTCACGAAAATAGAATATATCCAAAAAAAAATGACTATTTTTATATGATTGTCAATAGAAAACAGTAAAAAAATACTGTTTTCTATTGACAATCATATAAAAATAGTCATTTTTTAAGTGTGAAGTTGGTTGTTTTTTTCACACTTAAGCCGCATAATCATATGTATTTTGACAGCTGACATAACAAGGCTTATTTGTGAAAAAAATCGATTTATTCTGCATAGAAGTTTTTGGTGAAAAACCGCATTTTCGTCATATTTTACTTTTTTACTATAGAATAGATAAAAATGCTGTTCAAGCAAGAAAAAAATTATCCGATTTGTATGGAGAAGATGTGTTAAGTGAGAGCGAGTGCCAAAACTGGTTTCTAAAATTTTGATCCGGCAATTTTGTGCTGTCGCATTGACGTTTGTGTTTTGCTTCTCAAACGCCAAGAAAATGATCCATTTTTGGAACGTACAATCACTGGAGACGATAAAAGGGTTGTCTGCAACAATGTTAAGCGCAAAAGGTTCTTGAGTAGAAAAGATGAACCAAGAGAAGGTTATGCTATCTGTTTGGTGGGATTTCAAAGGAATCGTTATTTTGAGCTTCTACCGAGCGACACCACAATCAATTCGGAAGTGTACTGTCATTAGTTGGACGAATTGAATGATTCACTTAAAGAAAAAAGTGTAGAATTGGTCAATAGGGAAGGTATAGTGTTCCAACAGGATAATGCAAAACCAAATACAAGTCTGACCACTCGGCAAAAGCTTTTAGAGCTTGGATGGGATATACTGCTACACCCACTATACTTTCCAGACCAAGCACTTCCCGATTATTATTTGTTCCGGTCTCTACAAAAATTTTTAGACGGTAAAACGTTTAATTCAAATGAGAATGTCAAAAATCACTTAGATCAGTTTTTTCCCAGCAAAAAACAAAAATTTTCTTGACAACTCAATATTAATACTTCTGATGTTTTTTTTCAAATGATAATCATTTTAAAAACCTCCTAATTATTTTTAAATATTGCAAAATTAACATTGCTAAGGAGCTGTTCGACTCTGTCATCAACTTGTCATGTCTTTGTTGATAATCCGTCCTTCTTTCACGCAGAGCACTGTGTAATTTGATCAGTTGTTGGTGGTAGCGGTGGACATTGACAGTTTCACCAGGTTTCAACATCTCATAGTAGACAATACCCTGCTGATCCAACCAAACGCACAGTATTGTCTTCCGTTCGAAGTGATTTGGTCTTGGGGAAGATGTTGATGGTTGGCCGGGATCAACCCACGATTTCTTGCGTTTAGGATGCTCGAAATATATCCACTTCATCGCCTCTCACAATCCGATGCAGGAACGACTTTCTTTTTTGTCTGGCGAGCAAGATTTAGCTGTGTTTTTTGTCTGGCGAGCAAGAGAAAAAAAAACATGTGTTTTTGGCGTCGCTCCATCTGCCTATCGTTCAATTCATGCGGTGCCCATTTTTCGCCGATCTTTTTAATCTTCTCCATGGCACACATACGTACGGAAATGGCACACAGACGTATGGTTGAGTAACACCCAATTGCTCCGCGAGCATTTTTTGCAATTGGATAGCGTCTTCGTCCAAAAGAGCCTGCAATTGATGGTCCTCAATTTTCCTAGGCCGATTTTCACGGTTCTTGTCCCACAAGTCAAAATTGCCATTTTTAAATCGACGAAACCAATCTCGGCACGTTGTTTCCGATAAAGCACTGTCACCATAGACCTCTATAAGCATTCGATGCGATTCGGCAGCCGATTTCTTTTCTCTGGCACAAAAGTAGATATGATTGCCAAAGGAAAAATGTATGTTGTTATACGAAATTGCTGACAATGTACACTGATTAATGTTGACAGAGGTCAAACTCATAAAAAAACAGTATGGCATGCCTATGGTAGCTAAATACGCTCACTCACGCCATCTATGACCAAACAGCGGATAAAAGATTATACACCTTGTATTATTAGAGAAAAAAATTTTCATGTTTTTGGCTATAGAAACTTTATTTTTTTTGTTGCTTTTATTCAGAAAAACCTATTTTAAATAATTATTTCTAATAATTTTCTTCTTTTTTAGGGTGTAAATTATGCTTAATCGAATTATAGAAAAACAAGGAATATTAACGAATTTGCACACATAATGATGATTATAAGACTGAATATATGGAAATTTCATGCTAATTCAAACGAGATAAGGAGTACATATCGACATTATTTATTCATAGTTATAATATTATGCGTTTCATTTTTAATTGTAAATTTTTTTTTAAAACACGTCAACATTAAAAGCATAGGAAAAAATTAAAAAAACTTTATATAAATGAATTCTTTAACAAACATTAAAGAGAGTAGAATATCAAATGAGTTTTCAATATTTTTTGAATTTTCTATTCAAAAATCTTTTATTTTTTTTTTTTTAAATAACGTAATTTTATGTATTTTTACTCCTCGAAGATGGACACACTTGAGAAATTGTATCTAAAATTTCGTTTCCATCAGACCATTTCAGATGAGTAGAGACAAATAATAATACTGATTTCTTTTTATACATTAAAGTAGTTCCTTTGGATACCTTTTTTGGTCAAAGGCGTATTGTCCACTGTTCGCAGTAGCGCTGGAAAGCTTCAACTGAAATCACATTTAGATTCTCGGCTATCAACAGTACCAAAATGTCTGTACTTTTAAGTATTTTTAATATTGCGAAACAAAACAGTCTCTGACGCGATTAACCCTTTTACTAATTCATCATCTTTATTGTAAATCGACGGTCTTAATTCACAAGAGGCCTCCCTCACTTGTTCTATATTTTCATCAATTTTTAAGGTTGAACGTCTTTCTAAATGAGGTTTGTCTTGCACAACTTCTCGGACCTACACAAATACGAGGGTCGTTCAATAAATCCTTAGAAAAAGATGGAAAAAACTGTTTTTTAAAAAAAAAATTTCATTTTTCAACATAATCTCCTTTTAGCTCTATACACTTTTCCAACCGTTTTCCCAAAATTTTTATCCCGTCCAAAAAATAGGATTTCGGAAGTTCTGCAAAATACTCATCCGTTTGAGCAATGGAAGTGAACCGTCGTCCGCCAAGCCATTTCTTCAGATTGGGGAAAAGAAAATAGTCACTCGGGGCCAAATCTGTTGAATAAGCGGGATGCTGCAACAATTCCATTCTCAATTCCACAATTTTGGCCATGGAAACAGCGCAGGTGTGCACACGCGCATTGTCCTGATGCAAGAGGATTTTTCTCTTCTTCAGATGGGGGCGTTTCTCTTTGATTTCCTCGCTCAACCGTTGCAATAACGACGCGTAATACGCTCCTGTTATTGTTTTTCCTTTTTCCAAGTAGTCGATAAAAATGATGCCCTGCGAATCCCAAAAGACCGTGGCCATCACCTTGCCGGCCGATGGCACAGTTTTTGCCTTCTTCGGAGCCCGGTCACCCTTGAAAATCCACTGTGATGACTGTCTCTTCGTTTCTGGAGTGTAGTAGTGTATCCAGGTTACGTCCACAGTGACGTATCGACGAAGGAATTCGACAGGATTGCGATGAAAGAGTGCCAACATAGCCTTAAAGTCCACTACACGATTGCGCTTATTCTCCTCTGAGAGCAAACGCGGCACCCATCTTGCCGAAATTTTTTTCACACACAATTTTTCATGCAAAATTGAAGCGACTGTACCTTGTGATATGCCCGTGGGCTCAACTAATTCGCGCACTTTAATTCGCCGATCGTTCAAAATCAGATCGTGGATTTTGTCGATGATTTCAGGAGTAGACACCTCAACTGGGCGTCCTGAACGATGTTCATCTTTTGTGGATGAACGGCCACGTTTAAATTCATTCACCCAATTGTAAACCGTCGCAAACGCAGGTGCAGATGTGCCATGAACTGCATCCAACTCGGCTTTGATTTCTTTCGGGCTTAAGCCTTTCAAATGGAGATGTTCGATGACAGCCCTTAACTCGCTTTTTTCCATTGTTATGCACAAATAAATGTCGTTAACTTTAATTGACGATAGAAATTGACCTACGCTATGGATCGAGCTGAAATTTTGACAGCTTTCCTGTCGATATTGCTACTTACAAAAAAAGTAAGGAGAGTGTAAGTAGCAATATCGACAGCTTTCCTGTCGATATTGCTACTTACACTACGAGCGCAATTTCTCGGATTTTCTAAGGACTTATTGAACAACTCTCGTACTATATGCCCTCGAAAAACGTGTGCTTTTGATAAATCAAAGTCGTGGATTCACAGAGCTTAACATTATATTTGATGCTACATCATAGCTCCAAATTTCGCTGTTCCATTTGTATTTCTATACAGTAAAAATTACCCCTTATCACGCCGTATTGTTGAAACTTGTACCGTCAAGGAAAGACTAACGTACACGCTCTGTAGAAGGGAAGTCAGCTGTATTAAGCGATATCAGTCTCATTAGTTTTTTGTCATGCCTCATCTGTCCTGGTTAGGCCAATTAAATAGTAACTGGAATAGTGCAAAAGTTGGATGATGGAGTTAAGATTAAATGCAGAATATAAAATTTAGTGAAAAAATTATAAAAATTATTTCAAGGATTTAACTCGCAATATGTTCTACTCTCATTCATTTAAGAAATCATTTTAGGAGAATGTATTTTCCAAAAAAAAAAGTGCCTAGTAAAATTTTATTACCTTAAATCATATTCCTACAGTAAATTCTAAGTAAAAAATAAGTCTCTTTTGGTATTGGATAACATCTTATAATTACAAAAAAAAAAAAAAAAAAAAAAACAAATAGTAAAAAACTATTGATGAAAAGACGACATGGAATCCATATTAAAAAGATTTCCAAATAAATCCATCCGAAAAGAATATTATAGAAATAATATATATTATAGAAACTAAGCGAAAAAAACTACGAAAAAAATACTATTTAGAAGCAAATATTGTGTGTCCTTAAATTTAAAACATAACAATTTATGACAGACAAAAACAAAAGAATTTTTTTTTATTTAATAGAATTAAGTTAAGTTCAGTTTTTATTTGATGATGAATTTTTTTTTGTATTAAAAGAAAAATCGAAACAAGAAATGATTTTTAAAAAAAAACAATACAACAACAACAATAAATTGAAAGAGCACATACATATGTGTATACTCAAAATAAGGATTAGAATTGACCAATAGACAAAATTATTTAGAATTAAGTATTTTAGGAAAAGTTTTTATTATATTTAATTTTAGAATTCGAAAATGAAAATTCTGATACTTGTGTTACTAGGCGGATTTAATAAAATTTATGAATAAAATGAAAGCTTTGAAATATTTTCTTTATTCTTATTTTAAATATTGATATTGTTTTTCTTAAAATTTAGTAATTTACGTATAATTTCAATCATTTCGATCGAAATAGAAATTTGGGTGTATAATTAAGATTTAACGAGCAGATCAACTATAAACTTGATCATCTGATTAAATGGCAACCAATTACAATAAATGAATTAATAAATTTGCGGGACAAATTCTCTTCAAAAATATTGGCCAAGCATCAGTAAATCAGACGACTCAACAACTAAGTCAAAATTCTAGGCAAGGAACCTTTTCCGAGATGACTACCTTGTTGTACAGTAACAGATATTGCTATAATACCTCAAGAGAGCGAGTACCGGAATGATACCTGAAAAGTTTTATTGGTAAGGTAGCAATTAAACCAATCGAAAAACATTATCGGAATGTGTATAAGCTTAAATCCGCTGCTTGGTCATAGATGACGTGAGTGAGCGTATTAAGCTACCATGGGCACGCTATACTTTTTTTTATGAGTTTGACATCTGTTAACATTAATCAGATTGACATCTGTCAACATTCATTTTTCCTTTGGTAATCATGTCCAGTTTTGTGCCAGAAAAAGAGCTTATGCGGGAAGCTCTGCTTTTCTGCCTCAATTTGAAGAAATCGGCTGCTGAATTGCATCGAATGCTTATGGAGGTCTATGGTGACAGTGCTTTATCGGGAACAACATGCCGAAATTGGTTTCGTCAGTTCAAAGACGGCAATTTTGACTTGTGGGACAAGAAGCGTGAAAAACGGCCTAGGAAGGTTGAGGACCAGCGTGAAAATCGGCCTAGGCAAAAAATGCTCACCGAGCAATTGGGTGTTACGCAACCAGCCATTTCCATACGCCTGTGTGCTATGGGGAAGATTGAAAAGATCGGAAAATGGGTGCCGCATGAATTGAACGATAGGCAGATGGAGCGACGCCAAAACACATGCGAAATCTTGCTCGCCAGACAAAAAAGAAAGTCGTTCCTGCATCGGATTGTGACAGGTGATGAAAAGTGGATATATTTTGAGAATCCTAAATGCAACAAATCGTGCGTTGATCCCGGCCAACCATCAACATCTTCCCCAAGACCAAATCGCTTCGGACGGATAAAAGGACGGATTATCAACAAAGACATGAGAAGCTGGTTTTCCTCCACGACAACGCACCGAATCTACATGGAGACACTCAACTGGGAGGTGCTACCCCACACCGCTTATTCACCAGACCTGTCCCCTTCCGACTACCACCGGTTTTCGTCTATGGGCCAAGCACTTCGATTCTTACGAAGACGGAATTTTTTTGGCATGGTATCCACAAATTACCCAAGAGATGGTAAAAATGTGTAGCTAGCAAAGGCAATTACTTTGAATAAATTTGTTTTTGATTTCTATGAAAAAAACATGTGTTTTTTTTAATTAAAAAACAGCGGATTTAAGCTTATGCACTTGGTAATTATTGAGTGAAGGTGTCTCTATCAAAGGCCTCATTAAAATAAATGAAATTTACTTGTAAGTCTTACATTGTTCCATGAGTTGATAGACAGTTTCGCTATAGGCCTATAATTAGAAACTTTATTTTTGAAAGCCTTTTTGTCGATTTCATAAATTGTATTTGATTTAATAATAATTGAAAATTGGCCATTTTAATAAAAATAATCACAATTAGATAAATAATGCCTAAGCGACAAATGAGAAATTAAATAAATTCCCTAATTTGTATTATCTTAATTTAGTTTTAAATAAACTAGACAATTTTGTCGTATTGACTAATTAATTTTATAATCACTGACTAAGCCCAACACCCCCACAAAACTACCATTGAAACATTATATGAGTTAGTGCATAAATGAATACGAAAATGGGCATATAATAATTATAGGCACTTGTATAAATATGAAAATCCAATTAATCAGTAATATTATGATGGCTCTCACAACTGTAGTTTTAGCCAATAGTATCGACACATGTATGTGTCCACAGGCATATGAGCAAATATTTCCATGTCCTTTGATATGTTCATCCCCATTCAGTTAGTAAAATTTCATATTCTATCATTCTTAGTGTGATTAGAATGCAAAAACCGAACTAAATTATGTTGTTACAACAAATATGTTATATGGGCTCGAATGAATCATTTATTGACTGTATTGTTGATATCATTAGGCCCGCATTGAATTACAAAATCGACACAATATCAATACGATGACGACGGTCGCACCAATGACGTGACAAGGACCATCTACGATTTTGTATGTATTATTTAATAGAGGATATGTTTAGTAAGAAGACTATGCACACATTCCCAATGGTGACTAACGATGAGAGGATATTTTAATTATTAACTAGTACAATTAACTACTCTATTAGCATTAAATACAATTGATTTATTATTATTTCGAAAATCTATTAACATTCCACATCGTACATGTCACATATTCAATTATGAGCGTACTCACACCAACTAGATTTGCGTTAATACAAATCATAGACGAAATTTCAAAATTCTTCGGTATGAAAACAAATTGCAATTAGCAACTCGTAAATTCCATAGAAAGGAAGTATTCAAAAAATCGCGAATTAAAAGTAGAGCAGCAAATTATTTTACAGATTTGATTAAAAAGGATATTATGTTAATTCATTAGTAAGGGAGGATTTGTGGAGAAGCTTGAGGTATTGTTCTCCGATCTAAAGACCCCAGGAGGTATTGTTCATTTTTTGCTCTAAATTATCAGAATATTTACTGTTCCTTTAAAAATAGCTGCTTTTACTTATTACGTTACCTCGATATTATTATTGCATGGACTTTGATTTTGTGCTAAGCTTTAAGGATGACTGCAGATTTAATTTTAAGTAATATTAAGTTTAACTACCGGAGCAACACTTATTTTTAATACGCTCGAAACATTAAATTACCTTTTCTTCAAAAACTTCCTGAAAACTAGTTTTTTCATCAAAACTTCCTGAAAATCTTTTTGAATTTTCAAATTTTTTCATCGAGATTTTCAACTATTTTTTTTATTACGAGCGTCGTTCAATAAGTCCTTAGAAAATCAATAAGCGCTCGGTAAAGATTTTTTTTGTAAGTACCTTTATCGACAGGAAAGCTGTCAAAATTTCAGCTCGATCCATAACGTAGGTCAATTTCTATCGTCGATTAAAGTTAACGACATTTATTTGTGCATAACAATGGAAAAAAGCGAGTTTAGGGCTGTCATCAAACATCTCCATTTGAAAGGCTTAAGCCCGAAAGAAATCAAAGCCGAGTTGGATGCAGTTCATGGCACATCTGCACCTGTGTTTGCGACAGTTTACAATTGGGTGAATGAATTTAAATGTGGCCGTTCATCCACAAACGATGAACATCGTTCAGGACGCCCAGTTGAGGTGTCTACTCCTGAAATCATCGACAAAATCCACGATTTGATTTTGAACAATCGGCGAATTAAAGTGCGCGAATTAGTTGAGGCCAAGGGCATATCACAAGGTACAGTCGCTTCAATTTTGCATGAAAAATTGTCTGTGAACAAAATTTAGGCAAGATGGGTGCCGCGTTTGCTCTCAGAGGAGAATAAGCGCAATCGTGTAGTGGACTCTGAGGCTATGGTGGCACTCTTTCATCGCAATCCTGCCGAATTCCTTTGTCGATATGTCACTGTAGACGAAACCTGGATACACAACTACACTCCAGAAACGAAGACACAGTTGTCACAGTGGATTTTCAAGGGTGAACGGGCTCCGAAGAAGGCAAAAACTGTTCCATCGGCCGACAAGGTGATGGCCACGGTCATTTGGGATTCGCAGGGCATCATTTTTATCGACTACTTGGAAAAAGGAAAAACAATAACAGGAGCGCATTACGCGTCGTTATTGTAACGGTTGAGCGAGGAAATCACAGAGAAACGCCCCCATCTGAAGAAGGAAAAAATCCTCTTGCATCAGGACAATGCGCGTGTGCATACCTGCGCTGTTTCCATGGCCAAAATTGTGGAATTGAGAATGGAATTGTTGCAGCATCCCATTTATTCACCAGATTTGGCCCCGAGTGACTATTTTCTTTTCCCCAATCTGAAGAAATGGCTTGGCGGACGACGGTTCACTTCCATTGCTCAAACGGATGAGTATTTTGCAGAACTTCCGAAATCCAATTTTTTGGACGGGATATAAATTTTGGAAAAACGGTTGGAAAAGTGTATAGAACTTAAAGGAGATTATGTTGAAAAATAAAAATTTTTTTTTTAAAAAAACAGTTTTTTTCCATCTTTGTCTAAGGACTTATTGAACGACCCTCGTATTATCTAAATTTTTTTTCAGATCAATTTGCTAAAATAATAGCAACTCAAAGACCTGAAACTGAAACTCAATATTTATGCTTCTGCTGGATCTTTTTTATATTCCCTTCAGTCAGCTAAGTCAGTAGCGTCAAACTGGTGCAATTCACGTAGGTGACACCACATTTACAAATTTTCGTACATTTTTAACTTCAAATGAAAAAGGTTTTCTATAATTCTTGATTTGAAATCATCGAAACGATTTCGATTTGCTTAATTTTACCAAAATATTGTGAAAACGAACAACTTTGATTTTGTGCTCAAAGGAAACGTTTTCTTGCAAACGATTTTTAAACAAAATCATTTTTTTTTACTTACATCGTACATATTTGTTATGAGTTGATCTTTGCCTTGCAATGATTATTCAGATGGCCTATAATATCTGTTAAAAATTATCGGTTTTTTTATATACAATGGATCTTTTATAATCGATCTGTTGTCTTTGTTTTTATCTTTCATTCAAGAGTTTATATTATTTCCTCTAAAAGTAGCCAGAAGGTGTTCAGGACTTTTTGTCAGGCTAACCAACAAACTTCTGTGCAATCAGGAAGATATTCGAATTTGAATATTAAATATTCAAGGAACACAATTAAAGTCCTCTCGATCGAATAAAGTTGACCATTTTTAATAATTTAGACCGGCTTTTCGGTTTATATGGATACTCATCTTGTAATTTTCTCATCAATCGCGATACAAGTCCTTTAATTTCATACATCATCGATTTAGTGCCATTAGTTGTTACAGAAACAAGCTTTTTAAGAGGAAGCTGAAATTTTCGAAAATGCTTCATACGCCATCAAAAATATCTTCACTAGTTCTAGTCCCTTTAAAGAGGGATAATTTCCAACTTATCATATCTTATTATAAATAAAATACAGTGACAGAAAAAATTACCACAAATCTTGAATATGCTGATCGGGACCAGGAGGCTCTATATTGTGGTAAAACTAACACTAAATACATTCTTAATTATACTCCAGCTGAAGGATTAAAATATTTAATATACGAGGTCTGGTCAAAAAGTATCGCGAAGTTTGTGTTTTTTTTTTAAAAATAATTTATTTATTCATGAATTTCTATTTTGTCCCCTTCAAAGTAATCCTCACCAGATATTACACACTTGTGCCAACGTTTTTTCCAATCCTCGAAGTACTTCAAAAAATCATTTTTTGTGATCTCTTTCAGCTCCTCCTTCGATGCCGTCTTTATCTCCTCAATTGTAGCGTAGCGTCGTCCTTTCATGGAGATCTTCAGTTTCGGAAATAAGAAAAAGTCACAGTGGCCCAGATCTGGGGAATACGGTGACTGCGGCATTATGAGTGTGTTATTTTTGGCCAAAAAATGGCAAAAGTCAAATTTTGTTCTTCCACAAATCCGGGCGTTTCTGGCGGATTGATTCGCGCAACTTGCGCATAACTTGCAGGTAATATTCCTTATTGACCGTTCTACCCTGTGGCAAGAATATTCAATCGAAGAAAACTGTAAGCAAAACCTTCACATTCGACCGAACTTGGCGCGCTTTTTTCGGTCTTGGCTCGTGCGGTAGCTTCCATTGGGATGATTAAACTTTGGTTTCCATGTCATAACCATAAACCCATGATTTGTCACCAGTTATAACCCTCTGGAGCAAATTTTTCACACAAAATTTGATACAGATTCTTTGATCCATTTTTTGGAATGGGCAAAAATCGAAGACGAGCCAAAACACGTGCAAGCAAAGCAGTTGTCAATATACTTTTTGAACAGACCGCGATACTTTTTGAACAGACCTCGTATTTGGGGATGCAAATCATTTATGTTTGGGCAATTTCTCAATATTTACCATATTATGAATTCAAATTGATGGAAAATACGAACAGAATTATGATTTGCTGATGATTCTAGTGTGATTTATTCTCTTATATTAGATTTAGAATTCTTACCCTTTGCCATCTAACTCAAAAGAGTCTAAATTTTATTTTTAACACTTTACATCTAACTCAAAAGAGTCTAAACTTTATTTTTAACACTTCGGTATCATATTCCCAAAATAAATTTCCAAAATATCTGGTTAATCTAATAATCAGTTTTCTAGCTTAATAAAAGCCAGACTAAAATGTGGAGACGTATACTCGAGGTTCTTCGAGGTATTGTCAGGCATACCGCAAGGCTCATTAATTGGTCCTAAGCTATATAACCTTTACATTGCAGATATATGGTATGTAAGCGTCAATTAAGCGAAAATACTCATATGGTATTATACGCCGACAATAACCTAGTTTACAGTGTATCAATGCGACCTAAGGTAGCATTGGAAGCTATGAAGGTATCAGTCAATAAACTGACAGAAGACTATAAGGAATGGGATCTTCAAGTAAACATTCCAAAGTCAGAGTGCTTGTGCCTCACGCCGTCATGAAAAAAGAAATTCGTAGACTGCGGATTTGGAGATAAGAGTGACACGATAATGAGGCGCGTGTTGAATCTTTAGTATCTAGACTTGAATCTTAACAAGAACCTCAAATTCAACTCCTTTGTCAGGGATAAAATTCAAAAAGCCAACGGCATATATAGAGTTTTCCAATAAGAGTGATTGATTTCTAAGTGACGTTTCGGCCATTTGTAATATGTCATGATCTTTTTTTCTTCTTCATTGTATTCATTAATGCTTACAATTTTATCATGGAGAGATATACGCAAGAACAACGTTTACAAATTATTCAATTTTATTATCAAAATAATCGTTCTCCAATTGCAACTTTTCGTGCGCTCACTTTCATCTGCGTGGTGCGGTAAATAAACAAAACTGTCGATTCTGGTGTGAAGAAAATCCACAAATTATTCATGAACACCCATTACATTCACCCACCGTTACTGTGAATGAAGAGTGGTATAGATCGATGATAACCAACTTTTTATGACCGAAATTGGAAGAAGTTGATCTTGACAACATCTGGTTCCAACAAGACGGGGCTATGTGCCACACAGCACGTGCAACATCCGAATTATTGCGAGAAAAGTTTAGAGATTCGATTATTTCAAGTAATTGTGACATTGAATGACCTCCAAGAAGTTGTGATTTAACACAATTAGACTATTTCTTGTGGGGTTATTTGAAGTCATTGGTCTTTAGCAATAAACCAGACTCTCTTCAAGCTTAAGAAGTCAATATTGAACGTGCTATTCATGACATACGACTTGATTTAGGGAAAAAAGTGCTCGAAAATTGGGTTCATCGAATTCGTACCTGAAAAAGAAGTCGTGGAGGCCATTTGAATGACGTTTTATTCAGAACTTTATTGTATCGATTGTACTTTCCATTAAATAAAAAACATTTGAATTTCCTTAACAATTAGTATGTTTTTTTTTTAAAAAGAAATCATATCACTCTCTTTGGATTCCCTATATATGAGGCTCAGAAATCCTCAAGAACTTTTGAAGGACGTCAAACTCAAGATCTTTTGAAGGACGTCAAAGTCATAACTTATAAGCAATTTTATGCTACGGCTTCCCCATCTGGTCATCCTTTCCTCCCAACAGTAGCAACGGAACTGCACAGGACGGAAAGGAAGATCCTACGAAAAGCTACAGGGCTCGGCAGATCTAGACAGACAAAAAAGTTTATATCAAACGACAGCTTGTTCCAGGAGGCAGACATTACCTGTCACCGTTACTTCTATTGGAGGACACAGAAGAAGCTCTGGTGCAACACCTCCAGATTTACAAGAAGAATCCAAAGGGACATCATCGAGGTTAGCAATTACATCATTTGAGGTCGGGTGCACCGAAGGGAATCAAGAGGACACTCTTGAATTTAATTTTGAAAAATAAGTTTTAAGAATAATTGTATAAAAACGCATGCTTAGTTTATAAGAGTAGATTTAAGAGTTAAGGTTAGGTTAAGGATGTAAGCATGTTTTTTTTTTTAATGTCATAATAAATGTAAATAAAATATTATATATGTATTAGAAATAAATTCAAGGATAGCATTAGAAGAAAAATGTAAAATGTCAAGGATATGCAGTAAAGTAAACTTGAACTTAAACTTGAACTTGAAGGTGGTTCGGTTTGGTAGCACAGTCGTAAGCTACTATCGAAGGGGTCGTGGGTTCAAATCGCAGTGTGTGAAGCATGGTCCAATGCTAATTACCTAACACCACCACTTTACTATCTATTCTACACTCAATTTGTTTATCGCATAACCTTCCCATTCCATTATCATACCGCTTGAACTGATGGACGCAATAGTGGCTGGTAATATTTTACAAGCTGCGAGAATATTCTCATGATCTGTATTCTAAATGAGGCAATCATGCAATTTGTCATTTGTGTTGGTTGTACGCTTTTTCCCTACTCTCTGTGCTTTTGCGATGTCAGAGCGTAAATCGAGCACTTTTGAGCAGAGCTTGTTGATTTGTCGGCTTTTGTTTTGTCGGCTGTTGACCTCTCACATGAAATTAGGTCACCATGTCAGATTGCTTATCTACTGAACAAATTCGCATGGTGTCCTAATTACCGCTGCGAATCTAGAAATTTTTTTCGCATGCACTATTCAAAATGCATTTGTAGGCTTAAGGTAAGTTGCGAGCATTAATTTGATTATGATGTGATGGGGAATTTCTTCAAATTCTTTACTTTTATGTGTAAAAAAATATATATATTTGTGTGTACTCTTAATGCAATTGGAATAGAACTTTCCAAACTTCTTTAATTCGGCCTGAAATGGGTAACGAAGGGTTTTTTTGTTGATAGCAATCACGATTCCTGCAAAAAAAAACTCTCGTTTAATAAAACACGATCAATTGTGATCTATTTCGACCGGAATATGTAAATATCTCAAAAACTGATGGTTATATTATCTTGCGGCATATCAAATCGAATATTAACAATTTAAAAACATATCCGATGTTACCCTCAGGTTAGCGATGGCGTAAACAAATATCGCGAAAAACGCGCAGAATCAATTTTCCACCAAACCACCAAAGTTGAAGCGTTAACTCATAAGTTATATATGTGTAGTCACTGAAAATTAACCGCCTGTCGCGGGTTTTGAACACCGCCTGTCGCGGTCTTTAAATAGTCGCGTGAAATCGACTTTAATGTCTCTTGTCTCAAACACCTTTCATCCATGCATACATAAATTAGTCTCAAAAATTTACTATTTATTTTTCAAAAAATATTGATTTTTCTTTTATATGTATTTTAATTCAACAAACATTATGCAATACTTATCATAATTTATTATATGACTATCATTAAGGATAGTATAGACAAAATCACTTTATTATCACAAAATTTCGCCTTTTGAAATCAGACGATATTTTAAGGTAAAATCTCAGCTATAATTGCTGCATTTTTTTTATTTTTAAATTTACTTAATTTAACAATCAAAAACTACGTGTATATTGATTTAAGGAAAATAGATTTTTTTTGTTGTTGTAACAAGTTAATAAAAGTAAAATTGACATTTCTGTATTTTGTTACAAAAGCTCTCAAAAAAAAAAAAAAAAAAAAAATTATTCACGATATCTTTTTATTATGGTTATTTAGTAAATAGTTTAACAATTATTGTATTGCAGTATAGTTTTGTCTTATCGAATACGAAGTTTACGATAAGCTTTGATGAAATGATAGAAATCGAATTATACAAAACCACTAATTGCTTATTTCAATTGGAATTCTTGAAAAACTTCCTTACAGCAGCTGAAATTTGATAGTAAAATATAACTATTCGTACATAGAAACTGTCAGAAGAACATTTAGCCATCATGTTTACATATGGTACATATATGCTCGTGAATGAAGTAGGATTTCCCAGAGTGCATAGGATCAAAAAGTTTGTCGGTTTTTGTCATAGTCCCCAAATCTATTCCTAGCTCATGCTCTGATTTTCTCCAATTTATTATCAACGGTCCATAGATCCGCATCCGTACTGCACAGAATACCAATTACCAAGTGCCTGCAATTTCTGCAATAATAGTCGAAGGTACTATCGTTACCCTCAAACAGTAACAACAGTGATCGAAGATGAAGAAAGTTCGCTAAACATTCTCACATATCGACACAATTTTGTTGGTCAAAAAGAACAACACCAATTAAACAACAGGAATGGGGCTAGAAAACTCTCCTTTTTCGACATTTATTGATTTCTGTGTAATTTTGTTGTCTTCGGTCAAATTACTACTACTTCTTGTGTAGATGGTTTACAATTGCAATTGAAAAGCTAATAAACGATGTTTCGATGGTATTCCTTAGTCTGTGGAATGGTAACTTCTTTGATTGCATCTAATTTATAATTGGGATCTGAGGGCCAATTCGTATAAGAAGTAATGTTCGTTAACAAATGAAAACTACACAAGCAAACACAATTATTCGAACAATGTACTTGTTATTTGATTTTATGCTTATATATTTATGTACGAGTATAAAACTGTTTTGAAGATATTAGGTCTAATGGAAAGTTCTCTCTGCTTTTGAATTAACAGAAAATAATACATTTTCAATTAAAAATATTCCTTGATTCTGATGATCTCCTCGCAGCGTGATAGAATTTTTTAATTTCTATTTTTCTTGAATGACCCATGTTTGGATGGTGAAAGCTTTATCAATCAAGTTATATACCCCTTTATTGATATTTGGACCACAAATTTGAAATTCATAACTTCATGTAACTCTAAATAAAGGTTTGCGTCGTGCATTTGTTGATTAATAATGAATATACGAAAAAGAAATAGGCTGCACAGAGACATGGTAACCAATTTTTTATCGCCAATTTTTGATATCATGGATGTCGACGACTTGCGGTTTCAACGAAACGTTGCTACGTGCCACACTGCCCAAGAAACAATCGATTTGGGGCCACTCGTCATGTACGACGGCCTACTCCATCTGCAATTACCGACGAACACAACACTCGTGGCTTTCGCGGACGACGTAGCGGTTGTCCTGGTAGTCAAACACCTAGAGGAACTGGAAGCTGCATTCTCCACCACCATCCGGAGCATAAGACAGTGGATGACATCGGCAAACCTGTCTTTGGCGGAACATAAGACCGAGGCACTCCTTGTGAGTAGCCGGAAGAAAATGGAGACCATCACCATAAGAGTAGGCGATCACGACATCCGGTCGCTACCCTACATCCGGTATCTAGGAGTGGTCTTGGATGCCAGACTCAACTACAAGGAGCACATCTCCAGCGTCAGCAGGAAGGCATCAGCAGTACAGGGCGCACTTTCGCGGATAATGCCCAATATCGGAGGCCCCAGGCAAATCCGAAGGCGACTACTGGCAACTGTGGTTACCTCCGTCCTGTTATACGGAGCACCAGTGTGGGCGAAATCGCTAGAGCTAACAACATACCGCAAGACAATGACATCAATCCAGCGGCTCTCAGCGATCAGAGTGGCGTCAGCATACCGAACGGTATCACACGATGCGGTCAACATCGTGGCATCATGCCCACCCATCGATATCCTGGAAGGAGAGCGGGAACGTCAACATCGTAGGAATAAGGAAGAGCGGCGAAAGGTCCTCTGTGAAGAGGAGAGACCCGAGAGTCTTCGCCTCTGGCAAGAGAGATGGGACAACTCGACGAAGTGTCGGTGGACTCATCGGCTGATCCCACATGTTACCAAATGGGTCACTCGCCTGCACGGGGAAGTCGGGTATTACATCACCCAACTCTGGACTGGGCATGTATGCTTTCGGGCATACTTGCACAGATTCAAGAGAACTGACTCCCCAAACTGTCATCATTGCCGCGATGTGATCGAAGACGCAGAACACGTGTTCTTCCAGTGCCCCCTCTACGAGGAGACGCAGGTGGACCTGGAGAGAAATGTGGACCGTTCCATCAGTCCAGAAAATATAGTGGAGTGCATGCTGAAGAGCCAATCGGCTTGGAACAGAATTGCAGAGTACGCGGAATCCATTATCAAGGATGTCCACACAACGTACGAAGAATAGGCCGCGAGGCGTCATAACATCGGGACAGCAGTAGCATCAAACAAGAACGCCCCGGCGAAGTAGTATTTCCAAAGAGTGCCGCCGGGGAACCATCGTTCCGGGAGCAAGATCAGAGGTTCAGCTTAGGTTTTAGCGAGGTAAAAATACCGCATAACTCGCCTGGCAGGAAAAACTTCCAGGCGAGTACCTTTTGAAGGTTTCCCCCTGTACCTCATTAATCTAACCAGAAAAAAAAGAAAAAATCGATTTATTGAAAACCAAAATCCATGAACGTCTAATTTCGTGAAGAGGTAATGTCAATTTGTCACCAAAATCATGTGATTCAATGCTGTTGGACTTCTTCTTGTGGAGCTATGTGTATGTGAACGATAAGGCTTATAATTGAAAATCTTTTAAAAAGAATTATCGTCTATAAAGGTAGTCATGGTGGACATTTGACCGGTATAGTTTTTTATTCATAAATGATAAAATTTCGCCAATATATTTTCATAAAAAATCTGCGTTTTATTCGAAAAATTTTCTAATTGGTAAACCGAATTAAAATTAATTTTGACTTAAAAAAAAACTA
This sequence comes from Atherix ibis, assembly GCA_958298945.1. NCBI lineage: Eukaryota > Metazoa > Arthropoda > Insecta > Diptera > Athericidae > Atherix > Atherix ibis. Next base: position 6,202,306 of record OY282610.1, read on the forward strand.
ATCACTTTTTATTAGCGAAACTAACTTATTATAATTGAAATAAATTATATTATTGTAATTCAAAAGGTATTAATTTATAATCAATCGTTGGTAGTGTATTCATAAAGTCCAATCATACAAACGCTGTTGAGGAGGTGTTTATGTTTATTTACCTTAAACTTGAATCGATTTTCTTTAATAAGTTTAGATATTAATATTTATGTAAACTTGTAGAGTTTAATGTTTAAAATTGTTTCAATTGGAAACTTTTCAATCAATTTTTCAACTTTCATGCATTGCAGTTGTTTGCCAGTTCAGGCATTACGTCTTCTTCGTCGACATAATTGATTCAGTTCTGAAGGAATCCCATAAGATTCAGACAACAAATAATTCCAACGACAATCACAATTAACTAATTCCCCAAAATCCCGAAGACGAAAGGCTTACGTACCTATAATTATAGCAAGTAAGGTTGCGATGCCTTCAGGTAAGCAAAGACAGCTCAGGGATAATCAAAAATATTAGCACTGCCAACGTCTGGGAATTCCATGGACCTCCACCACGATGTGGTGATGACTTTTCGTGTTTTACTCAATCAATTGACTAAACGCGATTATGTGCTCAGACTTTAAGTAATCTTGCGTCATGCATATTTGTATGTTTGCCTTTTGTTATATACAATATTTTACTAAGGTAGATTATATACTAAATCCTTGGCCAGACATATGCACATACGAGTACGAGTAGTTCACCATTAATTGAATGGATTTGATGACGATGACTGCTAGAATGGTGTGGAAAATTACAACAATAACTAAGTCCAGGATGCATACCAAAATGTGCAGACTTAATTAAAGTGTGAAGGGAAAATTTTATCGATTCGAAGATTTTACTAAGCAAAAGTTGACTTGATCACATATCCCGTGATAACTTACGAGTATCAGGAACTTTATTGTGAACTTATCAGAAGTCATCGCGTTTTGGGGGAATTATCAACAGAAAATCAATCGGATTTTTCTATAAATTTTATACAAACGAGTATTTTGAAACAATTTTATTAATTAAGACAGAAAACTACTTAAAAATTGTTTTTTTCTTTTTCTTCTAAGAATAATTCAATAGTATTTCAATAAATTCCATTTAAGAAAACCGATAACATTCTTAGTCGTTTTGGAAAGCTTTTGACAAAAGCTTTCTTTTAACAGAAATGTTATTGAAAATTTATTGCTTACGATTTCAATTGAAAGAGTTTCTTTTAATCACAAAATACTATTGCAGTTTTACTATAAATGCTACAGAAAAATTACTACTATACGAAATGTTCACTTTATTTTATATTAATTATTATTTAGTTCAGAAACAAATTTATAGAATAAAATAAAATTTATCAGTCAAATAAATAAATAAATTCAATAAAAAATAAAAAAAATTAAAAATAAAATAGGTAATTTATCTTTAACATAATTAACAATTTTTTTTTTAAATTTAAACAAATTTGCTTCAAATTTTAATTCCTTAAATATTTTAAGTCCATTTTACATTAAGGTATTTTTTTTCAAAATTTTTAGAATACGAGGTCTGTTCAAAAAGTATCGCGAATTTGGTATTTTTTTTTCAAAAATTATTTATTTATTCATGAATATCTATATTTCCCCCTTCAAAGTAATCCCCACCAGATATTATACACTTGTGGCAAAGTTTTTTCCAATCCTCGAAGCACTTCAAAAAATCATTTTTTGTGAATTTGTTCAGCTCCTCCTTCGATGTCGTCTTTATCTCCTGGAGAATACGGTGACTGCGGCATTATTAGTGTGTTGTTTTTGGCCAAAAATGGCAAAAGCCAAATTTTGTTATTCCACAAATCCGGGCGTTTCTGGCGGATTGCTTCGTGCAACTTGTGCATAACTTGCAGGTAATATTCCTTATTGACCGTTCTACCCTGTGGCAAAAATATTCAATCGAAGAAAACTGTCAGCAAAACCTTCACATTCGACAGAACTTGGCGCACTTTTTTCGGTCTTGGCTCGTGCGGTAGCTTCCATTTGGATGATTGAGCTTTGGTTTCCATGTCATAACCATAAACCCATGATTCGTCACCAGTTATGACTGTCTGGAGCAAATTTGGCTCGTCGCGGTCAGAGTCCAACAGCTGCTTAGCAATGTTAATGCGATGCTGTTTTTGGTCGAAATTGCGCAAAAAACGAAGACGAGCAAAAACATGTGCAAGCAAAGAAGCTGTCAAAAATTAACTGATCCATTCAAAATGGCCGAACTTGTCGGCATAAGTGAGAGACATGAATACCGACATAACGCCACAAAAAAAAATCGAAAATCCAATATACGTAACCCGCGAAAATTCAAAATTCGCGATTCTTTTCGAACAAACCTCGTTTATTGTGTAAAACTTAGTCGATCATCTAGAATGACATTTAAAATATTTCATTCTATCTACAGTTTGTAAATTATTTTTTTGATTTATCAACATTTAGTTTTAATTTTTTTATATTTAACCATTTTTCTAAAAATTTTAAAGCAATATTTATTTTCATTAACGCAATCATCAGCGGGATCTCTTGTTATATATAAAAGGACATCATCACCAATGAGCCTTAAATTAGTTTCACCAACTACTTTGTGCATATCATTAATATAAATTAGGAAAAGTAACACACCAAAAATTTTGCCTTGTGGTACTCCTACCAATTATTCATCAATTACATGAGAAACAATCTCATTAACTTTGGATTTTTCACATTTTTCAGATAAATACGAGTGTCGTTCAATAAGTCCTTAGAAAATCCGAGAAGTGTCGGTAAAGATATTTTTTTTGTAAGTAGCATTATCGACAGGAAAGCTGTCAAAATTTCAGCTCGATCCATATTGTAGGTCAATTTCTATCGTCGATTAAAGTTAACGACATTTATTTGTGCATAACAATGGAAAAAAGCGAGTTTAGGGCTGTCATCAAACATCTCCATTTGAAAGGCTTAAGCCCGAAAGAAATCAAAGGCGAGTTGGATGCAGTTCATGGCACATCTGCACCTGTGTTTGCGACGGTTTACAATTGGGTGAATGAATTTAAACGTGGCCGTTCATCCACAAAAGATGAACATCGTTCAGGACGCCCAGTTGAGGTGTCTACTCCTGAAATCATCGACAAAATCCACGATCTGATTTTGAACGATCGGCGAATTAAAGTGCGCGAATTAGTTGAGGCCACAGTCGCTTCAATTTTGCATGAAAAATTGTCTGTGAACAAAATTTCGGCAAGATGGGTGCCGCGTTTGCTCTCAGAGGAGAATAAGCGCAATCGTGTAGTGGACTCTGAGGCTATATTGACACTCTTTCATCGCAATCCTGCCGAATTCCTTCGTCGATATGTCACTGTGGACGAAACCTGGATACACTACTACACTCCAGAAACGAAGAGACTTTCATTACATTGGATTTTCAAGGGTGAACGGGTTCCGAAGAAGGCAAAAAATGTGCTATCGGCCGGCAAGGTGATGGCCACGGTCTTTTGGGATTTGCAGGGCATAATTTTTATCGACTACTTGGAAAAAGGAAAAACAATAACAGGAGCGTATTACGCGTCGTTATTGCAACGGTTGAGCGAGGAAATCAAAGAGAAACGCCCCCATCTGAAGAAGAAAAAAATCCTCTTGCATCAGGACAATGCGCGTATGCACACCTGCGCTGTTTCCATGGCCAAAATTGTGGAATTGAGAATGGAATTGTTGCAGCATCCCACTTATTCACCAGATTTGGCCCCGAGTGACTATTTTCTTTTCCCCAATCTGAAGAAATGGCTTGGCGGACGACGATTCACTTCCAACGAGGACGTCATTGCTCAAACGGATGAGTATTTTTGGAAAAACGGTTGGAAAAGTGTATATATGAGTATTTTTTGGACGGGATAAAAATTTTGGAAAAACGGTTGGAAAAGTGTATAGAGCTAAACGGAGATTATGTTGAAAAATAAAATTTTTTTTTTTTTTAAAAACAGTTTTTTCCATCTTTTTCTAAGGACTTATTGAACGACCCTCGTAGTTTTCCTAATATTTAAAATGCATAGATTTTTTTTCTATTTCTCTATTGGCAATAGTTCACAAATAATTCGTTCTACTCGTCATAGAAATGAGATAAATTCCATCCGAAAATTAACAACGATTACAGATTACAGAAATTATAATAAATCTAATTAAAAATCATTGCAATCACTATTCGGAGTACAGTAGTCAATAAATTCCAATTAGTTTACTGTTGAGAAATGTAAGGTTTTTTTCCTATGTACGATTGCTATTGCGTATAACATATGATTTATATGAAAGTGAGCCATTCTAAATCATACTCGTAACAAGATCAATTTCGTAAATTTAATTTCTAATGTTTTTAAAATGTGTGTGAGAATTTTCACTAAACCATGTACTCGCACTAAATTGAATTTCCATATTATTCAGAGGCGTTAATAATCGAATTAGTAAAAGTATCTACAATGGCGGCACAGTTCATTAACGAATCGTTAGAAAAATAGAGTTTGTGTCTAAATTTATATAGCAGATTTTTATTCCGGAATCATCAGTTTTTAAAATAGGTTTTTTTTTGAATAGTTTTTGATCAAATTAATAATTTAAAAATATATAAAAATTTGTATTCGCATTCTGAAAATTGGCCAGAGTTCCAATTTATTAGTTATTTTATTCTCAAAAATTTTCAAATGAAAAAAATTAAAAGAATTTCTCATTAGATTGAAAAAAATATGAACTTAAATAAAAAATAAGTGTACAAATAATTAGTACGAAGGTAGTTAAAAAAACACAGCAAATAAACAGATTTGTTAAAAAAAATTGCAATAATTGAATTTGTCTTCCATACACGCTGTTCGAAATTAATCCCTTCACAAGACAATTCGCATCACGCGCAAAACGAAACGTTACTTAATTGATTGTAGGGTCTGCTAAACCCGTAATGACCCTTGCTCAAGTTACGCGGGAAAGCGAAATGCTTCGTTTTCGCTCGGCATTTTGTCGACGAACGCCCGCAGCTTATACGACGTGACTTTGTGCGGTTGCATTGTTGCGATTGCGTTTCTATTGTGCGTTTGGTGTTTCGGAAGGTGTTATTTTGTTGGCTATTTTCATTGTTGTACTAATTTCCTATTTTTGAAAGTTAATTTATTCCTTACTTTTTTTGTTGAAATTTTCGTTTTCGTTGGAATTAACATAATGTTACCTGTTTTTAATAATATAACAAAAAATAGATAAAAATAAATATTTGTAAGTAAACATATTATATGAGGTGGTAGGTGCAAAATGGCCATTAGTTCGGAAGAAAATAGAAATCAAATTAATGTAAGTAATTAAAGAAAAACTTTTAAAAAAAAGGAATCGGATTTTAAAAAAAGAAATAAGAAGGAAATCGTGGAAAAATTGTCTTTTTGCGCGTTCTTCTACTGCGCGAGTGGATGGATCGGAATCTTGTTGTTTTTGTTTTTATTGGCGCACTAATTTTCTTACTATTTCTTTCTCGACGGAGGTCCCTGATACAAGAGGCGTCTTCTTTTGGACCAATTCTGCTACTCCACTTCGAACGGTATACAATTTACTTTAGGTGGATTCTAGTTGCTAAAGTGAAAATAGATAGTTTTGCGGCTTCGTTGGTTATGTTGAAGAGTCATATTTTTGTCAGTATTGTTTATGTGTGAATAAACTCAGTTTTTATTGTTTATGTGTGAGTAAACTCAGTATTGTTGCTGACTATTTTGAGGTTATGTTTGTACTAGAGTTTAGTCATCTTCCGCGGAGGTTATGTTTGTACTTTGGTCATCTACCGCGGAGTAGCAAAATTCTGAAATGGTGTGAAGTTAGTTCTACGGAAAAAATATATTTCTAATAATCAAAAATTGTGCAATTATTTGGAAAAAAAAAATGTATTTTTAATAATCAAAAATTGTGCAATTAAATTAATTAGATTTATTAACGCAAAACAAAATGTTGTTTCCGGAAAAGGAAAGGTTTTCGTAAACTATCAACGTAAACAGATTGAAATTAAGTTACTTTGCAATTTGGTTATTACTTAAAAAATCTTAAATTGATTGCGTGTTTACGTGAACAGATTGAAATTAAGTAACTTTACTATTGGTTATTACTAAAAAAAAAAAGAATTGATTGCGTGTTTATGATTTTAGGACGAAAAATGCAGCGTTTTCGGAAAATTACTTAGAATCTAGATTGGAAATTTGGAATATAGTTATTAGATATTGCACAAAAGACATCGTCGCTATTGGAATCTTTCAGGTATGTTATTATTGAAGTTTATTTAGGGTAATTTTACACTATCAAGTCATCAAAATTATTACTCGTTGCACAAATAAATACTCTCATCGAAATGTTCAATAGAAAATTCACTTTTCTGATTGATTTTTTTCAATAAGGGTAATTATTCTTATTATTTATTTAAGATCATAAAATATTCGCTCAAAAATATTGACTCAAGAATTCTTCAAAACAAGAGAGTGTAAATTTGAAAAAAAAAAAAAAAATTTAAAGAGAAAAAGTGGAAAAAAAATACTTTCCAAATTTATTTTCTGCAACTATCAAAAAATGTTGTTCTTAGAAGATCTAAATCTTGCTGTATGATCTATCCCCGTTAAAAAATTATCAATTGTCCTTGAATAAATGAAGAACAAACTTCTTATTTTGGGACTTCATACAAAAACAAATTTAGTGGACCAAAAAACAAATTTAATAAAATTTTAAATTAAAAAAAAAAATTAAATCCTTTGTTTGATATAAAATAATTTTATAAATGCAAAATTTTAATAGTTTTCATTGTGACAAAATCGGAGAACACTCTTGAGTTTTTCTATTTCGATTTATAAATTATAAGAAATAATGTCCTGATATAATATAGCTCTTTAATGGGAGACTGCGACATCTCTAATCACACCTTTGATCATTTTTTGAATATTAACGCCATGCGTCAGTGTATTTTTGGTGTAACATTTTTTAATCAAATTTTATTTACCTAAAAATTAGGACCTTAAATATAATATATAATTTTTTGATGTTGGTAAGCCAATTTAGACTAGCAACGACAAAGCAAAATGAAAATTTCAAAATTTTCCAATTTTTTGAGAGATTTTTTGATTTGTTGATGGTGAACTATTTTACCAACTCATACACAGACAAATTATGTCCAAGTTTCACCTTATTAATTATAATAAGATGGTTAACTATTTTAGGGTTGAATCCTTTAAATCGATTAAGAAATAAATTGTTGTTGTAGGACACAGATGTCGTTTGTTTTCTTTGTGTATATACGAGGGTCGTTCAATAAGTCCTTAGAAAAAGATGGAAAAAACTGCTTTTAAAAAAAAAAAATTTTATTTTTCAACATAATGTCCTTTTAGCTCTATACACTTTTCCAACCGTTTTTCCAAAATTTTTATCCAGTCCAAAAAATAGGATTTCGGAAGTTCTGCAAAATACTCATCCGTTTGAGCAATGACGTCCTCGTTGGAAGTGAACCGTCGTCCGCCAAGCCATTTCTTCAGATTGGGGAAAAGAAAAGTCACTTGGGGCCAAATCTGGTGAATAAGCGGGATGCTGCAACAATTCCATTCTCAATTCCACAATTTTGGCCATGGAAACAGCGCAGGTGTGCACACGCGCATTGTCCTGATGCAAGAGGATTTTTTTCTTCTTCAGATGGGGGCGTTTCTCTTTGATTTCCTCGCTCAACCGTCGCAATAACGACACGTAATACGCTCCTGTTATTGTTTTTCCTTTTTCCAAGTAGTCGATAAAAATGATGCCCTGCGTATCCCAAAAGACCGTGGCCATCACCTTGCCGGCCGATAGCACAGTTTTTGCCTTCGTCGGAGCCCGTTCACCCTTGAAAATCCACTGTGACAACAGTCTCTTCGTTTCTGGAGTGTAGTAGTGTATCCAGGTTTCGTCCACAGTGACATATCGACGAAGGAATTCAGCAGGATTGCGATGAAAGAGTGCCAACATAGCCTCAGAGTCCACTATATGATTGCGCTTATTCTCCTCTGAGAGCAAACGCGGCACCCATCTTGCCTAAATTTTTTTCACAGACAATTTTTCATGCAAAATTGAAGCGACTGTACCTTGTGATATGCCCGTCGCCTCAACTAATTCGCGCACTTTAATTCGCCGATCGTTCAAAATCAGATCGTGGATTTTGTCGATGATTTCAGGAGTAGACACCTCAACTGGGCGTCCTGAACGATGTTCATCTTTTGTGGATGAACGGCCACGTTTAAATTCATTCACCCAATTGTAAACCGTCGCGAACGCAGGTGCAGATGTGCCATGAACTGCATTTAACTCGGCTTTGATTTCTTTCGGGCTTAAGCCTTTCAAATGGAGATGTTTGATGACAGCCCTAAACTCGCTTTTTTCCATTGTTATGCACAAATAAATGCCGTTAACTTTAATCGACGATAGAAATTGACCTACGCTATGGATCGAGCTGAAATTTTGACAGCTTTCCTGTCGATAATGCTACTTACAAAAAAATCTTTACCGAGCGCAATTTCTCGGATTTTCTAAGGACTTATTGAACGACCCTCGTACATGTAAGGTCTCTGAGACGTCTTTTTCTACATCCTAATTGCCATACTCTCCACTCTTTTGACGAAATAATCGTAGAGTCTGACAATTTTCAGGATTTTACTCCAAAACCATATAATGGTGGATTAGAATAACAAAATTGTTGGTAAGTTTAGTGTTAAATTATTAAGGATATTAATAACTTTTTTTTAAAAAAAAAGGATTTTTATAATGAATTTAGAATATTTTACCCAAAGTGTGAGTAGTTTCGGCAAACTGAAATTTTTATCGATTTTTAGGATTTAGTTTTTATTTGTTTGTTTTTATGTTACAAACAACTAGGATTTAGTTTTTAGAATATGAGCCCAGTGTCACAATGCAACGCCACAACCATGGGGCCATTTGACGGACAGTTATAGATTTTTAAAAGAGGACTTGGAACAACGGGTATTGAGAGATCTAAAAGCTTCACAATTCAGTCAATCTCATTGAAGAAAAAAAATGTTGGGTAAGGTGATATTCTCTTTAAAAATAAAGATAGTGAACTGAATGCCATAGAATCGGTAAAAATATATAGAGTTGAATGTTATAATGTGAAAAGATGGTAAGAAGGTGGTTTCCGATCACAAATTTGAGCAGTTTTCGGTATCATTTGCTGTTTTGGTCAGCTGGTACGATAAGTTAGCAACTGCTGTGTAGACCGGGTGCCGTAGAAGTTCATTCGCTAGATTTCAGCTTTTATTTTACTATTTTGATGGAATTTTTTAATGCTTTTAAAGATAACAGAAATAAGTATGATTGAATAAATATTAGTAATTTGACATGTATTTTTGGTTTGATACTAAACTGTTCATACATACACCAAACTGTAGTCAAAGGATCAAACGGGTAATTGCAATCATGTATGATGCTAAAAATATCAAGAGAGATGGAGACTTTTTGAACAATTTATTATATAATAAAAAAAAAAAAAAGCTGTACACGATAAAATGAAACATTTTATATTATCTGGCAAACCCTCGAAAACAAACAGTCTGCATTGACGATATGGAATCCTCCCTTAAGTTGACTTGTGGAGTCTTAAAAATTATGTGACTGACAGCCTTCTGGTAATAAAATTAATTCGCAGATCTTATATTCAGTTGATTTTGTTGTTTATCATCATCCTTGGGTTTACTACAGATATTCCGAATAAAAGAATATTTTTTTCTCTCTTTTTATCATTCAGTTAAAATTTAACTATCTCTCCGGTTTTACTATTACTTTTTTCAAGCTTGCCTTTCTTTCTTTTTTTTTAGCTAAGATTCACTTAGTATATTCAATGTATCACTTTGTTTTTTGTTTGTTTTATTGTACAATTTAATTTTATCCCTAGTCATGTGCTTGTCACATTCAAACAATTTTTGTTTTTAGGAATGCAAAATAATCCTATCCACTGTGGAATTTTCCAAGTTAATTTCTGTTAAATTTCAGCAAAATACTCTAATTTAATTTTAACAATATTTTATTTTATTATTTATTCTATTTCAAATAAGAAATGTTCAAAATCGCAAAGATTCATTACCTAAAATATAGCATTTTTCTTTTTTTCGGAATAAATAGAAAATTTTTTTCAGAAGAATAAATATTTAACATTTTTTTAAAGTTTATTTTCAACTTATTGTTAAATTCTTCATCTTTTTTGTGATTTATAAATTTTGGCCATCTTTATGACTATGAGTCCAATTATTACACTAACCAACAAAAGGCCAAGTTCGAGTGATTTACTAACAAGATCTACATTCATTTGCCCATCCATTCATCTAATCGGCTATCCATCCATTTAGCCATTCTTCAAATTCTTGTCAGCAAAGGACACAATCGCTTAGAAAAGTTTCAAATTTGAATTAAGCTAAGAATAAATACACTTAAAAAAATCCAAAAGTAACTTTTTCAAATAAGTAAAGTTTGTGTGTTCTTTTATTTTTAATTTGCAGGGATTATTTTCTTTTTTAAAAAAAAAAAAAAAAAGTCAACGAAAATGGAGAAAAATTAGCAATTCCAAAAGTCAGTCAACTATGCAGAAAAGCGAACAAATGTTCACCTTGTAGATAAATTCTTTAATTATCATATATTTTTTACTTTCCCATTTTTTTATTGATTCACTTTATAAAACGGTCTGACAAAAATTTGAAGATTTTTCATTTTAAGACTATTTTCAAGCACGTTTAATATAAAAAATGCATTCCCTTTAAGAACTTCATACAAATTTAATCTTTATTTATTTATTTAAAAAAAAAACAAATTCTAAAAAATATTTTTTAATGAAAATATTAAAACTTTTATAACTCATATTTTCAATACTAAATAAAAAAACTATTTTGATCAGAAAAAAACTAAAACCCTCAATTAGTTACTTCAGTCTGATTTGATTAAATTTATAGCAGGTTTTGACTATAAATTCGAGGTAATTTAATTCGAATATATTTACATTCATGAAACTAAGTATAATCTTTCTGTAGTTCTATTACATTTAAATTTTTATACAATAACGCTTAAATTATTGTATTATATACAAGGTCTGTTCAAAAAGTATCGCAAATTTAGTGTTTTTTCAAACTAATTATTTATTTATTCATGAATATCTATTTTGTCCCCTTCAAAGTAATCCCCACCATATATTATACACTTGTGTCAACGTTTTTTCCAATCCTCGAAGCACTTCAAAAAATCATTTTTTGTGATCTCTTTCAGCTCCTCCTTCGATGCCGTCTTTATCTCCTCAATCGTAGCGTAGCGTCGTCCTTTCATGCAGATCTTCAGTTTCGGAAAAAGTCACAGTGGTCCAGATTTGGGGAATACGGTGACTGCGGCATTATGAGTGTGTTGTTTTTGGTCAAAAATGGCAAAAGCCAATTTTTCTTCTTCCACAAATCCGGGCGTTTCTGGCGGATTGCTTCGTGCAACTTGTGCATAACTTGCAGGTAATATTCCTTATTGACTGTTCTACCCTGTGGCAAGAACTCATGATGTACCGCGCCCCTGCAGTGGAAGAAAACTGTAAGCAAAACCTTCACATTAGACCGAACATGGCGCGCTTTTTTCAGTCTTGGCTCGTGCGGTAGCTTCCATTGGTATGATTGAACTTTGGTTTCTACGTCATAACCATAAACCCATGTTTCGTCACCAGTTATGACACTTTGGAGCAAATTTGGGTCATCGCGGACAGACCTCAACAGCTCCTTAACAATGTTAATGCGATGCTGTTTTTTGTCGAAATTGAGCAATTTTGGTATGAATTTCGTGGCGACCCGTTTCACTGCCAAATCATTGGTAAAAATCGAATGGCACGACCCAATCGATATGTTTAAGTACTCAGCAACTTCTCTAACGGTGATTCGACAATTGGTCAATACTATTTTCTTCACTTCATCAATGTTTTCGTCTGTTGTCGTCGTTCACATCTTCTCGGCCCTCTGAGAACATTTTGTTCTACCGATAAACGTTGCTTCGGTCCAAGGTAGCTTCACAATATGCCACAGTCAACATTCGGAATGTGTCCGCGCAATTAATTTTGTTTTTCACACAAAATTTGATACAGATTCTTTGATCCATTTTTTGGAATGGGCAAAAATCGAAGACGAGCCAAAACACATGCAAGCAAAGCAGCTATCAAAAATTAACTGAACATTCAAAATGGCCGAATCTGTCGGCATAAGTGAGAGACATGAGTACCAATATAATGCCATAAAAAAATCGAAAATCCAATATACGTAACCTGCATAAATTCAAAATTCGCGATGCTTTTTGAACAGACCTCGTATAAATCAAGATTTGTCAATAGTAGATGAATAATTCTTTTTAGAAAATTAGTCCTGCCCTATTATTACTGTATTTAGTAAATAAAATAAACAATTATAAACAAAATGCACTTGTTTCATCTAAATTAAATGTTCCTGCTTAGAGATGACTTTATACTATGTCCTGTATTATTAAATTTAAAATAAAATACCTGCAATTTTTACTAAACATTTTTTTTTGAATATTTTTACTTATACCATTTACTATTTTTAAAAAAATTTTAATAAAAGATTCAAAATTCCATTATTCTTTATTGAAGTGTGTTTGTAGAGATTTTAGCATTTATGAATAAAAAACAATATCGGGCAAATGCCCATCACGACTATGTTTATATATCGATCCTTTCGATCACAATTTTGCATAGTTGTGGCTCTATTTCACACATGAAGCGGTTGATATAGCCCCATTCTCGTAAGCCTTATCGTTCATATAGCCCCACAAGAAGAAATCCAAAGGAGTTGAATCACATGATCTTGGTGGCAAATTGGCAATCACCTCTTCACGAAATTAGATGTCCATGGAAATTTGGTTTTCAATAAATCGATTGTTTCCTTCGCAGAGTGTGGCACGTAGCAACGTTTCTCATCTAAAATAGGCTATAAAAAATTGCTTAACATGTTTCTATAGCGCACTCCATTGGCAGTAACTGTAGAACCATTCTCATTTTCGAAAAAAGTGCACCAAATAGCGATTGTCTTGGGTCGAACAGCCTTCAATTGATGGTCCGCAACCTTCCTAGGCCAATTTTCACGGTTCTGGTCCCACAAATCAAAATTGCCGTCTTTGAACAGACGAAACCAATCTCGGCACGTTGTTTCTGATAAAGCACTGTCACCATAGGCCTACATAAGCATTCTATGCGATTCTGAAGCCGATTTCTTCAAATTGAAGCAAAAAAGCAGAGCTCCCCGCATATGCTCTTTTTCTGGCACAAAACTAGACATTATTACCAAAGGGAAAATGTATGTTGTTGTACGAAATTTCTATCAAACTCATAAAAAAAAGTATGGCGTGCCCATGGTAGCTGAATACGCTCACTCACGCCATCTATGAACAAACAGCGGATTTAAGCGTATACACCTGCTATATAAAATAAAGTCTGAATTTTTGGGTGTTGGAAGGGAAGAGTATTAGTGTTGCGACCCCTCATTTTTTATTACCATAACAGAATGAAAATTTTGAAGGGATTTCATTCATCAAGCCACAATTTTCAGCATTATTTAAAAGCATACAGCTAAGAAAAAATTAATTTTAACATTAAATTAATTTTAACATTAAATTAATTTTAACATTAAATTATTTTCGATTTCCTGTCATTTACTCGGAATTATTATTGATACTTGGAAGTATCCTTAAAAAATGTCCAAGTTAGTTTTAATTTAAGACGCCCTAGAAGACCCTTCCTCTGCGAGAGTTGGCTATGAGCTTACTACTCGACTCGGCTATAATGGAACATATTCATTGAACCTCATACACATCGAACCTATTCAATTCAGCTGTAATTTTTTGTGTATGGTTTTTTTTTAACTCGGGTTCTAGGATGAATCGACCTTGAGAATTTGGAAGATTGACTCTTAGCTTTTTTTGATTGAAGTTGACCACGATACGTGATCTTGAATAATTGTTTAAAAATATTTTCTTTTAGTTTTCTTTTTCCAAATTTTAATAGCATTTTTAATTGGCATTATTAATTCAAACATCGTAACTAGATTTACGTTAATGAATTAAGTTCTTGTTTTCAGTCAAAACTTAACAATTGAAGAGGGACCAATAGTTTTTAAATGTTTTTTTTCGATATATCTAAGAATTTCTTTAATTTTAGGTCGACAATCAATAACAAGACGTCAACTTGAAAGAAAAAAAAATTGTTGAAGGGATTTCATTCATGAAGCCCCAAATTTCAGCATTACTTAAAAGCATACAGCTAAGTTAAAATTAATTTTAACATTTATCTTTTTATATATATATATTTTTTGTAAATGTTACGTATATACTAACGATTCTAAAAATTATTTTAGGTTTCCTGAGTTATTGATACATGGATATACCCTTCAAAAATTTCCAGGTAAGTTTGTTAACAATGTTAGATAACTAAATAAGTATACAGATTGCCATGGGGTCTTAGACGACCCAGAAGCTCCTTCCTCTGATATAATTCTTATATAGACTTAAATTTTTCTTCTATACATGATCGAATAATGCTCCAGGAAGAGCAGTAACATACAAGTTTCTACCTTCAATGTCGATGGTCGGTCCTCTTTTATTTTGGTCTCCGTTGGCAATTTAAAATTTCTTTTCTCTAAAATTTTGTTTTTATTGTTTTTCCAATTTTTTTTAGGTTTTTTTTTTTAATTTTTTTTTTTTTACAAATTTTGGACTTCCCAATTTTTATAACTTTCTGCTCATTTCCTACTCCCTACTTTTTGGCGGAACATTTTTGTTTTAGTTATTTGAGAGTAATTATTTTTATTGGATCTCCTTGAATGTGTCCATTTTTCCATTAATGTTTCGGCATAATTCTTCTGGTTATCGTGGGTACAACTTTGCAAACACTTCGAACCCTCCGCAATCGACGCATAAAGCTAGCGACAAGCATGCCTTGCAGTGTTATGTGCTCTCTGAGTATTCTGGACATTGGCCATACTCTTGTCAAATTTAATGTTCATAAAAAATTTATTTTCAATCCAAATTTTAATACTTTCCTTTTTCCTTCCAACAACCGATGATCCACTATAAATTTTTGGCCAACCATATTACAGCATATCTAATTTTAGCTCAATTGAAAAAATAGTTTTGTTGGTAGACTTGTTATAATGGGTTCCAACGTTGTACAAAATTTGTGTGTTCGAAAATATCGCCAATGAGAATATTGACTTGAAGGCTTGATTTTATCGAACGCATGATTTTGATGTATGTGTACCGTAAAGATCAGCTAGGTTTCGGCATTTTTGTGAATAAAATAATTGCGCCATTTCTTCTCCCGCCTGGACTTGTACGTTTGTTTTGACTGTTATTTTTGTTGTATTTTTTTGGGTGATTTTTTGGATGATCGTGAAAAATCACGACCTGTCTTTGGCGGAAAATAAGACCGAGGCACTCCTTGTGACTAGCCGGAAGAAAATGGAGACCATCACCATAAGAGTAGGCGACCACGACATCCAGTCGCTACCCTACATCCGGTATCTAGGAGTGGTCTTGTATTCCAGACTCAACTACAAGGAGTACATCTCCAGCGTTAGCAGAAAGGCATCAGCAGTACAGGGCGCGCTTTCGCGGATAATGCCCAATATCGGAGGCCCCAGGCAAATCCGAAGGCGACTACTGGCAATTGTAGTTACCTCCGTCCTGCTATACGGAGCACCAGTGTGGGCAAAATCACTAGAGTTAACAACATACCGCAAGACAATTTCATCAGTCCAGCGGCTCTCAGCGATCAGAGTAGCGTCAGCATACCGAACGGTATCACACGATGCGGTCAACGTCGTGACATCATGCCCACCCATCGACATCCTGGCAGGAGAGCGTGAACGCCAACACCGTAGGAAGAAGGAAAAGCGGCGAAAGGTCCTCTGTGAAGAGGAGAGACCCGAGAGTCTTCGCCTCTGGCAAGAGAGATGGGACAGCTCGACAAAGAGTCGGTGGACTCATCGGCTGATCCCACATGTCACCAAATGGGTCACTCGCGTGCACGGGAAGTCCGGTATTACATCACCCAACTCTTGACTGGGCATGGATGCTTTCGGGCATACTTGCACAGATTCAAGAGAACTGACTCCCCAAATTATCATCACTGCCGCGATGCAATCAAAGATGCAGAGCACGTGTTCTTCCTATGCCCCTTCTACGGGGGGACACGGGCAGAACTGGAGAAAAATCTGGACCTTTCCATCAGTCCAGAAAACATAGTGGAGTGCATGCTGAAGAGCCAATCGGCTTGGAACAGAGTTGCAGAGTACGCGGAATCTTAATCAAGGATCTTCGGAACACGTACGAAGAAATAGGCTATCGGAACAGTAGTAATATCAAATAAGAACGCCCCGGCGAAGTAGTATTCACAAAGAGTGCCGCCGGCAAACCATCGTTCCGGGAGCAAGAGTAGAGGTACAGGTAGGTTTTAGCGAGGTAAAAATCCCGCATAACTCGCCTGGCAGGTAGAAGGTCTTCCAGGCGAGTACCTTTTGAAGGTTTTACCCTGAACCTCATTAATCTAAACTTAAAAAAAAAAGCTCATATTTGGTGTGCAAGTAATTTCCTGTCTGCCGATGCGTCTTAGTATTTCAATGTTTATTACTTTCCAAGGAACTTTTTCTATCCAAGGAAATTTGTGGATTCTACGATACAGAGGTCTTCCGTGTCCATGCTTCAGAGCCATATAGCAGTTTTTAAGATGAAGTTGTATGTTCAACCTGTAGACCGCTCACCTGGTTCCGCCCCTGACTCAGCTATATCCATAACAGATACAGCCATTGCTAACAGTCAGTAACAATTTACAAGCTAGTTACCGTAACTGTCAACAATCTTATGACTTGTGGTGAGGCTTAATTAAACCTCTACTAACATCTGCAGTGATACCACCCGGAATAACTGATATTTCTCACCACAAGTCGTAAGATTGTGTTTAAAGGTGACTGTATTTAATACGGCGAAGAACGGGCACTTTTTTCTTAGAAGTAAATTCCAAGCACTTCTAGGAAGGTTCAGGACTGCAGGTTCGCCAAGACCCGTAGACACTTCTGGGATGGATTATTCATTGAAAAAATCCCTCGCGATATGCCTACTCCAATAGGAATGTCGAGTTGCATTGGATGGCGGGGTATGTAGGAATCATGCGAAATGTCCAGTTAGCTGGATAACCTCGCCTGTCTACAGAATGGCTTACAACACGAAGAAATACCGACTGGACTAATAGTAAGACCTCTTTAGCATCTCATTAGCTAACAACCAGCAAACCAAACTACTCAACATCCTTAGTGAACTTGTGCCCAAGAAAAATGCTCAGAGAATGTGAATAGGCATACTGCTTATAAATGTTCCAGTAAGATTATTTTGGTCAATTATTTTTATATTTGTTGCTTTGTCAATACAACACAACAGTCTACTTAAAGTAGTAGTTTTTCATTATCATCTTCACAATTTGATAAGTTTGATGAAAATAGACATACAATTTTTAACAGAAAATAATGAATACCAAATGAAAATTTAAAGCTTAATATTCTGAAGCAGAATATTTAGCTTTAAATTTTAAATTTTTAATTCTGAAGCAGTTTTCTTAAAAAGTATAAATAGTTTCTTTTTTAATTATTATTTGAGCGAAATGAAAATACAATTTTCTCGAATAATATGGAAGAAGACTGGAAATGCATATTGGCAAATCATTTAATTTTTCAATAAGAATTTGGTTACATTTTGTACTCTTCATAAGAAATTTAAACATTTTATAGGAGATCGTTTAGGCAACTACTAATTAATAGTGATTTTTTGCCGAACTTATGCATTAGAAAAATGTTAATATCCGTAATTTTTTTTAATACAACTGTTCACGTCAAAATACCGTCTCTCAAATAAAAAATGGAGCTAGGCTTCGATTATGAATCAAGTTAACCTAGAGGGTAAAACTCAGATGAAATTTACTTTATTAGTAGTTAAATATTTTTTCAGTTTCAATTTTGGAATTCTGCCTAATTTTTATGATTTAAAAAAAAACAGGTTTATCAATTTCACGTCAATTGTGGAAAATTATCAATTTAGATAAAATTCTATTTTTTAGATAAAAATTCCTCAAATTATAAATCGAGTTGAACTTTCAATTTAAGGCTTCTTTTTAGTCTCGAAATTTTTTAAATTAGGCCCTAGTGATAATCTTTCTATTCATTTTGGCTGATAAATAAACTAATTTAAATTAAAACCACACACACCCCCCCCCAAAAAAAAATCACAATAAATTGAATTTATTATCATTTATTCTGATTTTTTAAGTTTATCATTTATTCTTGAGTCTTTGGTTGTGATGGAATTGAAAATTATAAAAAAAGTCGAAAATTGCATATTAAAATTTACTTCAACCTTGAATTCATCGCGTAGATTTCCGTCAACAAAATGTGAGCTTTCCAATATACGTGTAGTAACTGCAACATTTCCCATTCGATTGCATTGAAATCTAAAATTGAACAAGGCACATCTCGAACATGGAGCAAAGTTCTGCTCAATGTTGTTTGCTATTCAACATGGTTAAAGATAAATAGTTTCTGCAACGACGTCCATATGCATTTAGAATATATCTAGGGTATACTTGCAAACGATTTGTTACATTCTATCTCAAAAGGATTTGTTTTACAAAACCGCACTCTTCTATTTAGTTGATTTTGGTTATTTTTCACCTATGCATAAACGACACAATAATGCCAAACTGGTAAAGCCAGAGCTTAGACACTAGAGCATTGTTTTATGGTGAATTTGTGGAATTGTTAACATTTTATTGATACACAAATTTGTGATTTGTTTTTAAAATGACTACGATCATTGTACTTTACCTATTTATTATTCGGTTCATGAACTTTTCTTATTTTTTTTATTTTTAGATAAAATTACAATGTCCTCCTCCTTGATGATTTTGCCTAGGATTTTCTTGAACGAAAAATTTCATTAACACATTGCCATTTTGAAGGCTAATTCCTGATGACCAGATCTCAATTTTGATAGTTTTGCATAAGCAAAGGTTTGGCAGGGGGAAATATTCTAAAGTCGCTGTAGAGGTGTGTGGGATTTTCATCTATTAATACCCACCTCTTACTGCTTGTAATGTGACTCCCTATGAGACCGCCTTCAGGCATTACTGCATGGGGAGTAGATTCACATCAAGTCTTTTTTTTTTTTTTTTTTTTTTTTATTTATTTAGATATTTACAACTACAAAACAGTAATAAGCAAATTTTTGCAATAGTATAAATTAACTTGATAGGTTGTGGGGAGTAAACATCCAATAAAGTTCCTCGTGCTAGCGTGTGTTTCGGTAAGGCCTCAGTATTTAAGTAAATCACGCGACCAGTGACGCTTAAGTCTTCGATGGGTATTTCTAGGGAAGAAAATGGAGGATAGTTCTTATTATGATTGAGGACACGGGAACGGAACTTTTTATAACGAGATACAGCCACATCAAAAACAAATGGGACTTTAAGATCACGATGAATAACAGTATTGCGAACATAAAAGGGGGCATCGACAATTGTACGGAGTATTTTTGATTGAAGGGATTGGATTGGACGGGAATTAGAAGGCTTAGTAGATCCCCAGAGTTCTGGTCCGTATGTCCATATGGGTTTCAGTAAGGTATTGTAGTATATCAGTACTTAGCTGTCTACAGTAAGTTTGGAACGTTTGTCTAGAAGTCGAAGTAGTTTTAGGTATCGTCTTTTAAGTTCTTGTCTTTTAAGTCTTGTATGTGGGTTCCATGTGAAGCGTTTGTCTAAGTACAGTCCTAGATACCGAGCTTCGGTGTGTTGAGGTATGGCACTGCCATTAAGTTATATGGGAGGGCATGACTCACGACGGAGAGTGAAAGTTACCTGGGTAGATATACGTTCATTGAATTTTGTTCTCCATCTAGTAAACCAGTTCTGGAGGATTTGGATTTGGATTTGGAGAGTTTCGGAAGCATGTTGGGGATTTTCGCTAGATGCAAGGCAGACCGTATCATCGGCGTATGTAGCAAAGAGAGTATTAGGGCAGATTGGGATATCGGATGTGTAAATGTTGTAGAGGATGGGTCCAAGTATGCTACCCTGAGGAACCCCAGCTAATATCGGAGAGATATTGAAGAGTTCGTTGGATTCATTTACTTGGAAGTGTCGGTTGGAAAGGAATGATCTTAGGATTAGGAAATAGGTGGAAGGAAGGAACCTCTAGAGTTTCCAGAGTAAACCCGGGTGCCAAACTCTATCAAAAGCTTGACTTATATCAAGAAACACACCGGGACAGTACTCTTTTCTTTCTAAAGAGGATGCAATGAAATCGACAACACGAAGACACTGCTGGGTAGTGGAGTGATCGGCGCGGACACCAATTTGGTGATTAGGAATTAAATTTGAAGATTCGTGTAGAGGATATAAGCGACGAAGGAGGATTTTTTCAAAGGTTTTTGAGAGTACTGGAAGGAGACTTATTGGCCTGTAGGAAGTGGGCCGGTTTATTGGTTTATTGGGCTTAGGGATCATTTTAATAATGGCAAATTTCCATAGGATTGGGAAATGTGTTGTTCTAAGGATGGAGTTATATAGTGTGGCAAGGAAAATTATTGCTCTTTTAGGGAGTTGTTGGAGTATATTGGAGGTAATCAAATCATAGCCAGGAGCTTTATTTTTGGGAAGGAGCTTGATTATATTGGCAACTTCGGAAGGAGTGATTGCCTTAGGGGCAAGACTCATAGGTAAGGGAATGGATAGTGCCGTCTCGATTGTAGTGCAATGAGTCCTGTCTAATATGTCCTCATGTGGAGTAAATGTTTGTACAAGGTGTTTAGCAAAAGCGTCTGCTTTATGTTTGTCCGTTTTGACCCAGGTTCCGTCAGTTTTTCATAAATGGTGTATTTGTCTTGTAGCAGTCCACAAAGTTCTGTTTTTCGTTAGGGTTGAAGTGTAGCTTCTAAAACGTTCTGTATTGTATTTAGTGATTTCGTTTTGGTTTTGTCGCTGGCCATTCTTGTATATTGCCAATGAGCTCTTGCTTTTCGTTTTTCTGCAATAAGACGCCTAATTGTTAATGGTTGAATTGACAGGTTTTGTGTAGTTTTCGAGTTTTTACTTTTTTGCGAAAAGGCTGTAGCGTTTTGTAATAAACATGTAAACTTGTATACCGCGTCATCTAGTTCTTGTTCTGTTTTTAAGCTTTGTCGTAAGTCTAAATGCTTGTCAATATATTGATTGGGAATCGAGGACTAGTAGAACAGGGGTATGATCGGAGTTAAAATCTAGGAGTGAATTAATATTAATGTTGGAGGAATTTATGGGACTAGTTATAAAGTAATCTAGAATGTCAGGAAGCTTAGATCTGGAAGTTGGCCAGTAAGTGGGAGTCGGAGGAGAGATGACTTGGTAGGAAGAGGATGAAAGCACTTGATTAACAATAATCCCACGGGGATTGGAGACTCGACAGCCCCATTGTGGGTGCTTGGCGTTAAAGTCACCACCAGCAATGAAAGAATTCCCAAGAGCTTGTAAAAATGACCTAAATTCAAGGGAGTTTATAGGTTTATTAGGAGGGCAATAGGTGGCGGCAATAGTTAAGGGGATAGGAGAGCAGTCAATTGATACTGCGGTGGATTGAAGAAAATCTTCTGCAATATAGGAATGAAAAGAAAAAGATAAGGAATTTCTAATGAGGATGGCGGTGCCACCGTGGGCAGTATTGTCAGGATGGTCAGTCCTGAACGTTGTGTAGTCGCGTATGTAGAAGTTGGACCTGGACGTAAAGTGTGTTTCTGTAATAAGTACTACGTCAATTCGTTTGTCATGTAGTAATAAGTCAAGTTCTGGTCGTTTGGAACTCAGTCCATTAGCATTCCAAAGGAGGATTGTAAGGGAATTTGCAGTACAGGACGACATTTATTACTGAACGGTGGACGATAAAGTTGACACAATGGACATAAACGCAGGTGTTAGGATTTTATTTAAGTCCTGTACAAGTGAGTTAGTTAGTTGGGAGAACATTGAGGATATTTCGTGGGATGAAAATGATGGAGGTGGAATATAGTTCTTACTACTAGTTTCTTGCTGTTGCGGTTGTTATAATTGTGGCTGCTGTTGTTGCTGTTGTTGAGGTTCTCATTGTTTTTGTTGTTGCTGCTCAGTATTAGAAATGCCTGCCGCAACCGCAGCAAATGACAAACATTGCTGCACTGGTTGGCTAATTATAGTATTTGGTCAGATGGCTTTTTTGGTATTTGAGTTAATTTTCTCCTGCAACTTTTTGTAAGTGGAGCAACCCTTGTAGTTTGCGGGATGGCTACTGTCGCAGAGAACGGATTTGGCTAGAGTTGTCTTATTTTTGCTACATTCCTTGGTGAGGTGCTCACCTGCACATTTCACGCATTTCGGATTATGCCGACAATAAGTCTTGGTGTACCCGTACTCTTGTCATATATTGGACTATTTCTTTTCTAATGTACGGTTCTTCCACCTTTATTCTGGTGTACATTAGCGTCTCAATTTTAAAGATGTCCTTGTTGTTGGTTTTCGATTCTGTTTCTGCGACACGTCAAAATCACGATTCTGTTTCTGCGACACGTCCAATCAGTTCGACTATCTCACATCAAGTCTATTATCGTATTTAGGCTGCATGCTGCTCTTGCCTAGATTTTTTCCCCCTAGCGGAACTTCTTTATAACAACATGCCTACGATGTCTTTTGTGCAATGATACGCTTCTGGGACAGTTGTTCACCGATTATTTTCTCTACTTTCTTTATTACAACATATCTGCGATGGCATTTGTGCCGACTGAATTGGTGGAAGAAGACATGTTCTGTATTCTCGATTGTGCATCGACAATCGGGGCATCAACATCCACCTTAAAGCGATATAGAGATATGCTTTAAAGCAACCATGCCCTGTCAGAATCTAGGCCATATTGTGGACTACTTTTCTATGGCATTTTCCGTTCCACGTGTATATCAGGGTAATATACAACAGAAAAAATATGAAAACCAGCAAAGTTATGTTGAGATCTTAAAAGCCTTTTACGATTGTTTTCACTAGAAATTGATAATGATCAAAAAATTGTTAGCATTTTCTATAATAAATTCTAAAAACCTAATAGCTAAAAGTATTTTAATTCGTTAAGAAATATTTGAGAGGATAACATATAGTTTGTTTCAGAGAACTGAGGGACAAGCGCTTTAGTTTATTTGTTTGTATGGAAAGTCTTTTAAACGTGAGCCTTAGGTCATTTTATTGGACTAAGCCTATGAGGCTATTAAGCGACTTTAGGTTTCGTGTGGGTGGGCCTTCCAGTTTCCTAAATTCTAAATTTTGGAGAGCATGAGATTTTTATTAATTACTATGAAAAAGGGGGCTTGAAAATATTATTATTGGATCGAATAGCTCGACAATGAGAGGAATTGTAGAAAAACTACCGACGTTTCTTTATATTTATTGGCATACAAATGTTAGTACAGTTTGATTTTCTACATGTGGCTGAGGATATTGTTTGCCATTCTATAAGTCAATATTGTATCCGCTAGTAATTTTAACAATAGCTTTAATTCTCAGCAGCGCTCCATAGCATAAAGTATGTCCTGTACGGAACGTACTCATAAAGAAAGTCATAGATTCGATAGATTTTGACTTCGAAAATTGCAAAAAAAAATTTGCATTGATGTCTGTCGTCGCATCTATGAACAGGATTTAACATTCTTCGAGCCCATTCAACTATTCAAAAACAAGTTTCCGGTAGATAGATGTGTCCATACTTGCCATCTTAAAACTATCTCGATGTGTAGATATTCTCAATAAAACTTCCAACAACGGCTTTCAATCTGGATATGGAAGATAATTTTGGAAGTCTTGAAAAAACAGTTATTTGAGCTTTGTAAATGTGTAAAAAGATGGTTAATCCGACGAGATTCTATCACGACTGAGTTCAGCTAAGTTTTTATTTAGCAAATATTTGAAAAAGCTAAATTTTTAAATTAAAATAAAATTAATCTGCTGTTAATAGAGAATATCCTCATGGAGAATTACAAATAAATTTTGATAAAGTTTCTGTCATTAATTATTTATACTTACAAATTAAATCTCAAAAAATAAAAAGCTAATTTTGATTTTTAAAAAAAAAATCCATTTCATTAATATCTATTTTTGAACAAAATAATACAAAATCAAACAAGATTAAATTTTGACTATTAAACATATTCAATTTATTTCTTATTAGCTTTATTAAAAAAGACAATAAATTAATTTAAATATTGAAAATTCTCTTTATAAAATAATTGATAAAAAGCCCAAACTGAAGCACATATATTTGGGGGTTAAGAAAAATAATGAAAAAAAGAAATCTGAAAAAAATTCAAAATTCCTCGAATTAATAAAATATTTGAAATATATTCATTTAAGGATATATTCAATGGAAAATGACAAAATATCCTCAAATATGCACACAGTCCCAATATTTCTATACGGAGTTAGAGATATGGCGAAAAAAAAAGAATTTGCGCACACACTGATTTCAGTATAATAAAAAAAATGGGAAAATGTGATAGTATAAGTAGAAAAGAGTAAAATTTATCAGTATTCGTGTGTACTTTCAGATATGTTAACATTATTAGAGATTTTTAGAATTTTCTGCATAAAGCCAATAATATAAAAACCCTTGAACTTGAAATGATTCAATTAAAGGAACCTCGAACACATGTTCAAATCGAAAATCGAGTTTTCTTATCGGTATAGAATCTCACAATTGAGGACTAAAAACAGCATGAAAACAAAAATAATTGTTTCGGAAAATAGTAAAACAAAAAACAAAATTTGTTCAGATAAAAAAAAAAGGGAAAAAATTCAAATAAAATATTTGCTGTACGATTGTGATATTACGAAATATTCTTGTAGACATTTAAGGGGGATTCAGGGATTCAAATAGCCAGAGAGGTTGACTCTTCGGTTAGCTAATACAGTTGAATGGCTATAGATACCTCGAGCTATAAAATTACGAACCGATTTCTGTAAATAAGCCAGTAATAAGGATATTAAAGAATGAGGGGCAGTTTAGGATATCAGAATCATGGGAAATAAAGACAAGTCAAATTGAAGTTAGGATAAGGGGGCGAAAGCAGAGGAAATAGTAGTAGAGAAATGGACTTGAACTGAAATTAGGACAGGAATTCAGGAATTGGAGTACAACTAAAGAGGTGATAGCCGTTTAACAGTGGACAAAAGGCAAATAAAAGAAGGGAAAAAGGATGGTTCGTCGAAAGGGATAAACTTTCCATTTATAGAAAACTGGCTTACTTACGGTCACATACCAGATAGAGAGGTAGCAGGTAAGTAGATAGCAGAGTTCGGTGGCAGGTTCCATAATACGGATAACTGCAGACTAGGGCCAGAACAGAACCTATGAAATAAAATTAATAAAATACCACAGTCAGCAATCCACAGTTTCCGTATCACAGATTAGTGTTTAGATTTCCGTTCAACCTACTTGATGGCTGTGCTGGCCGATTGCGCTAGATGGATTCATTTCAAAATGCTGCTCAAGGTGGAAGAAAGGATGTGTTCAAATGTCCTGTGCCGGTGATGAAACGGGAGTGAAATCCGGTGTTCATCTATTGCTCTATAAAAGCTGTGGATATATGTACGTGTACGTAGTGCGCATATGAATATCTGCACATATTCACCTCTGTGCAAAGAAGGTATTCACTACAATCTAGATTATATCGCACACTTTTAGGTGATGGTAAATTTATGAGATGAACTTTTGGGGATATGGGGATAAGTTGAGCGAATAAATGCGACGAGCGGAACATCGCTAAATTGCTGTTCCTTCTACTTATAACCATGGTGGAGGATAGGATGTACTTTGTACGTACGTGCATTTTGTACAGTTTCCATATTTACCGAGCGGAAGGCATTATGGAGTAGGCGTATGGTTATTGGCCGAATGGGGAATCTACATTAGCTATAGAACCCCATTCCCAATATACACTGGCGTGAGTTATCAACTGATGAACAAACCAAATGAGAAACGCCGACAATTTGAACTCTAGTTCGAGTGTAAATTTTTGAGTGATTTATTTCCGTGGTTGCAATCACCGCAAATATATATATTTGCACCTAAACAAACTTCTGTAAACACACATGTACATATGTATGTACATATACGAGTATATATTGGTAATAATGTGATTGGAACGTGTGTTGATTAAATGAGATTGTTTGAAACTGAAAACAATCAGAATACGAGAACTGTTCAACAATTCTACAGTTTATTGAAAATTACCACATAATTGACACTTGTCTCTTGAGTGTGCAGGGTATGACAACAGAAAAATAAATGGCAAAATTCACTTACCCCTATTACGATAGGTGGTTATAAACTTTATCGTGCACACAGTATCAGGAGTATTTCAAATGCATATACTAAGTTGTGAATTGTTAAAATATCGTGTAAGGAATCATTAAAAGAATCCTTACACAGTCCGACATTTCTAATAGAGAAAAATTAATATTTTGATAAAAAAAAAACAATATGAATAACAAATAACATATTGTATGAGAAATCTTAACGTAAGGATGGACTTTTTCAAAAGTTATCTCTTTAAATATTAATATACAAAAATCATATGCAATTTAAATGCATAATTACAAGATAAACTCTAGCACTAAATCTATTTTAATAACATTTAACAATTGAGCTGGTAATCATTGTTGCTACTATTTCTAATACGATTTAAGTATTTTTGGAAAATTGATGTATTTCAATTCCCAATATAATGATTTAAGTCGTAGTTAATATCAAAGATTCTTATAAAAATTATATTTAGTGTGAGTCTATGCGTCAGTAATAGGTCTCGTACGTACTACAAAAATATTCGAAATTATCTTGTTATGATTATGAAGGTCCTACCAATCATATTTTATTCAGGCATAATCTTGGACAAGACAATTGATCTCTAGAATAAACCAGCTTTTTAATAATGATACAAATTGAAATATAAATTAAAACGATCTTATAATTAAAAAGAAACCTTTAAAGAGGTCTGTTAAAAAAGTATAGCGAATTTTAAATTTCCGCGAGTTCCGTATATGCGATTTTCGATTTTTTGTGGCTTTATGTTGGTACTCATGTCTCTCACTTATGCCGACAAGTTCGGCCATTTTGAATGTTCAGTTAATTTTTGACAGCTGCCTTGCTTGCATGTCCGCGACGACCCAAATTTGCTCCAGAGGGTCATAAATGGTGACGAATCATGGGCTTATGGTTATGACGTGGAAACCAAAGCGCAATCATCCCAATGGAAACTGCCGCACGAGCGAAGACCGAAAAAAGTGCGCCAAGTTCGATCGAATGTGACGGTTTTGCTTACAGTTTTCCTCGATTTCAGGGGCATGGTGCGTCGTGAGTTCTTGCCACAGGGTAGAACAGTCAATAAGGAATATTACCTGCAAGTTATGCACAAGTTGCACGAAGCAATCCGCCAGAAACGCCCGGATTTGTGGAATAACAAAATTTGGCTTTTGCCATTTTTGGCCAAAAATAACACACTAATAATGCCAAAGCCACCGTAGTCCCCACACCTGGCCCCCTGTGACTTTTTCTTGTTCCAAAAACTGAAGAGCCCCATGAAAGGACAACGATACGCTTCGATTGAGGATATAACGACTGCATCGAAGGAGGAGCCGAACAAGATCACAAAAAACTAGATTTTAAAATGCTTCGAGGATCGGAAAAAACGTTGGCACAAGTGTATAATACGAGGGTCGTTCAATAAGTCCTTAGAAAAAGATGGAAAAAAACTGTTTTTTAAAAAAAAAAATTTTTATTTTTCAACATAATCTCCTTCAAGCTCTATACACTTTTCCAACCGTTTTTCCAAAATTTTTATCCCGTCCAAAAAATAGGATTTCGGAAGTTCTGCAAAAACCTCATCCGTTTGAGCAATGACGTCCTCGTTGGAAGTAAACCGTCGTCCGCCAAGCCATTTCTTCAGATTGGGGAAAGAAAATAGGCACTCGGGGCCAAATCTGGTGAATAAGCGGGATGCTGCAACAATTCCATTCTCAATTCCACAATTTTGGCCATGGAAACAGCGCAGGTGTGCACACGCGCATTGTCCTGATGCAAGAGGATTTTTTTCTTCTTCAGATTTGGTCGTTTCTCTTTGATTTCCTCGCTCAACCGTTGCAATAACGACGCATAATACGCTCCTATTATTGTTTTTCCTTTTTCCAAGTAGTCGATAAAAATGATGCCCTGCGAATCCCAAAAGACCGTGGCCACCACCTTGCCGGCCGATGGCACAGTTTTTGCCTGCTTCGGAGCCCGTTCACCCTTGAAAATCCACTGTGATGACTGTCTCTTCGTTTCTGAAGTGTAGCAGGTTTCGTCAACAGTGACATATCGATGAAGGAATTCGGCAGGATTGCGATGAAAGAGTGCCAACATAGCCTCAGAGTCCACTGCACGATTGCGCTTATTCTCCTCTGAGAGCAAACGCGGCAACCATCTTGCCGAAATTTTTTTCACAGACTGCCGAAATTTTTTTTTTCATGCAAAATTGAAGCGACTGTACCTTGTGATATGCCCGTGGCCTCAACTAATTCGCGCACTTTAATTCGCCGATCGCTCAAAACAGATCGTGGATTTTGTCGATGATTTCAGGAGTAGACACCTCAACTGGGCGTCCTGAACGATGTTCATCTTTTGTGGATGAACGGCCACGTTTAAATTCATTCACCCAATTGTAAACCGTCGCAAACACAGGTGCAGATGTGCCATGAACTGTATCCAACTCGGCTTTGATTTCTTTCGGGCTTAAGCCCTTCAAATGGAGATGTTTGATGACAGCCCTAAACTCGCTTTTTTCCATTGTTATGCACAAATAAATGTCGTTAAATTTAATCGACGATAGAAATTGACCTACGCTATGGATCGAGCTGAAATTTCGGCAGCTTTCCTTTCGAGAATGTACTTACAAAAAAAAATCTTTACCGACACTACGAACGCAATTTCTTAGATTTTCTAAGGACTTATTGAACGATCCTCGTATCTGGTGGGGATTACTTTGAAGGCGACAAAATAGATATTCATGAATAAATAAATAATTTTTGGAAAAAAACACAAAATTCGCAATACTTTTTGAACAGTACCTCGTATATAAACTAATTTGGATATTTTCCATTTCAATTTCTGTAGAATATATTAAATTTATTTTCTATTAACTTTAATAATATTTTAACGATGTATCACTAACCATTTACACTTTTTATTTTTTATTTTAAAATATTACTACAATAATATCGTTTTTCAGTTTTGTGTATTTTTTAAAATGTGAAGTGCCGCTAAGTTAATTCAGAAACTGGAAAATATTGGAAATGAAGATTTAACTTATTCAGATAAAAGAAAAATGCGTATTATGCTAGGTAAATACATCTGGTATCGATACCATTTTATAGATATTATGAACAAAGAGATACCACCCCCTAAAACATAGATACTATCCCCTAAAACATAGCCGCTCATGGTATACCCCCTCGTCACAGGAATTTTTTCAGAAAATTAAAAATACAAGTTTATTCATCTAAATCTATATTGTCCCCTTCAAATGGTAATCCCCATCGACTTTAACACACTTATGCCAGTGCTTGATCCAATCCTCGAAACATTTTTTATATTCGGTTTTCGGTATGTGAGTCAGTGGCTTCCTGCGATTTTTCCATTACTTCCTCTCGGCTGTTGAAACGCGTTCCCCGTAATGGTTTTTTAACTCGATTGGACAGAAAGAAGTCACAGGGAGCCAAATCAGGTGAATTCGGTGGTTATTGGATGGTATTTGTTGCATTTTTCATCAAAAAATTACGAATAATGAACGCCATTCACTTGCCTGATGTCTGGATTGCGTGTCGTACTCATAAACCCACGTCTCGTCTCCAGTAATGATTCTTTTGATGAATGTGGGATCGGATTCAGCCTCGCAAATCATGTCTTTTGCGACGTCAACAAGGTCTGTTTTTTGCATGAAATTGAGGTTTTTTGGCACAAACTTTGCTGCTACACGACGGAAACCCAAATCATTAACCAAAATGTCTTGGACGGATCCATCGGCAATGTTCAAGTCCTCCGCTATCTCTCTGATGGTTAATTTCCGGTTATTGACGAACATTTCTTTTACTTTATCAATGTTTTCGTCGGTTTTCGATGTCGATGGTCTGCCATTGCGTTCATCATCTTCGATTGACTCATGGCCACTTTTGAACTGCTCGTGCCACTGGTAAACGACCGTTTTCTTTAGAGAATCGTTACCGAAACACTTTTCCAACATTTCCAACGTTCACGCACCATTAAATCCGTTTTTTACGCAAAATTTAATACAAGTTCGTTGTTGCAAATTTAAATCCATTTCTAAAATTGTAAAAAATCGCCAACACACACAGAGATAGATGTACTCTTGGCAACGTAACTTTTCTAAATGTCAAGCTTTAACGCTAAGATTTAGAGGGAATATCAACAACAGATGTACCAACTTAACAAAAACTCCCATCGTTCCGGGAACTTTTTGTATTTTGTATTTTATGTTTTGGCGCGTAAGAAAATTATAAATTTAATCTCATTGTATTTGAGCTATTTAAGAGATATAAATAGGCTGGGGAGTGAAAAAAATATTTTAAAATTATGAACAATTAAAAACTGTTAAAAATATAATATATTTTGTATATAATTTAAAAATGCGAGATTTTTGGCAAAATTTGAGTGTTTATTTTGAAAAATTGTTACAATATATTTTATTCAAAGTATTGTCCATCGGAAGCCACTACTTTTTCCCATCTTTCTGGCAACATATTGATTCCGCGCCAAAAAAACTGCTCCGGTTTTGAGGCCAAGACTGAATAGAGCCAATTTTTGATGCCCTGTTCTGAAGTGAAGCGTATTCCGGTGAGGGCGTTTTGCATGGATCTCAACAAATGGTAGTCGGACAGGGCAAGGTCTGGGCTATAAGGCGGGTGAGGCAAAACTTCCCAGCCACTGTTTTCTAAATAATTTTTAACCGGTCTTGCAACATGAGGCCGAGCATTGTCATGATGGAAAATTATGGCTTCGTGTCTGGTCGCATATTCCGGGCGTTTTTCGACCAATGCTCGCTTCAAACGGATTAATTGTGTTCGGTAGAGGTCGCCTGTGATCGTCTGGCCCGATTTCAATAGCTCATAATAGATCACACCCTTCTGATCCCACCAAATACAGAGCATTACCTTGGCGCCATGGATATTTGGCTTTGGCGTTGATTTGGCTGATTGGCCGGGCTTCACATACGATTTTTTGCGCTTTGGGTTGTCGTAATGAATCCATTTTTCGTCGCCAGTAATGATTCGATTCAAAAACGACTTCTTTTTCTGCCGTTCAAGCAGCATTTCGGACATGCAAAATCGTCTTTCAACGTCTCTCGGCTTCAATTCATATGGGACCCAATTTCCTTGCTTTTGGATGAATCCTGCTGCTTCCGAACGTTTTGAAATGGCTGCTTGAGTGACTCCCAATGATTTTGCAATTTCTTCTTGAGTTCGACAACAGTCTTCGTCGAGCAATGCCTCCAAATCGTCATCTTCAAACTTTTTTGGCTGACCTGGTCGTTCTCTGTCTTCCGTGTCAAAATCACCACTTCTGAACCGCACAAACCATCTTTCGCACGTTGAAATCGATGGAACATATTTAGGATAAGCTTCGGTGAGCAATCGATATGCTACAGCTGCACTTTTTTTTCAAATTGAAGAAGTAAATCAACACTTCCCGAAAATGGGACTTTTTTGGTACGAAATTCGACATTTTTGAAGCAAAAAAAAACTTTGTTGCTTACACTACGTGTATTTCGTTCAATGACTAATCGAGAATGAATGACAGATGTTTAACCTCCAAAATGCCATATGAGTTATTATTAACACAAACCATGTGTAAAAGTTATGCCATCTGTTATCAATCCCGCATTTTTAAGTTATACACACAAATAAATCGCATTAAGAACTCAAAACAAATTATCATTTTTCCTTCCTAAAAACTGAAAAAATCTACTGCAATTTTAGATCCTCTACTTTTCGCTGTAAAATATTATGGAAATATTGTAGTAAAAGTACCAGGTTTGTGTATAGAGCAATGCAGATATTAGGTTCGTGTGTAGGGAAACTACGAAAGCATTCGAGCTCTCGATACCAAGAATATTCATCGAATACCAGCTTTTTCAGATAGTGTTTAGCTGGCATTAGGTGATAAATACATGGTGTTCAACGTCGTATTGATACCCGATGTGTGTGCCTCGCTGATGGCCAATTCACATCACTTCTCCGCACAGTTAGACGTCAATTGAATGAGATAAATCAATTGTTTCTTAGGGGCAGTGTGGCACGTAGCGCCGTTCTGTTGAAACTACAAGCCATCGATATCCATGCCATCACAAATGGCAAATATGCCATAAAAAATTGGTTGATAGTTTGGATAGCACTAACCTCATTTTCAAAAAATAAAGACCAATAATACCTTTGGCTCATAAAGCGCATCATACAGTGACACGTGATGAATGAAAATTTTGCTTGTTAACATAATGAAAATGAGCTTCGTCCGAAAAGATGATTTTTTCTGAAAAACCATTTTCTACAGATCGATGATTTTCATAATGAATTTGAATTATTTTTATACAATTGAAAGGATTTTTTTAGAAATTTTTAACGTTTACTTTAAATTTTATTGAAAATTTAGTACCTATACTGTAACACCCGATTTTGTATACTTTATATAATTATCTCTGAAGTTAAGATTATTTTTGATTGTAGAAGTTTAAAAACGAATTATAATATTTACAAGTTTTAATAGATAAACTTTATTTATTGCGGATTTTCATGTTTGGAAATTGGTTCCGTATTTGTAAAAATTTGTAATTCAAAAATAGATTAAGTAATTTTTTTTTGTGGTTGAATAAAATTAATTTTTATTTGATAAAATAATAATTAAAAAAAAACCCATCATCATCTCCTTTTGAAATGTTCACGAAACACGATTAGTTGAAATATTCAACGACTGCACTCTGGTTTTGGCTTTAAGTTATATTCTCTAAGATTTAATCTGAAGAGTTGCCTATAAATTAAATGAAAAAGGATAATTTCCATTTCTCATCTTGCATACTAATATGATAAATGGTATTTACCTTGGATATACAGAAAATCGTGTTCACCTTGGTCTCATCTATGAATAGGTGAATCTTTTCGTCTTCCGAGCTCTGTTCATGGCTCATATTTATTCACATCCATAACTGATTTATATCCTTAGATTTGGTTGGCTTTTATAAAACTAACTTTCATATTTATATTCAAAAAGAAGTCGAAAATAAAGAAAACGGATAATCAAACAAGAGGTAAAAAATCATTCTCATGTTAAAAAACAAAAAATGTAATAGTTAAACACAATTTTTTTTTATCGTATTATATAATTTTACATTTTTTAAAAAGTGAATTATGTAATTTAGAAGGTAATTTACAATTTTTAAAGATATCGGTAAAATTTTATAAATGACAATATTTTAAAATCTGTCAAAAATAAAATATAAATAAATTTTGTAGACTTGTAATTTTTTGTAGAAAATGCAATTATGGAAAGCGCAAGACGAAAATTTAATTTTTCAAGGGTCTATAAGACTTCTTTTTTTTTTTATTAGAAGCCTATAGACCTATAATATTTTTATATTTAATAAATGATATCCAAATTTATATTATATATATAATTTTTTGTTTGTGTGTTTTTTTTTTAAAATAA
Organism: Atherix ibis; assembly: GCA_958298945.1. Classification (NCBI taxonomy): domain Eukaryota; kingdom Metazoa; phylum Arthropoda; class Insecta; order Diptera; family Athericidae; genus Atherix; species Atherix ibis. Next base: position 6,236,199 of record OY282610.1, read on the forward strand.
TAATAATATTGACTAATATGAGGTTATGACTACAAAATGGGTATGCAAATTAACTAGATAAAATTTTCTTTGATCAAGAGAAAAAGCTCTCATTGGAAAATTGAATATTTTGAGTACTTGAAAGTTTAATTAAATCTATTTTAGTTGACAGTATTCTTTTTAAATGTTATTAAGAATAAAAATAAAAACTGTTTTCTTAGTGAAATTAATAACGAAAATATGCAATTTAAAAAAAATACCTGCTTGCAACAGACAAGAAAAAACCATTTTTTTCTTAATAAAAGCTTTTCCAAAAAAAAAAAATGCAAGTAATAATTTCTTAGATATTGAATATAGGTAATATTTTTATAAAATAAATAATATCATAGGAATATTTCTTATTTTAAAAATAAAAAAATTAATTATTTTTGCAAAAAAAGTTTTTGAAATCAACTCAGTACGTTTATTTATTTAAAAAAAAAGTTATTAGCTGTTTTTCAAGATTTTAATATGAGTAAATAATAGAAAAAATATAATATATTGTCCGATTTTGTTACACTATCTTATATAAGCGTTTTCTACATAGCAGTCTTGAGTTCGAAGGTTACTTTTCACCAAAGGGTCTCAGAGTTGAAGTCGACTTTAAATTTCTATTCAAGTTTTATGTTTTGTTTTTTTTTAATTTTCAAAAATCTAATCACTTGAAAATGTGGACTTTACTAAATAACAAATTATTTTAAACTAATTGAATATGTCAGTTTAAAAAATAATTCGGAGGGTTTGATTAACTTAAACATATTATGAAAAACTTATTCTTGAAAATTTTTAATGAAAATTTCATGAAATTTTTTTTAAAACGCTTTGAACAAATAATTTTTGCCAATATTTTTTCTCGAAATTTTGATAAAAACTGTATTTAATCGAAATTTTTCGAGAAAGGTTTTGCTATTGAATTTTTATGTAAATTTTTCAGAAAAGTTTTGTGTAAAATTCTTACTGAAAGTTTTTGAGAAAATTTTGCGGAAAATTCTTTGAAAAATGTTTACAGAAAATTTGTGGAAATTTTTTAGAGGTTTTTTTTTTAATATTATAATATAATATAAAAAAAAATACCTTTAAATAAGGTTTACTAAAAATTTTCATTAAAGTTTTTTGAGAAGGTTTTACTATATGGAAATTTGTCGAAAAGATTTTGTGGCTAATTGTTTCGGAAAATTTTTAGCGGCAAATAAAAATTCACAAAATATTCACAAAATTTCTAGATTATATTTTTTGGCTGCATGTTTTTTTTTAGAAAAAGGATAGTTGTTAGTATTTTTCTTAAAAAATTAAAATGCAACAGAAATTGTTGGTGCTTTGTTATTAATAATTTAATAAGAAATGGGAAGACAGTAAAGTCAATGGTCTCATTATAAAAATCACTAAATAATATCCATTTTGAAGAAGGAATTGTATTTCTAATTTAAATTTCAGTATTTTGGCTCATTTTTTATAATTTCAAACAAAAATAGTTTCTTAAAATCAATTTAAATTGAATTGGTGCGAACTTTTTTTTTAATAACATATTTACTACAAAAATTTCAATTTTCTGGGAATAACCCTCAAACATTAACTTTAATGGATAATTAACTATCAGTAATCCTCTTTTAAATAACCAAGTATAAAAAACAATCGGTGGTTATTATAGATAAAATACTTAATTAGTAATAATAGACTTTTAATTCAGGAAGCTTAATTTTTTGGAATGCTCCATAATTTTGGAAGGCATATTTTTTTATGAAGCACTTGCACTTAAGTCATTTGGAATATTTTTATAAGATTCGGAAAAATCGAGTGAGTCCAGGATATTCGCCCTTTGGATTGAAAGATTGAAAAAATATTCTCTATATTTTACAGAACATTTGAAAAGGGGATTAAGAGTAAACTGATATGCCTTCTTGACGAACCAAGTATTACCGTGAAATAATTTTAGGGGTGGAATGCAACTACTCAATTCACTGGAACACTGTTTATAGAAAATGCGATAAAACAAGAGAGGACAAAACACTTTTGATGTAATATTTTCTATAAACTTGATATTACGAAGTCATTGGACTTATAAAAGTCTGAACCCTGTAGTGGACTGTAGATTTGAATTCGTTGAAAACAACCGATTTGACAGGCAATCATCAATACAATATGCAAATTTTTTTTACAAATTTGCTTGGTTCCTAACTCTGTCCAATGCCGTTGGAATATCAAGTGCAATATTCATACACTCCCCAGAAAAATGCAGAGTGTGGTTCCATATTTCGGTTAGACATACCATAAAATCAGTAGATCTATTGCTACGGAAAATATATATCACTGAGGAGTGTCCTTTATACAAAATATTTTATTAGTAAATAGTTTATTAGTGTTGCCATGACCTTAGAAATAAAAGGTCTGTAATTGAAGACGGAGGAGGACTCGCTTTTTTTAGGAATTGGTTGAACGATTGTTATTTTCCATTAATTTGAAAAAAAAACAAAACATAAGAAAAGGATAGGTTGAAAAGTTTACGCAGGGGTTTTGTCAGCGTGGAAGGACTATGGGGCTTATACTATGTGGACCAGCGGATTTGTGTATATATTTTTTGCTTCACCTTTTGGTCATGAAATTTATCGCTACGAATATAAGCATTTACAGTCATTTCTTACTCGCTTAAACCTCTTCCGGTTTTCCTCAGGGGAGTTGGCCCTATAAGATCAGAAACTCTTTTTTCTCTGATAGCCTTTTTACATTTCAAATCAGACGACCCTTTTTCTTTTGGCCCGATACTCTTCATTCTATAAAGAAAGAAGTGTTTGAGTCCAAATAAACTAAATATATAATAATAGGCTTGAAATTTTTTAAGTACAACAATTGTTATGGAAAACCAATCCATATTTTTTTTTTTTTGTATACATCCTTTTATGGGAAAATTTCATTCAATAAAATAAAAGGGTTTCTTCTTATTCTAGAGTATTTTTAAATTTAAAAAACAAAAAATAATCTTTTTGCTCTAGAAGATTTGTAAACACTCATTATGTATCTTGAAATAAGGTTGAACTTTCTTTACATCAATGCTTGCAATCAAAAGTAAAATTATACAAAAAAAAAGACTGCAAAAAATTACGAAACGAAAATGAAATAATTTTCCCACTTTTATTCCAAAAGGAATGCAGCTACCCCTAAAGTTGAGGGGAAAAAAGCTACGTAACAGAATAAGAGAAACTGGACAGTTTTTAAATGGAATTTGAAAAAAAAAAGAATGACGAAAACATTAAGGCTGGCGGGAATTAAAAATTTATTAGAAAAAGCAAAATTTTTTTTTATATACCATATTTTGAAAATATGATACCTTCCTTCATAAAAAGCTCAGTTTGAAAAATATTCGATTTATCGTTTATTTACCATTTAGTGATTTTATCTTCATTGAGGGGTAGAGGGGAAATTGCATTTGCTTAGATTTATTTCTATTTTGATTGAGATAATTTTGCAAAAATATAAATTCTTTCTTATTGTACGAGTGGGGGTGTGAAAGCTTCGAAGAATTTAGAAGCTTTTTTTTTTTTTTTTATAGATCAGATGAGTACTTGCTATGTCTGGCTATGAATTGTTGGTAATAAAATGTCTCCTGCGAATTTTCGTCATACTGAATTGGTATAGATTATGACTCCTGCGTTGTTGTTGATGACGTTACCAATGCGCTAACAAACCCCCACCCAAAATTTTTACTATGGAAAAAGTTGTGCAAAATTTCAAAGGCATGCGCCATTCAAATTGGAGCTTTTATTTGAGCTTTATAAACTTGGTGGGGGATGATTGTGATTGTGTATATTGGTAATAGAAGCAGCTGTAATAGAATTATAGTAGTAGTTGGAAATATCATCGAAACCAGTACTATCCGGCTGTATTAGAAAGACAAAACAAATAAATGTATATGACAAAGAATAATAATAATAATAATAATAATAATAATAGGCAAATTAAAATGAAGAAAAAAACAAAACTTTAAGGAAGAGAAGTTGGAAGATTAGAAAGAAAAGAAAGAAAAGAAAGAAGAAGAAAACAAAAGTAGACGATGATGAAAAAAAACCAATAAAATAACACCCCTAAAATACGAACGAAACCCCCTATCCCCTATAGTATATAGTATATTGTGGATTTTCATGTTTGGAAATTGGTTCCGTATCGTGTACCGAATCTACAGAGCAGCAGTTTTAGCTTTCAATTCGTTCGCGGTGGATCATTCCGTTTCGACGCGGTATCGAAAATTTTATTCAAACAATTCCGATTTATATACTATCGTCAAAATGATAGAATGGCTATTCATATACGGATTCGGTTTTCATGTTCGACAACACTAAACAATATTCAGTATATCTATAATTGATTTATTTCCTAAAAAAAAAATTTAAAATAAAAAAAGTGTTTAATCAAAATAAATAAAAAAAATTATATAAAATATAATAATTTAAAAAAAAATTGTTTTAGAGTGAACGTTTTATTATTTGACAAGAATAATTAAAAAAATATAAGGAAATTTCTTATTTCCTTATATTAGAATAATTAAAAAAATATAAAAAAATATATTAAAAAAATTACTTTTTTTTTTTATTTATATAAAATAGTTTAAAAAAGATAGTTTTATAAATAATATTTCCAAATAACTTCAATGCTGAAGGATTATTCTTTAATAAAAAGTTTTCTATTTATTTTATTTCATTAATATAATAAATAAATTTATATAAAAGTTAAAGAAAATTTATATTGAAGTAAATGAAAATAATTATTTAATTAAAAAATAAATTGAATATAATATCAATTAATAGATACGAATAACTATCTTACTGAGTGTGTTAGGGCAATCAACGTGCAACTATTATTGTCTATATAATTTTGCGGTGTTTTTATTATCAATAATAAAGTCGACTTCGTATAAAATTAATTCCATTTTAATATAAGGACTATAAGAAATTTCTATATTAATTTTTTACAACAATTATAATCGGTTATATATTATTTTCCTCTCTTATAAAAATTATTTGTTAGCAGAAATAATTTCAAAAAATATCTAATGAAAATTGAATAAGTGAAAAATTCTCTCTAAATAAAGAAATTAAGTGTTTATATTGCGTTTAAAGAGTGTCATAAAATAAAATAAAATTTATATTTAGAAATTTTTGTTTGTAATCAAAAGAAGCAACCCTTATAAATATTAAATAGTTATTTGGAAATGATCAATAATTTCTTAAATAATAATAATATCAATAAAGTTAGAAGAAAAAAGAAAATTAAATTTGTAATACAGCACGTGTTAAGGAAAATTCAGTTCTATTTTTAATTCATAGAATTAAATGATATAAGGATCAGTTGAAAACGAATATCTGTTCGAAAAGTGCTTATAGCAACAACAACAAAAAAATTTCTAGAAAAATATTATCCTACATTTTAGTGGAAAAATTTACAAAAATAAATTGATAAAAGTTTTCACACTTCTGTCCAAACTGTTTTAAAAATAGTTACTTGTGTTTAATGAAAAATTTATAATAGTTAAGGGTGTACTGTGCTGGCCAATTCAGTGTACCATCAAGAAAAGTGAAAAGAAAATTCATTCTTTGCCAATAAATTAAAAAAAAATATCTAAAATTTAAAGTGAAATAATGTAAATTTCATATTTTATTTATGGTGAATTAAATTAAATGGGATAAATGAAAATCCCAAATTGTAAGTGTTTCCAAAAAGGAAATGTTTGATAATAATTAAAATTTTATGAATGGTGTTCTGTTTATCTATTAAAAAAGTGAACAGGATAAATTAAGGGTTAATTAGTGTATCATTATCAGTGTTGGATTTATAAAAAAAATATAAAAAATATACTGAAGAAAGGAATTGGCGAATATTTTTATGATAGCATTATTTAAACTAGGTATGTTAGGAGTATAATACCAAATTTAAATAAAAACAAATATTTATATTTGTAAGTAGAAATACTCGAATAAAAAGCTTCTAGTTGTATTTTTCTGGAATATCATATCAAAAACTGAGTGCTATTTCGATGAAATTTTCACAAATACGGTTTATGGAGAAAATCTATTGCTTATTATTCGAAAAAGATAATTTTCCTAAATACAAAATGCAATCTGTTAGTTTTATCAAAATTTTATTAGTACCATTAAAAGTGAATAATAAATTACCATAATACAATCTGAATGGGGAAATATAATTTGAAAATTTGAAGGAACTTTTTGAGCAGATCTTAAAATTCCACTATTGACGAAATATCTGAACTAAATCATATGCCATAGCGAAAGGGATAAAACTATACATTTTCAATATAAATGTTTATCTTTTTTTGTAAAAAAAAATATATATATATTGTTAATGTATATATTTTTATTCTCTTAAAAAATAATTCCATGTCGGATAAAAAGTATTTAAAAAAAAAAAAAAAACTCTTAGTAGTGTCAATAAATGCATTCGGACAGAGCAAATATTCGTGTATATAAAAATGAAAAGAACACATTTAATTGCGCTGACCATAAATTATATAATTTATGTGAATTCAATAATATTCAAATATATTTTATTTCGATTTTCTAATAGTTTTTTTTTTTTACTTTTTCTAATATTAGGGGTTGTTCCAATTGTTTCTGAATTATTCAAGAAATGTCTTATTTAATGCTAATTGTTATTATGGATTTGTAATAATAACTACAAAGTCTTTCACAATTTATTTACCTACTCATGCCTATTATTAAAGTGGAATCAATTATAAATGACTGACACTAAAAAAAAATATTGCATATTTTACTATTTTCAATATTACTAAATCCACACAATTTTAAATAATATCAGTTGACTTTAACTTTAACTCTTCGTTATGTTATTAAAAATAGTTTGCACCAATTATCTAAATTGACAATATCTAACAATTTACGTAGATTTAATGAAACTTTTTATGTTGAAAATCATAAAAATATGAATTTTAAAAAAATACATCCAAATTTATCAGTAAAAATTTTCATTTTCGGTAATAATTTTCGTTGTCAGTTTTCGCCAAATTTTTTTATAAAAACTCAGTAAGAATTTTTCAGAAACCTTTTCAAAGAACTTTCAGCAAAAATTTATTAGCAAAACATTTTCGTAAAATTTTCAAACAAATTTTCAACAAAAATTTTCCAAAAAAAAAATTTTTAAGGCAAATTTTTTAGAAAAAAACTCTCAATAAGAATTTTTTGTAAAATTGTCATTAGAAATTTCCAATTAATATTTTCGCAGAAAAGTTTTCTCCACAAAAAAATAACTTGCTTTCTGTGTGAATTTCATATTAACGTGTAGAACTGAATAGTTTACCAAATAATCGAATGTTAATATTTCCATTTGAGCAATTAAAAAGAAAATATTTTTAATCTTAGATAGTAATTTGCTTAATTATTAAAAAATAGTCGAAAAAATTAAAAAAAACATGAAATTTCCATTAAACTGAATTTTAGTAGAAATTTTGAAGAGGGTATATATGTAATATTTTATATTGTATATAAATAAGATATTATATACGAGTATTGTATTGAGTTATCATGTCATTGTCAGTCTAATTTCTATTTCTATAAAATTTAGTCAATAAAGAAATCTTTGATTTGATAATAACTCTTATGAAATGCATAATAAATGATTCTTAAATTCGCTAACACATTATGCTAAAACTATAAGATAATTTGAACTTATTAGTTAAATGGAAAAGTTTATAATTTATACACGTGTAATTAAATAAGTTATTATAAATCTTATTTGAAAGAATGTTCATCGGTTTTGTTAATAACTGAAGAAATGATCTCATGGAAAATTTTTTAAGTAGATAAACCGATTAGAAAATATACTGAATGTAAAATGGTTTCATAAGCTAGAAATACGATGACAACTAACATATATATGTGTATGTGTGGAGACACATACCCAATAGAAAAAGAAAACAAATTGACTATACTTACAAAAGGACTAAATGCCTTCCAGCCTAATTGACTCATTTTGATTCATTTTTAAACGCACGATTTTGTTACTTTAGCTTAGCTCATGAGTTGAATATTGCCTACGGATAATTTGGGTGGTAAATAGATGGATGGGCTTGTTTTCTTACTAACCCAAACTCTTGCCCAATTTCCATATAAATATAATCATTTGTATCCTTTGTAAATTTACTCTATTGTTTATGCTACTAAATGTAGTAGCATAAACTTACTACCACTAAAAAAAAAAAAAAGAAAAAAAGGGGAGATTAAACATCATCAACTTAGTATAACTGCAAACTACCGAGACCGAGTAAAATAATGCTGGAATATCGCAAATACCTCGTAATTTGTCTCGAAAAAGCGATTAATGTTGAAGAAATTTTACCCTTAACAAAATTGATGAAGTAACAGTTTCTCTTGATGTTCCAAAAAATTTATACCTTATGAACGTGACTGGATTTGAAATGTTCAATAAATTTCAATAATTAAAATTTATGCATTTCGGCATTGTTACATTTTTTTTCCCCGTTTCCCAATTTCGGTTCATTTCTTCTAATTTTATCGATTAGTTATTTCAAATTTATTCTTAGGTGATCTTTTTCTTTTCCATAATTATCAATAAATTTTTATAACGAATATAAATAACAATTTTCTCGTTGAGAATATAACATATATATATATATTTTTTTTTTTTTTAAAACAACACTAGAAACAACAACCATCAAAATAATACAAATAAATAAAATAAAATCAAATAAATATAAACAAACAAGCAATATTTTGTACACATTATATGCCTTCAGGAAAATTGTTTGCCAAAAATAAATTTCCGTCCTGTCTTAAATATGTCTAGAATTTAGGTGATTTTGAAGATACTCGTAAAATGTCTAGACTCCTCAAATGATTATAAAGTTACTTTAGTTTAAATATCAAATTTTTCTAATATCAATTTTTTGAAGTGCATTGATTTTTTTTTTTTATACAGTGACTAACAAATGGTTAAGATATTATTTTATCAATATACAAATAATGTTTGCATTAAGTTTATTTTTAAAGATATGTTATTTGTCCATCTTGAGAATACTCAAATTTTTTTTTATTTATATTCACTTTGTTATTATAGTTTAATTTCAATATGCTTCAATGGATATTAATCTGATAAGTTGTCCTATTATGTTAGTTGCATTTTTAAATAAATTGATTTTTTTTTATATGCGAAATACGGGCTAGTCTAATATACGAGGGTCGTTCAATAAGTCCTTAGAAAAAGATAGAAAAAAACTGTTTTTTTAAAAAAAAATTTTTTTTTTTCAACATAATCTCCTTTTAGCTCTATACACTTTTCTAACCGTTTTTCCAAAATTTTTATCCCATAAAAAAAATTGGATTTCGGAAGTTCTGTAAAATACTCATCCGTTGGAAGTGAACCGTCGACCGGCAAGCCATTTCTTCAGATTGGGGAAAGAAAATAGGCACTCGGGGCCAAATCTGGTGAATAAGCGGGATGCTGCAATAATTCCAATCTCAATTCCACAATTTTGGCCATGGAAACAGCGTGGGTGTGCACACGCGCATTGTCCTGATGCAAGAGGATTTTTTTTTCTTCAGATGGGGGCGTTTCTCTTTGATTTCCTCGCTCAACCGTATTCTTCAGATACACTCCTGTTATTTTTTTTCCTTTTTCCAAGTAGTCGATAAAAATGATGCCCTGCGAATCCCAAAAGACCGTGGCCATAACCTTGCCGGCCGATGGCACAGTTTTTGCCTTCTTCGGAGCCCGTTCACCCTTGAAAATCCACTGTGATGAATGTCTCTTCGTTTCTGGAGTGTAGTAGTGTATCCAAGTTTCGTCCACAGTGACATATCGACGAAGGAATTCGGCAGGATTGCGATGAAAGAGTGTCAACATAGCCTCAGAGTCCACTACACGATTGCGCTTATTCTCCTCTGAGAGCAAACGCGGCACCCATCTTGACGAAATTTTTTTCACAGACAATTTTTCATGCAAAATTGAAGCGACTGTACCTTGTGATATGCCCGTGGCCTCAACTTATTCGCGCACTTTAATTCGCCGATCGTTCAAAATCAGATCGTGGATTTTGTCGATGATTTCAGGAGTAGACACCTCAACTGGGCGTCCTGAACGATGTTCATCTTTTGTGGATGAACGGCCACGTTTCAATTCATTCACCCAATTGTAAACCGTCGCAAACACAGGTGCAGATGTGCCATGAACTGCATCCAACTCGCCTTTGATTTCTTTCGGGCTTAAGCCTTTAAAATGGAGATGTTTGATGACAGTCCTAAACTCGCTTTCTTCCATTGTTATGCACAAATAAATGTCGTTAACTTTAATCGACGATAGAAATTGACCTACGCCATGAAATTTTGATCGAGCTGAAATTTCGACAGCTTTCCTGTCGATAATGCTACTTACAAAAAAAATATCTTTACCGACACTTCTCGGATTTTCTAAGGACTTATTGAACGACCCTCGTAGCATTTTGGAAAATTATTTCATACAATACTCTGTGCTAGTCAGCTTACACATTCTATTTAATGAAACGCTTATACGAATTTTTTAGTTAAAATCCTATGCATTCAGCCAAATGAATTTACATATATTTATTTTCGATTTAAAATATACAGAAAAGTTAAATTGTAAATAAATACATTTTTAAATAAAAATAATTATTTATATTTTCATTCAAAATGTATTTATTTTATAAATAATAACTTTAGTAACATGAACAAAAAATTTTATTCTCTGTTTTTATATTTAAATCTAAAAGGTAGTAGTCTTCATTTTCATATATGGTAAATATGAATATATGTCATTTGCGAGATCTCATTGCACTTTTTATTATATTGTATAATATGCAATATATTATAATTTAATTTTGTAGACTTTAAATTGAAATTGATTTCAATTTAATTGAAATTATTTTCTATACACATCATTAATGACGGAAAACAACAAGTTGCTATTATGTATTGTATTTTTTTATTTTTATTTTTATTTTTTTTAAATATTAATGGTTATCTACAACTACTTATGCTAGTAACCAGCAGATTTTTTAAGGGAATATACAAGGACATGAAGACATGTGGAGGAAAACACCCATCGATGTTACCTCTAGAACAGGGTAATTTTATTTAATAATTTTAGAGAATCTCTCTGCCATCGCCGTTTTAAACGTCGATGGGTGTATACTGGAAGGGTGGGAGTGAAAAGTTCCCTTCCCAAAGGATTAGGGTGGAAGGATAGATGCGAATGGAATTTTTTATATCGGGAGTTGCAAAGTTCACGAACAAATGGAATTAATGGCTGTAGGATACTAATGGCCGTGAAAGGATCTTTGTGATGTGTCAGGATGGCTGTATCGTCAGCATATGTTGCGGTTAGGATGTTGTTGTAGCAAGGAATGTCATGGGTATAAATGTTATAAAGGATAGGACTTAGGATACTTCCTTGAGGGACACCGGCGGAAATTGGATAAATGTCAGAGTACTCAATATTTTCAGCTACCTGAAAATATCGGTCTGAAAGATAAGATTTAAGAATGTGGAAAGCTGCAATTTCCAAAGAAATCCAGGGTGCCATACACGGTCGAAAGCATGCGAAATGTCAAGAAACACGCCTGGGCAGTATTCCTTTCGCTCTAGCGAACACGCTATGTAGTCGACTACGCGATGACACTGCTGGATAGTGCAATATGCTCAAGTCGAAATCCAAACTGATGCTGAGGAATGACACCCTCGGTTTCAAAAATGGTATAAAGGCGTTTTAGGATTAATTTTTCTACGATTTTTGATAACATGGGAAATATTCAATTTGAAAATTTTATTTATAAAAAGAGTTTTATGTAAGCGCATCTATCTTTAAATTGATTTTCTTAAAAGACAATTTTAAAAAATACTTTAATTTAATACTTAAAGATAAAAACTATTACTTATAAACCACACACATAAACCAATTTAAGTTGGACCAGTTTCATTAGGGAAGCTGGCAACGTCAAACCACACGATACATTGAATTGCCTTAGGGTCCTAGCACTACAAAATTTCCTCTGGCTCCCATCTCAGAGACCTTTCATGCAAGTCTTTGGCATTTTCTTAATTTTTTTTAGAAGCTTTTCTAGTGTAAACTACTAGAAGCACATAAGACCCTTTGTATTTTTCCTATAAACTGTCAAAAAATCCTGTTCAGTTTCAAGTCCTTAGAAAACGTTATATTTTAATCTAATTCTCAAAAATACCAAACGCTTTCCACAAATTCTAAACTTGTGAAAAATACAAACATTTTATATCGAAAAGTTAGTTTTTTTTTACATTACCACCTCCACCCCCCCCTCCCCCCCAAAACAAAACAATAAAATTCCTGTTAATATTTTTACTTTTTTTAATTTTCATTAAATTCACTTTATTCAAATTTCTGGTAATATTTTTTTACAACTACAATTTTTCTGTCTATTTATTGTTGTTCTTGTTACAAGTCCTTCTTCAGTTTCTCTCTATTCTCTTGTTCTTATTTTTCTTTTTCAACTTCTATCCGATTAATAAAAATGTCGATTGGCTAACAATATCTTATTTAGAAATTTTCTACAAAAAACGTGTTTTAAAATATTTTTTTTAATCAATTATAAATATTTAAATAGTTTTTTTGTAGACAATTAAAAACATCTAATATCAAATATTTTATTTAATTAATTTTAAATGTGAAAATATTTTTTCATTTCAAAGTTGAAATTCTTCTTTTTTTTATCTCAATTTAATTTTCGGACGGAATTTATAAGAAAAAACTTATATTTTTTAAATAATAGTCGATGATGTTATGAAAAATTTTGTTGCTTCTAAATTGATAATTTCTAATAATTTACTTTAGAGTTGATGAAACTATTTTTACTTGAAATCATAAAAACCGAGGACGAATACTAAAATCTAAAATGGAAATATTAACATATATGTCCCTTTTCTAAACACAGTATTCTGAGGTGAAATCAAAGTCATAAAATAAATTAAATTCGATTTTCCTTTAGACGTAATTTTTTATTAACTTTTCGTAATTTTTATATAGTCCAGATGAGATTTTAAGTTTAAACTAAAAAAAAAATCAGCTGTTGTAGTATGGTCATATCCTTCAGAATTGACGTTATCGTCTCCTGCTTTTTCATATTTTTAAAAAAATGCGGGCTTATGATACCTTTAGACCAAAATCGCACACCAGATACAAAACGACGTTTCGTTGATACAATGGCTTATTCATATTCATTTGTGGGTTTTCAGAGTCTTGTATATGAAAAAATTTGCTTATTAACATATCCGCCTCATTGCTGATGGAAACTTTATTCGAATCAGCAAACGAAAACCTTTTGCTGTAACACTCAGCAAATTAAATGATCCATTATATAAAATGGCTTAATAAAAATTACCCATTTAAAAAAATAAAATCTTGAAAAATTTAAAAAAATTCAATAAAAATATTTTTATGCAAGAAGTCAATTAAATTTATGTGAACTATTGAAAAGAATATATTACATTTGATCCACTATAAACTTCTTACCAAAGAAGCGTAAACTTCTTAGCATATTGATTAATATTAATAGTTGAATTAATGAGATTATATTAACGGATGATATAATTAACAACTAACGATGAAGCCATAAAGAAAAAATGTATTAAAAAAAAAAGGAAACAAAAAATTCTTGAGCAAAATATATATAATAGTAGAAGAAGAGAGAAATGCTGTTGTTGATTTTTTTGTTTGTTTAATACTTTAGCTGAAACTAATTCCAGTTCGATATTGGTATAAGTACTCGTATAAGTATCATGTTGATAATAAGGATAGAAAATATTTGAAATAAATATGATCAAACTTAATTAGGGCAAAAATTACGATGATAATGATGATGACATGGATAATATTTTTACTAGAGATGATAGCATTTGGATTTGTGCTGGAAGTGTTGAGTATATGTACACATATTCGTGAATGAGATCTATAACAGTATATGATGACTTTTGAGCTTAGAAAGTTAATTAGTCCTAAAAGCGTTGTAATCCCAGTTGCTGCTATAAATGCTAACGTTTAGAACTCTTACAAGTGTTAAAAAAATTACCTAGTCTATTTATATTGCTTATGGCAGGCGATGACTTATCAAAACTAATATGGCAATATTTTGGTAAAAGTGCCATTCTCAGACAAGACTATTACTTAATATTTTCCGGTTGCCAGGTACTTAATGACAATACACATAACATATACTATACACGTTCAGCTATTGCCTGGCAGTTTTATAACCTCATCAACATAGCAACGTGTACTTGTTGTCTTATTAATGTTAGAGTACCGGAAATGTTCTATTTCGATAGAATTGACATTTAACAGTAATGAAAATATTGTTTATTAATCGATAAATTACATGGTAATATTGTGGTAACTTCTTCCTTCCGGTCTTTTGTAATTAAAAACTTTCTTAACGGTTAGTATATGCTATACTTTTTTTAATATATATCCTTCAAGCTTTTTTTTTTAACAAAAATTACTCGAATAAGAAAAGTGGTTAATATAATATATTCGTATAAGGCTGTATTAATACATTAGAAAAAAAAATTCAAATACATTTGCGCCAAAAAAATTTAATCAAAATAATGTTATTCTATTAACTTTATTACAATTTTTTTTTTTTTTTTTACAATTTTTAGTAAACACGAACGAATAAAAATTGTGTAGAAAAGTTTTTTTTTTTTTTATTTAAAAACAATAAAATATCTTTAAAATAATTACACTAAAAAAATTTTTGATACTCAAATATTATTGGGAAAATTTAGAAAATAAATGCGAAATTTACTGGAAATCTATAATGGATTTTATTTGGAAATAAAAAAAGCAATTACATAAATAATATTAAGATAGAAAAAATGGTCATTTCTTTAATGAAAAAAAATTTAAAAGTTTAAAAGTTGGATTTTAAAAAGTAAATAAAAAAAAACTAAGAATGAAACACAACATCATTTAAATAACTTACAGTACCCCATTCGCTTGACCCAATTTTTCAGTATATTTTCGATTGTCTGAGCCTGTATCTCTCCAATGGCAACATTGATTTCGTGTTTCAAGGCCTCAATTGTCTCGAGATGGCTTTCGTAACATTTATTCTTAACAGCTCCCCACAGAAAATAATCCAACGGGCTCAAATCACAGCTCCGAGGCAGCCAATTGACATCAGAATTTCGGCTGATTATTCGGTTTTCGAAAGCAGTGCCCAAAAGTTGGATTGTCGTCCATGCCATTCTCTTCAACTTTTGGAAACAAAAATTCATTGAGAATGTCACGATAGCGCTCACCATTAACCATAACGGCGGCTCCTTCATCGTTTTCGAAGAAAAACGGGCCAATGATGCCTCCAGTCCAAAATCCGTACCAAACCGTGACTCGTTGTGGATGCATCGGCTTTTCCATGGTGACGTATGGATTTTCTGAGCCCCAGATGCGACAATTTTGTTTGTTGACATACCCACCGAGATGGTAAAAATCCTCATCTGCGGCCAATTGATCTTGAGCCCATTGGGCAAACCGAAAACGCATTGGATTGAACTTTGTAAGCTTTCATACCGAAGTCTTTGTGCAAAATTCTCAACAGAGAAGTGCGAGAAATGTTCAATTCCTGAGAACGATGACGAGTTGATGTTGATGGATGATCACGGATATTTTCAGCAACGGCGGTAATATTCTTGGTCGTACGCACTGTATTAGAGCGGGAACGAGTTGCTTTAGCAATCAACATACCAGTTTCGCGAACTAGCTTCACGAATTTGTCCACAAGTTGATGTGATGGCATTCGATCTTTACTTATTTTTTTTTTTTTAAATTTCTCACAGTTTGGGTTGAAGATTCCCCACTTTGGAAGTAAGTTTTCAATATTTCTCAGTTTTCTTCAAGCGTATGGATTACAATTTCGTAAAATTCAGACTTTCAACTCATAATCTGTCAATTCGTGATGACATTTAACACTCTAGTACTTAAAATAAATATTGGTTCAATATGCAACCGCTAGATGGACCACCCTATATTCCAAACAAAATGGTTTAAATATTTAACTGACTGTTGTGAAAAAAAAATTTAACTGAATAACAAAATCCAATGGGTTTACTTCCCAATTATTTTAGTCCAGATGAAGAAGTTGAGCGCATAATTTCTAGTATTTTACAACTACTTTCCAAATAAGGAATTTTCTTTAGCATATACATTTATAACAGTATCCTCCGTACTACGTACTTTCCCCTAATATGTACATTTTCGATGATAAGAATAATTCCTAACCCCAATAAACCCTTGCACATACCCTCTTCATACCAGCCACTAATATAGCTCTCAATCGTAGCTTAAATTTTTGAGAAACTAGTCCCAAAAGGACTCTATCCTATACTTGACTACTTCAACATAATCTCAGACTATCAGTTTGGTTTTAAAGCGGAACATTCCACTACCCAATATACCCACCGTGTCGTATATTACCTCATTTGAGAGAAAAGAGTACTGCTCAGGTGTGTTTCTAGAACTAAAACAATGCCTTCCCACTACTTACAACCTGATAATATAATAATATCTCTCACAATGGCATTTTTAAAATATTTTTTCAATTTAATCTATATTCGACTATGCTCCTTAGGTTAGTATCCTCTTCCCAATGCTAGATTTCCAATATCCCTACAAGTCCTAACAAGCCAAAAAATCCTCTCTTTGCTTCTAAAGTTAACGTAAACAAATAAAAAAGTGTTCACATAAATTTTACTCTTTGAAATAAATCATGCTCGCCCATAAACCTTTTAAGATTAAGATCAAATTTTACGATATTTTAATAACATCTTTAACCACACCTTTACCTGTTACCTGTAGTTGGAAAAACATCTGAATTTTTACATCAAAATAAGCTCGGTAATTTTTTCTTTTTTGATTTAATAAAATAAATACTTCAGAAATAAAAGAAAAAATATAGAAAAATTATCAATACGTCTTTTTTTTCTTTTTTCCAAACATTATTTATTATTTTATTGAGTAATAAATTTATTTAAAAAAAAATTCAATATTTGAAAATGAAATATTTTTAATAGAAAATAATTTTTTTTTCTTAGCCAATCAAAGTGCATTTGATGCCATTAATGGCACAGATTTAAAAGGAATGAAATTCTCATAATTTCACTTTTATAAGTGCATAACTATACTTTTATTCATATTATTGGGTTGTTCAGAAAGTAATTTCGTTTGCGAGATCGCTGAGAGATTAAATTTATCGAATTCGACCGTTCACGGGAAAAAAATTGTGCCGTCGCATTGACGTTTGTGATTTGCTTCTCAAACGCCAAGAAAATGATACATTTTTGAAGTGTATCATCACTGGGGATCTGTTTGGTAAGATTTCAAAGAAATCGTTTATTTTGAGCTTCTACCGAGCAACACAACCATAATTTCTGAAGTCAGTTGGACAAATTAAATGATTCACTTAAAGAGAAAAGCTCAGAATTGCTCATTACGAAAGTTATAGTGTTCCAACAGGAACATACAAGTTTGACCACACGGCAAAAGCTTTTAGAGCTTGGAAGGGATATACTGCCATACTCACCATACTCTCCAAACCTAGCACCTTTTATTTTATGTTTAGATTAATGAGGTACAGGGGGAAACCTTCGAAAGGTACTCGCTTGGAAATTTTTCCTGCCAGACGAGTTATGCGGGATTTTTACCTCGTTAAAACCTAACCTGCAGCTCTAACCTTGCTCCCGGAACGATGGTTCACCGGCGGCACTCTTTGTAAATACTACTTCGCCGGGGCGTTTTTATTTGATGGTACTGCTGTCCCGATGTTATGACGCCTCGCGGCCTATTCTTCGTACGTGTTCCGAAGATCCTTGATTAAAGATTCCGCGTACTCTGCAACTCTGTTTCAAGCCGATTGGCTCTTCAGCATGCACTCCACTATGTTTTCTGGACTGATGGAACGGTCCAGATTTCTCTCCAGTTCTGCCCGTGTCCCCTCGTAGAGGGGGCACTGGAAGAACACGTGTTCTGCGTTTTCGATCACATCGTGGCAAGTATGCCCGAAAACATCCATGCCCAGTCAAGAGTTGGGACATGTAATACCCGACTTCCCCGTGCAGGTGAGTGACCCATTTGGTAACATCTGGTCACTCGCCTGCACGGGGAACCGACCCTTCGTCGAGTTGTCCCATCTCTCTTGCCAGAGGCGAAGACTCTCGGGTCTCTCCTCTTCACAGAGGACCTTTCGCCGCTCTTCCTTCTTCCTACGATGTTGGCGTTCCCGCTCTCCTGCCAGGGTGTCAATGGGTGGGCATGATGCCACGACGTTGACAGTGTGGGAGAAATCGCTAGAGTTAACAACATACCGCAAGACAATGACTGATGACATTGTCTTGCGGTATGTTGTTAACTCTAGCGATTTCTCCCACACTGGTGCTCCGTATAGTAAGACGGAGGTAACCACAGTTGCCAGTAGTCGCCTTCGGATTTGCCTGGGACCTCCGATATTGGGCAATATCCGCGAAAGTGCGCCCTGTACTGCTGGCAAACCTAGCACCTTTCCATTATCATTTGTTCCGGTCTCTGCAAAAATTTTAAGACGGTAAAACGTTTAATTCAAATGAGGAGGTCAAAAATCACTTGAATCAGTTTTTTATCATCAAAGAAGAAAAATTTTATGAGCGTGGAATCATGCTACTGCTAGAAATATGGCAAAGGGTATTTGTTCAGAAAATCTTAATTCACTATAAGAAACTCGTCTTTCATTTTTATAAAAATAATAGGAAATTACTTTCCGAATAACCCAATAGAATTATTGGAAATATTTATTTGTTGAACTAACTGTATTGAAATAAAAGTGCATATGTGAAAATTCAGCGAAAAAAAAATGGTGATTTTAGCACTTGCACTTATGTGTATAGTGAAAATGTTCGAACAGATCAATCTGTGCACATGAAAGGATATCTATGGAATTTCTCAACTCCCTTCTATAATCCTTGACAGGCTGTCATTTACTGAATGCATTTCGAATTTGTACTCTAAAGGATATATTATATTTAAGTCGAACTTGCATCTGTGCATTCGTAAACGTTTTAGCTATTGTTCACTTTAGACGAATATCTCTCCTCTACGTTAACTCAATCTCTTAACTAATATGAACGCTTAGCTTTTCGTCTTTTTTGATTAAAAAAAACTGAATCTGTTTGATATTATACTGAGGGTAAAAAAAAAATCAAATCTTAAATATACATTTACTTAAAAACCACAATAATCTCTGATGGAATCGGACTAAGTGCTGTGATTTATGATACAGCCTTCAACAATCAGCTGTCATTCAAACACCAACACCTCAACTATGAACGTAGTATATACGAGTATCTATCGAGGGAGTATATATTCCCTTTACAAGAGGATAACGTAAGAGTATTTCTCACAAACATCCTCTTATATTTATATCCTTGCTCATCCTTCTATTTACTTATCCACATCCATATGTATCTGTTAACTCATTCAAGATACATATTTACGAATAGAAACATGTAAGGATTTACATACTACGTCTATATTGTAAATAAAATATTTTCTATACCAAAATCCATTCATCAACGATGGAATGTTTACTATTTCCTCTTATAATACGCAATTTGTTTACGTAAATATTTTGTAAACTGACTGGTATTATCGCTTTGATGTAATGCAATGTGACACAAATTCCAATTAACTTTTCTAATCATCTACAATGGAAAATTCAATATTATT
Source organism: Atherix ibis (assembly GCA_958298945.1). Lineage (NCBI taxonomy): Eukaryota > Metazoa > Arthropoda > Insecta > Diptera > Athericidae > Atherix > Atherix ibis. The sequence goes on from OY282610.1 coordinate 6,255,987, forward strand.
TAAAATCAAATTATTTCTGGATTACAAAAAAAAGAAAGAAAAGAAAACAATCAAAATAAATAAAAACAACTGTGCCAATACCTATAATAAGGTAAATTTTTTGAAATTTCCGTTGTAAAAAAAAATGTCGATAATTTGACATGAAGTTATTTTTTATAATTTCGGCTTATTTTTTATAATTATCGCTTTCCAAGTAGTTGTTTCCTTTTATAATTTTATATGTTGACTGAGGTCAACATTTTTTTATTTTTTTTATTTTTAAAGCAGATTTACATAACATTTTAATTAACAATCTTGTGCATCATGAAGTGGGACTAAACACCCATCGGCGTTTCTCCAACTAACGTAAGTTAGATTCCTCTAGAAAATCTCTAGGCCATTGTCTCTTAAGTCTCTGATGACTGTTTCCGGGGAGGGCTGTACAAGACAATTCTCTCACAAGTGGATTCCTGAACAAAGGGAACATTTAGGTCACGATGTATTACATTGTTACAAACATAAAAGGGGGCATCAACAATTTTACGGAGGATCTTGGATTGTAAGCCCTGGACGCGATAAGAATTGGAACGTTTCGTTGAACCCCAAAGTTCAATTCCATATGTCCAAATTGGTTTAATAATTGTATTGTAGATTAGAAGTTTACTTTTAATTGTTAGTTTCGAGCGTTTGTCCAATAGTCTAAGAAGTTGTAGGTAACGTCTGTTAGCTTCAGCTCTTTTTAATCTAGTATGTGGGTTGCATGTTAACATAGTCTCTTGTCCAGGTAAAGTCCCAACTGACATATTTTTATTAAGGTATAAAGGTGTAGGTTTACCTTGACAAAGTGTGAAAGTATTGTGAGCACTCTTCTGTTCATTTACCTTCACTCTCCATCTCTTAAACCAAGATTGAAGGTTGTGGATAAGGGATTGTAAATTGTTGGAAGCTATATCAGGATTTTAATGGGTAGCAAGTATGGCCGTATCGTCTGCAATGATAGTATTAGGATAAGCTGGGATGTCATGGGTATAAATATTATATAAGATGGGACCAAGGATACTGCCTTGTGGGACTCCGGCTAGAATAGGATATATTTCCGAGGATTCTGAGTTATTTGCAACTTGGAAATATCGTTGGGAGAGATATGAATTTATGATAAGGTAGTATGTTGAAGGAAGAAAGCTCTTGAGTTTCCAAAGGAGTCCAGGATGCATTGCTGGATAGTGGAGTGTTCAGACCGGAAGTCAAATTGGTGATCAGGAATAATTTTTTCATTAACTAGAACTGGATAGAGTCGTTTTAATAGGAGTTTCTCGAATATCTTACCAAGAATTGGTAAAAGTCTAATAGATCTATAGGAGGAAGGAGAATTAATGGGTTTATTTGGTTTAGGAATCATTTTAATGACAGAATATTTCCAGAGTAAGGGAAAATAGGTTATACGCAGGATAGGATACTATTAAAAATATATGTGATTAAAACTTAAGCTTTTCGGGAAATTTGCTTCAGAATAGTAGCTGTTATTAGATCATAACCAGGAGCTTTTTTTGGGAAGGTGCAGAATTGTAGATTAAATTAACAAGGGCTTAAAATTTTTGGGAGAAAGACTCATAGGGTGTGGGAAGACGGAGGTGTTAAAGTTATTTCTTCGTAGCATTACTAAATGGGTTTCAAATAGAATAGTCTTCAACTCCTTGGTTACACTGTTTATTGGATGTTATTGGTAGTACGAATAAACGTCCTTTTAATTGTTTTTTTTTCGATTGCACAGGAATCCCTTCTTTTTATAAAAACTCAATGATGAAGTTGGCTGTGCCCCAAGTATCAGTCTGACCCAAATAAGAAAAATTTTAAATTTTACAAATTTATATTGATAAAAATTTAAATATGTTTATAGCACTTCGTATTCCGTAAAATCGTATGTTTATTTTTTTCTGTTATTTTACAGAATATACAAAACCATTAGAAGATTTTTATTCATTGATATTCATAATAGAAATAATATAACTAATTTTTCAAAAATTTATAATTTATTTAAAATCCATGTATTTTAAAAAAAATTTAAAGACTAAATAAAAATATAGTTTATATTTTATTTTTATTTTTTTTAAAAAAAATTTGTAGTGTTGTTTTAAAAAAATTTCATTTTAAAAAATAATTTTGTGAAAATTTTACGAAAAAAGATTTTATGAAAATTTACCAAACAATTATTATTTATGTTTTAATATAATAGTTAAGTTTTAATTGGTGAAGAGAGAGAGAGAGGGGGGGAGGGGTTAGATTTATGTGATTATATTTAATTTTGAAGTAATTTTTAATTGTAAATTTCTAATCAGTAAGTTTATTAAATGTTAAATCAAATCTTAAAAAGTATTTTTAAATAATTTTTTATCGAACATTTTCAAAAAAAAAATATAAAAAAAAATAGAAAATTTATTAATTTATAGAAAATAATTAAAAATAATAGCATAGTTTGAAGTATCTATAACTGATAATTTATTATTTTTTGATAGTCATAGTTTTAAGTTAACTATTATAATCTGAGGCTTATTATCAAATATTTATTCAAGATCATATTAAAATTGTATCAAATTATATTACCTAAAAAATTTAGGTCTACGACATAATACTCATCGAAAAGTTTATCGTAAAAATTATTCCCAGGAACTTAGAGATAATAGTTTTTAAATTGTTAGTTCTTGAAAATTTTTGGCATAGGATCGATTTTATTATAGAAATTTAAAAGAGCTCAATTTTAACACACCCTTTTTAGTGATTGAAGAAAGATTTAGTATCTGTAAATATTTTCTCCCTCTTTATAATAAACTTTAAATTTAAATATCTCTTCGAACTGACAATAAGAAAATTAAATGACATAAAAACACCCTCTATGATTTTACCAGTCTTTGATAGTTTTATAGCAACTATGATATTGTAATATTTTCTTTATTATATTTTTTGAACTGAAAAATATTATTTTATGATATACTTAAATTTATTTAGCTCTCGATAATATTTCATTAAATTTTTGATAAAAAAGTGTTCAATCGAAGGAAAACTAAAAATAATAAATTGTGAATAAATGATAGAAATCCAATGCGTTCGATTTCAAATTGGGTGTAAAATTTGTACGACTGTCTCACCGGGTGATATCCGTTAACCATTAGTTAAGCTATTGTTTTTCTGTTCCGTATAATATTTATTAGATTTAAAGTTGCGCACTGATTTAGTGTTAGAAATGGTGAAATTCAAAAAGTTTAAAAAAGAAAGTTTTTTCCTTATATTTTCGTGTCGTTATTGTTTTTCTGTTGTTTTTTTGGGGGGGGGGGGGGGGGTGGTTGTTCTTTTGGTTATTTGGAATCTCATATGTCTTAAGTGTAAAATTTTATATCCTCTTGGTTCGTTTTGTTTTTGCCAAAACATATTTGATGAAAGTTTATTTGGTTAGTATTTGTAGACGACGACAACGTGCTGAGTTGGTATTAGGATTGGCTGAACATATTTTGTTGGTTGGACAAGTAAAACGGCCAATACTGGACATAGTTATATATCTCATTTTTAGGGGGTGTGGTGATTTCTTTTAATAGTGAATTTATTGATATTGTAGAGAATAATATCCTTTTATTATTGTTCAAAGTATCTTATTCGAATCGATTCTATAACATTAGTATATGTTGTACTTTAACTGAGGGTAAAAACTTACCCAATTTTTTGCATTTAGAACGTAATGTTTTTTCAAGTCTAGTATACATACTCTTATAGAGTACAGTACAGTAAATCCAAATACACGTATTATAAAAGTAGAAGAAGTCCAAGTACTTGGACGGCTTAGTGGCAAATGGCCATTAAATTTTTGATAAAATTCAAAATGATAAAATTCTTATTTTTCTTATATGTAGGTACAGTATTTATGCACTTATATTTTTATTAAGTTTGTATTTATGCGCCAAAATGAAGCCTAATAAATTTTAGTCCATTACACAAATTTTACTCATAATTATATTTATAAATAAGTATGGAAATATATTCTATTGTATAAAAAAAAATGCGGATTAATAACTAACTAAATGAGCACTTCTTTTATGAGTTAAAAAAAAAGTTTGCCCCCTTCCGTTGTTAATGAAAATTATCAAAAAAATGTAAAATTTGTCTTAGTTAAGAAAGAAAAAATATCAAAGTGTAATAAAAAAAATACTATAAAAATTAAAGTAATTTTTATTAAAAAAAAGAAACATTTTAAATTACCAATTCTTTGATCTTTGGCAATCGTGTCACAAGCGTCAGCAATATTTTCACTTGATTGATATAGAAAAGTGCCCTCGTTAATATCAAAAAAGGACATCTCATACAATCGAATTTCTTATCGAAGATATTCACTTTAAAAATACTGAAAAAAATTTTCATTATTATAAAAAATTATTTTGTTTTTTTTTTTTTGTTTTTTTAGATTGCTCAAATTCTTGACCGAGTATTCTTGTTGATAAGAGTTTGTGCATCGTAATGGCCTTTCCATGACTCCATTGTGTAATAGTGTCCAATTTCGTATGTTTTCGGCCGGAAAAGAGTTTCCATTTGGTGAAAGCGTCTATGCAACTTCCTGGCCGAGATTTAAGTGATTTGTATTGCCAATAAAATTGCTAAAGTGAAAAAAAAACAACTGTTTTGATAATTCCGAAATATTCTTTAAGAACAAGCTATAAAGCTCCGATAAGAAGTTGCATTATTATGGCTAGTATCGCACTGTAGATTGTTATTTTCAGGATTTATAAATCGCTGAGAAAGCAATTTTCCCCATTAATTATTCCATCAGAATTATTTTGTTGTTGACTTGTTAAATTAGAAAAAAGTAGTGACATTAACACAATGAATTCTTTATTTCGTTTAAACCAAACAAATATCGAAACGCACGTTTTTATTTCGTGCGTTTCGATATTTGTTTGGTTAATTCTGGATGATTTTTCTAGATGGTTTTTTTGGATGGAATTGGGAATGGTTTTTCGCAGTCTTTAAAAAAATATATTATAGTATTTTTAATTTCACGTTGATCATAACTGATAACTATTCTTTCAAACCGCTCTTGCTATTTAACTAGACTTTTCGCGGCCTCTCTGGTTATAACACCTTCGACATTGGTTACAATTAACATTTCAAACTGGACCTGACCAAGGGGAAGATGTTTAATTCGTAATGTGTGTTTAATCGTGTTATAATCCGAGTCAGTTAATGACTGTAAATTCAACTTCATCATCATTGCAAATTTCCCGATTTGTGTCTAGAACTTCAGCGAAATGGAAGAATAATTGAATATTTCTTTCTATGCATCGCAAAAATCTGAAACCTTCTTTAAAAGCAGCTACTGTTTAACGTATTCTACCTGGCAACGTATAATTACTCTGCCGCATTGGACTATTCCTATCCAATGGCTTCTGTACTTGATCCTTATAAATTGGGTGTATAACTTAAAAATGCGGGATTTTTGGCAAACTTTGAGTGTTTATTTTGAAAAATTGTTACAATATATTTTATTCATAGTATTGTCCATCGGAAGCCACTACTTTTTCCCATCTTTGTGGCAACATGTTGATTCCGCGCCAAAAAAACTGCTCCGGTTTTGAGGCCAAGAATGAATCGAGCTAATTTTTGATGCCCTGTTCTGAAGTGAAGCGTATTCCGGTGAGGTCGTTTTGCATGGATCTAAACAAATGGTAGTCGGACGGGGCAAGGTCTGGGCTATAAGGCGGGTGAGGCAAAACTTCCCAGCCACTGTTTTCTAAATAATTTTTAACCGGTCTTGCAACATGAGGCCGAGCGTTGTCATGATGGAAAATTATGGCTTCGTGTCTGGTCGCATATTCCGGGCGTTTTTCGGTCAATGCTCGCTTCAAACGGATTAACATAATTGTGTTCGGTAGAGGTCGCCTGTGATCGTCTGACCCGATTTCAATAGCTCATAATAGATCACACCCTTCTGATCCCACCAAATACAGAGCATTACCTTGGCGCCATGGATATTTGGCTTTGGCGTTGATTTGGCTGGTTGGCCGGGCTTCACATACGATATTTTGCGCTTTGGGTTGTCGTAATGAATCCAGTTTTCGTCGCCAGTAATGATTCGATTCAAAAACGACTTCTTTTTCTGCCGTTCAAGCAGCATTTCGGACATGCAAAATTGCCTTTCAACGTCTCTCGGCTTGAATTCATATGGAACCCAATTTCCTTGCTTTTGGATGAATCCTGTTGCTTTCAAACGTTTTGAAATGGCTGCTTGAGTAACTCCCAATGATTTTGCAATTTCTTCTTGAGTTCGACAACAGTCTTCGTCGAGTAATGCCTCCAAAGCTTCATCTTCAAACTTTTTTGGCTGACCTGGTCGTTCTTTGTTTTCCGTGTCAAAATCACCACTTCTGAACCGCATAAACCATCTCTCGCACGTTGAATTTTTTCAAATTGAAGAAGTAAATCAACACTTCCCGAAAATGGGACTTTTTTGGTACGAAATTCGACATTTTTGAAGCAAAAAAAAACTTGGTTGTTTACACTATTTCGTTCAATGACTAATCGAGAATGAATGACAGATGTTTAACCTCCAAAATGCCATATGAGTTATTATTAACACAAACCAAGTGTAAAAGTTATGCCATCTGTTGTCAATCCCGCATTTTTTAAATATACACTCATATGGCATGAGTGTATGAGTTAAGTCAACATCTTCGAATATAACCGAGCCATGTGGCAATCGTGAGATGTTGCATGCGAAAACACGTCTATTTCTCGTCTGAATAGTGAATTTAACATCATCACATGGTCGAAGCTCTAAAGTGTGATCAGCCTCGGGAAAGTACAAAAATATCCCCTTTACAACAACAGCCCGTTCAATAAAGCCAAACGATTCTTTCATTGAACAAACTACTTCCCTGTATTTTACTGACTGAGCTGGATTTTCTAAAAGTATATGACAAGCACCTAAATTTCCTCTTTGATTCGTTGCAATTTGAAAGCTCACTTTATCACCAGATCTAAGGGTGACGTTACCCTCAATATTTAATTTTTGGTATAGACCAGTTGTTTCGTTTGAAGACAAATTAATATCTAGGCCATTAGTTCTTAGCTTCGTTGTGATAGTTCTTGTAACACGCTCTTCGGACAAAACAACTTCGGGTACTACAATATTTATATTATTTGATTAGGAATTAATTTGCATGTTCGCAGATTATATGTCATTTTGAATTCAACTAGATCACCAATCTACAAATGCTAAACTATACTACTAACTAGCTTACAATCTAACATTGTAGTCTTTAAATGCTAGCTCAATAACATTAGGAGCTCAGCTCAGCAAGTATAAGAAACTTGGTTTTAATCTACAAAATATCTATAAATATGAAATTTATTTAATAATTTATTTAAGGTCTTACCTATAAAAAAAAAAATCTTGTATATACTTAAAAGTGTAAACTATAATACAGACTGACCCATAACCTCTCAATATTATTATTTATTTTTTATTTTGAAATCTTAATATTGAAAGCAATAAACAAAAGACTATTAATTAAGTGAAAAATGTTTAATCGTATGAAATCTATATAATTAAAGGCAAATACATTTAAAAATTATTGTAACATTTCCTAATTGTTATTTATTTTTTTTCCAAATAAATAAATACTTAATAAAAACAAATATTCAGAATGTTTGCTATTTATTTCGAATGTCTTTAAATTAAAAAAAAAACAACAACTAATATATTTAATACAATATAAAAAAGTCTTCAATTTCAATCTCAAAATAATTTAATTTCACGGTAAACTAATAAAATTGAGCATATTTAATTTTTTAAATTACAATCTTGAAAATTCCACAAATATTTCTTCTCAACTTACTAAATAACATTGCGTTATGAATATGTGTAGATATGGAGGCTCATGTAATCGTATATGCTTATAGCTGGGTGGTGAAGATACATTTGTTAGGGGATGTTGAAGAAAAAAAAATTTTTTTGTTACAAACATCATGTCTTGAGAAGATGGGAGCCACCATGTTATATATATATACGCATGTGTGTTCGAATATAGGGTAAATGGTTGACTTTTCTATAGAATTTTCGTGTGGATCCCTTTTTGGATACATTTCGTAACACTAGAATTTTCTTTGTTTTCATTTTCTGCATTTCTGTTTGACCATCGATAAACTTTGTTTCTATAGTTAGTTCCTGTATCTGACATTGAGTAAAGAAAATCCAATTAATTCTTATGGATACCAATGACTAGTATTAGTGGAATGGGGATGCAATAAGCCGTAGGGACACAAATAGTAACAAATTCGAATTCTTCAAGTTCGGTTTTTTGTTCGGGATTTTTCCGAATTTTTTCCTAATTTCTTATGTTTGGAATTCATGATAAATTTATGCGTGTACACAAATACCAATGATTGAAATGTTATTGTCGTAATAATTGTAATCTAAAACTATAGTAGAAATTTTTTTTTGTTAGTTATTTTCCTTTAATCTTGAGTTTGATTAATTAATTTATAATAAATCTAAATACGACTATAATACAATAACACGCAAATATTTCTAATTTATTAAAAGAAACTTTTATAAACTAGACTTTTGTGCAAGTATTTATTTCGATATCCAAATATTAGTGAATTTTTTTTTATATTTAAGGCATAACATGTAGAAGAAAGTATAGAATTTAAAACAACATGAAATAATACAATAATAAACATTTGTTGAGACTAGTTTATTAATAGAATTTTAGAATTTTTCGATAACTTTTATGATTTACTATAACTATTATTAATAAAAAAAAGAAAAAGTATACATTTTTTATGTTAAACTTTTTATTTTTGTATTTAATTTTTAGTCGAAATTACGTTACTTGTTGAAAAAAATTTCTACTACCTCATAAAATATCTAAATTTTTCTTTAATGGGAATAAGATATTTTTGTATGGGTTAAATAGTTTGAATAAATTCCACTTAAGTAAATTTCGATTTTTCATTGGAGACAAACAATGTTATTTTAGTTAATTGGAATATTGTTAATTTTTATGTATTTACGAAAATCCTTACCAAAAAAGGTTGTTGCAAATAGTTTTTCAATTATCTTCTATTAGGTCCAAAAAATCAGTTCCATCCGATTCGGATTCAAAATAAATTTTAATTCCTTATATGACTCACTTTACGTCCAGGTTGTTTTTTGCTTTACGTGACTATAAAACATACAGAACTGACCATCCAGAGAACACAGCACACGGTGGAACTGCCATCCTTATTGGAAACTCCTTAAATCATTCCTTCCACTTACAAACTGCCACCGAATCCCTTCAGTCAATAGTTATTACCCTTCAATGTAAATCATTTACCTTTAACGTTGCATCTGCTTATTGTCCTCCAAATAAAAAATTAACTCCCATACAATTTGGTTCCTTCCTCAAATCAATTGGAAAATCTTTCATCGCGGGAGGAGATTATAATGCCAAGCACCTTAAATGGGGTTGCCGTGTTTCGAATCCCCGAGGAAAGATTCTCCAAGAACTCTTCTCCCATACCATTCTTGAGGTTCTATCTCCTCCCAATCCCACATATTGGCCGACCAGTGCCAGAAACCTTCCCGATATTCTAGACTATTTCATAACCACACCCATACATTCCATTAATATTTCCATAGATACACTCCTTGACCTGAATTCCGACCATTCCCCTGTTCTCCTTCTCCTTCCTTAAAATCCTATCCTGCCAAACTTGTAAATGGGAAAGTTGATTGGGACATTTTTAGACAGAACTTAGACCAACAGATTCATTTACAACAAAGCCTTAAGAACGTACAAGAAATAGAAGATGCCGTAAACGGCACATAACTCATATGTTAACAAACCAACCATATGAGAACATGACTATAATCTTCCGCAAAAAATGGGCAAAAACGGATAAACAGAAAGCCGACATCTTCGGCAAACACTTAGAAAACATCTTTAAACCTCACGAAGATGTCCAAGACATTCTGCATGACGAACAAATATTCCGACAAATATCAACTGGGTTGCCCATAAGTCCACCTCATAAGTTTTTCACTCCTTCCGAAGTTAAATTCACAATAGAACACCTTTCCAATAAAAAAGCCCCAGGATATGACCTAATAACTTCAGAAATCCTGAAGCAAATTTTCAAAAAAAACCCTCATCCTTATAAACTATATTTATAATAGTATCCTCCGCACATCATTTTTTTCTTCCCTGTGGAAGTTTTCCATAATTAAGATGATCCCAAAACCCAATAAGCCCAAAAACCTTCCTACCTCATATAGACCTATAAGCCTCCTTCCCATGTTATCAAAAATCCTAAAAAAATTAATCCTAAAACGCCTTTATCCCATTTTTGAAACCGAGGGTGCCATTCCTCAGAATCAGTTTGGATTTCGACCAGAGCATTCCACTATCCAGCAGTGTCATCGCGTAGTCGACTACATAGCGTGTTCGCTAGAGCGAAAGGAATACTGCCCAGGTATGGTTCTTGACATTTCGCATGCTGTCGACCGTGTATGGCACCCTGGATTGCTTTGGAAGTTGCAGCGAGTCCTACCCTCGGGTTATTTCCACATCCTTAAATCTTATCTCTCAGACCGACATTTATCCAATTTCCGCCGGTGTCCTTCAAGGAAGTATCCTAGGTCCTATCCTTTATAACATTTATACCCATGACATTCCTTGCCACAACAACATCCTAACCGCAACATATGCTGGCGATACAGAGATCCTTCCACGGCCATTAGTATCCTACAGAACCATATCCACTCCTTAGAAACATCGACGTTTAAAACGGCGATGGCCGAGAGATTCTCTAAAATTATAAAATAAAATTACCCTGTTCTAGAGGTAACATCGATGGGTGTTTTCCTCCACATGTCTTCATGTCCATCTATATTCCCTTAAAAAATCTGCTTGTTACTAGCATAAGTAGTTGTAGATAATATTTAAAATAAAAAAAATTAAAAAAATTCCTTATATGGTACGCCAAGTTCGGACAATGGAAGCAACAACAATTTAAAAGGAACTGACTAGGGAAGTGATGGAAACCCTATGACACAGATTAATCCACTTCACGATTTTCAATGACCCAATGCTTAATTTTTCCTCCAAAAAGAACCAAATCAAAAAACGTTTATATATTATAATAAAAGCCATCGATACATTCAAGTATAGATAAAAAACAGACTTCCAAAATTTGTAAAGAGATTACATTGGCATAATTGAGAAATGTTTTAAATTTTAAGGAAAATAGTTCCGAAATACATAAAAAAATTATATACTTCTTATCTGAAAATAATAAATGCTATAATCACCATATTTACATCCTTGCTTTCATGATGGTAATATTATTTTAAATAAAAAATGTAAGTGGGTTAATTAATATAAATTTAAAATCGAATATTTATTCTATAAAAACTAAAATTAATAAATACAGTAGAAATTGGAATGGAAAATATAAGAAATTGGGTTTTTTTTTATTATTTTCCAATAATTATAATTTTTCCATATGCTTGGGAAGCCAAGCCGATGAAAGAGTTCTTATCAAAGGAAAGATGTTTTATAATTACGTATAAACAAAATTTCTCTTTCAATTATTTGCTTGGTCTTCATTTGGACAATAATTTACATTATTATTAAAAGCGATAATCTTGTTGAAAATACAAGACCCTCATTAGTTGTATTGTCGAAGATTTTTGCATAAATCTGCTATATACGTAAACATTTTGTTAAGTCAAGTAAGCGCAAGTATAATATAGAAAAGATAATTTAAAGAACTTAACTCAAACAGATAAAATCACAGCGAAAATTGTGGATTACAAATAAAAAAATCGATGTCAATTCGCTATTTTTTTCCATTGAATATTATAAAGTCTACGCGAAAAATAAACTTAGCGAAAAACTAACTGCTTCATATATTCTATAGGTGATTTATTTCTATCAACGAAAAAGTTAATAAACACATCTAAATAGTATATTTATCAAAAAATAAGCAACTTTAAAAATAGGTATTTTCAAGATTTAATCAAATATTTTTACACTTATCGTACATAGAAAAAATAATAGGAAACTTATCAAACCTACATATTTGGACTTTTTTTAAAAAATATTTTTAAATGGTTAACTGATTAAAAAACAAAATGTTTATTAAAAAATATATAAACATTTTTTTCTTCATATTAATGAAGCTAACGAACGCTCGAATTAGTTGGTTTTCCGCATGGCAGCGTTCTTGGCCCTGTCCACTATAATATTTACACATCCAATATTCTAGTCTATCGTGGCTCTTTTTTTTTTGCTGAATATGCAGATTGGTCTGCTTTGCATCTAGCAAAAATCTCCAGCATGCTTGCGAAATTCTCTAAATCCAAATCAACATCCTCCAGGATGATTGGCTTACAAAGTGGAGAATGAATAATAAAAAAAACTCCACCATAAAACATGTGCTCCCATTTAAATTAATGACAGTAACATACCACAAGATACTAAAGTTCGATACCAAGGACTGTATTGGGATAAACGTTTGATATGGAATCCATACAGAAGCCCTAAACTCATAACAGACAGCAAAATCCTTTTATATAATGCCTTTTTTTTTTAAATTAATGAGGTACAGGGGGAAACCTTCAAAAGGTACTCGCCTGGAAGACCTTCTACCTGCCAGGCGAGTTATGCGGGATTTTTACCTCGCTTAAACCTACCTGTACCTCTACTCTTGCTCCCGGAACGATGGTTCCCCGGCGGCACTCTTTGTAAATACTACTTCGCCGGGGCGTTCTTATTTGATGCTACTACTATCCCGATATTATGACGCCTCGCAGCCTATTCTTCGTACGTGGCCCGAAGATCCTTGATTAAAGATTCCGCGTACTCTGCAACTCTGTTCCAAGCCGATTGGCTCTTCAGCATGCACTCCAATATGTGTCCCCTCGTAGAAGGGGCATTGGAAGAACACGTGTTCTGCATCTTCGATTACATCGCGGCAATGATGACAGTTTGGGGAGTCAGTTCTCTTGAATCTGTGCAAGTATGCCCGAAAGCATCCATGCCCAGTCAAGAGTTGGGTGATGTAAAACCCGACTTCCCCGTGCACGCGAGTGACCCATTTGGTGATATCTGGGATCAGCCGATGAGTTCACCGACCCTTCGTCGAGTTGTCCCATCTCTCTTGCCAGAGGCGAAGACTATCGGGTCTGTCCTCTTCACAGAGGACCTTTCGCCGCTTTTTCTTCTTCCTACGGTGTTGGCGTTCACGCTCTCCTGCCAGGATGTCGATGGGTGGGCATGATGCCACGACGTTGACCGCATCGTGTGATACCGTTCGGTATGCTGACGCTATTCTGATCGCTGAGAGCCGCTGGACTGTTGACTTTTCTTGCAGTATGTTGTTAACTCTAGCGATTTCGCCCACACTGGTGATCCGTATAGCAGGACGGAGATAACCACAGTTCCCAGTAGTCGCCTTCGGATTTGCCTGGGGTCTCCGATATTGGGCATTATCCGCGAAAGTGCGCCCTGTACTGCTGATGTCTTTCTGCTGACGCTGGAGATGTGCTCCTTGTAGTTGAGTCTGGCATCCAAGACCACTCCTAGATACCAGATGTTGGATAGCGACTGGATGTCGTGGTCGCCTACTCTTATGGTGATGGTCTCCATTTTCTTCCGGTTAATCACAAGGAGTGCCTCGGTCTTATTTTCCGCCAAAGACAGGTCTGCCGATGTCATCCACTGTCTTATACTCCGGATGGTGGTGGAGAATGCGGCTTCCAGTTCCTCCAGGTGTTTGGCTACGTCGTCCGCGAAAGCCACGAGTGTTGTGTTCCGCTACGTCGTCCGCGAAAGCCACGAGTGTTGTGTTTGGCGGTAATTCCAGATGGAGTAGGCCGTTGTACATGACGTTCCACAAGAGTGGCCTTAGGACAGAGCCCTGAGGTACCCCTCCCGTGACCCCATACTCCGCTGGTCTATACTCCGTCTCGTACTGTAGTAGTCGGTCACTCAAGTATGATCTGACCATCCTCCGTAGGTAGTAGGGCACCCCCATGTTCTCAAGAGCCGCCAAGACTCGGTCCCAGCGGGCCGAGTTGAACGCATTCTTGATGTCCAGAGTGAAAATGAGGCAATACTTTTTGGAACCGCCTGTCCATCTCTTTCCTGAGATGGCTTCCTTTGCGATGTTCGTGACGAGTTCCAGCGCGTCGATGGTCGATCTCCCCTTCCTGAATCCGAATTGGAATTCGGAAAGTTGAGGATCGATGTAATGCTTCAATCTGTCGGCCACTATCCGCTCCAAGTTCTTTCGTCCGAATCCAGCATGCAGAGTGGACGATAGGATGCTGGTTCGTCCGGTGGTTTCCTCCCTTTTGGGTTAAGAACCAATCTTTGTTGCCTATGAATCTTATATATAAAGTTAAAAAATGCTTTATTTTATGTAAAGAGAGATCTAAATCTACTTGAGTATTAGTGAATTTTGATTATATAAAATAATCGGACAAAATATTGATTATGAAATATTTTAACTACTCAATATTTTAGGTATGCTGTGAAAATTTTTATTTAATTTGTCTTTAAAAAGTTGCACAAACTATAAATCATCTCGAAGGACTTTTGAATTTACCGAATCTAAAAAACATTATCTTAGATATTTTAACAAAATATTAATTAATTTTAAATATTAAAATTTTTTACTTAATCGTTTTTTAAATTTTATTCTCACCTAAAGTGTAACGAAAAAGAATTAAAAAAAAAAAACTTAACCATTAATTATTCTATTGCGCGTAATAGAATAATTCTTACACCAAGTAAATTATATTTTGGCTTGCTCACAATAAAAATAATAGCAAAAAAAAATGCCTACTTTCTTTGAAAATACCAACAGCAAAAAAAAAATACTATTAACAAAAAATCTGTTTTGTTAAAAGGGCGGTTATTTCAGGTTTTATTAATTTCTGTATACGTGATGAAAGGATTTTGAAAGGAAAGAATCGAAAATCTCAACAATTTTAATAGAAAGAATCTAAACCAACCACCAGTATTAATAAAATCATAAGGATTCCCGAACAAATTTTGTGGTTAATTGAAAGAGCAAAGTTGATTGTGTAAAACGTTGCTTTCGGTTTCTTCAATCGTCATTCCAGTTAATATTCCATTTAAATTGTACTCCACTTAATAACTTGCACATTTCTTGTAGTAATAATAAAAGTAATAATAATAATCATAATAAGTAAGTAATAATAATAACAATAATAATAGTAATAATAGTATTGGTTGTGACTAGTCATTGCTAGATGAAATTTTTCCTATTTATTTGACTATTCTTTAAAAGGAATTTTCACTTTGTATATCAGAGACGAGTTGAGAAAATTGTTTTGACATGCAATCAAGTTGTTATGAACCATTTTATTATTGAAACGTTAACTTTATGTTATACCGGAAAAGTCAAGTCAATTCAAATTGGAAATTAAATTGATTCAAGCAGAAAAATATACGCAAACATTTCGAAAAACTTATTTTATATTAGAAATTTTTCTATAATTTTCGAAAAAATTCCTTTTTAAAAAAAAAAAATATTCTGTTCATGCTAAATTGAATCTTTTATAAATTTTTTTTTTAATTTTTTCTTTTAATAAAACTATTTGTAATTAAATATTTTGTTAAATAATTTATGCAAGTGGGATTATGAAAATTTTTTTCCAAAAATATATCTTAATTCCGGCATATCTTTTTTTTTTTTTTAAATTGCGTTTATTAATTTATTCTTAAGGTTAATCTATTACAATTTTTTTTTTTTGGGATAATGTAGTGTTCTTATATTTTACACATACTAATCCGGAACAAATTTTTCAGCATATCAAATGCAACCAATGTTTTAGAATGATAATTTGTAAATTTTTCCAAAAAATACATTTCATTTTTACTTAATTTTTTACCATTTTTATCATATTATGACAGTCAAATTAAAAATTGCTTCAATCTTAGGGCAAAAATAAAACCAAAACATTTACTTTAGTAAGTAAGTGTTTTGATAAAAGCAAGGATAATTACAGCCTGTTATGTAAAAGTAATACAAAAATATATAGTTAAAACTAGTTGTACAATTATATAAAAGTGCCAGGACTAGATCATAACTTAATTCAAATAAATTGAATTCATACTAATTTAATAAAAAAAACAAAAATAAGTAATAATAAGAACTATCCACACTTCTTATACTGTTTAGGATTATGTGTATATTCAAACACCGATAATCATAAAATAATTTCCCTCTTGAAAGAAAATTTCGGTATATGTCGACAACAATCTCAGGTTCCACAGCAGTCAGGTCAACAACCAAGCCTCCAAGACAGACGGTCCAGCTGGAACCTCCAAAGCCATCAATATTGTAACTTAAATAAAAGATATTTAAAACCAATCAGCCGATCAGTTAGGCAAATGAGCAACCCCTCAACTTTTTATCAGCCAAAAGAAGCCACCACTATCTTCTATTATTCCTCATACGAGGTCGTTCAATAAGTCCTTAGAAAATCCGAGAAATTGCGCTCGTAGTGTTGGTAAAGTAGCATTATCGACAGGATAATGCTACTTTACCAACACTACGAGCGCTTGAAGTAGCATTATCGACAGGATAATGCTACTTTACCAACACTACTTGATGACAGCCCTAAACTCGCTTTTTTTTGTAGGTAGCATTATTGACAGGAAAGCTGTCAAAATTTCAGCTCGATCCATAGCGTAGGTCAACTTCTATCGTCGATTAAAGTTAACGACATTTATTTGTGCATAACAATGGAAAAAAGTGAGTTTAGGACTGTCATCAAACATCTCCATTTGAAAGGCTTAAGCCCGAAAGAAATCAAAGCCGAGTTGGATGCAGTTCATGGCACATCTGCACCTGTGTTTGCGACGGTTTACAATTGGGAGAATGAATTTAAACGTGGCCGTTCATCCACAAAAGATGAACATCGTTCAGGACGCCCAGTTGAGGTGTCTACTCCTGAAATCATCGACAAAATCCACGATCTGATTTTGAACGATCGGCGAATTAAAGTGCGCGAATTAGTTGAGGCCACGGGCATATCACAAGGTACAGTCGCTTAAGCGCAATCGTGTATTGGACTCTGAGGCATGTCCTTCGTCGATATGTCACTGTGGACGAAACCTGGATACACTACTACACTCCAGAAACGAAGAGACAGTCATCACAGTGGATTTTCAAGGGTGAACGGGCTCCGAAGAAGGCAAAAACTGTGCCATCGGCCGGCAAGGTGATGGCCACGGTCTTTTGGGATTCGCAGGGTATCATTTTTATCGACTACTTGGAAAATGGAAAAACAATAACAGGAGCGTATTACGTGTCGTTATTGCAACGGTTGAGCGAGGAAATCAAACAGAAACGCCCCCATCTGAAGAAGAAAAAAATCCTCTTGCATCAGGACAATGCGCGTGTGCATACCTGCGCTGTTTCCATGGCCAAAAATAGGGAATTGATAATGGAATTGTAGCAGCATCCCGCTTATTCACCAGATTTGGCCCCGAGTGACTATTTTGTTTTCCCCAATCTGAAAAAATGGCTTGGCGGACGACGGTTCACTTCCAACGAGGACGTCATTGCTCAAACGGATGAGTATTTTGAAGAACTTCCGAAATCATATTTTTTGGACGGGATAAAAATTTTGGAAAAATGGTTGGAAAAGTGTATAGAGCTAAAAGGAGATTATGTTGAAAAAGAAAAATAATTTTTTTTTAAAAACAGTTTTTTTCCATCTTTTTCTAAGAACTTATTGAACGACCCCCGTATTATTAAAAAAAATACTTTTATAGAATAAAGGATCAGTTCCCAAAAATAAAGGATCATTCTGTTCTAAATTTGCCACACAGAACGGGGATAGATAATAATCACTGATTGAAGAACTTGCTCCAAAAACCGAGTATAATTCCTTCATAATTCCATTGGGATGAACATTCAATCTATCGATATCCTTTTTCATTTAGTTGTGCATGTTTTTTTTTTTTTTTTTAGTTTAAGTAGAGCATTTATTATTTCCATATTACTTGTACATATTTACATGGTATTTAAAACGTAGAGCTGACACATGCTCTGTACATCTTTTGCTTACATATTAAATTAGTTTTTAATGACTAAGTACATGAATTGCTTACAACTATGGCTTAAAAATTATATGTGCTTGCTCAAACACTATATTCTATATATTTAATTGCTTACAGACTAACCTTAATTCTAGACTTAAAAAAAAAAATTAAGGAAAGGAATATTCAGGGAGAGTAGATTAGGAGTTTGGGATTTTTGGGAATTTTGTGTTGCTTCCGCTAACCACGATGGAAATGGGGAGTTAAGGAATTATAAAACTGAACGTTCATAATATCACTGTCCTTCGCAAAATCAGATATAATGACTGGTGAGGCATAGAGGTAATCATTGTATAAGTTTCTGTGTTGGGTGGCTTGGGTATTAATCCTTTCTAGTGACTCTTGAATGAGTGGATTGGTATGGTCTATTAAATGCTGAAGAAAGTTTTTGGTTAGACCAACCATGTATGAAATAAAAGGAGTAAGATTACTTTTCTGATATATATAGGAGTTGGAGTAATGCTTACCGTCTATTTTACGATATTTTGAAAGGCATTTCCTAATGATTGATCTCTCGAATACATGGACTTTATTGGCATACGTTTTCGAGAAACTAAAATAGATTGGAAATGCATAGCCATGTTGTCCACAGTTGGCGCAAAACGGATCACCAGACTTGTCGTTGTCTCGTGGGCAAGCCTTGGGTAGACAAATTATTTATAAAAACGCAGACAAATTTATAAAAGCAGTTTGCTGCTGCATGTCCAAACTGTTGGCATCTGTGGCATTGAAGTGGGCCACTTCTCCGTACCGTTTCCCATTTTATTGTTTGATGGAGAATTTTTGTCACGTGCGTGACACTGGATGGCTGGTGACCTAGAGCCAACTGCACCAAAAATATGTCCGATTGGACATTGTTATCTTTTGAGAATTTTGTTTTAAAATTCTTCACTTTATTAATTAAAGCTGCCTCCACTTGGTTGGCCAGATCAGCTTTTATATCAGAGGCTTCACAGGACTTGTGAAGACCTCTTACAAGGAGGGAAATCTTCCTTTCCTCTTTTGACATATAGGTATGCTTAGGTATACCTTTTGACTTGATGAAGTCAAGAATGATCCTTCGATCTTCCAATGTCTCCGGCTTAATAATTGCCTTGCCGCTGTTATTGGTTATTTTATAACCGGGTGCTCTGGCTAGCGTCTTCATTTCTTTGATGAAGGCGTTAATATTTAAACCTCGACACGTGATCGGAGGTATATGAATTTTCTGCGGAGCCAAGGTGCTTGCTTTTGCAATCCTGCTCGTTGTGGTTGAAGGTTTTGGCAAACTGGCTTCTTCGAGCAGACTAAACCGATTTTAGCCTCATGAGACATCGAGAACCAAAATGGATAAGCATAAGTTAAAACTGGTCTGATTAATTTGGTTTTAGACCATACAAATTTGTTTCAGCCTCATGAGACATCGAGAACCAAAATGGATAAGCATAAGTTAAAACTGGTCTGATTAATTTGGTTTTAGACCATACAAATTTGCTTTTGAATAATAAAATCGTTCCAAAGTGCGCCTTCATAGCCAACTTCTTTCTTCTAACCACGGTGCAATTCATTTTAAATAGGTTATTGAAAATAACACCTACACATTTTTCACTTTAATCGTATCCTCATCAATTCTTACTTCCAATAATCTGCATTTAGCAACATTATTCCTTCTACCCTGAGTACAAGAGTTCCTGACACAAATTAAATTAGATTTATTTGCGTTTATTTTTGATGCCCTATTTTTTGTAGTAGTTGTTGATACAACAGGCATGATCCTGCACACTCTTACTCGCAATCCCAGGATCTGCATTGCTAGCCATTATTATCGTATCATTCGCATAAAGCATTGCTTTAGAAAGGCACAACTCACCACCATTGATCGGATAATTATGAGGAAAATCCATTAAAAATACATTGAAAAGTTTAGGACTCAGAATAGATCCCTGAGGAACACCTCTATACATATTTTTATATTCAGAATTTACATTATTGATCGAAACACAGAATAGCTTTGTAATAACTTAATCAATTCAATTGGAAAATTTTTATTCAACAGTTTATATAATAACCCCTTAATCCAAACCGAGTCAAATGCCTTTTCGAGATCCAATGACAATATAACAGTTGAGTTTTTATTTCTTAACTCACCTGTGATTGTGCTATGTTGGTTTATTAAGGAATGAAGAGTTGAGTGATGTTGTCTAAAACCAAATTGTCAATCACTATTAATGTTGTTATTCATCACAAACTCATTTAATCTTCAGAGCTAATATTTTTTCAAAAATTTTTCCAACGTTTGAAAGCAACGAGATCGGCCTATAGTTCGTAATATCGAAACCGTTTCTCGACTTTTGCATTGGAATAATCGTGGCTTCCTTCCAACACTTCGGAAAATACGAATTGTTGATACAATTGTTGAATAAAATAGTTAAATAATTCACCGATAGTTAAGAAAAAATTTTTAATAGCGAAACTAGAAATTCCATCACTACCCGAGGACATTTTACTCTTAAATAGTTTAATGATTTCATGGATTTCAACTGCCATAACAAAATTATTGTCACCATTATTCAACGCATCATTTTCGCAACTAAACCTTGTATATTTGAAGAATCTGCCATAATCATCCCTGTTGATGGCATTAAAGTGATTAACTTCTGATTATCACCTGATTACTAACATTGATATTAACGTTGGGTGTTTTCGGCATATCTCTCCGGCATAAAAATACCCTAAAATCTTGTTCTTCAATCGATGGAGATGGTACCTCAAGAACATATTCTTGGTCCGCTTGTAGGAAAAATTTTATACTCGTGATATTTTCATTGAAAATAATTCCCATTTCACTATGTATGAAAACAGTACACCTTCTTTGACCGCCGCCAGCAATCCTTAAACTATTCCTTATGAAAGAAAAAGCTGGACCTGCTTCTCAATGATACAGAAATTGTTCAATATTGTCCTGAAGGTTAAAATATTTGAGTAGGTTAATATGTTAGCCTTAGTAGCCTCATAATGCAAAGGGACCTACCAAAATAGACACGCAGAGTTAACTCCCATTTGTTATACCAAGTCCAGATTTTGAGCAATTGTCTTTCATAAATTATAGAGCTATTATTATCGATTATGAAAAAATGCACCTTTCAAGATGTTTTATAAGCGCAAAAAAGAATATAGGACCTAAAATAAATAAAGGATATAGACGATTAATCTTAGTTAACTATGTACAGAAGTAATAGTTAAATTTATGTGAACTTCTCAACTAGGTTGATATTTTCTAGCAAAATTTTACGATAACTAAAACGGATCTTGTTTATTCTGCTACATCAATTATGGGACTGTTAAATCAAGACACAGAGTAATGATAATTAATTTTTCTAACATTAAATATTAGCTCTTATAGATTATGTATTTTCTAGAAAATAAATGAACTCAAAATAGAGAAAGCATAATTTTTTTAAGGTCTTCATATTTTGGAAAATATAAACTCATATTAAAATTTAAATCTTGGAAAAATTCTTAATATTCGGTGATGGAAATCAAAATGAGAATATTTCGTTGTTTTTTTAAATTGATGACAATCTAAATTAATTTCATCAATCAATATCATCTTATCCATGGACGACTTAACGATAAAATATTGAATTCTGCAATTTTATGTAAAAAAAGAGGGTACACCCTGCAATTTTGTACGATTGCATGCAATGAACTAACAATAATTTTTGCACTAGAATCAAAAATCACTGTTAATTGATAACAGAATCATATATAAGATAATCCATTATTTTGCCAATAGATGGCTTTAGGAGTCTGTATCTCCCGTTCTAAAAGTGCGATCGGGTTGCACTAGATGGCGTTAGAAATATAAGATTTCGTACTAAACAAACTTCTGATACAGTTTTGTGATTACTTGACACAGTATTTTTTTAGCACGCGTCAAAGATGGACACCAACAAAGAGAAAATACGCCATATTTTACAGTTTTTCTTCGATAAAGGCGAAAACGAAAGCCAGGCAGCTGAAAATGTGAATAGTGTTTATGGTTCTGATACTATAGCAGGCAATCATGCGCAATTTTGGTTTCGTCGATTCCGTTCCGGTAATTTTGATGTCAAAGATGCACCACGCTCTGAAAGGCCAATTGTCGAAAATGTCGATAAAATAATGGAAATCATCGAGTCCGACCGTCACGTAAGCACTGTTTCGATTGCCCAGGAGCTAAACATTGCACAAAAAACCGTTTGGAACCACTTAAATAAGGCTGCATATAAAAAGAAGCTCGATGTATGGGTGCCACACGAGTTATCGCAAAAAAAACCTCATGGACCGAATTTCCATCTGCGAAGCGGATGGTTACTGGTGATGAAAAGTGGGTCACTTACGATAACGTCAAGCGACAACGGTCGTGGTCAAATCGCGGTCACCCGGCGCAAACGGTGGTCAAGCCAGGATTGACAGCCAGGAAGGTTTTGCTGTGTGTTTGATGGAACTGGCAGGGAATCATGTACTATGAGCTGCTCCCCTACGGCCGAACTCTTAATTCGGACCTATACTGTCAACAATTGGACCGTCTGAAAGAAGCAATCGCCCAGAAGCGGCCAGCTTTGGCCAATAGGAGAGGAATTGTGTTCCATCAGGACAACGCCAGGCCGCATACATCGATAGTGACTCGCCAGAAGTTCCGGGACCTTGGTTGGGATGTTCTTATGCATCCGCCTTATTGTCCGGACCTGGCACCAAGTGATTACCACCTCTTCCTGTCTATGACGAATGATTTTGCAGGTGAAAAATTCGCCTCAAGAGAAGATTGTGAAAATCGACTGTCCCAGTTTTTTGCCAATAGGGACGAGGGTTTCTATGAGAGAGGCATTATGAAATTACCTCCAAAATGGCAACAAGTTATCGAACAAAACGGTGCATATTTGACCTAAATCGTATCATTCTATCGATGCTTAATAAAACCTTCAATTTAATGCAAAAATAATGTGGATTTCTTCTTACTACACCTTATATAATATAACAATCAATAAGTATATAGCCTTTTTGTGTCCTTATTCCTAAGACATACGGACATAAAATGCCTTACCTGCACTCGTATTCATTTTTTAGAATTTTGTTGTAAATAAAAAGTGTTTAATGAGTAGATTAATTCAGTTAATATTCTTCTATACCCTAAAAATTCTTTCCGGGTTAAACTAACGTTAATAAAATATTGATGGATATTCAAAATGGTTATTTTTTTTAAATTTTGTTATATTACAGATTTTAAAAATTGAAATAAGTCAATTCATAAATTATGCATATTTATTTTTATATTTTTTTTATGAGATTAGTAAAAATAATTTCCTCCAATTCAACTAAGTTGAGTAGTACAATTTAGATGAAATGGAGTATCTTTTTTTTTAATTTTAAATCATAAAAAATTAGTATTCTGAAAATCATAAAGTTAATTCGATTTATAAATCCTCTACATTAACTCAGATAATTATTGAAAGCCCACCTCGATTTGATCAAAACGGTGTTTGTGTTTAGTCACAAATCAAGAAATTGTGTTTTTCCTGAGTACTTTAGTATAAGTTAATTTTTGTATTGAAAATATTCAAAGATAATCGATTAATTACTAGTTTTTACAAATAGGCTGTCTGTCGTCTTTGACTTTCCATTTCTTATTTAATATTTATTTACAAAACATAAAAATTTATTTCGCATTTAAAATTGATCATCTCAAAAGCTGACTGACTTTATTGTTATAAAAATATTTGAAAAAAATCCTCTTTCAAAAAAGATTCACCCAAAAAAATATGCTCAAGAATTTCAATTAGTTGTAAGTATTCTACATATTTTCTTTACGTTAAATATTTAATTTCAGTGTCAAAATTACTTGTATTTATTGTCATTACGAACATATTAACTTACATCGTTTTTATGATTTCGATAATCAGACAGATCTAAGTAAAATTTCATCACTTGCCTTAATGTTGAAGATACTCCCTTTTTTACTCGAATAATATACAGTATAAACTATTATAATACCCGGAAAAATCCTAATAAAATTACTTAAAAAAAAATGAGAAAAACAATAATAAAACCACATTTGTACACTAGGGAAAACTTTTAAAATGTTTTCTGTGTTAAAATTATGTTGATTTGGATTTATTATGACAATATTCTATAAATAGTAGTTTGGACATAAAAACTGTTGTAATCATGGCTAGATATCCGAAGAGGAATCCACATTTTCGTTGTTTTTTTCCGACTTTGAAAATGAAGAACAAGCATAGACGATAAGGGCTGGTTTTAAGGCTGCTAGTGATTACTTACTCAAATGAGGAAACTTAGAAAGTAGTTATGAAAAATGGAGTACTTTTTAAAGTCAATCCTATTAAGATATGTTCTAATAAATCTTAATTAAAGGATGCATCAGTCCATGGTACTAAAATAAACTGAACGTAAAGGAAATTAACTATGATTGTGTTTGTTGGGAAAAAACCGAAATGGTATAAAACATCCTTTATCCAGAATAATGAAATTTTTTTTTTTTTAAATTTATCAAATCCGTTCTTATATAATTAAACTTTTTATTGTATTTATTTGCATTTATTAACCTATTAAATTTTTAAAAAAAACAACATTTCAGTAAAAATTTTCTACGAGGGTCATTCAACAAGTACTTAGCCTCACCGCCCGATGGAACTGCTGTCACAAAAGAAATTTATCATCATGCAGTACATTCTTTTAGTAGCCTACTGTCGATAGGCTAGTAAAGTTTCAGTCGATTCCCTTCACTAGTTTTGTTTTGAGAGCCTTTGAAAGCGAGCGTGTCGGTCGGTTACACAAAAATGGAAGGGAAAACGCGCAGCGAAATCAAAGATCGCTTGGATGCTGTGTATGGTGACACTTCTCCTTCGATGGCGACCGTCAAGAATTGGTTCAACGAGTTTGTTCGTGGCCGCACGTCGGTTTTTGATGAGCCACGCCCAGGTGCCCCGAAAACGGCTGCTACGGAGGAAAACGTTAAAAAAGTCCACTATCTAGTGTTGGCAGACCGTTCGCAGTAGGAACGGTGCATCAAATTCTACAAGAAGAACTGGGCATGAGAAAGCTGTTGGCGCGAAGGGTGCCGCGTTTGCTCACACCGGAAAACAAGCGCAACCGTGAGACCACATCGGTGACGTGTTTGGCGCTGTTTCAGTGCAATCCAGCGGAGTTCTTGCGTCGTTTCGTGACCGTCGACGAAACATGGATTCACTGGTACACACCAGAGACCAAGGAACAGTCAAAACAGTGGACTTCACCCGGCGAACGTGCTCCGACGAAGGCGAAGACTGTTCGATCGGCCGGAAAGGTGATGGCCACCGTTTTCTGGGATTCACAAGGTGTGATCCACATCGATTACCTCGAGAAGGGTAAAACAATCACGGGGCGCTACTATGCTGACTTATTGGGCCGATTTGACGCCGAATTGAAGAAAAAGCGGCCCCGCTTTACGAAGAAAAAAGTGCTGTTCCACCACGACAACACGCCGGCTCACACCTCCGCCGTCGCCATGGCCAAACTGGTCGAATTGCGCTACGAATTGCTGCCCCATCCACCGTACTCTCCAGATTTGGCCCCCTGTGACTACTTTTTGTTTCCAAACCTGAAAAAATCACTCGCCAGGAATAGATTTGGGTCGAATGAGGAGGTCATCGTCGCCACGGAAGCCTATTTTGCTTCCATCAAGAAAATGTATTTTTTGGACGGGTTAAAAAAGTTAGAGCATCGCTGGGCCAAGTGTATCGAGCTTGAAGGAGATTATGTGGAAAAATAAATTGCCACCTTTCCAAAATTTTCGTTTTTCTTTTGTAGGCTAAAAACTTGTTGAATGACCCTCGTATAAAAAATTTTCAATAAAAATTTTCTACAAAAATTTTCAGTAAAAATTGTTTTTACAATAAATATTTTCATTAAAAACATTTACTGAAAATGTTTACTGAAAATGTTTACATTTTCAGTAAACATTTTCAGTAAACATTTTCAGTAAACATTTTCAGTAAACATTTGCAGTAAACATTTTCAGTAAACATTTTTAGTAAAATCTATTTTGTTCCGTTCATTCTTCTACTTATTATCAATAATTTTTTAAATCTAGCAGGAGAAATTCAGTGTAATAATATTTTGGAGAGTACAGTCTACCTAGCTGGTGACATAAGGTAATGTGCAGTTTTGTGGGCTGGGTAGTCTTGACACTCTGAACTTATATTTGAGTATAAATATTACAAAAATCTCGCCCGAAGACTACTTACTCCAAATTCAATTTAAACAAAATTATTCTATTGCCAAGTTTACTCGTAATTTTGCTTTCTTCTTACCTTATCTGTAGAAATTTCCTATTCAATGAAATGATTATGATAATTTTTCATCTTCAGCTCTATTTAGTGGTAAATTTGCATATTTCTTATTATAAAAAACTGCTAAGCCACCACAATATTTACGTTGATTTTTCTCAATTTTTCTATATCTAATTTTGTTTTGTTCAATCTTCAACTTATTATCAATAATTTTTAAAAGCTAACCTTATGACTTTACTCTGGGTTTACCGTTATATAATAAGAAACAAATTATTTATTGAAAGATGGATGAAGTCTCATCAAAAAATATACGTAACATAAATTAATATTAGTTACGATAATAATAATAATAATAATAATAATAATATCAAATGTAATAATAATGACAAGAGATAAGTGGGTGTGACGAAAACATTAATACTATAGTACGTAACAGGTATCTGGGGGAAAGGACATCCAGGGAGAATGGCTGGTTTTGATAAATTATCAACGCTTATTTTATGTTTCCACATGAAAAATGTTAGAAAATTCATTTTTAAGATGTTCATTTTGTTGACGAGGCTGGATGAATTTGTTGGCAGAACGAACATACGTTATTTTCACCCGCACACCTGCTTAAAAGAATCGTACGTGTTCATAAATTCGCGAATATTTTTCTCTGGGAAGTAAAATTTCAAGTATCTATCAAAATTTATTCGAAGAGAAAATTTTCAAAAAAAAATGTTTATATTAATAAAATTGTTGGAAAAAAGAGACTGCTAAGCAAGCAATGACAAGAAAACAAAATTGTCCTATCGTTGTTGCTATTAGAAAGGATATACTGAGGCGATATGGTATATATGGTCGTTTTCAATGGCAACTTTTATATATTTTCTCTAACAGCCATTATTATTATTGCAATTACCGTACATCATTATTGCCTGTCATTATTCTCATAAAAAAAAATAAAAAAAAAAAATAACGTTGAAGAAGAAATATGCCATCCTTTGCCTAAACAGGTGTATCTACGTTTAAGGGATGAGCTCTTATCGTTATCGTTGCGGTTGTCTATACGCCCGGTCCTTATTCTTATTTTCATTCTTTTTTTTCCCCCTCTTAATTCTTAGATATAGTCTTTCACATTTTTGATCACTGCTCTTACCGTAGATCCTTGAAGCTTTTTATTATTACTTCTATTCCTCTGTTATATTTTTCTTACTTTCCACAACTTGACAACTTAGTGATTCTCTGAAATTTTCACCTCAATCAACACATGCAGACATCTTTATCGGTTAACAAATTTACAGGCAATTTCTTTAGAAAATATTCCGATTAATACATTATAACTCCTCAATTCTCAGTCCCCTATGCAAATTTGCCACTTTGAATAATTTTCTTTTATCACCTAAAAGAATTGTGGTAAATGTGGAAAATCTGTTTTCAGAATGTGGAGTATATGCGTTTTCTTTATGGAAAAAATTTCTAAAGCTGCCAATATAAGTCATTTTTACGAAGAAAAATCTTAAATGAACTATAGTTTGGATAATAACAAAGCATAACCCTCAGAGATATTTACGCTTTTATCGTTTCACAATTAATTATACAGCATTCACAATGAATATTAAAATTTCTCCGATTATTCTGACTTTTTAGATTTTAGACAAAAAAAGTCTTCAAAATATTAGGTAACTAAAATTTGTTTAAAACTTAAAATGTTTATAAAAATTATTTCTATTAAAAATGCTTTCTGAAATTGATAAAGACTTATTTTCATTTTGCGACAATTCATTTTGGTTTTATACATCGCCACTATACCTTTCAAAGACGTTCGATTTAACAGCTATACATCGATGGAGGCTATACCAGGTGTATAAACTTAAATCCGCTGTTTTTAGTCAAAAAAAACCACATGTTTTTTTTATAGAAAGCAAAAACAAATTTATTCAAAGTACTTGCCCCCGTTAGTTACACATTTTTGCCATCTCTCGGGCTATTTGTGGATACCACGTCAAAAAAATTCCTTCTCTTTCGAGGCAAACCCCTCATTAAGCCATTTTCGGATGTCTTCGTAAGAATCGAAGTGCTGCTCAGCGACCGCGTGACCCATCAACGAAAACAGGTGGTAGTCGGAAGGGGCCAGGTCTGTTGAATAAGCGGGGTGTGGTAGCACCTCCCAGTTGAGTGTCTCCATATAGTTTCGGACTATTTTTGAAGTGTGCGATGGTGCGTTGTCGTGGAGGCAAATCAGCTTGTCATGTCTTTGTTGACAATCCGTTCCTTTTTTCCGGCAGAGCACGGTGCAATTTAATCAGTTGTTGGTGGTAGCGGTGGGCATTGACAGTTTCACCAGGTTTCAACATCTCATAGTAGACGATACCCTGCTGATCCCACCTAACGCACCGCATCGTCTTCCGTCCGAAGCGATTTGGTCTTGGGGAAGATGTTGGTGGTTGCCCGGGATCAACCCACGATTTATTGCGTTAAGGACCCTAGAAATATATCCACTTTTCATCTCCTGTCACAATCCGATGCAGGAACGACTTTCTTTTTTGTCTTGCGAGCAAGATTTCGCATGAGTTTAGGCGTCACTTTATCTGCCTATCGTTCAATTCATTCGGCACCCATTTTTCGATCTTTTTAATCTTCCCCATGGCACGAAGATGCATGAAAATGGCTGGTTGAGTAACACCCAATTGCTCCGCGAGCATTTTTTGCGATTGGGTATCGTCTTCGTCCAAAAGAGCCTGCTGCAATTGATGGTCCTCAGCCTTCCTAGGCCGATTTTCACGCTTCTTGTCCCACAAGTCAAAATTGCCGTCTTTGAACCGACGAAACCAATAAAGCACTGTCACTACAGGACTCCATAAGAATTCGATGCGATTTGGCAGCCTATTTCTTCAAATTGAAGCAGAAAAGATGGAGCTTCCCGCATATGCTCTTTTTCTGGAACAAAACTAGACAAGATTACCAAAGGAAAAATGTATGTTGTTGTACGAAATTGCTGATAATGTGCACTCATTAATGTTGACAGATGTCAATTCATAAAAAAAAGTATAGCGTGCCCATGGTAGCTTAATATGCTCACTCATGCCATCTATAACATATAACCGGATTTAGGCTTATACACCTTGTACATAGACTCTTTGTAGCTGTCTGAAAAGTTTCAACTGGAAATACTTTCAGCTGCTTGTTTACGCTTGTTGTCGACAATACCAAGATGAGGTGCAGATAAATAGGGGGCTTGGGAACCAAAAGGAATATTGCTCCTGTAAAAACTTCTTGATGGAGATGACTGGGTGACAGGGATCATTGTCATGGCGGAACATCCACTACTACACAATGTCAAGCCTATCACAAAGAATACTTCCCGTCAGTTTATATGTTAGTCGATGGTCTAACCTCACAAGAGATTTTGAGGGCAGGTCTGAAAAATGCACAATGCGGTTCGATAGACTTGGCCAAACTATATTGAATAACCTATATTGATAAGATATCAACCTTTATTAAGTCAAAATAGCAGATTCGCCATGATTTATACAAAATTTGATGGCACATCTTTGCTTCATCTTCCCGTTGATGTTCCTTTATTTGTAATACAATAAATAACAAATACAAAACTTCTTCAAAATTCTTTGCTCTACCGGGCTAGATCGAAATTGGTACTGTCACGTCTAGGAGGGACTTGGTATAAGTTATGTAAAAGTACAGTCCATAGATGGACAGTATAACAGTTAGACTCATAACTACTCTACGGATTATCATGAAAACTTGTATATCAGGGTTTTTGGGTTCCTCTTTTTTTATGTAAAACCACCCTCCACGCCCCCCCCCCTCTCTCAACCTTTTTTTTGTTGTTTTTCTTCATTTTTCAATCAAAAAAATTATGTTTATTTGCAATTCAAACTTTTGTTTAACATTTTTTTTGTATTTGTTTCAACTATTTAAAGTTTTTCGAATGTTTAAGTCTAAAAAATATTCTCTCGCCCAATAGCAAATTTATTGGTGCGACAAAGAATGATGTCAATAAAATAAAGGATCTTTAATTTAATTGACGCAAAATCTTGTTGAAGCAATTACAAATGCGGGTCAAGCTGTCAATAATTGAATAGAATTTCTAAATTCATTGGAGCCATATGGAATGCCACCGCACATTTTAATTTGGAAAATTTGTGCACCAATAATATTCCTTCGGAATTTGAATCCACCGACGCTGTGCAACGGAACCACACTTGCTGTTAAAAAACGAATGCCAAATATGATCGAAGCAACAATTATCAACAATAAATATGAAGAAGATTTCCAAATTCCGCGCATTCCAATAATTTCCCTTAATTTTCCCTTCAAGTGCTAGAAAATGTTGGCTTTTTTCATGGTCACAACTATACGTTCCTTGCTCCAGAGTAGGAACGCCAAAATTTTGAAAAACCATAAATATTGTACACTCACTTGCATTGTAATAAGGTTTTTTTTTGAACTAAAAATAAAAACCCATATGTTTTTTTTATTAGTTTAAAATGTTTGTAAACATAAATAGACAAAACTGTCTCTTTCCAGTTAAGTACACAAAATTATTGAAGAAGCTTATTTTTTATAAAAAAGAAGATGGAAATCCCACATAAAAAGGTAGACAGCATATTTATATAGACCCTTTTCCTCCCATTTCTTTCTAATTTAATTTTTTTCGTTTTTAAATATAAAATATTGTACATCGAAGAATATATTAATAAATTATAATACGGAAAAAATAATTAATTGACATCCCCTAATTAGGCATTCTTTTTAGCTCATATATAATTTGCATTATCTGCAAAAAAAAATTGAATTTTTATTATTTTATGATTAGTAACAAACGCATCGAAAGAAATTTTGTATCTTTTGTTACTAATCATAAAATAGAAAGTTGAGATGGACAGACTGACAGTTGAGATGTGATTATAGAAATTACCAATTAATCTTGATTTTTTCCGCAGATTTATAATGGGAAAATTTCAATATTCGTAAATATATTTAAAAACTTCTGTACTCGTCAAAACATTGTCTATCAATTAGTGACTTAAGTTCGTTTTGATCAAATAAAAGTTCACATATCTAATAAATACCGAATTTAATTTATATTAAATAGAAAATATATTTATGTCAAGGTAGAATATAAATTTAGTATCTTTTTCTTTATTCTGCCTAATTTTTTATGATTTAAAACTGAAATATGAGCATTTATTTTTGAATTTGTCAATATTGGTGGAATTAATATAAAATAAACAAAAAAAAAAATATGAAAATGAATATTCACAAATATATAAATTGACTTAACTTTATTAAATGAATCTCGAAAAAATATTTGGCCATGCATTTTTAAAGAAATAATTTATTTATTATTTGAAATTTATTATTTAACTTAATTTCCAGTCAAATGATTGATGAATCAACTAATTTCTACCGAACATTTTTAATTGTTCGATTGAAATTAGTTGACACATCAAATATTTACTGGATATTAATCTTATTTAATCAATATTTCCATAGAGTTTTTTTCAGTTGGTCAGTACTTAATATTTTACATTTTATCTAACGCCATCTAGTGCAACCCGATCGCACTTTTACAACGGGAGATACAGACTCCTAAAGCCATCTATTGGCAAAATAATGGATTACTTTTTACTACAACTTATATTATTAATTTTATGAAGAATGAAGTTAATTTTTTTATTATATTAATAAAATGATAGTTTGAAAATCTGAAAATTACTGTTGTAAAAAAGGCCCACCCACAACTATTGTGCCTCTAATTTCTCCAAAATTACACTGGTTCGACCAATAATAACTTTTCTAAAAAAAATTTCAACTTGAAAACACATTTGTATGAAAATTTCATTATTCTTTATTCTCCGAAGGTATATTTTCTACTGAACCAGTAGACTCAAGTGTATCCACCAAAATCTTGATTGCATGCTCAAATGGGCGAACGGTAAGACCAAAAATATCCCGAAATTTATGAAATTTGGCTTTCACAGATCGGTGATTTTATAGAAAATTGATGACATAATAAATGATAAACCTTCTTCTGTGAGCATGTAAAAAAAAATTAATAAAAAATCCGGTATGTACAGCCAATTTCAACTTTAAAAATATTTAATTGCTAATTTTAGCTGTTGTCCTCAATTGGAAAAAAAATACACACAAATTTTAACTCTTTAAAAATGAATTGTTCTGCAAAGAAAAATTCACTAAAAAGATAATTTTGATTTAGTAAAATTTAGTACTCTTTCTACTATAGAAAGCCGGTTAAATTTTTTGTTCTTAGAAAATAATTTCAACAATTCTGTGATAGTAAATTTACTTTTATAAAACACTTCATTTTAAATTGATTAATTTTTTTTAAATCTGTACAAACTCATTTTAAGACTAGACGAAATTTGATGTTGCCTTTCATACGAGCATTTACGAGGGTCGTTCAATAAGTCCTTAGAAAATCCGAGAAATTGCGCTCGTAGTGTCGGTAAAGATTGTCGACAGGAAAGCTGTCAAAATTTCAGCTCGATCCATAGCGTAGGTCAATTTCTATCGTCGATTAAAGTTAACGACATTTATTTGTGCATAACAATGGAAAAAAGCGAGTTTAGGGGTATCATCAAACATCTCCATTTGAAAGGCTTAAGCCCGAAAGAAATCAAAGCCGAGTTGGATGCAGTTCATGGCACATCTGCACCTGTGTTTGCGATCATCCATCCACTAAAAATGAACATCGTTCAGGACGCCCAGTTGAGGTGTCTACTCCTGAAATCATTGACAAAATCCACGATCTGATTTTGAACGATCGGCGAATTAAAGTGCGCAAATTAGTTGAGGCCACGGGCATATAACAAGGTACAGTCGCTTCAATTTTGCATGAAAAATTGTCTGTGAAAAAAATTTCGGCAAGATGGGTGCTCTCAGAGGAGAATAAGCGCAATCGTGTAGTGGCCCTGAGGCTATGTTACTCTTTCATCGCAATCCTGCCGAATTCCTTCGTCGATATGTCACTGTGGACGAAACCTGGATACACTACTACACTCCAGAAACGAAGAGACAGTAATCACAGTGGATTTTCAAGGGTGAACGGGCTCCGAAAAAGTCAAAAACTGTGCCGTCGGCCGGCAAGGTGATGGCCACGGTCTTTTGGGATTCGCAGGGCATCATTTTTATCGACTACTTGGCAAAGTTATCGCAACGGTTGAGCGAGGAAATCAAAGAGAAACGCCCTCATCTGAAGAAGAAAAAAATCCTCTTGCATCAGGACAATGCGCGTATGCACACCTGCGCTGTTTCCATGGCCAAAATTGTGGAATCTAGATTGGAATTGTTGCAGCATCCCGCTTATGCACCAGATTTGGCCCCGAGTGACTATTTTCTTTTCCCCAATCTGAAGAAATGGCTTGGCGGACGACGGTTCACTTCCAACGAGGACGTCATTGCTCAAACGGATCCTATTTTTTTTGACGGGATAAAAATTTTGGAAAAACGGTCGGAAAAGTGTATAGAGCTAAAAGGAGATTATGTTAAAAAATAAATTTTTTTTTTTTTAAAAAACAGTTTTTTTCCATTTTTTTCTAAGGACTTATTGAACGACCCTCGTAGAATATTTCTCTTTTATACAAAGTGCAATTCGATGATTGTCAAATTTTTCTGAAAAGCATTTGCATTTAAAACACCTGCGTTGAATATATTCAAGTTCAGATGATCAAGTTTAGTTAAGTTTAAAAAGGCAAAATGATCAATAAAAAAAAAAAAAAAAAAAAAACCAAAATCAGAAAATCGTTTTATTTCTCGGTTTGGATGCATTTTAGATCTGTTCTTATTTCTCATTTTCAAGTGGAAAATGTTCAACTCTCAATTCTACCTGGTTTAATATCTTGAAAAGTTTACAATTTTCTAAACTTGAATCTAAAACTGATGTGAAAGTTATATAAAAGTTGAAACAAACGAATTGAATTGAAAAGAGACTTGTAGAAAAAAGAAAGAATAAGGATGGAAAGCAGCATCGATACAAGTGGGCATTTGGACAAATAAGTTTGCAGGATGGAAATGTGCATATACTTTCTTTATGCTATTTTTTTGCTATTTCTCTTATTTGTTTCTGCGTCTTTGTTTATGGTAAAAGAAAATTTAGAATGTTCTTTATTTGAACAGCTAACTGAAAATTTTGTACAGTCTGCAAACTAAAGTTTATCACTTAATGGTCAAGCCAGTCATGATTGAGAATTTCTTATTCATCCAAAACATTGGAACAGAAAGCGCTGACCAAAAAGGAGTTTCGAAAATTCAATAATGTCCATTTCCCAAAGGATAAATATATATTGTGCAAAGAGATTATTCGGAAAGTTCATACCATGCTTTTCATTCTTTATTTGAAGGAATACGTGTATGTGAGTGCACATTCTTAATACAGTTCGGGTACATATTTATTACTAATACATGAATCTGAGTTGATTTTACGCTCCACAAATCATGCACACCATTTTATAATGTACTATCAATCTGCTAAAATCCCTCTCCATACCATATTGTTTTTTTTATGTTACGTATACGTCCCATTCCTATTCGTGTATATCAGTTCAAAGCGTATAACAAATCCTTCACTATACGTATTAGCCACTATTTATTTGATAATCAGATCTCTTCACATAATTGTTAATCAAAGTGTCAGATAAAAACTTAAAAACGTCTAGTATTCAGTGTTCAATAGCCAATGGTCAATGCCCGATGACTTGTTAACTTTTTTCTAGAATGTAGTATCTGATGATAAGCTAAGTAACGATGTTCTGGAAGATTGGAAACCCAATGATAACCAAAGTTGCTCCACATAACTTTAGTGGTTAGTTTACAAATAAAAGCAAAACTCGCCATTCTGAATAAATTCAATTCACCATTTTAAACTGAAAATAAAACAAGAGAAAAATAAACTTTTTTCTCTACTGAAAATTTCTCCTGAAATTTTTTACTAAGGATTTAAAAAAGTTTTTATTGATCACTTTTACGAATAGTTATTTTGACTTGCTGCATATTTTTATAATATAAATACCTGGTGTATAAGCTTAAATCCGCTATTTTTTAATAAAAAAAAACACGTTATTTAACACATGAAATTTATTCAAAGTACTTGACCTCACTAGCTGCATATTTTTCCCATCTCTCGGGCAATTTTTGGATACCACGCCAAAAAAAAGTTTTCTATTTCGAGGCAAACCACTCATCAAGCCATTTTCGGACGTCTTCGTAAGAATCGAAGTGCTGCTCAACGAGCGTGTGGCCCATCGACGAAAACAGGTGATAGTTCGAAGTCTCCAAGTAGTTTCGGACTATTTTTGACGTGTACGATGGTGCGTTGTCGTGGAGGAAAATCAGCTTGTCATGTCTTTGTTGATAATCCGTCCTTTTTTCATGCAGTTCACGGTGCAATTTGATCAGTTGTAGGTGGAAGCGGTGGGCATTGACAGTTTCACCAGGTTTCAACATCTCATAGTAGACGATACCCTGCTGATCCCACCTAACGCACCGCATCGTCTTCTGTCCGACACGATTTGGTCTTGGGGAAGATGTTGATGGTTGGCCGGGATCAACCCACGATTTCTTGCATTTAGGACCCTCGAAATATATCCACTTTTCATCGGCTGTCACAATCCGATGCAAGAACGTCTTTCTTTTT
Organism: Atherix ibis; assembly: GCA_958298945.1. Classification (NCBI taxonomy): domain Eukaryota; kingdom Metazoa; phylum Arthropoda; class Insecta; order Diptera; family Athericidae; genus Atherix; species Atherix ibis. The sequence continues at coordinate 6,292,106 of OY282610.1, forward strand.
TGTCTTGCGAGCAAGATTTCGCATGTGTTTTGGCATCGCTCCATCTGCGTATCGTTCAACTCACGCGGCACCCATTTTCCGATATTTTCAATCTTCCCCATGGTACGCAGACGCATGTAAATGGCTGGTTGAGTAACACCCAATTGCTCTGCGAGAATTTTTTGCGATTGGGTATCGTCTTCGTCCAAAAGACCCTGCAATTGATGGTCCTCAACCTTCCTAGGCCGATTTTCACGCTTCTTGTCCCACAAGTCAAAATTGCCGTCTTTGAACCGACGAAACCGATAAAGCACTGTCACTACAGGCCTCCATAAGAATTCGATGCGATTTGGCAGTCTATTTCTTCAAATTGAAGCAGAAAAGCAGAACTTCCCGCATATGGTCTTTTTCTGGCACAAAACTAAACATGATTACTAAATGAAAAATGTATGTTGTTGTACGAAATTGCTGACAATATGCTCTGATTAATGTTGACAGATGTCAATCTCATCAAAAAAATGTATGGCGTGCACATGGTAGCTTAATACGCTCACTCAAGCCATCTATAACCAAACAGCGGATTTAAGCTTATACATCTAGTATTGTATTATAGAAGTTATTTTCTAGATTTCATTTTATTTGAAATTTTTTTATCGGTTATGCTGTTATTTTTGAGTTATTCTTAATCAATTTGTAATTGTTATAATGGTTGAAATTTCCGATTAAAATTAATTTATTCAAAGACGGCTACATAGTTTATTGAAAATATTTGACGCAAATATTTTTTCCAAGGATTTTTTAAATACGTCATATTTGTAATGAAAATTTTATAAAACCTACAAAGTAGTTTGAATAGATTTGCTCAAAGTAAGTGATTTACTTACTTTGAGCAAATCTATCCAACTACTTTTTAAGAAGAGTAATTAAAAAAAAAAAAACCTAATTTAACTTTGGAAATAAATTCCACTGAAAACATTCTCTATCTAAAATAAGAAGATTAATTCTTAACTTTTATGTCATTTTCCTTGAGATTCCAACAACAAAAAAAAATGAAATTACAGAATTTTGGCAAAAAAGTCTAAATATACAATATATTTGTAACGCCTTAAGCCAAGGACACTTCTTATATTTTATCTACTCAGCAAAGTGGAAAAAAATGGAACAAAAAATAACAAACTTTATCGAACATATTTTCCGCCTACTATAAAAACGGAATTCCTTATCACACAATATGACAAATTTGATCCTAAATAAGACCGTGTTCAGATGAATTCGAACCGACTACAAGTGGATAATTTTTCAAATAACTTTTCTTCAACTCCTTCCAAGTTTACTTATCTTATTATTATACAATGGCTACCGCTAGTATTTAATTTGGTTTCGGTTTCTCTAATAGCAAAACCCTTGGTTTTTGGGTTCAGTTTGGGTTTTGGTATCAGTTTCAGCCATTGTTCCAGCTCCCGTTTTACTCGTAGTTTTAGTCTATGATAACATTTTAGGATTTCTTGACTAGTATACAACGAGTAAGAAAAGGACAAAACTTTTTTGCTCTCGTGGAAATCTTGCCTTTCCAATTTAGTTCAATTTGGCTTAATTAGATTCTTGTTAGCGTATTTATTGCAATAAATTTTACTTGTTCAAAGAAAGATCCAAAGTGCTGAAAGTTTTTTTTTTATGATTAACTCCTTAATTGAGTCATTTTGAGGATTTGAGATTAAGCCCAGTCATAATAAATGTAATGAAACTACCGAATTAAGGGTTTAAATGAACAGGCTATCAAGCATAACGGACATCGACCAAATAGGAAATCGGACACGAATCCTGCGAATTGAATAGATTATCCGTGGATACTGTGACTGAATTGTCACGATTCGGAATATGCGCTTTGCTTCTTTCTGTATTAAGAATAGAAACTCAATAGCGACTGTTATAATTCCAGTAATTTAATTGTTCCTATAACTAAGAGTTAATTAAGAAGAACAAAAAACTAAATCATCAGATTCGCTACCGGAACTTTTTATTCTAATAGTTCATCCATTGGTAAGTGGCATCCTGCAATTGAACCCAACTAATCTGTTCAATCTCTTAAGTAAATATCAATCTTAATATTCTCTTATGCAGACAATAGTTAGATTCGTCTAAGCATTTATAATGAAAGTCAAATTACAAGGCGGCTACTAGGGAAATTTTGGGACAAAACTCGAATATTATGGAAAAGCTCTTACATTATTAATATTATGGGAAAAATTGCAATAAGTAATATTTGTTGTCACATACGTGAAAGATACTGACAAGAGATAGAATAATATATCAATCTTAGTAATGTTTAGATTTCTTTAGTAACGCAGGGATGACCTGGAGTCCGGTCTAGGTCTGCTTAATCAAAGAACTTTACACGTCCCGGTTTCGCGCCGCGGTCTTTCAGACCATGGAGCGTTATAAGGACCTACTGGCTATGGATAAAATTAAGCTCAATGGGTTTACGTTGCCTGAACATTTATTTCTCTTGGATGAGAAGGATCTCACCTAGAAAGTCGACAGTGGCTCGCCAAAAACATGCTGGGAGTTTTCAACTGGAAGACCGCCGTGTGAATCTCGAGAAGGATTCGGAATTGTAGGGATTGGGTTGGAAGGGAGCTGGAATGCTTAGTCGAACCCCAAAGTTCTAGACCATATGTCCATATTGGTTTCAGAACCGTATTGTATAGTAATAGTTTACTTGTTGTTGTAAGTTTTGATTTACTGTCTAGGAGACGTAATAATTGTTTGTATCGTCCGTTAAGTTCACGTCTTTTAGTTTTCGTATAAAGGTTCCAGGTTAACCGTTTGTCGAATATAAGTGCAAGGTAACGTACGCTATTTTTTTGTGGAATAATACTGCCGTTTAGGGTTATGTCAGGAATTTGTTCTCGGCAGAGTGTGAAAGTTACATGAGCAGATTTCTGCTCATCTACCTTCACTCTCCACCTTTTGAACCAAGTTTTTAAGGAGTGGATATGGTTCTGTAGGATACTAATGGCTGTGGAAGGATCTTCGTGACGTGTCAGGATGGCTGTATCGTCAGCATATGTTGCGGTTAGTATGTTGTTATGGCAAGGAATGTCATGGGTATAAATGTTATAAAGGATAGGACCTAGGATACTTCCTTGAGGGACACCGGCGGAAATTGGATAAATGTCAGAGTACTCAATATTTTCAGCTACCTGAAAATATCGGTCTGAGAGATAAGATTTAAGGATGTGGAAATAACCCGAGGGTAGGACTCGCTGCAACTTCCAAAGCAATCCAGGGTGCCATACACGGTCGAAAGCATGCGAAATGTCAAGAAGCACGCCTGGGCAGTATTCCTTTCGCTCTAGCGAACACGCTATGTAGTCCACTACGCGATGACACTGCTGGATAGTGGAATGCTCAGGTCGAAATTCAAACTGATGCTGAGGAATGACACCCTCGGTTTCAAAAATGGGATAAAGGCGTTTTAGGATTAATTTTTCGAGGATTTTTTAAAAACATGGGAAGGAGGCTTATAGGTCTATATGAGGTAGGAAGGCTTTTGGGCTTATTAGGTTTTGGGATCATCTTAATTATGGAAAATTTCCACAGGGAAGGAAAAAATAATGTGCGGAGGATACTATTATAAATATAGGTTATAAAGGACGAGGGTTTTTTTTGGAAATTTGCTTCAGGATTTCTGAAGTTATTAGGTCATATCCTGGGGCTTTTTTATTGGAAAGGTGTTCTATTGTGAATTTAACTTCGGAAGGAGTGAAAAACTTAGGAGGTGGACTTATGGGCAACTGAGTTGATATTTGTCGGAATATTTGTTCGTCATGCAGAATGTCTTGGACATCTTCGTGAGGTTTAAAGATGTTTTCTAAGTGTTTGCCGAAGATGTCGGCTTTCTGTTTATCCGTTTTTGCCCAGGTTCCGTTGGTATTCCGGAGCGGGTGTTCGTCGGGTAGCTGTCCAGAGTGACTTATTAGTTGTTAGTGATTCTGTGTATTCAGTAAATCGTTCGTTATTATAATTAATTAATTATTTCTTGTTTCAGTTCTCGTTGTAGTTGGTTCAGTTTTTTCTTCTCATTTGGCATTCTTGAACGTTGCCACTGGGCCCTGGCTCGACGTTTCTCGCTTATCAAGCTGCGAATTTTTTGCGGAAGATTATAGTCATGTTTTCGTATGGTTGGTTTGTTATGAGTTATGTGGGCGTTAGTGATTGAGTTCTGTATGCAAACAGTCAAGTCGTTTACGACATCGTCTATTTCTTGTACGTTCTTAAGGCTTTGTTGTAAATGAATATGTTGGTCTAAGTTCTGTCTAAAAATGTCCCAATCAACTTTCCCATTTACAAGTTTGGCAGGATAGGATTTTAAGGAAGGAGAAGTGTCTAGTGTTAGGAGAACAGGTGAATGGTCGGAATTCAGGTCAAGGAGTGTGTCTATGGAAGTATTAATGGAATGGATAGGTGTGGTTATGAAATAGTCTAGAATATCGGGAAGATTTCAATCACTGGTCGGCCAATATGTGGGCGTGGAAGGAGATAGGACCTCTAGAGTGGTATGTCTAATATTTAACCTGAATTCTTATCTAAATTTCATTTTTAAAACTTGCTTTCTTTTGGAATTCTAATTATTCTTTAAGTCTCATTTGTCCTAAACTAATTTGGACCGCATATTTTTTAAAACTTAAATAATGTTTTTTTTTTATATTAAGAAATAAAAAACATAATAAAAAACATTCCAATTGTGAAAATCAAAAATTTTGTTTTTAACATAAAAAATTATCTTTTCCGCTTTCATTAAAAGTTTTCACCGCAAGCGTCATATTTGAATAAAAAAAAATTTCTTTGTAACTTTTCTCCTTTTTTTTTTTTTTTTTTAGTGCACAGTCAGTTAAATTATTAATAAAATTTTTATTATAAATTTATTTACATCTTTAAATTTAAATTGAAAGCATTTAATTTCATTTTATTTTTATGATTTTCCAGAAGCAAGAAAAATATTTCTGAATATTTATGTTATTTTCGGTTTCCAATTGAAAAATGAAAAAAAAACCAAATATTTTAAGTTCTCATTAATATTGTATTTATTTTTTAATTACATAAAATCAAAAAGAACATAATTCAGTTATAACATCTTAAAAATTTTTACACAGTAATTATTTTTTTCTTAAAAAAAAAATTCTCAATATTTTACAATTTTGTGTTTATTTTCCGAACCAAAAATAAATAAACTAAACGAAATTGAGAAGAGTATCGTTTTTGTAAAAAGATTCAATATATAAATAGCAAATAATCAATAAATCAAACGGTTGATATAATCTCAGAATCGTGAAATTGTAGAAGTTTCAGCGACCAAAAATGATCGACGAGGATGAGTACCCGGACCAATAATAATAAACCAAACACAGAAGAAGAAGAAGAAAAATTATATTCAAGTCACACTTTTGTTTGATAACCGAATTCAAAGGACGAGATATAATAATAAGAGCAAAATGAAAAGTACTCCACAGGAGAAGAGCCACAAAGGAATTCAGGATACATCGAAACTACAACCAACCAACCAATGACTGATCGAAATGTCTTTTTGGCATACGAAATATTTGATTCCAAATCAAGATGCTCGTTTGTTTGGCATATTTTTACGTAATCATACGGTAGATAAAATCCGAAAATGTTAAAGAAAATATAGAATAAAGTAAATTGGAGGGATTTTTGGAGTAAATTTGAGACGGCTGAGATAAAAGTGCAAAACGAATAAAACGAAGATTTAAATCGTACAGAATTTCAATAGTCTTTATTATTACTACAGGGTGTGAATTTTTTATCAGATATTTTTCTTCCATTACCCAAATTAAGCATGTGCTATTACAGATACTACAAATTCCTTTTTTTTTTCTTCTATTTATCTTAAATGAAAGAAGAAAAAAGAAACCAAAGGTGATAATTTACGCAATAAATGTTAAAAATTTCATACTTTTTTTTTAGTTTATTTGGATTTATTTTGAAAAAAAAAATGCCAATGGTCTTAGTAGTAGAGTTGGTTAGTTTCTGCATTTTCTACATTTCTATGTAGAAATGCAAATTATGTCTAATTTATGTCCGTAATCGAATAAATTAACAGCATACAAAAAACATAGCATAATTGAAGACACCGCTGCAAAAAGGAGACAGCTCCATTTTTGGCAATTTTAAAGTATTCCAAAGCTGCTTTATCAATCAGTGGAAAAACGAGGCAGCTGCCTTAATTCACTGCGGAAATATAAAGGATATGTAGATGGCCCCTTATTGAATCCCGTGCAAAAATGAGGCAGCTCCGACACCGCAGAAATTTCAGAGAACAAGGATGAGATGGAGCTGTTAGCTTTCGATTTCCAACAAAATATGCCTCTTCCACATGTAACTAGTAGTGACGTTTTCTTTAAACGGCAACTGTGGGAATATAACTTTTGCATTTTTGCACCTAGTTCTAGGAAATCGTACTTTTTCATGTACGATGAAACCATAGCCAAGAAAGGAGTTAATGATGTGGTTAGCTTTTTACACTATTTTCTTGAGAACTTTTTACCACCAACTGCAGCTCACAAAATAAAAACAAAGTCTTGGCTCAGTACCTTTATACACTTCTTGTAAATACTAACAGATTTTCTGAAATAATACACAGATTTCCCGAAAAACGGGGGCACAGTTTTCTTCCTTGCGACAGAAGCTTTGGATTAATCGAAAAAGAGAAAAGGAAACGGGAAATGATCTATTTGCCAGAAGAATAGGTTCAACTGGTTAAAAATACATGCCGCAAATTTATAGTTGTTCCAAGTTTCCCCAGATATGATTTTAGATTTCACTGGTCATTTTAAAGGCGCTTTCAAAACACCCGTTTCAAACAAAAGGAAACAAAAATTTGGGATATCTTCCTACCGTGTCATGGCGTATACAGCAAAAGACGTAGAATGCAGCAGTGTTACGAGGGTCGTTCAATAAGTCCTTAGAAAATACAAGAAATTGCGCTCGTAGTAGCATTATAGACAGGAAAGCTGTCAAAATTTCAGCTCGATCCATAGCGTAGGTCAATTTTTATCGTTGATTAAAGTTAACGACATTTATTTGTGCATAACAATGGAAAAAAGCGAGTTTAGGGCTGTCATCAAACATCTCCATTTGAAAGGCTTAAGCCCGAAAGAAATCAAAGCCGAGTTGGATGCAGTTCATGGCACATCTGCACCTGTGTTTGCGACGGTTTACAATTGGGTGAATGAATTTAAACGTGTCCGTTCATCCACAAAAGATGAACATCGTTCAGGACGCCCAGTTGAGGTGTCTACTCCTGAAATCATCGACAAAATCCACGATCTGATTTTGAACGATCGGCGAATTAAAGTGCGCGAATTAGTTGAGGCCGCGGGCATATCACAAGGTACAGTCGCTTCAATTTTGCATGAAAAATTATCTGTGAAAAAAATTTCGGCAAGATGGGTGCTCTCAGAGGAGAATAAGCGCAGTAGTGTAGTGGACTCTGAGGCTATGTTACTCTTTCATCGCAATCCTGCCGAATTCCATATGTCACTGTGGACGAAACCTGTATACAATACTACACTCCAGAAACGAAGAGATAGTCATCACAGTGGATTTTTAAGGGTTAACGGGCTCCGAAGAAGGCAAAAACTGTGCCATCGGCCGGCAAGGTGATGGCCACGGTCTTTTGGGATTCGCAGGGCATCATTTTTATCGACTACTTGGAAAAAGGAAAAACAATAACAGGAGCGTATTACGCGTTTTTATTGCAATGGCTGATCGAGGAAATCAAAGAGAAACGCCACCATCTGAAGAAGAAAAAAATCCTCTTGCATCAGGACAATGCGCGTGTGTACACCTGCGCTGTTTTCATGGCCAAAATTGTGGAATTGAGAATGGAATTGTTGCAGCATCCCGCTTATTCACCAGATTTGGCCTCGAGTAACTATTTTCTTTTCCCCAATCTGAAGAAATGGCTTGGCGGACGACGGTTCACTTCCAACGAGGACGTCATTGCTCAAACGGATGAGTATTTTGCAGAACTTCCGAAATCCTATTTTTTGGACGGGATAAAACATAATCTCCTTTTAGCTCTATAAGTGTATAGAGCTAAAAAGAGATTATGTTGAAAAATAAAAATTGTTTTTTTTTTAAAAACAGTTTTTTTCCATCTTTTTCTAAGGACTTATTGAACGACCCTCGTACCTCTGCCTTGTTAAAGGACTTGTTTATCCTTCAGAAACATGGCGTTACGTTAACTTTACCTGCTTCTACCCCCAGACTGTATGTGGTTTTATGAGCAGCTGAAGAGCCAAGAAGAAGAGGAAACTGTTGGGCACGAAGAAGATAGCTTAACAGACTAATGTAATGTTACTTTATTATTTACTTTTGAAAAAAAAACGCATTAATACATAACTTGAAATTTATTATTGAATTTTTTTTCGCATCCTCCAGTGCAAAAAGAGGGCAGCTCCATCGTTTTATTTTTTATATTATTATCTATCCAAGTTTCCTAGAGGAGTAATTTAAGAGTATATTATGTATTAAGTAATAAAGTTTAACTCCATATATGAATAAAAAAAAAATCCACAGAAATCGTAGTGATACAGTTTTTTGCTTCTCCTGAAGAATAGTAGATTGGTTCCAGACCTAAAAAAGCAACTGAAAAGTACAATAAACAAAATTTAAAAAATCTTTATAGATTTCACTTAAGAATTTATTTCGTGCTTATACATTTTAATTCATTAAATATATTATAAAAAATAAATTAAAAATTGTGTTTGATTTCCTCATAATCCGTTATAAAGTTCCCTGTAAGATGCCATTAATGATTTCAATTAACGTTTAAATTTTGCTCCTGAAGCATTCGAACCAAACAACAATGTTACACGGTTCTTTGCTACTTTTGGAAGCCAATTCATCTGTAGACGCAGTTTCTCCCTTAATTTTTATATTATGGAGAGCATGTCATTTAAGAAAACTTGTCATCCAACCTGTACTTGCCGAAAATTCAGGTTGTTTTGACTGATATGAAGTGGCTGGCTCAGCTTCTTTAATACGTTTATAGACTCTTAATGCTGTTTGCTTGACAGTAATTACATCTATTTTTATTTATCTTCAATCCACATTATCAAAGCTTTTTCCATCTTCTCTTTGACAACATCTCTTATGTAAGACGATAATTTAGCACTTACGAGGGTCATTCAACAAGTACTTAGCCTACAAAAGAAAAACGAAAATTTTGGAAAGGTGGCAATTTATTTTTCCACATAATCTTCTTCAAGGTCGATACAGTTGGCCCAGCGATGCTCTAACTTTTTTAACCCGTCCAAAAAAATAAATTTTCTCGAGGGAAGCAAAATAGGCCTCCGTGGCGACGATGACCTCCTCATTCGACCCAAATCTATTCCCGGCGAGTGATTTTTTCAGGTTTGGAAACAAAAAGTAGTCACAAAGGGGCCAAATCTGGAGAGTACGGTGGATGGGGCAGCAATTCGTAGCGCAATTCGACCAATTTGGCCATTGCCGTGGTGGAACAGCACTTTTTTCTTCGTAAAGCGGGGACGCTTTTTCTTCAATTCGGCGTCAAATCGGTCCAATAAGTCAGCATAGTAGCGCCCCGTGATTGTTTTACCCTTCTAGAGGTAATCGATGTGGATCACACCTTGTGAATCCCAGAAAACGGTGGCCATCACCTTTCCGGCCGATCGAACAGTCTTCGCCTTCTTCGGAGCACGTTCGCCGGGTGAAGTCCACTGTTTCGACTGTTCCTTGGTCTCTGGTGTGTACCAGTGAATCCATGTTTCGTCGACGGTCACGAAACGACGCAAGAACTCCGCTGGATTGCGCTGAAACAGCACCAAACACGTCGCCGATGTGGTCTCACGGTTGCGCTTGTTTTCCGGTGTGAGCAAACGCGGCACCAATCGCGCCGACAGCTTTCTCATGCCCAGTTCTTCGTGTAGAATATGATACACCGTTCCTACTGCGATGACCACAGTCTCAGCTAGCTCGTGAACCTTCAATCGACGGTCTGCCAACACGAGATCGTGGACTTTTTTAACGTTTTCCTCCTTAGCAGCCGTTTTCGGGGCACCTGGGCGTGGCTCATCAAAAACCGACGTGCGGCCACGAACAAACTCGTTGAACCAATTCTTGATGGTCGCCATCGAAGGAGAAGAGTCACCATACACAGCATCCAAGCGATCTTTGATTTCGCTGCGCGTTTTCCCTTCCACAAACAAGAATTTAATCACCGAACGATATTGTTCTTTTTCCATTTTTGTGCAACCGACCGACACGCTCGCTTTCAAAGGCTCTCAAAACAAAACTAATGAGGGGATCGACTGAAACTTTAGTAGCCTATCGACAGTAGGCTACTAAAAGAATGTACTGCACGATGGTAAATTTCTTTTGTGACAGCAGTTCCATCGGGCGTTGAGGCTAAGTACTTAATGAATGACCCTCGTATTATTGTCCCAGAACATTCAGATTTTCTGATTGCAGTTTCATTTTTTTTTTTTGAATCGTTCTTATGGTAGCTTCATGAATACCAAAAAGCTTTCCGGCAGCCATTGCACCGTGTCCTGTTGTAAGTTCTTATTACAGATCTAAATAGATCATCTTCTTCTTCGTTTTTATTACAGGCGAATTATTTAACATTGTGTTAAAGCTACGAGTATCAATAATATTTTTCATATTAATAATGCAAAGATTTGAAAATTATTTAAATGGGACTTTAAGATCACGATGAATAACAGTATTGCGAACATAAAAGGGGGCATCGACAATTGTACGGAGTATTTTTGATTGAAGGGATTGGATTCGACGGGAATTAGAAGGCTTAGTAGATGCCCAGAGTTCTAGTCCGTATGTCCATATGGGTTTCAGTAAGGTATTGTATATCAGTACTTTGCTGTCTATAGTAAGTTTGGAACGTTTGTCTAGAAGTCGAAGTAGTTTTAGGTATCGTCTTTTAAGTTCTTGTCTTTTAAGTCTTGTATGTGGGTTGCATGTCAAGCGTTTGTCTAAGCACAGTCCTAGGTACCGAGCGTCGGTGTGTTGAGGTATGGCACTGGCATTAAGGTATATGGGAGGGCATGACTCACGACGGAGAGTGAAAGTTACCTGGGTAGATTTACGTTCATTGACTTTTATTCTCCATCTAGTAAACCAGTTCTGGAGGGTTTTGATTTGGATTTGGAGGGTTTCGGAAGCATGTTGGGGATTTTCGCTAGATGCAAGGCAGGCCGTATCATCGGTGTATGTAGCAAAGAAGATATTCGGGCAAATTGGGATATCGGATGTGTTAATGTTGTAAAAGATGGGTCCAAGTATGCTACCCTGAGGAACCCCAGCCAATATCGGAGAGATATTGGAGAGTTCGTTGGATTCATTTACTTGGAAGTGTCGGTTGGAAAGGAATGATCTTAGGATTAGCAAATAGGTGGAAGGAAGGAACATCTTGAGTTTCCAGAGCCGACCCGGGTGCCAAACTCTATCAAAAGCTTGACTTATATCAAGAAACACATCGGGACAGTACTCTTTTCTTTCTAAAGAGGATGCAATGAAATCGACAACTCGATGACCCTGCTGGGTAGTGGAGTGTTCGGCGCGGAAACCAAATTGGTGATTAGGAATTAAATTTGAAGATTCGAGTAGAGGATGTAAACGGCGAAGGAGGATTTTTTCAAAGATTTTTGAGAGAAGTGGAAGGAGACTTATTGGCCTGTAGGAAGTGGTGCGGTTTATTGGTTTGTTGGGCTTATGGATCATTTTAATTATGGCAAATTTCCAGAGGATTGGGAAAATGTGTTGTTCTAAGGATGGAGTTATATATTGTGGCAAGGAACACTATTGCTCTTTTAGGGAGTTGTTGGAGTATATTGGAGATAATCAGATCATAGCCAGGAGCTTTGTTTTTGGGAAGGAGCTTAATTAAATTGGCAACTTCGGAAGGAGTGATTGTCTTAGGGGCATAAATTTAACATCTAAATAAAAGTATTACCAATACATGCCCATTATTACTATTTTTAGTTAATAAGAGAGAGAACAATTATAAGCAAAAATACACTAATTTAATTTAAATAATTATTTCTGCTTAGAAAGGACTTTATACTATGTACTGTACTCTTTAATTTGAAAAATCCCCAAAAATTTATATAGAAAATTTTTAACTTAAAAAAAAAACAATAAAAATTATTGGTTCTGCAATTTTTTTTTTTTTTTTGATAAATAAAATACAAATAGAAAATTTCAAATAAAAAGGTTCTCACTTTTGATATACTCGTAAAACAGAAAAATAATTGCTGTAATAAGGGTTGAAAAAATTCTACTCTGGCCTTAGGGTGCCTTACATATATTTATATAAACAGCAAACAAATAAAATAAGAAATAATAAAAAATCCTTTTACAATTTTATATTCGTGTCCAAAATTTATTTTGTAAATTAAAAATATATAATTACAGATTTCGAAAAAAATCAAAGCAAACGAAACTTTTTGTTTCCTGTTCTTCGTTTTGATCGTATCGGTAATGGGTGGGTGGTACATATTATATATAAACCCTTAGATGTAAATAATAATTGTGATGGTTCTTTTTTTCTTTTTGTTTTCCGCAAAAAAGTAAAATTATATAATGTAAAAAAGGATGCATTGCAATGAGGATGATGATTGTCACATTTATGTAACTGACTTGAAAAACCCTTCCTGGAATAATTCAATACTTTGGACAGATACATATATTCCTTCATTTGTAGATTTGTTTATTAGTATATAAAGGGAAAACCTTAAGAATAAATTGAATGCGTGTTTAGAATGTCGGTGAGTACTATATTGTTTTTTTTTTTTTTACCAACAGAAAAATTGAAAATAGGACAAAATATGGCATATTTATAAATATATGCGAATATGAATGAATAAAAATGTAAAAAAAATAAAAAAAATGGCGGCAGTAATAGGAGAAGCAGGAAAAGAAGAATAACAATAATAATAATAATAATAAGAAGAAGAAGAAAAAGTGAACGATGTAAGCCCTTTTGGCACAGATGTCCTTGATTAGATGTCTTTTGCATGCTGCTAACTGAATTTCCCATTATTTTCATATTTTGGTTTATCCTAACCAAAGAGTTTTCTGAAGAGGGTTCATACCGAAATGAATTTAATCCTATTTCGTTTGGAATCTCTGGCACTGTCAGTTTGTAATCTTTTTTATTCTCATCTCGTTCTCAATTTAAGTACCGTCGATTGCTTATTCATCTTACTTTCATATTTTTCTACCAATACAACACTACAAGCTAACATATATACTATATATAAATAAATAACTTTCACTATCTTCTATCAGCCGTACTTCATATACGAGTACTTTACCATAACTAACTACCTCGTCAACTTACTCATTCGTATTTTTGATATTTTTTATTCTTCCTTTGGCCAATAATCATATTTTCGTATTTGTAAATTTTTCAAATATGTTCTCATCATTCCGGTCGATCTTATATTATGTGAAAAATATTTTATTTAATAATATTTTTTATTTTGATTTTTATGTGAGCGTAGTTTTTTTCTGTCCTTTTCAATTTGGGTTGTTGATATTTCTAAAAAAAGGATTGTATTTTATGTTCATTTTAATTCTATTGTAAAAGGAAAGAAATTATGATAAAATTGTTACCAGTAAAGAAAGACATGATAAGGATTCGACCGATATTCATTTTTTGTTGTTGTTGTTGCTTTTAGATTCAATACAGAATATCGGATTTCCTTTTGGTATATGAATATAAATTTTGTTTTTTTTTTACATATTTCGCTAAAAGAATTCATATAAATAATTTCGCCAACTCATTGATAATAAAGTTAATTTCTGTTAATAATAAATTATATTGCATATCAAAGTGAACACATTTTAAAAAAATTTTAAATGAAACATACATTTTGTCTGTGAAGAATTTAAAAATAATACCGGGTAAATGTTTATCACGACAACGTTGTTTGGATCCTTTTTACAAAATTGCTGATCAGATTTTTGCATAATTGTGGCTCTATTTTATGGATGAGGCAATTGATATTGGTTTTGAGCTCTTTAATTGTGTGTGGACTATTCTTATAAATTCATATCTTTCACATAGCCTGGGAAGAAGTCCAATGGCGTTATATCAATAAATCGATTGCTTGTTGGGCACTGTATTATATAACGCCGTTCCGTACATGTTAGCTCCCGGTCCATAAAGCCCACCCACCATGCAATGACACCTGATGTATTTTATGCTTGTTTAATAACTACTCTTAGTTTTTCAGCCATCTAAATGAATTTTTTATGAAAAACCAGCTTTCACATGTAGATCTTTTTTAATAGTATATTTGCATTATTTTAATATAATTTTTGAGTTAAATTTAAGACTTTATAATAAACTATAATAATAAAGGGTTTTCGAATAAGAGTGATATGATTTCTTTTTAAAAAAAAACCACACTAATTGTTAAGGAAATTTTAAATAGTTTTTATTTAATATGAAGTACAATCGATACAATTAAGTTCTGAATAAAATGTCATTCAAATGGCATCCACGACTCTTTTTTCAGGAACGAATTCGATGAACCCAATTTTTGAGCACATTTTTTCACTAAATCAAGTCGTATGTCATGAATAGCACGTTCAATATTGACTTCTAAAGCTTGAAGAGAGTCTGGTTTATTACTTAAGACCAATAACTTTAAATAACCCCGCAAGAAATAGTCTAATTGTTTTAAATCACAATTTCTTGAAATAATCGAATCTCCAAACTTTTCTCGCAATAATTCGGTTGTTGCACGTGCTGTGTGGCACATAGCCCCGTCTTGTTGGAACCAGATGTTCTCAAAATCAACTTCTTCCAATTTCGGAGATAAAAAGTTGGTTATCATCGATCTATACCGCTCTCCATTGACAGTAACGGTGTAACCAGCTTCATTTCGAAAGAAGTACGGATCGATGATTCCACCAGACAAAAAACCACACCAAACTGTCAATTTAGGTGAATGTAATAGGTGTTAATGAATAATTTGTGGATTTTCTTCGCACCAGAATCGAAAGTTTTGTTTATTTACCGCACTACTCAGATGGCAAAAGCGTACGAAAAGTTGCAATTTGAGAACGATTATTTTGATAATAAAATTGAAAAATTTGTAAATGTTGTTGTTGCGTATATCTCTCCATGATAAAATTGTAAACATTACTGAATATAATGAAAAAAAAAAGACAGATCATGACATATTACAAATGGCCGAAACGTCACTTAGAAATCATATCACTCTTATTGGAAAACCCTATATTAACAAAACTGAATATTACCTATTTTAATCCTATTAAAAAATAGGTCTAAGCCGCTATTAGGAAAGGAAAATTTCATATTGAAAGTATCGACTAAAATTGTTTTTTTTTTTAATTTTTTATTTTTCAGCTCTAATGTACTCCCGAATTTTCCTTCGATATTCATTCGTGTTCCATGTGATAATATATTTGATCTCATCCTTTGCAATAGTGGATATTTCTATTTGTCCTAATGTATCTCTGGCACATATGCTGATTATATAGCCTGCCTTCCAATTATAAATAAACGTCAATATTTTTCCGTAATTCTCCAAAGGTATCTAGGACTAAAACTAATCTTAACTTCTGGACTGGAAGTCTTACATACCATACGACGGTGAAGGTATTAAGAAGTGAAATCAAAATGGATCTATGGATGGGCTCTAGTAAGCTCCCTTTATCAAAACCTATTCTTTCATTCCTACAAATAAATAAACGCCACACGTTGCATTATATGCTAAACCATTAGGCTTTAAAGTTTTCTTTATCCAAAGATAAACTTTCAAATTAATTTGAGGCATTTTTGTACTCAAACTTCCGAATTTTTTTTCTCGATATTCTTTTTTAAGATAAGACAATCACGTGGTTAAAAAAAATCATTACTAATAAGTGACAAAACTTGATTTGTAAAAATTTTTGCTTAAATTTATGTCCTTTCCTAAACCAAGAATGCATTTCAAACTGTAAATTAACTATCCTAATATCTTTTAAGATAAATATAAACTCAGAAAAGATATCTTTCCTTTAAAAGAATTTACAATTCCAAATTTAGAAATAATTTTTCCACACCGTTAAAGCAATCTCACTCTGTAAAATTATAGTTAATTATCTAAGGACCCATTAGATAAGATCTTTGTTTTGGTAAAAAGATAAATATAAATTTTTTTTTTTTTTTAAATTGTTATTGTATCGAAAATTATTATAAGATTTTCGACCTCGAAACCGTGTTTATGTATACCAAAATTTAGATCTTACTGAATTCCAAGTCAATTCATAGTCAAAAATTCGCCTGACTACTCCATAATGGCTAAGGTAAAAGTTTTTCAACTTTTCTATACGGATTTATTCCAAATTCAGCTTTCGCTAACAGAAAAACTTGCCCGAAACACATTATAAAGTAATTGAGCCGAGAGCAAAGTCAGTCAAAATGAAAAATGAATTTATAAAAACTTCAATTCCATTTCATTAAATACTATTAATAATCGACCTACACACGACGAGTAAGTGTTTCCGATTTAGTCAAGTTGTACAAGATGGGAAAAAAATCCGTCAGCAATTTTTTTTATATACTGGTTGTTATTAAGATCAAATTTAGTAGTTGTTGTTTTTAAGCTTTTTGTTGCATTTTTGGTAGACATCATTTATGTACACTTATTCGTATCGAGTAACGTGTCTACTAGTGTGTTCTCAAGTGCTTGGTTTTTGTGTGCAATTTTTTTCCTCTTAAAAAAAAAAAAAATTGTACAAAGAGGAGTGAAAGAATTGTGAATCAGGAAATGAGAATGAAAATCACAAAGTCTCCCCATTAACCGAAATGAAGTTTTAATATCGATTCATTTGTCATGATGACAGGGGAGTCTCCGATGAGAAAGATCATTACGTGGCAGAATTCGCCTATCGACGTATTTTTGATAGTAGAAAGTACAAAATTATCTTCCGTTTCGTTCCCGTTTCGTCATTGCGGATACTCCGCTTTTCATGGATTCCACATCCCCTTTCATGGAGATAGACGGATGCTAGGAATCATCATTAAAAAATTGTAGAAACAGAGAATGTGTTTATATTTTCACCAATCTAACCACTTGAACCGCACAAGAAATACGATTGTATGAGGATTAATTGGGGCTAAGCAGTCATGCTCGAATAACCTCAAAATAGACGAGGATTTTCAGAACACTGACTGTGTGTGTGCAGAAAAACCAAATCGTCCATAGGAATATTCTTTTAGACCTCCTAAACGTAACACATCCGCCGTTCTGACACTTGAGATCATGTTGAGGAGACACGCCACTTAAACTGAGGTATTTACTTATCACCTTTTGTGCTAAGAATATTGACTAATTTCGTTATTGGAAAGAATAGACAATTGTTATTTCGGTCAATGTGTGGACAAATAGAAAGGATAATGATAATATCGAGGATAGTTTTATGTTATGAGGAGGATGAAGAAGGAGGAAAACGGTTGCGGCAGGACATTTGAAAATATCTCCTCAATTTTGTGAAAAGTTGCTTTTGAAATGATGAAATAGCTCTAAAAATTGTACAGTTTTAAGCAGCCAATTTGGCAACACAGCAGTTACGGATTACTTGTGATGCTGTTGATGCAGGTAGTGTACCCGGAAGACGACATGGTGTAAAATGTTCTGTTGATGTAAAACTTCTCATGTTTATACTAATATCGGATGTACAAAAAGATACAACATCAATTTGGTTACGCATAGTGGAGAACTAGTTTTACTAATAATATGAATTGGTATGTCGAATTTGGAGGCGGAATGAAAACATTGTCTTGTATAGAATTTATGCAAGGAAGGTTGTGAATCTAAACCAATTTCGCAGACATGCTCCTACATTTTCGTCCATTTCAGCCATTATAATATATTTAAGAAATTTTGATTAATGATTCGCAAGTATAACGTGTTTGATGAAAACTTTAAGGGAACATGTATGGATGTTATTCATGGGAAACATCTTCAAGTAGTATCAAATGTGTTACACGTGTATTCTTGACTATAGAGAAGAATAGGAACTGGCGACGACTACTTAGAAAATATCCTGAATTATCAGTGGTAATGTAAGTTCTACAATACTTAAAACAGATTATCATTGTCGTCTGTCGGCCACTGTGGACCGATTTCCTGTAATGCTTTCGTATAATCAAAATTTCGGTAGTGCCAAATGGTGCTGAATTTAGGTCGATTATAACAATACGCTACCTCATCCTTAAGTATAGTTATTCTCTGCGAATTTTAATTTCACAGCCTGGTTTTTGGTCACATTTGAATATATGTTCGGAATAATAAACTATCCGAGAATATCTTAGATTTTTTTTTTGTACAACAATTTTTCCTTAACTTAAATTTATGCATTTAACGTGAATTTTACTAATAATCTGGCATGAACTAACGAGAAAAAAATTATATTTAAAATTTATTTCTATCCATATTTTCGAAGAAGATTTATGAGTGAGTGCAAAACAAAAAATTTTGAAAATTTTATTCAGATTTCTTCTTCTACAAGTCGAATAAAAGCTTTTGTAATTTTCTAGAAAAAAGAAAGTTGCGCAAATTTCAAGAAGTCATCGAAAAGGTGACAGTCAAAAGTTCACGGCTAATAGCAAAATAACTTATACATATTTACCATTGACCTGGAGGAAGCATACAAATTTATTCTGAGACATAAAATAGGCTTAAATATTTGTTTAAAAAAAAAAAAAGTAATAAAAACCCCATTCACATTTGGGCATTCAATAGAACAAAACCACACCAAAAGAAGGGGTTTATTACTTCATGTACCTTCTCCTCAATAAAAAATTCCTATCAAATAAACCTACGAAGGTCATTCAACAAGTACTTAGCCTACAAAAGAAAAACGAAAATTTTGGAAAGGTGGCAATTTATTTTTCCACATAATCTCCTTCAAGCTCGATACAGTTGGCTCAGCGATACTCTAACTTTTTTAACCCGTCCAAAAAATACATTTTCTCGAGGGAAGCAAAATAGGCCTCCGTGGCGACGATGACCTCCTCATTCGACCCAAATCTATTCCCGGCGAGTGATTTTTTCAGGTTTGGAAACAAAAAGTAGTCACAGGGAGCCAAATCTGTAGAGTACGGTGGATGGGGCAGCAATTCGTAGCGCAATTCGACCAATTTGGCCATGGCGACGGCGGAGGTGTGAGCCGGCGCGTTGTCGTGGTGGAACAGCACTTTTTTCTTCGTAAAGCGGGGCCGCTTCTTCTTCAATTCTGCGTCAAATCGGTCCAATAAGTCAGCATAGTAGCGCCCCGTGATTGTTTTACCCTTCTCGAGGTAATCGATTTGGATCACACCTTGTGAATCCCAGAAAACGGTGGCCATCACCTTTCCGGCCGATCGAACCGTCTTCGCCTTCTTCAGAGCACGTTCGCCGGGTGAAGTCCACTGTTTCGACTGTTCCTTGGTCTCTGGTGTGTACCAGTGAATCCATGTTTCTTCGACGGTTACGAAACGACGCAAGAACTGCGCTGGATTGCGTTGAAACAGCGCCAAACACGTCGCCGGTGTGGTCTCACGGTTGCGCTTGTTTTCCGGTGTGAGCAAACGCGGCACCCATCGCGCCGACAGCTTTCCCATGCCCAGTTCTTCGTATAGAATATGATGCACCATTCCTACTGCGATGCCCACAGTCTCAGCTATCTCGTGAACCTTCAATCGACGGCCTGCCAACACGAGATCGTGGATTTTTTTAACGTTTTCCTCCGTAGCAGCCGTTTTCGGGGCACCTGGGCGTGGCTCATCAAAAACCGACGTGCGGCCACAAACAAACTCGTTGAACCAATTCTTGACGGTCGCGATCTTTGATTTCGCTGCGCGTTTTCCCTTCCAAAAACAAGAATCTAATCACCGAACGATATTGTTCTTTTTCCATTTTTGTGCAACCGACCGACACGCTCGCTTTCAAAGGCTCTCAAAAGAAAACTAATGTAGGGAATCGATTGAAACTGTGACAGTAGGCTACTACAAGAATGTTCTGCACGATGGTAAATTTCTTTTGTGACAGCAGTTCCATCGGGCGGTGAGGCTAAGTACTTGTTGAATGACCCTCGTATTACAAGCAAATATTTATACTCGTATCATCATAAGGTGCTTACAAATGAAGGTATGATGTGGGAAATTTAAAAATTTTCTTTATGGTGTGGACGAGAGAGGCAGAATATAGAGTTGTAGACTATAAATATTTACTATTAAAAATATATTTATTTGTGAATTACGAAAAAATAAATTTAAATTTATTTGTTAGTTTAAAAAAAATTATCTGTTCTATAAAAAGTTAGGTTTTTTTTTATTTGTTTATATGAGGATGCTGGACACTATCATGCTGGGCATCCAAGTATCTACAATATTCGATATGATACAAAGAAGCCTTTTTCTGAGTCTCTTAAGGAGTTCTGCATAAAAAACAGTCCATTCTTCATAGTAACGATTACTACCCTCCTTTAGATGTTTTTGACTGTATTAAGTAAATATTCTATCAAAGGTTTTTTTATTATTTTGAAGAAAGAAAAAATTCAAATGACTTAAGATTAAGAGAATATGGGAGCTGTGGATCATTATTCGAGTATCTGCAACGTCCAATCGGACGCAAAGAGCACTTTTTCTTAGCCTTTCACACTCACTCATCATCTTCAGTATAAATTGACAGTCTGACCTTTCAAGAGAATCTCACTCAAATAAAGGTTATCCGGACTCAGATCAGGTGAGAAGAGGGTCTAGGAAACCACAAGAATCCTTGTTTTCAAGAAGAACTATGTAAATGCGAACCTGATGCCTATAACCCGTACTAACTTACTTCTAATCAGCTTCAATATTATTCGACGGCCTGACCTCACATGGGCACTTTTTCATAATGGTCGAGGTTCGTCTTCCTCTGCTTCTCGGCCTCCCAAAAATGCTTTATGCCATCAACAAATTTGTACTCTTTATAATCTTTTGAATGGAAATTTGTTAAGAAAAACATTCCCTCTGATAATAAGTTTTTATTTTGACGTTCTTATTAATAAATATTTAATAAGAAATTTAAAAAAAGACATTGTCAATAGTGTGGGTGTAAAAATTACCAATGAATCCTGATTTTCACTCAACATTTTAAAATGAAAACCTTATTAATGCAACAATAAAATTCGATTATCTGAAAAAATATTTGAAAACTACTGTACTCGTCAAAACACTGTATTTCAATTAGTAACGAAAATCGGTTTCGAATAAATCAAGGTCGGCTTTGACTATGAAATTAAGTTCATATAGCAAATGAAAATCGAATTAAATTTATTTTATGATTTTGTATCATATTAAGTAACTAAGGCAGAATTTTATGCTGAAAATATTTGTTTATTCAAATATTTTGAGGATAACATTCTGCCTTATTTACTTATAATGTAAAAAATAATAATAATAATATCTAACTACATTTTGGAAATCGTTAATTTATGTGGAGTTGATGTGAACCATTTCAACTAATATTAAGAGAGAAATATGTAAACAGATTTGAATAATTTCGAGGCTTATTTTTACTTAAGAAAGTTTCCATCTAAAAAATCTCAATAGAAATCTAGTCATTGATTTGCTGACAAATACACTATTTTTGTAGTAATAATTTTTTATTGTCTCCATGTAACTTTAAATCACTTTTGGTTAATTTAAATACTTGTAAAGTATTAAATATTCCATTTTTTTTGGTTTAGAAAATTATGTATAATTGAACTAATAAACCAACATTAAACGGGAAATTTTCTAAGAAAACTTTCGTTTCCTTCTAAGATAATTTCGATCCTTAAAAATTCATTTAGTTGTAAATTCCATTGAAAATTTATAGTATTATTTATTTTTATAATTAACATTTAATATTATTTCTATATTATAATATAGAAGCCATCCTTTTATTTTTGCCTACTTTTTTTCTTAATTTTTGTTCACTTTTTTTGTGGCAAAATTTTCAACAATAATTTTTTTGTTGATTTTCAGCCAAAAAATTCTTGTAGCAAAATATTTACTATAGAAAATCTATCAATTTATTTTCGAAGAATTTTATTCCAAATAATTTTCGATCTGTAAATAATTATGAGTCTTGTTTTGGTATTTTTATTAAAATATTTTTATTTCCTTAATTTTTTGTTCTTATTTTGTATTTGAATTGTTAGGTTTAGCTTAAAATAAAACTTTATAAGTTTCGAAAAGTAATTGCAAAGAAGGAAGTATCCTTCCATCCTGCCTTACAAAAAAAATTTTGTTTAGTCATTTTTAATAATATTTCTACTAAAATGGAACCTCTTAGAGCTATGATTAATCAGTGCATTCGGTGACAACTACAGGATATCCTGGGTATGTCACTAGCTGTATTCGAATTCAGGACCACTGACTGTGTAACTAGATATGTAATATTTAGAGTAGTTTTTTGTCTAAGTTTCTTAATATTATTTTAACCGCCAAAAAAATTTCCAACAAATTTTCTTCAATGAAAGATAGAGTAAAATATTCACCAATTTATTTGTTAACAAGAGTTTTCCTAACCCAATTCCACTGCATTTTAGAGCAAATTCCTTATAAGAAAATCATTATAAAAAAGTATTAATGGAATTTATTTGAAAGTGAAATTTTTTTTTTTATTTTTTTTTTTGTAAATAGAAAGGATAATGTGTTTGTGAAAAATTATATTGGATAATGAACATATATTTTTTGCACTAAACATTTTTTTTTTTTTGTTAAAATCTTTAATAAAATAATTCATTTTCCAAGCAAAAATTTTTTGATATTATAAAAATTTTTATTCTTGATTTTTAATTTTATTTTATTTTTATTAATATTATAAATATAAATTTTACTCTAAAAGAGAGATATTCCGGTTTTTTCTTGTGCACTCGACAAATTCATTCAAATATTCACCTGCGGTACCTTTGAGGATAGTTATTTTCTTTATAATACATATTTGCTAAAAAGCACTTTCGATAAATTAGAAAAATCAAGTAAATATTGCTCATATGAAAGTATTAAAGAGGGAATAAAACAACAACAAAATTTAATTTAATTAAGTTGAATATTTGATGAAGCCCAGATATGAACATGTAAATTTTCCTCCAAGTAAATACTTTAGAACATAATTCATTTCTTGGCTGGAATGTTATTTGTGAAAATTGAGCAAAAATTCAATATAAAATTTTTGGTATATTTTATAGCCTCGTATATAAAACCAGTTTATAAATTTTATATAGTATATATTGTATATAAAATATCCTCGTATGTAAACAGTTTTTAACCTTTAAGAGGTTGTAAAAAAGATTCTTACTTGGGCACAGGTGTTTGGTGTTGAAAATTCTTCACATTTTACCTTGGACGGAATTTAATTGATTGGAACTTTTTACAGAATGCAATTACTCTTAATTTTATTTCAAAATATTTATTAAACAATAATTATATAATCGAACTTTTTATTCTCCTTAATACTAAATATGAGCCTACGACGAGGCCATAGTCTGCTAAGGCTACATAAAACAATGAATTTTTTTAACTAAAATTGATTTTGTTTTTCAAAATAATCTTTAAGCTTGATACACTTTATCCAATGATATTCTAACTTCTTTATATCATCCGTATAGTACGATTTGTCCAACTCAACTGTCTCATACATTTTGTATGTACATCCTGGGCACTCACCTTCACTTGTGCTCGTACGACCGCATCGAAATTCGATAAACCACTTATGAATTATTCCATCTGATCGCAACCAGTCTCCATAATATTTGTCAAGCTTGGTTTTGGTTTCAGATACATTTTTCTTCAAAAAAATACTATTTTATTGAGACACGAAATTTACTTTTTCTTTATACAAACCTTGGCCTTGCCTGATTTCAATGGCTCTCAAAACTAAACTAATTAGCAGATATTATTTAAATTTGACATATCGTCTGTATAAGAATATCGAATGATAAAGAATATCTTGTTGTTCCTATCATGCTATATTTCTTGTATTTATCACTGACTTTTCAGACAGGACTTTCTGAAATCAGAATATATTTTAATATACACTTTCTGTTTATTCTAGTTAGCATAGGAATTTTTATTGAAAAAGTCCTTTGTCTAAGATAGAACTTCAAGTTTTTCCTGAAATTCACAAAGAAAATGTTGTTTAAAAAAAAATAATTGAGAGCTGAGCTGTGAATATCACATTTTATACGAGGCTCGTTCAATTAGTCCTTAGAAAATCCAAGAAATTGCGCTCGTATTGTCGGTAAAGATTTTTTTTGTAAGTAGTATTATCGACAGGAAAGCTGTAAGGCTTAAGCCCGAAAGAAATCAAAGCCGAGTTGGATGCAGTTCATGGCACATCTGCACCTGTGTTTGCGACGGTTTACAATTGGGTGAATGAATTTAAACGTGGCCGTTCATCCACAAAAGATGAACATCGTTCAGGACGCCCAGTTGAGGTGTCTACTCCTGAAATCATCGACAAAATCCACGACCTGATTTTGAACGATCGGCGAATTAAAGTGCGCGAATAAGTTGAGGCCACGGGCATATCACAAGGTACAGTCGCTTCAATTTTGCATGAAAAATTGTCTGTGAGAAAAAGTTCGGCAAAATGGTTGCCGCGTTTGCTCTCAGAAGAGAATAAGCGCAATCGTGTAGTGGACTCTGAGGCTATGTTGGCACTCTTCCATAGCAATCCTGCCGAATTCCTTCGTCGATATGTCACTGTGGACGAAACCTGGATACACAACTACACTCCAGAAACGAAGAGACAGTCATCACAGTGGATTTTCAAGGGTGAACGGACTCCGAAGAAGGTAAAAACTGTGTCATCGGCCGGCAAGGTGATGACCACGGTCTTTTGGGATACGCAGGGCATCATTTTTATCGACTACTTGGAAAAAGGAAAGACAATAACAGGAGCGTATTACGCGTCGTTATTGCAATGGTTGAGCGAGGAAATCAAAGAGAAACGCCCCCATCTAAAAAAGAAAAAAATCCTCTTGCATCAGGACAATGCGCGTGTGCACACCTGCGCTGTTTCCATGGCCAAAATTGTGGAATTGAGAATGGAATTGTTGCAGCATCCCGCTTATTCACCAGATTTGGCCCCGAGTGACTATTTTCTTTTCCCTAATCTGAAGAAATGGCTTGGCGGACGACGGTTCACTTCCAACGAGGACGTCATTGATCAAACGGATGAATATTTTGCGGAACTTCCGAAATCCTATTTTTTGGACGGGATGAAAGTGTATAGAGCTAAAAGGAGATTATGTTGAAAAATACAATAAATTTTTTTTTTTTTTAAAAACAGTATTTTTCCATATTTTTCTAAGGACTTATTGAACGACCCTCGTACAATATTTTGACAGAGAGTAAGGACCGGGATCTGTTTATTTAGTTAATCATCGCCATTCCTTGTAGTTACTTAAATTTTTTATTTAAAGTTAAATTGTTCTGTAGAAAAATCAATGAATGAAAAATAGAAGAAACACTTGTACAAAATATGTAAGATGAAAAATCTTAATGCAATTTTCAATACGCTATTAATAAATGCTTCTGTGCACAGCGAGAGAAAATTTTCCTTGCACAAAAATACAAAATCACAGCATGTCGTAGACGTGTTCTTCCATAAATGAATGTGACTAAATTGGGTCACAATAAAAGACCTTAAATAATAGGCATCGAAAGGAAGGACGAAGTTAAAAGGGATTGTACATTGAGATGTACCTGTATCATGAGAGAGAGAAAAAACATCATACAATGTTGGGTGATATTGTAAAATATTGTAGTTAATCAGAAAGATGGGTTGCATTCAATATTGTTATTTCACTTATGATTTAATATAAAATCTTTCCATGAAAATATTGGTTATATTAGGTAACACTAGTCGGTAGTAGGGGTAGTACATATTGTTGCTGTGACACAAACCGTACGAAACAACTAAATCGAATCCTTCTTGTTGGCAACAATAATAAAACCAACTGAGAATAAAACAGTAGGCGAAATGATAAAAATTCAGTAAATTATGTCTCAGGATATGAATTGTGAATAGGTGTGTGTGGTAATAGGAAATACTATCGAGGAAAATTCCCTACTTTTCTTTTATTTTTTCTTTGTTTTTAGTTTTTTTTTTTTTTGCTGGATAATTTGGTTGTGCACTTAATTACAAAAACAATTACCTGGCTAACGGGCAAAAATTCCGAAGCTTAGTAGAGACTTTACACAATGTCAAAATGAACACCTACAATGACAGGGCGATATATGTATGCATGTACCCGATGCATATATACCTAAACATATATATATATATCTAGGTTCAGTTAGTCTTAACGTGTCACCAAAGGGCTTACCTTGTACTTTACAGGTAAATTATTGCACCTCATCGTGAGTCCTAAATTGTTTGTGCACGTTCATCACACTTTTCCCTATCCTTATTCCAATTTAAGATTGTAGATTTTAAGTTTACTTTATATACGATATAATTGTTTTTTCTCTTGTTTTTCTTATTCGCCCATTTCTGTTATTGTTTTTCATCTTTTTCTTTGTTATTGCTGTTATTGTTAGCAAATGAATCTTAGATGGTAAGATTGTTGGTAGCATGTGTATGCTTGTTTGTATGTATATAGGTGGTAAGATTCTATTTGGTCTACACAGTAGTCCCTTATCTTAGGTTTAACCTTCATGGCTTCTTGTTGTTGATGAACAGGATGAAAATTAAATTTTCCTTCGGAAATTAAAGAATCTACAAATTTGTAATTTTAATAATAGAGTTTCAACAGTTACGAACAAGGTACAAACAAGCTGAAGCGTAATTCTTCCTTCCTTTTTCTGTTCTCGGTATCCTGTTTCATTTTTCTCTTCTGTTTACATTTTTTTATTTGTTCATTGTTAAGAATTTGTTTTTTATTTTATTTATATTGCTCTTCAAAAAAAAAAAAAAAATTAATAAAAATAAAATTACAAGCATTACAGGTTGTTGTCACCTTCTTCCTTAAGGAATAACATAAATCTCTACAAGAATTTGAGTATACGAATATTATAGGCCCCATAACTTGACTGGATTTAGTTTATATTTTTGTTCTGTTTTGTATTGTTTTGTATTATTTTTATTTGACTGTATTTTTGGTAAAAGAAATTAACGAAAAATTCACATTTGGGAAAATTTTTCGTTTGATTATATTTGTAGAAGTAAAAATCTTTTCCTCACTTTTTAGATCAAGGCAAGGGCATTAAAAATATCATGCATTATAAATAAGTTCAGTAAACAGAAACCAATTCACATGAATTTTCCATATACGAGTTTTTGAAATGTTTAGAAAGTATTATTTGTTCGAAATTCTGTTCCATTATCAAAAGTTCCCATAATTTTTTTTATTTTTTTTCCTTATTTTTAATGGCAAGTCCTCGAAGAAGAAGGTGGTTGGTTTAGTTAAATATTTTTCCTCACATGTACATTAGGAATTTTTGATTATTATGAGAATATTGTAAAGAATAAAATTTTTCACATATTTTCATGTAAATATTCTATTATTTACCATAAAAATGATTATTTCTTTTACAAGAAATACACCCCAACCATGTCTTGTTATAAAAATTTATTCAATTTCATATATAATTAATTCCATATACTTTATTAGAGGTACTACCAAAAAATGTCTATAAAATAAAAAAAAAACTTAATTTGAATGGAAATCATTTTATGAAAAACAATATGAATTTTTAATTAGTATAAATTTAATAAAAAAATATAATAGAAAATTGTACAAATTATTTGCGGATTTTTTTATTTATTAGGGTTTTTTTTTTAAAAGTTGAATTGCGTCTTTTGCTTTAAAAAAATCAGTAGTTTCACCTTCAAATAGATCCTCTTTACTGACAATTTCATTCCACGTAGTTAAACATTATCTTTTTAGTGAAGGTATTATAATAAATATTGCTTTTTATTGTGTGAAATATATATAAAAAATAAACTATATTGATAGCTGCCACTATTGACGATTTAATCTTTGTAGGAAATAATTTATAATTGTATTATTATAATACAATTATAAATTATTTCCTACACTCGTAATGTTGTTATTATATACGAAAAGTGTTCAGACTGGCATCACTGGAGCGATTTGGCAATACTGTGGGCTTTCCCTCCATATACCTTGAATTTTCATCCCTTTTACGTGTAGAATAAGTTGAAGCCTTATCCGATAAGTACACGACACTATAGAGTTACCATCAAATTTTGGCAACAGAGCTATTGGAAACAGTTATATGTTGTTATTTAACGTGACTTAGTTGTCTGCAACCTAGACCACGAGTCGCTTACGAATAGTCGTATCGAGTTACGCTCAATCAACGCACTACCATTACAGATAGAATCAGTTACAAGCTGACTCTCCACCTCCTGGTGCCGAGATAAATGCAAAATGGTTATTGCGAGTTACCACCCACCTGCGATCCGAAGATCGTACCAGCGACATGGGTATTAACCACAACCACCACGTAGCTGCCAAATGGCGCCTCACCTCAATCGGGCACAGTTTATTCCACTATGGAGCCCCCGATTCCCGTAGTCCGAATTTTTGTTTTAAAAGTACTTCGGTTTGTACTCCGCTCATTGAGCTATGGTCAGGAATCTTCTAAATTCCTAGGCACCGCTAAGCCCGTTCAGGTACGCGGGTTTGCCAAGACCCGGAAGTACAACCGGAATCGATCTTGGTCTTTCGCCCGGTTTTAGCCGCCATGCGTGTCATTCACACACTCATTCACGTACCATTCTCATTCTTCTCTCAAACACTGCCACGGCAAATCTACTCAGGCATTCATATATCTTTCTCTCACGCCCAACACACCACTCACATCCACACTCTCACCATTCACCACGATACCACATGCACCTAAGTCACGCAAGTCCCCGTACAGGCCACAGTTCATGAGAAGGTGCTTGGCACTCTCCTCCGCCGCCCCACAAGGGCACCTAGCCTTTGCAGCCAGACCACGCCTGTGCATGGACCCATTCATACTGCCGTGTCCCGTGAGTATATACCCAAGGTGCAGACCAAACTCAAATCCACACGCAGATGCAAAGCACACATCCGAAATGAACATGTGCGTCCATCTGCCATTTACACTCTCTTCCCATCGTCGTTGCCATACTTCATACATTCTGTTCAGGACCAGTACACGCTGCTGGCGTGGACTAAGGGACCAGTACACGCTGCTGGCGTAGACTAAGACCCTGAACCTCATTATTCCTAACCGAACAACCAGTAAGCGGGATGCTCCGTTATAGATGGTAGTATATGTTTCCACGAAGCACCTCCAGGTCCTATGGAATTTCTCCCACGAGAACATGCATCACCTCAGTTGAAACGAATCTACGAGTACATATATTCAAACACTCATACAGAGTCAAACGCTGAATTGAATATATGTCCACCCTTGCATACTGGTGGCGCATAATGTCAGCCCACACACACGATGCATACATAGCAATACGGAACAAACACACTCTTATACAGAACTTTCACCGCTCTGAATCGAAGTCCCCATTCTTTACGAAATACTCGCACCAGCATGCCAACCAACCCGGCCACGCGCCTCCTTAGATGTTGCGCTATGGGACATGGAAAAAAGTCCTTTTTAAGAGCACACGGTTTTCGGTTGTATAAAGCTTTTTTTGGAGGTTTACCTAACCTCGCTTAGGGAGGCCTTTAACATTGCTGCCTTCAATATCAAATCTTTGAAAGTCTCATAAAAAAGTACTTCACCTCAGTTGGAACATTGAATACCCTTGAATGCTCCATCATGACAACATGCCCTGTCACATGTCCGTCGCCACCAAGGAGTTTTTAGCGGAAAAAGGATTTCCGTGGTTCCCGATCAGTACCAAGACTACATTTTGTTGAGTGTTTTTGATTTTGGAGAACAACAGAATGTTGCAAGGGGTCAGATCAGATGAACATTTTCTGGTTCTCCAAACTTAAATTAAATACTTAAATTGACGTCATCTTAATAATGTCGATTACATTCACAGAATTGTTACCGAGGTGCTGAAGGTAATTTCAGTTGAGACGTTCGTGCACTCCGCCGGTGTAAGAGGTTATACAATTTGTGCTTTACAAAGGTTCGGAAAGTAAATTTAAATAAAAGCCACTTAGATCTTGATTATACAGTTTATAACTGCGACTTCTAGCATTGTAATTCCCACAATTACTTAATGGATATTAATTTTTAAATGGTTTTTAGTTTAAGGATTAATTTTTTAAAACGTTTTTTATGTAGTTTTCAAACCATGAAATTGATAGCCGATTATATCTGCTCAGGAGAACAATATTGATTTATGAAAAATAAAATAAAATTTTTGCAAACTAAAAATAAGTCTTATTATTTTGGTCCTATACCACCGCCACCTTAGGTCAGCCTTATCAATACATTAAATTTATAGACTATTCAACAGGACTTTATTGATGATTGTCTTCAAAGTTATAAATACTAAACTAATAATATTATGTATGCTAGTATCTAATTAAAATATAACTGGACGGATTTTTTAAATCAGGACCGATTTGTAGGCTTTAATTTCTCAATCTGAATTTATTTTTTAGCTCAAATTTTAAATAACCCATAATAGTGACATAAGTTTTTTCAAAAAATATTGCTTAGAAAATAATTACGAATAGAAAAATATTTTTTTATTGCATTTATAGTACATACATTTATTTTTGGTTTTCCTTCCGTCCAAAAAAAAAAAGAAGTTTATTTGGGAAATGTTTTGAAAAAAAAAGCAGTGCACAAAATTAAAAGAAACAACGATGGTTAAAAAAAATGTACAAACTTTAAAGTTTTTACATAAAAAAAAAACCGAATTTTTTCTTCTATAAAGTTAAGGATTAACGGAGAGAATATATCGTAAGGGAAACAGGATAAAACTGAATTGGATGATAAAGAGGATAGGAGAATGATGATAGCGTAGAATGGTGAGAGGTGAGAGGAATACTAGATGGGATAAAACAGTTTTACATGTAAAATGGTGCATAAAATCAATTTCATATTTGACTGAACAAATTGAAGTGAGTTTGACAGGACAAACATGGCTGACTGGTTGAGCTGGAAAGCCTGTATAGGAGGCGTCCATGATAAAATTCGAATTGAAAATGGTAGTGATGCGACTACAACTTAAATTGCAACTGACACCAATATTCTGTACAGCATATCGTTTGGTGTACTACAGTTGCTTCAACATACAATTTTTTTCTGTAGTTATGTTTATGCTTTCGTATATTTTTTTTTTTTCTAAATTTTATTTCCAAGAAGAGGATTGAAATATAACAATTCCTTTTTCTATATAATATCATTTCTTCCACTAGATTTGATAGAAATTCCTTATTCTTTGAAGAAGAAAAAAGTGAACAATCCTTTCACTTTGGAAAAGTAAACAAATAATCGCGAAAAAATTCAATTTTAAGAGCATATGAGAAAATATGCAATTGTTTTTAATAGAAATATTTTAATGCTAGCAAAAAGAGCGGTATTTTGCTACAATAATTACCAACAATTGTAATAAAATATGAAAAGTATTAAAAATATCGAAAAATATTTTTTATGTGAAGCATAACTCACACTGGTGGTGAAGGCAAATGTAGAAGCTTATTTGGCTTCAGGATCATTTTTATCATAGAAAATTTCCACAGCAAAGGAGTATATGATATTCTGCGAATACTAATGAAAATTAATTTTATAAATATTAATGCTATTATTCCATCCCAACAACACCGCCTACGATTACGGAGATCACAACAGCAATCAACAAGCTTAAGTACAGCAAAGCACCCGGACTTGACAACCTGGCCCCAGAAGTTCTCAATTTTGATCCACCACTCCTGGCCTCGCTGTTGCATCCTATAATCGCAAAAGCCTGGACACAATGCCACTTCCCGGACAGTTGGAAAGAAGGAGTAATTATCACCATCCCGAAGAAAGGTGACCTTGGCGATTGCAAAAACTGGAGGGGAATCACTCTGCTGAACACCATCCAGAAACTAATCGCATCAATCATCCTGACTCGCATCACTCCAACAGTGGAAAGTGCCCTCCGCAACGAGCAGTCTGGCTTTAGACCAAACCGCTCCTGTATTGATCACAACAACAGCCTAAGAATGATCATTGAACAGTCGAACGAATGGAACAGCCCGCTCTATCTTCTCTCCGTTGACTTCGAAAGAGCCTTTGACATGATTTCTCGCGACGCCATCTGGAGTGCTCTGGATGAACTAGGCATCCAACAGGCCATCATCGATCTCATCCGAGAACTATACCGTGAGGCCCCGTGTAGAGTGCGCTTCAAAGGACGAAACAGCGATACATTTAAAATCTCAAGAGGAGTCAGGCAGGGTTGCGTAGTCCCGCCTATCCTCTTCACAATCGCCCTAGACTTAGTCCTTCAACTTACTAACAATACAGCCAGCAACGGTATCCAGTGGACACTGTGTGAGAAGCTCCACGACCTGGACTACGCTGACGACATATGCCTCATGTCGCACACCTTCAACGGCATTCAGGAGAAACTGAAACGCCGAAAAAGTTGGGATGAGAATCAACATCAAGAAGACCAAATTGATGCGTATCGGCACCACCTGCGAGAGACCCTTGATGCTACACTGTACCCAAGTTGAAGATATCTAAAAGTTCTGGTACCTTGGCAGCATGCTCAGCAAGGATGGTGGAACTGAAATAGACATCCAAACGCGCATCAACAAGGCGCGACAAGCGTAGACCTCACTTGGGAACGTGTGGCGTTCCAATCACCTCTTCATAGCTCGTAAGCCTCAGGCATTTGTGAACAGATGCTTGAGGCGTATAAGCAAGATCTTCTGGCCGAACTGGATAACGAACGATGAGCTGCTTCTTCTCACGAAGCAAATACCCCTGCTAGATAACATCAAACGCAGGAAATGGAGTTGGATTAGCCACACCTTGCGAAAACCACCTACGGACATAGCAAGGATGGCACTAGATTGGAACCCACAGGGCAATCGCAGCAGAGGACGTCCAAGGACCACTTAGAGAAGATCAGTCGAGCGCGAACACCAACAAACTGGCAAATCATGGTCGGAAATAAAAAGGCTAGCTCAAGACAGAAGCAGATGGAGAGAATTCGCAGAGTCTCTAGTGCCGCTATATGCTCCATAGGAGTGACTGTGTTCTCATGTCTATGTGTAACATAGAAATGAAAACCTGTCAAATAAAAAAAAAAAAAATGCTATTATAGTTTTTTTTAAATGTTGTCTATAATTAGATCACAACCGACTGCCCAACTGTTAATCATATTTTTTTTTCTAAGCATATTTTATACAAAGTTTTTTTGCAAAATTATATTTTGAAATGTAAAAAAAATTCAATACCGGTTGGGAAGGAATAAATAATTTTGTTTAACAAATATTTTATCCAATAAAGAATTTAATAATAAAATACAAATTTTTTTGAACTAGGAAACTTTCGCATATACTTTCTGCTGATTTAGAAAAAAAGCTTTCGATCAGATAAGTTTTCACTGAGTTCTAAAAAAATTGTGCAACTGGCTGGGGATGGTGGGTCCCTTGTTCTACTTCTTCTATATTATTTTTTGACAAAAAAAATTGTTTTTTTCCTAGTTCGTGTCAATGATTTTTTTTTTATCAATACTTACATACATTTCTTATCAATTTGTCTAGCCAATATTTAGGACCTTTATCATATGAGCCCAAAACACTGTCAGGTAAATAAATTAAAAGAATTTAAATAATTAATGAAAAGTTAATTTAAGGTTTAAATTGTCTATTTCAGTTAGTACTAAGAGAATTCGTACAATCTATATAAATATTTGTAAAAATTCTAAAAATTTTGTAACAAAAACATTTCTAATCGCTTTATGGCTCTAACAGCCGCGTGTGCCTTTATATCAGATTACCATGATTTACTTTGGGACAATTTATATATTAAAAATAAATAAAGAAATAAAAAATTTTGAATTGTTAAAAAATAAAACTTTTTAGAGCAAATTGTATGATTTTTTTTTTTTTTTTTTTATTTAGATATTTACAACTACAAAATAGTAATAAGCAAATTTTTGCAATAGTATTAATTAACTTGATAGGTTGTGGGGAGTAAACATCCAATGAAGTTCCTCCTGCTAGCTTGTGTTTCTGTTAGGCCTCAGTATTTAAGTAAATCACGCGACCAGTGACGCTTAAGTGTTCGATGGGTATTTCTAGGGAAGGTAATGGAGGATAGTTCTTGAACAAGAGGATTATTATGATAGATGAAACGGGAACGGAACTTTTTATAACGAGATACAGCCACATCAAAAACAAATTGGGACTTTAAGATCACGATGAATAACAGTATTGCGAACATAAAAGGGGGCATCGACAATTGTACGGAGTATTTTTGATTGAAGGGATTGGATTGGACGGGAATTAGAAGGCTTACTAGATCCCCAGAATTCTAGTCCGTATGTCCATATGGGTTTCAGTAAGGTTTTGTATATCTGTACTTTGCTGTCTATAGTAAGTTTGGAACGTTAGTCTAGAAGACGAAGTAGTTTTAGGTAACGTCATTTTAGTTCTTGTCTTTTAAGTCTTGTATGTGGGTTCCATGTCTAAGTACAGTCCTAGGTACCGAGCTTCGGTGTTTTGAGGTATGGCACTGCCATTAAGGTATATGGGAGGGCATGACTCACGACGGAGAGTGAAAGTTACCTGGGTAGATTTACGTTCATTGACTTTTATTCTCCATCTAGTAAACCAGTTCTGGAGAGTTTGGATTTGGATTTGGAGGGTTTCGGAAGCATGTTGGGGATTTTCGCTAGATGCAAGGCAGGCCGTATCATCGGCGTATGTAGCAAAGAAGATATTAGGGCAAATTGGGATATCGGATGTGTAAATGTTGTAGAGGATGGGTCCAAGTATGCTACCCTGAGGAACCCCAGCCAATATCGAAGAGATATTGGAGAGTTCGTTGGATTCATTTACTTGGAAGTGTCGGTTGGAAAGGAATGATCTTAGGATTAGGAAATAGGTGAAAGGAAGGAACATCTTGAGTTTCCAGAGCCGACCCGGGTGCTAAAATCTATCAAAAGCTTGACTTATATCAAGAAACACATCGGGCCAGTACTCTTTTCTTTCTAAAGAGGATGCAATGAATTCGACTGCTGGGTAGTGGAGTGTTCGGCGCGGAAACCAAATTGGTGATTAGGAATTAAATTTGAAGATTCGTGTAGAGGATGTAAGCGGCAAAGGAGGATTTTTTCAAAGATTTTTGAGAGTACTGGAAGTAGACTTATTAGCCTGTAGGAAGTGGGGCGGTTTATTGGTTTATTGGGCTTAGGGATCATTTTAATGATGGCAAATTTCCAAAGGATTGGGAAATGTGTTGTTCCAAGGATGGAGTTATATATTGTGGCAAGGAAAACTACTGCTCTTTTAGGGAGTTGTTGGATTATATTGGAGGTAATCAGATCATAGCCAGGAGCTTTGTTTTTGGGAAGGAGCTTGATTAAATTGGCAACTTCGGAAGGAGTGATTGCCTTAGGGGGAAGACTCATAGGTAAAGGAATGGATAGTTCCGTCTCGATTGTAGTGCAATGAGTCCTGTCTAATATGTCCTCATGTGGAGTAAATGTTTGTACAAGGTGTTCAGCAAAAGCGTCTGCTTTATGTTTGTCCGTTTTGATCCAGGTTCCGTCAGTTTTTTCGTATGATTATTAAGATGAAATTTTTTTTCTAGTTTCGAGTAAGGTCGATTTAATTTTTCTATAAATATAACTAGTTTTCATCAAAGATTTAAAAATAAATGAGTCGACATCGATTGTTTTAAAAAATGATTACCGATTTATTTTTGCACAAACCTTAGCTAAAATTAGGTTTAATTTATTAATTTTGAATAGTTGACATCAATTCAAATTCATTATCAAAGCCTAATTAAGTAAGATAAAAACGCACATATCTTTAAATTATATTTTCTAATATTTAAATTCTTGGATTTTTTCTATTTCAATAGAAATGAAATAAATTGCATTAGAAAAAAAACCAACTTTTTCTGAAACTATAATAAATTTTATTTAAAAAATATGGTCACTATTCAGAATACAGTATTTTTTATTATTTTTTTGTGTTAACTTTTTCAGTCTAATCATAATTTTAATTTGTTTATTTCGACTACTTATTTTTGGAATTTTATTTCAACTACTTTAACAATTGGTCATTTTTGATATAACTTTCAATCAAATTGTCTTCTCTATCGACCGCAAATTCCATCATTCGACGCTTTCATCAAACAAATAAGCTCCTTATCCGATAATTTCTTCGTTCGATTCGAAATAAAACTGTTCTTTTGCTTGAGATAATGCAAGCAAAAATTTTTCATACGTACACAATAGTATTGTAAAGAAAAATCGAAAAGTATGTGATATTTCCATGCAAAACGCGCCAAAAAATGATGGGTCAAAAACGCCCCAATCTGACATAAAAGTCCCAAAACTAAATACAACTACTGTAAGCCAATTCGAAATAACTTAAGCTGTCCAATTTTGATGCGTTTAGGTCCAAGCAACCAAGTCATGGAAACACAACCAAAAATTGATAATATGTTATAAAATATTCAAATCTAAAAAAAATAGATAAAATTATATATAAAAGAACGTTAGATTCACTTAATTCTCGAAGATATGATCGGTCAACAGATTTTTTCTATGATATATGACCTAACCTCCTGAATACCAGGTATTTTTAGTTGTTTTTTTTTTATATCAGTTTAGGTGAGAATTTTCAAATCATATTTAACTTCTTCTTGCCAAAGAGACTAACAGCCATTTTGAAAACGCGTTTATTAAAATTTTGAAAATGCGTCGCTATTCAACTTTGAGATTAATAAATTTTGTACTTACTCACAATTTATTTTTGACATTCTGTTGTGCCATGACCATAGAGCTATTTAGTGACATCATGTTTCATGTGGATTGGCACAAAATTGTGCTCACTTATTATCAATTTTATGGATTATTTTAAATAATTAAATAGATAACATGTCAAATGAATTTCGACAATGAAGGAATGTTGATTTGAACGAAGGAATGATGAAGGACTAGATAAGTTCTGAAGTGTTTTCTTACTCAGAATGGTTTTTGAGTCGACTAGTTTGCTGGTATTTGGCCAATGCGTACAAAAAAAATCGTTTACTACCGGTTCTGTCTATTAATGATTAAACGTTATTTGTCTAATTTTGAAATAACAGTAATACGAAGGTCGTTCAATAAGTCCTTAGAAAAAGATGGAAAAAAACTGTTTTTAAAAAAAAAAAATTTTTATTTTTCAACATAATCTCCTTTTAGCTCTATTCACTTTTCCAACCGTTTTTCCAAAAATTTTATCCCGTCCAAAAAATAGGATTTCGGAAGTTCTGCAAAATACTCATCCGTTTGAGCAATGACGTCCTCGTTGGAAGTGAACCGTCGTCCGCCAAGCCATTTCTTCAGATTGGGGAAAAGAAAATAGTCACTCGGGGCCAAATCTGGTGAATAAGCGGGATGCTGGAACAATTCCATTCTCAATTCCACAATTTTGGCCAGGGAAATAGCGCAGGTGTGCACACGCGCATTGTCCTGATGCAAGAGGATTTTTTTCTTCTTCAGATGGGGGCGTTTCTCTTTGATTTCCTCGCTCAACCGTTGCAATAACGACGCGTAATACGCTCCTGTTATTGTTTTTCCTTTTTCCCAGTAGTCGATAAAAATGATGCCCTGCGAATCCCAAAAGAACGTGGCCATCACCTTGCCGACCGATGGCACGGTTTTTGCCTTCTTCGGAGCCCGTTCACCCTTGAAAATCCACTGTGATGACTGTCTCTTCGTTTCTGGAGTGTAGTAGTGTATCCAGGTTTCGTCCACAGTGTCATATCGACGAAGGAATTCGGCAGGATTGCGATGAAAGAGTGCCAACATAGCCTCAGAGTC
The DNA here is from genome assembly GCA_958298945.1 of Atherix ibis. Lineage (NCBI taxonomy): Eukaryota > Metazoa > Arthropoda > Insecta > Diptera > Athericidae > Atherix > Atherix ibis. Next base: position 6,330,148 of record OY282610.1, read on the forward strand.
CACTACACGATTGCGCTTATTCTCCTCTGAGAGCAAACGCGGCACCCATCTTGCCGAAATTTTTTCACAGACAATTTTTCATGCAAAATTGAAGCGACTGTACCTTGTGATATGCCCGTGGCCTCAACTGATTCGCGCACTTTAATTCGCCGATCGTTCAAAATCAGATCGTGGATTTTGTCGATGATTTCAGGAGAAGACACCTCCACTGGGCGTCCTGAACGTTATTATCTTTTGTGGATGAACGGCCACGTTTAAATTCATTCACCCAAACATGGATTCAGTGGTATACACCAGAGACCAAGGAACAGTCGAAACAGTGGACTTCACCCGGCGAACGTGCTCTGAAGAAGGCGAAGACGGTTCGATCGACCGGAAAGGTGATGGCCACCGTTTTCTGGGATTCACAAGGTGTGATCCACATCGATTACCTCGAGAAGGGTAAAACAATCACGGGGCGCTACTATGCTGACTTATTGGGCCGATTTGACGTCGAATTGAAGAAAAAGCGGCCCCGCTTTGCGAAGAAAAAAGTGCTGTTCCACCACGCCAACGCGCCGGCTCACACCTACACAGTCGCCATGGCCAAATTGGTCGAATTGCGCTACGAATTGCTGCCCCATCCACCGTACTCTCCAGATTTGGCCCTTTGTGACTACTTTTTGTTTCCAAACCTGAAAAAATCACTCGCCGGGAATATATTTGGGTCGAATGAGGAGGTCATCGTCGCCACGGAGGCCTATTTTGCTTCCATCAAGAAAATGTATTTTTTGGACGGGTCAAAAAGATTAGAGCATCGCTGGGCCAAGTGTATCGAGCTTGAAGGAGATTATGTGGAAAAATAAATTGCCACGTTTCCAAAATTTTCGTTTTTCTTTTGTAGGCTAAGTACTTGTTGAATGACCCTCGTACCTTGTGATATGCCCGTGGCCTCAACTAATTCGCGCACTTTAATTCGCCGATCGTTCAAAATCAGATCGTGGATTTTGTCGATGATTTTAGGAGTAGACACCTCAACTGGGCGTCCTGAACGATGTTCATCTTTTGTGGATGAACGGCCACGTTTAAATTCATTCACCCAATTGTAAACCGTTGCAAACACAGGTGCAGATGTGCCATGTACTGCATCCAACTCGGCTTTGATTTCTTTCGGGCTTAAGCCTTTCAAATGGAGATGTTAGATGACAGCCCTAAACGCTCTTTTTTCCATTGTTATGCACAAATAAATGTTGTTAACTTTAATCGACGATAGAAATTGACCTACGCTATGGATCTAGCTGAAATTTTGACAGCTTTCCTATCGATAATGTTACTTACAAAAAAGAATCTTTACCGACACTATGAGAGCAATTTCTCAGATTTTCTAAGGACTTATTGAACGACCCTCGTAAAATGACCATAGAACCCAACGTAGCTTAATGTTTTAGTTGCTTAGATTTAAGTTGAAAGTCTGGTGAATTAACGAGACTATTGCTCAGAATTGTCAAAAGAGTTCTTTTTTTTATCGACTTTTGTCCTTTGTATACCTTCTAGATCTCAATTAGGATCATGCAAACATATATAATTGTCAAATTTTACAAGAGAGCCCAAAATCTAAAAGAAATTGCGCTTATTGAATAAGCCACAAAAAACTTAACTCTTGAAAAATAATAATAAAAAATTTCATAGCTCTAAGAAAATACTTACAGCGATTAGTATTTGTTCATCGTTTATATAAAATTTTGTCACTTTCTTACAAAAGCTTTATTGAATCGGAAAATCTTCATATATAACAAAGATTATTATTTGACTGTAAAATCGTGATAGTTACCCATGGAAATTTGCTAGTCAGAAAATAAAAGATAGCGAATACGTGATATGACTTTTTAGTGAATTTCGGTAAAATAAATAATAAAAAAAAAACCTGAATAATAATAAAAGCTTCAGTTAAAAAGAAAAAAACCGAAAAAGTCTTTTGTCATTTTGTTACTAAAAATAATTATTTTATTTTAATGAAATTTTTGTCATTTTGTTACTTAAAAAAATTCTATAAAATATAATTTTTAATAATAGAACCAGTTTTAAGGAAGAAAACTTAAGAAAAACTTTGCTTTTTTCACTCGATGAGAAATACAAGGAACTGTGTGAATGAAGAATTTGTTTTCGTGTTTGCTTATATGATGCTATATAAGAGAATATCTTTTTTTCATATTACCTTAAACATTTGATATATGCATGAATAAGTTATGTTAGATGGCAAACGGACAGAACTAAAATTGAGGGTAAAAAATAGGGAGTTAGAAAAGAATAGAAGGTCAAGAATAGATAGGAGAAAAATACTGACGGCGCCATCTGTCTGCTGATATGAAAATCAGAGTGCTGTGTTTTCTTTCATAATTCATTGCCACGACGAAAATGAATCTCTTCAAATGTATTCGCCTCATTCGTGTATATTTCATTTCCATTTCATCGTTTATTTGCTATTTTTTTTTTTTTTTTGTAATTTTCGAATTTATTTTCATTCATTTGCTGAATTTTTTCAATATTTCATAAAGGGAATATTATTTTTTCAAATTGTTTCTTCCATAAAACGTTCATTTTATTTTATTTTTTTTTTTTTGTAAATTTTTACTAATATAATATCCTTATTTTATCATATTTTCTTATGATTGCATCTGTCTTTTCTAGATAAAATATAAAATATCTACTGTTAAACGTATGGCAACCAAAAAAAAAAAGGAGAAAAGAGAGTGAGTAAGAATCGGTAAGGGGAAAAGTACATAAGCGCATATTATAAATAAAGGAAAATTCTACCAAAATCATCCATCCTTATATACTCGTATACGTATTTCAAATATAAGAACTATAAAAACAGAAAGTGGATGTGAGTTATGTGAAATATGCAAATCAATATGGTCCAGTCATACATCAAAATGTCTTCATCTTGCTTTGAGTTTTTAACACTCGAGGGAGTATAACACTATGCCTTTGAGATGAATAGAACTGAACAAGTACTGACTATGCGTTCTTAAAATGTCTTTCACAAATGACGCAAATTACCATATTTCTTATTGCTTATTTCTTATTGCCTATATGACATGGCATTATTTTTTAAAATTATCATTTCCATAAAAGTTGATACTTTTCATTTTGGGTTTACCTTCTCGAATTAGCTGTCGATGAGAGAGACCTTCTTTTTTTATTGATGTAAGGGGGCAAAAATTATTTACATTATTTGCGATTGTTTTTAACACTTGGTGATATGAATTGCTTTTTAAAATTATAATCGTGAAAGCGCTGATTTGGTTTTTAATCTATGATGGTAGTAATAATAGATGTGTCTGCACTATCTTACTAAGTAGAATTAGCCCCATTCGCCCAAAAATTAATAGGCTCATGAGGGTTTACTTTAGGGAAATCCGCAATAAAATCAGAGAAAGACAAAACAACATATATGTGTATAGTGGCAGCTTCTAAGTCAAAGACAATACCAATTAGCACTGGTTGCTGAATACAGATAGAAGATTAAAGCTTCGGATGAGTTAAATCATTTTTCTAATTTTATACAATAATAATAAAATATTTTTCTGCTATGTAGCTGTATTATAATGAGTTTTTAATAAATGAAGAGCAATAATCCGATATATAAGAAATGAGTTAACATCCATTGATGCTACTCTTCTTAAACTTTGGAATTCTTGTGTCTATTGACTTTTCAAGCGTCCATGTACGATGTGACGGGGAAGGATAGTGAGGACAATACTCTAACAAGAGGATTGTTATGCAATTGCAGTCAATTTTGAAATATTTTATAATAAGTAACCGGATGGATTACATTCGATGGGACATGGAATACGTGGTTGACTCCCAGAGTTCTATTCCGTATATCCATATAAAAGTCTTTGGAATAATATATATAGGGTTTCCCAATAAGAGTGATATGATTTCAAAGTGACGTTTCGGCCATTTGTAATATGTCATGATTTGTCATTTTTTTCTTCATTATATTCAGTAATGTTTACAATTTCATCATGGACAGATATACGCAAGAACAACTTTTACAAATTATTCAATTTTATTATCAAAATAATCGTTCTGCAATTGCAACTTTTCGTGCGCTGTTGCCATTTTATGGTCGTAATAATCGTCCAACTGTGCTCGGTATTCGTCGAAATTGTTAAAAATTTCGAGCGTACATAATGTTCAAGTGCCAATAAGACAAAGAACCACTCGAAGTAATGCCAATAATTGTTGCCGTTCAGGCAAGTGTTGCTGAAGACCGCAATTTGTCGATTCCAAGATGTTCTCAAGAATTGGGACTGTCTCAAACCACAACCTGGCGGATTTTGAGAAAGGATTTGGGCTTGCATCCGTATAAAATAGTTATCATTCAAGAACTGAAGCCATTGGACCACCGTAAACATCGTGAATTTCGTGAATTTGTCTTGGAACAACTTAAAAACGATAACAATTTTTTAAAGAAAATCATCTTCTCCGATGATGACACCGTTACTGTCAATGGAGACCGGTATAGATCGATGATAACCAACTTTTTATGGCCGAAATTGGACGAAGTTGATCTTGACAACATTTGGTTCCCATAAGACGGGGCTATGTGCCACACAGCACGTGCAACAACCGAATTATTTGGAGTTTCGATTATTTTAAGAAAAAATGACATTGAATGGCCTCTAAGAATTTGTAATTTAACACCATTAGACTATTTCCTATGGGGTTATTTGAAGTCATTGGTCTTTAGCAATAAACAAGACTCTCTTCAAGCTTTAGAAGTCAATATTGAACGTGCTATTCATGACATACGACTTGATTAAGTAGAAAAAATGCTCGAAAATTGGGTTAATCGAATTCGTTTCTGTAAAAGAAGTCGTGGAGGCCATTCGAATGACATTTTATTCAGAACTTAATTGTATCGACTCTACTTTACATTAAATAAAAAATATTTGAATTTCCTTAACAATTAGTGTGTTTTTAAAAAAAAAAAAGAAATCATATCACTCTTATTCGAAAACCCTTTATACTGATGCTAAAAACAATAATTAAAATGAGAAGACTAATACCGGATGACCAATTTGGTTTTTGGGAAAATCATTCTACAATTGATCAAGTATATAGAATAATTGATGCCATAGAAAGAATTGGCATCAAAACAACTAAAAAGAAAACTGGCACAAAAGATTAAACGACACCGTATGCGGGTATATTAAAATCTTACATTTTAAAAAAGATACTTCAGAATAAAAAAAATAAGGAGCCTACTCGGAATTAAAGTAGATCAAAGGTGGAGTACCCCAAGGCAGTGTACTTGGACCAATTGTATTAGAAAACAATATAATGGCAACATTGCTGATGATAGAGAAAGTATTTTTTTTTAAATTTTTAGTATATACCAGGGTGATATACTGATTAAATGCGTTGACGATATATAGGAAACGCCTGCACGATACTCCTTTTTCTGCCCAAACGAATATGCTATACAGTCTACTAAACGATGACACTGCTATAAAAAAATATATTCGAATATATACGATCATATGTGCACTAACAAAAAAAAAAGATGAAATGGATTCAAAGAAAAAAGAAATCGTCTTGACAAAATATCCTAGTAATTACAGTCTAAGCACTCGACTAGAACTCATGAACATTGCGTATTTATTCTCTCTTATCAGCTAAAGAGCTTTGCAGACGAAGAAAAATTGCAAAATTATTTGTAATAAAATACATAAATAAGCACATATCCATGAATAGATATACAATAAACATATACATATAAACTAGAAATATGTGATGATATACCATATATTACATAAATCGTAAAAATACTACAGATGAAAATATGGATATAAGAAAAGCTGTCACGAATTCATCCTATCAAATCTCTTCCAAATCCAAATAAGAACAGTTGATAACAGAGGAAGCTGCTAACCTAAGATTAAAATGAGCAGGACATACTATGAAAAAAGCTAGCAAAAGAAAAAAAAAATAATATATACTAAAATTTAAGATATTATTAACAATGAAGTAAGCAAATAGTGTCCTGCTTTTACGTATCGAGATGGTACAATAAAGCATGGATAAGTTATAAGCATGAGTAGTATAGTCAGACGTGTAGGCTTGGTTGAGCAAATGGATAAATGGTCAGGTCGATCAAGTTACCAAGGATATTTAAGGATTTATGCATATGAGATGCTTTGAAGCTATAAACTTCGTTATAATTCTACTAGAACTGTTTTACTGTGTACTTAAATGAGACTTTTTCCCCCTCTTGGTCTGAGCAAACGTATCGACCTTTTAGCTCTACGATACGGCTAACGATAAGCTAGCATTTTGGGTTGTGAAAATGCTAGGATAATGTCTATGTCCTTAATTCAAAGGAGATTTGCAATACAAAAATTATGGAAATAGACGAAAATGCAACCAAAACAATACTGTTCACAGTGGTGTACTCAGCTTAGTGAAGGATTTGTATTGCAGATTTCAACTGAAACATGTTGTTATGCAAGCATCAAATTTCTGAAAAGCGATTAAGTTAATGCTATAAGTTTAAGCCTAATTGAAAATCAAAAAGCAATTGCATCTTGTCGTCATATATGATATTTTTGTTTAGCAATTTTATACCTGTCGATTGATTTGTGATTTGTACAGAAATTTTTTTCTTTTTTTTTGCTGATTTGATCTTTTGCTTTTCATTTTGTAAAAAAAAAAAAAACGATTTATGGAAGCCGGCGAACATGAACTCATATATACTGTTGAATTATTAGCTCGTAAATTGGGTTATTTCGCAGATACGGGCATAAGGGTTGCTCGAGAAACGTCTTCGATGTAATTGTAAAATTTTGAGGATAAACAATTATTAGACCTCAATACAAAATCGAGATATATGATATGTAAAGCCTAAAAGAAGCTGTTCTAATAAATAATATCGCCATTGTCTCCTTAGTCTTGGATGATAACTTTTGGGAAGGATAATAGAAAGAAGTTCTATTACAAGTAGATTACGCTCATCGGTTAACTGGAAATGGCATTTCTGGGAATGGAAAATGCACAGGTTGTTAAGAAACTAAGATCACAATTTTGCTAACGTGCTTGGATTATAAGGAGTGGATGCGAAAGGATTTGAATTTTAGACGGTGGTCCCGTAGTTTTTTTTTGTCTATGTTGAACTTAGAAATTGCACTGGGCGAGAGATATGCATTTATGATAAGATAGAATGTAGAAGATATGAAAATTTTGAGTTTTTAGAGGAGCCCAGAAGGGTTTATTTTTTTTTTTGCAACTACAATTGTATTGTAACAAGGAGATTTACATAACATTTACAATCTTGTGCATCATGAAGTGGGAGTAAACACTCGTCGGCGTTTCTCCAACTACCGGAAGTTAGATTCCTGTAGAAAATCTCTAGGCCATTGCCTCTTTAGTCACCGATGTGTGTTTCCGGGGATGGCAGTACAGGACAATTCTCTCACAAGTGAATTATGATAATAGGATAAACGGGAGTGAAATTTTTGATAGCGGGAAATGTACAGGTCCTGAACAAAGGGAACATTTAAATCAAGTTGTATTCCGTTGTTACGAACATAAAAGGGGACATCAACAATTTTACGGAGGATCTTGGAACGTTTCGTTGAACTCGTCCAAAGTTCAATTCCATAAGTCCAAATTGGTTTTATAATTGTATTGTAGATTAGAAGCTTACTTTTGATTGTTCGGTTCGAGCGTTTGTCCAGTAGTCTAAGAAGATTATTCTTCAAATCTTTTTAGTCTACTATGTGAGTTACATGTTAATCTCTTGTCCAGGTAAAGTCCCAAATAACGTTATTTATCATATTATGGAGTTATATTGCTATTAAGGTATAAAGGGGTAGGTTTTCCCTTGACAAAGGAAGATACTTTTCTGTTCATTTACTCTCGCTCTCCATCTTTTCAACAAGGATTGAAGGTTGTGTGTATGGGATTGTATGTTAAATTGTTGGAAACTATGTCAGGATTTGTGTGGGTAACAAGAATGGCCGTATCGTCTATATTAGTAGCAATGATAGTATTAGGATTAGATGGGATGTCATGGGTATAAATATTATATAAAATTGGACCAAGGATACTGCCTTATGGGCCTCCGGCTAGAATAGGATATATTTCCATGGATTCTGAGTTAATTGCAACTTGGAAATGACGTTGGGAGATATATGAATTTATGATAAGGTAGTATGTTGAAGGAAGAAAGCTCTTGAGTTTCCAGAGTAGTCCAGGATGTCACACACGATCAAAAGCTTGGGAGATATTTAAAAATACTCCTGGGCAATACTCTTTGCTCTCAAGAGAGGATGCAATGTGGTCAACAATGCGATGGCATTGCTGGATAGTGGAGTTTTCAGATCGGAAACCAAATTGGTGATCAGGAATAATTTTTTCATTAACTAGAACTGGGTAGAGTCGTTTTTATAGAAGTTTTTCAAAAATCTTACCAAGAATTGGTAGGAGACTGCTAGGTATATTGGAGGAAGGAGAATTAATGGGTTAATGACAGAAAATTTCCAGAGTAAAGGAAAATAGGTTGTGCGCAGGATACTATTAAAAATGTATATAATTAAAACTAAAATTTTTCGGGAAATTTGAAAAGGCTTATTTAAAAATAAATTGTATAATTAATCTACGTTTCATGCGTAACAATTTACAGATTATAAAACTGTTTTTTCGTTTAAGGTCATTTCGGGAGGCTTTGAAAATTCCAGCATCTCCTTGCTATGTCTGGTTACAAAAAGTATTCATTTTACCTTGAAACCAACCCCCCCCCCTCCCCTTCACACCAGTAGTAACAAATAATATTAATTTTTTTTTTCATTTTGTTTTTCAATTCTATACCGTAGAAACTTTACTTAATTTGATCAATAATTTTTAATGATGAAAATGAATTATTTTCTATTATCTACAATAGTAAAAAAATGCTGTATATTAATTTTTAAAATATAAATAAGATTATTTATAAATTTTATTAAATTACAATTATTGCGAATTGAAAAGAGTACATTTTCGCTCTAGAATTTTTTTCCCTGATTTACTACAAACAAATCGCATTGTACCACAGGAAAAAAATATTGTAGTAAATGAAAAAAAATCTGATTATATTACATAGCTTTTTATTATTTCGAATGTAGAATTATCATAAATTATGAGTATTAAATAAATTTTTATTGGAGTAGTTAGAATGTAGTTGCTTCATTTCTGCCTTGTTCCACTTGTTAAATGCCCCTTTTCCATAATCCCAACTGCTCAACTAACGCCTTTTGCAAGTGAACAAGGTAAAACTGTACACATTCATAAACAAATTTATGTAATATTTGATATCCTCAATTTTCACTAAGCTTTAGATCCAACTGTTTAATGCATTTTCATACTCGTATATTGCAATGGAAACGAAAAAGAAGAGTTTCAAACTCTAAATTATTATATAAGTTGTAGTAAAAAGTAATCCATTATTTTTCCAATAGATGGCTTTAGGAGTCTGTATCTCCCGTTGTAAAAGTGCGATCGGGTTGCACTAGATGGCGTTAGAATTATAAGATTTCGTACTAAAAAAGCTTCTGATACAGTTTTGTGATTACTTGACTCAGTATTTTTTTCAGCACGCGTCAAAGATGGACACCAACAAAGAGAAAATACGCCATATTTTACAGTTTTTCTTCGATAAAGGCGAAAACGAAAGCCAGGCAGCTGAAAATGTGAATAGTGTTTATGGTCCTGATACTGTAACAGCCAATCACGTGCAATTTTGGTTTCGTCAATTCCGTTCCGGTAATTTCGATGTCAAAAATGCACCACGCTCTGGAAGGCCAATTGTCGAAAATGTCGATAAAATAATGGAAATCGTCGAGTCCGACCGTCACGAAAAAAAAACCGTTTGGAACCACTTAAATAACGCTGGATACAAAAAGAAGCTCGATGTATGGGTGCCACACGAGTTATCGCAAAAAAACCTCATGGACCGAATTTCCATATGCGAATCGCTGCTGATATCGCAACAATATCGATCCATTTCTGAAGCGGATGGTTACTGGTGATGAAAAGTGGGTCACTTACGACAACGTTAAGCGACAACGGTCGTGGTCAAATCGCGATCAAGCCAGGATTGACAGCCAGTTTGGTGGGACTGGCAGGGAATCATCTACTATGAGCTGCTCCCCTACGGCCGAACTCTTAACTTGGACCTATACTGTCAACAATTGGACCGTCTGAAAGAAGCAATCGCCCAGAAGCGGCCCAGATTTGGCCAATAGGAGAGGAATTGTGTTCCATCAGGACAACGCCAGGCCGCATACATCGATAGTGACTCGCCAGAAGTTCCGGGACCTTGTTTGGGATGTTCTTATGCATCCACCTTATAGTCCGGACCTGGCACCAAGTGATTACCACCTCTTCTTGTCTATGACGAATGATTTTGCAGGTGAAAAATTCGCCTCAAGAGAAGATTGTGAAAATCGACTGTCCCAGTTTTTTGGCAATAGGGACGAGGGTTTCTATGAGAGAGGCATTATGAAATTACCTCCAAAATGGCAACAAGTTATCGAACAAAAAACGGTGCATATTTGACCTAAATCGTATCATTCTATCGATGCTTAATAAAACCTTCAATTTAATGCAAAAATAATGGATTTCTTTTTACTACAACTTATATTTAAACATTTTCCGTACATGGCATGACATGAAAACAATCCAAAACATAACCAAATTTTTAATTTATTTAGATAATAGAAATGTGTCTCAATAAACGTTGGAAGATATTTTCATATTTATTTTATTAGAGAAATTCCGGGACGCAATCAATTTTATTGAAATATAATCAAAAACGACTGTATTTTCTAGCCGTGTGTACCTATAAAAATTCCTCAGGGAGACTTGCTCGGACCCCAATATTCGTGAATGATATATTCTCGGACCCAATAAATCACGCATTCCAATTTAAATAATTTAAAATTTCAAATAAAAAAAATTATTCTCGAATGTTTGAAAAAAAAAAATTACGGAAAAAAAGCGAATATGAGAATTCTTTCGATAATTGTGATAGTTTCAAGACTTCTTATCTGATAAAACATGTTTTTTTTTCACCCTTAACATTTGCAATTTTAATTTTTGTATTTTATTTATTTTGTCAATGGGTGTGTGCGTTTGTTTTATTTTATATATGAGAATAAAAACAATACATGCTTAAATGGTATACTTCCAGCTGGCACCTAAAAAAGGGCAATAATATTGAATAAGTTCTTGTGAAGCAATTTTCCATTATTAAAAGCTCTTAAATTCCGCCCCCAAAAACTCCACATCGAAATAAATAACCGCAACAATACGAGTTTCGTGGAGTTTTATCGAAGAAGAGGATAACAAAAATTTTTACCCATTCCCAGTTATATGATATGTTTTGTTCTAATTGAAGCGGAAATGGATTTGCTTCTAGTATCCTAGCCATTTTGGGGGTATGTTTTTCGACTATTTCTGTATGAGTTGAACGAGCTTGTTTTGGTTACTTGTTGGTTAGTTTAAGATAACGTGCCAATGGTACCACCAATAATGGTCATATTTCGTGGTCGAATTCGAACTTCTCTCCGCCATTGGCTTGTGATTGTGGTTGGTATGAGAAAAATTGCGGTCGTACGTTTTTACGGAGATTAGAGGATTGTTTGGCGCTATGCTTAATCGAAGAGTTGACCACTTGAGTAACACTTTTTGTGAAAATTTATTTTTGGACTTTTTTGTTTTTATTTGTGGAAATAGGGCAGAGATTTTGGTGCATGGTTAGTATTGGTTTTGTTTATATTGGCGATTGGTGTATAGCATTCGTATCGATTTGAGACAAGGACTAGCCAGATTAATGAATATTCGTGTTTTGTATAGCGACAAATATACTAGTAGAACCGGAATGCACCCCTTAAAAGTTCGATGTGCTCGACTAAATACTCGTAAGTGGTAGTCGAGCATATGGCAAATTCGAAAATTCGATTAAAAGCACCCTTGGGATAGCGATTTTATAGTGGACTGTTATTGAGCACGAATATCAGATTAACCCCGAAAAGCAATTAATCGCAATATACCCTTAGATTTTTATAAAAGCGGAAAGGAAGCTTCTCAAAGAATACAATCACGTAGCCGTATACAAGATAATCCCAGCATAAGTGTGTGAGAATTGCAGACAAATCAGACCCTATTGAGAAGATGAATGTTCTTTTTATATTTATCTTTATTATTTGTTTTCTCAAATTTTTTCTTAATTTTTTTTCCGCATTTTTTTTTTTTTATTAGTTTATACAACGCATCATATATGGAGTATATGGGGCAATATGGATATGTGCAAAAAGTAACAAAACTATAAAAAAAAGAGAGAATGGGAAAAAGAAACAGATTCGAATTCATTTTGAGCAATTCTCATTTCGTTTTGTGAATTGGCCAAAATTTATTGTGTAACAGTATGATTGATGGTCACAAATTTATTTGGATTAAAAATGTGATATCTAAGAAATAACTAAGAATAGTTATTTTCTTTTTCTTTACTTTTCTGACAACATACACTCATTTTATGTGCAGTTTACTACTCCCCAAATATATACGAGTACATTCGTTAATGTATGGAGAAATATTCTATACTAAGAACACTACTTTTTATTGGAGATATTTCTTCCTTTGTAAGTTTTTACTTTTGAAACATCATATCTAGAAGGAATTGATTATCAGTAATTTTTAAGAAAATGTTTAATAGAATAGAACAAAAATTGTATCGCTATGATTTTAAAAGTAAAACAAAAAAACCCTTAACTTTATTAATCTTATGACTTAATAATTTATAATAACATAAAATTCATCTATATTTTGGAAATTGTTAACTGTATGTGGAGTTGATGTGAACTATTTTATACTAATATAAAAAAAAAAGAAATAAACAGACTTGAATAAATTAGAGGCATTTTTTACTCCCGGTCGTGTTAATTGAAGCCTCAATAAAAATCTGCTATTGATTTGCTGATAAATATACTATTTTGATTACAAAACCAAAAAATGTTTGAGTAATAATTTTTCAATAGATTGTTTATTGTTTCCAACGCAAAGAATCCCTTTTTCCGTAGCTTGTTATATTTTTGTATGAGTCCAACACAAAGATTTACTAAAATTTTCCTGGCAAGTCCAAGAGAGACTAACACGAAACTTAGTGAATGGAAAGTGCCCAGTTTCATTACTTTTCTGCTTCAGTTTGGATATTTCTTTTTATTTTAATATAAGAGGGTCGTTCAATAAGTCCTTAGAAAAAGATGAAAAAAAACTGTTTTTAAAATAGGAAAATTTTTATTTTTCAACATAATCTCCTTTTAGCTCTATACACTTTTCCAACCGTTTTTCCAAAATTTTTATCCCGTCCAAAAAATAGGATTTCGGAAGCTCTGCAAAATACTCATCCGTTTGAGCAATGACGTCCTCGTTGGAAGTGAACCGTCGTCCGCCAAGCCATTTCTTCAGATTGGGGAAAAGAAAATAGTCACTCGGGGCCAAATCTGGTGAATAAGCGGGATGCTGCAATAATTCCAATCTCAAGTCCACAATTTTGGCCATGGAAACAGCGCAGGTGTGCACACGCGCATTGTCCTGATGCAAGAGGATTTTTTTCTTCTTCAGATGAGGGCGTGTCTCTTTGATTTCCTCGCTCAACCGTTGCAATAACGACGCGTAATACGCTCCTGTTATTGTCTTTCCTTTTTCCAAGAAGTCGATAAAAATGATGCCCTGCGGATCCCAAAAGACCGTGGCCATCACCTTGCCGGCCGATGGCACAGTTTTTGCCTTCTTTGGAGCCCGTTCACCTTTGAAAATCCACTGTGATGACTGTCTCTTCATTTCTGTAGTGTAGTAGTGTATCCAGGTTTCGTCCACAGTGGCATATCAATGAAGGAATTCGGCAGGATTGCGATGAAAGAGTGCCAACGTAGCCTCAGAGTCCACTACACTATTGCGCCTATTCTCCTCTGAGAGCAAACGTGGCACCCATCTTGCCGAAATTTTTTTCACAGACAATTTTTCATGCAAAATTGAAGCGATTGTACGAGGGTCATTCAACAACTACTTAGTCTCACCGCCCGATGGAACTGCTGTCACAAAAGAAACTTACCATCGTGCAGAACATTCTTTTAGTAGCCTACTGTCAAAGTTTCAATCGATTCCCTACATTAGTTTTGTTTTGAGCGCCTTTGAAAGCGAGCGTGTCGGTCGGTTGCACAAAAATGGAAAAAGAACAATATCGTTCGGTGATTATATTCTTGTTTTTGGAAGGGAAAATGCGCAGCGAAATCAAAGATCGCTTGGATGCTGTGTATGGTGACTCTTCTCCTTCGATGGCGACCGTCAAGAATTGGTTCAACGAGTTTGTTCGTGGCCGCACGTCGGTTTTTGATGAGCCACACCCAGGTGCCCCGAAAACGGCTGCTACGGAGGAAAACGTTAAAAAAGTCCATGATCTCGTGTTGGCAGACCGTCGATTGAAGGTTCACGAGATAGCTGAGACTGTGGGCATCGCAGTAGGAACGGTGCATCATATTCTACACGAAGAACTGGGCATGAGAAAGCTGTCGGCGCGATGGGTGTCACGTTTGCTCACACTGGAAAACAAGCGCAACCGTGCGACCACATCGGCGACGTGTTTGGCGCTGTTTCAGCGCAATCCAGCAGAGTTCTTGCGTCGTTTCGTGACCGTCGACGATACATGGATTCACTGGTACACACCAGAGACCAAGAAACAGTCGAAACAGTGGACTTCACCCGGCGAACGTGCTCCGAAGAAGGCGAAGACTGTTCGATCGGCCGGAAAGGTGATGGCCACCGTTTTCTGGGATTCACAAGGTGTGATCCACATCGATTACCTCGAGAAGGGTAAAACAATCACGGGGCGCTACTATGCTGACTTATTGGGCCGAATTGAAGAAAAAGCGGCCCCGCTTTGCGAAGAAAAAAGTGCTGTTCCACCACGCCAACGCGCCGGCTCACACCTCCGCAGTCGCCATGGCCAAATTGGTCGAATTGCGCTACGAATTGCTGCCCCATCCACCGTACTCTCCAGATTTGGCCCCCTGTGACTACTGGGAAAAGTAATTATAAATTTGTATTAAAGTATCTGCTCTAAAAATAGATTCTTCTTAATTAATTTGAATAAAAGTCATTGGAAAAAATTAAAAAAATTGTAAAAAATTCAGTCAAAAATTACACTGAAAATTTGATTATAAAAATAAAATCTTTTTCTAGAAAATATCCTTAAAATATTTTTTCTTTTGATTTAAATTTATTCATTTTCATAAGACAATATTTTAATGATTATTAAAATATTGTCTTATGAAAATGAATAAATTTAAAATCATGTACAAAAAATGAGTAGAAAATTCATTTTTTTTAAAAAAAAGAGGAAAAAAATATAACAAATTTAATCTGTTTGGCTTACTATTTTCGGTGTTCTTAACTTTATTTTTCATTGAAAAAGATGACAATGTTCAAAAATTGCTAAATAATTCCGATGAGAACTTTGAACCGAATAAATTAGATCCTCTTAAGTGAAATAAAAATACCAGAAAGGGAATAAGAATGACAAAAAAAAATTACTGACAAAACCAGTACCAGTCAACTTATTGGTATATAAGAGCGGAATGTCATCGTTTTATAGTAGACTTTAAAGCTATCGGTGGATTTTGTGGATAGTAAAGGCATAAATACCAAACATTTCGTCTGGAATATGACCACTGACGCGACGCGACACCAAACCACTATTTCTATAATGTTTTTTCCCCCAATAAAATATAAAATATTTGCTATTAAGCGTGTTATATAGAGTTGAATGTACAATATTTCTGACTTTGTCTGTAAAGATTGTCATGCACTTAATGTCATAGTCGCTGTTTTAGATATCTACTCGCAGTGGGAGATTGACCTGCGACTAGAGAGGAAGGATTATTCTAGCCTTTAAAGCTAACAAAAGTCGACCATGTAATGATTATCAGTTTCGATATTATCATCTAACCACGTGTACTTAATTTGAAAAGTCCAACTAGTTGTGAAGTAGCCTCAAGTAGCCTCCGTGGAACTAGTACTCACAGTTTCAATGGCTGATGAAATGTTTGCGACGTGCCATATAATCAAAGAAAAGTTAAACAAAGCTTCTCGTTGGGTTTCAATTAATAAATTGGTCCTCGTCAGATAAGCAGAATTACTTTTGCTCGAGTATATAATAATTGATTTTCCAATAATTATCTTTTCGTTGAAACGTGCAACTGAAAGTTCAGACATGTTTGGCAGTTCATTAAAACGATTTCGTCCTTTATTATTATTATTATCATTTTTTTTTTTTTAAATTCTCTCTAAATTAAGATTTCTCTTTCAAAATTTATTACCATTACTATTGCCACTTTTAACGCTACTACTATTTGCTACGATCTAATTGTTACTCGTATTTTAATGAAACATTTTCTAAATTATATAATACAAATCAATCATTATTAGCTATAGCATAATATATTGAATTATAATTAAAATGTAATAAATTAATAATTAAAAAAAAATAAATAAAATCAATACAAAAAATACTCTCCTGATTGATTAACTTTAAAACTCATAAAATTTAATTATGCAATATTTTTTTCAAAACAATCCCTCTGCAAATATAATTAAAAATAACTGATAATAATCTAAGAATAAGAAAATTTTAATTAAACATTTTTCAAATTTTGTTTGGTTTGGTTTTTTTTTTTTACATAAAAAATATTGTACAATATTTATAGAAAAATTTTATTGTTTGATATTATTAGCTATAATAAACTGATTAATAAAAACTTAATTCAATAAAGGAGAAAAGAAATTTTCTTTAAAAAATATTTTTAAAAAAATATCGTTTAAGGCATTTTAAGATAATTAAAATTATATAATTTTTTATTGAAAAACACCATTTTCCTTTATACAAAAAAAAACCATTATTCTAGTTTATGTACATATTACTGAAATATTTCATGTTTGAGAATCCTTGTTGATACTCGTATTTTTTATTTTTCATACTAACCAACAACAAGTTCAAGGGTATGAAACTTTTCATTATGTTTTATTTAAAAAGTTAAATGAAAATATTAAAAGCGCTTATACAAAAATAAAATGACTTAAAATAAGTCGAATCTACTTTTAGAAAACAATATCTTCTATATTTTTGAGATTTTTGTAAAAAAATTGAAAAAAAGAAATTGAAAAATTGTCTAAGAAATCATTTTTTTAAATTAAATATTTTTTATTGTATCTATTTTGATGTTTTTGGATTAAAATATTATGTCTTTAAAATTTTTTTCCAAAAGTGGAAAATTTTCCGTACTTATTTACTTAGTGCAGTTTATATGAGCTTTTCTTTTGGGACAGTTTGTAAAAAATCGATGTTTTGTTATGCCTTTTTTCTTATAATATTCTATAAATATTAAATATATTCTGAATTTTGTCATTTGAGTTGACACAATTTCGAACAGAATGCGAAGTTCGGGATTCGCCTCAGCATAGATTATGCTAGATCTGTTTGAAAAGTATCGCAAATTTTAAATTTCCGCAGGTTACGTATATTCGATTTTTTTGTGGCGTTATATTGGTACTCATGTCTCTCACTTATGCCGACAAGTTCGGCCATTTTGAATTTTTGACAGTTGCTTTGCTTGCATGTGTTTTGGCTCGTATTCGATTTTTGATCAATTTCGACCAAAAACAGCATCGCATTAACATTGCTAAGGAGCTGTTAAACTCTGTCCGCGACGACCCAAAGTCGCTCCAGAGGGTCATAACTGATGACGAATCATGGGTTTATGGTTATGACAAGCTCAATCATCCCAATAGAAGCTGCCGCACGAACCAAGACCGAAAAAAGTGCGCCAAGTTCCGTCGAATGTGAAAGTTTTGCTTACAGTTTTCTTCGATTGCAGGGGCGTGGTGCATCATGAGTTCTTGCCACAGAGTAGAACGGTCAATAAGGAATATTACCTGCAAGTTATGCACAAGTTGCGCGAAGCAATCCGCCAGAAACGCCCGGATTTTTGGAAGAACCAAAATTGGCTTTTGCCATTTTTGGCCAAAAACAACACACTAATAATCTCGCAGCCACCGTATTACCCAGATCTAGCCCCCCTGTGACTTTTTCTTATTTCCAAAACTGAAGAGCCCCATGAAAGGATTGGAAGAAACGTTAGCATAAATGTATAATATCTGATGGGGATTACTTTGAAGGGGACAAAATAAATATTCATGAATAAACGAATAATTTTTGAAAACTTTTTGAACAGACCTCGTATATTAGTTCCCACCTACACTAAGGTTGCAGTACAGGCTTCAAGATCTAAAGAGCGTCATAAATAAAGTTGTGTCTTTTTAGTGCGTTTCGAAAAATGGAAGAGCGAAATTTGGGGCAGCGATAATGTCATTATCTTGCGTTTTAAGCTTGCTGAAGTCACGAGTTCTTATTTTATCCCCATTTTAACATTCCTTTCATGGGGAACATGGGGACCTTTTACAAATGTTCTGATTACATTTTTGTACTAGTTTTAAGATCATGCTCTTTTGTCTTTGCATTGCAGATAATAGGTTCGCACAGCTTATATCTCATGCGGTTTTTGATGCGGTGCCATACTTTGTCCAGTAGAAGCGGCAGCCATTATGTCCATGTCGGATTGTTGTCTTTGACCAATACAGGTCTTTATCCACGATTGGTTTTTCTTTCTGACAGCCGGTACTGATATCAAGATGGCCTTTTCATCTATTTTTTTCTCCCTTTTTGTTAAAGAAAGGATAATGGGATAAGGAAATTTAAGTAGAATTTTGAAAGTAAAAGGGTTTATTTTTGGTTTTTAGCGTTTCTTTTTGTGTTGATATCTGCCAATTTGATTTATAAAAAATTTCAACGATTCCTTATCGAGAGCATAAGTTTTTTTGTGGCATAAATTATATTTGGAGGTCCGCAAACCAGTGGAAGACGACGAACCTCACTAAGGGAATTCTTCAATATCAAAAATTGATGAAAATACAGAACGAGTGAAGGTTTGTTTGAGGTCAGACTATCGATAAACATTAAAGTTGAGGAATTATCCTAAAAAGGCTCATTGTCTCTATCAAAGAGTTTTTGCCGGAAAAAGGGCAGCACTTCAGCGTTCCCATTAACCTGATCCAAAGTCCGTGGACTTTTTGTTCAAAGTCGACAAAAACACATGAAAGGATGCCATCTTGATACTATCGGTAACATCGAAAGGATTATAACCATAAGAAGTCTTCCAGCATTGCTACGAAAACTGGCAGAAATTCCTTCGTCCTATGTATAGCTGTCTAAGATAACTACTTTAAAGGTTCTTACAGTGATGTATAAAAATAAAATATAATTTTTAGCAACAGAAAATTAATTGGTCTTATTAATTTCCTCGTACATCTGGTAAGATTTTCGTGCACCTATCACAATCGAGTATGCTAAAAAAAAACATTGCATGTACAGAAGAAATGACTTTTTTGCACTTTAATTTTGTGTTTTGATTTCTTTAAAAGAGCCACCACACTTTACTTATTATTTCGGAAAAATTTATAACAATTTAAATGTTTTCTTTATAAAAAAAAGTTGCTTAGCAAAATAAAAAATTATTTTTCTCAAAGTATTTTGAAGCAAATATTTTTAAAATTTTCGTTTTTGTTAAAAAATGCTAATTTTGTACGTGCAGCGATATTATTTTGGACTGTACATAATTTAAACACTTCAAAAAATATATTTTATGTTAAATTCTCTTTGATTATATTTATAGAAAAACTTTGGTATAACTTTTCCAAATACAGCATCATTTTCTAATATTACAATACAATTTGCAAAATTATGCAAAGTTGAGTAATGATTGAACTGTTATTTATTATCATTTTATAGGACCTTGTCTAGACAAATACTATATCGACATTAAATTTTCTAAGAGAAAGAGAATGCAAAAATCTTTAACATTTTTTTTTACAATAAAAAGAAAAAGGATTTATTATTGGAAAGTGTAAATTTTCTTATTTTTATCTAAAAAAATTAGAAATTAAAAAAAAAAGAAAAACACAAAAAATGATAATAGAAAGAAAATTGAAATATTTTTAAACTTTCCTTTTCAAACAAACAAGCTAATAGAAAATACAAGAAGAAGTGAAAATTGTGAAAAAGTTCTAACATTAAAATTAATACTTCGACTCTTCCATATGCAAAAAGTTCTTTTTCATTGGAAAAAAATCGATTTTTTTTTTAACCGAAAATAATGCCCAAAGCAATTTGGCGAATTTTCGTGAAAACATTTGTCATATTCATTGAATCTTATAGCGAATGATAATAAAATGATAACATGTTAAATTAAAAAAAGAAAATTATAATTTTTTCATCTTATAATTTTGTAATTTAAAACTTTTTTAAACTTATAATATTCTTTGTATGTATGTAGTCGTATTTATATACTCTCAGTTAGAAGAAGGAAAATTAATTAAAATTGATTCAAATTGGCAAAGTTTTATTAAAATTTGTAACTAAATTTTTTTTTAAGAAAGGGGATTCCCACTTTACATAAGTTCACTGTAGTGGTTGATGCAAAAAAAATTCAGAAGACGACTGAATTTTAATTACAATTTGTTAATTTATACTCATACTTGGTCATTATTAATTACTTTAAAGTATAAATTAAAATTTAAAGAACTTTTATAGAAATTTATAAGATGTTAAATTTAAATTTAAATTTACATCTTAAACTAAAATGCCTCTTTCTAAAATCTCTCCGCCATGTTTTAATACTATCTTTGAGGTGAGATCTGTGACAGTTTCGGGCAGAGGCTCCAATACAAAAATTGCATTTTGGGTATTTCTGTATCGTTTGAGCCTAAAAAAGGCAAAAATCACAAATCTTCCAGGGTCCCCCAAAGAAACATTCTCAAAGTTGGTAACATTTTTTACGAAGTTGTATTTTCCGCATTTTTTTTTGTGAAAATCGATGTTGTTTTGAGCAATTTGAGCATTTTAAGTATTTCTCTATCGTTTGAGCTTAAAATATCGTGGATTGGTGAAAGTTCAATTTTCCAGGGTGTCCCCCAAAGGAACATTCTCAAAGTTGGTCATATTTTTTAAGAAGTTGTATTTTTTTCGTGAAATAAGACGTTGTTTTGAGCAATTTGAGCATTTTAAGAATTTTTGTATCGTTTGAGCCTAAAATATCGGCAAAAATCATAAATCTTCCAGAGTCCCCCAAAGGAACATTCTCAAAGTTGGTCATATTTTTTACGAAGTTGTATTTTCCGTAATTTTTTTTGTGAAAATCGATGTGATTTTGAGCAATTTGAGCATTTTAAGTTTTTCTCTATCGTTTGAGCTTAAAATATCGTGGATTGGTGAAAGTTCAATTTTCGGCAAAAATCACAAATCTTCCAGAGTCCCCCAAAGGAACATTCTCAAATTCGGTCATATTTTTTACGAAGTTGTATTTTCCGCAATTTTTTTTTGTGAAAATCGATGTTGTTTTGAGCAATTTGAGCATTTTAAGTATTTCTGTATCGTTTGAGCCTAAAATATTGGCAAAAATCACAAATCTTCCAGGGTCCCCCAAAGGAACATTCTCAAAGTTGGTCATATTTTTTCGAAGTTGTATTTTCCGCAATTTTTTTGGTGAAAATCGATGTTGTTTTAAGCAATTTGAGCATTTTAAGTATTTCTGTATCGTTTGAGCCTAAAATATCGTGGATTGACGAAAGTTCAATTTTCGGCAAAAATCACAAATCTTCCAGAGTGCCCCAATGGAACATTCTCAAAGTTGGTCATATTTTTTACGAAGTTTTATTTTCCGCAATTTTTTGGTGAAAATCGATGTTGTTTTGAGCAATTTGAGCATTTTAAGTATTTCTGTATCGTTTGAGCCTAAAATATTGGCAAAAATCACAAATCTTCCAGGGTCCCCCAAAGGAACATTCTCAAAGTTGGTCATATTTTTTCGAAGTTGTATTTTCCGCAATTTTTTTGGTGAAAATCGATGTTGTTTTAAGCAATTTGAGCATTTTAAGTATTTCTGTATCGTTTGAGCCTAAAATATCGTGGATTGGCGAAAGTTCAATTTTCGGCAAAAATCACAAATCTTCCAGAGTGCCCCAATGGAACATTCTCAAAGTTGGTCATATTTTTTACGAAGTTTTATTTTCCGCAATTTTTTTGGTGAAAATCGATGTTGTTTTGAGCAATTTGAGCATTTTAAGTATTTCTCTATCGTTTGAACCTAAAATATCGTGGATTGACCAGAGTTCAATTTTCGGCAAAAATCACAAATCTTCCAAATGTATTTTAATGGGTTGAGCGTGTGGATGTGGATGTCTCTAAAAGATAGAGTGAATGTTTGTTGCTGAAGAGCACATTGAGTCCAAATAGGCGACCGAATGTGAAAATGAAGAATGTGGTGATAAGTTATTCACTGATGGTGGAATATTTTGGTGTGTGCGTGAGTGAGCGCCTGAATTTTGGACCCCATTTAGACCCTATCGGACGGAAAGTAGGTAGCGCTACTGGACATTTGGGGATGGTATTGAGTAAGAAATAGGGAATTCGAGAATGTTGTACAAGGATTTGTACGGTGCTTGTGTTTGAGATGATGTGATGCCGTCTCACTATGCTAACGAGAGGATCAACAGTACTCAGTCATTGATTTTTCTATCGGATACGACCTGGTATTGCCGGAGGCCTGTCCTATTATGATTGAGGAAATTCAGGATTTTGGAGTACGTCAACCCCTAGTCCTGAAGAGAATGTATGACAGGTTCATTTCATGAGTCAGGTTTGCTTCGGCAAACAAGTTTCAATGTGGCTTGCTTCTGGATTATCTGATAACCGGGCGCAGTAGTATGAATGAGTTTCTGTATAACAGAGGATTGAGTGGAAGAGAAAACATGGGTCAATCACTATACACTACAGATAAATGTTGGGTTTCTCCCAGCGAACATGGTTTACTGAATGAAGGCATTTTATCTTTACTGACTGTTTGGAAAAGAGAAATACGATCACGGGGCGATACTTTACTTATTTATTGGACTAGTTTGATATTAAGGAGCCTGAAATAGTTGAGTTATATTCTCCAGATTTTCATATAACTTCATTTTTTTCCGAACATAAAATAATTTTTTGGCAGAAAGCGGTTCGAAAAGTCGAATTTTTTGGTATAACATTGAAAATTTGGAAAATCGTTTGACAATAAATACAGAAATGAAAGGACCTCCTTAATACTAGTTTTTCATCTCGCCCCTCGAAAGATGCTGGACAAATGGAAATTTTCAAATAACAAAATAAAGGATAATCATGCATGCCATCTATAGAAACTTTGAATATATTTATTGAGATATTCTAGAAAATTATTGCCGCAGAAATTATTTTCTAAAATAACTAGAAAATTTAACAATTATACATTTTTTTACTTAGCAGAACTTTAAAAAAAAACATGCTTTTAATTGGTTCAACATCCATCCGAATGGAGAAAAAAAAATATAAGCTTTATTATGTTTTGTTATAAAAATATACCTCATAAAATTTCTATTGGATCAATTAGAAGTATTTTCATTAATCCTAGTAAGGACATAATAGGAAGGAGGAAAAATGGAATAGAAAAAGTCGATTTGAATTACTTAGTAAAGGCATAACTGGAATGAGTTTAGAAGTGGAAAACGTAAATAATAGAAGAATTTACTATGGAGTTCTTCAAAGAAAAAAAATTGTTTGTAGTGTATGGTGAGTGGATTGTGAGCAATTTTAGTAGTATTTACTATGAAAGTAAAATAGTAGCCGACTATATGAGCCTATAGAGAATAAGGGAAAAGAGAATGAAGACAAAATAGAATGAAAAGTATTTGGGTAATTCTTGTGAAAATCTAGGACTACAACTAGGAGCAGAAATAAACGTAGAATGTTGACTTTTGGAAAATATAACCACAACTTTTAGGACGAGTCTATAACTGTTCACAAAATGCCTAGGAAAAAAGAATAGCTTGACTAGGATTAGCCAACATATTGTCCTCATGTTGCCCGTCCCTCTTGTAATTGTACAATATTTTCGAGAAGCAATTTTTTTTCGTTGTTGTCCTTTTATTATATTTTTCTCTCTTGGTTCTCGTCTCCTTATCTAGCCAATTTGGTTTGTTAAGGAAATTTTATCAATCGTTTTTACACGTACACATTGCAGTAGTTGTTACATAGTGAAATTTTTTGTTGTCGATAAAATTCATTCAACCGTAAAAGAAAAGTTAAATTTGTATTTTGTTCTTCAAATAAACACAAAATGAATAATATTGTACAGATATTTTTTTAAGGAAACTAAAAAAAAAATCACAATACATACAAATGGAAAAAAAGAAAATTGGAAAAAAAAACGAATGTGTTAAAGAAAAATTGGGCTAAAAAATGAATTTAAGTACTTTAAAGAGTTAATTTTGATTGTAAATCATTTTAAGAAAATTTTATAGTTTTCAATATGGAGAAGACTATTTATTGTTATTGTTATTTTTAACCCTTAGATCCTAATTTGTTAATATTAATAACGTCACTGTCGAGTCCTCTATTTAACTTCCTGTCTAATATGCTCTATAAAATTAAAAAAAAAAAACTCTAATTGTTACCTTAAATTTACACGCGTTAGAAAATTATCTCTGGCCTTTGTCTCAAAGGCCAAATATACTGAAACCATATTTTTGTTGTCAGACTATTATTGAATAGATAATTTCTACGATTAAAAATTTTTACTTTCAAATAGATTCTAAAATCTCCATTTATTCATTTACATATAGTTAAGGTCCTTAAGACTAAGAGATCATTTTCCAACTTATAGTATCTAGATCTAGTAGAATTGATGAGTCATTCGTTACATAAATTATTAAAAATTAGTTTGACATTGTAGTTTTTTTCCAGAAAATTAAAAATAGTAAAGGGACTAAATAAATTATAACAGAATGTTCTTTCAAAAACTATTTCAGATGAGGTAATGGACGCGTTATATTTAGATAAAAATAATATTTATATTTAATGCAAAAAGGAGGAAACTTTGTGGAAATTTAGCAAGAGTCCTTCTAATTATATAAAAGAAATACTGTCTTATTCTATGCTAAATAACTAATTAATTACATTCACATATGAAATAAAATTTTAAAATTATTTTTAACATATGATAAATCCGTTTTTTGGTCAGGTATTAGGTGTATAAGCTTAAATCCGCTATTTTTTGGTCAAAAAAATTAATGTTTTTTTCATAAAAAGCTAAAACAAATTTATTCAAAGTACTTGCCCTCGCTAGCTACACATTTTTCCCATCTCTCGGGCAATTTGTAGATACCACGCCAAAAAAAAATTTGCTATTTCGAGACAAACCACTCATTAAGCCATTTTCGGACGTCTTCGTAAGAATCGAAGTGCTGCTCAGCGAGCGCGTGTCCCATCGACGAAAACAAGTGATAGTCAGAAGGTGCCAGGCCTGGTGAATAAGCGAGGTTGGGTAGCACCTACCAGTTGAGTGTCTCCAAGTAGTTTCGGACTATTTTTGACGTGTGCGATGGTGCGTTGTCGTGGAGAAAAATTAGCTTGTGATGTCTTTCTTGATAATCCGTCCTTTTTTCACGCAGAGCACGGTGCAATTTGATAAGTTGTTGGTGGAAGCGGTAGGCATTAACAGTTTTACCAGGTTTCAACATATCATAGCAGACGATACCCTGTTGATCCCACCAAACGCACACCAGCGTCTTCCGTCCGAAGCGATTTGGTCTTGGGGAAGATGTTGATGGTTGGCCGGGATCAAACCACGATTTCTTACGTTTAGGATTCTCGAAATATATCCACTTTTCATCGCCTGTCACAATCCGATGCAGGAACGACTTTCATTTTTGTCTGACGAGCAAGATTTTGCATGTGTTTTGGCGTCGCTTTATCTGCCTATCATTCAATTCATTCGGCACCCATTTTCCGATCTTTTTAATCTTCCTTATGGCACGGAGACGGATGAAAATGGCTGGTTGAGTAACACCCACTTGCTCCGCGAGCATTTTTTGCGATTGGGTGTCGTCTTCGTCCAAAAGGGCCTACAATTGTTGGTCCTCAACCTTCCTAGGCCGATTTTCACGCTTCTTATCCCACAAGTCAAAATTGACGTCTTTGAACCGACGAAACCAATTTCAGCATATTGTTTCCGATAAAGCACTATGACCATAGGCCTCCATAAGCATTCAAAGTGAAACAGCAGCCGATTTCTTCAAATTGAACCAAAAAAGCAAAGCTTCCCGCATATGGTATTTTTCTGGCACAAAACTAAATATGATTACCAAAGGAAAAATGTATGTTATTGTACGAAATTGCTGACAGATGTCAAACTCATAAAAAAAATATGGCGTGCCCATGGTAGCTTAATACGCTCACTCACGCCATCTATTATCAAACAGCGGATTTAAGCTTATATACCTGGTAAAAAATTTTGCTTACAATGCCAGTTAAGATATCATGGATTTTATTTATAACCTTGGGGTAGTTGGTTTATTTCACTCAAGAAATAGTGTTTTTTTCTAATACACGAAATTGAATTTAAAAAAAATTTCAGATAATAAAAGCTATTACATTTATTGAATTTATCAATAACCTTTCAGGCTAACCGCGTATGATAAAGTTGACGCTATTAGTCGATGTTTTCACAAAAAATAATAATGGGAAATATGGGCGCCATAAAACAAATAATTATATAATATTTTCGTATTAGATCATCTTCTTCTATTAAGAGTGTTTTCATACTTTCTTACCATCCTCTCATACATAACCTATAATTACTATAACCGAAATGCAAAGAAAAAGGAAATCGAAAAATCCTTAAAAACAACCATTAATGGGTAGTATTAAAATATTAATCTTGTATCCATACAACTCTTATCATACCTTCTTATTTAGTTACTTACAAAAATAACAAATGAGGAATATATCATGCGGTTATGATACAGGATAAGTAGACTAAGGGACGTGAAGTAAAAATGATTGGTACACTTAAAGAGTACTATTGGCACAATCTCCCCTTTCTAATATTATACTCATATGAATTTTTATGCGTAAATTAAAATTGATTGCAAATATAGGAAAATAAATATGCATGTATGCGAAAGTGTATAAGGCACATACGGAATATGTGCGAAAATTTTATATTATCAAATTCAATGAAATAATGCAAGTTTGATTATATGGTACTAAATTTTTTTTTATATATTGTATATTTAAAATTCGATATACACATTTTCTCCCCCTCATCGTTTTTATTCCATACAATATTCATTTTTGATTTTTTTCCCCCCCCTTCCATTTTATGAATTAATATATCCTTTTCTGTGTAAAATTTCGTTTATTACCTTTTTTTCATTGCTTGGTGTTTATTTTTTGTTCCTCTCAACAAACCCTTTTCCAATATGAATTTGACCCCATAAAATAAGTTGATGGCATAGATAAGTTAGTGTCTGTATATAAATACATATACTTTGGATATTCTATACTGTTGGTTTGATGTTTTCTGAAGTTTTCAAGACCATTAAGCAATAAAGTCGGAATGGATACGGGCCACATAGCCATGGGACGATGGTCATAAATGCTCGCCATTAGAAACTTTTATCATTTTCGAACATATGGTAGGACTGGCTAAGCCAATAGTAATAAATCGAAAAAATTGTGAGTAATTTTCATTCTAAGACAACGTATTGAAAATTGAATATTACGAGTAGACATAGAAGGATTCACTTGCATTGAAACGAACGACCATTGCCATTTTCGATTTGTAGAAAAATGTTTTTTTTCTAGTAATATTTAAGTAATTTTATTTTCATTTAAATTAATTGTTTTCGCCTTTTCTTTGCCACATCTTATAAGAGAATATCTTTTGTATCTGGAAAACCATTGTCTTTTTAGAATAATTTACTCTTTATGTTATTTACAATATTATAAAATTAATTTAGATTCTATCGTTTAATCTTAATATATTGACTTAGCAAATGGCTAAAGCTAAAAGTTAATAAACGATTTCTATTGATTTTTAACAATTCCTTTTGCATGACGACAATTTCATGTATTAATATAAATAAAATTAATGACTAAATTCTTATTAATCGAATTTTATATAAAACGAATTGTATTTGATCATAGAATTTTTGTAATAATACCAATCGAATATGATAAGTTTTGGATGAAATAACATAAAACAATTTAATGGATAAAAGTTTATTTCTTAATCAGTTAATAATTAATTGATTAATGTTTTTATATATTATTATATTATATTTTATCTCAATTATTAAAGGTTTATTTAATTAAGGATACCAAATTATACGAAGTGTAGTAGAAAAGCAATGAGACTAGTATCAAACTGGCAACCCCACGTATTTCATCTTCCAGATACGAGAGACGTTCAATAAGTCCTTAGAAAAAGATGGAAAAAAACTGTTTTTAAAAAAAAAAAATTTATTTTTTAACATAATCTCCTTTTAGCTCTTTACACTTTTCCAAACGTTTTTCCAAAATTTTTATCCCGTCCAAAAAATAGGATTTCGTAAGTTCTGCAAAATACTCATCCGTTTGAGCAACGACGTCCTCGTTGGAAGTGAACCGTCGTCCGCCAAGCCATTTCTTCAGATTTGGGATAAGAAAATAGTCACTCGGGGCCAAATCTGGTGAATAAGCGGGATGCTGCAACAATTCCATTCTCAATTCCACAATTTTGGCCATGGAAACAGCGCAGGTGTGCACACGCGCATTGTCCTGATGCAAGAGGATTTTTTTCTTCTTCAGATGGGGGCGTTTCTCTTTGATTTCCTCGCTCAACTGTTGCAATAACGACGCGTAATACGCTCCTGTTATTGTTTTTCCTTTTTCCAAGTAGTCGATAAAAATGATGCTCTGCGAATCTGAAAAGACCGTGGCCATCACCTTGCCGGCCGATGGCACAGTTTTTGCCTTCTTCGTAGCCCGTTCACCTTTGAAAATCTACTGTGATGACTGTCTCTTCGTTTCTGGAGTGTAGTAGTGTATCCAGGTTTCGTCCACAGTGACATATCGACGAACGAATTCGGCAGGATTACGATGAAAGAGTGCCAACATAGCCTCAGAGTCCACTACACGATTGCGCTTATTCTCCTCTGAGAGCAAACGCGGCACCCATCTTGGCGAAATTTTTTTCACAGACAATTTTTCATGCAAAATTGAAGCGACTGTACCTTGTGATATGCCCGTGGCCTCAACTAATTCGCGCACTTTAATTCGCCGATCGTTCAAAATCAGATCGTGGATTTTGTCGATGATTTCAGGAGTAGACACCTCAACTGGGCGTCCTGAACGATGTTCATCTTTTGTGGATGAACGGCCACGTTTAAATTCATTCACCTAATTGTAAACCGTCGCAAACACAGGTGCAGATGTGCCATGAACTGCATCCAACTCGGTTTTGATTTCTTTCGGGCTTAAGCCTTTCAAATGGAGACGTTTGATGACAGCCCTAAACTCGCTTTTTTCCATTGTTATGCACAAATAAATGTCGTTAACTTTAATCGACGATAGAAATTGACCTACGCTATGGGTCGAGCTGAAATTTACAGCTTTCCTGTCGATACGGCTACCTACAAAAAAAAATCTTTACCGACACTACAAGCGCAATTTCTCGAATTTTCTAAGAACTTATTGAACGACCCTCGTAGCTTGTATGTTAGTCCTACCTAGACGTACTATACCAAAAATGAAACAGCGAAATTCTGTGTAAATTTCCGTTAAGCTCTGGTGAATTTGTGAGTTTGGCTAACGAAATTGTTTTTTCGATCGTTTGGGGGATAAAGAATTCCTGGAGGGCCGGGAAAGCAGTAGAAAACACGCCTCTCTCAGGCAGGTCCTAAACATCAAAATCAAAACTTGTAACGAATTAAGGCTTTTTTTAAGTCAAAACCACCCACACTAAACTCTCAATCAAATATTGATTTTATAGAAAAGCCATTGAAACGCTCAAAAAAATTTACAATTTATCAGAAAATCTCTGACCAGATTTCTATTGAGGCTTCAATCAACGCGGTCCGATGTAAAAAAGGTCTCTTATTTATTCGTCTGCTTATAAATTGAGAATATTTATTTTCATGTTTCTTAATATTACTTGATATACCAGGTGTATAAGCTTAAATCCGCTGTTTGGTCATAGATGGCGTGAGTGAGCATATTAATATACCATGGGCAGGCCATGGTATATTAATATGCTCAATTAATATTGACAGATGTCATACCATGGGGTATGACATCTGTCAATATTAATCAGTGCACATTGTCAGCATACATTTTTCCTTTGGTAATCATATCTAGTTTTGTGCCAGAAAAAGACCATATGCGGGAAGTTCTGCTTTTCTGCTTCAATTTGAAGAAACCGGCTGCCGAATCGCTTCGAATGCTTATGGAGGCCTATGGTGACAGTGCTTTATTGGAAACAACATGCCGAAATTGGTTTCGTCGGTTCAAAGACGGCAATTTTGACTTGTGGGACAAGAAGCGTGAAAATCGGTCTAGGAAAGTTGAGGGCCATCAATTGCAGGCTCTTTTGGACGAAGACGATACCAAATCGCAAAAAATGCTCGCGGAGCAATTGGGTGTTACTTAACCAGCCATTTACATGCATCTGCGTGCCATAAGGAAGATTGAAAAGATCGGAAAATGGGCGCCGCATGAATTGAACGATAGGCAGATGGAGCGATGTCAAAACACATGCGAAATCTTGCTCGCCAGACAAAAAAGAAAATCGTTCCTGCATCGGATTGTGACAGGCGATGAAAAGTGGATATATTTCAAGAATCCTAAACTACTTAGAGACACTCAATTGGGAGGTGCTACTCCACCCCGCTTCTCCACTAGACCTGACCCCTTCCGACTACCACCTGTTTTCGTCGATGGGCCACGCGCTCGCTGAGCAGCACTTCGATTCTTACGAAGACGTCCGAAAATGGCTTCATGAGTGGTTTGCCTCGAAAGAGAAGAAATTCTTTTGCCGGGCTATCTACAAAATGCCCGAGAGATGGGATAAATATGTAGCTAGCAAAGGCAAGTACGTTGAATAAATTTGTTCTTGCTTTCTATGAAAAAAAACATGTATTTTTTTGACTAAAAAACAGCGGATTTAAGCTTATACACCTAATAGTTCACATCAACTCCAGTTACATTAATAACTTCCAAAATAATGGATCGCTTCTTCAAAGCTTGATGGCGGTACTATGTCTTCTTTAGCTAGTGGCACTTCCAAGTCGTGTTATAAAAAAAAATACTTTTAAAAGAATTTTTGCACATTTTCGAACTAATTAGAACAATTTTTGTGCATGCATTTTTGATATTTTAATATATCTTAAAATATTGCATTTGTAATTTTTCATAATTATTTTTTTCGTTGCGTCAGAATAAACTGAAGTAGTATAAATATTTTTAAATATATTGATAAGATTTTTACAAGAATGCAAATTTGGGGGAAAAAAATATATTAAAAATTGATTACAAGAAAAGTTTAATTAATAGTTGGTAAAATTATCGAAAATTGAAAAACGTATAAGAATATCCACAATAATTAGAGAGAGAAAATCTCTTTAGAAATGATATACTGGGAGAAGAGATATTTATCCATTTTCTATGAACTCTTTTAAGGCAATTATTTACTTATTATTCTCGTTTATGATACGTGAACAGTAATAAAACTACAAAAAACTCTGAAGGAACTTATTAATACAGTTTATTTATAGGTCCACCATTTTGGTCTTCTTCGTTCTTTCCAAAAAGGATCCAACCCCTACAATTTACTCTAGAAATTATGAAAAGTTGTGGAATTTGCTTAACCTCCTTTTTTTAATTTCTTTTTCTTCTTTTATAAAGTATTACAAGTGCTATAAAATTACTATTTTCTTTAAAAGTGTGGGTGTAAAAATTAATCTTTTGATATTATGCGAATTTTCCATTCTTGCACGTTTTACAGATATAATTTACGAATATTCTTTATGATATTTCCAACAAAAAAAAAATCTGTTTATTATTTTAAATTAAGAAAATATGTTTAGTTTATAAAAAAAATTTAAACAATAATAAAAAAGAAATTCAGCAATTTTATAGAGTTTTATTTCACCAATACTTTTATAAGTTTAACTTTTCTTTATTGAAATGTTTATAAATAAAAAAGTAATTTCAAAATTTAGAAATTGTCTTATTCATATTCCAAATTTACATAAAGTCGTTTTATTTAATATTCGATTTATGCGGAGTTGTTTTTAAAAATGCTCAAAAAATCTAAGTTTGAATTTGTATTTTCAGAAATCACATAGAATTTTTTTTGTATTAATGGCAATCCTTATTTTGATTAGGCTGGTTTTATATGAAATTAAAAGCTTAAAAGCTTGTGTTAATCCTGACCTACTCTGAAAGCTCAAGAAAATCCCCCTTACCCCTTATTTCCTCAATAATATGATGCCTACTTCTCTGAACGATATTTTCAAGTAGTTAAAAATGTCACATTCTTCGATATATTCTCTATCGCCGCTGGTGTCTGTTAGGGTAGCATTCTACGGCCTTTACAGAATAGAACTTTCAGGGTCAACCAAGTGTTCGATTCCGCTTCATAAACGACTGTTATCGTATAACAATCCTCTTGTAAGAGGATTGCTCTCCGTTTTTCTTCCCAGAAACATACAAAAACGCTTAAAAAGGCAATGGCCACTAAATTACATAATTAAAAAAATCAGTTTCCTATTTAAGAATAGTTGAAAATCACAAAAAAAGTCTGGTTGGTTTTTATTTTGGTTAAAATTGTACCAAGTACATGACAATTCAACTGCAATAAATAAACTTAAATAACTTTAGCTTTTTTATGGTTTCAAAATCAAAATACTAGAAATTTTTAATTGAAAATATAAAATTATTATTTTACCACGTTAGATTTTGAGAAAATCAAAAATCTTATATAATTTTCCAGGTACATCTGGAATTTTTTTTTTAATAATTAAATTTATTATACTTAAAATTGATGATAATTTTAATTTTTTTATAATAAAAATAATTTTGTTATTTTTTATTTAATTGATTTAGTATAGCTAAAGAAATATTCTCTTTTTTTGAGCAATACAATAAAAGGAATTATTTAAATCTGCAATTAAACGAAATTCTTTAACTCCATTCTTCATGCCTTAAGTTTCTATGATATAATAAAATGTGATAATACGATTAAAAATCATTTGATCTTACTTAATTTTTCTTTCAAAACTATAAACAGAAAAAGAAAAGATGTACAATCGATGATAAAAAAAAATTCTTTTATCAAAGAGGACTAAAGTCTTATATTAAAAACCAAAAAGGAAACAATATCAATCTTGAAAGTAATTTAATATCTTCATTTTTGAAATATTTCTTACGTCTTATTTTTTTTTATTTTTTTTTTATTTTTTGCTTTGGAGTAAAATTCTTTTATGTGTTCTCAAATTCTTTTATTTTCAAGACAAAACAACGACAATGACAATCTATAGAAAACTAATTAAATATTTTTCTTTTCAATAAAGAGATTACACTTTTAAATCTGTAATTTTATACTTAATATAAATTTAATTCATGGAATTTTTTCTCTCTTTTTCGAAATATTCTAGATTTTTATAAATTCTGCTTGAAATAATACAGTCTTAGAAGAAAACTTAAGAATTTCAATTTATGGAAAAGTTTAGTTTTGAAGTACTGCATTAACGACTTTAACCCCTCCGGTAGTACACAGCATTGTCACCAAAACAAAGTATTTTTTCAGGTTTCGAATTTTCTTAAATTTAAATTAGTTTTTTTTATTTAGTTTTAAAAATATTTTATTTAATTTAAAATATTTTTTTGTTAATATTCCTACAAAATTTCTGTAGAAATATTGCTCGGATACCGCGTCGAAAAAATTCTTCTTCTTTAGATTCGATGAAAGAATCGATCCAATTTTTGGTCATTTCGTAGTTATCGAAGTGCTGCTCTGATAAGCCATTCATCATGGATCGAAACAAATGATAATCAGATGGGGCAATGTCTGGTGAATATGGCGGGTGAGGCAGAACTTCCCATTTCAGCGTATTTAAATAAGTTTTCACGACTTTCGCAACATGGGGTCTTGCATTGTCGTGGAGCAAAATTACTTTGTCGTGTCGATCTTTATATTGCGGCCGCTTTTCTCTGTTCAAACGCATCAATTGTCGTCCAGTGATGGGTTTCACCCGGTTGGAGGAGCTCATAATAAATAACACCCAGCTGATCCCACCAAATACACAGTATGATCTTCTTTCCATGAATATTCGACCTGGGGGACGATGTCGATTCATGATCGGGCAAGCCCCACGATTTTCTGCGTTTGGGATTGCCGTAGAGTACCCACTTCTCGTCACCAGTGACGATTCGATGCAGAAATCCCTTCCTTGCCTGCCGTTGGAGAAGAATCTCACAGGTGACTAAACGCTATTCGACGTCCCTTGGCTTCAACTCATGTGGAACCCACGTTCCTTGTTTTTGTACCATTCCCGGAGTGTTTTTTGATGTAGGCAACTCCCGGAGTGTTTGGCACGGATCTTCATCGAGCAACGTCACCAAATCTTCATCTTCAAACTTTTTCGGCTGTCCAAATCAAAATTTCCATTTTTAAACCGCGCAAACCACTTTCTGCAAGTTTGCTCAGCAAGACCATGTTCGCCGTGGACATCCACTAAAATACGATGACTTTCCGCGGCACTTTTCTTCATGTTGAAGTAATGGCACGAACTTCGACATGTTTGACACTGCGCAACAAGTGCTACTGATACTATAACAAAATGTCATATAGGGAAAAAGTTACGTTATGTCAGTAGCTTCTGGGAGAATATTTACTTTTCTATGTGTGACTATGGATAGTTGACTAACGCTATCTTTTGTAAAACGCTACGAATTAATTCGAACACCTGGTAATATTCATACTATTTCATAATATAAATAAGAATTTATAATTATAAATTGGTATAAATTTTTTTAAACAATAAATTTATATTAGCAGCTAAAATTTTTATTCTATTTCTATACTTAAGGACATAACAAATTAAATAAAATCATTTCTAAGGCAAACAAACAAAAATACTATATTTTCTATAATAAAGTGATTTTATTTTAATTAAATTATCAACAAACAAAAATCTGCTAATATTTAAGCTTGGTTATATGGAATAAAATAAAAAACCAAACATTTTTCAACCACAAAAATTTTGTAATAAATTTACTGTATTTTTTGTTTTTTTTTTGGTTAAATATTTTCGATCCATGTAAATATGTCACTGGCAGAAAATAATTTCCATATCCTTGCTGAATGAATATTTAAACTAATGCGTAAGTATGGGTTACTAAAAAAAACTTCATACCTACAATATAAGTGTATCTGAATAAGCTTGCATTTAAAGGCAAAAAACCAGCAGTCCTGCATAAAATTCAAACTTATTTTGATGTCATTATTTTGCACGATTTTTTCCACAATCATTTCACGAATAGCGGTAGAATGTTTAATGTTTTGATAAGCTTGGTAATTTTTATTCCACAACCGCAAATGCTGGAATGGTGTTACTGTGTTGAAATTTAGGATGACTATTCCATTCCGTTTCCGGTATCATAACAGCTGCTCCCTTCGTCTTGCCGTTAAGCTTATTGTATTATTGTTGAAAGTTGAGCAGTTTTCATTCTGCTCATCTATCACGGTTTTTTTTTGCCTCATTTTTCATCATTCTTTCCTTCTTTCAACTTATGCTGAAATAGATAATAACAAAAATAGAAATTTGTCTTGCTTAGATATATTTATAATACTATCCGGAAGGATATCCTTTTTACGAGTACAAATATAAGATTTTCCATATGAGCGACGACATGTTTCCATCTTCTGCCCCAATATTTAGTAAATTTTCTACAGATTTTACTTCCGTAAAAAAAATTTCCCTATAACTAAAATAAATTCTGAATATTTAACTTTAATTCCGTTTTATCTTAGTAAAAGTGCGTTCAAATCTATTTTGTTAAATTTTTTTTTTTTTTTTGGCTATATTCCCAGTAGCTACTCAACTCAATCAAATAAACTAAATGCAAGCAAACAAAACGGAATTTAAATAATGGCTTGCTTTTCGACTACATCCGCTAAATTGTTCATAAATTAATGCAGTTTTCTTTCTTGGGAAAATTTTTCAATAAATTATAATTTTCCTCTTCCTCAAGGAAGTAATCATTTTTAAAAAGGAAAAGAAAAAAACTTCAACATTTTTCAACGTTTATATTTTAAAGAGAGAAAAAAGATTCATTTATTTTGATATTTTTTAAATGCTGTTGTATTTGGAATTGTTTTTGCAAATTTACCGAATAAAGTTGGGAAAATATTTATTTTCATTTGCTTAGAAACTCTATTATATTTTTTGAATATACGAGGGTCGTTCAATAAGTCCTTAGAAAAAGATGGAAAAAACCTCTTTTTTAAAAAAAAATTTTTTTATTTTTCAACGTAATCGCCTTTTGGCTCTATACACTTTTCCAACCGTTTTCCAAAATTTTTATCCCGTCCAAAAAATAGGATTTCCATCCGTTAGAGCAATGACGTACTCGTTGGAAGTGAACCGTCGTCCGCCAAGCCATTTCTTCAGATTGGGGAAAAGAAAATAGTCACTCGGGGCCAACTCTGATGAATAAGCGGGATGCTGGAACAATTCCATTCTCAATTCCACAATTTTGGCCATGGAAACAGCGCAGGTGTGCACACGCGCATTGTCCTGATGCAAGAGGATTTTTTTCTTCTTCAGATGGGGGCGTTTCTCTTTGATTTCCTCGCTCAACCGTTGCAATAACGACGCGTAATACGCTCCTGTTATTGTTTTTCCTTTTTCCAAGAAGTCGATAAAAATGATGCCCTGCGAATCCCAAAAGACCGTGGCCATCACCTTGCCGGCCGATGGCACAGTTTTTGCCTTCTTCGGATCCCGTTCACCCTTGAAAATCCACTGTGATAACTGTCTCTTCGCTTCTGGAGTGTAGTAGTGTATCCAGGTTTCGTCCACAGTGACATATCGACGAAGGAATTCGGCAGGATTGCGATGAAAGAGTGCCAACATAGCCTCAGAGTCCACTACACGATTGCGCTAATTCTCCTCTGAGAGCAAACTTGCCGAAATTTTTTTCACAGACAATTTTTCATGCAAAATTGAAGCGACTGTACCTTGTGATATGCCCGTGGCCTCAACTAATTTGCGCACTTTAATTCGCCGATCGTTCAAAATCAGATCGTGGATTTTGTCGATGATTTCAGGAGTAGACACGTCAACTGGGCGTCCTGAACGATGTTCATCTTTTGTGGATGAACGGCCACGTTTAAATTCATTCACCCAATTGTAAACCGTCGCAAACACAGGTGCAGATGTGCCATGAACTGCATCCAACTCGGCTTTGATTTCTTTCGGGCTTAAGCCTTTCAAATGGAGATGTTTGATGACAGTCCTAAACTCGCTTTTTTCCATTGTTATGCACAAATAAATATCGTTAACTTTAATCGACGATAGAAATTGACCTACGCTATGGATCGAGCTGAATTTTTCCTGTCGATAATGCTACTTACAATAAATAAATCTTTACCGACACTACGAGCGCAATTTCTCAGATTTTCTAAGGACTTATTGAACGACCCTCATACACTTATAAAAAAATATATAAAATAAATTTAGAAAAGATGTTAACACTGAATTTCGAAAAGAAATTTTCCAATCTTATAACAAATTTTATTACTAATAAAAAAGACCCAATAAAATGTTTTTTAAAAATTTTTTTTTTCTCTACCTTTCCCAGAATATTCTTATACCATTGGAAAAAAATCCTTACAGACATAATTAATTTTTATAAAATTTCATATTGTATATTTTCTATTTAATGAATTTAATTAAAGATACTAGTCGATATAATCATCAAAGTACGAGTATCTACAATAAAAAAAAGTTAGATTAATGGCCTGCGATCAATATAAAATGAAACAAAAAAAAAAAAACAAATATAAATTAATTAAAAATGAATCACTTTAAAAATCATCAATAATCAATTTATTGACAAGACAATGATTTATTTAAGTTAAAATTTAGACAAGACTAAAAATACTGTCTATTGAAATTAATTTAACTGAAAATATATCAACACTTTGGAAATATTCAGACAATTACAAATCGTTGAAAATTTTGGATAGATATGCTTGAATGCTCTTTTAACACTTCTTAAATTTAGTATTTAACTTATATTGCATAGGTCGTATGTGGATAATATAGAAGCACATATACATATATATACCTATAGGGATAATTGTGTAAATGAATAAATGTGAATAGGTTTTCGGGAAGAAATTCTAGATAACAAGGGACATCGATTTCAAAGCTTCTCTGAAATAATGAAAATCATGTAAAATTACAACCATACCGAAGTATATGTAATTATACGTAAATTTCAGCTTGACAGAAGAAGGTAAAACGTTATTAGAGATTGGGTCTTAGAATAAAGTAAAGTACGAACACTGCCATTAGGGTGAATATGTCTGTTGAATTCTTCTAAAGACCTTGTGTGGTATCAATACTAGTACAGTATGCACGCATTTATGAACACGTGGAATATTTGGCTCCCTTTTTGAAATTTATTGATTATTGCTGATTAATTACTGGTTACAAAGCTGTCAGACTCATGAACCGCACAATTTCTATTCACATAAGTGCTAATGTTCTACATTAATACGACTACACATACCTATCTAAACATATGAGGTACTAGTATTCGTATAGCACCGATATGGATCATAAATTGTAGACATAGGAATTAAGGAACACTTTGGTGGTACCCTTTTTACTGGCACGTAAAGGCATGATTACAATAAAAGGTGTTACATATTCCCAATAGCAGATATACTCACATTGGTATATATTTGCAGTATTGCCTAAAACTGTATCCACATTCATTCACATATATTCTATTAACTTGCATAGAAGGAAACATGTTCTAGAGTAAAAGAATTTATATAAAACCTAAAAGAGTTTTTTTGATTGAGCAAAATGTTGTTGCTCAATTGATTGAGCAAAAAAAAAAAAACATTAAATCTAGTGAATTTCTAGATTGTAATAGTATTGCTTAATGCAAAATTAATTTCAATTGTAAAAAAAAAAGTCCAATTTAAAAAAAAAAAATACCTAACATAAAATGATTTTATTCAGTAAAAATTAAAAATTAAATTCCAGTGCTGGAATCATATACAAGCGGAATTACATATGACAAAAAAAAAAAACAACTCTTATATGTAGTTATGAAAATATGATATTACCTGAAGAAAAAAGTATAATCAAAAATACTAAACGAAAGAATGAAATATGGAGAAAATACGAGTTCATAGTTTTCTTTTTGACCATAATTTGAAACAACTTATCATGTTATCAGACGATAAAATCATCATCACCATGGACCCATCGTTCATGATTACGATATCGAATCCAGTCATATAAGAGATACTCGTACTATACGAACAAACGAATTCATGATTATTGATAGAAAAACCAAATAGAATCATTCCAACCATGACCATATATTTATCCATGCATTAATGATGATCGATTCGTGTGATAGACGATTTCTTTACTGAAAATACGGAAAAGTAAATATTTTTATAACTTAGAATTATTGTTAATTAATAAGGATCTAATGGATTTTGATTGTTGCTCTATTTGCAAAAAATCAATTTTTATCAATTTTTATCTTTGCTCACATTTTAACGATATCTAAGAAAAATTCTGTTGTTTCTTAATATATTGTAGAAACAAAAAACTACTCTCTTGATTGTGTTACTAATTACGTTTATTTTTATATTTTATCCTTACAGTTAATGGACTTTCAGTATATGCTCATATTGAAGGATAACTTTCGTAAGTGGATTTGAAGTAAACTAACTTTTTTTTTTTTTTTTTTTTTTGGTTTATTATGAAAGTGAAAATAATAAAATATGAATAGTATGATTTTGTTGGTTAAATAATAATAAATAATATGCAATTGATAGGGTATGAGGGATAATTGTTAGCTTTTAAGATATGAACAAATTAGAACTATCTTAGGACAAGTCAGTGTAAAATAATAAGACAATTATATAAGCCACATAATTTTGTTGGCATCAAAAAAGCTTTCATAGAACTTTAAATATGGCGTCATCATATCAACTTTCCGGAAGTTTTTTTTTTTTTTTTTTTTGAAATTTAGTAAAATTTGGATTATTTTCACAAAAAAAAATAAATACTATACGAACATAAAAATGATAGTATTAAAAGATCTGAAAAACATCTTCGAATAAGTTCTTTGAAACAATTTTAAAAATGGCGATATTAAAAAAATTACTAGCTAAGATCTCTGAAAAGAATCATGAGAGAGCTTTGTTTTTTAGAGGTCTCGACCAAAAAAATGTTGCTGCCATATTTGTGGTTTTTTCAAAGAACTTATTTTTGAAGAATTTTTGTATATCTTCTGAGGTGTTTTTAGAAAATAACCCTCATCAAAAAAAAAAAAAAAAAAAAATAACAAAATAGCTTTCTGATAACATAACAATGGTAGTATGAACAGATTTCAAAAATGTTTTTGAATAATATTTTTGAAAAAATCACAAATAAGAGGTCTGTTCAAAAAGAATCGCGAATTTTGAATTTCCGCGGGTTACGTATATTCGATTTGCGATTTTTTTGTGGCGTTATGTTGGTACTCATGTCTCACTTATGCCGACAAGTTCGGCCATTTTAAATGTTCAGTTAATTTTTGACAGCTATTTTGTTTGCACGTGTTTTGCTCGTTTTCGATTTTTGCCCATTCCAAAAAATGGATCAAAGAATCTGTATCAAATTTTGTGTGAAAAAGAAAATTAATTGCGCGGACGCATTTCGATTGTT
This sequence comes from Atherix ibis, assembly GCA_958298945.1. Classification (NCBI taxonomy): domain Eukaryota; kingdom Metazoa; phylum Arthropoda; class Insecta; order Diptera; family Athericidae; genus Atherix; species Atherix ibis. The sequence goes on from OY282610.1 coordinate 6,371,143, forward strand.
GACTATGCTATATGGTGAAGCTACCTGGGACTGAAGCAATGTTTATCGGTGATACAAAATGTTCTCAGAGGGCCGAGAAGATGTGAATGATGAAAAGCGTGCTGGACGCCCGAGCACGTCAACAAAAGACAAAAACATTGATGAAGTGAAGAAAATAGTATTGGCCAATCATCAAATCACCGTTAGAGAAGTTGCTGAGGACTTAAACATATCGATTGGCTCGTGCTATTCGATTTTTACCAATGATTTGGTAAAAATCCTACCAAAATTTCTCAACTTCGACCAAAAAGAGCATCGCACTAACATTGCTAAGGTTCCGGGTCCGCAACGACCCAAATTTGCTCCAGAGGATCAAAGCTCAATCATCCCAATGGAAGCAGCCGCATGAGCCAAGACCGAAAAAAGAGCGCCAGGTTCGGTCGAGTGTGAAGGTTTTGCTTACAGTTTTCTTCGATTGCAGGGGCGTGGTGCATCATGAGTTCTTGCCACAGGGTAGAACGGTCAATAAGGAATATTACCTGCAAGTTATGCACAAGTTGCGCGAAGCAATCTACCAGAAACGCCCGGAATTGTGGAAGAACAAAAATTAGCTTTTGCAACATGATAACGCTCCTGCTCATGCATTGTTGCTTGTGCGGGAATTTTTGGCCAAAAACAACACACTAATAATGCCGCAGCCACCGTATTCCCCAGATCTGCCCCCCTGTGAATTTTTCTTGTTCCCGAAACTGAAGAGCCCCATGAAATGACGACGCTACGCTACGATTGAGAAGATAAAGACGCTATCGAAAGAGGAGCTGAACACGATCACAAAAACCGTTTTTTTTAAGTGCTTCGAGGATTAGAAAAAACATTGGCATAAGTGTATAATATCTGGTGGGGATTACTTTGAAGGGGACAAAATAGTTATTTATGAATAAATAAATAATTTTTGTAAAAAAAAAAAATTCGCGATACTTTTTGAATTAAGACCTCTACATACCTTCAATATGGCTGTATTAAAAATAATATAAAGAAATTTGTCTGAGAACATAACAATGACAGTACTAAAAGAACTGAAAAACGATATTCGTTCGACAGCTCTAAAAAGTGTCAACTAAGCTACATGAAAGCAAAATAACAAAAAACAAAAAAGCTCTCTGAGACCATAAAAAATATATTGAAAATATTTTTAATTATTTTCTTTAAGGAAATCACAAATATGACAGTGCTAATTTAAGCATGAACCTTTTTTAATTAAGCTTTAGTGAAGTGCTAATAGAATAGCATGACATGAACTTTAACTAATTTTCTTTAAAAACCCTAATAACAAAAATTATTTCAAAAAGTTTAATATCAATTTTGTTAAATTTTTATTGATTAAAAAAAAACCTAAAGAATGCCATTACTAAAATTTAAAAGAAAAATGTTCCTTGCATTAAATGGCCTCACAGTCGTAGCGCCGCTTCAAAATATATCCTATGGCACTTGTCACACAAATATTACATACGAAGAAACAAAGAAACAAAAAAAAACAAAGTCCTTTCGAATTAATAAGTAATAAAAATTTTTTGCAAATTATTTCTATAATATTTATTGGTTATTATGTTAACAAAAAAAAATTACTCGAGTTTAATATGAAGCACGTCTAATTCACCAAACTGAAGCACATTTAATAAATTTTATCATTTTTGTCAAGAAAAACAAATACTTCTTTCAATATCACTAAAGAAATTTGAAAATAATTAATAAATAACTTCGCTAGAAAAAGAAACGACCTTTTCAATATGACAAACGAATACTAAATTATCTTAAACAAAATAACTCAAGAAGAGATAATTTTCGGTAGATATAATATATTAAACAACAACAAAAAAAAAATCATCTTTCAAGTAGAAAACTTTGTTAATTTAAGATAATATGCTATAAACAGAAAATTGTGATAAAAATAAAAAAAAATAAAAATATAAGAGAAACGATTATTAAATAAGATCCTTTTCAATATAACCACTCAAATTATACGATGAGAAATAAATAGAATATTTCTTAAACGCCTGCTACATATTAAAATTTTTCTGCAAACATAATTCTACCATATACTATGATAAAGGATGTGAGTATTTTTCCTTGGTTCTATCCATAGCACTTGTATAGAGAAATATTAATGATTAAAATAAAATATCATATAACTTAGTAACTTATCTGCACATGACACTAAAACTTTTCATCGTCTACTAGTCCATATCCTGGAGTATAACAAAATTCATATTCGTATTAAAAACTTTTCGATCAATCAAATATCTGATTATGATTTAATAGTTGGTAAAATGCTTAAACTATTTCCAAAACAGGCAAAAGTCCTTCTAGCATATGTTCATAATTATACAGTTGTACACTTTTGCAAATATCACTCATAATGATAATTACTCAGAAAACTTTTAGACTAATGGTTCCTTTTTATCTATTCTCAAACTTTTTTTTTTTTGTCTAAAATAGAATGAATAATTCGATTTTCATTATTGTCAAAGTTGGCTTCATCCAACTTTCTATGATAATACTCGTATTCTCAGGATAGTTTTTAATAGAGAATCATTTTAATTATCAATGAAGAAAATAATAAATTTTGCCATTTGTGGTTGATCCATTCTGCAATAAATAAAGCTTTTTTTTGCCCCATTCAGACTCTTTTATTATATACGAGGGTCGTTCCATAAGTCCTTAGAAAATCCGAGAAATTGCGCTCATAGTGTCGGTAAGGATTTTTTTTGTAAGTACCATTATCAACAGGAAAGCTGTCAAAATTTCAGCTCGATCCATAGCGTAGGTCAATTTCTATCGTCGATTAAAGTTAACGACATTTATTTGTGCATAACAATGGAAAAAAGCGAGTTTAGGGCTGTCATCAAACATCTCCATTTGAAAGGCTTAAGCCCGAAAGAAATCAAAGCCGAGTTGGATGCAGTTCATGGCACACCTGCACCTGTGTTTGCGACGGTTTACAATTGGGTGAATGAATTTAAACGTGGCCGTTCATCCACAAAAGATGAACATCGTTCAGGACGCCCAGTTGAGGTGTCTACTCCTGAAATCATCGACAAAATCCACGATCTGATTTTGAACGATCGGGGAATTAAAGTGCGCGAATTAGTTGAGGCCACGGGCATATCACAAGGTACAGTCGCTTCAATTTTGCATGAAAAATTGTCTGTGAAAAAAATTTCGGCAAGATGGGTGCCGCGTTTGCTCTCAGAGGAGAATAAGCGCAATCATGTAGTGGACTCTGAGGCTATGTTGGCACTCTTTCATCGCAATCCTGCCGAATTCCTTCGTCGATATGTCACTGTGGACGAAACCTGGATACACTTCTACACTCCAGAAACGAAGAGACAGTCATCACAGCGGATTTTCAAGGGTGAACGGGCTCCGAAGAAGGCCAAAACTGTGCCGTCGGCCGGCAAGGTGATGACCACGGTATTTTGGGATTCGCAGGGCATCATTTTTATCGACTACTTGGAAAAAGGAAAAACAATAACAGGAGCGTATTACGCGTCGTTATTGCAACGGTTGAGCGAGGAAATCAAAGAGAAACGCCCCCATCTGAAGAAGAAAAAAATCCTCTTGCATCAGGACAATGCGCGTGTGCACACCTGCGCTGTTTCCATGGCCAAAATTGTGAAATTGAGAATGGAATTGTTGCAGCATCCCGCTTATTCACCAGATTTGGCCCCGAGTGACTATTTTCTTTTCCCCAATCTGAAAAAATGGCTTGGCGGACGACGGTTCAATTCCAACGAGGACGTCATTGCTCAAACGGATGAGTATTTTGCAGAACTTCCGAAATCCTATTTTTTGGACGGGATAAAAATTTTTGAAGTGAAATTAGAGCTAAAAGAAATATATATCTTGAAAAATAAAATTTTTTTTTTTAAAAACACTTTTTTTCCATATTTTTCTAAGGACTTATTGAACGACCCTCGTATATTTGCAAATATTTTTGAACAATACTCAGAAACGATTATCTCAGATTATTAACGTATTTAACTTTATTAAAAATGTAAAAGTAAATGATTTTTAGAATGATCAGTAGTTATTAAATGCTTAGAAGTTATTAGTATTTTTAATTAGCTTATATGTGTAGGTGTCCATCGCATCATTATCAAGAGTGATGGTTGTTCCGTTGAAGAATGTATTCTCTTTTTGAGAATTTTATAAAAAAATATTACCACTTAAAAAATATGGTATGGTAATATTTTGATAAAATACTAAAATTGTCCACAGATGATATTTTTTTATAATTTTGTTAAGAGAATTTTTTTTTAAAAAGTAAAAAGCTTAGAAATGAACTTTTTAAAATCGATTAAAACTGATCAGTTCAGAAGACGTTCAGTATTAATTTATCTCGATAAATAAAATACAAAATTCACCATAAGTTGAAAAGTTTATTTTTTCTCCACATAAATATGTAACGATACATATTTGCATAGATAGTTTTGGTTAGCAAAATAAATTCCTAACAAAATATTTGAATTCAATTTCCTTTACAATAAGAATATGCTTCCATTAAAGCTTCTATTGAAAGTTCACTAATGCTGAGACAAAACAAAAAACGAAAATGGTCGCATATATTTTCTTCTCTCTAATTCACATTATTCCAATTAAGGTTTATTAAATAAATGTCGTCCTGTAGTGCAAATTCCCTTACAATCCTCCTTTGGAATGCTAATGGACTGAGTTCCAAACGACTAGAACTTGACTTATTACTACATGACAAACGAATAGACGTAGTACTCATTACAGAAACACACTTTACGTCCAGGTCCAACTTCTACATACGCGACTACACAACGTTCAGGACCGACCACCCTGACAATACTGCCCACGGTGGCACTGCCATCCTCATTAGAAATTATTTATCCTTTTCTTTTCATTCCTATATTGCAGAAGATTTTCTTCAATCCACCGCAGTATCAATTGACTGCTCCCCTATCCCCTTAACTATTGCCGCAACCTATTGACCTCCTAATAAACCTATAAACTCCCTTGCATTTAGGTCATTTTTCCAAGCTCTTGGGATTTCATTCATTGCTGGTGGTGACTTTAACGCCAAGCACCCACAATGGGGCTGTCGAGTCTCTAATCCCCGTGGGATTATTCTGAACCAAGTGCTTTCATCCTCTCCCTTTCAAGTCATCTCTCCTCCGACTCCCACTTACTGGCCAACTTCCAGATCTAAGCTTCTGACATTAAAGATAACTTTATAACTAGTCCCATGAATTCCTCCAACATTAATGTTAATTCACTCCTAGATCTTAACTCCGATCATAGCCCTGTTCTACTAGTCCTCGATTCCCAATCCACTCCAAAAGTTAATGCACCGAGACTTATTAATGGACCAATTGATTGGGAATTATTCAAAAAATATATTGACGAGCATTTAGACTTACGACAAAGCTTAAAAACAGAACAAGAACTAGATGACGCGGTACACAAGTTTACATATTTATTACAAAACGCTACAGACTTTTCGCAAAAAAGTAAAAATTCGAAACCTACAGAAAACCTGTCAATTCAACCATTAACAATTGGGCGTCTTATTGCAGAAAAACGAAAAGCAAGAGCTCATTGGCAACATACAAGAATGGCCAGCGACAAAACCAAAACGAAGTCACTAAATACAATACAGAATGTTTTAGAAGCTACACTTCAACCCTAACGAAAAACAGAACTTTGTGGACTGCTACAAGACAAATACACCATTTATGAAAAACTGACGGAACCTGCGCCAAAAACAGACAAACATAAAGCAGACGCTTTTGCTAAACACCTTGTACAAACATTTACTCCACATGAGGACATATTAGACAAGACTCATTGCACTACAATCGAGACGGAACCATCCATTCCCTTACCTATGACTCTTCCACCTAAGGCAATCACTCCTTCCGAAGTTGCCAATTTAATCAAGCTCCTTCTCAAAAACAAAGCTCCTGGCTATGATTTGATTACCTCCAATATAATCCAACAACTCCCTAAAAGAGCAATAGTGTTCCTTGCCACAATATATAACTCCATCCTTAGAACAACACATTTCCCAATCCTCTGGAAATTTACCATCATTAAAATGATCCATAAGCCCAATAAACCAATAAACCGCACCACTTCCTACAGGCCAATAAGTCTCCTGCCAGTACTCTCAAAAACCTTTGAAAAAATCCTCCTTCGCCGCTTCACGAATCTTCAAATTTAATTCCTAATCACCAATTTGGTTTCCGCGCTGAGCACTCCACTACCCAGCAGTGTCATCGAGTTGTCGATTTCATTGCATCCCCTTTAGAAAGAAAAGAGTACTGTCCCGGTGTGTTTCTTGATATAAGTCAAGCTTTAGATAGAGTTTGGCACCCGGGTCGCCTCTGGAAACTCAAGATGTTCCTTCCTTCCACCTATTTCCTAATCCTAAGATCATTCCTTTCCAACCGACACTTCCAAGTAAATGAATCCAACGAACTCTCCAATATCTCTCCGATATTGGCTGGGGTTCCTCAGGGTAGCATACTTGGACCCATCCTCTACAACATTTACACATCCGATATCCCAATTTACCCTAATATCTTCTTTGCTACATACGCCGATGATACGGCCTGCCTTGCATCTAGCGAAAATCCCCAACATGCTTCCGAAACTCTCCAAATCCAAATCCAAACCCTCCAGAACTGGTTTACTAGATGGAGAATAAAAGTCAATGAACGTAAATCTACCCAGGTAACTTTCACTCTCCGTCGTGAGTCATGCCCTCCCATATACCTTAATGGCAGTGCCATACCTCAACACACCGAAGCTCGGTACCTGGGACTGTACTTAGACATGGAACCCACATACAAGACTTAAAAGACAAGAACTAAAAAGACGTTACCTAAAACTACTTCGACTTCTAGACAAACGTTCCAAACTTACTATAGACAGCAAAGTACTGATATATAATACCTTACTGAAACCCATATGGACATACGGACTAGAACTCTGGGGATCTACTAAGCCTTCTAATTCCCGTCGAATCCAATCCCTTCAATCAAAAATACTCCGTACAATTTTCGATGCCCCCTTTTATGTTCGCAATACTGTTATTCATCGTGATCTTAAAGTCCCATTTGTTTTTGGCGTGGCTGTATCTCGTTATAAAAAGTTCCGTTCCCGTGTCCTCATTCATAAAAATCCTCTTGTTCAAGAACTATCGTCCACTTCCTTCCCTAGAAATACCCATCGAACTTCATTGGATGTTTACTCCCCACAACCTTTCAAGCTAATTAATACTATTGCTCAAATTTGCTTATTACTATGGTGTAGTTAATAAAAAAAAATAAAATAATAAAAAAAAAGTTCATTAAAGGATATGTGGAATAGTAAGTTTAAGTAAAATGCTTTAAATACGAAAAGAAAATTGAAAAAAAAAATGTCTAACTTTTTTGTAAAACTCTTTAATCAACTTAACAAAACAAAAGCTCAATTTAATTAAATATTATTTTAAGCGATATGTATGTGTGTGTGTGTGTGTAGATAATGTTTATCCTTTCTGTTAAGCAAAATTCAGGTTTTTTTTTTTTTAACAGAATACCTAGTTTATAACATTTTCATATATGTTAGGTGACTTCCTGTTTTATATGTAATGGCAAAATATGTGGGAAGAATATGAATATTTTCTCACTTCGAAAATTTAATATGCAAATTTGTTGAAAACGAATGTACGTGTATATATGCACATATTCTTATAAGTATATAAAAATGGCTTATATAGAAAAAAATCAAGAAAGTAACTTCATATTATTGATGCTAAGAATAGGATCAGGACTACTTATATAAGCCAATTCTAGTTTCGATTTTCTAAGAATCTTTGTGAAATACGTTCTATAAGATTTCGATTTGTTAGTAATATTTCTAATGTATTTACTAATATCAAATTGAATATTTGAATAATTGATTGAAATTCATTTTTTCAATTATAAACAAAAAAAAAAAATCGTTCTTATTAAAATAATATGAAAAATTACAAAAAAGAGAAGCTCAAGCAAGTAACCTTTTCAAAAATTGGAATGGCGGCAAAAAAAAAATCGAAACATTTTTGTAATCTTCAATATTGTCCCTAGGGTGTCCTTATAACTGGAACTAATTGATTTTTATAATTTTTTCCCACTTTATGTTTTCCTTCTTCTTGTTGATTTTTTTTCTCTCCATTTTATTTGAGTGTACTTTTTTTTTTATACTGAAACTGTTACAAAATAATATTTTATACATTTATTCTATTAAAAGTTTTACATGCTGTGTTCCTATATCTATTGTATATAGCTTAGAAAAGTATACCTAAACTGACAAAAAAAAAAAACGGAGTGAAAATAAATAAATATGTTTATAAAAAAAGAAGCTTTTGGCAGCAGAGAAAATTGCGTAGAAAGTGGGTGTGTAAATGGAATGAAAAATAAAAGAAAAATTATACAATGATATATTTATAAAAATTTCCCATATCCTTAAAATGCACATACGATTACACTATATACTCTTACTCCTTACGCACACTTATGCAAAACTACCTAGCTACAAGGTTATGAATAATAGTGTACAAATAAATATCTTCATGTATGTATGAGTAGTGTAATTTTTTTTCTGCTGTATAAGTTATATATACAGCCGGAAGAAGATGTTGCTTTTGCAACTTGTGTTCGCGCTAGAAGAAATCTTGTTGTCTTATTGCTTTGGGATATATTAGTCATATTTCTTGAGGTTGTGGGAATTAAAACCATAAAAACAAAATGTCACTGAATTTTTTTCCATATTTCTTCAAATCCCAATGTACACAATACTTTATGTTTGTCATACACAAGAGCTTAGGAATGAATGAATTCTCATATATTCAGGATAATGGGATTTTTCTTCACCAGATATTAACGAAACTTGTGTCTGTGTCCTTCTTCACCCTGCAAACTAATTTTGTTTGCCGATTTTTTCCCCAATTGGTTTTTTTTTTCTACTTTATAAAACGAAATAAGAAAATGAATCTTTCCATAGCCTCATACAGACAAATTATCTATGTACATACTTTCAGATTGGGGGTATGTACATAAATAAATATGTACACGTATATAAATAAGGATGGATACAAATACATATGCGTTTATAAACTAAGCAATTTTATGACTCGCATTTTTACATAAACCTATGATGAAAAATTTCCGTACGGATATAAGATTTTGATAATATTAGATATAATTTTGTATTATCTAAAGTGGTTTTTTTTTGGTATCATTAAAAATTTTATAAGCTTAAATCCGCTGTTTGGTCATAGATGGCGTGAGTGAGCGTTTTAAGTTACCATGGGTACGCCATACTTTTTTTTATGAGTTTGACATCTGTCAACATTAATCAGTGGACATTGTCAGCAATTTCGTACAACACCATACATTTTTCCTTTGGTGGTAATCATGTCTAGTTTTGTGCCAGAAAAAGAGCTAATGCGGGAAGCTCTGCTTTTCTGCTTCAGTTTGAAGAAATAGGCAGCCAAATCGCATCGAATGCATATGGAGCCCTATGGTGACAGTGCTTTATTGGAAACAACGTGCCGAGAGTGGTTTCGTCTGTTCAAAGATGGCAATTTTGACTAGTGGGACAAGGAGCGTGAAAATCGGCCTAGGAAGGTTGAGGACCATCAATTGCAGGCTCTTTTGGACGAAGACGATACCCAATCGCAAAAAATGCTCGTGGAGCAATTGGGTGTTACTCAACCAGCCATTTCCATAATTGGGTGTTACTCAACCAGCCATTTCCATGTCCGAAGCGATTTGGTCTTGGGGAAGATGTTGATGGTTGATCCCGGCCAACCATCAACATCTTCCCCAAGACCAAATAGCTTCGGACGGAAGACGATGCCGTGCGTTTGGTGGGATCAACAGGGTATCGTCTACTATGAGATATTGAAACCTGATGAAAGTGTCATTGCTCACCGCTACCACCAACAACAGATCAAATTGCACCGTGCTCTGCATGAAAAAAATACGGATTATCAACAAAGACATGACAAGCTGATTTTCCTCCAGGACAACGCACCATTGCACACGTCAAAAATGGTCCGAAACTATTTGGAGACGCTTAACTAGGAGGTACTACCCTACCCTGCTTATTCACCACACCTGGCTCCTTCCGACTACCACCTGTTTTCGTCGATGGGCCACAAGCTCGCTGAGCAGCACTTCGATTCTTACGAAGACGTCCGAAATGGCTTTACCTCGAAAGAGAAGGAATTTTTTTGGCGTGGTATCTACAAATTGCCCGAAAGATGGGAAAAATATGTAGCTAGCGAGGGCAAGTAATTTGAATAAATTTTTTTTTGCTTTCTATGAAAAAACATGTGTTTTTTTTTTGCCTAAAAAACAGCGGATTTAAGCTTATACACCTGGTATATAAAAATGTATAGAAATTGATAAAGGATAATTATGCTTTAAAAAGAAATATTACCTAAGAATGTTCATCCATAATATTATGTCAACAAATTAGTAAATGAAGAGGGCTAGGAAGAAGTATTCTGATTGAGCGACAATCAGAATATTTGTGTTAAGTAAACAGCCATTCTCAGTTTGAATTCATGCGCTGAGATAGCGTGAATTTTCTTTAGTTGTCGTTAAATAGACTGAGTTGTGACATTTCAGTATAAATGTTGCTAGCAATTGGACTGAGAAAAAGTTAAAAATTTCGTAATAATTTATATTCTACTCATTCATTTTAAAATCAAAAAAAAATTTAAACTATCGAAAATTATGTTTACTATTTCTAATTCAAATAAGCTTAACTAAAACCACGTTAATCATTATTTTAAAGTAATTTTTTTCATTCACTAGTCCTTGCGAAAAATCCATCCGTTAGTGTATTTCCGCGCAAATTAATACCACTTTTGTTTGGTTTCCTTAGTACCTAAGGAAAAATTATAAAAAATATTTTTTCTTTTAAAGATAAAAGTAAAATTATGTTAAAATTAGTTAGAATTTTAAGTGACACCATCGTTCCATTTAATATCTCGAAATAGGCTTTTATTCCTAAGAATTTGAATATTAAAATTTGCACTCATCTTGGACTCATATATTATTTATGATTTTAGATACAACAACTATCTAGTCTGATAAGTTTTAACTGTCTTCTTATTAAAGGCAGAAAGGATAAATAAGTTATTTGTGATTGTAATTTATAATTTATTGTTAATCTTGAACATTATAAATTTATTTAAAATTATTTTCGCTATCGTTGCTTGCGTGCTTTTACGCAGTCTCCCAAAAGTCTGCGCCATTTATCTATTATGGTATGTAAGACTATAACCAATAATATAGTAACTACTGCTATTATTTTTTTTTTACTTAAATTAATGCAGTTTCTATTTGAGAGGTTTACGATCTAAACTTTCAAATGGCTAAGCAGCCATCTTGTGATTTTATATTTTTGCTCAATATTTTGAACAAATTTTTCCATAATTTTTTTAACAATATTAAAGAAAGTTATTTTAATATACTAATCGCTATAAGCGATCTTCTTCTAAAATTAGAATTGCCATTAAAATTCTATTCAAAAATATGGTACGACGGTAAAGATTATCGACAGGAAAGCTGTCAAAATTTCAGCTCGATCCATAGCGTAGGTCAATTTCTATCGTCGATTAAAGTTAACGACATTTATTTGTGCATAACAATGGAAAAAAGCGAGTTTAGGGCTGTCATCAAACATCTCTATTTGAAAGGCTTAAGCCCGAAAGAAATCAAAGCCGAGTTGGATGCAGTTCATGGCACATCTGCACCTGTGTTTGCGACGGTTTACAATTGGGTGAATGAATTTAAACGTGGCCGTTCATCCACAAAAGATGAACATCGTTCAGGACGCCCAGTTGAGGTGTCTACTCCTGAAATCATCGACAAAATCCACGATCTGATTTTGAACGATCGGCGAATTAAAGTGCGCGAATTAGTTGAGGCCATGGGCATATCACAAGGTACAGTCGCTTCAATTTTGCATGAAAAATTGTCTGTGAAAAAAATTTCGCCAAGATGGGTGCTCTCAGAGGAGAATAAGCGTAATCGTGTAGTGGACTCTGAGGCTATGTTGGCACTCTTTCATCGCAATCCTGCCGAGTTCCTCCGTCGATATGACACTGTGGACAAAACCTGGATACACTACTACACTCCAAAAATGAAGATACAGTCATCACAGTGGATTTTCAAGGGTGAACGGGCTCCGAAGAAGGCAACAACTGTGCCATCGGCCGACAAGGTGATGGCCACGGTCTTTTGGGATTCGCAGAGCATCATTTTTATTGACTACTTGGAAAAAGGAAAAACAATAATAACGCGTCGTTATTGCAACGGTTGAGCGATGTTGGCACTCTTTCATCGCAATCCTGCCGAATTCCTTCGTCGATATGTCACTGTGGACGAAACCTGGATACACTACTACACTCCAGAAACGAAGAGACAGTCATCACAGTGGATTTTCAAGGGTGAACGGGCTCCGAAGAAGGCAAAAACTGTGCCACCGGCCGGCAAGGTGATGGCCACGGTCTTTTGGGATTCGCAGGGCATCATTTTTATCGACTACTTGGAAAAAGGAAAAACAATAACAGGAGCGTATTACGCGTCGTTATTGCAACGGTTGAGCGAGGAAATCAAAGAGAAACGCCCCCATCTGTAGAAGAAAAAATCCTCTTGCATCAGGACAATGCGCGTGTTCCATGGTCAAAATTGTAGAATTGAGAACAGATTTGTTGCAGCATCCCGTTTATTCACCAGATTTAGCCCCGAGTGACTATTTTCTTTTCCCCAATCTGAAGAAATGGCTTGGCGGACGACGGGTGACTTCCAACGAGGACGTCATTGCTCAAACGGATGAGTATTTTGCAGAACTTCCGAAATCCTATTTTTTGGACGGGATAAAAATTTTGGAAAAACGGTTGGAAAAGTGTTTAGAGCTAAAAGGATATTATGTTCAAAAATAAAAAATTTTTTTTTTTAAAAACAGTTTTTTTGCATCTTTTTCGAAGGACTTATTGAACGACCCTCATATTCCAATTATAATTTTTCATAAAAGACTTACTTTTTTATTAAATGTTTGGAGCAAAAAATAAAAAAAATTTATTAGAGCATAGTTTATAAAAATTTTTCTTTTGTTTTTTGTACCAAAATTTTATAGATGTTATTTGATTACTCTTCTTATTAGGAAGTGAATTTTTATATAAATTCATTATTAATAATATGATTTTATAAATATCAACCCCAAAAAAAAAAAATTCCAAAAATATGATTATTCGATTTAGGAGAATAAGCATTTTTTTTAATCGTAAATTTACAATAATTTTTCTAATCAATATAAGATTCTATAAAGTCTTTAAGGCCATATTTAAAATGTGCTATAAAAACTATGATGCCGAAACGATATGGGAAGAAAATCTTCTATCTATTATAGAATAAAAAAATTCTAATAAATTACTTTGAAGTTTAGTAGATATTTAAGCAAACAAAAAAAATCCTATTAAATAAATAATACCCATTTACTTAATAATAGCCAAAAAGAAACTGTTGACAAAATACAAGTAATATTACATAAAAATTTACTATTGCCATAATAATTTTGAGGGTTTCTTTCCACCCGCCATAAATATTATTCATAATTTATGGCAAATACGAATAAAAAATACTATATATGCTTAGGTTATTATAAAAAATATAAACAACATATTTTTTAATAATAACTGGTAATATATTAAAATAAAAAGAAGGTAACAATTTGGAATTAGGTTAAACATGTTATTTAAAAAAATATATATATTTATTAATGAAATGTGTCCATTCAATTATATTAAATTTAGAATATGAAAAAGCTGTTATTGTATCATATTTTAAATTAGTTTTTTAAATTTTTTTTTTTTTTTGAAATGGTATTGCCATAAAGTAAATATGACCTCTTATATATAAAAATTTTATTTGAATTTATTGTATTTTTCCTTTTTTGTTGTTGTTGTTGTTGTTGTTGTTTTAAGACTATAACAGATCTAATTAATTAAATAAATCATTAAAACAGATACAAATACTAAAATAAAATATAATAATAGAAAACGTACAATATATATTCTGTTTATTAGTATAATATTTAAAAGTTTAGATTAATTTTTCATTACACAACCATACCATGCTGTTAAATGAAAAATTAGAAGAACAATTTTTTCTCTCTCCATATAATAAATACTATTTGAAATTAAAGAAAAGCACTCGTAACGACTATGAATAAAAAACCACTTCTAATAAATACTGCCATGGACATCGTTAATAAAACTATAATCGCTACCATAAAATTGTCGTTGAATATCATCAAGAATACAACTCGAGACCCATTACACTTGGGATTCATTACTTAAAATGCTGCGAAAATATCATCTTAAAATATGCGATTAACAAAACGAAAGAATCATGGTGAATTGTATAATATTGTATTTGTACTGTTTGAATGGATGAAGGGGAGAATGCTTATTAGGGTAGTTGACTAGTAGTAAAAAAAAAGGCAAAATAGTACAAACGAAAGAATTAAAATATACTTTTTGTTCTAAAGACTAAATGTTCTATAATGCAAAATAGAGGAGAAAGATTCGACAACAACAAAAAATGATTATATTGTAGAAGTTTTATAAAATGTGGAATAGAAGAGAAAATAACCATGAAATATTTACCTTTTCATTCTGGTGAGTGGAGGAGTGGTGGAATATGTCAGAAATAGGAATTCTATCCAAAGAAAAGCGTACAACCACATTATATAACTAAGTATAAAGTTTCATTTAAGCGCCATTCAAAAAATTTTCTATTGATAATCACCCCCGAAGGTATTCTACCATAGAAGATACTGTAGTATTTTTCTTCGAGAATATCCCATTATCTACTCCCGCAACCATTCAATAGGGTTGACTAGTGTGATATGTGCTCCTTTTTAAAGCATTCTTATATTGTACGTTTTTGTTATATCCTTTTATAATTGTCCATTCATTCGTTTTAGTTTAGCTCTTAGATAAATATCCCCTCTGACCTTATACCTGTACATTTTGTTCATATAAAAACTTAAATAGAATACTATAAATTGAATATATCTAAAGAAGTGAGAAAAATAAGGAGAATATCTTTCATAACAATAGGATCGAAAATATTGTAATACAATTAATTCTAAAGAAAATTGAGAGAATAAAAATATGGTATATAAAAAAATTACACTAACGGCAATACTAAAGAGAGTCCGTAGATAGCTTGAAGCGGTTCCCTACCCCCAAAAGGAAAAGTGTTGATGCGCTAATTTGAGTTGAATGCATGGATTTTAAGTTACTTTGGGGAGTAATAAAATATATGAAAATAGATAAAAATAGCAATAACCAAAGGAAAACGAATAGAAAACAAACGATGGTAAAAAGGTTAAGGATATAAGAAAACGAGCATCAGTTAATAGTCTTCTACTCGTATAATCTGAGGTAAGGTTAGATGCACTATGGCGATACTATGCACAATTTATGCATCCGACAGTGTTACTTCAGACACCTTACAATCTACCACATTATTGTATACCATTAAGTTTTTTCTTGTAGTAATTTGCACGCTGAAAAATATTAAAAAAAAAAAATTGTACTATTAAGACCAGACAAGGTGAAATGAGACAATATGCAATTTGTAATTGCATTTTTGCATTTCTACATTCAACATATTTCACACTATATGCAAAAGAATATTAATTGTTATTACTTCTATTTATATTCCAACTACAGTAAAAAATGTGGGGATTTAAGAACAAAAATTTATAATATTTCTTTTAACTAAAAGTATATTTTGAATAGAAAAAGAATTGTATAAGAGTTTATTTATTACAGACAATTTTATGAATACTGCAGTTTTGTTACTTGATAGGGGATGGCATAAATGATGAGTGAGCAGATAATATACATTTTGTAAAGAAGGATCAAAATTTTATTATTAAAAATAAAAGTTAGATCTACTACAATTACATATAAAAAACAACATCATTCACATAATTACAACGATTCAGTTTACAGACCTACATCCGAACGGTAAAATTTTCGATGACTTCTTGTCTCAATTACTTGTTGAATGTTGTTCTTTAGGTCTTAGATGATTTCCATATACCCAAAGATATAGGTCCAATGATGCTTAATTGCAAGTTTGTAACGGGCCAATTCACATCAGCGTCACCGAATTTGGTACGCAACAAACCGATGTTTTGAGGTGTTGTGTGGCTCTTAGTGCCGCCTTTTTGAAACCAAAATTAATTCACATACGGCCAAATTCGATGCAGTTTTCAGCAATTTAAGCATTTTGAATGTTTCTCCATAGTTTGGACTAAAAAATTCGTAGATTGACAAAAGTTAAATTTTCGAGAAAAATTACAAATCTTCCAAGGGTTCCCCAAAGGAAAATTTTCAATTTTACTGCATTTTTCAAGAAATCGTATTTTCCGCAAATTTCGGCCAAAATCGATGCAGTTTTCAGCAATTTAAGCATTTTGAATGTTTCTCCATGGTTTCGACCAAAAAAATGGTAGATTTACAAAAGTTAAATTTTCGAGAAAAATTACAAATCTTCCAAGGGTCCCCAAAGCAAAATTTTCAATTTTACTGCATTTTTCAAGAAATCGTATTTTCTGCAAATTTCGGCCAAATTCGATGCAGTTTTCAGCAATTTAAGCATTTTTCGGCTACAAAAAGTTCATTAACATGTCACCATATTATTTCGAATTCACTGTAATAGCTTTTTTTTCACGATTATTTTCAAAGAAGAAAAACGCAATAATTCCAACAGTCCATAAAGTGCACCAAACAGTGATGTAATCGGTATTTTTTAGGATGTATTCGGTTTTTCGTTAATCAAATAAAAGTTTTCCTAAGATTCGAAATTTTTTATTTTGTTAACATAGCCATTAAAATATGTTTCGAAATAATAATAAATTTTTCGAAATGTCATTATTAAAGAATGCTTCGTAGAAAGTTTGAATGATTAAAATAATTTTTTCTGTTATTAATAACTCTATGATTGAAATTGAACTATTTCATACTTGGAACAGGTGTGGGAAAAAAAATAATAGCATTTGTTCAAAAAATCCTATAGCATGCTGACCGCCGGTATCATTACAGGTCATTGTACCAGGTCTATAAGCTTAAATCTGTGAGTTTTTTTTGTATTCGCGAGTTTGACTTACAAAAAAAGGCAACGAGCCTATTGGGAACATTTCCCGTTACGTAGAAGCTGAACTACTGCCAGGGAGAAAATAACTTCGGAGAAGATATGGACAAAATCAAGGAGGCTATATCGAATTGCTCTGTTGATTTGAAGACCTCCAATCTGTATACCAGGTGTATAAGCTTAAATCCGCTGTCTTTTAGGCTTAAACACATGTTTTTTTCACAGAAAGCAAAATAAAGTTTATTCCAAGAGTACTTGTCCTCGTTAGCTACACGTTTTTCAAATCTCTCGGGCAATTTGTGTATACCACGCCAAAAAAAATCCTTCTCTTTCGAGGCAAACCACTCAACAAGCCATTTTCGGACCTCTTCGTAAAAATCGAAGTGCTGCTCAGCGAGCGCGTGGCCCATCGACGAAAACAGGTGGTAGTCGGAAGGGGCCTGGTCTGGTGAATAAGCGGGATGGAGTAGCACTTCCCAGTTGAGTGTCTCTATGTAGTTTCGGACCATTTTTGACGTGTGCGATGGTGCGTTTTCGTGGAGGAAAATTAGCTTGTCATATCTTTGTTGATAATCCGTCCTTTTTTCATGCAGAGCACGGTGCAATTTGATCAGTTGTTGGTGGTAGCGGTGGGCATTGACAGTTTCATCAGGTTTCAACATCTCATAGTAGACGATACCCTGTTGATCCCACCAAACGCAAGGCATCGTATTCCGTCCGAAGCGATTTGGTCTTGGGGAAGATGTTGATGGTAGGCCGAGATCAACCCATGACTTCTTACGTTTAGGATTCTCGAAATATATCCACTTTTCATCGCCTGTCACAATCCGATCCAGGAACGACTTTCTTTTTTGTCTGGCGAGCAAGATTTCGCATGTCTTTTGGCATCGTTCATTTTAACTTAACTGGCTTTCGTACTCGACCGTCCATTCTATTAAATTATCATAATTAAGGACAGAATTTGTTAAATTTGATAAGAATAAAGAATTTTTTTTTTAAATTTTGTCTTATTCAGAAAATATTATAATATAATTAAATTTTTATTGCACTTTGATATTGTTGAATTCTGGATAGAATAATTTAATGATAGCGGCTTTTTATTGAAAATATTTAATCCTGTTTTGATCAAAGTTCCAACGTATTTGATCTGGTAACGCTTTGAACGTCCGAATCAGAATAATTCTTTTATTTATCATGATATATCTATTGCAGACATAATATCACGGGTCGCCTATGACCATAGGAATTGAGATACACCCAATCAACGTGCAAAATAGACCTAGATCCAGGTAGTTGCAGGCATCCAGCTCGCTATAATTCAACGCTCAATTTGATTTCCTGTTTGGGCTACATTATGCAGGGAACACTTAGTATGCTTACTTTCTTATGAGTAGCGTATTCAGGTCCACCATTTTATATCTCTCTTCCGTCTTTCGCTCCTAATGATTCATTTCAAAGAACATATACCAATTAATGCGATTTTTCCATCAATTACAAATCTACACTTCTCCTTCCTTAAAATCCTATCCTGCCAAACTTGTGAATGGGAAAGTTGATTGGGACATTTTTAGACAGAACTTAGACCAACAGATTCATTTACAACAAAGCCTTAAGACCGTACAAGAAATAGACGATGTCGTAAACGACTTGACTGTTTGCATACAGAACTCAATCACTAACGCCCACATAACTCATAACAAACCAACCATACGAGAACATGACTATAATCTTCCGCAAAAAATTCGCAGCTTCATAAGCGAGAAACGTCGAGCCAGGGCCCAGTTGCAACGTTCAAGAATGCCAAATGAGAAGAAAAAACTGAACCAACTACAACGAGAACTGAAACAAGAAATAATTAATTATAATAACGAACGATTTACTGAATACACAGAATCACTAACAACTAATAAGTCACTCTGGACAGCTACCCGACGAATTCTCAAATACAAAACAGCTACACACCCGCTCCGGAATACCGACGGAACCTGGGCAAAAACGGATAAACATCATTAAACCTCACGAAGATGTCCAAGACATTCTGCATGACGAACAAATATTCCGACAAATATCAACTGGGTTGCCCATAAGTCCACCTCCTAAGTTGTTCACTCCTTCCGAAGTTAAATTCACAATAGAACACCTTTCTAATAAAAAAGCCCCAGGATATGACCTAATAACATCAAAAATCCTTTAGCGAATTTCCAAAAAAACCATCGTCCTTATAACCTATATTTGTAATAGTATCCTCCGCACATCATTTTTTCCTTCCCTGTGGAAGTTTTCCATAATTAAGATGATCCCAAAACCCAATAAGCCCAAAAACCTTCCTACCTCATATAGACCTATAAGCCTCCTTCCCATGTTATCAAAAATCCTAGAAAAATTAATCCTAAAACGCCTTTATCCCATTTTTGAAACCGATGGTGTCATCATTCCTCAGCGTCAGTTTGGATTTCGACCTGAGCATTCCACTATCCAGCAGTGTCATCGCGTAGTGGACTACATAGCGTGTTCGCTAGAGCGAAAGGAATACTGCCCAGGCGTGTTTCTTGACATTTCGCATGCTTTCGACCGTGTATGGCACCCTGGATTACTTTGGAAGTTGCAGCGAATCCTACCCTCGGGTTATTTCCACATCCTTAAATCTTATCTCTAAGACCGATATTTTCAGGTAGCTGAAAATATTGAGTACTCAGACATTTATCCAATTTCCGCCGGTGTCCCTCAAGGAAGTATCCTAAGTCCTATTCTATATAACATGTACACCCATGACATTCCTTGCCATAACAACATCCTAACCGCAACATATGCTGACGATACAGCCATCCTGACATATCACAAAGATCCTTCCACGGCCATTAGTATCCTACAGAACCATATCCACTCCTTAGAAACTTGGTTCAAAAGGTGGAGAGTGAAGGTAAATGAGCAAAAATCTGCTCATGTAACTTTCACACTCTGCCGAGAACAAATTCCCGACATAACCCTAAACGGCAGTATTATTCCACAAAAAAATAGCGTACGTTACCTTGGACTTATATTCGACAAACGGTTAACCTGGAACCTTCATACGAAAACTAAAAGACGTGAACTTAACGGACGATACAAACAATTATTACGTCTCCTAGACAGTAAATCAAAACTTACAACAACAAGTAAACTATTACTATACAATACGGTTCTGAAACCAATATGGACATATGGTCTAGAACTTTGGGGTTCGACTAATCCAATCCCTACAATCCCGAATCCTTCGTAAAATTGTCAATGCCCCCTTTTATGTGCAAAACACTATTATCTACCGTGACCTTAATATCCTTCCACCCTAATCCTTTAGGATTCCAGAGTGACCCTGTTCTAGAGGTAACATCGATGGGTGTTTTCCTCCACATGTCTTCATGTCCATGTATATTCCCGTAAAAAATCTGCTTGTTACTAGCATAAGTAGTTGTAGATAACATTTAAAAAAAAAAAAAAAAAAAACTGAACTGTTGGTTTATTCAAATTATAGAAAAGTAATCAATCATCTACAAAATCGTTGGAAATCTATTAAGAAAATCATAAAATTTGTTTGAAAATGTCAAACCGACAAAAACTTATTAAGTGAAAATTTTTCATCAAAAACCATTTTTATATTTAAAAAAACTATATACACAATATATACCATATTCGATAGAATATTTAGCATACAAAAGTTAACTCTAAAACGGAATATTGTAGTTAAGTTTATAAGTTTTCGAACTTTTTTTTCTTTGTTGTTGTCAAGATGGTGAATAGATGAAAGGTCGACTTGTAGAAAGAGAAGTAACGTGCAATTCTATAGAAAATAAAAATTTTCTTACAATTTTCAATGAGTACCAATTTATATAGCTGGAAATGAGAATTTGTTGATGGCAGGTTTAATAGACAGCATTTCATTGATATTGGCTTCCCAAAAGTTACTTACAGCCAGTCACTAACATTTTACTAATTCTTTGCCAATATAATGTAGCAATCATGGAGTAATGAAAGTAATTTTTCAAATTCTCTCGGAAGAAGAAGAAAAAAACGAAGCCAAAAAAGAAATAATAAATACAATATAGAAACGGAAATGGTATGTTTTTTTTTTGCTAATAGAAAATCTGTAATCCCAAAATGGAAAGATTCTCCACTCTAAGAGCTATACTATATGATCATGGGTCGCCTGAATGTACGTAATATACTATAAGTAAATTATTTTGGTAAGGAATTCAAGGAGGAGAAGAAAATCATAATGGAAAATATTATATAAAATAACTTTCTAGTCCTAGTTGGATAGAGAAAGCTTCAATGTTCGTTCAAATCTAAATTTGACTTCTTAAAACTTCTCATAAACTTTCTCATTTTTATTTTTATATTTTGTCATTTTTTTTTTATTGCCTCTTAATATACAATTTAAATATAAAAATTAAGTACGTGTGAATATGAATAAATGTTGTTATAGGTTTGAGTATAAATTAACCGAGGAAAGAATAAAAAAGGGACTATTTTCCAAAGAAAGAATAAAATAAAGGGACTATTTTCACCCTTTTCTGTCATTTTCATTCAAATTTTTCTACTTTCATTTTGGATTTGTTCATTTGGTGTTTTTTTTCTTTCTCACTTTTTCCAAAAGTCCTACAAAAGTACAAAATAGGATTCAAAAAACCTCCCAACTGGATGGGGTATCTTCAACGAGTTTGTTGACTTCATAAAAGTTTCCTCAACTCAACCCCATGATCTGCTGATTTGCGCCAAATAATTAAATTTTCGTTGATTTATAATCAAAAACAGGAGAACAAAATGATGGGTTCAAAGCAAAAAATATATACTAAGAATAGATAGGTATAGGTTTATGTGATTTTTTTTTTTTTTTTGTAATAATAATAATATTATTTTCGAATAATTCCAATGATAGGAATAATAATAAATGTGACAATTACTCAAGATCTTATATATAAATCGAATTTTAGAGTCTATTGCACATTATTTAGTCATGGAAAAGATTTCTTTCGTAAATGTTTCTTTATCTATTGTATAAAAATGATTTTTATCTCAATTTAGAGAAATATATAAATATAAATATGAGAAAATACCTTTTTTGTTGGACGTTGTTTCGATGAAAAATATAATTATTTATATACTTTTGCTAAAAGATGAATTCATTATAATATGAAAAGTATTTTCATTCTGGTAGTTTCTTAGAGTCATCCAAGAAATCGATGTATTTTCTTGACATCTGGTGAAGATTTTCCAGGATTTCATGAAGAAAGTGTCAAAGAATTCTGACGAAAAGTTAGCAATCCTAATTAGAGTTCATACAATTAATAATTTTCGTTTCTATTTTTAGTCAATTCAACGGAATTTTGTAATTTTTCCTTTTTTTTTTTTTAATGATAATTTCTAAGTAATGAGATTTGTATAAAAATATTATGGTTAGGGTATTTGGTGACATTTGAAGGGTGAGCTGACTCTGAATTCAAAACTACAATTTTTTTTAATTAGGCTGATTTTTGATTTTTCATATATTTTTAAATATTGAATTATACAATTTTTATTTCAAAAAATGATGTTAGTTAAATAAAAATATTATTTAAAATTTAGATTTTATTTCGATTTTATTTCTATTTTATTGTTTTAACCATACCGTCCTGAGAAATTACGCGTCCTGGGAACTTTTCACATAATAATGTTAAAATTTATCATGTTGTGTAGAATTTTCCATTGTTTGATTTAAAGCACATATACGAGGTCTGTTCAAAAAGAGTCGCGAATTTTGAATTTCCGCGGGTTACACGTATATTCGATTTTCGATTTTTTGTGGCGTTATGTTGGTACTTATGTCTCTCATTTATGTCGACTAATTCGACCATTTTGAATATTCAGTTAATTTTTGACAGCTGCTTTGCTTGCACGTGTTTTGCCTATTCCAAAAAAATGGATCAAAGAATCTGTTTTGGGAACAAGAAAAAGTCACACGATGCGTGAGCAGGGGCGTTACCATGTTGCAAGAGCCAATTTTAGTTCTTTCACAAATCCGGGCGTTTCTGGCGGATTGCTTCGCGCAAGTTGCGCATAACTTGCAGATAATATTCCTTATTGGCCGTTCTACCCTGTGGCAAGTCACAAATCATGATGCACCACGCCTCTGCAGTCGAAGAAAACTGTAAGCAAAACCTTCACATTCGACCGAACTTGGTCTTGGCTTGTGCGGCAGCTTCCATTGAGCTTTGGTTTCGATATCATAACCATAAACACATGATTCGTCACCAGTTATGACCCTCTGGAGCAAATTTGGATCGTCGCGGTCAGAGTCCAACAGCTCCTTAGCAATGTTAATGCGATGCTGTTTTTGGTCGAAAATGGGCAAAAATCGAAGACGAGCCAAAAATCACGTGCAAGCAAAGCAGCTGTTAAAAATTAACTAAACATTCAAAATGGCCGAACTTTTCGGCATAATTCAGAAACATGAGTACCAACATAACACCAT
This sequence comes from Atherix ibis, assembly GCA_958298945.1. Classification (NCBI taxonomy): domain Eukaryota; kingdom Metazoa; phylum Arthropoda; class Insecta; order Diptera; family Athericidae; genus Atherix; species Atherix ibis. The sequence goes on from OY282610.1 coordinate 6,394,849, forward strand.
AAAAAATGGAAAACCGAATATACGTAACCTGCGGAAATTCAAAATTCAAAGGTTTGAACAAACCTCGTATTCTTAATTAAAATTTTTAAATTTCGGTAAAAAATAGTCCGTTATCATATAGAATTTATGGTAATGTGGTTTATACTTTTACACCAGACAGTTACTTTTCGCGGAAAATAATAGCCTTTTCACGGTCATTTGTGGATTTTTAGAGCCTCATATTAAGGTATCCATTGAACAAAGAAATGAATCCAATCACAGAAGAAAATATGATGTCTAATTAATTTTAATGGCATGTTGAATACTCTCAACCCTGGCTATGCTATCAACGCGGCTTTAAGGTGGATTTGTGTGCGACTGCTGCAAAGAGAAGATTTGATATGTTGCTGATTTGATATGGGCCAATATTTTTTTGTATCAATGCTGCTACATTGCCTAGTAAGGTAACGGAGAATAACTTATAGATTGTACTCAGTAACGTATTATCTCTATAATTACTACACTCCGTAATATCTCCTTTTTTGAGTATGGGACAGATAATGCCAAGGTGTCAGTTATAATATATTATTTAACGTGACTTAGTTGTCTTTAAACGTAAAACCACGAGTCGCCTACGACTATAGGGATTGAGTTACGCTCAATCAACACACCATTATTACTGGCAGTTTTCAGTAAGTAACAGAAACAAGCTGATTACTCCAACTGTTAGTGGTGAGGACTATCTAAATCTCTACTGTCATAAGCAGTAGTAACCTCTATAAGAAGTATCTCCCACTAGCGATCCATAGATCGTGTATCAACCACAGCCACTACGTTGTTGTCTAAGCGCCTCACCAATGTAGGGCGCACTGAGTTCCAACACCATAAGGCACCCCGACTCCCGTGATACCAATTTTTGTTTTAAGAGTACTTCTTTTTTACTCCGCTCATTGAGCTACGGTAAGGAATCTTGTTAATCCCTAGTCATCGCTAAAGCAGCTCAGGTACGCGGGTTCGTCAAGACCCGAAAGTACAACCAAGGTGTCAGTTATAGGTTGGTGTTTAACGTGACCTAGATGTTCGCACATAAGACCACGAGTCAACTACGACTATAGGGATTGAGTTACGCTCAATCAACGCACCACCATTACTGGAAGTTAACAGATAGAATCAGTTACAAGCTGACTCTCCACCTGCTGGTGGCGAGGACTATCTAAACCTCTGCTGTCATTAGCAGTGATAAAGCCCGAGCTAAATGCAAAATGGTTATTTCCAGTTACCTACCACCAACGATCCCAAGACCGTACCCGCGACATGGGTATTAACCTAAACCACCACGTAGCTATCAAATGGCGCCTCACCTGAATCGGGCATAGCGTATTCCACTGTGGGGCCCCCAATTCCCATGGTATCAATTTTTGTTTTAAGAGTACTTCGGTTTGTACTCCGCTCATTGAGCTACGGTGAGGAATCTTGTAAATTCCTCGGCACCACTAGGCCAGCTCAGGTACGCGGGTTCGCCAAGACCCGAAAGTACAACCGGACTCGACCTTGGTCTTTCATCCGGTTGTAGCCACGCTGCGTGTCATTCACACACTCATTCACGCACCATTCTCATTCTCCTCTCAAACAGTGCCACGGCAAATCCATTCAGGCATTCATACCTCTCTCTCACGCTCAACACACCACTCACATCCACACTCTCATCATTCACCACGATCCCACATGCATCTAAGTCACGAAAGTCCCCGTACAGGCCACACTCCACGAGAAGGTGCTTGGCACTCTCCTCCTCCGCCCCACAAGGGCATCTAGCCTCCGCAGCCAGACCACTCCTCTACAGGAACCCATTCATACTGCCATGCCCCGTGAGCAAATACCCAAGGTGCAGACCAAATTCAAATCCACACGCAAATGCAAAGCACAAATTCGGAATGAACATATGCGTCCACCTGCCATTCACACTCTCATCCCGTCGTCGTTGCCACATTTCATACATTCTGTTCAGGACCAGTACAACCAAGGTGTCAGTCGTCGGTCATTGATTCGCTGTTCCATATTGGAACCATTGCTCTATGAACGGTTTGGTGTAGTATGTCGCCTTCACATTATGTCGCCATCAAAACTAGGCGATTTGGTGGCGTCAACGATTATTCTTCAGCTGGCAGGACATCTAACTCGTGGTATGTGTTATGACTGATTAGTGTTTAGGATTTCGCCAAAATGATGATTCCACCAATTTATAAAAGTAGACAATTTTAATTTATGGTCACAAAAAGTATTTTTTTTAAATTTTTTTTCTTTTTAAATACCATAGTTTTCTGTAACATATTTACTATCACTAAATAAAAATAATAATAATAGAATATCGAAATTTTTCCTTAACTGTTATATATTTTTTAATCTATTTTTAATGCTTATTATAGAAAACATTTAATGGCTAACAATATAATCATAAATTTCATTGAAAGAATCATAAATCTTTCCCAATTATGTGGAATTGATGTTTATATTTTCACTTAAACATATCAAAGAGCAATAACAATTTCAATTTAAGTATTCTCGATAAATATACAGACCGCCAAACGATTGTTCTTATAATTCCGTACATGTACATAATTTTGCGGGCAAGATTTCATAAAAGGGAACAACAGCTAGCCATCGTGCTGTACAAGGATTCGTACACCTATTTACTTACCTATTCGTATCTACCTAGTCACCACAATATGTTCACGTCTGTTTGATCGTATACTCGTTAGTAATCAAATAGTTGGTGGAAAAGGAAAAAAAAATATCGTACAGCATATAAAACCATAAATTAGATGGTAGCATAGATGGAAATGTGCCTGATATTGGCAGAGTACAAAAAAAAACTGTGGCAGGTGACTACTCTTATTGCAGATACCGCTACCACCACTACAAACCACCCTCATGACTACTGCTGATTATACTATTGATGGGAATTTAAGCCACAGAATGCGAATAAGAAGTTCTTCCATCCTCGTATTTACGTATTTAATGGTCGACATGAGGTAATGTGGCCTTGTAGGCCGCAAAATTTTGTCGATTTTTATGCTTTTGCTAGTCGTATACGTATAAAATATTATTTGCACAGGTGAATAGCGGGTATGGCAGAGAATCAGACGGATTTTTTTTTTGTGAGAGCATCTTACGGAATAGAAAGTAAGGATCATTTATAAAGTGGGTGACTGCCTTTAGTTGTTGATTTTATTTCCCGAATATGGGAACAGACTATACAGAAATCAGGTAACAAGAGTAACTGAAGTAAATGAACACACGCTTTTAACTTATAGAATGAGTATTTATTGTTCGTTCAACTGTAAATCAAAAACGGGCAAAAGAAATGAAAGAAAAATTCTATTGAACTTTCACTTAATTCCCTGTCGTACTTGGGGATTCTTTTACAATACATTGCGTAGTTAGATTGATGAAAATACAACAAGAAAAATTTTTGTTTTCGTTGAGAACGTGGCATTTACTTTGTACCTCAGTCCATTTGGAATTTTTGGGAGTATGGCCACTTCAACATGGAAATATTTTTCACATTCGACTGTATGGGTTAACATTGTACAAGCATGCACAAAGATTTAATGCGGTCATGTGTGGAGGATGTGGGAAGGACACTCCTTCAACCACAAAACATTGCACGTTCTTGTAATGAAGTTATTGTAAATGTTGGTTAATATAACCCTAATGCATTTAACCTTCGCATGTTCTATAAGGATCAGACCAACGATGGATTAGAAAATCTCAAAAGCATAGATTTTTGTTTATCTTATACCCAAAATATCTTTAAACATGATAGATAATCCAATTTCTAATGTAAAATAAAAACATTCATCTACAGTGGCCGCAAGCTAATAATTATACGAGGGTCATTCAACTAGTACTAAGCCTCACCGCCCGATGGAACTGCTGTCACAAAAGAAGCCTCACCGCCCGATGGAACTGCTTGCACCATCGTGCAGTAAATTCTTTTAGTAGCCTACTGTCAAAGTTTCAGTCGATTCCCTTCATTAGTTTTGTTTTGAGAGCCTTTGAAAGCGAGCGTGTCGGTCGGTTGCACAAAAATGGAAAAAGAACAATATCGTTCGGTGATTGGATTCTTGTCTTTAGAAGGGAAAACGCGCAGCGAAATCAAAGATTGCCTGGATGCTGTGTATGGTGACTCTTCTCCTTCGATGGCGACCGTCAAGAATTGGTTCAACGAGTTTGTTCGTGGCCGCACGTCGGTTTTTGATGAGCCACGCCCAGGTGCACCGAAAACGGCTGCTACGGAGGAAAACGTTAAAAAAGTCCACGATCTCATGTTGGCAGACCGTCGATTGAAGGTTCACGAGATAGCTGAGACTGTGGGCATCACGAAAGCTGTCGGCGCGATGGGGGCCGCGTTTGCTCACACCGGAAAACAAGCGCAACCGTGAGACCACATCGGCGATGTGTTTGGCGCTGTTTCAGCTCAATCCAGCAGAGTTCTTGCGTCGTTTCGTGACCGTCGACGAAACATGGACTAACTGGTACACACCAGAGACCAAGGAACAGTCGAAACAGTGGACTTCACCCGGCGAACGTGCTCCGAAGAAGGCGAAGACTGTTCGATCGGCCGGAAAGGTGATGGCCACCGTTTTCTGGGATTCACAAGGTGTGATCCACATCGATTACCTCGAGAAGGGTAAAACAATCACGGGGCGCTACTATGCTGACTTATTGGGCCGATTTGACGTCGAATTGAAGAAAAAGCGGCCCCGCTTTGCGAAGCAAAAAGTGCTGTTCGACCACGACAACATGCCGGCTCACACCTCCGCCGTCGCCATGGCCAAATTGGTCGAATTGCGCTACGAATTGCTGCCCCATCCACCGTTCTCCCCAGATTTGGCTCCCTGTGACTACTTTTTGTTTCCAAACCTGAAAAAATCACTCGCCGGGAATAGATTTGGGTCGAATGAGGAGGTCATCGTCGCCACGGAGGCCTATTTTGCTTCCCTCGAGAAAATGTATTTTTTGGATGGGTTAAAAAAGTTAGAGCATCGCTGGGCCAAGTGTATCGAGCTTGAAGGAGATTATCAGCATACGGGGGTCATTCAACAAGTACTTGTTGAATGACCCCCGTATGCTGATAATATCATGAATTTCAGAAAAGAATTGGGACTATTTTCAGTAATTTTTCACAAAATTTTTATGATTATTTTATGGATTCGTTTTCAACAGCAATATTTAATCCTTTTTAACTATGAAATTTACAAATAAAACAATTCTGTTCATGACTTTTTTGTAAAGGAAAGGATTCATGACTTTTTTGTAAAGCTTAGAGTTCTTAGAAATAAGATATTTTTTTAAAAATAACCTCCTTTAAATCATAAATGTTTGATATTTCTGAACTTTTAATGAGTGCTAAAAATTCTCATCTTCTCTTTAAATATAATATATTCAAAGATAAATAAAATACTTTTAATAAATTTTCAAGACGACATAACTTTTCTAAATTTTTTCAAAATGAAATATATTTTTTTTTTATATTTTTGAACTAACAATTAATTTTTTTTTTTGTAAATAGATAAAACAATTTAATAACAAAAACTTATTTATCTAAGAATTGAACTCACTTACTTAGTCTTCGCTGGGAAAAGAAGAATTTTTTTTGTATGACAAAGAAAATTTTCTTTTTTTTTTATAAATTTTTAAATTTTGTATCTTATAAGCAATATTATCAACAGCACGACAAATGGGAGATCCTCCCTGGAAACTCTCAGCATATTTTGGGTGTCATGGCTAACGCCATCGCCAAAGGTAGGGTCTATCCCATCTTCTGAGATCATCCATACGGATTAAGTGTCTGATCCACCGTACTCTACTTAGCTAGATTTTATCTGTAACCGGATGGCCCGTAACGCTCTACAATGTCGTGGTTGAACAGGCTCTGGAATCGTTGTTGTTCAATAAGCTCTGGAATCAGAGAAGATTTCGCAATGTTTTTTTGGTGTCTTGTATAGCAGAAAAAAAGGCCGGTTGGCTGCCAGCAGCTATTCTTGGATTTCTTCCTTGATGTTGTTATCGAATGTTACTCTTGTCCTCTGTGTTCTGCGTCTTCGATCACATCGCGGCAATGATGACAGTTTGGGGAGTCCGTTCTCTTAAATCTGTGCAAGTATGCCCGAAAGCATCCATGCCCAGTCAAGAGTTGGGTGATGTCAAACCCGACTTCGCCGTGCAGGCGAGTGATCCATTTGGTAACATCTGGGATCAGCCGATGAGTCCACTGACCCTTCGTCGAGTTGTCCCATCTCTCTTGCCAGAGGCGAAGACTCTCGGGTCTCTCCTCTTCACAGAGGACCTTTCGCCGCTCTTCCTTCTGCCTACGATGTTGGCGTTCCCGCTCTCCTGCCAGGGTGTCGATGGGTGGGCATGATACCACGACGTTGACTGTATCGTGTCATAACGTTCGGTATGACATTGTCTTGCGGTATGTTGTTAGCTCTAGCGATTTCGCCCACACTGGTGCTCCGTATAGCAAGACGGAGGTAAGCACAGTTGCCCCAGTATTTGCCTGGGGCCTCCGATATTGGGCATTATCCGCGAGAGTGCGCCCTGTACTTCTGATGCCTTCCTGCTGACGCTGGAGATGTGCTCTTTGTAGTTGAGTCTGGCATCCAAGACCACTCCTAGATACCGGATGTAGGGTAGCGACCGGATTTCGTGGTCGTCTTCTCTTATGGTGATGGTCTCCATTTTCTTCCGGCTACTCACAAGGAGTGCCTCGGTCTTATGTTCCGCCAAAGACAGGTCTGCCGATGTCATCCACTGTCTTATGCTCCGGATAGTGGTTGAGAATGCGGCTTCCAGTTCCTCCAGGTGTTTGGCTACAAGGACAACCGCTACGTCGTCCGCGAAAGCCACGAGTCTTGTGTTCGTCGCTAATTCCAGCCGTCGTACATGACGTTCCACAAGAGTGGCCCCAGGACAGAGCCCTGAGGTACCTCTCCCGTGACCCCATACTCCGCTGGTCCATCCTCGGTCTCGTAGTGCTGGAGTCGATCACTGAAGTATGATCTGACCATCCTCCGTAGGTAGTAGGGCACCCCCATGTTCTCAAGAGCCTCTAAGATTCGATCCCAGCGGGCCGAGTTAAACGCATTCTTGATGTCCAGGGTGACAATGAGGCAATACTTTTTGGAACCGCCTGTCCATCTCCTTCCTGAGATGGCTTCCTTTGCGATGTTCGTGATGATGGTCGATCTCCCCTTCCTGAATCCGAATTGGAATTCGGAAAGTTGAGGATCGATGTAATGCTCCAATCTGCCGGCCACTATCCGCTCCAAGTTCTTCCCGTCCGAATCCAGCATTCAAAGTGGACGATAGGATGCTGGCCCGTCCGGTAGTTTCTTCCCTTTTGGGAGAAGAACCAATCTTTGTTGCTTCCATCGAGTCGGAAATACGCCTTGCCACAGGCATGCGTCTTACATGCTTATGAACATGTCTGGCCTGGCGGCAACTCTTACATAGCTATAATCTGCTATCTGTATGCGACTAGATCTAATTAGTCTGCAAATCTATTGTTGTGAACTAAGGACATATTAAAACTTCGATAAATTTTTGTAATTATAATGTTCCATTTGAATTATAAGAAAAAAATGTTGCGATTGGTATTGAAACGTTTCGTTGATCCCCAAAGTTCAATTATATAGGTTCTTTTCCAATAAGAGTGATATGATTTCTAAGTGACGTTTCCGCCATTTGTAATATGTCCTGATCTGTCATTTTTTCATTGTATTTAGTAATGTTTACAATTTTATCATGGAGAGAGATATACGCAGGAACAACGTTTACAAATTATTCAATTTTATTATCAAAATAATCGTTCTCCAAATGCAACTTTTCGTGCGCTTTTGCCATTTTATGGTCGTAATAATCGTCCAACTGTGCTCGCTATTCGTCGAAATTGTTAAAAATTTCGAGCGTACATTTTCTTTACATACGTAGGCTACTATATATATTTCTGGCCTAGGCAACACTAAGTGTTGCCAGGTGCGATCTGACATTTCCATTGGAAAGTTTGACATTTTTTAGCATAAACGTACTCAGAACGTTTTGACGTACGACTATCATTTGTGTTGTTTACAGTGACTTGAAAAAATCAATTTGGCAAAAAAATGGAATTAACTCGTGAACATTTTCGTGCGATCATTTTTCACAACTTTCGACGTGGATTATCACGACAAGAGTGCATCGATGAACTTAAATCTTTGTATGGCTATGAAGCACCATCCTATAGCACTGTGAAAAACTGGTACAACGAATTCAATCGTGGCCGACGCTCGCTCAAAGACGAATTCCGTGAAGGTCGTCCAAAAACAGCCGTTGTTCCAGAAAACATCGATGCCGTACGTGAACTGATAATGCAAGACCGTCATGTGACATACCGTGAGATAGAGGCATGCCTAGGCATTTCTCCCACCAGCATACATTCGATATTGCATGAACACCTGGCCGTAAAAAAGGTTTGTTCTCGTTGGATCCCGCACAATTTGACAATCGCTCAAAAAAAGGCTCGTGTGGATTGGTGTAAAGAAATGCTGAAAAAATACGATCGCGGTGCTTCAAAAGACGTTTATAAGATCGTCACAGGTGACGAATCATGGATCTATGCGTATGAGCCCGAAACAAAACAGCAATCGACCGTGTGGGTCTTCCAAGACGAGTCAAATCCAACGAAAGTTGTTCGTGGAAGAAGCACTTCGAAGCAAATGGTCGCTTGTTTCTTTGGCAAAACTGGTCATGTGGCGACTGTTCCGCTTGTGCAACGTAGGACGGTCAATTCTGAGTGGTACACCACCATTTGTTTGCCTGAAGTCTTCGGAGAAATTCGAAAAACGAACAAGAGAAGTCGAATCATTGTGCACCATGACAATGCGAGCTCTCACACATCGGCTCAAACCAGCGCCTTTTTGACCGGACAAAACGTCGAATTGATGGGTCATCCTCCGTACAGCCCTGACTTGGCACCCAATGACTTCTTTTTATTCCCACACATCAAGAAAAAAATGCGTGGTCAACGATTTTCGTCGCCAGAAGATGCTGTTGAAGCATTCAAAAACCATGTTTTGGAGGTGTCTCAATCGGAGTGGAAAAAGTGCTTCGAAAATTGGTTTGAGCGCATGCAAAAGTGTATAAATCTTGATGGAGAATATTTTGAAAAACAATAAAACCTTTTTCGTTGATAAATATTCGCATTTTCATTATTAGGCCAGAAATATATATAGTAGCCCACGTAATGTTCAAGTGCCAATAAGTTAAAGAACCGCTCAAAGTAATGAAAATATTGCTGCCGATCAGGCAAGTGTTGCTGAAGACCGAAATTTGTCGATTCCAAGACGTTCTTAAGAATTGGGACTGTCTCAAACCACAACCTGGCGAATTTTGAGAAAGGATTTGGGCTTGCATCCATATAGTATTGCTATCACTCAAGAACTGAAGCCAGTGGACCACCGTAAACGTCTTGAATTTGTTGATTTTTTCTTGGAACAACTTAAAAACGATAACGATTTTTAAAGAAAATCATCTTCTCCGATGATGACACCGTTACTGTCAACGGTGAAATTGACGAAGTTGATCTTGACAACATCTGGTTCCAACAAGACGCGGGGCTATGTGCCACACAGCACGTGCAACAACCGAATTATTTGGAGTTTCGATTATTTTAAGAAAAAATAACATTGAATGGCATCTAAGAATTTGTAATTTAACACCATTAGACTATTTCCTATGGGGTTATTTCAAGTTATTCGTCTTTAGAAATAAACCAGACCCTCTTCAAGCTTTAGAAGTCAATATTGATCGTGCTATTCATGACATACGACTTGATTTAGTAGAAAAAGTGCTCGAAAATTGAGTTCATCGAATTCGTTCCTGTAAAAGAAAACGTGGATGCCATTTAAATGACGTTTTATTCCGAACTTAATTGTATCGATTATACTTTATATTAAATAAAAAACATTTGAATTTCTTTAACAATTAGTGTAAATTGTTATTCGAAAACCCTATATAAGTTCAAATAGGTTTTATGGTTATATAAAATTGTAATGATTTTAAAATTATAAATAAGCAATAGAAAAATGTATTCTTTGATTATTTGTCTAGTAAAGTGGTAATTGTTGACAACATCTGTTATTTTTAAGTTTTTTTTTTTCAGTGTAGTATGTGAGTTCCAGGTAAATTTCCTAAAGGAAGCATTTTTGTACATTATGGAATCAAGCTGCCATTAAAGAATAAAGAGTTACGAATAAAGATGGCTTTTTACAAAGAGTGAAAGTAGAGTGAGCACTTTTTGTTTATTAAACATAACTCTTGAGCTCGTAAGCGAGGACCAGAGTTGTAGATTGTGGAAATTATTAGAAGCTACAATATATCAACTGGCAATGATAGTTTATATAATATTTATACCCATGACATTCAATGTATGGGTATAAATATTATAGAAAATGGGCCTAGAGGTACTGCCTTTTGGGATTACATCATTTCTAAAGGTTCTCTATTAACAGCCATTTAAAAATGACGTTGGTAAAGATATAAATTTATAATAAGATCGTATGTGCAAGGGAGGAAGATTTTAATAAATTTTAAAACCGTCACAGTATATATATTAATTAGTATTCAGAGAAATTTTATGATAAAAAAAAATTAAATAATTAATTTATTTTTGATAAAAAAATTTCTCTGAATAATTTGATGATTTTAAAAGGATTATGGAAATTCTTTCAATTTACAAATTATATACAAATTTAGCAATTGAAGAATTTCTTTTTCTTCTTATATTTAAAATGATATAAATATCATTAAATATATTATATTTGAAATAGGATATTTTTCTTTTTTATGGTGGGAACATCTAAATTCGATAATTTTATATTCTAGACTGTTGATATAAGAAAATTCTTGGAATTATTCTGTATTAAAATCTCTTTAAATTTATTTAGTATCGACGTATATAGAAATTACGAGTTGAATATTTGCTATTTGGTTTTTATGAATAAATTCAGTTGCGATTAATATTGTAAATACTCGTAAATAATTATCAAGAAACTTATACCATAATATTTAACGTTAACATAATACCGGAGAGTACATTTTTTTTTTTTTTTGGAAATACATAATCTTAAAAGAAGGTTAATGTTTAATGATGATTAATGGGGATGATGGTCATAGGGTGATATTTTATGAAATTCTTATGAAATAAAGAATTTATAATGATATTTTCTCGACTATTTTTTAGTCGAGAAAAATGTTTTTCATGATGTTAATTAACCACTTCTACAAATAAGAGATTTCTGCGAATATAAGTTAAGAGTTATTTAAGAAATGATGAAGAATAAATTTAAATATGGAAATAATAAGGAAAATTTTATATTTTCATTAGAATATTTAGCAAATAAGCACTTAATATATAATTAAAGTTAATTTGAATAAATAAATGTTGGTTTTCTTTGCAATTTATTTTTATTTCTTTTGTAATCGTAAATATGAAGAAAAAAAATTCCCTTCAGTTTAAAACCTTTTGTAGATTAATAAGTATTTTTGGTCTATGATGTAATGGTGCATATTAAAATGAAAAGTTTTAAGGACCCTAAAAAAAAAAAAAAAAATTATATTTTAGTTTATCACAAAGTTCATAATAATTGCAAACCAGCATAAAGGGGAATTCCCCCAAGAAAAGATTTTACGTGCTACTTAAGCTTAAATAATTAAGTTAAATTCTTTCTGAAATAAAGGTTTTTTTTTTCTTGTCAATAATGATATTCTTTTGAAAATTTCCAATACCTATGTATAGTTATTATAGAAATAAATCTTAATTTTCCGAACCCCATATTGTGTGATTTTATATTCAAAATTCTTGGAATGTGCTTTTTAATGAAGTTATTTTCAGTTTTTACAAATTATTTGGTTTTCTTTGAAGTTTAATTTTTTTTTTTTTTTTTTTTGCATACAAATAAATATTATTACCGAATACTGTGTGAATTTTCGGAATATTTTTTTATTAGCACTAATAGAACTTTTTTAACAAACAGTTTTTATATATTGTCCTTATTTGTAGATAAAGTTTCGAAGAGAATAATTTGTTTTTGCTAACAGATACGTAAATGAGAAATCAATTTTGTTTCTATTGTATTTAACAAAAATTTAATCATATTTAATATCAATTAAATTTCTTTTTAAAAACTTTTTTTTTTTCTCAAAATTCATTACAATCTGTCGAAAATTGTCTAAATGTTTTTGCTTGCCTAAAACGTACACAAATTTTTGCTAAAATAATTCCAAACTTTCTTTAATTTCTATATCATTAATTTAATTTTAATTTTGAAATTAATAAAATTAATTTTATTTCAATTTTATTAATAAAAATATTAGTTGTTTTTTTCTTTCTTTATTTTTTCTCAAAAACTTTTAAATAATTTTTATAGTCCAATTTATTTATATTGAAAATTCAAAAAATTTACGAGTATATTTTCTATTTTAAACTTTTTTTTTTTGTATTTTTCTTAAAAAGTTTTTATTTATTTTAATAATTTGTTGTATGACTTTCCTTTTTTTTAAAAAAAAAAAAGTAAAATGGAAACATTATATATTTAAAATTTTTATTTTCTTTCCTCAAGGATAATTTATGAATTTTTTTTTTTATAATTCAATATGCTTCCTATTTTTCTAGTAAATTTTATAAGATTAATTATTTCATCTTAAATATTTCTTTATATTTATATCTGTATGAACATTAAACATATTAGAAGGATATTATTATAAGGATGCAAAAAATTTACTCCAAAAAAATCTTTAGTTAGGCTTCAATTAACCCATAAGTGATATGAATTTTATTAAGAAAATAATGTTAATTTATTAGCAAAAAATGTTGTCTCATCAATCTTCCATTATCAGCGAGTTTAAGTCTTAAGCCTGATATATGCCTGCTAGTATCCTTTTCTGGCTGTTGAGTATATATAGACACCATAAAATTCTACTATATCCAATATCCTTTTATATATGTGCACATCCCCATGTCCATAAAACATTTAAAGGATATCAACATTTTTTTATCAAATTTATTTGCATGCCATTTTAATATTATATCTCTAGTTAAGTTAGTTGTTGGTTAAAAAAAAAAAAGTTCTTTAGCATTTAAAAATATCAAAGAAATTAAATAAAAATAAAATATGGGGTAAAAAAAATATTCACCAATGATATTCAATATAATAAAAAAGCATACAAAATTGACATTTAAAATAGAAAATCTTTAAATACGAGGGTCGTTCAACAAGTCCTTAGAAAATCCGAGAAATTGCGCTCGTAGTGTCGGTAAAGATTTTTTTTTTTTGTAAGTGGCATTATCTGTCAAAATTTCAGCTCGATCCATAGCGTAGGTCAATTTCTATCGTCGATTAAAGTTAACGACATTTATTTGTGCATAACAATGGAAAAAAGCGAGTTTAGGGCTGTCATCAAACATCTCCATTTGAAAGGCTTAAGCCCGAAAGAAATCAAAGCCGAGATGGATGCAGTTCATGGCACATCTGCACCTGTGTTTGCGACGGGTTACAATTGGGTGAATGAATTTAAACGTGGCCGTTCATCCACAAAAGATGAACATCGTTCAGGACGCCCAGTTGAGGTGTCTACTCCTGAAATCATCGACAAAATCCACGATCTGATTTTGAACGATCGGCGAATTAAAGTGCGCGAATTAGTTGAGGCCACGGGCATATCACAAGGTACAGTCGCTTCAATTTTGCATGAAAAATTGTCTGTGAAAATAATTTCGGCAAGATGGATGCCGCGTTTGCTCCCAGAGGAGAATAAGCGCAATCGTGCAGTGGACTCTGAGGCTACGTTGGCACTCTTTCATCGCAATCCTGCCGAATTCCTTCGATGATATGTCACTGTGGACGAAACCTGGATACACTACTACACTCAAGAAACGAAGAGACAGTCATCACAGTGGATTTTCAAGGGTGAACGGGCTCCGAAGAAGGCAAAAACTGTGCCATCGGCCGGCAAGGTGATGGCCACGGTCTTTTGGGATTCGCAGGGCATCATTTTTATCGACTACTTGGAAAAAGGAAAAACAATAACAGGAGCGTATTACGCGTCGTTATTGCAACGGTTGAGCAAGGAAATCAAAGAGAAACGCCCCCATCTAAAGAAGAAAAAAATCCTCTTGCATCAGGACAATGCGCGTGTGCAAAACACCTGCGCTGTTTCCATGGCCAAAGTTGTGGAATTGAGAATGGAATTGTTGCAGCATCCCGCTTATTCACCAGATTTGGCCCCGAGTGACTATTTTCTTTTCCCCAATCTGAAGAAATGGCTTGGCGGACGACGGTTCACTTCCAACGAGAACGTCATTGCTCAAACGGATGAGTATTTTGCAGAACTTCCGAAATCCTATTTTTTGGACGGGATAAAAATTTTGGAAAAACGGTTGGAAAAGTTTATAGAGCTAAAAGGAGATGGTGTTCAAAAATAAAAAATTTTTTTTTTAAAAAACAGTTTTTTTCCATCTTTTTCTAAGGACTTATTGAACGACCCTCTTATATATATTTTTAAAATTATAGTAAACAAAATTGGAATTGAAGAGAATGATTACTTTAACGACGATGGCAATGATGAGGAGTTAAATGTTACTGCTTTTATCACACTATGACAAATTCAGTTGAAAAAAAAATTGATTGAGATCTGTTCGTATCTCGGAAAATGTTTTCATGATTATTATTTGTTGAACACTTGGCAATCCTTTGATAGAAAAATCCTATATGCATACATACATGTTTATATATGCGTTTTTGTATGTGAAACATTTTGTTTTCTTTGATTTCATATATTTTTATCTAAGTACATATATACAAGCAAGAATTTGATATTACTCTTATGCATTCAAAAATGTATATACATCCTTAACTCCTTCCTTACCTGATGTTTATTCATATACAGCAGTCTCATCTTGATTTTGCCTACTCTCCGACCTAACTCAACCCGTCCCTTCGCAATCCGCGCAACATCATCCTTACAATAGATTATGTATGAATAATACCTCTACTCGTAATACTCAATTTTAACTATGGTTTAGGTTATCATCCCGAGTATAAGAAAGCGGATAAGGACGAGCATTGAATATAAATTTATTGATATTTTCTTATGAGATATTTTGCCGCACAATCACACAACAGTGTTATTGTTAAAGAGTCTTTTACAAATAAATAAAATATTACAAAATAAAGAGAAAGAAGAAGAACAAATAAGAAGAAGAAAAAAATTTGATAAACCTATACCAGAATTGGTATAGAATAGATTGAGTTCTCGGAATGGAAATGTAGAATATTTAATATTCGAAATGTTGGGGGAGGGGGAGGGGGGTATAACTAAGGTGGCAAAAATTTAAAATGCTTTGATTCCCTGTACCATCAACGCCTTGTCCTCAGCTTTTCTATGGCATTGACTAAATCATTTACGGATTATTATTTTTGTCTTATCTTAAAATTATTGCCTTGTGAAAGTTATTCCTGTGCAAATTTTCTCTCATAACTTTATGCATAAATACGAGTATACAGCACACAAACACATCTACACAACCACAGAAACATACACACATTCAGGTACACATATAAAGAACAATTTCATGCCTTACACAGTTCACATAGCCTCAATTTATTCGAAACATTTCTTAACTCAGACCCCCCTGTTTTCATCAGATTTTACACCTTCTGCCCTGTTGGAATATTTTGATGAAATTTTTTATTCAACAATTTCACCTTAAACCACTCCATATACATACCTACCCCATATGAATCTCGTAAAGTAATCTATTTGAAAACTTACAAAAATCCTTATTTGTAACAAAGCAAAGACTGGAAAATATCGAAGAAGAATCCTTTCGATACTTTTCGCACAATAGTTTTTTTTAAATATTTTCTCTCTATCGGGATTTTGTTTTTTTTGTTGTTGTTGGTGTTGTTGTTGTTGTTGTTGTTGTAGTTGTAGTTGTTTGTAAACGTCCTTTTTAAAGAAAAATATTACATGAACTTTGTAAGTGGTATATTTACTCGTTTTTGGTTCATTTAACTTAATATTGGGAATATTCAAATGTTTCCATTGTTATATTGACTATGATATTGAGTTAAAAAGGAATTCAGTTTTTTTAACTTTTGCTTTTCCTTTTTTTTTTTTTTTTGCTATTTCTTATCAAAAAGTCATGTATGAGTTTGTAAAGATATTCAATCGTTTTGAATTTCAATTCTCCTTACTTCTTTCTTCATTTATTTCTCCTATCATATATATTCACCAATCAGAATTTGGTTTTTAATGTAATAAATTCAAAGGAAAGTTTTGATAACAACAGAAAATTGACTATTCTTTTTTTTGGGATATTCCTTTTTGAAAAAGTCTAAGGCTGCTATACTTTATTAGTGTCATCCTTGAGAATTGTGTATTATCTAAGAAAAACTTTAGTTTATTTTTTAATAACATTTTTTAATAATAATTCAGTTTTCTTTTAAATTAAAACTCTGGTTGAATGCAAAAGTTATGACCGTTTTTTACATATACAATTAAATATTTTTTTTTAGATTTGTATTATTTATTTATATATCAATTATATAATTTCCATCCGTTCTTATAACCTTCTCCCAACTTTCTATCAACTTATTAATACTATTAGTGTAAAAACCCCCGTGGAGTTTGATGCGAAACATGTAGTTGTAGTAAGGGATGTTTTTACCTGCTCTATTGTATGAAATTTTTTATCATTTAAAAAATTTTGCAGTGATCGGAATAAATGAAAATCGGAACGAGCAAGATCTGGAGAATACGGTGGATGCTTGATAACATCCCAATTCAAATCATGAAACACTACCCCTTTTCTATTCACCAATTCTGGTCTATCCTTTTAAAGGGTGATATTCACGTTATTGTACACGACCCATTTCTCATCTCCCGTTACCAAACGATGCAAAAAAGGTTCATGTTTTTGTCTCGAACTCAAAGCAACGCACGTTGAAACACGATCCAAAAAATTGGCAGCCGACAATTGATGAGGTATCCAAACGTCGTACCGCGAAACCATCCCCATACGCTTCAAATGTCTTAATACGGTTGTTTGGTTGACTCCCATCATGGACGCGATCTCCCCGGTGGTTAGACGTGTATTAGTGTCAATTATAACTTTTAACTCAATGGCCGCCCGGTACGTGGTTTATCAATTAGTGAAAAATCCCCAGATCAGAATTTTGTAAACCATCTTTGTGTCTGCCGAACTTTGATGACATCTGTTCCATACACTTCGCAAATGTTTTTGGTTGCCACACTCGCGGTACTGTCTTTACGGAATTCATAAAGTAAACAATGACGTAAATGCACTTTATCGACGGACATTTTGAAAAAATACAAGGGCTCTTCATTGTACTCTGGCCAGGCCAAAACTGAATAGAAAGTTGAGGGAAAGCATCCTTTATATAATGGAATCATTTAAAAGAAGATACGAGGGTCCTTCAATAGTCCTTAGAAAATCCGAGAAATTGCGCTCGTAGTGTCGGTAAAGATCGGTTTTTTGTAAGTAGCATTATCGACAGGAAAGCTGTCAAAATTTCAGCTCGATCCATAGCGTAGGTCAATTTCTATCATCGATTAAAGTTAACGACATTTATTTGTGCATAACAATGGAAAAAAGCGAGTTTAGGGCTGTCATCAAACATCTCCATTTGAAAGGCTTAAGCCCGAAAGAAATCAAAGCCGAATTGGATGCAGTTCATGGCACATCTGCACCTGTGTTTGCGACAGTTTACAATTGAGTGAATGAATTTAAACGTGGCAGTTCATCCACAAAAGATGAACATCGTTCAGGACGCCCAGTTGAGGTGTCTACTCCAGAAATCATCGACAAAATCCACGATCTGATTTTGAACGATCGGCGAATTAAAGTGCGCGAATTAGTTGAGGCTACGGGCATATCACAAAGTACAGTCGCTTCAATTTTGCATGAAAAATTGTCTGTGAAAAAAATTTCGGCAAGATGGGTGCCGCGTTTGCTCTCAGACGAGAATAAGCGCAATCATGCGATGGACTCTGAGGTTATGTTGGCACTCTTCCATCGCAATCCTGCCGAATTCCTTCGTCAATATGTCACTGTGGACGAAACCTGGATACACTACTACACTCCAGAAACGAAGAGACAGTCATCACAGTGGATTTTCAAGAGTGAACGGGCTCCGAAGAAGGCAAAAACTGTGCCATCGGCCGGCAAGGTGATGGCCACGGTCTTTTGGGATTCGCAGGGCATCATTTTTATCGACTACTTGGAAAAAGGAAAAACAATAACAGGAGCGTATTACGCGTCGTTATCGCAACGGTTGAGCGAGGAAATCAAAGAGAAACGCCACCATCTGAAGAAGAAAAAAATCCTCTTGCATCAGGACAATGCGCGTGTGCACACCTGCGCTTTTTCCATGGCCAAAATTGTGGAATTGAGAATGGAATTGTTGCAGCATCCCGCTTATTCAGCAGATTTGGCCCCGAGTGACTTTTCTTTTCCCCAATCTGAAGAAATGGCTTGGCGGACGACGGTTCACTTCCAATGAGGACGTCATTGCTCAAACGGATGAGTATTTTGCAGAACTTCCGAAATCCTATTTTTTGGACGGGATAAAAATTTTGGAAAAACGGGAAAAGGAGATTATGTTAAAAAATAAAAAATTTTTTTTTTTAAAAGCAGTTTTTTTCCATCTTTTTCTAAGGACTTATTGAACGACCCTCGTACTATTCATCATTTCTGAAGAAAACATTTTTTTACCTAGGATCATAAAAAACGGTCATAACTTTTGCATTCACCCAATAGTTTTTTTAAATATTATTTGCTGATCCTTTATCTAAAGTGAGAAAATTTATTTGGAATTCCGTCTATTTTCGGAAAGTCGAAGTATGTATTTTTTCGAGTCCAACTATTATATTCTGGGATAACCATTAATGTTGATAAATTTGGCATCTTTTCGCTATTATATACTTTTAATATTTAAAATTTCGGTGTAGTCCAATACAGTACGTAATTAATTTTTTTAGTAATTATGTTTTTATTGGTGCTAAAATAGCTTAGAAAAAATAAACAAAATAATTCAACACTTCCGTTTTTCTTATTTTTTTTTTCAAATTGTAATTAATTAAATTACTCCTTATTCAGAAATAGGAGCTTCGGATATTTTCTAGCTTCTTACATACCAAATTTTATGATATCTTCATTTGAATTTTTAATCCTCAAGCTTGACGAATAGGAATTACCAATACCACATCTCTAACCAGTTCCGTGATCAGATTTTGATTCATTGGACGCATATTGTAAGTAAGAGAATCATGAATATTTTTTATAACTAACTTCATCGATATTTCGTTAAGAACCTCTTTTACTTCCAATAATTGTTCAATAGAAAAAAATTAATTTAACATTTCCCATAAAAAGTACTCAAGATTTTTACGTGGCAGATCATATAAAAACTCAAAAAAATATTTTTTCGCGAATTCGTATTTTGACAATTCACTCAATATTAATCGAGACAATATTTAACTTCCGACATTTTATTAAATGAAATCAAATTCATCGAACAATTTTTTTTTTTTAAATATGTTATATTGACAAATCGTGTTTGACCGAATATTCATAAAGAGAAAAGTAAAAGATCGATCAGAATTATACAATCGAGGCAGTCAAAATTAAAATAGAAAAATATTTGGCCATCTTAGAATATTCTTGGTAAAATATTACGTAAAAAGACATAACAAAATATTTCCTGAAGCAAAGGAATTTTTCTTATATTGTAATAAAATCTTTTTAAGGAATTCATTTTACTTTATATATTTTGTTTGTTGAATTTTTTTGCTCATTTTTATATTGAATCTTTTGGAAAGGCTAAAATAGTTTTTTTTGTTACTGTAATAAATATCTTTGGATATTAATATTTTATTTGTAATCTCTTTGAATATTGCTAATGTAAAGGAAAATCTAAGCCAAACACACTCACAGACCAGTAAGGATTATGAAAAATTCTACAAGGATAAAATGTTTTTTTTTTTTTTTAATAATAAGAATATTTTTAATATATTTTTATAAGATCTTATCAAATAGTTTAGTAAGAAAAAACTAAAACGATTCTCTCAGAATTCAAATTCTTGAAGAAAAAAAATTTTATCTTTTCGAATTGTTTTTACTTAGTAAATAATATTATATTTATGCTTTCAGGAGAAACTGAAAAATAAGAATCTTATTAAAAAAATATGATTCGATAAAATCTATTATAAACCATAAAAATAAAAGAAAAACATCTGTTACGGTATGAAAAAAAAATTCGAAGAATTCTTGGGTATTGGAAAGGATGGAAAAGTATTAAAATTTGGATAAAAATAAAAATTTCTCGAACGTGAAGTTTTAGAGGAGTAGTATATGACAATAAAGACGATTTTTCTGATAGGCATGCTTGTCGATAATTTTATGCGTTGATATGAGGGGGGAGGGGGGTGTATGGTTTCAAAGTTTTAGCAGAGATGTCCTCTTACATCCTCCATAATAACCAGAAAAAAACATGCCGGAATATATAGGGGTTTATGGAGACACCCGGAGGATGGTGAAAATTGATTAAAACAAATTACAAAAAAACTAAAAACTATCTATCCAGAATGGGAGTAATAAGGAGTTGAGAGAGAAGGTATAAAAATTGGGAAATATTTTAAAATAAATTTTAAAGGAAAAATAAAAAATTTAAATCGCCCAAAAGTGAAAGTAAAAGAGGTGTGAAGCCGACCGTCGACGTTGGTGGAAGGGACTTAGATAGTCCTTCTCTTCTTGGTCTATACCCAAATCCACTCTAGCACATCGTTGCCAAATAAGTTAGAAGTGCCCCTCTTTGACAGCACCAATGATCTCTTCCAGTCCATGTTATTGTCTGTGGTCCGATTATCTGTGGGGAGCTGGTCCGATTATCTGTGGGGAGCAGAGACCGATCTTAAATACAAATATTAAATTATTTAAAATTCGTTATAAAAATTCATTTTGTTTGAAAAAAATTCAATTACTACAAATAAATCCAAAGACAAAATATAAATTCCTGTTAAACTAAAAATATAGTGCCTAACATTACAAAAAAAACTTTCATAAATAAAAAAATAAAAATTAAAACAAATTCGCATTAACATTGCTAAGGAGGTGTTGGACTCTGTCCGCAATAACCCAAATTTGCTCCAGAGGGTCATAACTGATGACGAATCATGGGTTTATGGCTATGACAAGGAGACCAAAGCTCAATCATCACAATGGAAGCTGCCACACGAGCCAAGACCGAAAAAAGCGCGCCAAGTTCACTCGAATGAGAAGGTTTTGCTTACCACAGGGTAGAACGGTCAATAAGGAATATTACCTGCCAGTTATGCGCAAGTTGCGCGAAGCAATCCACCAGAAACTCCCGGATTTGTGGAAGAACAACCATGATAACGCCCCTGCTCACGCATCGTTGCTTGTGCGCCAATTTTTGGCCAAAAACAACACACTAATAATGCCACAGTCACCGTATTCCCAGATCTGGTCCACTGTGACTTTTTTTTCAATGAAAGGACGACGCTACGCTACAATTGAGAAGATAAAGACGGCATCGAAGGAGGAGCTGAACAAGATCACAAAAAACGATTCTTTGAAGTGCTTCAAGGATTGAAAAAAACGTTGCCACAAGTGTATAATATCTAGTGGGGATTACTTTGAAGGGGACAAAATAGATATTCATGAATAAATAAATAATTTTTGAAAAAATACAAAATTCCCGATACTTTTTGAACAGACCTCATACATCTGCATAGTAGATTATAGGTTCGAAAGAGTCAAATTATTATCCTATTTGTGGCCAAGGATTAGAAAACCGTGCATGGCTGCTGGCAGCCAACAGAGCCTACTTCGGTCACTCTAAACAATTTCGCTCTAAAATTCTGACCGAAATATCGAAGCTTCTGCTGTACAAGACACTTGTCTTGTCAGTCCTCATGTATTCTTTGGTAGCTTGGGTTCTCAGGAAAAACCATTGTGAACTCTTGTCCTCAATACAGAGGAGGATCCTTCTAAAAAGTTTTGGTCACCTGTATGGGAATGGGCGATTCTGAAACTTATTTAACGATCGTCAGGTTATGTCTAATCGTGTCTGGAAAAATATGAGAAATTCTATAATTCTCTCCAACTTTGGAAAAAAATGCAGCAATAATTATATTGTATAATTGTAAATTAATGAGAAATTAAAAGTGAAGAAGGCGGGAGGGGGGGGTGGTTGTATTTTTGATAATTATTAAGAAAAAAAAATAGAAAAATAAATGTTGAGATTAATATTTTATAAAAAGTTACTGGTTAGTAGAGTTAATAGTTAATTGGAAAGGATTTCTTCGTAGCAATCAGCAATGGTCTAGGGAGTATAGTAAAAAAAAAAAAAAACTAGGATAAATAAGAACTAAAATATTAAAAATTGAGGCAAAGAAAATCAAAAATGTTCTTAAATTTCATTTGGAGATAAAGAGTAAAATTGAAAATTATAGGAAAGTATTTTGTATTGTACAAGAAAAATGTTCATTGGAATTGGAATTATTCGAGTAAACTCTATCCATTTTGAAAATTGGAAAAGTTTTATAAGCTCTAATGATTTATTACTTTTCTTTCGGTCTACAGATTCATATACAAAACTTGTAGATACAACGTATGTGGTGGGCTGATGAAATGGAAAACGAAATTTACCAAGCGTGAGGGTGGCAATTTAAGGATCGTCTTCCTATTTGGCACACGTTTCTTATTTTAACTTGGTTACTTTTAATTTTTCCTACATCTTTATTGTCGCTAATTTTTTTTTTTTTTAATATTTAATTTATTTTTCGATAATTTGTTTTTATTTTTCAATACGAAACTCGTCTAGCTTTGCTTTAACGTAGATTCTTGTAGCTCTATTACTGTGTTTACATAGACTTTTCGAAGCATTTATCTTTCGATTGATTTTAATTTGTTTGTATTTATTTTAGGGATTATGCAATTTTTCTTTTTCATTGTAAATGAATTCCGTAGAAATTAACAAGAATTCATTTCTATAGCGTAAGGTAATATCTACTGTAGAAGGACATATAATTGATTTTTTTATTATTTTATAATTGATGATGTTGTAAACAAAAATAACTTAGCTAAATTATATAAAAATAAAGTTGTATGTTCATTTTTAAATAGTTTAATAATATCTTCAAAGTTTTGAAATATTTTCTTATTGTAAAATAAAAGTTAGAACTTCCAAATTTTTAAGTACAATATTTTCGAACTTGTCTATTTTATTTGCAGAATAGAAAATTTTGTTTTAGCAAATATTTTATAAATAATATTGCATTCAGTTATACTGATCAGTTTTAGAATGGTTATTTCCAAACTGTTATGTCCCACTGTAAATTATTGGTAATGCTTCCAACTAATATAAACGTTTGAAGTTTCAGTCTCGTCCGGTTATAAAAAGCGTTTGTTAATGGCCGATAAACAGTAGAAAAAAAAATCTAGCTCAGAGTTCTTCATGAAAGTTTGACTTTTATCGATTAATATTAGAGTTTCTTAAATGGCTCTTCGCGACAAATCA
Source organism: Atherix ibis (assembly GCA_958298945.1). NCBI lineage: Eukaryota > Metazoa > Arthropoda > Insecta > Diptera > Athericidae > Atherix > Atherix ibis. The sequence continues at coordinate 6,418,497 of OY282610.1, forward strand.
GATTTTACAGACACTTCCATGCTCCTCCATCACAACAATGTTTATTACACTTCCATATTTATCATCGGTTAGGAATGATGAGGTTCAGGATCTTAGTTCACGCCAGCAGCGTGTACTGGTCCTGAACAGAATGTACGAAACATGGCAACGACGATGGGATGAGAGTGTGAATGGCAGTATGGATTTGAATTTGGTCTGTCCCTTGGGTATTTGCTCACGGGGCACGGCAGTATGAATGGGTTCCTGTACAGACGTGGTGTGGCTGCGGAGGCTAGATGCCCATGTAAGGCGGAGGAGGAGAGTGCCAAACACCTTCTCGTGGAGTGTGGCCTGTACGGGGACTTGCGTGACTTAGATGCATGTGGGATCGTGGTGAATGATGAGAGTGTGGATGTGAGTGGTGTGTTGAGCGTGAAAGAGAGGTATGAATACCTGAATGGATTTGCCGTGACACTGTTTCAGAGGAGAATGAGAATGGTGCGTGAATGAGTGTGTGAATGGCACGCAGCGTGGCTACAACCGGATGAAAGACCAAGGTCGATTCCGGTTGTACTTTCGGGTCTTGGCGAACCCGCGTACCTGAACGGGCCTAGCGGTGCCGAGGAATTTACAAGACTCCTGACCATAGCTCAATGAGCGGAGTACAAACCAAAGTACTTTTAAAACAAAAATTGGTACTACGGGAATCGGGGGTCCCATAGTGGAATAAACTGTGCCCGATTGAGGTGAGGGGCCACTTGACAGCTACGTGGTAGTTGTAGTTACGAGGGTCGTTCAATAAGTCCTTAGAAAATCCGAGAAATTGCGCTCGTAGTGTCGGTTAAGATTCTTTTTTGTAAGTACTATTTTCGACAGGGAAGCTGTCATAGCGTAGGTCAATTTCTATCGTCGATTAAAGTTAACGACATTTATTTGTGCATAACAATGGAAAAAAGCGAGTTTAGGGCTGTCATCAAACATCTCCATTTGAAAGGCTTAAGCCCGAAAGAAATCAAAGCCGAGTTGGATGCAGATCATGGCACATCCGCACCTGTGTTTGCGACGGTTTACAATTGGGTAAATGATTTTTTCGATGATTTCAGGAGTAGTTGAGGTGTCTACTCCTGAAATCATCGACAAAATCCACGACCTGATTTTGAACGATCGGCGAATTAAAGTGCGCGAATTAGTTGAGGCCACGGGCATATCACAAGGTACAGTCGCTTCAATTTTGCATGAAAAATTGTCTGTGAAAAAAATTTCGGCAAGATGGGTGCGGCGTTTGCTCTCAGAGGAGAATAAGCGCAATCGTGCAGTGGACTCTGAGGCTATGTTGGCACTCTTTCATCGCAATCCTGCCGAATTCCTTCGTCGATATGTTACTGTGGACGAAACCTGGATACACAACTACACTCCAGAAACGAAGAGACAGTCATCACAGTGGATTTTCAAGGGTGAACGGGCTCCGAAGAAGGCAAAAACTGTTCCATCGGCCGGCAAGGTGATGGCCACGGTCTTTTGGGATTCGCAGGGCATCATTTTTATCGACTACTTGGAAAAAGGAAAAACAATAACAGGAGCGTATTACGCGTCGTTATTGCAACGGTTGAGCGAGGAAATCAAAGAGAAACGCCACCATCTGAAGAAGAAAAAAATCCTCTTGCATCAGGACAATGCGCGTATGCACACCTGCGCTGTTTCCATGGCCAAAATTGTGGAATTGAAAATGGAATTGTTGCAGCATCCCGCTTATTCACCAGATTTGGCCCTGAGTGACTATTTTATTTTCTCCAACCTGAAGAAATGGCTTGGCGGACGACGGTTCACTTCCATTGCTCAAACGGATGAGTATTTTGCAGAACTTCCGAAATCCTATTTTTTGGACGGGATTAAAATTTTGGAAAAACGGTTGGAAAAGTGTATAGAGCTAAAAGGAGATTATGTTTTTTAAAGGATTTATTCAACGACCCTCGTAGTAAGCGGAACGTTACTCCTTAGAATACGAACTGACCATATTCCGTTCTCAGGCCAAAATTATTTTTAATAATCATACACTTTAAATATACTAAATAATATCGAAACATCTTATTTAATTCTTAATTTACATATATCGTATTCTATAAATACCATTTTTTTTTAAGTTGTTTTCAATGCACGCCTAAAAGTCACGCCATACAGTAAATATGAAGTTCAAAATGATGGAAAATTACATAAATAAAAGATATTTTTTAAAGAAACAAATAGATAAAAAAAATTAAATCAAAATTTCGAAAAGGCATACATAATCTAAAGATATTTTTTAACAAAATGTTTTGTTAAATTTTTGAATAGAATGCCATGAAAACGTTATGTACTTTTCAATAGAGACACAAACCATTATCATATAATATATATTTTAGCTCTTTAGACTTGTTCCTTGCTGTTGCACAGATAATTTTTTATCTTGTCTGATTTGTATGGTTTTTAGCTTTCTAGAATGATTTCACCTGGATTTTTACCCCTGAAGATAATATAATAGTCCCATAACAGATAATATCCATTTCAGTAGAACATAAATTTTCATACTATCCGGTTGGAGTTCGTCCTATCGTAACTTTTCGGTATTCGCTTATCTTTTAAAAAAAAATCACTTTAAAATAATAATAATAATAATAATAATATGACAGATGAACATGCAAAATTTATGGAGGTTTGGATATTTTTCCTACAAGTCTTCTACGATTTTATTGGAATAGAATGAGAAGTTGTACTTGTTGAATGAGCACATATTCTAAGCGGTGCAGTGAATTATTGTATATGTAATAAATCTTTTCATTACTATACTACTGTAGCTCAAATATATATTATAAATTTTCCAAGAGAACATGTACTTTTACAATCATCTTAGCCTTACAATTTCCAAAAACAGATGCAATGTCCTTTCATTTTTGAATAGAACAATTTAATCATTCGATTTTCTATCGATTGTTCTGGTTTTGCAAAAACTGAGTAGCAAAATTGTCTGGGTCAATATGAAAATTCCTAAAAATACCAAAACAAGATTGAACAATTTTTAATAATACATAAAAAAATTTGAAGAAAAAAATTATATCCTATTAAAGGAGTATATAAAACATAAACTATTTATTTTAGGTGATAAAATTTTTAAATTTTCTGGAAAACTCAAATGTGATCAATTTAATCTGCAAAAAAAAAATTTTTTTTAATTATTTTACTAGAAAATGGTTTTAATGAAAAATTTCAAAGTCCTTTATAAGAAATTTTGAAAACTTTTTGATTAACGAAATTTGACGATTTTCTCTTAAAGCAATAATTTATCAAAATTTTTCTTGAAATAAAATAAAAGTAAAATAAAATATTTAAATTATGCAAAAATTTTGAAATTTAAGAAAAAAATCTTTATTTTTACGAAACAAGTTTTCCAAGAAGTTTAAAATTTATGTTAAAAGGAAGATTTTTATTAAGATTATCAGATTTGAATAGTTCTATGACTTTCGCATTACAGATAATATCTTCTTCTTAAGACTTAAATGAGTCAACGAATGAAATGAGTTCACGAAACGGAAGACTAGGCTGCCAGAACAATTTTGTAGAATGCTTAAATTCGCTGTTTTTTTTTAGACAAAAAAAACACATGTTTTTTTTTCATAGAAAGCAAAAACAAATTTACTTAAAGTACTTGCCCTCGCTAGCTACATATTTTTCCTATCTCTCGGGCAATTTATAGATACTACGCCAAAAAATTCCTTTTCTTTCGAGGCAAACCACTAATCAAGACATTTTCGGAGGTGCTGCTCAGCGAGCGCGTGGCCCTTCGACAAAAACAGGTGGTAGTCGGAAGGGGCCAGGTCTGATGACTAAGCGGGGTGGGGTAGCACCTCCCAGTTGAGTGTCTCCAAGTAGTTTCGGACCATTTTTGACGTGTGCGATGGTGCGTTGTCGTGGAGGAAAATCAGCTTGTCCGGTCTTTGTTGATAATCCGTCCTTTTTTCACGCAGAGCACGGTGCAATTTGATCAGTTATTGGTCGTAACGGTTGGCATTGACAGTTCCATTAGGTTTCAACATCTCCTAGTAGACGATACCCTACTGATCCCACAAAACGCACAGCATCGTCTTCTGTCCGAAGCGATTTGGTCTTGGGCAAGATGTTGATGATTGGCCGGGATCAACCCACGATTTCTTGCGTTTAGAATTCTCGAAATATATCCACTTTTCATCGCCTATCACAATCCGATGCAGGAACGACTTTCTTTTTTGTCTGGCGAGCAAGATTTCGCATGTATTTTGGCGTCGCTCCATCTGCCTATCGTTCAATTCATGCGGTACCCATTTTCCGCCGATCTTTTCAATCTTCCCCATGGCACGCAGATGCATGGAAATGGCTGATTGAGTAACACCCAATTGGTCAGCGAGAATTTTTTGGGATTGGGTATCGTTTTCGTCCAAAAGAGCCTACAATTGATGGTTCTCAACCTTCCCAGGCCGATTTTAACGCTTCTTGTCCCACAAATCAAAATTGCCGTCTTTGAACCGACGAAACCAATCTCGACACATTGTTTCCGATAAAGCACTATCACTATAGGCCTCCATAAGCATTCGATGCGATTCGGCAGCCGATTTCTTCAAACGGAAGCAGAAAAGAAGAGCTTTCCGAATATACAAAACAAGACATGATTACCAAAAGAAAAATGTATGTTGTTGTACGAAATTGCTGACAATGTGCACTGATTAATGTTGACAGATGTCAAACTCATAAAAAAAGTATAGCGTACCCATGGTAGCTTAATACGTTCACTCACGCCATCTATGATCAAACAGCGGATTTATGCGTATACACTTGGTCCATTTCTATACTTATTTGCCTCACGAAACTATATTATTGACTGAGAGACAAAGTAACAAGACAAATTACAATAAATAAAACAATTCACGACATTGGACTAAGAATATTTCCCTGTGGATTTCTTGCTTTTTCAGTTTATTCACTAATTACTATTGACGTAACCTAAGATTTTATGATGAGGATATGACTTGGTATTAGTATTTACTTTAAAATAGCGAAAATAAGTGAAAATTAATTTTATAAAAATTCTCTTCATGTCAATAAATAGAAATATTGCTAATTTTCAATTCTTATCAAAATGACTAAACCATTGTTTTTTTTTTTATCAATTCTACATCATATTTAATGTAATATGATTTTTTGACTATCATTTAAATGCAAATTAAATGATTAGCATATTTTCTAGACAATTAAATTATATTTTTTTTTGCGATTACAGCTTTTTTTCTTTTCATTTCTAATATATTATCTAATGAATTATGTATAACTAATGATGAACTCTTCTCAGCGATTAAAATCCATGAATTAAAATATTAATTCATGTCTGAATATGCATGTATGAAACTATGAAAAAAAGACTAGAAATAGCAAAAACGAATAAACTATATATAAATGAGTATATATCGTATGGGGATGTGACGATAAAAATGGAATAGGATATTAACCCATATTTAATTCTTGCTCAGCCAAAAGCGGCCGTTTGTTCAGTTCTTCCATAGATAAGAAGGGGTGAGTTTTCTCTCCTCATCAGTATTCTTGTGCAGTACGCCATTAGCACAAGGACGCTACCATGCACTGTCAAGGATGTCAAGTGAACTAGTGTGCTAGGTAGGGAAACGTTAGCTTTAGGCGCTTCGTAAAATTCAATATTCAGCAAATTTTTATTTTAAAACGCAAGCACTCAAAATGATGCTTTTGATGGGCGTAAACAAGGCTAAGGTGGTATTCTGATAAAATAAATGGCGGAATAGAAATGGATGGCAACTAATTGTAGTGCGATGGAGTCGTCCTGCAAAGTGATCTGTTCCATCGGGCTTCGGTAGAAAATCTAGTAAAAGTAGTCCTCTTCAATTTCTATCCATTAGGATGTGCCGATAAGAGTAGATGATAATGCCCAATTGTTGTAGTTGTAATGTAACTAACTATCCGTTAGTGATTATTTATGTAACTATCATGCAAACATAGGCAGAAGCGTATCCATACGCCTCTCATCAATAGGAGGAGTGCATTTAGTTGTTGGCAAAGTCAGTCTCTAGTTGTTTAGATAAGGCAATATAAACGATATGAATACATAATACATAAATGCAAATAAATGTACTCCAGAAGCGAACAGAACTTTATGAATGCTGACTTCGATACTACTCGTAGAGCGAAGAATATGCTGATCTGGTAGATGGTAGATGTTAAATAGTCGATGGCTGTCGCTGGCTTGTATAGGAAATTTCAAACTAAACGATTTGGCAGCTGTAATAAGGAAATCTTTGCTTTTGTCGGTTTTCCATATTGTCCTTGTAGAAAATGCGGAATGTACGAGAAAAGTTTGGTTCTAGTTTCGGAATATTTCTTGAAGGGCCTCAGCTTCGATCAGAAGAGCTTAAACATGATGAACCTTAAGAAGTATTCTACACGTATACGTTTATATATTGACTTTGGATAGCACAACTGTGTAGGTAGTATATGTGTTCCGATATAAAACGGATCCTTGAGAATTTTCTTTAATGATGGAATAGTAGTACTTAGCCCTTTATTCTCTTTTAATGTAATGAGGTAATTTTAAGCACTCTTTAAGATGCAGCTTTTTCGAGTATGTACAAACGAGAAAATGAGCTCGAGTGCTTGCAAAAAATTCTTAAATGGGTTATACACTTAGAAACACTTTGAACATTTCTCTTAAGTCTTTTTCTATATTTTACATTTTTTTTCCCCTACTATGCTAACAAAATATCTATCGTTTTTCCTTTTGAGGCATCTTTGAATTTTCCAGAATACCAGACGAAGTGTTTCCTTCATTCTAAAATATATTCTATATAATGTTGAGTAAAAATTTTGTTAGGTTTGTATTATTTCTTCACCTTTAATTTGTAATTTCATTAGAAAAGATTATTCTTTTTTCTTTTATAATTTTTTTTATAAATTAAAATATGAATAATTCCAAAATTTTATATAAAATATAAAAGGAAATTAATTACTACCAAGAAAAACAATAACTGAAAATAAATTTGGCAACAAATATTGTTTTTGTCAAAAGAAAATTCCTTTTTAAAAAAAATTCCCAGTTAAATTTTTTTCGAAGAAATATTTTAAAAATTTCCTCCAAAAAATGGGAAATTTTTAAATTAAAAAATTTTTAATGAAAAATAAATTCAAGAATTTTTTGTCTCACGGAAGATTGGAAATTTTTTTTTGAGGAATCGTAAAATTTTTGTGTTAAAGAAAACTTAAAAAATTTTGTGTTAAGAAATACTTAAAAAAATTTGTGTCAAAAAAAACTCGCAAGTTTTTGTTTCAAGAAAAATTCATAAATTTTGTGTTAAGAAATATACCAAATACTTGTTTGTAATTAGAATTACAAATTTGTATGTAAAGGCAAATAAAATTTGTTTGTTTGATGAAAATTTCAAGAAGTTTACTATACAAATTATTTTTTTTAAATGTAAGAATTTGAAAATTTTTATATAAAGAAAAATTGAAAAATGTTCATGAAGAGGAAACCAAACTTTTTTATTTGTGTAATAATATTCCAATATATTTTTTTTGTTAAAAAATATTCAAAAAATTTTACCTATGAAACTTTAAAAAATTAGTAAATACTTTGTTTTTGTAACTGAAATTCAAAAAAAATAATCTATTATCTTTTTAAAGAGATTATTTTCTTAAGATTTTTTTTTTTATATTTTGTTTAAAATACTGTAAATTTGAGAAAAAGGAAAATTTCCCACATAATATATTAAGAAGTAATTTGGCCTAAAAGAAATAATTTCTTTGAATCGTTAGAAATATTGTGTACAAAAATGTTAAACTCTATAATAAGATATGCTGGGAAAAAATCTTTGAAAGAGAGGATATGTTCGTGTAGCGGAACTAAGTGAAGATCTAAAAAATCGCATTAATGGAATAAAAATTAGGTAGAGATGAGAACACAGTCGATTGGAATAAGATAAGGCAGATTAGAATACGGATTTCTGGTATAAAAATTCAAAGCGCAATTGATTTATTGGACTTGTGGTTCCAAAATCCCATTCACTTACAAATAGTCAAGTTGCTTGTACTTTATTCAATTAGATTCGCTTTTGATCATAAATCGGATTATTTGTTTTAATTTACTCTGTTTATTACAGAAAAAAAAAATCAAATTGAAAAGGAAATTTTGTATAGCATCTTAAAAGATGAATTTACTTTACACTTTATAAAGTGTGCTTTGTCTGCTTTTAATCTTTATAAGGGAAGTCGAAAATTCCCAAAAATTGCAAAGCTAAATGATTTCAAAAATAAATACAAACTTTTCATACTTATTTTAATAATATTATTTATTTTCTAATTTATCTGGAATCTTACTTAGAATACTGAAAATAGTCTAGTTTGAACTGAACTTTCATTAGAATTTTAACTTCTGAAAAATATTTTTATTTTTTTTTTTAAATAAGACTATTTAAAAAAACAGTTAAAACATATATTCATATTTGATAAAATTTTAAGCACTAACCAGTTAAAACGTGACTTAGAGGTCCCGCCACCTGAAGAGGAAACAATAAAAGTGATCCGTCGCATCAAAAACCACAAGTCACCTTATGTCGACAAGATCGCTAGGGCACAGAATGTACCAAATAGTTCATTGGTCCATGTATGGGACTGCCAGTCAATGTCCGACGATTGGTATCTTGTCATTATCTATCTTATAGTCAAAAAAGGAGAAATCTTACCTGATAGGAGAGCTCCATTCGCTCACAAAATTGTAGGCCCATACCAGAAAGGGTTTAATCCAGAAAAATCAGATATCTCTGCAGCAGTCGATGGAAAAACTATTTGAATATGGTCAAAAACTCCACTATATGTCCATCAACTTCAAAGCCAATGAAAAATCTTACATAACCTTGTAGCGTATCGGACTCGTCACTAAACCCCTTCCCTCTCCGTCTAAAAGATTCCATGAAAATCCTGGGTATCTCAATTGCCCGTGGAGGAAAATGGGATCTTCAGATTAAAAATGCTGTTGACAAAATTAACATCATTCTCCGAATGGTTAAAATTTAAGTAAGCAGCAAAAGTAAGGTAAGCCAAAGTGAGGCAATTAGAGTAACCAACGCCCTTTTGGACGGGACCTTACTCTATTTCCTCACTATATGTGTCAGTGTGCCAATAGCAGGGAAAAAACTAGTCGAGGCAACGGTAAACCGTTGCATTAGACTAGCCAGTGGAGCACATCGGACATCTCCGGTGGAATCCATACTGATTGAGACTGGTCGACAAGCTATTTTTTTCTATCTTCACAAAGCCCGCCTAAGTTTAATCTACAAAAACCTATGCCTTCCAAATTATCCACTCCACACTTTAATAAAAAACATTATCATCTCCCCCAGTTCAAAAAGGAATTCATCATCGCTATCCTTATTAATATCCCACCTTGAAAGCAATTCATCCATCCTTCCCCTCGTTTTCCAAACTTCCCTTCCACACCCAGATTGGAAACCATGGTTAGGTTGAAAGTGACTGCTTCTCTTGACAAGAAACCAAAGTTGAAAGTGACTGCTTCTCTTGACAGGTCTAAGAAGGCTAGTACTGATCCGTCCACATACAGGAAATTTTTCCTTGAACAGTTGGACGGATTAAAAGATCATCGACTGTTGTTCACTGATGCTGCCGCTGACACCGATACTACATCTTTTTCGGTCGTCGAACTTCTTGGCTGCAGCACCCGCGCACTATGTTGTGGGATCTTCTCTTATATGGCAGCTCCATATTATGGTGAACTGTGGGCCATCAAAACGGCAATTGAAATTGCGACCAATAATCCCAGCCAACAAAGCGTTATTATTTTTAGCCTTGCCGCCCTTAAAGCCATTTGTGGCCCATCGAGTGACCCGGTACTTAGCGTAATTCGTGGGAATTGTGGGTAATGAAAGTGCTGACAAGTTGGGTGGAGAAACACTCCGTCGGCCGGTGATCACAGTAATTCCTAATCTGCCTCGCCTACTTACAGAATGGCAACTAACACCTTTAGCCATCCGTAGACACGATGACTGGACCAATAGCGACACATTTTTGTTGACTCATTAGAGAACCACTAACAAACCAGTATATTCAACATTCATACCAAAATTCTGGGCGCGAAAGCTCCTCAGAATCCGGATTGGACATACTGCTCTTACCCATAACTTCCTTTTTGGCAACACTAATCGTCCCTTCTGCCAATCCTGTGGCACCCAGTTCCCTATCACCCATATTCTACAGAAATGCCACATAACCAAGAACTACTTTGCGAGCAGGATTCCTCCTATTATGGAGCTCCTTGACCCAACAACTTCATTCCCTAGTCCCCTATTTAAACTTCTACAACATACTAATCTGCTCCACAAAATATAACAAAATTCTTAATATTCCATACCACTAACCACAGACCAGTCTCTCTCAGATGATTTCCCACACGTACTACGAAGTCGCCAAATGGCCTCACGGTCGTGGCGCTATGAAGTGGCCCCTGGCACATGTCTAAGGGACCTTACAAACAACAATTCTAGATAACCATGAGAGAGTTCAGAATCCCAGAAAAATTGGTAAGACTGACTAGCCCGATCATGACAAGTGTGGGAGTAAAAGTAAAAGCAGCAGGATCACTTTCAGAACCATTTAAGAATTGCAATGGGCACCGGCAAGAAGGCACACTTTCGTGTGGTCTCTTTAACCTAGAGCTGGGAAAACTGATGATGGATCTTCTAATTAAATTTGCCAAGATGGTGCTTAACAGCTGTATAAGTGGAATGAGTACATAAATGAAGGCAAAACAAAGTGTATGATGGCAGCGTCAGCGTCGAAGACAAGACCAATTAGTACTAGTCGTATACAATTAGGAAATTAAAGCTTGGAAAGAAATAAATCATTTTCCTATTTGGGGTCGTCAATGGTCGCAGCCGATAACAACATGGATGAAGAAATCCACGCACGGCTGCTGGTAGCTAACAGAGGCTATTACAGTCAGTCTTAATTATTTCGCTTGAAAATTCTGACCATAACGTCGACGCTTCCGCTGTACAAGACGCTTGTCTAGCCAGTCATGATAACATATAATCTTCAGAAACTTGTATTCTCAGCAAAAACCATTGCGAACTCTTGTCCACCTTTGAGTGGAGGATCGTTCAAAGAATTTTGGGCACCCTATATGAGGATGGACGATTCCTGCGCTTATTTAACTGCGAGATCCAGGAGCATTGTCGCGACCAATCGGTTGTGGATAAAATATAAGTTGCGTTATCACGACCATCCGGATGTAATCTTACTGGGAGCGTCGAAAAGGAAGAATCCGGTGCGAAGCCTGGGCATCTGAAGATCTTTGATTCAATAGGTTTAGACCGGACTCTGTTGTCACGCCGTTGATGCTAACAAAACAAACTCAATTAGTATCAGGGACAGCCCCAAATAATGTATAGTTGTACCGCCAATTTTATTCTATAATATTATTTTATAATATTTTAATTTTATATATTTGGGTACATATTCGTTATAGAAAAAAACCCGTAGAACATAATAATGCAAAGACCTTGAAAATATCCTTCATTTTATGGAAAAATAAAATAAACCAAATGAAATTTGTTTTTGTTTTTCTGAACTTTTCAGATTACAATATTTGATAGCTTCTTTTTCCGATATTGGAAAATTCACATTTTAAGGAAATAAATTACTTTCAGAATGATTGAAAAATCTACCATCGAAATCAGATTGCTTATCTTTAACATAATTCAGTAGGTAAATTTGATTTTCTTATTACAATTACAGATATTATCCTCAATTCCTCTAATAATACTCCTACACTAGATTAAAATTCTCAAAGTAAAAGGTTATTCCAGTTTTCAATATTATAAGTCAGATAAAAAATTGCGAAATCATATAATTTTTAATTTTGGTTAAGTGGTTTTTTTTTTAAATTTAAAAACTTCCGTCACTAATTTATATGAAAAATTCATTAAAGTTAATTTTAGTATAGATTGTTTTAAAATTAGAACTCATTCAAAAAAGTTCGTCTAAGATTAAAAGTCTTCGAAAAAATTCCATCACATTTAATATTTCTTAAAAACATGTTTGTAAAAAGTCAAGATTTAAAATTCTCAAAGTCAAGACTCTAAATTCTTCTTTTAATTTGAAATGTTTTTAAAATTTTTTCCAAAAATACTAATTATCAATTTATAGATACTAATTATTGCGAGTACAATAAATAATTCCGTTTATAAGGCCCACAAGAGTCATTGTCTGTTTCCTTTTTTTGTTCAATAATGCTTCACCAAAAAAAGGGATAATATTAAAAATTGAGTCAATTTTTTACTAATTTGCAAAAAAAAAAATGAATCTATTTATATTAATATTGTACAGAATTTAAGAATATACTGAATACTCGAAAATCTTCAACTTCCTTTTAGCTCAAAAATACTCAACATTAAAATAGGACATTTCATAACTAAATTTGTAAATACAATACAGCTTTTACTGGTGAAATACAAAATAACTTGGTCTTCTCAGTAATATAGATTATGTTTTAAGATGCTTTTTAAAAGCATTTATTATAAATAAAAAACTCATTTTTTAATCATTCAAAAATGAGTTTTTTATTTATAAATAAATACTTTAAACAAAAAAGATACTTGCTGAATAATAATTGATGTCAAAAGATCTTTGAAAATAAAATCAATCTTTTTTTTTTTTAAAAAAAAAAAAATTTTAATTAATATCTATTTAAATATTTTTAAACTGTTCGAGATATTTTCAAATTAATTTTATCTTAAAGATAAAAGAAAATTACCGTATATTTTTTTTAAGGTATATTTTTAAAATTATGGCAATATAAAATTCAATTTAAGATTAAAATTTTTTTTTTTTGTTATAGTTGAATTTTTATTATGACAAGAATATACATTAAGTAGGACAGAAATTTCTTCCTTTTACATCCATTAAAAATTTATTTAAGAGATTTTTTTTTAGCCTACAAAACCGAAATAAATAATAGTTCAACTTCTAAAATTAAAATTGCCTAAAACTTTTTCTGCTAATGAAATTTTTGTTTTTCGTCGGAAAACTTTCAAACTTTTTCCTCAAAAAAATTTCAGCTATTTTTAATTTTTTTTTGCTCGTTAATTTTTTTTCTTCAAATTGTAGCTTTTAAAATTGTAGTTGAAAACTTTTTTTTTTTTAATTTTTTCACTCCTAATAATTTTAAAATGTCTAATCTTTAGAAAATGATCTATAAATTTTTGGAAACAATTAAATTTGCTTTTTTAGTCTAACAATTTTTCTAAAACTTGTACTTTAGAAAATTATTTGTCCCTGGTTTTTAGGAATGAAAGTCAATGTTTAAAATTAATTTTTTTCAGGCAAATTTTATTAGTTTTTAAATGAAATTTACTAGTCAACTTGTTCTTTTATATAAAAATGTCTAAACCTTATCAAATGTTACGAGACAGTATACTGCTTTATTTTCTCCTTGCAAATATCGTATCGGTTTGCGTGCATATAAAGGAGTTAATATGAGTTTGATTTTATTTGTTTTCTATATGTGGCTACCTATTTTGGCTTATTCCGGGAATTTAAATAAAACTTTTTCATCCAAAAAAAAAACAGATAACAGAAAATGAAGTGAATGCCCTGCAATATTCTAAAAACATTCTATTACTTGCAGTCTTATGTGTATTAAATCCTTACCATCCTTTTATTCTTCACCCGTCACCCGTCATAGATATAACCCAATTGAAAATTGTACATTTGGCATGTAACCACTATCAGTATTGTCACTCTACTGAGAAAATTGCAACTTCATCCTTCAATGACCATTAGATGCCGTCGGCACCTCATCCTTTTCGGGCTCAGCTACGGCTACCACCTACAAAGTATATTTGCAAATAAATCCAATATATTTCATAACTATTTTGTAAGTATTTTTAAGTTTAAAGTACTTTCGTGTAACATATGAGACTCCAATCTGACTTTCCGATTGTGTACTCCGAATTAAGTACACCGAACCACACACCATATTATCACTACTATTACTAAACTGAATAATCTTTGTGGTTATTTTTGGAAAATTTCTCATCTAATAGTCTGTCTTCTATTAAAACTTGTTCATTTAATAAATTTTATTGTACAGTAATGCTAAAATCAACAATAAATTGTTGTGAAACTTGAAGTTTTTGTTATAAATTTTCAATTTAGTTTAAAAATAAGATTTTATTATCAAAAAATTTTTGTATACTAAATATACATAAAAATTGTGATCACAAACTACGAGTATTATTCATTTTGGGATTAAAGATAAATTTTCATAATTATTTTTTTTTATTTAAACATATTTCCATTTTTTCTATGATAGTTACAAAACAAGTTGATAATTTTTTTAATTAATTTCCTTCTCATCATCAACGGCAGGAGAACCTTGAGTTTGGTCTAGGGCCGCTGAATCAAAGAATCACGCAACGCGCTTCCAATTTGACACACCCAGCATGTTTTTGGCGTTCTGGCTAACGACTTCTGGGACCATAAATGCAGCCACTGTAGAATTTTCTAGGCAGGATCATCTTCATTCATACGGATGAAAAGTTCAGCCCATCGCAGCCTATTCAGCTAAATTTTATCTACGACCTGGTGTCATGGTAACGCTCATGCGCAAATTTCTTCCTCCATGTTGTTATCGGTTACGACCCTCGACCCCAAATAGGTAAACGATTTAACTCTTTATGTCACTACTGCTGCTTGGTCTCATATTCGATGTCAACGCTGCTACCAAGTACTATGTTTTACCTTCATAGTACTTGGTGAATCTTCCGAAAGGGCTCTCGTACACCTCTTGCTGGACGACACATAATGTCGACGTCGTCAGCATGTGGTAAAAGCTGGGTAGACTTAATAAGGATACTTATCTCTGAGGTTTTTGGGATGCTGAACTCTTTCATAGATCTGTAGACGTATACCCTGGCTTTAAAGTCGATTAACTGATGGTGGATCTGTTAACCA
Source organism: Atherix ibis (assembly GCA_958298945.1). NCBI lineage: Eukaryota > Metazoa > Arthropoda > Insecta > Diptera > Athericidae > Atherix > Atherix ibis. The sequence continues at coordinate 6,433,527 of OY282610.1, forward strand.
TATTTCCATCTGTTCTTTCATCGACTTCCGCAGAGATAAGATCTGATCTGTTAAGATTGCCTGGAGTGAAACCTATCTGGTATGGGCTAAAATTTTACCCACAAAATACCTCTGTAATTATTACACTTTTTTGAGTATCGAACAGATAATGCTAAGATGACAGTTGTCGGACATTGACTTGCTGTCCCATACTTGGACCATTCATTGATAAATCGCAAGCGATCCTGTCGAAATTGGGTGACTTGTGGTTCTCCGGCTGACGGATCGTTTTTTGGCGTTTCCTCGATGCTTGATGGCGGAAGCATGTTTCAGCTTGCGAAACTACCAACTCCTGTTCCGACTGGTTAGTGCTGGGAAGTTTATTAAAATATTTCAACAATCGTCTTAATATACGTATTTGCTCGGAAATTAGATTACCCATTTTGCTGTGGCATAATGAGCAACTTGGTGTAAATCCATCCAGCCTGCTATTGTCTTGTGAATCGTCTTTTTAATAGACTGACCAGTCGGAACACTTATGATCCAAAAACTTTCGTTATATTGGAACAGAAATAAATTCTGAGGACTCATTTCTTAACTATAACAACTTTCTTATACATTTTTGCAAAGCAATCATTGTTTTTAAATGAAAAAAAATTATTATTTTTATTAGAAAAAAATGTTTGAAATATTTTAGAGGAGCGAATTTTTTGTTTTAAATAATTTTTTGGCTACAAAATAATTGAAAACCTTGACAATAAAGTTTTCATATCACCTTCAAAAAAATTCATATCACTTAAGAATTTTATTTTTTTTATTATAAAATATTTTTTAAATACTTTTTTTTTAAATAATTTTTACAAATATTTACAACTACAACATAGTAATAAGCAAATTTGAGCAATAGTATTAATTAACTTGATAGGTTGTGGGGAGTAAACATCCAATGAAGTTCCTTCTGCTAGGGTGTGTTTCTGTTAAGCCTCAGTATTTTAGTAAATCACGCGACCGGTGACGCTTAAGTCTTCGATGGGTATTTCTAGGGAAGGAAGTGGAGGATAGTTCTTGAACAAGAGGATTATTATGATTGTGAGGACACGGGAACGGAACTTTTTATAACGAGATACAGCCACGTCAAAAACAAATGGGACTTTAAGATCACGATGAATAACAGTATTGCGAACATAAAAGGGGGTATCGACAATTGTACGGAGTATTTTTGATTGAAGGAATTGGATTGGACGGGAATTAGAAGGCTTAGTAGATCCCCATAGTTCTAGTCCGTATGTCCATATGGGTTTCAGTTAGGTATTGTATATCAGTACTTTGCTGTCTATAGTAAGTTTGGAACGTTTGTCTAGAAGTCGAAGTCGTTTTAGGTATCGTCTTTTAAGTTCTTGTCTTTTAAGTCTTGTATGTGGGTTCCATGTCAAGCGTTTGTCTAAGTACAGTCCTAGATACCGAGCTTCGGTGTGTTGAGGTATGGCACTGCCATTAAGGTATATGGGAGGGCATGACTCACGACGGAGAGTGAAAGTTACCTGGGTAGATTTACGTTCATTGACTTTTATTCTCCATCTAGTAAACCAGTTCTGGACGGTTTGGATTTGGATTTGGAGAGTTTCGGAAGCATGTTGGGGATTTTCGCTAGATGCAAGGCAGGCCGTATCATCGGCGTATGTAGCAAAGACGATATTAGGGCAAATTGGGATATCGGATGTGTAAATGTTGTAGAGGATGGGTCCAAGTATGCTACCCTGAGGAACCCCAGCCAATATCGGAGAGATATTGGAGAGTTCGTTGGATTCATTTACTTGGAAGTGTCGGTTGGAAAGGAATGATCTTAGGATTAGGAAATAGGTGGAAGGAAGGAACCTCTTGAGTTTCCAGAGTAGACCCGGGTGCCAAACTCCTTCCCAAACTCTATCAAGAAACACACCGGGACAGTACTCTTTGAGGCTTACAAAGAGTACTGTCTTTGTAAGCCTCAAAATGCCTGAGGCTTACGGGTCGTGCTGTCTGCTACTTTCCATGTTTCGCAGCCGTACAGCAGGACTGGCTTGACGTTTGAGTTGAATATTCGAAGTTTGAGTGCTATGGAGAGATGATTGGAACGCCATACGTTCCCAAGTGAGGTGTACGCTTGTCGCGCCTTGTTGATGCGCGTTTGGATGTCTATTTCAGTTCCACCATTCTTGCTGAGCATGCTTCCAAGGTAACAGAACTTTTTGACATCTTCAACTTGGGTACCGTGTAGCATCAAGGGTCTCTCGCAGGTGGCGCCGACACGCATCAATTTGGTCTTCTTGATGTTGATTCTCATCCCAACTTTTTCGGCGTTGGAGGCCAGAGCATTCAGTTTCTCCTGAATGCCGTTGAAGGTGTGGGACATGAGGCATATGTCGTCGGCGTAGTCCAGGTCGTGGAGCCTCTCACACAGTGTCCACTGGATACCGTTGCTAGCTGTGCTGTTATTGCGTTGAAGGACTAGATCTAAGGCGATTATGAAGAGGATAGGCGAGATTATGCAACCCTGCCTGACTCCTCTCGAGATGTTGAATGTATCGCTGTTTCGTCCCCTGAAACGCACTCCACACGGGGCCGCGCGGTATAGTTCTCGGATGAGATCGATGATGGCCCGCGGGATGCCCAGTTCATCCAGAGCACTCCAGATGGCGTCGCGGGAAATCATGTCAAAGGCTCTTTCGAAGTCAACGAAGAGAAGATAGAGCGGGCTCTTCCATTCGTTCGACTGTTCAATGATCATTCTTAGAGGAAAAAAATTACCTTCAAAATATTCTGTATGAGAATAAAGATTTTTTGAATCAAATTTATTTTTTGATTATTTTGCACAGCATAAATATTAAAAGGATTTTAATCAAAGTGTATATATAGTATTTGAAAATATGTTTTTTTTATTTCATTATAAAAGTAGAAATAATATTAAATTCTGCCAATTCAAAGAAAGTGTACTAATAAATGCCATAAGTCTGACTATTTAGAAAAGTGCCTGAAGTAAAATGATGAAAAGGCTAACTAGAATGGTAAAAGGGAATTTATCAACGATAAATGGAAATTCAAAGATTTCAGTTATACTGATACTGACAACAAAAAAATGATATATTATCAAAAAATTTATAACTAAAACTATGAGAAAAACTAACTCATAAATCCTAGCTAACAAATTACATGATAGTCTATGCAAAAAGCTGATTCAATACTCAACTGTCATTATAATTTTTCCTTCAAAGTTTCTTCTTAGATTTTCCTTTTTGTTGTTCTTGAATTGAAGCAGTTTTTCCCAAGTTGAACGGCATCACATTTTTTGCCCATTTATTTATTCAAAGAATCTTCTATCTGCTTATTTATTTATTTACTTTGCTCCGTTTTTTGTTTTCTTTTATTTTTCTAACTACACATATATTCTTAAGTAAATAGTTTTACTATACTATACTCATTTATGCGTATATATGTGTGTATGTGTGTGTGCATAAACTAGATATTTGGTCTAAATTTTCTGTCCTACTTTTTATTATAATTCCTTAGAATTATCTTTTTTTAAATATATATTTTTTTTGGGTTTTTCTTGCGGTGAGGGGAGGGATGGAGTTAAAGTTTAGGAAGAGGAAAGTCCTTTTTGATTATTATTCTTATGACCATGATGCCTGATTATGAATTTATTCAGCATGCATTCTTATTTATATATGGATACCAGAAAATTGTTGTCGAAAACGTAGAACAGAATTGCAAAGTGGCAATATTTGAACCAAACAAAAAATATATGCCAAACCACAAAAAAAAATCTGCCCAATACTATCTATTTTATAGTTAGTCCAGTACTATCTATTTTATAGTTAGTTTATTGTATTTATTGATAGAAATTTCAATTTATTTTATTTTCATTCCATTTTAGCATTTTAGTCTTTTATGGATACAATGCCAATGATCATTGTTATGAAAATGAGTAAAAGTTGTGTTAGTCTTATTCGTTTTGTGCAAATACAACTTTATTTAAATTTATAGGAAAAAACTTTAATTTTTTTTAATTTTTTCTTATCAAAACTTTTTACTTAGATTCAGAGAAATTGAATTTTTTTTTTTCGTAAATTTTTTCTAACATTAAAAAGAACTTTTAAAAATCAAATATAAGAAAAATATTTTGAAATTTTTTTCGGAAATATCTTTTTTGACTGAACATTATTTTTGTTAAAAATTTTTACTGATATCGTCAAAATGTTTTTTTTTTTATAGAAATATGGTTTAATGGATTTATAAATGCAAATTGAATTAATTGCGCTGATACAATAAAAAGTTTTTTTTCTCAACAATAATAAGTGTTGAACAATGAAATTTAATCACTTTGTAGAAAAAATGATTTGATAATTTTGACCATTTTTCTGAATTCTGGATAAAGGATATTTTTCACCATTTCCATTTCAAACCCCCCTCCTCCCCCATACAGACGATCATAGTTAATTTCCTTTGCGTTCAGTTTATTTTAGTACCATACATCCTTTAATTAAGATTTATTAGAACGTAATCTGAATAGGATTGACCCTAAAAAGTACTACGTTTCTTCATAACTTCTTTCTAAGTTTTCTCATTTAAATAATTAGTATCACTATCAGTCCTAGCTTATCACAATCATGTATGCATAATTTTTGAAAGAAGATTTTTTCATATATTTTTCTAAAATTAAATTAATTTAAAATGCGAAAAAAGTTTTTATGTTTTTGTAAATACAGGGTGGACCATTTTGAAGTTCCATTTTAAAAAGTAAATAGAAAAAAAAAACTAGTGTATTTTTTTTCAAATTTCCGATTTTATTAGAAAGATTGAACCTTGAAATTTAAGAATGAAACACAACATCATTTAAATGACTGCCACGGCTGGCGTTACAGTACCCCATTCGCTCGATACAATTTTTCAGTACATTTTCGATTGTCTCCTTACAGAATATAATCCAACGGGCTCAAATCACAGCTCCGAGGCGGTCAATTGACATCAGAAATTCGGTTTTCGAAACAGTGCCGAAAAGTTGGATTATTATGTTGGCTGTGTGGCAAGTGGCCCTGTCTTCAACTTTTGGAAACAAAAATTCGTTGAGCATGCCACGATAGCGCTCACAATTGACCGTAACGGTGGCTCCTTCATAGCTTTCGAAGAAAAACGGCCCAATGATGCCTCCACTCCAAAATCCGCACCAAACCGTGACTCGTTGTGGATGCATCGACTTTTCCATGGTGACGTATGGGTTTTCTGAGCCCCAGATGTGACAATTTTGTTTGGTGACATACCCACCGAGGTGGAAATGGGCCTCACCCGGAAAGATGATTTTTCGGCAAAAATGCTCATCTTCGGCTAATTGATCTTGAGCCCATTGGGCAAACCGAAAATGCATCGGATGGTCATGCGGCTTTAGCTGTTGCACTAATTGAACTTTGTAAGCTTTCATAACCGAGGTCTTTGCTCAAAATGCTCAACAGAGAAGTGCCAGAAATGTTCAATTCCTGAGAACGGTGAGGAGTTGATGTTGATGGATGATCACTGACATTTTCAGCAACGGCGGCAATATTCTCGGTCTTAGAGCGAGAACGAGTTGCTTTGGCAACCAACATATCAGTTTCGCGAACTCGCTTCACGAATTTGCCCACAAATTCACCTGATGGCATTCGATCTTTGCTCATTTTTTTTTTTAAATTTCTCACTGTTTGGGTTGAAGACTCACCACTTTGGAAATAGGTTCTCAATATTTCCCATTTTTCTTCAAGCGTATGGATTACCATTTCGTAAAATTCTGACTTTCAACAAACAATCTGTCAATTCTTGTTGACATTTAACACTCTAGTACTTCAAATAAATACTAGTTCAAAATGGAACCGCTAGATGGACCACCCTATATATATATTAAATGATAAATGAGGCAAACACGACAGTCTTTTTGTAAAAACTACTTATTAATCTTGATTATCCCTAAATATTTGTAATAGAAAATTTATTCAGAAACTTATTTTTATAAATCTAATAAAAAATCGACTTCAACTCCTAAAAATCGACTTCAACTCTAAATTAATGCTTTAAATTTGTAGGTGGACTTTTTTGTGAGATAACAAAATTTTATAAATTAAAGTTATTTTAAAATGTTAGCTGAATTAATTTACTTATTAAACACTCTTTATTCATAATAAAATTCTAGGAAATGAATAAGAGCGTAAACTCCTCTTTAGGAATAGAGACATAAAAAGACTATATCCTTTATATTGTTAAATATAATTCCGTTTTCAATTAACAGTGGTTAAAAATAATAACGCTTTGTTGGCTGGGCATATTGGTCGCAATTTCTATTGCCGTTTTGATGGCCCACAGTTCAGTCCAACTGTTCAAGGAAAAATTTCCTGTTTGTGGACGGATCAGTACTAGCCTTCTTAGACCTGTCAAGAGAAGCAGTCACTTTGAACTTTGCTCCTGGATAATTTGGAAGGCATAGGTTTTTGTAGATTAAACTTAGGCGGGCTTTGTGAAGATAGAAAAAAATAGGTTTTCGACCAGTCTCAACCAGTATGGATTCCACCGGAGATGTCCGATCCGCTCCACTGGCTAGTCTAATGCAACGGTTTACCGTTGCCTCGACTAGTTTTTTCCCTGCTATTGGCACACTGACACATATAGTGAGGAAATAGAGTAAGGTCCCGTCCAAAAGGGCGTTGGTTACTCTAATTGCCTCACTTTGTCTTACCTTACTTTTGCTGCTGACTAAAATTTTAACCATTGGAGAATGATGTTAATTTTGTCAACAGCATTTTATAATCTGAAGATCCCATTTTCCTCCACGGGCAATTAAGATACCCAGGATTTTCATGGAATCTTTTAGGCGGAGAGGGAAGGGGTTTAGTGATTGGTCTAAAGTTGTTAGCCGAAGAATGGAAGAGATTTTTGCTTGGGAACTGGAATGGCTGTTGCTACCTTCCAGCAATTTGGGAAAATAGATTTTTCCAGAATTTTGTTAAAGAGGTTGACAATTCTAATATGAAAAATCGTAGGTACCTCTTCAATCATTTTAAAAGAAACCTTGTCCCTACCAGGTGTGGTTCCCTTGAAGGAATTCAACGAAAAGTTGAACTCCGCAAGCGTTACTGGCTGGTTCAAGATTAGGGTGGAGGCTGACAATATAGGTGAGAGATTTTCCGTGAAGTATTATTTCTCTCTACGACATGAATCACTAAGGTGGTTGTTGGATGAAAACGAGGCCCAGGAGTGTGCCAGTTCCTCAACGATAGCAGCCGAGTCGGATATAACTCCATTCTCAGAGTCAATAGATGTGATAATCCCATTTTTTTGCCGACCAAGAATGCAGTTTATACCTTTTCATGCTTCTTTCGGTGAAGGTCGGGAATCAATTGAGGCGGTGAAGTTATTCCAAGCTGTTCGCTTGGCCTGTTTCACCGCTTTTTTTAACTCGAGTAGTCTTTCCAGGCCATATTTCTTTCGCGTCGTAATGTTGCGATTTCGTGGGAATACCATTTCGGCTGTTTTTTTGACATGCCAGCTGAAGAGGGAATTGTCCCAGCAGCTGGGACAATTCCCTCTTCAACGTCTGAAGATTTTTATCACGTTTTCTGCCTCAAGGTTAGGATATTGGGCAACTGGTAGATCAGCAGAAGCTTTGAAAATCGCAGCTCTGTAATTTTCACAATTTGCGCGCTCTTCTATGAAGCCTCCACAAGTATGGACAAGTGGTCACTTTCTTCAAGGAAGCCATGAACTTTCCATGAATATGACACAAAGTTCCGTGTAGGAACGAAGGTGAGGTCGAGAACAGAGGTACGAGGGTCGTTCAATAAGTCCTAAGAAAATCCGAGAAATTGCGCTCGTAGTGTCGGTAAAGATTTTTTCTGTAAGTAGCATTATCGACAGGAAAGCTGTCAAAATTTCAGCTCGATCCATAGCGTAGGTCAATTTCTATCGTCAATTAAAGTTAACGACATTTATTTGTGCATAACAATGGAAAAAAGCGAGTTTAGGGCTGTCATCAAACATCTCCATTTGAAAGGCTTAAGCCTGAAAGAAATCAAAGCCGAGTTGGATGCAGTTCATGGCACATATGCACCTGTGTTTGCGACGGTTTACAATTGGGTGAATGAATTTAAACGTGGCCGTTCATCCACAAAATATGAACATTGTTCAGGACGCCCAGTTGAGGTGTCTACTCCTGAAATCATCGACAAATCCACGAATTAGTTGAGGCCACGGGCATATCACAAGGTACACGAGCATATCACAAGGTACAGTCGCTCTCAGAGGAGAATAAGCGCAATCGTGTAGTGGACTCTGAGGCTATGTTGACACTCTTTCATCGCAATCCTGCCGAATTCCTTCGTCGATATGTCACTGTGGACGAAACCTGGATACACTACTACACTCCAGAAACGAAGAGACAGTCATCACAGTGGATTTTCAAGGGTGAACGGGCTCCGAAGAAGGCAAAAACTGTGCCATCGGCCGGCAAGGTGATGGCCACGGTCTTTTGGGATTCGCAGGGCATCATTTTTATCGACTACTTGGAAAAAGGAAAAACAATAACAGGAGCGTATTACGCGTCGTTATTGCAACGGTTGAGCGAGGAAATCAAAGAGAAACGCCCCCATCTGAAGAAGAAAAAAATCCTCTTGCATCAGGACAATGCGCGTGTGCACACCTGCGCTGTTTCCATGGCCAAAATTGTGGAATTGAGAATGGAATTGTTGCAGCATCCTGCTTATTCAGCAGATTTGGCCCCGAGTGACTATTTTCTTTTCCCTAATCTGAAGAAATGGCTTGGCGGACGACGGTTCACTTCCAACGAGGACGTCATTGCTCAAACGGATGAGTATTTTGCAGAACTTCCGAAATCCTATTTTTTGGACGGGATAAAAATTTTGGAAAAACGGTTGGAAAAGTGTATAGAGCCAAAAGGACATTATGTTGAGAATAATTTTTTTTTTTTTTAAAAACAGTTTTTTCCATCTTTTTCTAAGGACTTATTGAACGACCCTCGTAGTACCTCTGGTTGAGAAAAAGTCGGTGAACCATCGTTTAGTAGAGTGAAATCTCGAATCGGTAGGGTTGAGCCATTCCTCGAAGATTTTCCCGCGCCATCTACAAAACATTTCTTTTTGCTATTAGCTTAACACGCCAATTTCCCGCATGCCAAATCCGAAGTCAAATAACTGAAATATTGCTAATAAATGATAATTACCGAAGTTTTGAATTCTAAAAGAGGTGAATATGGTGAGTTTGGAAGAATAAAAAAGGGAGAAAACCGCCTTCAAATTAAAGATTGCTAGAAAAAAAATGACTATTTTTTATGGAATTTGGTGAAATTTTTTTAACATGTAAAAAAATGTCCATATTTGACCAAAACTGGAAAGTCTGCATTTTGTATGTTTCTGATCTGGACGTCGAATCAATCTAATAAAATAGCCAAATAACTTTTGCCATTCAAACAATTTTGATTTTATTAGATTTATTAACTTAAACCTCTACTAAAATATATTACAAATATTAATTGTAACTATTTTGGATAATAAAAATCTATTTAACCATTAGAAAATTTTCGACATATTTTACGTTGGGGGTTCGTTTTCAAACCTTATACAATATTTTGTATTGAAATCCATAGAAAATATGAAAACTTTGTTAGAAAAACTTCAATTTTTATGGTAAAATTTATTAAACATTTCGGTTGTGTTTTTTCTTAAAAAAAAATATTTTTTCAACACAACAGTATCTGGTTTCTTTGGTTTTAGCTTTTTCAGTCAAATTCATAATACATCTGCCACGCTTTTTGGGTTATGGTTGAAGAAATCTTGGCCACTTGGCAGGTGAGATCGGTTCTTCACCTTCGTTGTCGTGGAATCCTCCATTTCGCGGAATTCTTGAATTGTGGAACATATATATTCTCTGGATTTTGTTCGCCTGTTGAAACTTGATAACTCGAATCGATGTCTATATTGATTATGAAAGCATTCAACGTATAAATATCGATGATGTTGCCAGAAGTTTTCCCCCTTACCTTTGTAGTGGTCCTGATAAAAATTTTCCTTTTAACTTTTATTAAAAATAATTTTCATATATATTTCATATAGATTTTGTTTTGTTTTTGTAAATTTCCTACAAAATAGAAATTTTTACAACAAAGTAGAATATGCTGACAAGGGAGAAAACAGAATTGAATAAACTTTTTACTCAATATTATTTATCATCTTATACATAATAGCTTGTTTATCAGAACAAATTTTCCGGTGAATATATGAAAGAAAACCAGATATTTTTGTTTTGTATTTTTTTAATTTGAACTAATTTAACTTGATTTAGATAGAAAAGTGAAAAAGTATTTAAAATGAAATACGTGTATTACCCTAAAAACAATATCAAATTTAGATTATTCATAAAATTCGATTTTTCAAAAAGCTTAATAATTCACTTGAAGATATTATATATTCTTGTAATAAAATCTATACTAATTAGGATATTTTCTTTTAATGTTTATTTTTTTTTTTCACTTGGCATATATTGTAATTAATTCTGAAAAGAGTAATAGAAACTTTTTAAAAGTATTAAGCCACTTAAGAAAATTATTTATTATTCAAAATTTATGTAGTCACTCTATACATATATTTATACTAAATTTTATATATATAAATTCTATTTTGCTGCTTAACGATAGGATATTGAATTACGTTGGGTGTTTCTAGGTCATGTGGGAGTTGCTGTCATGAGCGGGGCTAGTCAACTGGCGGGTAAACTGCATCATCCGGTATTAACAGCAGTTCTTAACTATGCTAACCAAATAATAAATAACACCTTTGGTCATTCGTAAGCATACGGAGTGGATAATTTTTTTTTAAATAAACAAAATCTAATTACCCCTAACTAGTCCATTCAACTAATTAAACAAAATACCAGGTGTATAGGCCTAAATCCGCTGTTTGGTCATAGATGGCGTGAGTAAGCGTATTAAGCTACCATGGGCACGCCATACTTTTTTTTTATGAGTTTGACATCTGTCAACATTAATCAGTGTACATTGTCAGCAACTTTGTACAATAACATACATTTTTCCTTTGGTAATCTTGTCTAGTTTTGTGCCAGAAAAAGAGCATATGCGGGAAGCTCCATCTTTTCTGCTTCAATTTGAAGAAATCGTCTTCCGAATCGCATCGGATGCTTATGGAGGCCTATGTTGACAGTCATTTCTCGGAAACAATGTACCGAGATTGGGCTCGTCGGTTCAAAGACGGAAATTTTGACTTGTGGGACAAGAAGCGTGAAAATCGGCCTAGAAAGTTTGAGGACCATCAATTGTAGGCTCTTTTGGACGAAGACGATACCCAATCGCAAAAAATGTTTGCGGAGCAATTGGGTGCTACTTAACCAGCCATTTCCATGCGTCTGCGTGCCATGGGGAAGATAGAAAAGATCGGCGGAAAATGGGTGCCGCATGAATTGAACGATAGACAGATGGAGCGACGCCAAAAAACATGCTCGCCAGACAAAAAAGATAGTCGTTCCTACATCGGATTGTGACAGGCGATGAAAAGTGGATATATTTCGAGAATCCTAAGTGCAAGATAGGCCAACCATCAACATCTTCCCCAAGACCAAATCGCTTCGGACGGAAGACGATGCTGTGCATTTGGTGGGATCAGCAGGGTATCGTCTACTATGAGATGTTGAAACCTGTTGAAACTTATTCATCAGACCTGGCCCCTTCCGACTACCATCTGTTTTCGTCGATGGGACACGCGCTCGCTGAGCAGCACTTCGATTCTTACGAAGACGTCCGAAAATGGCTTGACGAGGGGTTTGTCTCGAAATAGAAGGAATTTTTTTGGCGTGGTATCCACAAATTGCCCGAGAGATGGGAAAAATGTGTAGCTAGTGAGGGCAAGTACTTTGAATAAATTTGTTTTTACTTTCTATGAACTTAAAAAACAGCGGATTTAAGCTTATATATCATGTGAGGTCAACTTCTTGATAATTTACCACAAATTCTTGTATCTTAAAAAATTTCTTTTTAGTCATATTTAAATCGTAACTCAGTGTTGACAGTTTGAATAAATTTATCGTTCAGATTAAAATCTTCAAGTCGCAGCCAAAAAATATCGATTGTTATGCGGCCACAGCGTTCAGAATCGGCGGTAACAGTCTCTCTTTCTTCATTTTTAAGAATGACACCTTCTCAAAAAAATTCACCAAAACAGTAATTATTCGTGGATACAATGGCTTTTCCACAATCACTTGAATTGAGTTATAGAGTAATTACACCTTTATATAGGGTAATTTTCGGTGAATTCATCAAGCTTGAAATGACCCTACTATGGATACTACCACAATCTCATATTAAAGCGTGCAATCTGTCTATGGAAATTTTATGATTAAAACGCATTTTTTATAAATTGTATCATATTTTAGTAGATTTTATCAGATTTCTTTAAATAGAATATCTACCGTTTGACCTTAAAGTAATGTTTCTTGACCTATGATTTGTCAATCTACCTAATATGATTACATCAGTAAACCCAAAAAAAGGGTGTATTTTTTTTTTTTTCAATAGTGTAACTAGTATCAGAATTTGTATATTCTCATCATTTCTAGAAGTTCATTTTTAATGTCACGTCCGAATACTACTGATCAGCAAACAACTTAGAAAGAAACCCTTTTAACTATTTATGCTCATCTTGAACTTCGTTTAATTATAAGGAAATCCTTTCACAGGATATGGTTTACTTTTACTTAAGATCTGCCGTATTTTATTTAATAGTTTTTTTTTTCCTTTAGATAAAAAATAATTTCAATAGATTTTTTTCTCTTTTAGAATAAAAGTTTTTTATTATTATTTATTTATTACATTGGCATTATTAACTTGTCTCCTTTAATTTTAGCATTTTCGATATAATTTAGAATAAAATAAAACGAAATCTACATCGATAGTTAGTCTATTATAGCATAAAAATAGAGGAAGTACGCTTAATAGAGAATAGCGGAAAACTTAGCGAATGGCATCAAAGGATATTGGAATGAGGGGGGATTATTAGAAATGGGAGCAAAGCTTCTGCAATTCTTCTACTCATTTCCGTACCGACTTTAGCATGCTGAGTACATAAGCTTATTTAATCTTTGAAGGAAATGGCTGCAGATTACTTGTTTATCTTTGATTGTTATTTGCAGAAGGCTTAGTATTTTCTATAAAGTCAGTCAGTAATTTCTTCAATTTCCAATCAACAAAATTAAAATAAAATGCCACTTGGAAATGCCAATTAGATTAAAAACTAAAAATATAAAAAGGAAATAACCAAAAAATTTATTATTTCTTATTTAATATGAAAAGGAAATTAGAAGGGAGAGAAAAAACATTCTTTGGAAAAGCCAAAATAACTTTTTCATATTATCATTCTTGAAAATTAGAAAATTTAACTTTTAGAAATATTATTTAAAATAGCGCAATATTTTTCAAAATTCTATTAAAGTTGAATATATTATTTAATTTTGGAAAAGTCTGGCTTTTTGTTAATTTATAAGAATTTTGGGAAATGTATTTTTCTACCATCATAATTCTCTCGTTAATAAAGGGAGCTGTTTTTATACGTGAAAATCTGAATAAGGTTCTGATTTGCTGCCTAAATTGAATTAAACGTCATACCAAGCAAGGAGTTTTAAAAAGAGCGAAGCAAGTGGAAGTCTGATGGCACAAGGTCAGGCAAGTGGGTGTAGCAACACATCTTATCAAGGCTCGAATATTTTTTGACGTCTGATCAAACTAGTCTCGTGATGAAACACAATATCTTTATAACTATCAACAAGTCAGCGAACTTAGAAATTTTCTTCATTTCGAAAAACAATTTTTAACCTGATCCACAAAATTTAACTAACTGTTCTTTGCTACTAAAAACAGACCAGCGTCTTTTAGGACTTTTTGCGCACAACATTGATGTAAGGTTGAATGATGGGTGTTTAATGTCTCTCATTTTCGTAATACTGGTTTGTTCCAATTCATACCTCTATTTTGTTGTTACCAATCCCGGCCAGGCTTCCTGACCAAGGACCACCGTTGAGATCAATATCACAAGCACGGAATTTTGTGAACCACCATCATTAGAATTGATGCTCTTGTAAAACATTATCATCGTTAACTTTCTGCAACTTTTCACAAGCTTGACGCACATTCTTCCCTTTACGAAAGTTAAACAATAAAATATGGCAAAGTTTCCATATTCAATTTGTTGTAAAATCTGTTTAACATTTTTTTTTTAAACTAAGCTAAGACTATCAGCTGTTTAATGAAGTAACAATAAAATATTATAATGCAAATAACTTTAGCACTTAAAAAAATGACCAAATGCCATTGTTCTATAGTTATTACCCTTCAATGTAAATCCTTTACCTTTAACGTTGCATCTGTTTATTGTCCTCCAAATAAAAAATTAACTCCGATACAATTTGATTCCTTCCTCAAATCAATTGGAAAATCCTTCATCGCGGGAGGTGAAGCACCCTAAATGGGGTTGCCGTGTTTCGAATCCCCGAGGAAAGATTCTCCAAGAACTCTTCTCCCATACCATTCTTGAGGTTCTATCTCCTCCCAATCCCACATATTGGCCGACCAGTGCCAGAAACCTTCCCGATATTCTAGACTATTTCATAACCACACCCATACATTCCATTAATACTTCCATAGATACACTCCTTGACCTGAATTCCGACCATTCCCCTGTTCTCCTAACACTTCTCCTTCCCTAAAATCCTATCCTGCCAAATTTGTAAATGGGAAAGTTGATTGGGACATTTTTAGACAGAACTTAGACCAACAGATTCATTTACAACAAAGCCTTAAGAACTTACAAGAAATAGATGATGCCGTAAACGACTTGACTGTTTACATACAGAACTCAATCACTAACGCCCACATAACTCATAACAAACCAACCATACGAGAACATGACTATAATCTTCCGCAAAAAATTCGCAGCTTGATAAGCAACGTTCAAAAATGCCAAATGAGAAGAAAAAACTGAACCAACTACAACGAGAACTGAAACAAGAAATAATTAAATATAATAAAAAAACAATTTACTGAATATACAGAATCACTAACAACTAATAAGTCACTCTGGACAGCTACCCGACGAATTGTCAAATACAAAACAGCTACACACCCGCTCCGGAATACCGACGGAACCTGGGCAAAAACGGATAAACAGAAAACCACATCATCAGCAAACACTTAGAAAACATCTTTAAACCTCACGAAGATGTCCAAGACATTCTGCATGAC
Organism: Atherix ibis; assembly: GCA_958298945.1. NCBI lineage: Eukaryota > Metazoa > Arthropoda > Insecta > Diptera > Athericidae > Atherix > Atherix ibis. The sequence continues at coordinate 6,448,819 of OY282610.1, forward strand.
GAACAAATATTCCGACAAATATCAACTCAGTTGCCCATAAGTCCACCTCCTAAGTTTTTCACTCCTTCCGAAGTTAAATTCACAATAGAACACCTTTCCAATAAAAAAGCCCCAGGATATGACCTAATAACTTCAGAAATCCTGAAGTAAAATTCCAAAAAAACCCTCGTCCTAATATCCTATATTTATAATAGTATCCTACGCACATCATTTTTTGCTTCCTTGTTCAAGTTTTCCATAATTAAGATGATCCCAAAACCCAATAAGCCCAAAAACCTTCCTACCTCATATAGACCTATAAGCCTCTGTCCCATGTTATCAAAAATCCTAGAAAAATTAATCCTAAAACGCCTTTATCCCATGTATGGCACCCTGGATTGCTTTGGAAGTTGCAGCGAGTCCTGCCCTCGGGTTATTTCCACATTCAGGTAGCTGAAAATATCGAGTACTCGGACATTTATCCAATTTCCTTCGGTGTCCCTCAAGGAAGTATCCTAGGTCCTATCCTATATAAAATTTATACCCATGACATTCCTTGCCACAACAACATCCTAACCGCAACATATGCTAACGATACATCCATCCTGACACATCACAAAATCCTTCCACAGCCATTAGTATCCTACAGAACCATATCCACTCCTTAGAAAAGGTGGAGAGTGAAGGTTAATGAGCAAAAATCTGCTCATGTAACTTTCACACTCTGCCGAGAACAAATTCCCGACATAACCCTAAACGGCAGTATTATTCCACAAAAAAAAAGCGTACGTTACCTTGAACTTATATTCGACAAACGGTTAACCTGGAACCTTCATACGAAAACTAAAAGACGTGAACTTAACGGACGATACAAACAATTATTACGTCTCCTAGACAGTAAATCAAAACTTACAACAACAAGTAAACTATTACTATACAAAACGGTTCTGAAACCAATATGGGCATATGGTCTAGAACTTTGGGGTTCGACTAAGCATTCCAACTCCCTTCCAATCCAATCCCTACAATCCCGAATCCTTCGTAAAATTGTCAATGCCCCCTTTTATGTGCGAAACACTGTTATCCACCGTGACCTAAATGTTCAATTTGTTCGTGAACTATGCATCTCCCGATATAAAAAAATTCCATTCGCATCTATCCTTCCACCCTAATCCTTTAGGAAGGGAACTTTTCACTCCCACCCTTCCAGTATATACCCATCGACGTTTAAAACGGCGATGGCCGAGATATTCTCTAAAATTATGAAATAAAATTACCCTGTTCTTGAGGTAACATCGATGGTTGTTTTCCTCCACATGTTTTCATGTCCATGTATATTCCCGTAAAAAATCTGCTTGTTACTAGCATAAGTAGTTGTAGATAATATTTAAAATAAAAAAAAAAATAAAAAAAAATGCCATTGTTATGAACTTTTCCGACAACCCAATAATCTTATTATTCCCTACTATCAGATTCCTAAGATAGTATAACGATTATTTGATCTGAATTTTTTAGAACTAAAACCTAAAATTTATTTCTCATAAAAGTTATATGAACACAATTTTATTTTATTGTATATTAATCCTTTATCGAGTAGTCAATTACTCATAATTGTTTATTACCTAATTTTATCAAAATAATTTTATATAAATAATTTTTTTTTTTTAAATAGAAATCTAAAAATTTAATTTTTATTTTATTTTTTTCATAAAGGAAAATTTCTTAAATTACAAAAACCGATTAATATCTTTACTTTATTAATTATATTTAAAATTCAAATAATACTTCTTTTTTTTATCCAAATACTCTTTGTTATGTTTGGATAATTTTTTTTTTAAATCTTACTTTAAGATTATAATTGAAGAAAGATAATAACAGAGAAGAAATATGGACTCTGAAACGGATGTCTAGGATGAATCTTCATTTTCGAAATGGACTATTCACATATGAAAAAAATAAATAATAAACACACTCATCATGGACATCTGCTTATTCATCTTTCATTATTAACATCGTTATCATCATCTGGAAATCTAGTCACTTTGATTTGAATCGCACATTTCCATACACCCTTCTATGTAGTCTAACATAGTTCTTGTTGCTTAAGTGAATAGGGAAAAAAGATTTCAAATAGAAGCTCTGCTATCTGTCAATCAAAATGTCATATTGGTTTCGATGTATTTCTTATATAAATCTCCAGGATAGCAGTACGAAAGATCCTTTACTTATTTTTATAACTAGATTGTATATCTCTTTGGGTATTGTGTTCTAATATAGCTAGACCCCTTAGATTTGTACAATCAGTCTTCTTGGAGTCTGGTTATTCGTCATCGTTCCGGCTCGTTACGTTTTCGAACAACTACTCAATTTTGTTATATTTCTTATCTATTAGAAATTTTTTTAACTTACATTCTTTTAGTAATTTTTCTTCTTTAATTTTGAATTAAGAGTAAAGTTATTGTTCTGATTCTGTTCTATATTGTAAATTTTTATCTTAACAGTTGAAATATGGCAACAACCAAAAAAAAACTATTTAAATTCTATAAAAGCATAGATATTTATAAAATAAGAGAAATTTTTTCCCCTAATTCAATAATATATACTTAACAATTTTTAATTATAATTTTGAAAATTTCTGGTAAAAACTTCTATTCAACGAACCTCATTTCAATACATAGAAAATTGTTTGCTAAAATCCAATAAATCACAAAATATGTTTTTTAAGTCTTAAAGAAGCCCTAGTATACATTTCAGTTTGATAAGATAAAATTTATAAAATTGAGTATCATTGAAAATTATTATTTAAGACAATGATATGAAAAAAAATTTTCATTTAATATAAATATTATGTTAAATAAAATTTTTCTTAAGCAATTTAAATGGAATTTTTATAATCATATCAGAAAGTAAGTAAAAGATTTTAAGTTCAACCTAATATATTTAATATATAAAAAAATAATCAAGAAAAAAATTGTTTTCTTTTGGAATAATACCTGAAAACCTGATCCACATTCTTTTCGTGATAGATACATATTATTTAACATAAAACCGAATCTGCACGTATCTAGACCATCAATTTAAGACTAGATCAAGCTAGCTAAAATATTGGGTGTATGCAAAAGTTATGCCCGTTTTTTTATGATCCTAGGTAAAAATATTTTTTCTCCAGAAATGATGAATAGTATCTTCTTTTAAATGATTCCATTATATAAAGGACGCTTTCTCTCTACTTTCTATTCATTTTTGGCCTGGCCAGAGTACAGTGAAGAGCCCTTATATTTTTTTCAAAATGTCGGTCGATAAAGTGCATTTAAGTCATTGTTTACTTTATGAATTCCGTAAAGACAATACCGCGAGTGTGGCAACCAAAAACATTTGTGAAGTGTATGGAACAGATGCCATCAAAGTTTGACAGGTACGAAGATGGTTTACAAAATTCCGATCTGAGGATTTTTCACTAATTGATAAACCACGTACCGGGCGGCCATTGAAGTCTGATGAGGACAAGTTAAAAGTCATAATTGACACCAATCCACGTCTTACCACCAGGGAGATCGCATCGATGATGGGAGTCAACTATACAACCGTATTAAGGCATTTGAACCATATGGGGATGGTTTCGCGGTACGACGTTTGGATACCTCATCAATTGTCGGCTGCCAATTTATTGGATCGTGTTTCAACGTGCTTTGCTTTGAGTACGAGACAAAAAAATGAACCTTTTTTGCATCGTTTGGTAACGGGAGATGAGAAATGGGTCGTGTACAATAACGTGACAAGAAAAAGACATTGGGCTATACCTGGACAAGCCCCATTAACAACTTCGAAAGCCGAAATCCATCAAAAAAAAAATTATGCTTTGTGTTTGGTGGTATTGTAAGGGTATTGTGTATTTTGAACTCTTGGAACGTAATCAGACAATTACAGCAGAACGATATTGTCAGCAATTATCCAAATTGAAGATCGCCCTTCAAAAGGATAGACCAGAATTGGTAAACAGAAAAGGGGTAGTGTTTCATCACGACAACGCAAGACCACATGTGGCTGATGACCCAACATAAGCTGAATGAGTTGAATTTGGATGTTATCAAGCATCCAACGTGTTCTCCAGATCTTGCTCCTTCCGTTTTTTATTTATTTCGGTCACTGCAAAATTTTTTAAATGATAAAAAATTTGATACAATAGAGCAGGTAAAAACATCCCTTACTACTTGTTTCGCATCAAAATCCACGGTGTTTTTACACTAATAGTATTAATAAGTTGATAGAAAGATGGGAGAAGGTTATAAGAACGGATGGAAATTATATAATTGATATATAAATAAATAATACAAATCTAAAAAAAAAATGTTTAATTGTATATGTAAAAAACAGTCTAAACTTTTGCATATACCCAATAAAATTTTAAGTGCTCTGGGTCACATTCCTTCAATTAGAAACTTTCAAAAATAAACAAACCCTGCGTGGTTCTCTTGCGTGGTTCTCAAAAATAAACAAACCCTGCGTAGACCAAACTGGTGACACGAAAATTTTTTTTTTGTCACTGGATCACATGCCTTTAATCAGAAAATTTCTTATAATTGCAAATATAAAAGAAACCCACTCGGTGACAGCGATAAATTTTTACAACGCAAAAATATATTGAATATATTCGGAAGGGTCATCAAAATATGGCGGCTGAATATATTCCAGACTGTTTTTGGCATCCTGACTGTAGCCATCGCTCTACTGAATCGTCGTTAATTTGACTCCAGGGTCTCCTCGTTAAATAGCCTGTACCATCGGACAGACAAGTGTCCTGTACAGTAGTAGCTTCGATGTCATGGTCACTACTTTCGAGCGAATTATTTTAGACTGATTGAAATAGTTTCTGTTGGCTGCCAGAGGCCTAGCACGGATTTTTTTATCCACATTGTTATCGGCTGTGCAACCCTTGACCCTAAACAGGAAAATTATTTAACTGTGTCAAAGATATAATTGCCTATCTCTATACGACTAGTACTAATTCAAAGCTCGTCGGTGACTCCTCCAATAGGCTTTCTAATAAATTCAAATATAAAATTATCAAAGATTTTTTTCCACTTTTGAAATTACAGGCAAAAAAAAAAACTCATTTAATTTTAAAAGTTTTACAAAATTTTCCAGAAATATTATCCTTAATCAGAAAAATTGTCTACATTATCGATCTCTTCTTAATATTGAATATATTTTCTTTGAATATCAACATTTTATAATATTTCTATTAATTTTTTTTTTATATAAGGTGTAGTAAAAAGAAATCCATTATTTTTGCATTAAATTGAAGGTTTTATTTAGCATAGATAGAATGATACGATTTAGGTCAAATATGCACCGTTTTTTGTTCGATAACTTGTTACCATTTTGGAGGTAATTTCATAATGCCTCTCTCATAGAAACCCTCGTCCCTATTGGCAAAAAACTGGGACAGTCGATTTTCACAATCTTCTCTTGAGGCGAATTTTTCACCTGCAAAATCATTCGTCATAGACAGCAAGAGGTGGTAATCACTTGGTGCCAGGTCCAGACTATAAAGTGGATGCATTAGAAAATGTCCCGGAACTTCTGGCGAATCACTATCGATGTATGCGGCCTGGCGTTGTCCTGATGGAACACAATACCTCTCCTATTGGCCAAAGCTGGCCGCTTCTGGGCGATTGCTTCTTTCAGACGGTCCAATTGTTGACAGTATAGGTCCGAATTAAGAGTTCGGCCGTAGGGGAGCAGCTCATAGTAGATGATTGTCTGCCAGTCCCACCAAACTGGCTGTCAATCCTGGCTTGACCGCGATTTCACCACGACCGTTGTCGCTTGACGTTGTCGTAAGTGACCCACTTTTCATCACCAGTAACCATCCGCTTCAGAAATGGATCGATATTGTTGCGATTCAGCAGCGATTCGCAGATGGAAATTCCGTCAATGAGGTTTTTTTGCGATAACTCATGTGGCACCCATACATCGAGCTTCTTTTTGTATCTAGCCTTATTTAAGTGGTTCCAAACGGTTTTTTGGGCAATGTTTAGCTCCTGGGCAATCGGAAAGGAATCGACGAAACCAAAAGCAATCGGAAAGGAATCGACGATTTCCATTATTTTATCGACATTTTCGACAATTGGCCTTCCAGAGCGTGGTGCATTTTTGACATCAAAATTACCGGAAAGGAATCGACAAAACCAAAATTGTGCATGATTGGCTGTTATAGTATCAGGACCATAAACACTATTCACATTTTCATTTGCCTGGCTTGCGTTTTCGCCTTTATCGAAAAAAAACTGTAAAAGATGGCGTATTTTCTCTTTGTTGGTGTCCATCTTTGACGCGTGCTAAAAAAATACTGAGTCAAGTAATCACAAAACTGTATGAGAAGCTTTTTTTAGTACAAAATCTTATCTTTCTAACGCTATCCGATCGCACTTTTAAAACGGGAGATACAGACTCCTAAAGCCATCTATTGGTAAAATAATGGATTACTTTTTACTACACCTTATTATGAAAAATTTACATTTTACTGAGGCTTATTTTTTATATTCAAATTTTCAATTGTTTAATAGTTAAAATAATTTTTTCTCAAAGAAGTTCCACTTTTAAAAATTGATTTAGTTTTTACCAAACTTTTACCAAAGCTCTACGTGTATTTAAACAAGGACCACAACTCTTCTATGCAAAAAAATTTTTTTTTTTGCTTTCATTTTTAGTATAGCCATTTTGATTTCACATTATGAGCCTATGTACCTCCTCCTTGGGACATGCTTATAGTAATAACATTTTTTTTGTGCAAATATACTATAAATAACATATCACCAATAATAAATTTAAATATATATATATATATATATACATATTTTTATGTGCTTCTATTTCGTTCGTATGCCCAATATGTTTACTTGTATGGTCATAAATTGCAACTAAATGTCTGGAATTTTCGAAAATATTTCTGCTATTAAGAGAATATTTTTGCTATCAAAAGAACATTAAATTCTTTGCCAAAGAACTCTTATTTTAACTCACTTATAATAACTATTGATCATTTATCATTACAAAAAAAAAAAAAAAACAAATACAAATGAAATAAAATAATAAAAACAAAACGAAATAAATTATAAAAGCTTGAAGGAATAGAAAAAAATAATTCTAATGGTAGTAAGTAATACATAATAAAAACTAAAAATATAATAAAGCATATATTTATGCTATAATTTATTATTTTGTGTTTTTAACAATGACCATGAGTTGTTATTTATGTATGTACACATACATATGCGTTTACATAATACATCCATAATACTCGTAGTTGAAATAAAAAGAACCCAGACCCATTTGAACATATTCTGTAGTAGACTTAAATATCTTTTTGTAATATTAAATAATATTGCTAAAATAAATTACTGTTTATAGTCATTTCTACTATTCAAACCAACCCCTAACTTTTTTGCCATTCTCGTGAACAAAAAATATTTCAAATACAACAAAAGTCATGATAAAAAAACATTTTCCGATAAATTCGATAAAAAAGTAATTGAAATTATTGCATTTCATCTATTACAGTATTTTAATAATAAATTTATGTCCTTAAATATATTTGTATATATAAATAAGTAAATTCATTCCCTTCTGATAAAATAACAAAATAAAATTTTAACAATTGAAAAAAAAAACCGATATAAACGCGGATGATTATAAGAATTTAGATGGTATATAAAATTCATGGGTAAAAATTTAAGGATAACAAGGACAACAATAAGAAAATATAGTGTTTTGTCAAGAGTGAGACTTGTTGTCATTATTATTATACTATAGCCACCATAAACTGAATAATGAAAAGTTATTCAGTTTATGGTGGCTATAGTATAATAGTATTTTTATTATTTTTATTATATGTATTAGAAGAAAAAAGGACTATTCCCACAGACACAAACACAAATGCGCGAACATATGAACATTTAAAAAAATAGAATTTAGTAGCAAAAAAAAAAGAAAAAAAGAGAGTTGAATTGAATGGATGGAAAAATAAAAAAAGAGAGGATAAAACAGGACCTTCAACTATAAACAAGCAAACAAACAAACATAATATAAAACGCTAAAATCGAATCGTATTTCAATTTTATTGTTTCATGAAAAGCATTAAAAGGGTCGACCAGAAGAAAAAAAACTGCTGCAGACCTCCTTAAACAGCCTAGAATATTTCTTATACTTTTGTTGTCTGGATTCGGATTTGTAGCTTTTTTTCGATATTTCAAATATTGAATCGCAAAAATTTTAAGAGAAGAAGAAAACATATAAAAATTTCTGCTATAATATAAAATATTTTTTTTTTTATTTCCATTTGATTTTGATCTGAATTGGTGGAAGGGAATAAGAATTGGGGAAATAAGAATTACCAATGCGATGAGGGTAAAAAATTTCCCAAAAGGAATTCGAATGAAAATATAATTTTTAAACTTTAAAAATATACTCTTCTATTGGAAGGGGGATTTATTTATAGAGAAAGCATGAGTTTATTTACTAAAAAATGGTCAATTAAAAATTGCGAATCCGAATTTAAAAATTTTCGAAAACATCGTCGATATAATTACTGAGGGAAGGTTGGTACTTTTACAACCGCAGAGCAGAAATTTACAAATTTCTGACGGATTTTTTAATGAGAAATTTAGAAATGTGATATTAATCAAAAAGTAGTGGACTAATTTACTGTGATTGGTACCAATGATAGTGTGGTTGGGGAGTTGCAGTAATGGAAGAATGAATTTTGAACAGAATTAACAAAATTTTTATGACATATGCGGTCTGTTCAAAAAGTATCCCGACTTTTGTGTTTTTTCAAAAATTATTTATTTATTCATAAATATCTATTTTGTCCCCATCAAAGTAATCCCCATCAAATATTATATACTTGTGCCAACGCTTTTTCCAATCCCCGAAGTACTTCAAAAAATAATTTTTTGTGATCTTGTTCAGCTCCTCCTTCGATGCCGTCTTTATCTCCTCAATCGTAATGTAGCATCGTCCTTTCATGGGGCTCTTCAGTTTCGGGAACAAAAAAAAGTCACAGGAGGCCAGATCAGGGGAATACGGTGGCTTCGGCATTATTAGTGTGTTGGTTTGGCCCAAAAATGAAAAAAACCAATTTTTCTTCTTCCACAAATCCGGGTCTTTCTGGCGGATCGCTTCACGCAACTTGCGCATAACTTGCAGGTAATATTCCTTATTCACCGTTCCACCCTGTGGCAAGAACTCATAATGCACCACAACCCTGAATCGAAAAAAACTGCAAGCAAAACCTTCACATTCGACCGAACTTGGCGCGCTTTTTTCGGTCTTGACTCGTGCGGCAGGTTCCATAGGGACGATGGAGCTTTGGTTTCCACATCATATATTACCCATGATTCATCACCAGTTATGACCCTCTGGAGCAAGTTGGGTCCAACAGCTCCTTAGCAATGTTAATGCGATACTGTTTTTGGAGCCAAAACACGTGCAAGCAAAGCAGCTGTCAAAAATTAACTGAACATTCAAAATGGCCGAACTTATCGGCATAAGTACCAACATAACGCCACAAAAAATCGAAAATCGAATATACGTAATTCGCGAAAATTCAAAATTCGCGATACTTTTTGAACAGACCTCGTACAATGTAAATTTACAATAGAAATGCTACAAGTAAATTCACTTATATGAGGTGAGTTCATCAGTTTGAGGTGAATTTACTATAAAAATTTGTGATGAGAAAAGGGTATATCGTGCGAGAAAATTGTCGATTAAATTACAAATATCAATTCAAGGTGAATTTATAAAACAAATGTAGAAGCGAAAAAGAGTGTGGGAGAAGGGAGGAGTGCTTTCATAATATGATAGCTAAATTTGGTAGATGAAACTGAAAATTTGAGGTGAATTTATGAATTTGAGGTTAGTTAACAAAATAAACAAAATTATGATAGGAATAGGAATGAGGGGCAGAAATAATAGATTTCAAATGAACGTTAAACTTAAAAATTCGAATTTTATGTAAAAATCAATGGTGAAATTTAAATTTTTTTGGTGAGTTCATCAATATGATCACATGGAGGATGGGAGAGGACTGAACTTACAAATAGTTTGTGAAATTTAAAATTTAAACTGAGTTCGCCAATTTTAAATGAATTTACAAAACGAATTTACTAACGGAGGGGATGGGAGAGGGAATCACTAATAATATTCAGTTATTTATAAATTTCTGTTGATCATGAGGCGTGGGAGGGTTAGGAATTTTTTAATCTTTGGACAGAAACGATAATAGTTTGAGAAGCGTTGATATCATATAAATTAGTCGTTTGAAAATTCAAAATCAATTTTAATATTAAAGCCATTTTAACAATATTATGGTCTTAAAAAAAAAATTTTTTTTTTATAATTAAATTTAAAATTTAAAAACAAATAATTGTGTAGCAAAAATAATTTGATTTTAATATGCACGTACTTCAACCACTTCATCGATTTTATTTTAAGAAAAAATTCAATTAATAATATTGGTTGGATTCAACCTTCGATTTTTGAAACATTTAAAGGAATTCTTCTTATCATGTTTTTATTCATCATTGATAAATATTGGAACTGAAATTTTAAAATGTACAGAAAATTAACCAAGGTCTATGTTTTGTTCGTTGATAAATTGAAATGTCCTCTTAAAAATGTAGACAAAATAATAAATAAAATACCCAGAATTTATATGTATTTTTCTATTTGTAAATACGAGTAAAAGTAAAAATTATTTAAAGAATGAAGAATCTTTCGAATTGAATTAAATTGGATAAAGTGACTACAAATCAAAAATTATGAGCAACCTTCTTTCCTTCCAATTGATTAGGTAATTTTTTTGTTGTTGAAACATTTGCTTTTTTTCTACCTTTTTCCTTTTTAAAATTCAATTCTAACCTCTTCATCTATTTCTTACAATATATTTATAATGTTTATAAATATTCAAAATGGAAAGGATAGAAAAGATTTGAAATCAATTTGAATAAAAGAGGAAAACATCAACTAAGCATTCTCTCTAATATAAATAAATAAAAGTAAATATGATCTGATTTGTTTGTGGTCGAATAATCATGTTTTACGCTTAACTGACTGTAAAATTTGTACATAAATTCACTACTACTTATGTGATGATGATGAGTTCAAACATAATATTTTAATACACACGTCCAATAGATATTTTGACCTCTCATTCTAGAATATTTCCAAATTGTATTCTATTCCAAACATCTATTTCCGGTTCGGTTTCCATTAACTTATTACAATCGATCTTTATTAAAATTTAGAATCTTTCCTATACAAGAGTATAAAGATACATACCTGTTACCCTTGAAGAATGTACTTTAAAGTAAAAACCATAAGATAGATTTGTCTTTTATCTATTATACACGAGTGTATTGTGTCCTTAAGTTTAAGTACTAGGATATGATGGGGCGTATCAATTTTCATTGGTATCAGAGACTTTAGGGGAAATTCCTTCTTCCTTGCTAATACGAATACGGTGAATGGCTTATTCTGATTGAATTTCAATTTTATTTTTAGGTCTTATATTAATTTAACAAAGAAGTCAAATTCTAATAGACTCTTCTTGGAAGAATTTCCTTCCGTGCTTTTTGAGTTTTTTTTTTTTTTTTTTTATATTTTTGATTCATACTCGTCGAAGGTTAGCTGGCAATCAATTTGTAGAAAAACCAATAATACTCGTATTATATTAAATAAGCTATAATTTTTTCAACAATTGCAAGAATTTGTATTCTCAAAATAAGCATCAATCTTTCTTATCTTAATAATCTTTAATCAATCAATAAATATTTAAATATGATATAAGAATTATTTCTTCTCTTAATATAAAAGAAAATATTTTTTTTTTTTTTGGTTTTTTTTTTAAAATATTTTTTTAATAGAATAAGTAAATTTATAGATGTGATATTTTTACTATAATTTATGGTATAATTAATATAAGTTCCTGTATTTCTTCGAAATAAATCCTATTTGATTGGAGAAGAATGAATTTTCTTTTATCGCATTTTTTCGCCGAATATTTATTTCTTGATTAACAATATTTTTCGATTATGTAAAAACTTGAATTTTCCAACAAAAAAAAAGAATTCTTGTGACTGTATATCTTTAACTCCTTTCTAATCGAACAAATTAAAATTAATTATGCTGAGAAAAAAAACCACTTTCTTCATGACTAAATACAATCATTTTTTTAAAGTGACTACAAATTTTGTGACAGAACATATTAAAGAAAAAAGTGGTATAATTAAAAATAAATAATTTATTCTTATTTAAGGATAAGCTTATGAACTTAAATTGAAAAAAAACAACATTTAAAAGAAATTTTCAAAAAATTTAGTTTTTATTAACACACCAAACTCACTTTTTTCCATACAAATAAAAAACATAAAGATTTTGTGAAGGGTGTTTTTTAAGGAATGTTTGTATTTTAAGATGTGCTCAAGAGTCACATATTTTTTTATTTGAAATTGTATTTTGGTGTTATTCAAGGCAGTATTCTTGATCCATCTTTATATAATGCTTATATTTATGACATCGCGAGTAATTCTAAGATAAATACCTATACCAAGGATATAAACTTAAATCCGCTGTTTAGTCATAGATGGCGTGAGTGAGCGTATTAAGCTACCATGTACACGCCATATTTTTTTTTATGAGTTTGACATCTGTCAACATTAATCAGTGCATATTGTTAGCAATTTCCTACAACAACATACATTTTTCCTTTTGTAATCATGTCTAGTTTTGTGCCAGAAAAAGAGCATTTGCGGGAAGCTCTGCTATTCTGCTTCAATTTGAAGAAATCGGCTGCCGAATAGCATCGAATGCTTATGGAGGCCTATGGTGACAGTGATTTATCAGAAACAACGTGCCCAGATTGGTTTCGTCGGTTCAAAGACGGCAATTTTGACTTATTGGACAAAAAGCGTGAAAATCGGCCTAGGCAGGTTGAGGACCATCAATTGCAGGCTCTTTTAGACGAAGACGATACCGAATCGCAAATAATGCTCCTGGAGCAATTGGGTGTTACTCAACCAGCCATTTCCACGCGTCTGCGTGCCATGAGGAAGATTGAAAAGATCGGAAAATAGGTGCCGCATGAATTGAACGATAGGCAGATGGAGCGACGCCATAACACATGCGAAATCTTGCTCGCCAGACAAAAAAGAAAGTCGTTCCTGCATCGGATTGAGACAGACGATGAAAAGTGGATATACTCGTGTTTCGAGCCTAAACGTAGCAAATCGTGGGTTGATCCCGGCCAACCATCAACATCTTCCCCAAGACCAAATCGCTTCAGACGGAAGACGATGCTGTGCATTTGGTGGGATCAGCAGGGTATCGTCTACTATGAGATGTTGAAACCTGGTGAAACTGTCAATGCCCACCGCTACCACCAACAACTGATCAAACTGTACCGTGCTCTGCGTGAAAAAATGATGGATTATCAACAAACACATGACAAGCTGATTTTCCTCCACGACAACGCACCAATGCACACGTCAAAAATGGTCCGAAACTACTTGGAGGCACTCAAGTCGGAGGTGCTACCTCAACCCCGCTTATTTATCAGACCTGGCCTCTTCCGACTACCGCATGTTTTCGTCGATGGGCCACGCGCTCGCTGAGCAGCACTTCGATTCTTACGAAGACGTCCGAAAATGGCTTGATGAGTGGTTTGCCTCGAAAGAGAAGGATTTTTTTTTGGCGTGGTATCCACAAATTGCCCGAGAGATGGGAAAAATGTGTAGCTAGCGAGGGCAAGTACTTTAAATAAATTTATTTTTGCTTTCTATGGAAAAAACAAGTGTTTTTTTTACTAAAAAACAGCGGATTTAAGCTTATATACCTGGTAGATGCATTTTTCCCCATTGAACAAACACAAACGATTAGCTTGGAACTCCTTAGCTCGGAACTCCTATACTATACTTAGAAAACGTGACATTATCGGACATTACCGACAACTCCTTAGACTACTCGACATTCGATCAAAAATTACACTCATAAGCAAACTCCTAATCTATAGCACAATTTTTAAACAACTATGAATAAACAAATTTAAACATTTGGGGCATATCAGGCATTTGAATTCCTTTTGAATCTAAAATCCTCCAAATATTTTTGATGTTCCATTTTATTGTATATTCGAAGGAAGACACCAATGGCAGTTTATTCGAGATTCGTTGTTTTTTTTTGTCGGCCTTCTACAAAATAAATATTTGCATGCCAATATCAACTTTAATGAGTTTTTGCTCTGTTTTTTTTTTGTTGAATACTCTCCCAAAGAGTATAGTCTCAATTTCTACAATTGTAATATTACGAGATATGACAAAAATGTAGTGGGGCTGATTTTTTTGCAACAAATTTCTTCTATTTTTATGCACCAATTTTTTATATCCCCTTGTTCAGGGTTACTGACATTATTTCGGATGTTATAGACATTATTTTGGATGTTATTGACATTTTTTTGGATGTTATTGACATCCCGTTTCTTGGCAAAAGGTCGTTGATGGAGATGATCGTGTCATGGAAAAGCATCCAAGTATCTTTTTTTTTATACGTGAGTAGGGTGAAATCTTCTAAAGACACTGTAGAGGTATTTTTGCGCACTAAACTCCACCTCGCTTTTCTTCAATTATGACCACCGTCAGGTATAAGTAGACTGCCATAAAGTCTATTTTCTTATTTATACTATAGCTGCCTTTTTATCATTCTCTTTTCCTCGCCGTGCTTCTTTATTACTCAGGATGATTATTCAACTACCAACTTTCAGCTTAAAGTGATATAGATGTGACCTGAAGGACCCACAGATTTTCTTTTAGAAATTGGGCCATCATATAGTGGTCCACTTCTCCATGGCCTCATTTGTTCCACGTGGCACCATCCAAGAGTCTGCAATATCCCATCGCACGCGAAGCACCCTATTTTTAAGCATTCTAACAGCTCGCATCACCACTTTTAATGCTGATGTGAACTAATTTAACTAAAATTTAGAAATAAATATGAAAATAAATATTCTCAACAGACTTTAATAAGTTTAACTTTAACTCCCGAAAGTTTTAATTGAAGTCTCAATAGATTTTCTGATAAAAACAATATTTTGAAAACAAGACCAAAAATATTGATAGAAATAATTTTTGTTTAGGCTTTTTTTGTCTTAGTGGAGAATGCAAATGTCTGCAATTTCCGATCTGTTGCAAAGAACCTTATCTTTTTTAAGAATACATCTTTATAAAAAGTTTGGTGCCAGTTTCTCCTGAACATGATTCGTCTTTCACTGATTCTCGGCCCTCCAAAAATCTTTAATGAAACCGAAAATCTTATGCTCTTAATGGGTGTATAACTTAAAAATGCGGGATTTTTGGCAAACTTTGAGTGTTTATTTTGAAAAATTGTTACAATATATTTTATTCAAAGTATTGTCCATCGGAAGCCACTACTTTTTCCCATCTTTCTGGCAACATATGGATTCCGCGCCAAAAAAAACTGCTCCGGTTTTGAGGCCAAGAATGAATCGAGCCAATTTTTGATGCCCTGTTCTGAAGTGAAGCGTATTCCGGTGAGGGCGTTTTGCATGGATCTAAACAAATGGTAGTCGCACGGGGCAAGGCGGGTGACGCAAAACTTCCCAGCCACTGTTTTCTAAATAATTTTTAACCGGTCTTGCAACATCAGGCCGAGCGTTGTCATGATGGAAAATTATGGCTTCGTGTCTGGTCGCATATTCCGGGCGTTTTTTGGCCAATGCTCGCTTCAAACGGATTAATTGTGTTCGGTAGAGGTCGCCAGTGATCGTCTGGCCCGATTTCAATAGCTCATAATAAATCACACCCTTCTGATCCCACCAAATACAGAGCATTACCTTGGCGCCATGGATATTTGGCTTTGGCGTTGATTTGGATGGTTGGCCGGGCTTCACATTTTTGTGATTTTTTGCGCTTTGGGTTGTCGTAATAAATCCATTTTTCGTCGCCAGTAATGATTCGATTCAAAAACGACTTCTTTTTCTGCCGTTCAAGCAGCATTTCGGACATGCAAAATCGCCTTTCAACGTCTCTCGGCTTTAATTCATATGGGACCCAATTTCCTTGCTGTTGGATGAATCCTGCTGCTTTCAAACGTTTTGAAATGGCTGCTTGAGTGACTCCCAATGATTTTGCAATTTCTTCTTGAGTTCGACAACAGTCTTCGTCGAGCAATGCCTCCAAATCTTCATCTTCAAACTTTTTTGGCTGACCTGGTCGTTCTTTGTCTTCCGTGTCAAAATCACCACTTCTGAACCGCACAAACCATCTCTCGCACGTTGAAATCGATGGAACATATTCAGGATAAGCTTCGGTGAGCAATCGATGTGCTTCAGCTGCACTTTTTTTCAAATTGAAGAAGTAAATCAACACTTCCCGCAAATGGGACTTTTTTGGTACGAAATTCGACATTTTTGAAGCAAAAAAAAACTTTGTTGTTTACACTATTTCGTTCAATGACTAATCGAGAATGAATGACAGATGTTTAATCTCCAAAATGCCATATGAGTTATTATTAACACAAACCATTTGTAAAATTTATGCCATCTGTTGTCAATCCCGAATTTTTAAGTTATACACCCAATAATAAGAAACGTTTCTAATAGGATCGTTGCAATTTTCTGTAAGTGAAACTCGAAGATTCCGCAAGCTTAACAACAACCAAATTTGATGGCGCATCGTTGCTCCAAAATTTTTTTATTCTATTTTTTTCTAACGCACTATTAGTTTAGCTTTATAAACTGACAAGGTTGAAACTTATAACTTATAAGGAAGTCAGCAGTATTACCAAATCGCTCCCATTACATTTCTGACTTTGTATATCATCCAATTTTACAATATATTTCGTATTCTTGCATTTTGCTCAAGAAGTTAACCAAATATTAATAGTACCATACTAAATTCTATTTAAAATTATTTAATACATTTGGTAGTGTAGAAAAACATTTTTAAAATATTATTAAATTAAAAATTGTTAAAAATTTGAAACCCTTTACTTTATAATTGTAATAATGATTGGAGGTAGGGCAAAAGTTCTCATTTTACCATTTTGAAATTTAGAAAAATTGGATGACAAATAATAGAAAAATTGAATAATAAATAGTCGAATAAAGGTAGGGTACTTAGTTTCAGATATTTTATATAAGATGAAAGATTCTTGGCGACGAAAACTCCAAGTACAATAAAAGACTTGACTCCCTTTGCGTATAGAAAAAATTCGGCCGAATGTAAACCGAAAAATTACTCCTACACCTAAATTGAGGGATAGTATAGAAAAAGTGACAAAAGTAAAATTTCTGTTAAGCCAAAACTTTTCCACTTAAATTCGGTTGTAAAAAGAACTTCAATCCTTATCGCCTTGGCATTTTCCAATTTTTTTTTTTACTCTCATTCGAAATATTAAGAGAAGATTTGCCGAAGAGCTACCTACCACCACCAAACTACACGAATATGACAAAGTTTCTTCTTCTTCTAAAAAAAAAAAAAAATAATAAATAATACACGTACTTGGTTGATGGTGTTCTGAGAGTTGAATTATAAAAATTGCTGAGAGGTCTGAAATGGACGACAGAAGAATTTATGGGACGCATGGTCACATCCCCCATCTCCCCATTGCTCTTTTCAATAGATTTACTCGTTCCTTTTTGCGGTAGCAAAAAGGATCTATTGGTGGGAAATTGTCACCAAATGCTAACGAATTCAGTGTCATTGAACCTGGCATTACCTACGCGTACTCATGTACTTTTCGTAAATTAAAAGGAGATATTTTGCTCACACCATATCATAAGATTTTTGAATTTGTATTGGTATCCTGGCAATGTTTGAATGAGCTTTTGGTGCCAAAAATGGGTTTGGCGTATGTTCAGCTAGATGGCCTTTTCGTACCATTTCTATGATAATTTTCTTGTGCTCGATGATAATGTTATTCTGCTGCATCCACCACTGGAGCACCACTATTGCTGATGATACTGGGTATGGGTTCTGCTGCTACTGTTGGAGCTGCTATTATTATTGTCATTATTTTTTGTTGTTTTTATCTTTTGATACGTTTATCTTCCAATGTATCCATCTAGTTTTTGTTGTTGGCTATTCTATGCTTGTGACTGTGAATTAGCTATCGAATTATGGATCGAAAAGAAAAATAAAAACGAACAACGAATAAAAGATCGAATATGGGAAATAATATTAACTTGAATGTGAAACAAGTCATCGGAATACGAATATTTTTTTTTTACGATTCTTTGACTATAGTAAATTTGAACGTGAATTCACGTAGTATTGATACTCGAACTGAGGTCGAACTGTACTCGTATCATCCCCAAAGACAAGAAACTATACACCAAAGCAATAGAAAATTTCCTAGAATTTCATTCTTATAATAATTCTAGTTTATCTCCCAGGGATGTCTGCGAGGGCATTTTTTTATATGAGTATTGACTACTTTTTTTTTATGTTTTCGTTTTTTGTTGTTGGGAGTCCTTACGCCTATGACAATCGATTCATATACCAAAACGAATTCATGTCGATTTGTTTATTTTTATATGCTGGACATTTTTATTTTCCCATTTATGATCTTTATTTTTTTTTTTTTTAATTTTCGTATTTTTACTTTTTGGTTTTTTTTTTCTCCCGCACTTATAATGTTTTTGACCCTCATTGGAACTTTAATCTATTAATTTTCTTCTAAGTTAATATCGGTTTGCTTTTGAAACTTTAACTAATAAATTATTTATTTTCATACACTCTACAAGAGAATATGCTTACAAAAAATATGTAGGTTTTTTTTTTTAATTTTCACTCCTGTTGCAATAAAAAATTTTACTACAATTTCCTTAAGAAGGATTCATCTTTATCATATGCATTAATAACACGAAGTACTAAATAATAATTCCTAACCCCAATAAATCTTTGGTACACTTTTACCCTATTTGTATCACCTAATAAGCTTACTTCTGATCTTAGCTAAAATTTAAATCCTCCAACATAATCCAAAACCATCAGTTCGGCTTTAGAGTAGAACAATCCACTATCTAATAAACCCAACACATCGTAGATTATATTGGTACCTCCTTTGAAAGAAAAGGAGAAACAATCATACGACCCACAAAGACATTTTAAAGTGTTTGAAAATCTTTAACCTCCCAGTTAACCTCCCAGTTTATTTGCTGTTGTTTCTCAGGGTAGTAGTTTTGCCCCATCCTGTATAATATCTTCAGTTCTGATATCCTTACATGTCCTAACACTTTCGCTGCAACTGACGCAGATATGCAGCCATATTAACAAGTCACGAAATTCCTCTCGCTGCTTCAAATGTTTTACAAAACTATATCTTCGAACTCCAAAATCTTTTTCACGAAGTGGAGAGTAAAAGTTAACGAACAAAAAAGCGTTCACATAAAGTTCACCAGTTGTGGTGAATAATGCCCTTCCATAAATTTTAATGGCAGTATAATTTCTCAAAGAGAACAATTTCGAAACACAAATACGAGACTCAAACGGCTTTAAGTTTATATTCAAAACTATATAAACTATTGGATTCACATACAAAGCTTATAACGAATAGAAAATTACTTATTGATAATGCAGTACTGAAACGTATATGGACTTATGGAGTAGAATTCTGCGGGTCTACTTTTGTATTCTTGTGACACATTCAGACCATGTGAGTTCCCTTTGTACATGAACTAACTCTTTCTCGTATAAAAATTTTCATTCTGCTATAAGCAAATTATCCTCAGTGAACCTCACTAGTATACCCCTTGTCGCTTGAGACGTCAATGACCACGAAAGATGAGCATAATTTAGTCAAAAAGTTGCGTGCCGTCGATAGGTGTTAGCATCTCCTTCATGTTGCACCATATTGTAATGACACCTTTTATGAAAAAATATTCTTGTTTATCTTTAATAGTTCTAGATATTTAACTTATTTGTAAAATAGTTGTTAATTTAATTATGATAAAAGTTGATTTTACGAAAAAGTCGGAGAATGTTCTCGATGCTCCGAAAAAGGCAAAAAGGTTTTCCAAGTTATCGTGTTAAGGTCTGTTCAAAAAGTATCACGAATTTTGAATTTCCGCGGCTTACGTATATTCAACTACCGATTTTTTTGTGGCGTTATGTTGGTACTCATGTCTCTCACTTATGCCGACAAGTTCGGCCATTTTGAATGTTCAGTTAATTTTTGACAGCTGCTTTGCTTGCACGTGTTTTTTGGCTCGTCTTCGATTTTTGCTCAATTTTGACCAACACCATCATCGCATTAATATTGCAGCGACGACCCAAATTTGCTCCCGAGAGTCATAACTGGTGACGGATCATGGGTTTATGGTTATGACGTGGAAACCGAAGCTCAATCATCCCAATGGAAGCTGCCGCACGAGCCAAGACCGAAAAAAGCGCGCAAAGTTCGGTCGAATGTGAAGGTTTTGCTTACATTTTTCTTCGATTACAGGGGCGTGGTGCATCATGAGTTCTTGCCACAGGGTAGAACGGTCAAGAAAGAATATTACCTGTAAGTTATGCGCAAGTCGCGCGAAGTAATCCCCCAGAAACTCCCGGATTTGTAGAAGAACAAAAATTGATTTTTGCGCCATGATAACGCACCTGCTCACGCATCGTTGCTTGTGCTCGAATTTTTGGCCAAAAACAACACACTAATAATGTCGCAACCACCGTATTCCCCAGATCTGGTCCTCTGTGACTTTTTCTTGTTCCCGAAACCAATTCTTTGATCCATTTTTTGGAATGGGCAAAAATCGAGGACGAAAGCAGCTGTCAAAAATTAAGTGAACATTTAAAATGACCGAATTTTTTCGGCATAAGTGAGAGACATGAGTACCAACATAACGCCACAAAAAAATCGGTAATCGAATATACGTAACCCGCGGAAATTCAAAATTCGCAATACTTTTTGAAAATGTATATTATCCCTAATAAATACTACTCTATCTGTCTTGTATAAGTTAAATGACAATGAAGGAGTTTACTTTTAGGCCTTAAACTTTAATATCGAAATTTTTTTGTTTTAAAAAATCTCGCCCATCTTTGAAAGCTGAAAGCTATTTACGAGTTTATAATCAATTCTCTTCTAAATAGTTGTACTTTGTATAATATTGGAATAGCATTAAATCAAAGTAAAATAAATAAGATCAGCACGTTTAATTCGTGTTGAATAACTAACATACGTACCATCTCTATTATGCTACAGTATTGATGAAAATCGTCAAAGTTTTTCGAAAATCTAAAATAAGATCCTTACTGAACATATAACTACATGCACTTTGAGTAATGCTAATATGAAAAGTTTTGGGTTGTTTTGAGGTTAGAAAGGTTGAAATTGGTGGTGAAAATGTTGCCTATGCAACTGCATAGAGAATGAAAATTGCTAGATGGTTGGCACAACCACAACTAGAAAATTTGAATCCGAAGTTATTTTCAGCATATACCAGTGTACAAAGAGGATATCATCACTATTATCGGCATAAATGCTATTATCCTTTGCCATCTGTAGAAGCTCGCATGGTTTTAACAACAATTTTCACTTAACCAAATTAAAAGTTTTCATTTTGAAAGTTTCCAGATCTGTATCGTCACAGACAGTATTTAAGCTTTCCGAGAATCGTTTGTCTCTCTTACCTATCCATTATGGCCGTACTGCACATAAAATAAATTTGAAAGGATCCTATCAAAGAATTCTTAGAAAACTAGGAATTAGTGTACACAATATATCTTGTATCTTAAATAGGATTTTCCACTAAAATTGTATAAATTTTTTTCATCCATTTCTCAATATTTCATTTTTACTTATTATGTATTAAATTTTTTTTCTTCTATTAATCAATAAAATGATGATAAAATTAATAAAGGCTTATTTATGCAGATATCTTGAGATAAAAAAACACATCCTTTTTTATAGTGATAATATTATTACATACTTGTGGTATAGTAGAAGGTATTTTTGTTAAAAATTCAATATTATAATAAATTTTAAGGTATAGTAGGCAATAATAATTTTTAAAGCTAAGAATATGTAGAGGGACTGCAGAAATATTGCACTTCGTAGATCAGAGACGATTTTCTCGAAATGTGCATAAAACTGAATACCGAAGAATAAGCGATATAATTCAATCTAAAATTCAAAAAACAAAATCAGCCTGGGTCTCTAATGAATGCCTTGCAGTAGAAAGGCTACAACGTCTTCACGATTATTACAATCATCATAAGAAGCTGAAAGAGGCTTCTGGTGTATACTGAAGAACATCCGGATCGATTCTATACCACCAACAACACATGTGACAGATCAAGACAGGAAACAATAGTTTGCAAGAGCTCAACCATCTATTTTCTGATTATTAGATCCATTGATAGGCTCTTGTATAAGTAAAGAAGAAATTTTAGAAGCTATAAAAAGTTAGCTGTGGAACCGGATGATTTAGTATGAAAATCATAAAACTTATTGGTGAGTACAACGCGACAAAAGTCATCAACCCATCACTTTCGCATTCATTTACCCATTAAAATCGTCATTCAAAGCGCTACCAAAAAATACCAATTCCAAAACTTGTGCTGACTACAGATTAATTAGTCGAATGTACTACACGCTCAAAAGATTCTGCCGAATAGATTACATAATAAATGCGAAGACGCAATAGGTCTCACTCAGTTTGGTGTCAGAGACGCTTTGGGAACAAAAGAAGCTTTATTTAGTCCTCAAGTTTCAGTCTGAAACTGCAAAGATATCCAAGAGATGTATTCATTCGAGAAAGTTTTAACTAAGATTGGTATCGATCAAATATCTAAGATGCATCAGGCATCTATACTGGAAGCAAATCGCCGAACTGAAATTAAGTTATACCAGGGGTATAAGCTTAAATTCGCTGTTTGATTAAGCTACCATGGACACGCCATATTTTTTTTTATGAGTTTGACATCTGCCAACATTAATTAGTGCACATTCTCAGCATTTTCGTACAACAACATACGTTTTCCCTTTCGTAATCATGTCTACTTTTGTGCCAGAAAAAGAGCATATGTGTTAAGTTCTGCTTTTCTGCTTCAATTTGAAGAAATCGGCTGCCGAATCGCATCGAATGGTGATAGTGCTTTATCGGAAACAACGTGCCGAGATTGGTTTCGTCGGTTCAAAGATAACAATTTTGACTTGTGGGACAAGAACCGTGAAAATCGGCCTAGGAAGGTTGAGGACCATCAATTGCAGGCTCTTTTGGATGAAGACGATACCCAATCGCAAAAAATGCTCGCAGAGCATTACTCAAATGCGTCTGCGTGCCATGACGAAGATTAAAAAGATCGGCGGAAAATGGGTGCCGCATGAATTGAACGATAGGCAGATGGAGCGACGCCAAAACACATGCGAAATCTTGCTCATCAGACAAAAAAAAAAGTTGTTCCTGCATCGGATTGTGATAGACGATGAAAAGTGGATATATTTCGAGAATCCTAAACGCAAGAAATCGTGGGTTGATAACGGCCAACCATCAACATCTTCCCCAAGACCAAATTGCTTCGGACGGAAGACGATGCTCTTCGTTTGGTGGGGTCAGCAGGGTATCGTCTACTATGAGATGTTGAAACCTGGTGAAACTGTCAATGCCCACCGCTACCACCAACAACTGATCAAATTGCACCGTGCTCTGCATGAAAAAAGGATGCATTATCAACAAACACACGTCAAAAATGGTCCGAAACTACTTGGCGATACTCAACTGGGAGATGCTACCCCACTCCTCTTATTCACCAGACCTGGCCCCTTCCGATTATCACCTGTTTTCGTCGATGGGCCACGCGCTCGCTGAGCAGCACTTCGATTTTTACGAAGACATCCGAAAATGGCTTGATGAGTGGTTTGCCTCGAAAGAGAAGGAATTTTTTTGGCGTGGTATCCATAAATTGCCCGAGCGATGGGAAAAATGTGTAGCTAGCGAGGGCAAGTACTTTGAATATATTTATTTTTGCTTTCTATGAAAAAAAACATGTGCTTTTTTGACTAAAAAACAGCGGATTGTAGCTTATACACCTGGTATACAGATTGGAGGTCTTCAAATCAACAGAGTAATTCGATACAGCCTCCTTTATGTTGTCCAAATCTTCTCCGAAGCTATTTTCTCCCTGGCAGTAGTTCGGCTTCTGCGTTACAGGAAATGTTCCCAATAGGCTCGTTGCTTTTTTTTGTAAGTCAAACTCGCGGATACAAAAAGCTTAACACAAAACTTGTAAACTTTAATTATTACGTTCTAGAGGGCTGCGTTGGTAGCATCGGAAGCAGTTGAATCTTACACTGCGCATACTATATGCAGGAGAAGTCAGCAGTGTTGCAAGATCGCTCACATAATTTTTCTGCCATATTTCGTACTATTTCAAATTGTATATTAAATGTTATATTAGATTGCTTGAATTGTAAACATAAACCTTTAGTGTATTTGCAATGATTTTATTTATTTTTTTTTTCGTTTGAAAAATATTAACTTTGAAACTTTTCATCTTGTCTACTAAACTAAGTTTAGAAGTGAGTTGGAGAAATTCCATATTCATTTTCAACTCTGCAATTTTCGTATTATTTTTTAAAGTGTATAACTCTTACAAATTGTCCCAAATTCCATTTGATTTCTGCTTAGTTTTTAAAGGTGGTAAAATAAAACAAAAATAAACAAACTAACTAAATTTATGTAATAAAATATTTTTGCTCAATAGTATAACCGAGATATTCGTATTCAAATCAATACAGACAATATCGGTATGGTAAAGAAAAAATCAACCATTTTAGAAAATGTTAAAACGGATATGCTACAATATAAAATATATCATAAAAAAAAATCAGGAAAAAAGACCTGGAAAAAGGAACAATCTTTCAGATTATGAAATATTTATATCCAAAATTGAAACAATCGATCAATAAATTCGATCTGTGCTCATATACTCGATTCGTATATAATTTTGGAAAATGTCCTTCAAAGTAAAGGGAATTTTTATATTCAGAATGGATTTATCGATGTCACATACTTTGCTATTTTTGTGAAAAGATTTGTAAGAGTGAGAGAGATCGGGTTGTATTTGTTCTTTTTCTTTAAGAACGTCGACATTCAATCACCTTCTGTCTTGTAAGATAGTCTGACTGACTGACTGACTGACTGACTGACTGGTTGACTGACTTATTCGTATCGAAATTGGAAAAGTCACTTGATGTGGGCACATATAACATAACAAATTCGACTCCATTTACAGTAAAAACTTTGTTAACAGCAGCAAAAAAATAAAAAATAATAAAAAAATATGGTAAAGAATTGGTATTTGTGGTGTCTTCTCAGCTTACTTTCGTATGATTCAATATTTATTGACTCCACTTTATTTGCATGATGGTATAAAAGTTTTTCGGGGTTATGGCATATTGTATTTATTCAGGAAAAATCCCTTCCCACCATTATACTATACTACATTATTCTTCTTCCCCCTTTTCTTTATTATTATTTCGATTATTATTATTTATGTAAATTCTATTTCAAAAAAAAAAAAATTTACATTCTTGAAATCGAAAGCAATTTTTATTTGCAATCAATCATCAATGAGAAAAGAACGTTGCAAAAAGCTTTGCTTATAAAAAAAAATCTTTTAAGAAAATCGAAAGCTAGAGTTGATCAAAAAAAAAAAACCAACAATTTCCACAAAGAAAAATAAGGGGAAAAGGACGAATATCAATTGATGGAATAAGCTAAATCGACATTTTGACGATAGAGTGTCAGTATTGTGAGTGTCGTTGGGCGTTAACATATGATAAAATAATTCGACATTTATTCTCAACACTAATTTACATAAATCTATTATTGTCTCAATATAACATGAAGTAAATATTTATTGCCTATTCATGTTTATATATTTAATACCCTGATGTATGCCGCAATAAAGGATTTTTAGCAGAAGAAGAAAAAAATACACTTATTGAACAAGACTGGAAAAAGATTTTTTTGAAAAAATTATTATTAATATGGCAATAGGATTGGTCGGAAACAATTTAGTTATTGGTTCTTGGCAATTATATAAAGTCTTCTATTTTTGAAATAAGCATAGTAAATCAACTCGTTTGGCCTCGCATTTTAAAAAAAAAAAATTAAATTCATAATATTCGATAGATATTCTCGTTTCATATAGCCGCAAGTATTTATGGATGGAGGGAATAAATATCAAAACTCAAAGGAGATATAAATATTATATTTAATATAAAAAATTAAGAGTGTGACTAAATAGATAATACATAAATTGATGTATCAGCAAGATAAATAACGAGTGAGAGAGAGAGAGAGAGAGAGAGAGAGAGTAAAAGAGAAAGGAAGAAAAAGGAGGACAGAAAAAGGATCTGCTAATGGATAGAGTACTAAGAAAATATGACTTAGAAATGGAAATTAAATAGAACAGAAAAATTATATTCGGAATAGAAATTGGCACACGCATACTTAAATCGAAATGGCTGCAATAATAATCGTCCATAATAATCGTCAGCTATAATAGCAATAATCGGGACTCAAACACTCTTTCTTTATGGTATTTTTGGATACTAAACTAAGCGGAAAAAATAAAACCAAACGCAAAAAGGAATAACCTTCAATGTCATATATGAGACTGTTATTGTAAAGAGGAGTGTACAATATAAAAGGCGCAAAGGGGCAGAATATAAATGGATTATAAAATATGAAAATAAGGAGCTGGATCAGCAGGAATAGATGCGGGTAAGTAGAAAAATAACTCGTTCTTAGTCCCAATGGCTGGGTGATTTTGTTCTTAAAAGCAATACTGGAAGTAAATTTAATTTTTTTTATATTTTATTTTAAAGAAGGCATATTTTTTTTTGGTGTATTGAATGATTTCGAGGAGTTGATGTATATGACGTTTAGGGCCATATAAAACTGAACTGCTTATTTCGTGACCACCCCCAAAAATGTGAGAGGAATCCTTTTTGATAAAAATGTTATTCCACATTTTCCCATCAGTTAGATTTCGTTCTTGCAATTTTTCTCTGTTGACCCGTTTTCTGTTATTACCACAATCCCATCTCTCATCTTTTCAGTTGAACTCTTATCACCCAACTCCTATTACCATCCCTAAGTTGGAGAACATACGTTCCAGTAAACATTGTACATACTACAATACACAAAATAAATAAATATGATGAGGCGAGGTAACAGTTGTACAATTGACTCTTGCCAAAATTTGTGTTATTTGCTTGTAGTATGTTTTGTGTTCTCGCGTACACGGTCCATAAGTGCAAATCGGTGAAAACATCTTAGTCGGGGGAAAGATTGATGCTTTAGGGGCACAGATGGGTCGCTGAATTCAAGAAGTGTTCACAGGGTGGTAGTGTGGAGAAAAAAATGTTGAGCAGCTGCTGCTGAGATATCGGAATGGGGATGACTTCGTCGAAAGATGCTTTGGTTAGGGGATGAAATTGGAAGGGGATGGATGGATCAATGCATGTGTGGATCAATGAATAGATGGATAGATCGACGACTGGCTGAATGGATGGATGGATGGATGGATGGACGGTTGATTGACTGAACGGTTTCGTTCATTTTGAAAATAAAATAAAGGACATTAAGGAAGTTATTTAATTTATGGGAATATCATCGATAAGATATTTGGAATATTCGAACTCTGATATTTTATCGCATTTGTTGTCATATGGTATTTTTGCCAAAATTAAAATCATTTTATGTGTCACACTGCTGCTCATCGATTTTACATACATACATACATTATATAAATGGTCGATATCCTTAACATATTGCTTCCTTTATTGTATACAAACAAATATAGTATATTTCTTACTATCTACATAAGTGATAACGGGAATGGTCTCAAAAATATAGTTTAGATTTGCACATTCACATTGTGTTTTCGTTAGCATTACTTATTGTTAAAGCACAAAATGTTTTTGTTTAAACAATTTTCACTCAACAATTTTACAAACAAATTTTACTAAAAAAGTTTTTATTGAACGAATTTTAATTGAAAAGTTTTTACTACAAAATTGTAAATTTTTATTGAAAATTTTTACTGAAAATTTTTACTAAAAATTTTTACTGAACATTTTTATTGAACATTATTTTTACTGAACAATTTTACTGAACATTTTTAAAGAAAATATTTTTACTGAACATTTTTAATAAACGAATTAAACTGAAAATTTTTACTGAACATTTTTACTGAACATTTTTACTGAACATTTTTACTGAACATTTTTACTGAACATTTTCACTGAACATTTTCACTGAACATTTTCACTGAAAATTTTTACTGAGCATTTTCACTGAAAATTTTTACTGAAAATTTTCACTGAAAATTTTTACTGAAAATTTTTACTGAAAATTTTTACTGAAAATTTTTACTGAAAATTTTTACTGAAAATTTTTACTGAAAATTTTTACTGAAAATTTTTACTGAAAATTTTTACTGAAAATTTTTACTGAAAATTTTTACTGAAAATTTTTACTGAAAATTTTTACTGAAAATTTTTACTGAAAATTTTTACTGAAAATTTTTACTGAAAATTTTTACTGAAAATTTTTACTGAACATTTTCACTGAAAATTTTTACTGAACATTTTCACTGAAAATTTTTACTTAACATTTTCACTGAAAATGGTTACTGAAAATGTTTACTGAAAATTTTTACTGAAAATGTTTACTGAAAATTTTTACTGAACATTTTCACTGAAAATTTTTACTGAAAATTTTTACTGAAAATTTTTACTGAAAATTTTTACTGAAAATTTTTACTGAAAATTTTTACTGAAAATTTTTACTGAAAATTTTTACTGAAAATTTTTACTGAAAATTTTTACTGAAAATTTTTACTGAAAATTTTTACTGAAAATTTTTACTGAAAATTTTTACTGAAAATTTTTACTGAACATTTTTACTGAACATTTTTACTGAAAATTTTTACTGAAAATTTTTACTGAAAATTTTTACTGAAAATTTTTACTGAAAATTTTTACTGAAAATTTTTACTGAAAATTTTTACTGAAAATTTTTACTGAAAATTTTTACTGAAAATGTTTACTGAAAAATTTTTGACTGAAAAATGTTTACTAAAAAATTTTTACTGAAATTTTTACTGAAAAATTTTTTACTGAAAAATTTTTAGTGAAACATTTTTACTGAACATTTTTACTGAACATTTTTACTGAACATTTTCACTGAAAATTTTTACTGAACATTTTCCCTGAAAATTTTTACTGAACATGTTCACTAAAAATTTTAACTGATCATTTTCAATAAAAATTTTTTTACTGAAAATTTTTACTGAAAATTTTTACTGAAAATTTTTACTGAAAATTTTTACTGAAAATTTTTACTGAAAATTTTTACTGAAAATTTTTACTGAAAATTTTTACTGAAAATTTTTACTGAAAATTTTTACTGAAAATTTTTACTGAAAATTTTTACTGAAAATTTTTACTGAAACATTTTACTGAAAATTTTTACTGAAAATTTTTACTGAAAATTTTTACTGAACATTTTTACTGAACATTTTTACTGAACATTTTCACTGAAAATTTTTACTGAACATGTTCACTAAAAATTTTAACTGAACATGTTCACTAAAAATTTTAACTGATCATTTTCACAAAAAATTTTTTTACTGAAAATTTTCACTGAAAATTTTTACTGAAAATTTTTACTGAAAATTTTTACTGAAAATTTTTACTGAAAATTTTTACTGAAAATTTTTACTGAAAATTTTTACTGAAAATTTTTACTGAAAATTTTTACTGAAAATTTTTACTGAACATTTTTACTGAACATTTTTACTGAACATTTTCACTGAAAATTTTTACTGAACATGTTCACTAAAAATTTTAACTGATCATTTTCACAAAAAATTTTTTTACTGAAAATTTTTACTGAAAATTTTTACTGAAAATTTTTACTGAAAATTTTTACTGAAAATTTTTACTGAAAATTTTTACTGAACATTTTTACTGAACATTTTCACTGAAAATTTTTACTGAACATTTTCACTGAAAATTTTTACTGAACATTTTCACTGAAAATTTTTACTGAAAATTTTTACTAAAAAAATTTTTACTGAAAATTTTTAATGAAAATATTTTTACTGAACAAATTTAACTGAAAATTTTTACTGAACATTTTTACTGAACATTTTTATTGAAAAATTTTACTGAACATTTTTACTGTAAATTTTTATTGTTAATAAATTGTCTCGACCAGTTTTAAAGGAAGTGCCATTTTTATGCGTACACTTGCATATGTGTATGTGCAGGGGCTGGGCAATACTCTATTTACTGATGTTAACTTATTTGCGTAATTCGGGTGGAGTCATGTACCATTCGCATTAAAAACAGAACATAAACATACAATGACAGCATTTTATATGTATGCACTGGTATACATAAGCAAATATGCTACAGTTCGTAAAGTAAATAAAAATGAAAATGCTTAAAAATACATATGAGCAGTCGTAATCAACTGAGTGATAAATGGACAACAAAGTCATTTACATTTCATGATGGCGTTTTTTCTGCGTAAACGATCTCATTATGCACTAAAAAATTCCAATAAACGAAAGTGCTTTTTTTATGAAACCATGCTGAAGGTTTTTTTTCTTCCCTTTTATCACCACTATTAATATTATTTTTATTATTATTATTATTATTATTATTTTTCCGATATTTAAAGTTTATTCTATAATATATGATTGTATTATTGCCGCAACATCGTCAATGTAAATAAAAGTATTTTTTTTTTTTTCGTAAAATATTTCCTCCCTTACTACTTACATTTACAGGCTGATAATATATTTTATTTACTTATGATATCAGATATATAGGAAGGTGGAACTGATATATGTTATAATTCCATGATTCTGTACGCATTCGCATATCTCCTTCAATTGCACAAACCGAAAGGTAACGTTTTATTTTATAGTCGAAAAAAATTATCCTTTTCCTATGTAGAATATGTAACATACTTTAACTTTTTATTATTATTATTTATTTTTGGTGATTTTTTTGTATGTAATAAGCTTTAATGTCGAAAATTGTCCTTTTTCCATACTTGATATACAAAAATATTATGATTATTGCATTTATTTTATTTTTTTGTTTAAAGAGATTTTATGAACATGAAGAGAAATTTATCCATAATGTTTCCTTTTTAACAATCATTATTTTTCTATTGTAAATATTTCTCCATGATTCCTCCTCTCTTAATGATATGTTATAGATATGATATTGAATAATACTTCCCATGGTTCCTTTGCTCATAAGATGTTCTTCCAAATTTTACAATAGAATTTAAAAAATGAACGGAATTTAAAAAAAAAAAATTAATATGAATTTTTGCTAATTTGTGTGTGAAGATTAGTAAATATCATCTACATCTTCTTCGATGATGAATAACTTTTTGCTGTCCATAAGAGATACCTAAGCCCATTGACCATACTTGCCACTCATTGACTAATTGGTCTTAAAGTTGGATATTTTTTACGAGAATTTCTCTAAGTTTAGAACGATCACTTTTTCGAGTTCCCGAATTTCTTAGTTCTAAATATTTGAATAGACACTACGTTATACCATGAATTGAGATATAGCTTATTATTTAATCACTGAAACCTTGAATTATTGGCAAATTTGTCAGAGTTGTCCTCCCGTTTAACCTCTTCAGCCACAACTTATTGAAATTTTAAGTTTCCATCCCTCTAACCTTGCGGTTATACTTTCTTTGAAATAAAACATTATAATAAATATTATTTATAACTGCTAACATTCCTTATATCTACCAAAAAAAAAAATGTCTAGTTAAGTTTTTTTCTTTAATTTTAACAAACCAATAATATTTAAACATTTATTTAAAAAAATTAACTCTTTGATGTTGAAAAATTAATTTACTATATATATTTTTCTTAAAAATTTCTATAAAAAAAATATGCTTATTAATAAAATTAAATAAAACAAAACAAAGGCCAATTATAAATACACTCATTAAAAATTGCCAAAAATCACTCCAATATGAATGCAATTATTTAAAAAAAAAGGAGAAGTTTATTCGTAGTGTATCGATTGTCCTTTTCTGTTGTTTTGTGCAGACTTCATCCTTTTTGTCATGTCTTAATTTAGCACATTATTATGCGATACATATTTGTTTAATTTTATATTTGTTTTTTGTTTTTTATTTAGTCCTGGACCTTTTTTTTTTTTTGGTGACGTTGAAATAACCCTCAGGTAGTATATTTTATAAAATCTCTAAAAGATCTCATATGCAAATATTTTTCCGGAAAGAAAAACCCTATAATACCGATTTTCATCGAATAAATTATATTTGATAAATAAAGTAATATCTTTTTTTTTGGAGACAAATATTTTTGTGTGTGTATTAAATTATATTTTAGTAGAGAATATGGAATAGGATGGATTCATTTTTATATAAAAATAACAGTTAAAACCATACCAATGGCAGAGTATGTAGATTTTTTCCCTAATTTTATATAAAATTAAATTAAATACTAATTAATTGTTGTACAAATTTAGATATATTTTAAAGCCAGTTAAATAATATTATCCTAAATGTAAGGATAATTAAATCAAATTAAAATATTTTATTTTTAAAGCACAATATTTTAAATATGTCCCAAAAATTTAAAAAGATTTTTAAAATTGCTAACAAATTAAGTATTCCATGAATTCGAAAAATATACAATACAATTTTTTTTGGATATAAATACTTTCCTATGAATTCTAAGAGAAATTCTTTGAATAAGACTTTAGAAGGATAAGCAGTAAAAATTATTGCAGTACAATTTTAAAATAATCAATTTTTTAATGAATTTTTGAAAAAAATTCTTTATCAATAATACTCATGATTATCATTAGCGGTGCGTCAACTGGGAGTTCAGTCCAGGTCTACTGAATCAAGGAACTCCTATCGTCCTGGCTTCGCGCCGCGGTATTCCCGTTCGATACTCCCAGAATGTTTTTGGTGTCCTGGTTAACGCTGTCGCCCCTCCGAGGGGTGGTCCAGGAACCACCTTATCTGCTGCAACTTTAATTGGAGCCACTGCAGACTTTACGAGCAGGACCTTACTCAGCGAAAGACCTTTAGTGTTCAGCCCACAACAGTCTATTGAGCATAATTTTATCCACAACAAGATGGCCGTGGTAACGCTCCAGGATCTGATCATTAAAAAGGCTCTGCAATCGTTTATTCTCATGTAAACAAATTAGTCAAAGGATCATCTTCTCGACCGTGGATAATTTTTGCTGAGAACCCAAGTTTTCGGTGAATACAGGAGGACAAGTGTTTTTGTACACCAGAAACTTCAGTGTTATCGTCTGAATTTTCGAGCGAAAAAATTTAGACTGATTGAAATAAGCTCTGTTTCCACATAGGAAAATTATTCAAGTCTCTCAAAATTATAATGTCCTATCAATATGCGACCAGTGCTAATTGGTCTAGTTTTCGACGCCGATTCTACTACCATGTATTTTGTTTTGCCTCTTTTTATATGCGGACCAAGATCTTTCTAATGTTAATGTTGTCGGCGTATGCTTAAAGCTGGCTAGACTTACTGAGATTGGCTTCTCTCCTCCTTACCCCTGAGTCACAAAACACTTTTTTCAGCGCCAGGTCCTGGACGGCGACCGTTGTAGATAATAAGTGATTCTGAAACCGACTCAGTTGCTTTAACGCTTCCTCTATCACTCGGCATAATCTAATCAATTTTCTGAGATGCCAACCTTTCTCCGGATATATGGAGTTTTACTCCCGCTATGCTACGAGGGTCGTTCAATAAGTCCTTAGAAAATCCAAGAAATTGCGTTCGTAGTGTCGGTAAAGATTTAGCTACTTTTGTTGTAAGTAGCATTATCGATAGGAAAGCTGCCAAAATTTCAGCTCGATCCATAGCGTAGGTCAATTTCTATCGTCGATTAAAGTTAACGACATTTATTTGTGTATAACAATGAAAAAAAGTGATTTTAGGGCTGTCATCAAACATCTCCATTTGAAAAGCTTAAGCCCGAAAGAAATCAAAGCCGAGTTGGATGCAGTTCATGGCACATCTGCACCTGTGTTTGCGACGGTTTACAATTGGGTGAATGAATTTAAACGTGGCCGTTCATCCACAAAAGATGAACATCGTTGAGGACGCCCAGTTGAGGTGTCTACTCCTGAAATCACCGACAAAATCCACGATCTGATTTTGAACGATCGGCGAATTAAAGTGCGCGAATTAGTTGAGGCCACGGGCATATCACAAGGTACAGTCGCTTCAATTTTGCATGAAAAATTGTCTGTGAAAAAAATTTCGGCAAGATGGGTTCCGCGTTTGCTCTCAGAAGAGAATAAGCGCAATCCTGTAGTGGACTCTGAGGCTATGTTGGCACTCTTTCATCGCAATCCTGCCGAATTCCTTCGTCGATATGTCACTGTGGACGAAATCTGGATACACTACTACACTCCAGAAACGAAGAGACAGTCATCACAGTGGATTTTCAAGGGTGAACGGGCTCCGAAGAAGGCAAAAACTGTGCCATCGGCCGGCAAGGTGATGGCCACGGTCTGTCGGGATTCGCAGGGCATCATTTTTATCGACTACTTGGAAAAAGGAAAAACAATAACAGGAGCGTATTACGCGTCGTTATTGCAACGGTTGAGCGAGGAAATCAAAGAGAACGCCCCCATCTGAAGAAGAAAAAAATCCTCTTGCATCAGGACAATGCGCGTGTGCACACCTGCGCTGTTTCCATTACCAAAATTGTGGAATTGAGAATGGAATTGTTCCAGCATCCCGCTTATTCACCAGATTTGGCCCCGAGTGACTATTTTCTTTTCCCCAATCTGAAGAAATGGCTTGGCGGACGACGGTTCACTTCCAACGAGGACGTCATTGCTCAAAGGGATGAGTATTTTGCAGAACTTCCGAATTTTTTTGGATGGGATAAAAATTTTGGAAAAACGGTTGGAGAAGTGTATAGAGCTAAAAGGAAATTATGTTGAAAAATAAAATTTTTTTTTAAAAAAAAAACATCTTTTTCTAAGGACTTATTGAACGACCCTCGTACCATGAGCTGATTTAAAGTCATTGAGCAGGATCTGTTCAACCGTTTTTCCATCGACTGCCGCTGAGAAATCTAATCTGTTACTTATTTCCCTGGAATGAAACCTCTCAGATATGGGCGAATAATTTTTTGAGCCAATAGGGCATTGATTTGCTATCCCATATACTTGGACCAAGTCAACGGATCATTTTTGTCCTTTACTCGATACTTGATGGCAGCAGCATGTATTCTTCATATTGCGAAACCTCCAATCCATTTCTGACTGATTGGCATGATGATTACCTTGGTGTAAACCGTCTTATTCTGCATAAACCTGTTCGATATCCCAGACGTGTTTCTTTTGTGTATGAATCCTCTTCTCTGCTCTTCGCAATTCACATCAATTTTTTCTCTAAGAAATCTCAAAGAAAATTTTTTAACACAAAAAAATTCCCCCTAGGACAAATTTTATGAAAATAGTTTAAAGCTAAAGATTTTTCTAAAAAAATATTCCGCAGAAAGAATGTCTACTGAATAGAATTTTCAGAGAATAATTGTGATTTCAAAATTTCTACTGCAAATTATTGTATTGAGTAAATTTTTATTTGAATAAATTTTCATTAAAAACTAAAACAATTCATGTAACAAATTTTTCAATGAACATACAATATTTTTTGAAAAAATCATTCAATTAAAGAAAATTATATAAAAATCTTTACTCAGAATATATATAAAAAAAAAATATAACCAAAAATTTACAAAAAAAAAAAAATCGTTAATCCAATTAAATAGGTTAATATTATTTAGTAAAGTAGAAATTTGCAACGTTCTTTAAATAAATTCATTTTTCTTGTATGAAAATATAAAGTTCATTGAATAATATTATTAATAAAAACAATTACAAATCAAAAAGACGAAGAAAAAAATAATATATCTAAAAATATTCGAAACGGAAAAAAGTCCTGTTTCTTGTCTAAATAATAAATTCAACATCAAAAAAGATTGTTCCTTTTGAATGGTGAGTGGTCGATATTGATTGCTGAAGGACAAATTAATCTACACCGGCAATAATATGATTATGAGAAATAGTACTCTGGGGACATTATGTGACGATTTCTGGTAGGCTTTACAATCCCTTTTATTATTGGCAGTGAATCAATAGCACTCAATGTGGCTCTGACAGGACTATTGAAAAGACGAGCCTCCAGTCGTATTTATTGACGTTCATTTTATTAGCACTCAAACCATTGCTGCTCTTCTCTTGAATCTGTCGATTTTCGCAAGCATATCTCAAAAGACTACTGTCCTCGGTAGGTTTTTTTTTTTTTTTTTTTAAATACTTTCTCTTCGAAGGATGTCTATTTGTAATTTTTTTTGTTGGTGGTTTTTTTTTTTTTTTTTTTGTTATTGCTTTTATTCAGATTCGGTAATGATTCTTAAGTGTTGCCAATACTCTAAGCAACCATAGCAAAATTGATAAAAATAACAAAATATGTACACAAGTTTAGGGCCAAGCCGATGGAATAACAGCCAAAAAAACAAATCCAACATCGCGGATTATACTGTGAAGGAAGTATTTATTTTCTTTTCTCCTTTTTTAAATTAAGAAAAAGGAGCTTTTTTTTGGGGTATGAAAAGAAAATTT
The DNA here is from genome assembly GCA_958298945.1 of Atherix ibis. Lineage (NCBI taxonomy): Eukaryota > Metazoa > Arthropoda > Insecta > Diptera > Athericidae > Atherix > Atherix ibis. The sequence goes on from OY282610.1 coordinate 6,485,582, forward strand.
GTCCGAAATAAAAGTGAAACCATATTGCTACCTAGCCTAACCATATTTCTTAATCTAACGTTGTGTATATAATTGAAAAAGGAATTTTTTGGGGATGAAAAACATTTTTGGCTAATCAGGTTCTTAGTTCGTACATACAAAAAAAAAAAAAAAAAAAAAAAAAATAAAGAATTTTTTTTTTTATTTTGTCCTAATTGAATTGATTCATTCCCTAAAAAGGACGACATGATAATCTCGCTTATATTGATTAGCATTGAATTAAGTGCACCTAATAAAACTGAAAAAGAAACGAAATAAAATTAAACCATTCAATGAATTAGACGAGAGATATTTTTAAATTAAGATGCTCGTAATCACGGATTAAAGGTTTACTTCAAGATAACAAATTTATATCTATTAAAGTTGGAATTTGAATTTATTCTTTCATTATCTTTGATAGCTTTCCATATTAATATTCTTTTTATATATATAGTGAACATTTTTATATGAAAAATTTCGATTGGGTTCCGGCTTTGCGAAAGCTGATCAATTAGATTCTCTTTTATCAATTATAAAATAGTAGAAATTTATAAATGAAAATTATACATTTTTTACCATAATATAAAATTATAAAGGAATTTTTTTTTGGTTTGGTTTTTTTCTTCTTCGTCAGAATGTAAAATTTTGTAAATTTTAATTTTTGGAGACGGATCATCATTTAATAAAGATTAAATTTGGATTAGTCTGTATTAAATGATGATCCATCAACTACATTCATCGGTTTCTAGTTACACTTTATAAAAATATACTTTGGAATAGACAAAACTTTTTTTTTAACATTTTATAGCGCTTTTTTTTTTATAGAAAATTAATTTTATATTACCGAAGAACATTTCTTGGAAATTGAAGTAAATCAAGTTGTTCACAAACTCTTCAGAAATATTTTTCCACTAAATTTTGTTTGGGCTTTTTTTTTCTAGACCTACTTTTATGTGGTTTTAAAGATTACTAATTAAAACTGATTTTTCATGATTATTTTGAAAAAGAAACGTTTCTAATGCAGCAGTGATATTAAAATATCTGAAAACATATATGAAAAGTACTATACTCGTCAAAACAGTGAATGTCAAATTAGTGACGAGAGTCCGTTTCAAACAAATCGAACTCTCGTCACTAATTTGACAAAGTCTATCTTTGACGATGAATTCAAGTTCACGTAGAAGATGAAAATCGAATTAAATATATTTTATATATTATTGACAGAACATATTATACAATATATAAGCTAATTTGGAGACAAATTAGATTATTTGCAATGTCTTCATAAATACGTGTATATTTTGCGGCTAATATTCTACCATAATTTCTTATGATACAAAAAAAAACTCAAGAATATTTATGAAGTTGTTAACGTTTGTAGGATTGATATGAACTTTTTAACTAATATTAAGAACGAAATATGAAAATCAATATCCTCAATCATATTTTAAATCTCGAACGTTTCAATTGAAGCCTTAATAGAAATCTGGTCATTGATTTAATGATTAAAACATTATTTTGAAAAAAAAACCAAAAAATTGGTAATAATTTTTGCGTAGATTGTTATGGTTTAGCTTAAAATAAAAATTGCTATTCTGAAGCATCCAAGATTTTGTAGTGTTAGATCTGATGCAAAAAACCTTTAGCAGATTTTTTTAAAAGTGTATAAGCTTAAATCCGCTGTTTTGTCATAGATGGCTGGAGTAAGCGTATTAAGCTTTTTTATTATGAGTTTGACAGCTGTCAACATTAATCAGTGCACATTGTCAGCAATTTCGTATAACAACATACATTTTTCCTTTGGTAATCATGTCTAGTTTTGTACCAGAAAAAGAGCATATGCGGGAAGTTTTGCTTTTCTTCTTCAATTTGAAGAAATCGGCTTCCGAATCGCATCGAATGCTTATGGAGGCCTATGTTGACAGTCCTTTCTCGGAAACAATATGCCGAGATTGGTTTCGTCGGTTCAAAGACGTCAATTTTGACTTGTTGGACAAAAAGCGTGAAAATCGGCCTAGGCAGGTTGAGGACCATCAATTGCAGGCTCTTTTGGACGAAGACGATACCCAATCGCAAAAAATGCTCTCGGAGTTATTGGGTGTTACTCAACCTGTCATTTCCATGCGTCTGCGTGCCATGGGGAAGTTTGAAAAGATCGGAAAATGAGTGCCGCATGAATTGAACAATGGGCCGATGGAGCGACGCCAAAACACATACGAAATCTTGCTTGTCAGACAAAAAAGAAAGTCATTCCTGCATCGGATTGAGACAGGCGATGAAAAGTGAATATATTTCGAGAATCCTAAACGCAAGAAATCATGGGTTAATCCCGGCCAACCATCAACATCTTCCCCAAGACCAAATCACTTCGGACGCGTTTGGTTGGGTCGGCAGGGTATCATCGTCTACTATGAGATGTTGAAACCTGGTGAAACTGTCAATGTCCACCGCTACCACCAAAAACTGATCAAATTGTACCGTGCTCTGCGTGAAAAAATGATGGATTATCAACAAACACATGACAAGCTGATTTTCCTCCATGACAACGTACCATCACACACGTCAAAAATGGTCCGATACTACTTGGAGGCACTCAACTCGGAGGTGCTACCTCAACCCCGCTTATTCATCAGACCTGGCCCCTTCTGACTACCACCTGTTTTCGTCGATGGGATACGCGCTCGCTGAGCAGCACTTCGATTCTTACGAAGACGTCCGACAATGGCTTGATGAGTGGTTTGCCTCGAAAGAAAAAGGATGTCGTGAAAAGTCCTTCTGAGTTGACATGATTTTGGCTATACTAAGGTATAGGGTCTACTAATTTAAGCTTTATTTCAAAATTTTAAAAGAAACACACATTTTGTATGAAAATTCCATTATTGAAATATGTTGTAGAGACTTTAAAAATAATATTGGACAAATGTTCATCACGTCTACGTTTACAGATATCGATCCTCTCGATCACATTTTTGCATAATTGTGGCTCAAATGCACTGATGACGCGGTTGATATTGGTTTTGAGCTCTTGGACTGTGTGTGAACTATCAGTCAAATAGTCCCACAAGAAGAAGTTCAACGGTGTTAAATCACATGATCTTTGTAGCCAATTTACATCACACCTCTTCGAGAAATAAGACATCCATTGAATTCTATTGCATAAATCTATTGTTTCTTGGGCAGTGTGTCAAGTATCGTCGTCCTGTTAGAACCACATGCATAACATTCGAAAAGAAACCGTAAAAAATTGGTCACCATCTCTCTGTATTGCAGACAATTTTGCTTGTTGGCATAGCCGTCTAATGTTCAGTAACACTGAAATATGAGTAATAATTCGCCGTTGAAAATGATCTGTTGGCTTTCATTCTTGTACCTATTTGACCTTACAAGGCTTCAGAGTTGAATCCTTGTGCAATACGCAATGTGTTCATTGTGGACATGCCATAATTTTTGCGAATGGCGTGAAACCCATAAAACTGGATCGTCTGCACAATACTTTCACTCACCGAAGATGAAATTAAATAAATCAATTCAATTTTAAATTTTAAAAAAAATTTATAAAAAAAAATACTTAAAAAAATTGCAAAATTTAAATTTTTTTTTTAATTTTGTAGATTTTATCTCAAAAAAAAATACCACATTTATTATCTTCCATAATTTAGTAAAAAAAATTCCAATGTTAAAGTTATTTTTAAAAAATTGTAAAAAGATATTAATCAAGGTTTTTTACCATACAATATTTATTGAATAATTTCTAGCATAAACGGGATTAAAATTATTGGTAACGAGAAAAGTACAGGTCCTAAACAAAGATACAATTAAAGTTAGGGTCGTAATAATATAATATTACGAACATAAAAGGGGGCATCAACAATTTTACAGATGATCTTGGCTTGTAAGGCCTGGATGGGATAGGAATTGCAACTTTTCGTTGAATCCCAAAGTTCAATTCCATAAGTCCAAATAGGTTTTATAATTACGTTATATATTAAAAGTTTATGATTTACTATTAACTGAACGATTTATTATTGGAAAGGCGTCGAAAAGTAGATTTAATTTAAGAGGGATTATCGAATTCAGAAAATAAATACAATGTTTTTTTGAGAGTGTTTTTTCTTTCTTTCTTTGATATTAAAAAAATCAATATTTTGATTGAATTTCTTATCCAATATATAACGAGTGTTTTTTTTAAGTGTTTGGTTTTTAAATGTAATTTTTATTTTAATCGATAAATTTTTTAAAGATAATCTCTTCTTTAAAATCATTAAAAAATAGCGTAGAGGCGTCAAATTGCACGATCTAGGCGGTCAACTTACCGATCGAAAAGTGAGATAAATTGCTCTTGAAACTCATCTCTCAATATGTCCACATGTCGACCAAATGCAGTTCTCGCATTTTAAGCAAAAAGAAATTAAAACTCTTTAAAACCAATATTGCATTTTGGGGAAAAACAAGTTTAAAATTATCGAGCGATAGAAGGCCCCATTGACGGTAACGTTGCAGCCAGCACACCATACATCGATGATTCCACCGGCACATAAAACGCACCAAACAGAAGTTCTCGTTTTGCCTGTGGTTGTTTATCAGACCCAATTGGAAAATTTTGCTTATTCACATACCCATTCAAACAGAAATCAGCTTCGTCACTAAACGCAATTTTTTTTGGCAAAAAAATGGATTTTCCTCAAATTGTTCTAAGGCCCCTGAAAGCGTAAAAACTTACCGAAAATTTGACGCTTTCTGGGGTCGTTTGGCTTCAGTTCTTGTACGAGCTATATATGTTATACGATTTTAGACCACGACAAATTGCGGTCTTCACCGGCACTTGACGCTACGTCGACAATATTTTCTTCTGTACGCACTCTACGCATACAGGTTTGTGATTTGATGTCCAATAACGTCAAATTGCTGCGAAATTGAATTGTTTGCTTAGTAGGTCAATTATTATAACGTCAATAAAATGGTCGAAGTGCGCGAAAAACATTTTTCATCTTGATAATACTCGTAAAATCCAATATAATAAAAACATGAAAAACCAATCAGCAAAAAAATCACCCGATACAAATTTTTAATTTTATACTTATACAATAATTAAAAAGTAGATAAAATATTTTTAACAACTTTTGAAACTAGTTTAAATTCAAGAAAGTTGAAAATATTTAAAAAAATTTTTTTTGTTTCGATGGTAAGGCAGTGCATGATCGATAATGCAGTGTATTAATCGATAATGCAGTATATTACATAAAGTCTGTAAAACTAAAGAGCGTATAAATGCAAATTTTAAAGTTGTTTTTTTTTCAGAACTGAAAGAAAAACATTATTTTTAAAAGCGCAGTAAAATAAAGGCGAATAAAGCACAGTAAAATATAGTCGGAAACTCTTCAAATTATTTTTTTTATTCAAACTGTCTGAGACCGTATTTAAAATAGACTTTATAAAAATCTAGAAAAGAATTGTATGGATTGGTTACCTTAGTTCCTCGTTTATTTTATTAGTATATGATTTATTTTCTATATCGTCAAAATATATGATATATAATTATTTGGCCAAAAACTCACTTTTCTCTCTGTCTGCTTTTGCCCAATTATAGTCATTTTGTTTCAGGTAGTGTGATATTCTTTTGTGTGAGAGTATTTGTCCTATAAAGAAATGTACAGAATTTAACAAAAAATTATATAATATTTTTAAAGAATTTATAAGGTTGACGTCTAGATGGCGCCTCTTGCAAAAATCTACTTAATTATCACAAAGCACCGTCCTTCAAATGATTCTTGTCAAAATTTGACAGCAATCGCTCGATTGGTTCGTGAGATATAGCATTTTGAGTGAAGCAACTTTTGTTATTGAAAAAAAAATGGATAAAGACGAATTTCGTGTATTGATAAAGCATTGCTTTTTGATGAAAAAAAGTACAGTGGAAACCAAAGCATGGTTTGACAAACGTTATCCGGACTCTGCTCCAGCTATTTCAACTGTGGAATATTGGTTTCGTCAATTTCGAACTGGTCGTACGAGCACAGTTGATGCAGAACGCAGTGGACGCCCAAAAGAGGTGGTTACGGCAGAAAACATCAAAAAAATCCACAAAATAATTTTAAATGACCGTGAAGTGAAGTTGAGCGAGATAGCTGAGACTCTGAAGATCGAAAGAGCGCGTTGGACATATCGTGCATGAATATTTGGGCATGCGAAAGCTGTGTGCAAAGTGGGTGCCGCGTGAGCTCACTGTGGACCAAAAACAACAACGTGTTGATGATTCTGAGCAGTGTTTGGAGCTGTTCAAGCGCAATAAACCCGAATTTTTGCGTCGATATGTTATGTGGCAATGGATGAAACATGGCTCCGTCACTACACTCCAGAGTCCAATCGGCAGTCGGCAGAGTGGAGAGCGAGCGACGAACCGAATCCAAAGCGCGGAAAGACGCAACTGTCGGCTGGCAAGGTGATGGCGTCTGTATTTTGGGATGCGCATGGTATAATATTCATTGACTATCTCCAGAAGGAACAGACGATCAACAGCGAATATTATATAGCGTTATTGGATCGTTTGAAGAAAGAAATCGCTAAGAAACGGCCTCATTTGAAGAAGAAAAAAGTGTTGTTTCACCAAGACAATGCTCCATGTCACAAGTCGATGAAAACGATGGTCAAACTCAATGAATTGAACTACGAATTGCTTCCCCATCCACCGTGTTCTCCAGATCTGGCCCCCAGCGACTTTTTCCTGTTTGCAGACCTCAAGAGAATGCTCGCTGGCAAGAAATTTAAGACCGATTGCCGAAACTGAGGCCTATTTTGAGGCAAAACCGAAAGAGTACTATAAAAATGGTATCGAAAAGTTGGAAGATCGCTATAATCGCTGTATCGCCCTCGAAGGCAACTATGTTGAATAATAAAAATGAATTTTGCAAAAAAAAATATTTTTGCTGTGTTATCTTATAAACTTTTCAGCCGAACTGTTATTGTAATTTAATTTTTTTTTATTATTATTAAAATTTAATATACTAATTTAGAGTTCTATAAGATTTCCAATGTCCTTTAGAATTGATCATAATGTGAATTTTTTTTTAGAATTTATACCGATATTCTTGTTTGAGTGATAAAAATAAAGAATATTTTAATAGCATCTAAGAAGAAAATGGAATATTTTTCAGAAGAATCTCTTCGAAAATGTCCAGAATTTTATAGTAATAATAATAAAATGATATCCATCAATTTAGAAATAGAACAGCGCCCAAAGCAATATGATTACCGAACTGATATTTTTCATATTGAAACCATTTCAAAGACGAAAGATTTTCAACATTTTGTAATAAAACATTTTATTTTGGGTATTAATATTTCCCTTTTCCCAATCCTAGATGATAGGATAATTTGAGTGGTGTTGAATTTCTAATACTATTTATGAGAATCTCCCATGTTGCTCTAATACTAGACAAATATGAATGTATGTGGACACAGATGATATAATCATTAAATAATTGAGCGATTTTCTAATAAATCGAATGGTGAAAATATGAAAATTATTGTTGATTCTTACCATTTTATTATATGCAATCAATTGGCCCTTGGGTTTACAAAATGTCTAAACATAAACCGATATAACCAACCATACGGTTCCTTCAATATGAGTAAATAGAGTCATTCAAAAGTTATTAATGTTTATCGAATCAATGTTGTCTCTTGAATAAATATAATTAAATTTAGCAGAAAATCTGATATAAAAGAAAATACAATTTTTATTACTACATAATCATAGACTAATATACATGGAAAAATACTTATAGCTTATACATATAAATATTGTAGTAAAAGTAGAAAAGTGGACATAATATTTTGTTAGTTATTATAATCAAAATGGTCAGAGAATTAAAGGACTATACACGCGCGCTTGGTTGTGCTATAATGAATTAATGAAATGTGGAAATTATTACTCACAAATATACTAAAAAGTTTATTTGATTTCGATTTAGTATTTTCCCATCATAATAGTCGAACGTATGGTTTTGATGTTCGAATCACTAAATTTGCTGTACTTAATATCAATATTAAATTTATAATAAATAGTTATGGCCATAAATATTTGAAAAAAAAGAAGATTTTTTACGATTATGTAGAAAATGATTTTTAAAATAGCCAATTTTCTTTACAAAAAAAAAACAGCAAATTTTTTAATATTATTTTTCTTTCTTCGTAAACGAAGGATTGTTTTTAAAATTTTAACTATAATAAAAAAAAAAACCTCTTCAAATTATGTGTGAAAATTCAGATATTTTATTTAAATAAAATTTTGTGAAAAAGATCAATAAAAATTTGTAATATATTTTGTGTGAAAAGTTATTTTAAGGAACAAAATTCTTTGAAAAATTTGGAAATAATAGCTCTGTTTTATATAAGGACAACTTTTTTTTAAAGATAACTTTTTTTATATACCATATTATAAAATTTATTATTTTATTTTATAGATTTTAAATAATCAAAATATTCGTTCAAATTGTTTCGATGTTTCGGAATATGGTCGTCAGCTACAATAAACAAAATTCCCTTTAAATGAGTTTCACTAAAAATCTACAATTAATTTATTATATATGACCTTCTAAATATCTATTTGCTCAAACTTTTGATCATTTATGAGTATCTGAAAATTCTCAAACTTTACGAGGGTCATTCAACAAGTACTTAGCTTCACCGCCCGATGGAACTGCTGTCACAAAAAAAATTTACCATCGTGCAGTACATTCTTTTAGCAGCCTACTGTCAAAGAAACTGACTGTTTCAGTTGATTCCCTTCATTAGTTTTGTTTTGAGAGCCTTTGAAAGCGAGCGTGTCGGTCGGTTGCACAAAAATGGAAAAAGAACAATATCGTTCGGTGACTAGATTCTTGTTTTTGGAAGGGAAAACGCGCAGCGAAATCAAAGATTTCTAGCATAAACGGGATTGAAATTATTGGTAACGAGAAAAGTACTGGTCCTAAACAAGGGTCGTAATAATATAATATTACGAACATAAAAGGGGACATCAACAATTTTACAGATGATCTTGGATTGTAAGGCCTGGATGTGATAGGAATTGCAAAGTTTCGTTGAATCCCAAAGTTAAAATGGAAAAAGAACAATATCGTTCGGTGATTAGATTCTTGTTTTTGGAAGGGAAAACGCGCAGCGAAATCAAAGATCGCTTGGATGCTGTGTATGGTGACTCTTCTCAAGAATTGGTTTAACGAGTTTGTTCGTGACCGAACGTCGGTTTTTGATGAGCCACGCCCAGGTGCCCCGAAAACGGCTGCTACGGAGGAAAACGTTAAAAAAGTCCACGATCTCGAGTTGGCAGACCGTCGATTGAAGGTTCACGAGATAGCTGAGACTGTGGGACATCGCAGTAGGAACGGTGCCGCGTTTGCTCACACCGGAAAACAAGCGCAACCGTGAGACTACATCGGCGACGTGTTTGGCGCTGTTTCATCGCAATCCAGTGGAGTTCTTGCGTCGTTTCGTGACCGTCGATAAAACATGGATTCACTGGTACACACCAGAGACCAAGGAACAGTCGAAACAGTGCACTTCACCCGGCGAACGTGCTCCGAAGAAGGCGAAGACTGTTCGATCGGCCGGAAAGGTGATAGCCACCGTTTTCTGGGATTCACAAGGTGTGATCCACATCGATTACCTCGAGAAGGGTAAAACAATCACGGGGCGCTACAATGCTGACTTATTGGATCGATTTGACGCCGAATTGAAGAAAAAGCGGCCCCGCTTTACGAAGAAAAAATTGCTGTTCCACCACGAGAACGCGCCGGCTCACACCTCCGCCGTCGCCATGGCCAAATTGGTCGAATTGCGCTACGAATTGCTGCCCCATCCACCGTACTCTCCAGATTTGACCCCCTGTGACTACCTTTTGTTTCCAAACCTGAAAAAATCACTCGCCGGGAATAGATTTGGGTCGAATGAGGAGGTCATCGTCGCCACGGAGGCCTATTTTGCTTCCCTCGAGAAAATGTATTTTTTGGACGGGTTAAAAAAGTTAGAGCATCGCTGGGCCTAGTGTATCGAGTTTGAAGGAGATTCTATGGAAAAATAAATTGCCACCTTTCCAAAATTTTCGTTTTTCTTTTCTAGGCTAAGTACTTGTTGAATGACCCTCGTAGATCGTTTAAAAACAAACATCCCAAATATGCAGAAAAGTCATCAAAAGAAGAGTCTTGCAAGAAGTTCGGTGGTTGAAATTTAAAAAAAATTCTGAATTTTAATAATGTTTAATTTATTTTAATTTTTCAAAGCACAAATTGGGATAACTTATTTTTTCGACGATATTCGGCAAAGAAAACTTCAAAATATTGTGCAGAAATTACAATTAATAGTAAAATTATTGATAGAAGAAATTATTTACAAAATTTTCAACTCATTAAAAATTTTTTTTTTAATTTTTTTATTGAAGTTTTTGTTTTTTAAATTTTTTTATAAAATAAACCAAAAACTCTATTGAACATTTTTAAATATGATTCACTTAAACTTTTAATTATCTTAACTAATATCGAATTGCATACCAAAATCAGATCCGTAGTTGCGTCCTTTCAAAGTTATTATTTAGGATATTTTTTTTTTTTTTTTGGCACCACAGAATATTTTATTTTTTAAAAAATTTAATTAATTTTTCTTTATTTATTACAAAATGTCCTGATAGTTTATTTGAGAACGCTGTATAAAAAAAAATCACATTAATGACATTTAAATATTTTCGACTTGCGTCAATTTATTTTAAAATTTCGACTTGTGTGCATTTATAAAAATGGTTTTTCTTTTTTTTAATTATCCAAAAAAAAAATTAACTCATAATTCTCAGATTAAATCTTGAAAAAAAACAAAAAAAAAAACAAGATTTAACATTAAAAAAATCCTTCGGATATATGTACATATACATTGTTTATATTACAAACATATACACATATAAATATATATAAAAATATACAATATATATAAAATAAAATCTGTAAAAGAAGGTAAAAATAGAAATAAAAATACAATAAAAGCGAAAACTTTGCACAACAGAAAAAAAAGGTTAAGAAAATCCAATCTCAAGAGATAATATAATATTGATTTGCTGAAGACAAAGCGTAACTTGCGGTGTTTTTGTTTTTAAAAGGGATGAAACGATGATAAAGGGTACAATCTTCTTAACACAATATGGGATGGAATAACGGAAAAGAAAAACCACCTTATATTTGTTATGTTAGCAATGTTGTACCACAAAAGTGGTAAATGAGCTTTAAAAAGGTAGTGATGAGTTCCACTGGAAAAATGGTTCAATTTGACGAGCAGCTACGGATAAAGGGGTGACAGAGTGGTAAAGTTATAAAATCATAAAATAAAATAAAGGAAAAACAAATTTATAGTAGAAAGAGTATAAAGGAGAAAGTATAGTACAAGAAAAAATATTAAATATTTTCCAAAGGGTGGAAATTTTCCATCCGTGTAAGAGGAGATAAGCCTTTAAATTATTCAGGACGTTTCAGTGCTGAGTATGCAAACGAGAGTTTTCCCAAATGCCTTCCAAACATACCATTAACCTGTAGGATTTTCAAGACTCAAACGAATATATTCATATGAAGAGAGATAGAGAGCTGAGTGAATGTTTAATGTACATATGCCAAAACGTAGGAAAAAGTCCTTATATCTCAGATTTACTGTTGAAAAACTCTGATCGATGCGATTTTAATTTTCTTTTTCCACGTTGCAAGAAAATAATAAAAAAAACAAATACCAAACAATGAATACACACATATAAGTATGAGAATGGAAAAAAAATTATTTTTAGTTTCTTTATGTTTGCTAACATGAAAAAATTCAATCAAAAAAGTAATTTTTTCCCGATATCCATTAAATTGACGTAATTTGAACATAAAAAGTTAAGCAGACGTCCACGCTCATCATCACGTATACTAACGAACATTTCATATAAAAATTGTTATTTTAACATTTCCGGTATAAAAACTTCTCAAAACGGATTTTCCTTTAGCGTTGCGTTGTAATAGGTAAAGTTTTCACTCAGCAGGAAAATAAACAACCAAAAATAATGTGGAAAAAACTGTACCAGGCTGGAGTCAGCGCATCCCTTATCAGGGTCCTCCAGGATTTCTATGAAAGGGCTACTATGAGGGTCAAGGTCAACCACGTAGAAAAAACCGAAGAAATAAACGTCACGCAGGGCGTCCTCCAAGAGGACTCACTCAGCCCCCTACTATTCTCGCTCGTCTTACACGACTTGGTGTCCTTTTTTCTCTGCAGAGATCACAGGAACGTCGTCACGAAGATCCTCCTACTTCTTTTTGCTGACGACCTGCTGCTTATGGCGAAATATATCATCGAACTTCAATACATGTTGGACACCCTCTCCGAGTACTGTGAACTCAACCACCTGGAGGTCAACACTTCGAAGACCAAAATTCTTATTTGTCAAAAAGCAGGAAGAGGCAAGACCTACAGACCAATAAAATACCGTTGAAAACCACTCGAGATTGTCAAAAGATATGCCTACCTCGGAGTCCCCTTCATCACATCGGGCCTCTTCAACGAGGGAACCGTGTGGAAGACGTACATGGCGGCCAAAATATCTTCGTGGGAATCAAGACACAAACTTTTCGATGGAGTGGTGTCCTCTACTCTACTTTACGGCTCCGGTATTTGGGGACAAAGTCCAAAACAACTACCTTCGTAGTGTACTAGAACTGCCACGAAACACACCAGGATACATGCTACGCCTTGAAACTGGCATGACGAGCCTGAGCGACAACGTACTGATGAGGGCTTCCAAATTTTGGTTCACGGTCAAAAACATGGAGGATCAAAGATACCCCAAGATTTGTGTAAAAAAACTACTGCTACAGGACGGGTCACCTAATAATATTGTTAAATACAACTGGGCCTCTCTCATGCACCAACACTTTTCGGAGCTGGGATGAGAAGCAGTATGGGAAAATCAAAGCCTGGGCCAACTCGGCTGGAGCAACCTCCGCGAGGCACTGATAACCCAACACACACAACGAAGACGTACACAGAACTCGAAACTCGAGCTACAACCTAACATACAAGCTCATAAAAAACCTTGACGTTCCTTACTGTGAGAAATATTCCCATTCACTGCACACGAGTTCTAGCCCAATTGAGGCTCTCGGGTTTTGAAAGAATTTATTTCAAGTTCAAAAATAACAAATACAGTTTCCCAACAACCGAACTATGCACGCTCTGCAGTAATTACGAGTATGTGCCCGAGTCACTGGAACACTTTATCTGGGACTGCCCAGTTTACACGGATTTTAGAATCGATTGTCTTTCCCAAAACTTGTACCATGACTTATTTCTAATAGATACAGAACCGGATTGTAAAAAGTTATATAAGTTTATCACTTGCTGCCTAAAAACAAGATCTTTCTTACTGTTCCAATAACTTTTAATGTAGATATTGAACTGTCAAATTTAATCTAAAATTTAATTTAAATGTTCAGTTAGTTTTTTTTTTTTTACTGTATAAGATCTGAGTTCAAAAAGGGTGTATTGTTATTAATTATCTAAATGTAATATATAACACTGCAGGTTAAATTTGCCACTCTACCTACACATGGAATATGTTGCCAAATGAAGTGCAAACTTCAAAAGATACGAGTTTCTATCTATTAAATTGTATAATGCTAAACACCAAAATATGTACAAAATTAAGGCGCCCTAGGAGCCCTTGTAATAGATTCTGTATAACCTTGATGCAATAAACATTATTATTATTATTATTATTATTATAATGATATTAATGTCGAATGGAAGAATGATAATTTATATGGACAAATTTTAAGGAAGATTATAATAAAAAGTATCTATTTATAAATATGGTATTTATTTTTTTGCTATTAGGTTTTTATATCTTAAAAATAAATGTCCGTTTGTGTATGAGGCTTATAGACTCGAACCAATTTGTTCATTGAGTCTTGAGAATGGTTTCTATATAGTACCGACAATCCTCCGGTAGGTGGCGGTAGCTGTATATGCAAATTTTCAAACATACATTATTTAAGTAGGAAAAAAAAGGTTTATTTTATTATCAGGTGATTTCCGTCAAACACTGCCTGTTATACCACGTTCAACACCTGCTGATGAACTGAATGCATGTCTAAAAGCATCGAATCTATGGTCACGAGTGCAGAAATTAACATTGACTACCAATATGCGAGTGCAATTACAAAATGATCCATCTGCAGCAAATTTCTCTGAACAATTATTGGATTTTGGAAATGGAAAAATACCAATTCATGCAACCACAAATTGCGTTACTTTCCCACCAGATTTTTGCAATTTGACAATTCAAAAACATTAATTTTTTTTTGTAAGTAGCATTATCGACAGGAAAGCTGTCAAAATTTCAGCTCGATCTATAGCGTAAGTCAATTTCTATCATCGATTAAAGTTAACGACATTTATTTGTGCATAACAATGGAAAAAAGCGAGTTTAGGGCTGTCATCAAACATCTCCATTTGAAAGACTTAAGCCCGAAAGAAATCAAAGCCGAGTTGGATGCAGTTCATGGCACATCTGCACCTGTATTTGCGATGGTTTACAATTGGGTGAATGAATTTAAACGTGGCCGTTCATCAACAAAAGATGAACATCGTTCAGGACGCCCAGTTGAGGTATCTACTCCTGAAATCATCGACAAAATCCACGATCTGATTTTGAACGATCGGCGAATTAAAGTGCGCGAATTAGTTAAGGCCACGGGCATATCACAAGGTACAGTCGCTTCACTTTTGCATGAAAAATTGTCTGTGGAAAAAATTTCGGCAAGATGGGTGCCGCGTTTGCTCTCAGAGGAGAATAAGCGCAATCGTGTAGTGGACTCTGAGGCTATGTTGGCACTCTTTCATCGCAATCCTGCTGAATTCCTTCGTCGATATGTCACTGTGGACGAAACCTGGATACACTACTACACTCCAGAAACGAAGAGACAGTCATCACAGTGGATTTTCAAGGGTGAATGGGCTCAGAAGAAGGCACGGGATCTGAAGAAGAAAAAAATCCTCTTGCATCAGGACAATGCGCGTGTGCACACCTGCGCTGTTTCCATGGCCAAAATTGTGGAATTGAGAATGGAATTGTTGCAGCATCCCGCTTATTCACCAGATTTGGCCCCGAGTGACTATTTTCCTTTCCCCAATCTGAAGAAATGGCTTGGCGGACGACGGTTCACTTCCAACGAGGACGTCATTGCTCAAACGGATGAGTATTTTGCAGAACTTCCGAAATCCTATTTTTTGGACGGGATAAAAATTTTGGAAAAACGGTTGGAAAAGTGTATAGAGCTAAAAGGAGATTTTTTTTTAAAACAGTTTTTTTTCATCTTTTTCTAAGGACTTATTGAACGACCCTCGTATTAATCTACAGCGTCTTTGCAATGGGACTAGACTTACGGTGAAAAAGTTGATGAATAATGTGATTGAAGCAACAATTTTGAATGGAAAATTTAAAGGAGAAAATGTATTGTTGCCAAGAATACCAATGATACCAACTGATATGCCATTTGAATTTAAGCGCTTACATTTTCCCATTCGACTCGCTTTCGCAATGACCATCAACAAAGCGCAAAGACAATCGTTACAAGTTTGTGGATCAAATCTAGAAAATCCTTGCTTCTCACATGGCCAACTTATATGCAGCATGTTCAAGAGTTGGAAAACCATCTGATTTGTTTGTTTATGCACCAAATGGAACAACGAAAAATATTGTACATCCAAAAGCGTTGGAGTAATAATTTGAATGTTGAGTAATTTGAATAAACAATTATTTTATATCTACTAATTTCATAAACCAAAAAAAAAACATGTTTTAATTTTAATTGAATAAGGCCGAGCAACGCCGGGCAACGGGTAGCAAGTTTTTGTTATAAAAATAAACCAATGTAAAGTCAAAAATTGTCATAATCAAAATTATCAGGTGTTGTAATTAATTCGTAGCGTTTTTTTTGCAAATTTTCGTGGTTTATTATGACAGTATCATTACAGAAGCGTTATTCAAAGTATTGTCCTTCGTTATCCACTACTTTTTGCCATCTTTCTGGTAATGCTCGGATACCGCGTCGAAAAAATTCTTCTTCTTTAGATTCGATGAAAGAATCGATCCAATTCTTGGTCATTTCGTAGTTATCGAAGTGTTGCTCTGATAAGCCATGCGCCATAGATCGAAACAAATGAAAATCAGATGGGGCAATGTCTGGTGAATATAGCGGGTGAGGCAGAACTTCCCCTTTCAGCATATTTAAATAAGTTTTCACGACTTTCGCAACATGGGGTCTTGCATTGTCGTGGAGCAAAATTACTTTGTCGTGTCGATTTTTATATTGCGGCCGCTTTTCTCTGTTCAGACGCATCAATTGTCGTCTGTATACGTTCCCAGTGATGGGTTTCACCCGGTTGGAGGAGCTCATAATTAATAACACCCAGCTGATCCCACCAAATACACAGTATGGCCTTCTTTCCATGAATATTCGACCTGGGGGACGATGTCGAATCATGACCGGGCAAGCCCCACGATTTTCTGCGTTTGGGATTGCCGTAGAGTGCCTACTTCTCGTCACCAGTGACGATTTGATGCAGAAATCCCTTGCTTCCCTGCCGTTGGAGAAGAATCTCACAGGTGACTAAACGCCATTCGACGTCCCTTGGCTTCAACTCATGTGGAACCCACGTTCCCTGTTTTTGTACCATTCCCGGAGTGTTTTTTGATGTAGGCAACTCCCGGAGTGTTTGGCACAGATCTTCATCAAGCAACGTCACCAAATCTTCATCTTCGAACTTTTTCGGCTGTCCGAATCAAAATTTCCATTTTTAAACTGCGCAAACCACTTTCTGCAAGTTTGCTCAGCAAGAGCATGTTCGCCGTAGACATCCACTAAAATACGATGACTTTCCGCGGCACTTTTCTTCATGTTGAAGTAATGGAGTAACACTCCCCGCAAAAACGATTTTTCAGGCACGAACTTCGACAAGTTTGACACTGCGCAACAAGTGCTACTGACACTATAACAAAATGTCATATAGTGAAAAAGTCAGTAGCTTCTGGGAGAATATTTACTTTTGTAAAACGCTACGATGGCTAACGCCATCTTTTGTAAAACGCTACGAATTAATTCGAACACCTGGTATGAGCCTACCACAATGTTCAACAATATCTTTTCATATAGCAATATCAAAATATTAATGGTATGTTAAGAATTATAAAAAGATTTGCAATTTTTTTTCTAATCATTTTATAATAGAATCCAAAAAAAAAAGAGATATTATTAAACAAACATTCTCACTCATTGCTACATAACGCTTTTGTCTCAAACATGCACAATATTTCATTTTATCAGCAGGAAACGGTCGTATCCTTTGGAATAATCACAGAATTTTTAAAATGAAATTATTGCCTACTATCTATGTTATATAGAATATATATGAAGGAAAACTTTAATTTTGAAGAAACAACCCTAAATAGTTTTTCAAAAATAATATCTAAAATATAATTTTTCTATACACGTACAAATTTATTGTGCCATGTTTGACCCATCTTGTAGAGAATTTTAATTTAAAATATTTGACCAGAGAATCGCCAAAGGCCATTCAGAGAAAATGCCTTATTAACCATTAAAGTGCCTAAATATTATATGTTTGAATATAGAAATTTCTGAAAGTCCTTTTCCAGTACATACATACAACTATAAATATTCTTGTTAACATAACAAAATCGGTTGAATTTGTCTCGTATACACGTAGGCATACACACGACTACAAATTTATGTATTTATTTATTTATTTATATATATTCGTATGCATTTAAACGATGAAATGATATTTAATTGAAATTCTATAAATGGTTAATTGTCAAAGAAACTTAATTTGTTCCACTTCTGGCTTCCTATTTGATGATACTGTCTGTTTCTGAACAGATTTGGGGCTGGTGTTTATGCGTAATGCATGGCATAATTCACGTACTAATTATTTTTAAACATTTCCTTTTGCACGTACAAATTTCGAATAGACAAATAGATACACGTATACCCGAATGAATATATGAGCTTGCTCCATTTTAAGTTGTTTTTTTTTTTTTTGCCAAATCAGAAGTTTTCTTATTTTATAAATTATAATTTTTACCAAAAGTTTTTGAACTAATGAAATTTTGGTCTAAATATACCTTAATGTGAATATAATTTTAATTGATATTAAATAATAACAATTCGATCATTATTTACACTGTAGATTTGTTTTTTTTTTTTTAATCAAATAGAGTTAGAAGAATAGGATTAAAAAAAGAAATGTTTCTTCATAAATTTTTAGAGATAAACTGACTCCCAAAACCGGGATTATTCAATTAACTAAATCTCTTTCAATCACCAAAACCGGGATTAGATTATTACGAGGGTCGTTCAATAAGTCCTTAGAAATTGCGCTCGTAGTGTCGGTAAAGATTTTTTTTTGTAAGTAGCATTATCGACAGGAAAGCTGTCAAAATTTCAGCTCGATCCATAGCGTAGGTCAATTTCTATCGTCGATTAAAGTTAACGACATTAATTTGTGCATAACAATGGAAAAAAGCGAGTTTAGGGCTGTCATCAAACATCTCCATTTGAAAGGCTTCAGCCCGAAAGAAATCAAAGCCGAGTTGGATGCAGTTCATGGCACATCTGCACCTGTGTTTGCGACGGTTTACAATTGGGTGAATGAATTTAAACGTGGCCGTTCATCCACAAAAGATGAACATCGTTCAGGACGCCCAGTTGAGGTGTTTACTCCTGAAATCATCGACAAAATCCACGATCTGATTTTGAACGATCGGCGAAGCGCAATCGTGTAGTGGACTCTGAGGCTATGTTGGCACTCTTTCATCGCAATCCTGCCGAATTCCTTCGTCGATATGTCACTGTGGACGAAATCTGGATACACTACTACACTCCAGAAACGAAGAGACAGTCATCACAGTGGATTTTCAAGGGTGAACGGGCTCCGAAGAAGGCAAAAACTGTGCCATCGGCCGGCAAGGTGATGGCCACGGTCTTTTGGGATTCGCAGGGCATCATTTTTATCGACTACTTGGGAAAAGGAAAAACAATAACAGGAGCGTATTACGCGTCGTTTTTGCAACGGTTGAGCGAGGAAATCAAAGAGAAACGCCCCCATCTGAAGAAGAAAAAAATCCTCTTGCATCAGGACAATGCGCGTGTGCACACCTGCGCTGTTTCCATGGCCAAAATTGTGGAATTGAGATTGAAATTGTTGCAGCATCCCGTTTATTCACCAGATTTGGCCCCGAGCGACTATTTTCTTTTCCCCAATTTGAAGAAATCGCTTGGCGGACGACGGTTCACTTCCAACGAGGACGTCATTGCTCAAACGGATGAGTATTTTGCAGAACTTCCGAAATCCTATTTTTTGGACGGGATAATAATTTTGCAAAAACGGTTGGAAAAGTGTATAGAGCTAAAAGGAGATTTATGTTGAAAAATAATTTTTTAAAAAGCAAATTTTTTTCATCGTTTTCTAAGGACTTATTGAACGACCCTCGTACCTTAATCTCTTTCAAATTTAGAGAACTTATCACTGTACTTTAAAGGAAATATTGCAAAGACTCATAAATAAGAGTCTCGCAAAACCAATCACTTTATACAGGAAGTTTTGCAAATATTCACAATACTAAATACTATACTCTGAGGAATTTTGAACCCTAGACCGATAAGGTATTGAACCCTAGGAAAATTGTCCAAACATCCACAAAACCAAGCGATGCTTTATGAGAAATATTTTCAGGTACTCTAAGATACTGTAGTTTAGAAAAATTTTACAGAGATCCACTGTTACCCAAGGAATTTCTGGAGGGACGTACATGACAGTGGACTTGAGAAAAATTTTGTAAAGACTCACAAAATCAATCGCCGTACACCAAACCAAACACTGTTTGTCTAGCATAGCTTAATTAAATACTGGAGTGTGTAGGAAAATTTTGCAATAACCCAGCAGAATCAATCGCTGTGCTTTAAAACATTTTATGTTGGAGAGACCCAAAAAGCATTCTCTGTGATATAGAGTAAAACCAATTTCTGTACTTTAAGAAAGTTTTGCCAAGACCCACAAAACCAAACACTGTATAATAAGAAGCTTTTACAGAAGCTCATAAAACCGATCGTTGTACTTTAAAAAACTTACAGAGAGATCAGATTTTATTGTCCACTAGGAAAATTTTACCGAGCAATTCAATCGATGTTCTCAAAGAGAATTTTGGAGAGACCCACAAAACAAATCGCTGCACTATAAGAATCTTTCAGAAGGACCCAATAAATATTGTACACGAGAAAAACTTTTAAAAGACCCACAAAACCAATTGTTGTATTAAAAGAAACTTTTACAAAGCCCAACAAGATATTGTACCTAAGGCAAATTAGACAGAGACCCATAAAATCAGTTGCTGTAGTCTAATTAAATTTTCAAAAAAGCTACATTTGCTGAAAATCTATAATCCAGAGAAATTTTTTAAGACCCCAACTTCTTGTTTTTGAGATTAAAAAAATTAAGTAATGTAATTTTTTAATGAAAAAATGTTGTTTACTACTAAAAATAAAATATAAAAAAGATATTTTTAAAAATCAAATAAATTTCCTCAATACCATACTTCGTAGATAATAAAATTATTTTCTATATTCGAATACTATTTTTAAATTGGAATTGTAAAAATTTTGTTTAGAAAATTTATAAAAATGCGTATAAATGAAAACAAACGGAAATAAAAAAATATTTAGTTCGAATGAAATACAGGAAATACAGAAGAAATTATTGTAAATTTCCATCTTTCACCTTAGTTTGGTTGGTGAACTGTATTTAAATTTACTTCCGTACCTGCAGAGTTGACATTCTCCACATTCAGTCATTTGTTGGTGAAGTTTTTTACTTTTAGCAACTGTGCTTTGTTGAATGAATAATTTGAATGGAATTTCTTTGACTCTTCGAATATTTTATCATAATATTCTTGGCATTTAACTTTTCCGGTTTATTCTTCTGCATTTCTTCTATGAAAATGAAAATATTGTCGGCTACTACCCAAGTACGTGTACTTACACCATTGTTGGTATCGTATTCAAGTGTTCACCTCAACTTGATGTTATCTTTATTGTACAGATTTTAAGTTGTTGTCCTACCAATTGTTGTCCTTATTACTTAGTAGATATTTCAACAATCCAAGTGTCCTATAGTTTGGAATATTGCTCTTGTTGTTACCTTTTTTTTCTTCCACCTATTTGTTATGTTAGCAAAGTTTCCTCCTTAACAAAAATTATTTACAAAATTCCGTCATTAAATTATTTTCTAAAATATCACAATTTTTATTCTATAATTACATCATTTAAGAAATTTATTACTTTTAGAATTATTTCGGCTTTTTTTTTTTACTGTAGACATTTTAAACTTTTAAGTAATTTTACTAATTTAATCGTTTAGTTAAAAGTTTTTTTTTATTGTTATTTTGTTCAGGGAAAAACTGGATTTTTTTTTTGTCTCCTTAACTATGAAAAATTATATTTTAATGTAAATCTTCTGTTTTAATTTTGATGTACGAGGGTCGTTCAATAAGTCCTTAGAAAAAACTATTTTAAAAAAAAAAAAAAATTATTTATCAGCATAATCTCCTTTTAGCTCAGTACACTTTTCCAAGCGTTTTTCCAAAATTTTTATCCCGTCCAAAAAATAGGATTTCGGAAGTTCTGCAAAATACTCATCCCTTTGAGCAATGAAGTCCTCGTTAGAAGTGAACCGTCGTCCGCCAAGCCATTTCTTCAGATTGGGGAAAAGAAAATAGTCACTCGGGGCCAAATCTGGTGAATAAGCGGGATGCTGGAACAATTCCATTCTCAATTCCACAATTTTGGCCATGGAAACAGCGCAGGTGTGCATACGCGCATTGTCCTGATGCAAGAGGATTTTTCTTCTTCTTCAGATGGGGGCGTTTCTCTTTGATTTCCTCGCTCAATCGTTGCAATAACGACGCGTAATACGCTCCTGTTATTGGTTTTCCTTTTCCCAAGTAGTCGATAAAAATGATGCCCTGCGAATCCCAAAAGACCGTGGCCATCACCTTGCCGGCCGATGGAACAGGTTTTGCCTTCTTCGGAGCCCGTTGACCCTTGAAAATCCACTGTGATGACTGTCTCTTCGTTTCTGGAGTGTAGTAGTGTATCCAGGTTTCGTCCACAGTGACATATCGACGAAGGAATTCGGCAGGATTGCGATGAAAGAGTGCCAACATAGCCTCAGAGTCCACTGCTCCTCTGAGAGCAAACGCGGCACCCATTTTGCCGAAATTTTTATCACAGACAATTTTTCATGCAAAATTGAAGCGACTGTACCTTGTGATATGCCCGTGGCCTTAACTAATTCGCGCACTTTAATTCGCCGATCGTTCAAAATCAGATCGTGGATTTTGTCGATGATTTCAGGAGTAGACACCTCAACTGGGCGTCCTGAACGATGTTCATCTTTTGTGGATGAACGGCCACTTTTAAATTCATTCACCCAATTGTAAACTGTCGCAAACATAGGTGCAGATATGCCATGAACTGCATCCAACTCGGCTTTGATTTCTTTCGGGCTTAAGCCTTTCAAATGGAGATGTTTGATGACAGCCCTAAACTCGCTTTTTCCATTGTTATGCACAAATAAATGTCGTTAACTTTAATCGACGATAGAAATTGACCTACGCTATGGATCGAGCTGAAATTTTGACAGCTTTCCTGTCGATAATGCTACTTACAGAAAAAATCTTTACCGACACTACGAGCGCAATTTCTCGGATTTTCTAAGGACTTATTGAACGGCCCTCGTACTTTCAAATTATTTTTTTTCCTTTAAATCAATTTAAGAAGACAGGAACCCATAAAGTATCGCGAATTTTGAATTTCCACAGATTCAGTTAATTCAAAATGACCGACAAGTTCAGGCATTTTGAATGTTCAGTTAATTTTTGACAGCTACTTTGCTTGCACGTGTTTTGGCTCAATTTCGACCAAAAACAGCATCGCATTAACATTGCTAAGGAGCTGTTGGACTCTGTCCACGACGACCCAACTTTGCTCCAGAGGATCATAACTAGTACCGAATCCTAGGTTTATGGTAATGACGTGGAAACCAAAGCTTAATCGTCCATATAGAAGCTGCCGCACGAGTCAATACCGAAAAAAGCTCGCCAAGTTCGGTCGAATGTGAAGGATTTGCTTACAGTTTTCTTCGATTGCAGCGGCGTGGTGCATCCAAAGTTCTTGCCACAGGGTAAAACGGTCAACAAGGAATATTACCTGCAAGTTATGCGCAAGTTGCGCGAAGCAACTTGCCAGAAACGCCCATATTTGTGGAAGAAGAAAAATTTTCTTTTGCACCATAATAACGCCCCTGCTGACGCATCGTTGCTTGGGCGGGAATTTTTGGCCAAAAAAAAAAACACACAAATAATGCCGCAGCCACCGTATTCCCCAGATCTGCCCCCCTGTGACTTTTTCTTGTTCCCGAAACTGAAGAGCCCCATTAAAGATCACAAAAAAAGTAGGAGCTGAACAAGATCACGAAAAATGATTTTTTGAAGTGCTTCGAGGATTGGAAAAAACCTTGGCATAAGCGTATAATATCTGGTGGGGATAACTTTGAAGGGGACAAAATAGATATTCATAAATAAATAAATAATTTTTGAAAAAACAAAATTCGCGATACTTTTTGAACAGATCTCGTATGTATTAATTATTTTGGCTTAATTTTTTAATAGATTCATTTCTCAATTGTGGTTGGAAAGTCTGCAAGAATCCTTGCAGGCTTTCCAATCATATTTAAGTCTTTGGTGTTCCAATTACATTCGTTGTTGAACATTTTCCAATCACATTCTTATAATATTGTTGTTGAACATTTTCCAATCACTCTTTTCTAACCGTAACGGTTAGAAAAGAGCTCTCTTATAATATTTTTTATCCTTAAAAATCATTTATATTTGAAAATATTATAAAAAAAAGACAGAATTCTATTACAGGATAATAAAGGTTAGTATCAATATAAGAAAATAAAATAGGTTATTAATAAATTATTCTCAACTACATTGAAAAATGTTTTTCCTTTTATTTTAATGATGGTTTTAGTTTGATGCATTCTTAATAACAACAGCAAAAATAAGGAAAAGGAATTAAGAAAAACAAAATCGAAAATTTATCCGGTGTAAAAGAAATTAATTAAAAATAGAATAAAAATGAATGTATTATATAGAGAGAAATTGAGAAAGTCCAAAAAAAAGAGAGAAGAGGAAAGAATTTGTTATAGAAGGAAAATTCTTAAATCAAAAGAATAAAATAAGCAGACTAAAAGACCCATCAACAAAGTTGTTTGCTAATGTTGATTAAAGGACAATAAATACTTAGAACGCAATATAAAAACTGTTCTACTGATTATATAGGCTTTATTTTATACACTATACACAAATTCATACATATTTATATCGATAAGATATGTGTGGGTATATACATATGTTCTTTCTATTTATATGTCCATAAATATACATGCAAAGAAATATATTTTTTTTTAAAGAACAAAAAAAAAATCCTACAACTTAGATATAAGCTTAAGGATACTTAACATTAAAATAACGAGATTTAACATTGACAATAGAAAATGGGTGGGTAAAAAATGTTTTGTGAGGGGGAAAGGAAACAAAAAAAAAATAAGTTTTTTTTTTCTTATTAAATATGTTTAAAAATTGGAATATTTGTAGGTAGGCAGGTGGGTCAAGAGTAGCTTTTGATCGACAATATATTTTTAGGAAAATAAAAATATAAAAAAAAAAAGATTTTTTTTTTTTTTTTTTTTACTGAATGAGAATAGATTCAAATGGTACACGTCGAAGTAGGAAAGAATTGGATGAGAGCTGTTGGTGGTTTGCTGGATCAATCTACCACCATCATGGAAATTCTATATAATGGTCGGTTTGATAGGTTCGTAGGCAGATTTGTCTAGTTGGATAGGTTAGTAGGTATAGTAAAAATGGTCGGTATTAGTTGACTTATATGCCAATAGACCTGATGCTCATCGAGTCTATCAAAAGGATCCTTAATGTATTTACTGAATCTGATGAAAAGAAATCCATTAAGGAAATTCCATAACAAATACACACTATAAGAAAATATTTTTTAATAAAAATTCAAGTATGTGACCGAGATATACGAACGAGTATAAAGACGAAAATTTTTCTTGAGTAGCCTAGAAAATTAAGAGATGCCATTTTCCCATTCTCCTTTTTGGTTTTTTTTCCCAATTTCTTATTATACTTTCTCCTCTTACCCTTCACCATTGCTCTTCTGTAGATCTATGAAATGCCTAATAACCAATCCATTTCTCTTTTAAGACATTTCAAATTGTTGAAATATAGAATATAATAATTGAAGAATAATATATCCAAGTTTGAGAAGCATTTTATATGTGTACTCGTAACATATCTCTGAAATATGCTATTATATTTTCCTAAAAAGAATATATGCCCACGCACACATGTGTGCGTGGAAAAATAAAATTTTACTCTCTAGATTATGATTAGTATTTTTGGTCCTTTTATAAAAGGAAAACCATTTATTTGCAAATATCATGTATGTACTCGTATATATTATTAAATGTCAATAGATGAGCTTGTGTTATTATTATTTCGTCTTGGTTTATTGACTACCAAGAGGAGTGATGAATATTTTTTTTTCTCAATATGCTTCATTATTAAGAGTCTTCCACTTTTTTTTTTATTTTTATTGAATTTTTTTTCTTATTTATAATTTTTTTTGATTTTTGTCCATTTATTTTTTTTTTTTTTTTTTTTTTTGACACATACACTCATACTTTCATGTGTGTATATTTTGTCATAATTCATATTCTTATTATTATTAATAATATTTTTTTTTTTTAAGTAATCAATATGAAACATAATAAATATTATCAGATAACATTATATATTGTATATTATATATTCAATGTTGAAATGGTAAAAAGATTTTTCGTATTTGATTTCAAATTATTAGCTTTTACTTTGATTGACAGAAAATTATATCATCCTTTTTCTATAATATTTATTTTGCTTCTAAAATTTCTAATGAATAATACGTAATATATCCATCCAAAAATTGGATATTTTCAATGAAATTTTTATTATGTATCGTATTTTGGAGGGAAATATTATTACTATTAAGATCAAAGATATTTGTATATTAGTCAAAATATATTCATTCATTTTAATGGTGGGATTTTATCGAATTTTTGTGTTTTTGTTGGAATAATTTTATATTGTCTCAAAATATCTTTTATTTGTTTCGAGAACATGAATTGATACCTTATATTAAAAGTTCGGTATTAATATTTTTTTGTTAACATATAGGGTTTTCCAATAAGAGTGATATGATTTCTAAGTAACGTTTCTGGCATTTATAATACGTACATGATCTGTAATTCTTTTTTCATTGTATTCAGTAATGTTTACAATTTTATCATGGAGATATACACGTAAGAACAACGTTTACAAATTATTCAATTTTATTAACAAAATAATCGTTCTCCAATTGCAACTTTTCGTGCGCTTTTGCCATATTATGGACGTAATAATCGTCCAACTGTGCTCGCTATTCATCGAATTATTAAAAATTTCGAGCGTACATTTTCTTAACATAATGTTCAATTTGTTGATTCCAAGAATTGGAGTTGTCTCATACCACAACCTGGCGGATTTTGAGAAAGGATTTGGGCTTGCATCCATATATAATTGTTATCACTCAAGAACTGAAGCCATTGGACCACCGTAAACGTCTTGAATTTGTTGATTTTTTCTTGGAACAACTTGAAAACGATAACGATTTTTTTAAGAAAATCATCTTCTCCGATGAGGCTCACTTTCATCTGAGTGGTGCGGTAAATAAACAAAACTGTCGATTCTGGTGCGAAGAAAATGCACAAATTATTCATGAACACCCATTACATTCACCTTAATTGACAGTTTGGTGTGGTTTTTGGTCTGGTGGAATCATCGGTCCATACTTCTTTCGAAATGGAGCTGGTAACACCGTTACTGTCAATGGAGAGCGGTATAGATCGATGATAACCAACTTTTTATGCCCGAAATTGAAAGAAGTCATTTGTCTTTAGCAATAAACCAGACTCTCTTCAAGCTTTAGAAGTCAATATTCAACGTGCTATTCATGACATACGACTTGATTTAGGGGAAAAGGTGCTCGAAAATTGGGTTCATCGAATTCGTACCTGAAAAAGAAGTCGTGGAGGCCATTTGAATGACGTTTTATTCAGAACTTAATTGCATCGATTGTACTTCACATTAAATAAAAAACATTTGAATTTTCTTAAAAATTAGTGTACTCTTATTCGAAAACCCTTTATATAGCAAGTGATGAAATTGTTTCTCATATTCAGGATAAATTTTTGAGTACAATAATTGGCAATATCATAAATATACCCGTTTGTGACAATAGCTAATTTTTGGATAGATTGCCATGGTAGCCAATATAAAAAATTGCCATTCTGGAGCATCCAAGAGTCTGTAATATCAGATCTAACGCAAATAACCCTTATCTGAGCTTTTTAAAGATTTATTTGGTTGACAGTTAATCCCAAATGGCCTAGCTTTACAGGAGCTCTCATTCGTTTCAATATTTTGATTATTTTTTTTTACGGTTAAACGTTTGTTTTCCATTGCTTTTCGGCCCTCCAAAAATAATTTATACTTTTGCTATTGATCAGAATTTTCCCCCGAAAGAGGGCAATGTTTAAATTTTCATAAGTCAAATTCACAAATTCGCCAAGTCTTAACACAAAATTTGATGTCACGACGAAAGCAAAAATTCACTTACCACGCACCATGGGGTCGCGTAGTTATCCGGCGAGGTTTAAACTTTGTACTGCAAGCCAATAAGGAACTAATGTACGTACAAGTTATGTAGGGGGATAGCCCGGATTATTATCAAATCCTTTTACAGATATTAAAAAACTTAGTAACTACTTAACTAAAAATATAAAATGAGAAATATTATTTTGGTTTAGGCTTCGTTTTGATATGCGTTTTTGTTTACTAATCCTAATTATTAACGCAAATTGAAGTTGGCGTATTTTTTTAAATATTTTTTTTTTTTCATAAATTACTTGTCACAAAATATTTTGTTTCCCTCACACACCTCCCTCCAACCCTTCAATAAATTTATTTTTAAAATGTGTCTTTTTTTTATTTGTTTTTATTTTTATCTGCAACTATCGGCGTTTCTCCAACTAACGGAAGTTAGATTCCTCTAGAAAATCTCTAGGCTATTGTCTCTTAAGTCTCCGATGAGTGTTTCTGGGGAGGGCTGTACAAGACAATTCTCTCACAAGTGGATTATGATGATAGGGTAAACGGGAGTGAAATTTTTGATATCGGGAAATGCACAGGTCATGAACAAAGGGAACATTTAGGTCACGATGTATTACAGTGTTACGAACAAAAAAGGGGGCATCAAGAATTTTACGGAGGATCTTGGATTGTAAAGCCTGGACGCGATAGGAATTGGAACGTTTCGTTGAACCCCAAAGTTCAATTCCATAAGTCTAAATTGGTTTTGTAATTGTATTGTAGATTAGAAGTTTACTTTTAATTGTTAGTTTCGAGCGTTTGTCCAGTAGTCTAAGAAGTTGTAGGTAACGTCTGTTAGCTTCAGCTCTTTTTAATCTAGTATGTGGGTTCCATGTTAGTCTCTTGTCCAGGTAAAGTCAATATGGAATATGGGATTGTAAATTGTTGAAAGCTATGCCAGGATTTGAATGGGTAGCAAGTATGGCCGTATTGTCTGCATAAGTAGCAATGATAGTATTAGGATAAGCTGGGATGTCATGGGTATAAATATTATATAAGATGGGACCAAGGATACTGCCTTGTGGGACTCCGGCTAGAATAGGATATATTTCCATGGATTCTGAGTTAATTGCAACTTGGAAATATCGGTGGGAGAGATATGAATTTATGTTGAAGGAAGAAAGCTCTTGAGTTTCCAAAGGAGTCCAGGATGCCACACACGATGAAAGGCTTGGAAGATATCTAGAAATACTCCTGGGCAATACTCTTTCCTCTCAAGAGAGAATGCAATATGATCAACAATGCGATGACATTGCTGGATAGTGGAGTGTTCAGACCGGAAGCCAAATTGATGATCAGGAATAATTTTTTTATTAACTAGAACTGGATAGAGTCGTGTTAATAGGAGTTTCTCGAATATCTTACCAAGAATTGGTAAGAGGCTGATAAGTCTATAGGAGGAAGGAGAATTAATGGGTTTATTTGGTTTAGGAATCATTTTAATGACAGAATATTTCCAGAGTAAGGGAAAATAGGTTGTACGCAGGATACTATTAAAAATATATGTGATTAAAACTAAAGCTTTTCGGGAAATTTGCTTCAGAATAGTCGCTGGTATTAGATCATAACCAGGAGCTTTTTTATTGGGAAGGCGCAGAATTGTAGATTTAATTTCCGTGGGCTTAAAATTTTTGGGAGGATAACTCATAGGGAGTGGGAACATTAGTTCTTCGATAATTTTGTTAGTATGTGATTTGTCTTCTATATCATCATGTGGAGCAAAAGTATTTACTTCAGCTTTTTCTTTGTCTGTTTTTTGCCCAGTTACCGTCATTTTGTTTCAGCAGGTGTGATGTTCTTTTGTACGAGAGTATCCGTCTAGTGGCTTACCATAAATAAATATTGTCACTAAGCGATTTTGTATAAGTTTCATGCCGTTCATTATAGTGCTTACTAATTTCCATTTTTAGTTCACGTTGTATTCGGTTAAGTTCCTGTTTGTAGCTAGGCATTCGTCATTTTTCTTTTTTCGTTAATTAAAGTCCGTATTTTAGTTGGTAAATTTTGTTTTTGTAGTTGTGTCGTATTGTACGAGATGTGAGCGGTTGTGACTGCATGTTGTATATATATAGTGAGGTCATTTACAGCATCATTAATGTCATTTGCTGTTTTTAACGTTCGTTTCAAGTCAATCTGTTGGTCTAATTAGTTTCTAAATCTATTCCAGTCAATTTTGCCATTTATCAGCCTAGGATAAAGAGCCTTTAAGATTGGCTTAGAAATAAGGGTAAGGAGAACAGAACTATGATCAGAGTTTAAATCGGAAAGAGTTTCAATGCTAGAATTCATGGTAATTGAAGAAGTACTAATAGCCTAGCATTTGCTTAAAAAAAATCATATACGAAATTTTTCATTGTAATAATGATAAAATTAAAAAATCCGATACATTTACCAGAATGTGTACAATTTTTCTTCTCTATCAGCTCTATTAACCCTTAAGTTAACTTTATTATTTTTAGAAAATGTAACTTTCATCTTCACTTATCAAGGCATCCTACCCGCAACCACAATTTTCTCTAATATTCAACTTTCTCTTGTTCTTTCCCTCCTAATGAATTTATCTTATCTTCCTTATACATTTTTTCTCCATTATTTTTTTGTTGTTGTTGTTTCTTTCAATTTTCAATGAAATAACGACGAAATCCTTTAAAGGGTACAAAATAATATACAATATTTCTCCATAAAAACAAATGCACGCAATTTTACATTAATACGAGCGAAAAATATTTTATTTTCTGCCCATACTCAAGTAGAAGAGGTATACGAGTATATATGTTACATTGTCGCATGGACTTACTAGTATATCCTTACGCATAAACAAATAAATATATATTATTAATACCATTTACACAATACCATATAAGCAAACATGTTGTATTTATCTATACATGTATGTGTATTTAGTGTATATGAATATAAAATTATGTACATGCTTGGTAATATTTTTTGTTTTATTTTTCGATGGTTTTCCTCTTATTTCAGTTGCTAAACATAAAAGGAAGATTATCACTTTCAAGGACTGTGGTCGTATGTAGTTTTTTGTTGTTGCTTTTGTGTCTGGTTAAAAGGTTTCCCAAATTTTCCTGGGTTTTATGGAAACACACTCTCAATTTTAGACACCATTTTTGAAACATTTTGTATGTCAGGACTAAAAGCAATAATTATAAAAATTAAATTGTGTTATTTCGTATAATGTTATTATTGTTGATTTTGATGCTTGCTATATTTTGTTTGATATACACAATAGATTTTTTTCCCTTCTGTTATGCTAATAGCACCTTTTTTGTATCTTGTAAATTTTAGTTTTTAATTTTTTATTTGAATTGTTGAATTTTGTAATTTTATTTTGGCTAATATCATATGTTTTAGAAAGAGTCATGGAAAGGTATAAGTATTTACATAATTCTATAGTCAGTAGCGGTGTTATGAATTTAATGGTACATTATAAGGTAAAATAACACTATTTAAAGTACTCTCCAATCATTTTCTTGCAACAATACTTGTTATTAAAAAATAAACATTACTTAATAAGCTGTTCAGATGGTAATAAAATATATTAAAAATATTTTTTTCGTGTATATCTGTTTTTATTATATCCTTTCTTAAAATATTCCTTTTATATATCTGAAAAATAATGGTCTAATATTTTTTGGTGTTAACATAATTATCTCTTCATATAACTGTTGATTGTTTGTTGATATATAGGGTTTTCCAATAAGAGTGATATGATTTCTAAGTGACGTTTCGGCCATTTGTAATATGTCGTGATCTGTCTTCTTTTTTTTCATTGTTTTTAGTAATGTTTACAATTTTATTATAGAGAGATATACGTAAGAACAACGTTTACAAATTATTCAATTTTATTATCAAAATAATCGTTCTCCAATTGCAACTTTTCGTGCGCTGTTGCCATTTTATGGTCGTAATAATCGTCCAACTGTGCTCGCTATTCGTCGAATTGTTAAAAATTTCGAGCATACATTTTCTTTACATAATGTTCAAGTGCCAATAAGACAAAGAACCGCTCGATGTAATGAAAATATTGCTGCCGTTCAGGCAAGTATTGCTGAAGACCGCAATTTATCGATTCCAAGAATTGGGACTGTCTCAAACTACAACCTGGCGAATTTTGAGAAAGGATTTGCGCTTGCGTCCGTACAAAATTGTTATCCCTCAAGAACTGAAGCTATTGGACCATCGTAAACGTCGTGAATTTGCTGATTTTGTCTTGGAACAACTTAAAAACGATAACGATTTTTTTAAGAAAATCATCTTCTCCGATGAGTGTCACTTTCATCTGAGTGGTGCGATAAATAAAAAAAACTGTCGATTCTGATGCACCTAAATTGACAGTTTGGTGTGGTTTTTGGTCTGGTGGAATCATCGGTCTATACTTCTTTCGAAATGAAGCTCGTAACACCGTTACTGTCAATGGAGAGCGGTAAAGATCGATGATAACCAACTTTTTATGGCCGAAATTGGAAGAAGTTGATCTTGACAACATCTGGTTCCAACAAGACGGGGCTACGTGCCACACAGCACGTGCAACAACCGAATTATTTGGAGATTCGATTATTTCAAGGAATTGTGACATTGAATGGCCTCCAAGAAGTTGTGATTTAACACCATTAGACTATTTCTTGTGGGGTTATTTGAAGTCACTGGTCTTTAGCAATATCTTTGCAGAATCTCTTCAAGCTTTAGAAATCAATATTGAACGTTCTGTTCATGACATACGACTTGATTTCGTCAATTCGTTCCTGCAAAAGAAGTCGTGGGGGCCATTTGAATGACGTTTTATTCAGAACTTTATTGTATCGATTGTACTTCACATTAAATAAAAAACATTTGAATTTCCTTACCAATAAGTGTGTTTTTTTGAAAACAAATCATATCACTCTTTTTGGAAAACCCTATATAAAGTCTTTGAGCTAAGAACTAGGGGCCATTTGGTAGTGATTTTTTGGCGACTTCAGTTAATTTTAGGGGAAAAATCAATGAATATGAAATTTTGTAGATTTGATGTAAATGTTTAAAAATGTTAAAAAAGAGGGCGTAAAAAAGTGGAATTGGGTCAACGAGCTCTACGATGGAAGGGGTCGTATTTTGGGTTAAGTGGTATTCGTTTTAGATTGAGCGACAGTATTCACAGGAATGTTATAAAGGAAGAGAATGGTTACCGAATTATAAATTATGGAAAAGTTCGGTATGACCTGTCTCATTGCTGAGAAGTTTGCTTACCCAGAATTTTGGATGGTAATAGAATTAACTGACTTTTCGATGTATGGGTAATTGAAGGTAAATTTTCACAGTTGGTCCAGTCTATTTACCTATGTATATCTAATGTTATTAAGTGCCATTTTATTGGCAGGTAAGTGTGGGATTTCGAGCCTGCCCTGTCAAACAATTAGTTAACTTATATCTGAACTGCCATTCTAATTGCACATAAT
This sequence comes from Atherix ibis, assembly GCA_958298945.1. Taxonomy (NCBI): domain Eukaryota; kingdom Metazoa; phylum Arthropoda; class Insecta; order Diptera; family Athericidae; genus Atherix; species Atherix ibis. The sequence continues at coordinate 6,519,005 of OY282610.1, forward strand.
ATTACTTTTAATCCATTTTTCAATAAAAGAAACTAGAATAGGACATAGGATCTATAGAAAGATCTAGGGAAGTACATCCCAATTATGGCTTCTGAAATTTACAGGTGTTTTCATACTAATTATATAGTTTTAAATATTGTCACTTTAGAGGACTTTTTATAAAAATTTTAATGCATCATTATGATTATGTGATGGTCAATTATTGAATGAAGCCAATTTTATTTACTTGACTAAAATGTATAAGGTGTAGTAAAAAGAAATTCATTATTTTTGCATTAAATTGAAGGTTTTATTTAGCATAGATAGAATGATACGATTTAGGTCAAATATGCACCGTTTTGTTCGATAACTTGTTGCCATTTTGGAGGTAATTTCATAATGCCTCTCTCATAGAAACCCTCGTCCCTATTGGCGAAAAACTGAGACAGTCGATTTTCACAATCTTCTCTTGAGGCGAATTTTTCACCTGCAAAATCATTCGTCATAGACAGGAAGAGGTAAGGTGGATGCATAAGAACAGCCTAACCAAGGTCCCGGAACTTCTGGCGAGTCACTACCGATGTATGCGGCCTGGCGTTGTCCTGATGGAACACAATTCCTCTCCTATTGGCCAACGCTGGCCGCTTCTGGGCGATTGCTTCTTTCAGACGGTCCAATTGTTGACAGTATAGGTCCGAATTAAGAGTTCGGCTGTAGGGGAGCAGCTCATAGTAGATGATTCCCTGCTAGTCCCACCAAACACACAGCAAAACCTTCCTGGCTGTCAATCCTGGCTTGACCGCGATTTGACCACGACCGTTGTCGCTTGACGTTGTCTTAAGTGACCCACTTTTTATCACCAGTAACCATCCGCTTCAGAAATGGATCGATATTGTTGCGATTCAGCAGCGATTCGCAGATGGAAATTCGGTCCATGAGGTTTTTTTGCGATAACTCGTGTGGCACCCATACATCGAGCTTCTTTTTGTATCCAGCCTTATTTAAGTGGTTCCAAATAGTTTTTTGTGCAATGTTTAGCTCCTGGGCAATCGAAACAGTGCTTACGTGACGGTCCATTATTTTATAGACATTTTCGACAATTGGCCTTCCAGAGCGTGGTGCATCTTTGACATTAAAATTAACGGAACGGAATCGACGAAACCAAAATTGCTCGTGATTGGCTGTTACAGTATCAGGACCATAAACACTATTCACTATTTCAGCTGCCTGGCTTGCGTTTTCGCCTTTATCGAAGAAAAACTGTAAAAGATGGCGTATTTTCTCTTTGTTGGTGTCCATCTTTGACACATGCTAAAAAAATACTGAGTCAAGTAATCATAAAATTGTATGAGAAGCTTTTTTAGTACGAAATCTTGTCTTTCTAACGCCATCTAGTGCAACCCGATCGCACTTTTAAAACGAGAGATACAGACTCCTAAAGCCATCTATTGGCAAAATATTGGATTACTTTTTACTAAACCTTGGTCTAAATTTGTCTGTGTATATGAAGTTGATTATATTAGGAGTGACCAAGTTTATAGACATTAAATAATAACAAGTAACTGCCTAAAAACAATTACTTTAAATAAAGAGTATAGTTACAATATTTTAAGCACTAAAATATATTGTATATATTAACTATTACTACAATTATTTATGACTTGGCTTCAACGGACAAGAAAATAACCCCCAAACATCCTCTGAATTACAGCAATAAATGGCAATAGAGTGATACTATTGTATATTCAAAGTTTAACTTTAGAAGAACTTTTGAAAATTGGAAAATTTCAATTTAAATTTTATTCCATCAGAAAATTTATACAATCACTTTTCAAAATGTGTACATACGAAATCTATTTATAATATTTAAGCGATATTCCTTAAGAAATTTTATTTCTTAATAATTAATTTATTAGAAATGGAAATTTGTATACTTTAATATTACAAAGTCAATTTATTGAAATGATTTTTGATTGTTTAATTATTAATAAAATTTCAGAAACTTTCTTAAACAGAATTTCTAAACAACGAACCAAGCTTTCGACGTTTTTGTTTTATATCAAAAACCTAATAAATATAAACCGCCGTTCATCCTTAATTAATACGCAAAAGTACTTAAAGGTAGAAATATTCATTTTAATAAATAATTTTATATAAAATATAATTGGTTTTTTTTTCTTCTATTGTATAAATGAGAAAATTTTCCAATTTATTCATATTTATGAATATTTTTTAAAAGAAATTTAATCCCAATAATATTTTCCTATATAAAATCTTATTTTAAATAAAAATATAAACTGTTTATCATATATCTTTTAATTCTTAGACCTAAAACATAAAATATCTTCTAATTCTCTAAGATGATGAATTTTCTAAAATATTTCACACAAAATACACATATATATGAATTTAGTATTAACATTATAATTAAGGGTCTTTACGTTAACTGAAAAATATGGAGAGATTTTATTTATAATTGAGAAAAACTACTTGAAAATATAACAAACAATTTATTAAGCGTAATCAATCTTCAAGAAAAACGGGAAAAGATAGAGTCGTCACCGATCAAGTTTTCAACCTCAGAAGTTAGGTTAGATTATCATATTAAATAAAATAATTTCATTTCTCAAGCAGTTAGTTTTGATAAAAAAAATTATAAATTTTAAAGCAATTGTTTTTACAATAATTATATTTTTTTATAAAATTATTGTATTACTCGTATTTAATTCCCTAAGTAAATACAAATTTATGATACTTAATCTTTATGCTCAGTATTTGTAATTTTATAATGAATAATTTCCCAATAATAATAATAATAAAAAACTATCATTCTCAATATTCAAAGCATTTTATATAACTTTCTGGACCATGTTAACTTGTCAGAGTTTATAGTACCAATTTATGATCATATTTGCTGTTAAAATTTTGTGTTAAGTCCTATCTTTATATCCGGAATGAATTTATCGACAAAAGTAGCAACAAAAAAAAAGAAAAAAGAAAAAGACCGATTACACCACATATCCTAGTATAAGGATTCTCGATAAATGATTAGAAATTTTTATATAAAGATTTCTGAATAACAATATCAAGGTTGTAGAAAGTGAAAAACCAAACAGAAATTTCTATCCAAAAAATAAAACAGCAAAATAAAAAAAATCCTAGAATGAAGGCGGGCGATATATTAAAACTAATTTTTTGTTATTGGTTGGAAAAAGGGGGGGGGGGGAGGGTGTTGTCTATTGGAGAGTTTTGGTTTGAGATTTTAGAAATACGGAAATCTCAGCTATTTGCTAATAAATAACGAAAAGAATATCTAAAAAGATAAAATATATATTATATTGAATAGGATAGTGTCATAAATTCGAGAGCCAGGATTCTTATCATCACCCATACGACTCATTTTTGGCATAAGCTAGAAGCCAATATTCCAAAAATATATTCATAGCTATAGGAGATGCTTAGTTAAAAGGTATCAGTTGATATCATATAGTTTGAATCCTGGAATCCTTTAGCTATAAGGCAGCTTAACTCCTAACAGACCAGAATAACCAGTCATCCGTCTATCTTTCTAGCCATCCATCCATCTATTCGTTCGCCTATCCATCTATCTAACCATCCATCCATGCATTCATCCATCCATCCATCCGTCCATTCCTTTCCTATCCTATCCTATCCTATAAAATATATTCTCTTCTACCTTCAACTATCTTCTTCTACATATTTTCGCACTAACTAATATGATAATATCGAATCCCCAACACATGAGAGCATCTACCCAATTTCGTATAGATTCAGTGTTGTGGATTTTCTTTTCATTTTCGTATAACATTTTATTTATAGTGCCAAGATGCATGTATGTTATTTATCGCATCATATCAAAATTTATAGAATTTTCTACTCTTTTTCTTCTTCTTTCTTTTATTAAGAAAATATAATATATGAAAATCTAACGGCGCTCCTGATAATCATTTATATTAGAATTTTCTCTTCGCGAATGTGTACATTTTTTTTCCGGCAATGCCCTCCTTTCCATTACCCTTTAGCTTTTTTTTGATTCTTTAATCATTTCTCACACTTGCCTTGTAGATATCATAAATATATTATTATTTTTGTTATTGTCAATTTTTCAGCATTTTACTTACATCTTCATTATTGATCTAAAAAAAATAATAATATCTATCCCCTATCATTGGGGGCGTTAATTTCGATTTTTCATAGAAATAGATTTTTCGCAATAATTTTTTATTTTAGAAATTTGTCTAACGTTTCTATACATCACATTATAATTTAACACTATTTACAATAGTAATCTTAAAAATATTTTTAATCATCATATTTAATATTTGATAAAAAAAAAAACATTTTTTCTGATAAGTGGGCTCTTATGAGGGTCATTCAACAAGTACTTAGCCTACAAAAGAAAAACGAAAATTTTGGAAAGGTGGCAATTTATTTTTCCACATAATTTCCTTCAAGCTCGATACACTTGGCCCAGCGATGCTCTAACTTTTTTAACCCGTCCAAAAAATACATTTTCTCGAGGGAAGCAAAATAGGCCTCCGTGGCGACGATGACCTCCTTATTCGACCCAAATCTATTCCCGGCGAGTGATTTTTTCAGGTTTGGAAACAAAAAGTAGTCACAGGGGGCCAAATCTGGAGAGTACGGTGGATGGGGCAGCAATTCGTAGCGCAATTCGACCAATTTGGCCATGGCGACGGCGGAGGTGTGAGCCGGCGTGTTGTCGTGGTGGAACAGCACTTTTTTCTTCGCAAAGCGGGGCCGCTTTTTCTTCAATTCGACGTCAAATCGGCCCAATAAGTCAGCATAGTAGCGCCCCGTGATTGTTTTACCCTTCTCGAGGTAATCGATGTGGATCACACCTTGTGAATCCCAGAAAACGGTGGCCATCACCTTTCCGGCCGATCGAACAGTCTTCGTCTTCTTCGGACCACGTTCGCCGGGTGAAGTCCACCGTTTCGACTGTTCCTTGGTCTCTTGTGTGTACCAGTGAATCCATGTTTCTTCGACGGTCACGAAACGACGCAAGAACTCCGCTGAATTGCGCTGAAACAGCGCCAAACACGTCGCCGATGTGGTCTCACGGTTGCGCTTGTTTTCCGGTGTGACCAAACGCGGCACCCATCGCGCCGACAGCTTTCTCATACCCAGTTCTTCGTGTAGAATATGATGCACCGTTCCTACTGTGAACGGTCTGCCAACACGAGATCGTGGACTTTTTTAACGTTTTCCTCCTTAGCAGCCGTTTTCGGGGCACCTGGGCGTGGCTCATCAAAAACCGACGTGCGGCCACGAACAAACTCGTTGAACCAATTCTTGACGGTCGCCATCGAAGAGTCACCATACACAGCATCCAAGCGATCTTTGATTTCGCTGCGCGTTTTCCCTTCTAAAAACAAGAATCTAATCACCGAACGATATTGTTCTTTTTCCATTTTTGTGCAACCGACCGACACGCTCGCTTTCAAAGGCTCTCAAAACAAAACTAATAAAGGGAATCGACTGAAACTTTGACAGTAGGCTACTAAAGGAATGTACTGAACGATGGTAAATTTCTTTTGTGACAGCTGTTCCATCGGGCGGTGAGGCTAAGTACTTTTTGAATAGCCATCGTATTTATTGTTGGTGTTATTGTAAGTTGTTTATCTTAAATAACTAAAAATCAACAAATCAAAAAGAAGAATTTAAAAATCGATTTCATTTAATTAGATTTAACCTTGAAAGGATCTAAGTCCCGTGAGACTTTTTTTCATGTTCCCAAGATCAACAATCAATTAAAAGAACCTCATTTTGGTGTTGTTAAAAATATCTAATGAGGAGTGGAAAGAACGCATCCGCTGATGATGAGCTGCCCAAGTAAACTACTTTGAAGGGAATAACATCGTTGTATAAAAATTAAATAAAATTGTATAAAACTTTCTACTATCCTTATTCTTCTCTTATATAAAATCTAATAAATCATTCATTGGTTTTTCCATATTTATGAAAACATTCACTAAAATCTTTCCATATCGGACATTTCTAATAAATACCATTAAATCCATGTAAATTCAATAAAAAAAAAAAACGTTGTTTGCAAAAAAAAATCAAATTTTGTATAAAATATTTTTGACCTTAATATAATTAATTAACTAAAAAAAAAAAATATATTTAACTACTTAAAGCTAAACAAATCATTTATGTGGTTAAAACCAGATTTAAAATATATATTAGATAAGAAGATATCATCTAAACTGAATCATAGCTTTTGCAAGGGTAGTATTCATTAACGAAAGAAATTTTTGTCTAATCCTTTCATGTTTATGTTAAATGATTGCCTTTCAAAAACACTCATTAATTTGAATGTTAAATGTTTGCTTTTTTCTATCGTTCTTCAACAGTATTAAATTATTAATAATTGACAAAATATAATTAAAACGTTAAATGAGATAAGATAGAATTTAGTATATAGTAGGAGGGAGTGGGATGAAATTAGACGGCTTTTAATATAAAAAGGACTCATCATTACCAGCATATAAAGAGATAGTTGTACATCAATGGATAAAATTCCATCGAAATGAACGTTTTTTGTCATTACAGCACGTCGTGTTCTATGAGTATCCTTAATTATGTCTTTAATTAGTTTTCATTAATCAGTTGAAAGGCGATGAAAAGATATCAGGGCATTAATACAGTGAGGATATTTTAAATCGAACGATTGCCATGTTACTGCCATTTTATATCATTACACCATACGGCTATGTAAATACGGGAACACTAAATTATAAATTACTCCTTAGAGTATTATAATCTCCACCTGGAGACTCCCACTTATTGTGCCGATACATTTTCATTTGCCTTATGATTTCGTTTTTGCCTCTTCATATATCTATGGCTAGTTTTAGTTGTCCATCAGCAAGCAATCAATTTGAAAACTAAATACAGATCCTAGTCATTCGTTAACAAAAGTGAAGCTGTGACTCCTTCGATTTCTGGGCAAGAAGGAATTCTATTGACAAATTGAAATTAATTTATATGACTCGACATTGTCCTGGGCGATAATTACAATGTTAAAATGTTATCCTGGTAACGCTATACTAAAAAGTATTTCAAACATTTGCAAATCTCAATTACTTAATGATATACAATTATTGTTGGATATTTGCTCAAATAAAAGGAATCTTCCTTCCATCAATTGTAACTTTGGTCCATTAGAATCAGTTTTTTTTCTCTACCCTATACTACGATCTAATTAGTGGGCTGGAATAGTAATTAAGATTACTTCGATATCTTGTACTTTATACGCACGTACCGCCTCAAAGAATAAATAATATTCACACAACTATGAAGGTTATATTTATCCTGTTTCTGTTAGGCCAACCTTAAAATCCTTTAATCGATTTATCATTCACACTTGTTACATTTTGATTGTTTTTTCTTTGACTTTTGATTAAATTTCAAATGATTCTTGCTATTAAAGGTTGATTTAAATAAAAATTCTTTCTGCTTATTTATTAAATGCATAAAAAAACTGGCACACTTTTCTTAAGGCAATAGAAAAGCTTAATGAAAAATTTAAAAAAGACAATTCTTTGAAATAGAGAACATATTTTGAGTTAAAAAAAAATATTTTTTTCCCTATTTTGAAACTACAAAAATTTTGAAAATATATAAAATTTTCAAAAAAAAAAAATATTGTTTTTCCTATCAGCTGGAGCTGATCAATGAACAGTTTTCCTGCATTTGATCAAATTAGCTACTTTTTTGAGTACAATCTTCAAAAAATTATTTTATTATGCAATAATTTCAGAAAAATTATTATCCTTCTACTGGGGCTTGACGCAGTAATTATGTTTCGAAATTGATTTTTGGAGAGCTTTTTCATATTGGTACCGTTTGTATTGGTAAACGTCAATTCCCCGGAGTTGAGAGCTAATAAGTAGAATGGTAGGCAATACAAATTATCAGCTGAACAGGAAGCAGTTTAAACCATATTATCCTATTAAAACATCTCATAGGTGGGGAAAACCGAATCAACGTTCAAGTTACGATTCCAATTAGTACTAATTATGAAGTCAGGCAAAGCCAATCTATTCATGAAGAAATATACATACCCTTTACTATAGATTTATGGGTTATTGAGGCGTCTACCTCTAGCCAAATTTATTGATCTTAACGAAACACCTTCTTTAACTATATCTAGACATCCGTTATATTACTATAAGGTATAAGGTTTATGTCTTTAGGATTATATAATACACCATAGACACCTTATCGATTATTAGACAAGGTTATACTATATGATCTAAGAGACATTTTGAGTCACACCTATTATTTGAAGAAGGGTGGGTTAATAATCAATGTCGAAAAGAGTGAGTTCTGCCTAAGGCTAACCGGATATTAAAAAAAAAAACTTGAATATTTAAAATTGAAGTCTTTTACTATTTAATATGATGCGAATCAGAATGGAGTTAGTTGGATACTTCTTTAGTTGGACGAAGGGGACATAAGCGACCCATAGCAAATGTAACGCAAAAAGTAAATTCTGCTCCGAAATTATTCTGTAACTGAGCAATACTGCCTTGCGGCATCGAAAAATTTAGAGCCTATTTGAAAGTAATAGCCTTTAAAGTTTAGACCGATCCAACCGTATTCTAAATAAGATCATGAGCCAAAAGGACCTAAGCAGAAGATTGGCTAGATGGAGTTTTAAAAACTTCAACGTTTCAACGCCAAAACCTAGAAATGGAAAATAACCTTAATTCGCTACACATTTTCGAAGACTGATTACCAAATAATTACTTTTCCATAAAAAATAGAATACTTACTCAAAACGATCCATGATTTTATTAAAATATTATAGCTTAAATCCACATAAAAAAAATTCCTTTACTTTTGTATATTTTTTCCTTTTTAATTATATTTTCCATTGCATAAAAAATATAAGTAGAAAATTTAATATGCAATAAAAATTTTGTACAAACTGAAATTAAAAAAATTTTTTTTTTGAGAACAAAACTTGCAGCATCTTACAAAATTTGCAGAATTTTACAAAAAATTTCACCTTATATTGAGAGCTTAGAAACCAGAATTACTAAATGGCACTTGGTCGGTAGATTTTAACTAAAACTATTTTTAAAAGGACCCAGGGTTTGTTGTTCCAACATCATATTGGGGTCTTTTTCTGGCACTGCCTGTTAAGTGGACATGGGGTAAGAATAAGAAAAGCATACACAACTTGATCAGTACGGGCTTTGGTGTATCGTTTAAGGATAATTTCTTATATTTCTCACATATTAAGTAGTGTTTTTTTTTCTCTCCTCCATCTTCAGATGAACTATGGTACGAGGGTCGTTCAATAAGTCCTTAGAAAATCCGATAAATTGTGCTCATAGTGTCGGTAAAGATTATCGGCAGGAAAGCTGTCAAAATTTCAGCTCGATCCATAGCATAGGTCAATTTCTATCGTCGATTAAAGTTAACGACATTTATTTGTGCATAACAATGGAAAAAAGCGAGTTTAGGGCTGTCATCAAACATCTCCATTTGAAAGGCTTAAGCCCGAAAGAAATCAAAGCCGAGTTGGATGCAGTTCATGGCACATCTGCACCTGTGTTTGCGATGGTTTACAATTGGGTGAATGAATTTAAACGTGGCCGTTCATCCACAAAAGATGAACATCGTTCAGGACGCCCAGTTGAGGTGTCTACTCCTGAAATCATCGACAAAATCCACGATCTGATTTTGAACGATCGGCGAATTAAAGTGCGCGAATTAGTTGAGGCCACCGGCATATCACAAGGTACAGTCGCTTGAATTTTGCATGAAAAAATGTCTGTGAAAAAAAATTTCGGCAAGATGGGTGCCGCGTTTGCTCTCAGAGCAGAATAAGCGCAATCGTGTAGTGGACTCTGAGGTTATGTTGGCACTCTTTCATCGCAATCCTGCCGAATTCCTTCGTCGATATGGCACTGTGGACGAAACCTGGATACTCTACTACACTCCAGAAACGAAGAGACAGTCATCACAGTGGATTTTAAAGGGTGAACGGGCTCAGAAGAAGGCAAAAACTGTGCCATCGACCGGCAAGGTGATGGCCACGGTCTTTTGGGATTCGCAGGGCATCATTTTTATCGACTACTTGGAAAAAGGAAAAACAATAACAGGAGCGTATTACGCGTCGTTATTGCAACGGTTGAGCGAGGAAATCAAAGAGAAACGCCTTCATCTGAAGAAGAAAAAAATCCTCTTGCATCAGGACAATGCGCGTGTGCACACCTGCGCTGTTTCCATGGCCAAAATTGTGAAATTGAGAATGGAATTGTTGCAGCATCCCGCTTATTCACCAGATTTGGCCCCGAGTGACTATTTTCTTTTCCCCAATCTGAAGAAATGGCTTGGCGGACGACGGTTCACTTCCAACGAGGACGTCATTGCTCAAACGGATGAGTATTTTGCAGAACTTCCGAAATCCTATTTTTTGGACGGGATAAAAATTTTAGAAAAACGGTTGGAAAAGTGTATAGAGCTAAAAGGAGATTATGTTGAAAAATAAAATTTTTTTTTTAAAAAAAACAGTTTTTTCTAAGGACTTATTGAATGACCCTTGTAGATAAATTTAATCTATTTTCAATTTAAATCACTGCTTTCTGTGACAAAATTCTCAAAAACTGAATAATTCAAATTGTAACAATAATTTTATTAAATTATAAATAGAAATATTGAGGTTTTTGGATAAATATCTTACATAACCAAAGCTTATGGGCAGGGTTAAAAATAATAATACTGAAATTCACAAAAATTATTTAATAATATCTTCGTAAATGTACAAATTTTATGAAAAAAGTAAAAATATGTTATTCTGGAATATGTTTGAGGTAATATAAATAAATATTTTTGTGTTTGGAAATTTTTAGTCTTTAGAAAGTTTTCTGTAATAAAACGATTATCTGCCAAAATTTTTTAGGGTCGTTTTCACTCATTCAATAGTTTTGGATCTTTTTGAAAAAAGCTATTTGATTTATTGTTTTTTTTTTTAGAATTTTTTATTAAAAAAACAAAAATGTATTTTTGTAATCTTTTGAAAAATAATGAAATTATTTCATTAGCATTATTTTGTGTCTTGCCTAGTTTAGCTGAAATCATTTAATTTTATAGTCATACCGGTAAAATTATAAAAGGCTATTGTCCAACAACAAAAAAAAATGCAATAAAATAAATTTAAATCTACAATATTTTTAAAGATAATAAATGCGAAAATAAGTTTAAATTAATGAAAACTTCTCTTTAATATATATTGTACGTGTAGAAGTTTAAGGAAAATTTTAAAAATTTACAAAAACACCCGAGAGCAATTACCCTAAAAACATGATTATTGAAATAAAACAAATATAATTTTCATAAATGTTAGAGAAAAAAAAAACTTAAAATGGTAAAAGAAAAATTTAAAAATAGTGCATAATATGCAAATTTTTAGTTGAATAGTAGTGAGTGAATCATAGAATTTTAAGTTGAAAATTTATGCACGTTATTGCAAAAGTTTTCGACAGGACAATGAACGGCTGGATCAACTTTTAATAAATTCGAAAGATAATGTTCAACTTTTCTGTGGATATTTATATAATATAAGTTTTTTTTTTCTCTTCATCATCTTTCTTTAAGTACAATTAAGAAAATAGTCATATTTGCGTTTTAGTTTTCTAAAAAGTTCATATTTTCTGGTAAAAATTATGCAACAACATTAATCGTGATACCCATACTTGATGATGATATAATAAGAAAAGCTTAATTTAATATTATACCAGAAAAAACTATGAAAATTTATTGCATTGGAAGTTAAAATTTTGGTTATTTATAAAAATAATGTTTAGAAATTTAAAAAAAAAAAAACCAACAGTAAAATTGTTACTGTAAAAGTGAAAAATTATTTATTGTTAAGGTTATCAATTTTAATATTGAAATGTTCAGTTTTAGATGCTGATTAATATTGATCATAAAAATGAGTTTTCTTGTAACTGAAATTGCTAATCTGAACTGTTCAAAAAATAACTAATCATCGTCAATGACGCGATAACCGGGAATCTGGTGTAGGCCTGTTGAATCGAAGAACTCCAGACGTCGCTGCTTCATGTCGCGGTCTTCCCGTTCGACAATTTCAATATGTTTTTGGCATCCTGGCTAACATCGTTACTCCTCGTCATCTGAGACCATAAATGGAGCCACTGTAGACTTTCTGGGCAGGGTCTTCATCATCCATACGAATTAAGTGTCCAGCCCACCAAACGGTCCATTCTCATATGGGGGCCAAAAATTCTTCGTAAAAACGCCCCTTTGAACCCAGACAAAATCTGCGTTGAGAACCCAAGTTTCCGTATAATACGTGAGGACTGGAAAATCTGTAATGATCAGAATTTTCGAGCAACATAATTTAGGCTGACTGAAATAGGCTCTGTTTCCAAATAGGAAAATTATTTAATTCTTTCGAAGCTATAATATCCTACTCGTGTTAATTGGTCTTGTCTTCGACATCGACGCTGTTTTACGCTGAGCGGTCCAAAAATTTTTAACCGGCGACTCAATCTTCATGAAGACAGAGAAAGAGTATGGTAGCCCTTAAGCTTATCCCTAGTCGCTTTTTCCAGTTTTCAGTGCCAGTTTGAGGAGAACGCATGACAGTTCTCCTTGACCTCCTGAACACCATTTTGGATGTTAAAATATTCTCAAAGTGATTTGGCTGTTTTTACTCTTCTCATACCAGTCATGGTCAGTCTAACTAGTTTTACTATAATTCCGAACTATCATGAACTGCTTTAAAGTCGATGAACAAATGGTGGATCTCTTAACCATATTCCAACGGTTTTTCCATCGACTGCCGCGGAAAGAAGATCTGATCTGTAACATAGCTGATTGCTTGGAGTGAAGCGTCTCAAATCTGATATGTAGCTGAATGGAGCCATCCTGCCTAGCGGAAAGTGATACTCAGCAACATAGTACCTAAATAATTGCTATACTTTGTGATATCTCCTTTTTTGAGTATGAGACAGATGATACCAAGGTGCCAATTGTCATGCATGTATTTGCCGTCTATGTTATACTTGGACCATTAATTGATGAACCGTTTGGCGCAGTGTGTCTCCTCCATTCTTAACCAGTAGAAATTGGGTGACTTGTGCTTCTTGAGTCGAGGGATCGCATTTGTCAGTTCCTTGATGCTTGGTGGTGGCATCATTCATTATTCAGCCTGCAAGACCCCAAAATCGTGTTTTGACTGTTTTTGTCAAAAATTTCTACTGAAAATTTCTACTGAAAATTTCCACTGAAAATTTCAACTGAAAATTTCTTCTGAAACTTTATACTCTGCTTTTTACTGAATATTTTTAAAGAAAACTTTTACTGAAAATTTCTACTAAAAATTTCTACTGAAAATTTCTACTGAAAATTTCTACTGAAAATTTCTACTGAAAATTTCTACTGAAAATTTCTACTGAAAATTTCTACTGAAAATTTCTACTGAAAATTTCTACTGAAAATTTCTACTGAAAATTTCTACTGAAAATTTCTACTGAAAATTTCTACTGAAAATTTCTACTGAAAATTTCTACTGAAAATTTCTACTGAAAATTTCTACTGAAAATTTCTACTGAAAATTTCTACTGAAAATTTCCACTGAAAATTTCTACTAAAAATTTCTACTGAAAATTTCTACTGAAAATTTCTACTTAAAATTTCTACTGAAAATTTCTACTGGAAATTTCTACTGAAAATTTCTACTGAAAATTTCTACTGAAAATTTCTACTGGAAATTTCTACTGAAAATTTCTACTGAAAATTTCTACTGAAAATTTCTACTGAAAATTTCTACTGAAAATTTCTACTGAAAATTTCTACTGAAAATTTCTACTAAAAATTTCTACTGAACATTTCTACTAAAAATTTCTACTGAAAATTTCTACTGAAAATTTCTACTGAAAATTTCCACTGAAAATTTCAACTGAAAATTTCTTCTGAAACTTTATACTCTGCTTTTTACTGAATATTTTTAAAGAAAACTTTTACTGAAAATTTCTACTGAAAATTTCTACTGAAAATTTCCACTGAAAATTTCTACTGAAAATTTCTACTGAAAATTTCTACTGAAAATTTCTACTGAAAATTTTCTACTGAAAATTTCTACTGAAAATTTCTACTGAAAATTTCTACTGAAAATTTCTACTGAAAATTTCTACTGAAAATTTCTACTGAAAATTTCTACTGAAAATTTCTACTGAAAATTTCTACTGAAAATTTCTACTGAAAATTTCTACTGAAAATTTCCACTGAAAATTTCTACTAAAAATTTCTACTGAAAATTTCTACTGAAAATTTCTACTTAAAATTTCTACTGAAAATTTCTACTGGAAATTTCTACTGAAAATTTCTACTGAAAATGTCTACTGAAAATTTCTACTGAAAATTTCTACTGAAAATTTCTACTGAAAATTTCTACTGAAAATTTCTACTAAAAATTTCTACTGAACATTTCTACTAAAAATTTCTACTGAAAATTTCTACTGAAAATTTCTACTGAAAATTTCCACTGAAAATTTCAATTGAAAATTTCTTCTGAAACTTTATACTCTGCTTTTTACTGAATATTTTTAAAGAAAACTTTTACTGAAAATTTCTACTGAAAATTTCTACTGAAAATTTCTACTGAAAATTTCTACTGAAAATTTCCACTGAAAATTTCTACTAAAAATTTCTACTGAAAATTTCTACTGAAAATTTCTACTGAAAATTTCTACTGAAAATTTTTACTGAAAATTTCTACTGCAAATTTCCAATGAAAATTTCTACTGAAAATTTCTACGGAAAATTTCTACGGAAAATTTCTACAGAAAATTTCTACGGAAAATTTCTACGGAAAATTTCTACGGAAAATTTCTACGGAAAATTTCTATTGAAAATTTCTATTGAAAATTTCTACTGAAAATTTCTACTGAAAATTTCTACTGAAAATTTCTACTGAAAATTTCTACTGAAAATTTCTACTGAAAATTTCTACTGAAAATTTCTACTGAAAATTTCTACTGAAAATTTCTACTGAAAATTTCTACTGAAAATTTCTATTGAAAATTTCTACTGAAAATTTCTACTGAAAATTTCTACTGAAAATTTCTACCGAAAATTTCTACTGAAAATTTCTACTGAAAATTTCTACTAAAAATTTCTACTGAAAATTTCTACTGAAAATTTCTACTGAAAATTTCTACTTAAAATTTCTACTGAAAAATTCTACGGAAATTTCTACTGAAAATTTATACTCAACATGTTTAATGAAAATTTTTGCTCAATATTTTTAAGACAAGAGCCACGACTATGATGCCATTTCGACTCTATTTTACCTGTGATTTGGCATTGTCCTGTCGAAGTTGTTGTTTTTCACCAAAAAAAAGAATAAAAATAAGTAAACAAGTGCAAAATTTAAAAAAATGCAAAAAAAATCCATAAAAAATTCTTAAAACAAAATTTTTTACACAATCGGTACATTAAATGAAAATAATGGTTTTTTAACCATAATAATAATAAATATATAATATGAAAATATTTAACTAATCTGCATTATTGACATCGTCCATAATAGTATTATTTTGTAAAAGTTATTTTACAGTTTAAAAAAAAATGAGAAAAATTATTTAAGTTAAAATCGACTCTGAAAATTTTACGAAAATAAAAATGGAAACGTTTAGAGTAGAAAAAGCTATTGATTTTTAATGATAAGATATGGTATCATCTATACTTGCAGATATTCGTATTGTCAGATTTTTACTTATAAATTGGCTTAAGACTTTATAAAGTTGCATCTACTTTGAACACAGTTTGCTGATAACATTTTGGTGTAGCAACGAACTGGAAGCTTATGTTAACTTTAAGTCTCATCGTTCGAGATGCAAATAAGTTATAAGTTTCGTAGAAAAAAAGTAGTCAATAGTTAGAGTTATATGCAGCAGTAAGAAAATATATTATTTCAAAATAATCAAAAAAGGATTCCGAATAGTACTTATTTGGTCCAGTGCAGCGGTTTTATTTGAATAAAATTTTGAGTATGAGGTATTCGCTTGGATGTAAACAGTGGTAGTAAAGTATCGTAGGATTGTTAAATAGGATGAATATGATAGCTGAAAGGTAAACAAACGAATATAACCAATGTTGACTTTCAGTAACTTTTAGACCCGGAATTTTCATAAAATTATTTAATTAATCGGCCACGCAAATGTTAACAAATGCATTTACAGAAATTGCTGCACTATTGGTTCGGTTAGAATCTCTGCAATTTTGTTTTTTTTTTTTTAAATAATTTTTCCTTAAGGTTAATTTAAAAATTATTTTAACTCAAATGTAAGGTCGTAAGGCTCATAAAAATACCTAGACAAATTCTTACCATGTGATGTGCTATTGGAAAATTCGGTGCCTAACTGACTTAGTGTTTATTAATTAGCTGCTCACTAGTTGAATTCATAGTCCGCCTTCGAATTGGCATCGTGCTTATTTGTTGGTTGAAAATGGTATTTATTCAACCCTGGTACTGTGTCAATCATCTGGCTTAATTTGGTGTCTATTTAAATGCTAAATTTTGTACCTATTCACTAGCTGAATTTAGTGCCTAGTCACTAGATAAATCCGACGCTTAATCAATAGTTCAAATTTTCTGTTCATTCACTTACATATTTCTTATTAATTTATGAACTGAATTTGGCATTTTTAAAGAAACCTGTACAATAATGCACTTGTACATATACATTTTTAGTTAACACATAATGTACCTATTAACTTGTACATTATGTGTTAACTGGCTTCATTTTGTACCTATTCAATAGCTCAATTTCTTATTTTGTCAGTAGCTTATGTCGGTGTTTATTTGCCTATTTATTATCTAAATTTAACTTTCGGATTTCTCAAATTAGTCAAAAGTATAATTTGGGCCTATTTGGAAGTTAAACTTGGTACCTATTAACTTGTTGAATTTGGTACCTATTCAAAAGCTGAGTTTGGTGCTTATGTACAAGGGTCGTTAAATAAGTCCTTATAAAAAATTTTTTTTATTTGTAACATAATCTCTTTTTAGCCTTATAAACTTCTCTAACCGTTTTTCCAAAAATTTTATCCCGTCCAAAAAATAGGATTTCGGAAGTTCTGCAAAATACTCATCCGTTTGAGCAATGACGTCGTCGTTGGAAGTGAACCGTCGTCCGCCAAGCCATTTCTTCAGATTGGGGAAAAGAAAATAGTCACTCGGGGCCAAATCTGGTGAATAAGCAGGATGCTGCAACAATTCCATTCTCAATTCCACAATTTTGGCCATGGAAACAGCGCAGGTGTGCACACGCGCATTGTCCTGATGCAAGAGGATTTTTTTTCAGATGGGGGCGTTTCTCTTTGATTTCCTCGCTCAACCGTTGCAATAACGACGCGTAATACGCTCCTGTTATTGTTTTTCCTTTTTCCAAGTAGTCGATAAAAATGATGCCCTGCGAATCCCAAAAGACCGTGGCCATCCCCTTGCCGGCCGATGGAACAGTTTTTGCCTTCTTCGGAGCCCGTTCACCCTTGAAAATCCACTGTGATGTGATGACTGTCTCTTCGTTTCTGGAGTATAGTAGTGTATCCAGGTTTCATCCACAGTGACATATCGATGAAGGAATTTGGCAGGACTGCACTATTGCGCTTATTCTCTTCTGAGAGCAAACGCGGCACCCATCTTGCCGAAATTTTTTTCACAGACAATTTTTCAGGCAAAATTGAAGCGACTGTACCTTGTGATATGCCCATGGCCTCAACTAATTCGCGCACTTTAATTCGCCGATCGTTCAAAATCAGATCGTGGATTTTGTCGATGTTTTCAGGAGTAGACACCTCAACTGGGCGTCCTGAACGATGTTCATCTTTTGTGGATGAACGGCCACGTTTAAATTCATTCACCCAATTGTAAACCGTCGCAAACACAGGTGCAGATGTGCCATGAACTGCATCCAACTCGGCTTTGATTTCTTTCGGGCTTAAGCCTTTCAAATGGAGATGTTTGATGACAGCCCTAAACTCGCTTTTTTCCATTGTTATGCACAAATAAATGTCGTTAACTTTAATCGACGATAGAAATTGACCTACACTATGGATCGAGCTGAAATTTTGATAGCTTTCCTGTTGATAATGCTACTTACAAAAAAAAATGTTTACCGACACTCGGATTTTCTAAGGACTTATTGAACAACACTCAGTTTAATGTTTATTTACTGACTGTTATTGTGCCTAATTACTATCTGCATTTGGGCCTATTTAAAAGTTAAACTTGGTACCTATTCACTAGCTGAATTTAGTTGCCTAGTCACTAGATAAATCCGACGCTTTATCAATAGTTAAATTTGGTTTTCATTAACTTACATTTTTCGTATCAATTTTGTTTTTATTGATAAGCCTTTACAGTACTGCTGTTAATTTATTAGCTTGTCTAATATTTGTTAGCTTGCTTTATTTAGTGACTATTCGATAGCTCAATATTTTGTTTATTGTCACAACCCAAATTCTGTGCCTATTCAAAAGCAAAATTTGGAGCCTATTCGGAAGTTAAACTTGCTGAATTTGGTATCTATTCAAAAAGGCTGCATTTGATATATTTTCACTTACTAAATTCGATTTTAATTCACTATCTAGTATTATGCTTATTTACTAGACTCAATTGGTATCTGTTCGCTATCCAAATTCGGTGCCTTTTCAAAAGTTTACTATGACGCTACTTCACGAGCTGAACTATACTGAATTGGCAACAACTGCAAGTCCTTTCTTAAATACTTTAAGTCCTTTCATTTTCATATGTTATTCTATACTATCAATTGTTAATAAGACTTGTTAAAATGTCCTAAAAAATATATATCTTTAAAAAAAAAACCATACAGGAAAATTAATTTAAAACCTAATTTATGGTCATAGGTTCACAATTTAATTATTCCAAATACCAGCAAATTTGATAATATCATATTTATTCTTCGACTATAATCGACTTTTGTTTTTGATCCTATCAAATTTTTACAACAAGCACTTTTCCAATATATATTCTTTTAGCAAGGTTACCAAAGAAAAAGTTAATTAAATGTCATCCAATTTTATAATATTTTAGTAGCAATTTCTTCTTTCCCATTCTTTTTATACGTTTATTATCGAAATTGGCAACAAAAAGAAAAATGTAAAAAAAAAAAAAATATTGAAAGTATAAAGTAAATATTATTTACAGATAAACATCACTTTTCAATTAAATGTAAGATGGAAAAAAAATGGAAAAAACAAAAGTTTTTCTGGTAAACGTAATAAGGTTTTTGTTTATATTCGTACGTCTCTGGGCGTAAATGTTTACTGAATAAATTTACTTATATTTCTACAGAGTATAAAATAAGTTTAGTTATGTTAGGATTTTCCAATCAAAGCGGAATTTCACCTTTGTATTCGGGATCCTGAATTCATTTTTGCGACTCTGGCAAAGTTATGACTATACGAGCAAGCAAAATAATCAAAAAGTTTCTTTGGAAAAGTTAACAACAATCGTATTCGCAATCGAAATCGCAAAGGTGGCGCATACCTTTAATTTGTTATACAAAGTAAACGAACGCACTAGATACGACCTTGTAATTGTTTGTTGGAGAAGTTTCCCATATTCTATGTCGCATTGTATCTATATGAAGCCGAAAGGTAGAATATTCTGGTCTTATCGATAATGGAGAAAAGTTCTGCCATTGATGTTACCTTAGCAGGTATAGAAGCAGGTATCAACAATATGGAATTTTTTGTTCTTCTTGTCAATGTAATACGAGTAGGTACTGTAAGCTAAGTTATTGAAATTTCTACGTTATCGATATCTCTGGAGTTTTTTTTCTTTTATTCGTTTTTGCCTCTGATATTTGAAAGTTTTTCGAAAGTGATTGCAAAAACATGTGAAACTTTATAGCGTTAAACCATTTAATGTTTACTTGCTATCATTAAAAATGCTTCCTTATTCACCTGGTGATGAAATGGAATTATGTTATCGAAACTACGGTCCAATAAATATAGTCAAGGTAAAGAAAAGTTAATACAAGTAAATATGTTAACAGAAAAATAAAAAAGATAATACAATATTTTATTAAATAGATTTTTTAGGTATTAATTTTCTTTGCTAAATAGAATTTTTCATTTCCTCCAAATCCCTTAAAATCTACAAAATTTTAGATAGTCGAAATTAATTAATTTTTGTTTCATATTGAATGAGATTTTTTTTTCTAACGTCCTCGTAAAGGAGACATTTTTGAAAAGAATTTTACTTTGTTTTTATAAAAACAAATATCTTAAATACAACTTTTAATGAGTAACTTTTTTTTTTTCTGATTATGATTTTGGAAAATGCTTTTGGCATTTGTAGTTTAAATTACTAAAAATATATTCAAAAACTTCAAAATATTAGCCTTTTACATATTTTATTTAAATAGGTTTTAAAAGAAGTTTTCTTTGATTTGCAGTCACACGAAATATTGTAATATTATATGTGTAGAATAACCTTCGCGACCCGAGGGCAAATGGTCCCTCGACCACAACTCTCACTTACCAAACTCCCTTGAAAAAGCAAACATTGATCCGTTCTTCTACAGGACATTTTTTTTGGACTAAATGTAATCCTGACGTTAACATCACGTCTTATGTTCAGTTATAGAGTTAGATTAGATGGCTCTCACATCCGTAAACTTCATTGTGAAAGCTTCATTTTATAGCAAATCTACATTATAGTGAGTAGGCAATCAGGATGACGGTAGAGATTCGAAATTGCACTTCCAACCATCGTAGTAAAATTATATTCGTTAACAGCCATGCTGTTCAACACCCCGATTAATCAATTGGCGGGGAAACTTTTTGCTCACAGCACTTTTTAACTTATCGTACCTACTAACTAAATTTCACCTTTGGCCATTCGTAGGCGAACAAACTGGACATGAAGTGAAAACTTTCTTTTGAAACATTAGCCAACCATTGCCGGTAACATTACCAAAATTTTGTATACAGAAACTATTCAGAATTCTGCTTTCACACATAATTCCCATGTCACCTTACCCAACTTTTTTTTTCTAATAAGATTTACTCTATAGAAGACCTTTTATATCCCATAATACCTTTTCCAAGTTAAACAAACTAACACGCTCTAAAAAAATTTAACCACCTATAACAGGTCCATCCAACTAACTAACATAGATTATGATTCAATAAAACCCAGATAATTACAGGTCGTGGTGCTATTATACATCGTGGCCCCTGTATCATGTCCTAGGCACCTTACATACAAACAACAAATAAATAAATTTTTTAATAAAATATTTTTGATTAAATCTTCAGTTTCTTTGTAAAGTACTTTCAAATAATAAAATTTAAGGTTTAAAAAGTTATTACTCGTATCATAAAAAAAAACAACAACAAAAAAAAAGCCAACATTTTAATTATCATCCTTGATTTAACAAATTAATAATATAATAAAAAAAATAGTATCAAATTTTAGAAATAAATTTAATTTTTTTAGAATTAATACAATTATTTAAATATTGTATAATAAAAAAACTTTTAGCTTTTTCTTCATTTAAGCTTCAATCTTTTCAAATATTTTTCATTCGTTTGCAGAAAAGTTTGTCTCTAATTATTTAAATAGAGGAAAGAAAAGCTTTTATTTAAATTATTTTTACTACTTTAAAATTTTATTTTCTATTGAAAAACTTAATATTTCGCTTAATGGTTCTTCTACTATTATAAATACAATTACTACTACCAGTAGAGTACTTCAACTAGTCCGGCTGAAACTATGACATTCTGACTCCTTATTTGCTCTGAATCCCCTGGGATAAATAATTTAGAGAATTTTTTATGAATATTTTATAATCAGAAAACCACGTAAAACTCTCTAGTATGAGTGGGATCTATTAATGTAAGGTAAAAGTTTTCGTTTTTTTTCTCGATAAAATAATCTACGAAACGAATACCCTCAAATAGGATTTTTTTTTTGCTCTTCATTACGTTCTATTTAGTGTTATTATTTAAGGCACTAC
This sequence comes from Atherix ibis, assembly GCA_958298945.1. Classification (NCBI taxonomy): domain Eukaryota; kingdom Metazoa; phylum Arthropoda; class Insecta; order Diptera; family Athericidae; genus Atherix; species Atherix ibis. Next base: position 6,541,069 of record OY282610.1, read on the forward strand.
TACTTTTTTTTACTATAAAATAAAAGCATAAACATTTCCCTGAAATTATTTATAAAAAACTAGTATCTAAACTGAATTAAAAAAATTATTGTGAACAATTTATGAAAATTTACGAATAATCACAAATAAAATTTTCAAATAGAATTTTCTGCATGCCCAAAGAAAGCTATAATGTTTTGGGAAATATGGTAAATCTTTTTAAAAATTCTTTCCAAGAACCTAGATTTTTTATTGAAAAGAAAATCAAATTTTTTGTTTCCGAATCACAACCTGTTTAGAATCACATGTTGTCAATTAGGGATGTAGAAATAATTTTAGACATCTGTCACTTAAATGGTACAAGGGTTGTTTGATAGTTTGCTGACAGAGTAATAGGGGAAATTAATTTCGAACTTGAAGAAAAGTTTTTGCATTATTCAATCTGATTTATTTTCGTAGTTTTCCAAAGATACTGGAATAATTTTTGAGATTTCAATAAATCAGATACTTTTCTTAATTTTCTATTCAAAAAGAAATAAATTTAAAATAAATGCTAATTTAATAATTCTATTGTACAATAGTTTTAATAATTAAATTATTATTTTAGATTAAAAATAAATCGATATTTTTTTTTTTTTGATTTTCCAGATAACGATTAAGAAGACTTCATCATCATCACCCAGCAATACATAATCGTTAGTAAAGCATCTCTTCATAAAGTCTGTTTATCAGAGACTCTTAAAAGTAAATCAAATAGAAATTATTTAAAAACAAATAAAATATATTTCAGGAAAATTTTGGAAACGCAGTTTTGCCACCCAAAAGTTTTTAATGATAATTATTGTGATATTTTAAAAACGCAGTTTTGCCTCTAATAATAATATCGAAATATTTCTACAAGCAAAATATTAAAAATTTTTCTTCAGTATAAAATCCGCAATTATATTTAAAGGAAAATAAGAAAAAATGGTATTTAGAATTTGCCCTAAAAAAATTACTCTGGACATCATCCAAGAGGTTGTGGGTTCGAATCCTATGCTGCTTCGCCAAAAAAAACTGAGGCATGGTCCTATGCTGTTTCCCAACAACAAATTTAATTTCATTATTTCGTGATACTTTTTTTTGAAAAAGTATTTAGTGTCGTGGCGTTTAGAATAAACATTTCAGTTCAAACAAATTAAAAAGTACGCAATATTCTATTTTAGATAACAACCAAATCCTAAAATTATTCGTCAGGGCGAATAAAAAATCAAAAACCTTTTGTATATTTTGTAAGTAAATCAAAAACAAAGTTTGAAGAAATTCTCCAAAATTTTCTCCAAACAAAAATCAAAAAAATTATTATTTTTTAATAATTGTAAATGCTTGATTATTCTTGAACTTCAACAAATATTTCCAAATATCAAAATTTCCCACTAAAAAAAGATATAACAAATATTTTTTGAAATTTTTTTCTTTAAGTCAACTTATTAAAAGCTTTTTTTCAATGCAAAATCTCAAAGTTTGCTTTTCAAATAACTAACGTATTGTAATTTCTTTCAAATCAATAAAGGGTTTCTCAAAAAAATACAAAAGGGTTCTTAATTGAAATTTTAAAAAAAAGGGGGAAAATTTCGATATAATTTGTTAGAAAAATTATAAAATACGATAAATTTTTTTTTATTTTTTTTATTTGACAGGTTTTCATTTCTATGTTACACATAGACATGAGAACACAGTCGCTCCTATGGAGAATATAGCGGCACAGACTCTGTGAACTCTCTCCATCTGCTTCTGTCTTGAGCCAGCCTTTTCACTTCCGACCATGATTTGCCAGTTTGTTGGTGTTCGCGCTCGACTGATCTTCTCCAAGTGGTCCTTGGACGTCCTCTGCTGCGATTGCCCTGTGGGTTCCAATCTAGTGCCATCCTTGCTATGTCCGTAGGTGGTTTTCGCAAGGTGTGGCCAATCCAACTCCATTTCCTACGTTTGATGTTATCTAGCAGGGGTATTTGCTCCGTGAGAAGAAGCAGCTCATCGTTCGTTATCCAGTTCGGCCAGAAGATCTTGCTTATACGCCTAAAGCATCTGTTCTCAAATGCCTGAGACTTACAAGTCGTCCTGGCTGTTACTTTCCATGTTTCGCAGCCGTACAAGCAGGACTGGCTTGACGTTTGAGTTGAATATTCGAAGTTTGAGTGCTATGGAGAGATGATTGGAACGCCATACGTTCCCAAGTGAGGTGTACGCTTGTCGCACCTTGTTGATGCGCGTTTGGATGTCTGTTTCAGTTCCACCATCCTTGCTGAGCATGCTGCCAAGGTAACAGAACTTTTCGACATCTTCAGCTTGGGTACCGTGTAGCATCAAGGGCCTCTCGCAGGTGGCGCCGATACGCATCAATTTGGTTTTCTTGATGTTGATTCTCATCCCCACTTCTTCGGCGTTGGAGGCCAGAGCATTCAGTTTCTCCTGAATGCCGTTGAAGGTGTGGGACATGAGGCATATGTCGTCGGCGCAGTCCAGGTCGTGGAGCTTCTCACGCAGTGTCCACTGGATACCGTTGCTAGCTGTGTTGTTAGTGGGTTGAAGGACTAGGTCTAGGGCGATTATGAAGAGGATAGGCGAGATTATGCAACCCTGCCTGACTCCTCTCGAGATGATGAATGTATCGCTGATTCGTCCCTTGAAACGCACTCCATACGGGGCCTCGCGGTATAGTTCTCGGATGAGATCGATGATGGCCTGCGGGATGCCCAGTTCATCCAGAGCACTCCAGATGGCGTCGCGAGAAATCATGTCAAAGGCTCTTTCGAAGTCCATTCGTTCGACTATTCAATGATCATTCTTAGGCTGTTGATGTGATCAATACAGGAGCGGTTTGGTCTAAAGCCAGACTGCTCGTTGCGGAGGGCACTTTCCAATGTTGGAGTGATGCGAGTCAGGATGATTGATGCGATTAGTTTCTGGATGGTGTTCAGCAGAGTGATTCCCCTCCAGTTTTTGCAATCGCCAAGGTCACCTTTCTTCGGGATGGTGATAATTACTCCTTCTTTCCAGCTGTCCGGGAAGTGGCATTGTGTCCAGGCTTTTGCGATTATAGGATGCAACAGCGAGGCCAGGAGTGGTGGATCAAACTTCAGAACTTCTGGGGCCAGGTTGTCAGGTCCGGGTGCTTTGCTGTACTTAAGCTTGTTGATTGCTGTTGTGATCTCCGTAATCGTAGGCGGTGTTGTTGGGATGGATCTTCGTGGGTTTCTGCGCATCACTGTAGGAGGAGGATGGAATTTTGAGCTATTGAAAGGGATTCTGAGAAGAATTCCTTCCAGCGGTCGAGTTGTTCTTCATCCGTGGAGAGAGTTTGACCGTCTTTGTTCTTAAGTGGTGGCAGTGAGGGTGTTATTTTTCCGGATAGTTTGCGAATTGATGCATAGACACTGCGGATATCGCTCCGGTGTACAACGGCTTCTGCTTCGCTCGCTATTTGGTTGAAGTAGTTCCTCTTGTCATCCCTTGCCATGCGTTTGACCATCTTTTGAGCAAGGTCGTACCTCGTCTATAGATGGTGCCTTTCCTCGCGAGTTTGAGCAGTTTGGATGGTCGCTGTATATGTCAGCTCCTCGGATTGTCTTGACCTCCAGGAGCGATCCGAGGAATTTTTTGCTTATCAGGATGTGGTCTATCTGGTTGCGGGTCACACGATTCGGAGACTGCCAGGTGTATTTGTGGATGTTCTTTTGACGAAACATGGTGACACCGATGAATAGTTGATGAGTTGAGCAGACGTCAGTGAGACGGTTCCCGTTGTCGTTTCCCTCTGCATGAAGGATGTGTGTTCCAATGATCCAGCGAAGATCAGTGTTGTCCTGGCCTACTTTAGCGTTAAAGTTGCCCATGACAATTTTGATGTCGCTCTTCGGGGCAGATTGAATACACGTCTGTAGTTGGTGGTAGAAGGCTTCTTTATTGGCGTCATCATCTACTTCAGTTGGGGCATAGCACTGCACGATGGTGGTGTTTCGGAACTTCGAGTGGAACCTGGCTGGCAGAAGGCGGTCGGAGACCGGTTTGTAGCCCATGAGAGATCTCTTCGCGTTGGCTGATAGGATTAATCCGACTCCACAGTGGTGGCCGCTGTCGTTGCCGCTGTAGATGAAGTGTTCACCCGTCTGCGTTGTGAGGTTTCCTTGATGTCTGCGTTGTGAGGATGCCGAGATTGTAGCGTCGCATTTCGGAAGCAGCTGGCGCCAGACGAGAAGTTTGGGAGAGAGTCCGCACGAGAGTCCGCACGGTACCTATTCGGGTTGTTCGGTGAAAGCCAAATGTGTTTTTGCCTGAGGTATTGTCCGGATGTTTACTCTTGTGCTGTTTCATGATAAGATGTTTTTTATGGCTTGCGGCTTATCAGGCCAGCGAAGCAACCCCCAGTGACGTTTGGGGATCCTACGGACTACATATGTAAGGCTTGTAGTCGGCCTCTCACCCCGGCACCAATGCCGAGATGGCGGCATTCACGACGTTCACGGTAGTCCAATGGCTTCAGTTCTTGAGTGATAATAATTTTATACGGATGCAAGCCTATATTCTTTCTCAAAATCCGCCAGGTTGTGGTTTGAGGCAGTCCTAATCCTTGAGAACGTCTTGGAATCGATAAATTGCGATCTTCAGCAACACTTGCCTGAACGGCAGCAATATTTTCATTACTTCGAGCGGTTCTTTGTCTTATTGGCACTTGAACATTATGTAAAGAAAATGTACGCTCTCGAAATTTTTAACAATTCGACGAATAGCGAGCACAGATAGACGATTATTACGACCATAAAATGGCAAAAGCGCACGAAAAGTTGCAATTGGAGAACGATTATTTTGATAATAAAATTTAATAATTTGTAAACGTTGTTGTTGCGTATATCTCTCCATGATGAAATTGTAAACATTACTGAATACAATGAAAAAAAAAACACAGATCATGACATATCACAAATGGCCGGAACGTCACTTAGAAATCATATCACTCTTATTGGAAAAGCCTATATATTTTAATGGATAATTAAAATCTCCAAATTTTTCCCTAAACAAATCAAAAAATGTTCATTTAAAAATAATCTAAAAACTTACCCTTTAAAAAAAATTACAGCATTTCTTTCTTAAATGAAAAATGACTAAGTTCCCTTAAGAACATTTTTAACATTCTGTGAGAAGAAATATTTAAAATATGATCTTTAGACTTGATACTTAAAAAAAATTTGTTTAAAAAAATTACCATCACGAATTTAGTGAAATTTATTCAGAAAAAATTACTTTTTTTTAGTATTTACTCAAATTAATATACCAAATATCTTTTATATTAGTTTATTATTTATGATGAATGCGATGGAAAATGCCATAAAATTTTCTTGAATGATAAAATATGAATGTGAGAAAATTCTGAATCCGATAACATTTAATATGCGGAAAAATCAGCCAAATGATGTTTGATTAATTATGAATGAAAATAATTTCATTTGCTTTTTGGAATATCGACCATTGTAAGATTTTTTCTATAAATATTCTCATGACTAAGTATCGATAGTAATAATTGTTATGTTGTTGCAGTGAATACGTTCACAGGTTTATAACTAAATTTATCTATTAACAATTTACAAATAGAAATTTCAGTTTTTACGAGCATATAGGATGTACCTCAATCATTCATTTTTATTATATAATTGGTTCAAATAAATTAATTATTTAATTTAAAATAAAACAATATGCGATATTTTCGTTTTTCAAATTTTACTTATTAAATGTCATTTAGATTATAATTTATTCATTTAAACATTTCATTTTATATTAATTATAAATTAAACTTGATAAATAACGAATTATCAAAACTAATAAACAAACGTTAATTCCATATATGTAAATTTTCAATAGAAAAAAATTCAATAATGAATATTTAATATACGTGAACAAACAAATTTAATTAAAATAATTTAGGTGTTTATTTTTTCCTTATTATATAATTTGTTTTAATTATTGGGGAATCGTTTTTTTTTTGATAAGAGATCGAGATGGGACATATGAAAAGTGATCGTTGATGGAGAATATCCTTAACGGTTGGATATGATTTGCCAAAGCGAGCATTAAAATAGTTTAAGTTGCCTTATTCCTCAATACTATTATTAATAATAGAAGAAACTGAAGAGATTTTATTACGGATGACAACTCTGAGAAACAATAGTAGTAATATATTATTTAACGTGACTTATCTGGCTTTAAACATTAAACCACGAGTCGCCTACGACCGTAGGGATTGAGTTAGCCAATAAGCAAGCTAATTACTTCAACGGTTACCGGCGAGGACTATCTAAACCTCTACTGTCATAAGCAGTGACAGCGCCCGAGCTAATTACCAGTATCTTTTTTTTCTTCTTTTTTTTATGTTTAGATTAATGAGGTACATTTTTTCCTGCCAGGCGAGTTATGCGGGATTTTTACCTCGCTAAAACCTAACCTGTACCTCTAATCTTGCTCCCGGAACGATGGTTCCCCGGCGGCACTCTTTGTAAATTCTTCTTCGCCGGGGCGTTCTTATTTGATGCTACTGCTGTCCCGATGTTATGACGCCTCGCGGCCTATTCTTCATACGTTGTGTGGAGATTCTTGATAATGGATTCCGCGTACTCTGCAATTCTGTTCCAAGCCGATTGGCTCTTCAGCATGCACTCCACTATATTTTCTGGACTGATGGAACGGTCCAGATTTCTCTCCAGCTTTGCCCGCATCCCCTCGTAGAGGGGGCACTGGAAGAACACGTGTTCTGCATCTTCGATCACATCGCGGCAGTAATGACAGTTTGGGGAGTCAGTTCTCTTGAATCTGTACAAGTATGCCCGAAAGCATCCATGCCCAGTCAAGAGTTGGGTGATGTTATACCCGACTTCCCCGTGCAGGCGAGTGACCCATTTGGTAACATCTGGGATCAGCCGATTAGTCCACCGACCCTTCGTCCAGTTGTCCCATCTCTCTTGCCAGATTCGAAGACTCTCGGGTCTCTCCTCTTCACAGAGGACCTTTCACCGCTCTTCCTTCTTCCTACGATGTTGGCGTTCCCGCTCTCCTACCAGGGTGTCGATGGGTGGGCATGATGCCACGACATTGACCGCATCGTGTGATACCGTTCGGTATGCTGACGCCACTCTGATCGCTGAGAGCCGCTAGCGATTTCGCCCACACTGGTGCTCCTTATAGCAAGACGGAGGTAACCACAGTTGCCAGTAGTCGCCTTCGGATTTCCCTGGGACCTCCGATATTGGGCATTATCCGCGAAAGCGAGCCCTGTACGGCTGATACCTTCCTGCTGACGCTGGAGATGTGCTCTTTGTAGTTGAGTCTGGCATCCAAGACCACTCCTAGATACTGGATGTAGGGTAGCAACCGGATGTCGTGGTCGCCTACTCTTATGGTGATGGTCTCCACTTTCTTCCGGCTACTCACAAGGAGTGCCTCGGTCTTATGTTCCGCCAAAGACAGTCTGCCGATGTCATCCACTGTCTTATGATCCGGATGGTGGTGGAGAATGCGGCTTCCAGTTCCTCCAGGTGTTTGGCTACGTCGTCCGCGAAAGCCACGAGTGTTGTGTTCCGCTACGTCGTCCGCGAAAGCCACGAGTGTTGTGTTTGGCGGTAATTCCAGATAGAGTAGGCCGTTGTACATGACGTTCCACAAGAGTGGGCACAGGACAGAGCCTTGAGGTACCCCTCCCGTGACCCCATACTCCGCTGGTCCATCCTCGGTCTCGTAGTGCAGTAGTCGATCACTGAAGTATGATCTGACCATCCTCCGTAGGTAGTAGGGCACCCCCATATTCTCAAGAGCCTCCAAGATTCGATCCCAGCGGGCCGAGTTAAACGCATTCTTGATGTCCAGGTTGACAATGAGGCAATACTTTTTAGAACCGCCTTTCCATGTCTTTCCTCAGATGGCTTCCTTTGCGATGTTCGTGATTACCAGTATCTCCCACCAGCGATCCGTAGATAGGACCCGCAATATGGGTATTAACCGTAGCCACTACGTTGCTGCCAAAGGCGCCTCACCATTGTCGAGCACAGTGTGTCCCAATACCATGGGTCACCCCGATTATCGTAGTAGCAAGTTTTGTTTTAAGAGTACTTCGGTTTGTACTCCGCTCATTGAGTTACGGTAAGGAATCTTGTAAATCCCTAGGCACCGCTAAGCCAGCTCAGTTACGCGGGTCCTCCAAGACCCGAAAGTAAAACCGGAATCGAAATTGGCCTTTTACCCGGTTGAAGCCACCTTGCGTGCCATTCACACACTCATTCACGCACCATTCTCGCTCTCCTCTCAAACAGTCCAAGGCCAAACCTATTGAAGCGTTCATACCATTCCTAACACACCACTCACATCCACACTATCACCATTCACTACAATTCCACATGCACCTAAGGTGCTTGACACTCTCCTCCGCCGCCCCCACAAGGGCATCTAGCCTCCGCAGCCAGACCACGCCCGTACAGGAAACCATTCATACTGCCATGTCCCGTGAGTAAATACCCAAGGTACAGACCAAATTCAAGTCCATACTCTGCGAACTAACAATACGGCTAACTAATAAAAAGTGCATTCCACAAAATCTGTAACCAATATAAAGTGTCACAGCAATGTCACTCCTTTTAAGCACATGGCACAAAACTTCTATTACTTCAAGGATGATCTACGGTCTGTAGACCCACTCGATTGTAAAGCAATGTGCCTTTTGAAAATGAATTGAAATCATACTAATACATATATTTTCGGTTCTTTTATGATATTCGGGGCTTGATAGACCTTTGTTTATCCAACCGAAGCTTGTTCGGCCATTCAAGACCAGCTCGTATCGATACTGGAAATATTCTGACGCGAACAATTTTCTTATTTGCATCGGACACCGAAACGTACTGAGCCTCGGTTGGAGAGAGCGTAAAGATGCGATATCATTGACTCAGCTAGGACCTTGCTTGGTCCACAGCATGCTGATGGTATTTATCACTTCATCTGTATTATGGGCATTGTACATGATCTCAATCGGCCGTTTTGCCAAAATAACGGCAAAAACGTCTTACTCCTTACCAATGGGGAGGACTAGGCAAAAGTCGGTTCACAGTTAACACAGCAGACATTATGTTACGGCTCACAGTCACGTATTAAATATGGTACATCTAAAACCGTTACAGTAAAGTATTCTCGCCATTTCTTTAATCTCCTGCTCAGTCCTTGTGCACATTTACCCATTCGTGTAAATATGGTGCTCGATTAGTATCGACGATCCTCTTGCCATGCGGCATATTTAATCTTTCCACCACTCGTCGTAGGTAATTCCTCTGTGAATTTATAAGCGTTTCTCCTTTCTGTCATGTTTAATTTCTAGCCCAAGGAAGTACCCAATCACTATAAGTAGTAGTCTCAAATTCAGCTACAGGCTGTCGTAGTCGATTTTTAGTTACTGTATTCAACTTTGAGAGAATCAAACCATCATCCAAGTAAATCGTTTCAACAACGACTAATTTTTCCTTATAGTATGCATCGGTTAGCTTCATACGCCAACTAATATTTTTTTTAGGGAAATTTTCGAAAATGCCATTCTTACTGCTGCGAAGATTGCTTAAGTGCATGGAGTGACTCCTTTGGTTAAACGAAATGTCCCACTTTTGGAGATTCTTTAGGAAAGACCAAGTGACTATTCGTTATGGGGTGTGTTTATATCAAATTGACCAATAAGTAGAAACAACTATCATGTTTTGTCCGCTCTAAAAAAGTTTCCGCTTTTAGACTTAATGGCAATTAAATTTTAGATAATTTCAAATTACGATTCTTAAGACAATGCTAGAAACCGTGATCTTAAAACATCCCCTATGTTCCTGAACTACTGAATTTTTTCTTGAAAGAATAAAATATGCTATACGAATTAGAGTAGTACTAATGGTTTTTAGTCCTTCTAGTCTATTTGAAGTTATTGAAAAAATATTCTTAAAAAACTGCTTATTAGTGAAATTATTTTGTTTTCTTTTTCTTGGAATAAATATTTTTTTTATAATCAAAATATTTTCAATAGATTAAAAATATCAATAAAACTTAAGTGGTTATTTTAAAAATAAAAATGTCCGACTTAATCGATATCGTTTAACTTTTCAATACAATCGATCACAATAGATTGCTTAAAATATTCACAATTTGTTTAGGGATAGTATAAAATTTATTTGAATAACTTTTATTCCCTTGCTGATAAGAGCGATGATTTCATATTGTAACCTGTCCCATACCATACATTAGAGAAAGTTTTCAGTAGCACAGTATATGCTATTATCTAAGGGCACTTAGAACTTTGCCTCTTATTCTCTTCTTTGGGGTGTTTCCACTGGGATTAAACGGTAAAAAAAAAAAAAAAAACTAAAACCACTTCAGCCAGACTACCATCTTATCAACAAAATCAATTGCCGCCAACTTCAATAGAATCATAACCATTAATATCACCTTGACTTTATTCTATCACATCGGTTCCCACCTTTATCCTATTACTTTTACGTTATAACTCTTATATATTATTCCGATAAAGAAAAAGAAAAAAAAACAAAAAACAAACAAAAAACTACTAAATAATATAAAATAAGAAAAATGTATAAAATTTCTTCGAGACTCGATATGAACATCATCTTATTATTCTAGGTTATTTTAGTAAAACTTTTTGCCCATTTTGGCTTCTATTCAAAGTTTTCGTTGAATTTTATTGAATTATATTTTGGCCTTTTGAAAATTTATCAGTGAACATTTTCGAAACGATGAAACTTTTCAAAAATAAATAACCACATTCAAATTATTTGGAAAATTTATATACATCCGCAATATAGTATAAAAGGTAAAAGGAGTAAAAGTTTTTCAAAATTAAGAGAATTTAAAATTAAAAACTAATGACTTGTAAAGGTGGTAAATATTAGAGAAAATAAATTTTTTTTATTGAATATCGATAGTCCTAAATATAAATTATTATATAAAAATTATAAAATTTTTTTATGAAAAGTATAGCTTTTATATTAAAAATCCTTTTATTTTTCGAGAAAAAAAAATCCTCCTAGAATAGTATTTAAGAAAGGGAAAAATATATTGTAATTTATATATTTGGTATTTGGATCTGTTTGGTAGTAAAGGACAGATTATACTAAGTGTGTCAATTAGAGCATTAGTTTGCACTTTTCTTTTAGTATATTTGTCAGAATGCCAGAAGCAGGACAAAGGCGAGTCAAAGCACAGACGAAGTGAAGCTGTTGTTCTTCACTTTGTATGTTGAAATGTCAAAAACAGGGTAAAGGCGAGTCGAAACAGCGGTAAATCGCTGTATTCGACTAGGCAGTTCAGCACACCGGACTTACCCGAAAGACTGTATTCTCACTGATTCTGATCAAAAAATAATTCTTACCCTAATCTTTAAAAAAAAACTTCGCTTCTCAAATTATTCTATTCACATTCTCTAAAAAGTTTTTTCCACTACTTACTCAAAAGTTGATTGGAAATCAAGGCGAAGTTGTGGGTGTACCAGGTGCATAAGCTTAAATCCGCTGCTTTTTAGTGTAAAAAACGCACATGTTTTTTTTCATAGAAAGCAAAAAAACTTACTCTCGCTAGCTACACATTTTTCCCACCTCTCGGGCAATTTGTGGATACCACGCCAAAAAAATTCCTTCTCTTTTGAGGCAAACCACTTATCAAGCCATTTTCGGACATCTTCGTAAGAATCGCAGTGCTGCTCAGCGAGCGTGTGGCCCATCGACGAAAACAGGTGGTACTCAGAAGGGGTCAGGTCTGGTAAATAAGCGGGGTGGGGTAGCAACTCCCAGTTTAGTGTTTCCAAGTAGTTTTGGACCATTTTTGAAGTGTGTTTGTTGATAATCCGTCCTTTTTTCACGCAGAGAACGGTGCAATTTGATCAGCAGTTGTTAGTGGTAGCGGTGGGCATTGACAGTTTCGCCAGGTTTCAACATCTCATAGTAGACGATACCCTCCTGACCCCACCAAATGCCCAGCATCATCTTTCGTCCGAAGCGATTTGGTCTTGGGGAAGATGTTGATGGTTGCCCGGGATCAACCCACGATTTCTTACGTTTAGGATTCTCGAAATATATCCACTTTTCATCGCCTGTCACAATCCGAACATGGAACGACTTTCTTTTTTGTCTGACGAGCAAGATTTCGCATGTGTTTTGGCGTCGCTCCATCTGCCTATCGTTCAATTCATGCGGCACCCATTTTCCGATCTTTTCAATCTTCCCCATGGCACGCAGACGCATGAAAATGGCTGAATGAGTAACCCCCAATTGCTCCGCGAGCATTTTTTGCGATTGGGTATCGTCTTCGTCCAAAAGAGCCTGCAATTGATGGTCCTCAACCTTCCTAGGCCGATTTTCACGATCCTTGTCCCACAAGTCAAAATTGCCGTCTTTGAACCGACGAAACTAATCTCAATACGTTATTTCCAATAAAGCACTGTCACCATAGGCCTCCATAAGCATTTGATGCGATTTATCAGCCGATTTCTTCAAATTGAAGCAGAAAAGCTGGCACAAAACTAGATATGATTACCAAAGGAAAAATATATGTTGTTGTACGAAATTGCTGACAATGTACACTGATTAATGTTGACAGATGTCAAACTCATGGTAGCTTAATACGCTCACTCACGTTATCTATGACCAAACAGCGGATTCAAGCTTATATACCTGGTATATACTCGTATACGTCATTAGGCAGGTAAAGTAAGACAAGCTTTCATCTTTTGCTATTATATTGAAATTTTTCTATTTGAAAGCTCAATTTTCCCATTTTAAAGCTCAATTTTCCATGATATAACTATTATTTCCACGTCACCATTCAAGATGCTTCCGGATCATTATTGAATTTATAGTAAATATTTTTTTGCAGCAATTTTATTTATTCTCATAATTGAGTACATCCGCTTTAGAGAATGTAATTTTTTTAGTATTTATGTACATATGTATGTATGTATGAAAATTCGATGATATGCGAAATTGTTAAATATTTCACGTTTAGTAACTATTGTTGTGTACGTTCATTGCTTGAATATATTTTCCATAACTCACTACTTTAGTTACTAGTTTAATTGAATCAAATTATTTTCAAGCAGATGCAAGTGCTAGCAAAAGGTTAAATTTTCAAGTATAGCAAATTTACAAATTGTATCAGTTTGAAAGCAGCACTACTCTAATCCCACCCCGACATTCTCATTTATTTCAAGTTGGAATACAGTCCTGCCTAATTCGACTGTGTAAGGGAAGAAAATAACAACAACAACAACAACAAGACTTCAAATGAAATAATTAAATATTTATGCAATAGCACATACACATCGTACATATTGAATTGAATTTTGTTAGCTTCTCCAATTAAAATTTAAGTGGAATATACATTTTTGCCCTTTTCACTTAAAATTACTTTTATCTGGAAACACCGTAACATAAAGGAGGTGTTGATTTATGGGTAAACTTTGTAACTGAAAGCTATGCTTTAGATTGTATCTAATTAATTTTTTGTATATTATTCTATCGAATTAGGGATTTTAAATTGTTTATATTAAAATATGTTAAAAACGCTTATGAGTTATATTTTAGAAATTTAATTTTTTTTTTGTAAATATTTGTTATAATGTAAAATGAAGTATTAGAAATTTGATATTGTATTTTTTCTAATGAATTTCAAGCTATTATTCACAAATGGCAATATTTGAAAAATGTTCTTTAAAAAAAAAATTGATGACTAAACTTCATATTTTTAACAGGAAAAGTTAAATTTAAATTTAATATTTTTTTTTCTTTTCTTTAAAAAGTGGCATTACCTTTTTTTAAAAATTTTTTTTTAATTCAATATTTTTAAATATATTTTCTTTTCTTTAAACTTCTACGTTTACGTAGATAAACGAGAAAATAAATATTATATAAATATTGTTTGGAAAATATTACATAAATATTTTTGTTACTGAAAATTTTTACTGGAAATTTTATGACTGAAACTTTTTAACTGAAAATTTTTAGTGGAAATTTTATTACTGAAATTTTTCACTGCAAATTTTGTTATTGAACATTTTGTTATTGAAAATTTGTACTTAAAATTTTGTTACTGAAAATTTTTACTGGAAATTTTAATCCTGAAATTTTTCACTGAAAATTTTGTTACTGAACATTTTTACTGAAAATTTTGTTACTCAAAATTTTTACTGAAAACTTTGTTACTGAAAATTTGTACTGAAAATTTTGTCGCTGAAAATTTTGTTACTGAAATTTTTTACTGTAAATTTTATTACTGAAAATTTTATTACTGAAAATTTGTCACTGAAAATTTTGTTACTGAAAATTTGTAATGAAAATTTTGTCGCTGAAAATTTTATTACTAAAAATTTTCATTGCAAATTTTGTTACTGAACATTTTTACAGAAAATTTTATTACTGAAAATTTGTACTGAAAATTTTGTAGCTGAAAATATTGTTACTGAAAATTTTTACCGGAAATTTTATTAATCAAAATTTTTACTGAAAATTTTGTCGCTGAACATTTTTACTGCAAATTTTGTTACTGAATATTTTTACTGAAAATTTGTCACTGAAAATTTTGTAACAGAAAATTTTTACTGGAAATTTTATTACTGAAAATTTTATTACTGAAAATTTGTCACTGAAAATTTTGTTACTGAAAATTTGTAATGAAAATTTTGTCGCTGAAAATTTTGTTACTAAAAATTTTTACTGGAAATTTTATTACTCAAATTTTTATTGTACTAAAAATTTTGTAACTGAACATTTTTACTGAAAATTTTATTACTGAAAATTTGTACTGAAAATTTTGTAGCTGAAAATTTTGTTACTGGAAATTTTCTTACTCAAAATTTTTATTAAGCAAATTTTTTTACAAAAATTTTTTACTAAGCAAATTTTATTGAAATGTTTTTCTGAGTGAACAATTTTACTGAAAATGTTTCTTTGTTTTGATAATAAAATCATTTTCGTAGAACATAAATAAAAAAATTTTTATTTCAAAAATACTTTTTCTCATTTTTTACTTGTGAATGATAAATATTGTTATATCTTTTTCGTCTGGATAAATCTGCTGATGCGTGAATTTTTTTATTATATATATTATAGTCGTTAATGTATTTTTATGAATGATTATTCGGTTAACAGTTTAAATTTCGTGCGCTTAAGAGATATAACTTTCAGGATATTTAGTTTTATTATTCGAAATAACAATTTGTGTTTGCTTTCGTAATAATGAATGGTGATGGTGTTCGTTCGAAATCATAAACTTCACAAGTGAGTGATTTTAAAGTTCATATAGTTTTATAATAGTTTCCGAGAAATAAAATATTTTCATACTCGCAGACACTCTGGACTTGACATCCGAGTAATTAGAATTCCTTATGAGGTGATCATACTAACTAAGCTTGTAAAGAAGATAAACGCTCTTAGTTAGAAGATCAACAATACGAGTACTTGCTCGTAAGGAATTTCTACCAAATTATATAAAGGCTAACTTTTATTATTATTATCGTCGAACTGATAATTTTGTTGGATGGTAAACTTATCCATCATTTAATCGATAATTTTCACAATGAACAGTTGAGAACCTGACCTATGTTATTCGACAACTAGTCTACATCAATTCGACGATATCTTATAATAGAGGAACTTCAGTTGTTTCTCTTATAATAAAAAGTAAATCGGTACATTAAATTTGAATATTTTTTTTTCACAGTATAAAATGTATTTTATTTTCTCGAATCGTCAGATTTTTCTCAATTACTATTCGTTTTCATCATGGAAATATTTGAAATTAAACAAATTATATTAAAAATCATCATTTTATGAAGGATAGTTTTTATTTCTTGAAAATAAATTCCATTTTTTATCAATTTTTTTTTTTTGGAAATCATTTTCTGATTGAAAAGGACATTTTTTTTTTTTTATAAATTTTCATTATTTTATCTTCAACTTTAATACGTATGAGACTGCATTTTTTTTTTTTTATAAATTTTCATTATTTTATCTTTAATGTGTCGAATGAGACTGCATTTTTTTCAAGAGTGTCTCATTTTTGACAATGATTTTGCATTAATTCCAATCGCCGTTTTTATTGAAAAATAAATATACGAAAACAACAGTAGTAGTAGTAATATACCATAAAGGAAGTAGATACAATATTATATGATTGTGTGGATCATTTAAATATTGTAGATTTATTTATGTGCCTAAAATCTATACTAAAGAAGATATGATACCTTGGGTATAGCAAATAGCAATTTGAAAAATGTACGCTGTTAAGATGGATATTTTTCGAACGACAAATTTCTTGTATCTATTTTGATTTGGAGATATTTTTCATTTTATTTTGTTCGATATTATTTGGTATTTTATTTAAAATCAATATTATTTACATAGAAACAAATATAAATTTGGATACACTTGCGAGTAAATGTTTTCTAAAGTCATACTAGTAGCATTAATTTCCGATTGCTTCTATTTCATAAATCTTAAATTTATCAATTGTATCTACTAAAAACAATTCTTTATTAAAGATATTAGTTTTCCTTATTTATTTTTGTTGGTGTCGTTTAAAATAAGTTTTGATTAAAAAATTCTAGTTTCCACTTAGACTAATTCTTCAATTTTTTTTTTAAAAAAAAGTTTTTTTTTCTCTAGTGATGACTTGAAATAATGATACCCAATAAGACTTTGATTTTATTTATAAATATCACATGAATCTTAGAGCTAAGACTGATCATTACTGAGGATAACCAAACAAGTCAAATTTTAATTGGAATAAAGTTGTCATACTAGAAGGCATGCGAGAATTTGATGGAATTGAATTACTACAAATATTCCGTTTTCTTACGATAAAACCGAATTAGAAAATATTTTAAGGATTTTTTAAGAAAAGATTTTCTTTTACAAATTTCCCACATACATTATTGGCATTTTGTTGATTTTTTTTTTTTTTTTTTTATATAAAATATCTGAGCCAATGGCCATATTTTCTTTTATATTGGCAGTTGCTTTAATTTATCGAAGTTTAAATTTATAAAAAAATAAGTTTTCTTCTTATATGATCAGAAACTTGTAATAGAAAAAAAATTATTTATATATTTTACTTTAATTAACCTAGAACTATTGAATATTTAGAAAAATATTTGAATACAATCGGTTTTTTTGGTTGTAATTTCTGAATTTTTTATTTTAAAATATTTTCACGTACAAATAGTATACAAGATGAAAATAATATTTTTTCAAGAGTATTGATTACAATTAACTTGATCACATATACAATTATGGAGAACTTTTCGTAGTTACATTTATTTATATGTTATATTCGGTCATACATCACTAAATAATAATATAAGGAAGAATGTAAGTACTACTTTAGCTTATATTAAGTTAGAGGCAAAATTCAGTATTACGGGTATGAGTATTTGAATAGATCAGAAAAATGAAGGAACGTATTTATTGATTGCCAAAAAGGAAAAGATGAAATTTGTATCTATTGTGGTATGTATGTCAATGTAAGACTTTTATGGATGAGTTCCAATAGAAGAATTGTCAGTCATATATGAGATGGAACGATTTAGGAAAGACAATGCAATTACCAAAGTAATATTCTTTTCGTTCAAATAAAATATATGAAAATAAGATGAATAAGTTTTGACTAAAAGAATGAATACGATTTCCCGGCAAAAAGGAACATACATAAACGACAATAGTATGGCACATATGATGCATGGAATATATTTAATAATAGTTGTAGTATGTCATACTTGATTAAAGAACCCAAGTGCCTAGTGTCCAGATAAGCACTTCAGTTAACGACATTGGAAAATAGATTAAGTGAAGCATTTTGATTAAATAGACAGCAACGTAGTTGACATGAATGCCAACGTTTCACGTCCCATAACACATTCAATGTCAATGAAATGGACAAATGTGTCTGATCCAAGTATTTCACCCATGGAAGGGTTCAAAACCCTAACTGTGACTGGTTGTGGCGTGCGAAATGGCAATCTGTAATCAAAAGAAATTTCTCTATAGATAAGACTTTTCTGCAGACTAGAAAGAATTTAGTTGTTCCATAAAAAAAATTTCACTTTCATCTACGCACAATTTACGCTCCTTTCAATGAAGTATTTCACAACTTTACAGACTTTTAGCAAGTCACTACTTTGTTCTCCTTTTAAATGACTTCCTTCCAAAAAGTCACTACTTAGTCCATATGGTTTACTAGACCATCCCTGACCATAAAGTTAAAAAACGTTGATTTCCGTTCAAATATATCCAAGAATCAATGTTGGTCATGGTCCATGAATGCTTATTTAACACAAAAACTGTTAATGAGTAAAAAATTTTAGAATACTTTTCGTACCTAAATTTATGTTTTTCATTTACACTAGCGATATATTAGTAAAATATTATAAAATATTCTAGCTCTTAACATCATTAACCAGGCGTAGGCATTTAGTCTGGACCAGCGATGGCAGAGTTTTTACCGAAAAGTGGCTAAATATCGAAATACCAGTCTACCCAATAACCATTCTGAAGTTGTGGGCGAGAAAACTTTTCAGTTTTCATAATTTTATTTTCCTGTGGTGCTCAACCGAACATTATTAGACCCAACAAATTTTAAATCGAACAATTACTTATCTAATCCTTCTTTTCAACCTCCTCAAACAAAATAAGCTATACATAATATCAAAATCTTTAACTTTTATCTTCAACTAACTGTCAACAACTTCGACAGGACAATGCCAACTCATACGTAAAATAGAGTCGAAATGGCATCATAGTAGTGGCGCTTCATAATGGCCTCTGGCTCTTGTCTTAGACACCTTAAACAAACAACTAAATTTGTTCAGTAGAAATTTTCATTGGAAATTTTCAGCAGAAAAAATTTTCAGTAGAAATAAATTTTCAGTAGAAATAAATTTTCAGTAGAAATTTTCAGTAGAAATTTTCAGTAGAAATTTTCAGTAGAAATTTTCAGTAGAAATTTTCAGTAGAAATTTTCAGTAGAAATTTTCAGTAGAAATTTCAGTAGAAATCGTCGGCGAAAATTTTCAGTAGAAATTTTGAGTAGAAATTTTGAGTAGAAATTATCAGTAAAAATTTTCAGTAGAAATTTTCAGTGGAAACTTTCAGTAGAAATTTTCAGTGGAAACTTTCAGTAGAAATTTTCAGTAGAAATTTTCAGTAGAAATTTTGAGTAGAAATTTTCATTAGAAATAAATTTTCAGTAGAAATAAATTTTCAGTAGAAATAAATTTTCAGTAGAAATAAATTTTCAGTAGAAATAAATTTTGAGTAGAAATTTTTAAGTAGAATTTTTCAGTAGAAATTTTCAGTAGAAATTTTCAGTAAAAATTTTCAGTAGAAATTTTCAGTAAAAATTTTCAGTAGAAATTTTCAGTAGAAATTTTCAGTAGAAATTTTCAGTAGAAATTTTGAGTAGAAATTTTGAGTAGAAATTTTGAGGAGAAATTTTCATTAGAAATTTTCAGTAGAAATTTTCAGTAGAAATTTTCAGTAGAAATTTTCATTAGAAATTTTCAGTAGAAAAGTTCAGTAGAACTGAATTTTCAGTAAAAATTTTGAGTAATAAAATTTCCAGTAAAAAATTTTAGTAACAAAATTTTCAGCGACAAAATTTTCAGTAATAAAATTTGCAGTAAAAAATTTCAGTAACAAAATTTTCAGCGACAAAATGTTCAGTAAAAATTTTTAGTAACAAAATTTTCAGTGACAAATTTTCAGTAATAAAATTTTCAGTAATAAAATTTCCAGTAAAAATTTTCTGTAGAAATTTTCAGTAAAAATTTTCAGTAGAAATTTTCAGTAAAAATTTTCAGTAGAAATTTTCAGTAGAAATTTTCAGTAGAAATTTTCAGTAGAAATTTTGAGTAGAAATTTTGAGTAGAAATTTTGAGGAGAAATTTTCATTAGAAATTTTCAGTAGAAATTTTCAGTAGAAATTTTCAGTAGAAATTTTCATTAGAAATTTTCAGTAGAAAAGTTCAGTAGAAATTTTCAGTAGAAATTTTCAGTAGAAATTTTCATTAGAAATTTTCAGTAGAAATTTTCAGTAGTTTTCGGTAGAAATTTTCAGTAGAAATTTTCAGTAGAAATTTTCATTAGAAATTTTCAGTAGAAA
The DNA here is from genome assembly GCA_958298945.1 of Atherix ibis. Lineage (NCBI taxonomy): Eukaryota > Metazoa > Arthropoda > Insecta > Diptera > Athericidae > Atherix > Atherix ibis. The sequence continues at coordinate 6,561,256 of OY282610.1, forward strand.
TTTTCAGTAGAAATTTTCAGTAGAAATTTTCAGTAGAAATTTTCAGTAGAAATTTTCAGTAGAAATTTTGAGTAGAAATTTTCAGTAGAAATTTTCATTAGAAATTTTCAGTAGAAATTTTCAGTAGAAATTTTCAGTAGAAATTTTCAGTAGAAATTTTCAGTAGAAATTTTCAGTAGAAATTTTCAGTAGAAATTTTCAGTAGAATTTTTCAGTAGAAATTTTCAGCAGAAATTTTCACTAAAACTTATGCAGAGTAAAATTTTTTTAAAAAAAGGTTCAGTAAAAAAACTTCTGCAGAGTAAAAATTGTCTGCATAAATTTACGGAATTTTTTATATTTAAGATTACAGGACTTAGTATAAAGTCGTTTCTAAGCAGAAATATTTAATTTCGATGAAACTACTGTATTTGGTTTATAAATTTTCCATTTTATTTATTGCAAAAAGTAGTAATGGTCATGGTCTGGTAATACTTTTATTTAAATGTTAAATTTAACACTCAAAAGCATTTTTTAGAAAGCAATCTGACTTAAGCTCTATTTTCATAATTTTGCGCCATTATTCTAATAAGAATTATTCAATATATTTTTTTAATAATTTTATTGAATCTTATACGACTATGATTGGCAGAACAACACGATTTTCATGGACACAATAACTTCTAATTTTTTCAGTGTCTGGCTTTCATTTTATTAAGAAAAGTTAATTGTAACTATTCGCAATATAATAAATATTGTGAACCAATTCTATGTATTTTTATAAGAATTTTTAAAAAAATTATATACAAAGACTGGATATTTTCTTAACATTTATTTTGTAATAATTATTATTACTTCGTATAATGAAGTAATTCAAGAAAGAAAATTCGTTTCGACTACAGATTTACCCCCAATGACTAAAAGTATTCAATTTTAATAAATAAATAACTATTTTCAATAAATAAATTTTAGTACCGATTGTTGACTAATACATCCTTTAAGCAAATGAAAACCAATTTGATATGGTTAGAAATATTTTCCGATTATTTTTTATAATATTATAATTCTTTTTCTTGATGAAGTCCTAAATACGAAATAGTTAGAACCCGATATTGGGTTCTGGCAGGCTGAATAATACATGCTGCCACCATCAAGCATCAAGGAAGCGACAAATATGCTGTTCAGATACAGATAGGAGATTATAGCTTCGAAAGAGTTTAATAATATTCCTGTTTAGAAACGGAGCCTATTTCAGTTAGTTTAAATTATTTCCATCAAAAATTCTGACCATAACAATACACTAGTTTTGCTAGTCCTCATTTATTCTACGAAAGCTTGTGTTCTTAGCAAGAAGCATTGCGGACTCTTTATTTGCGTTCGAATGGGAGACTCTTCGAAGTATTTTTGGCACTCTACATAAGGCTGGACGATTCTGTCTAGTCTATTTAACAGTGATATCCTTGAACGTTATCATGACTATCCGGTTGTATCAAATATTAAGCTCAATAAGATATTGTGGATTATACACTTAATTCTTATAGATGAGAAAGCTCCTATCTGGAAAGCCTACAGTCGCACCATTAACAGTCACAGAAGGCAAGTTAGTCCCTTCCTTCGGGAATATTTCTTGCAAATCTTAGCCATTTTCGTTTTTTAATATTGTTCTTGTTTTTAAGGTTTTTAAAAAATAACTCTTATTTCCCCCAATAAAAGCACTTTGTTTTTTTGAAGGGGTTTATTTTATCATAAAAGTGATAAAATAAATATTTTTTCTTGTCATGAATTTCTGGATTTTAGCCTATTCTCGAAAGACAATTTTTCTAAGAAAATGTCAACTATTTGCACGTATTTTTCGTTCAAAATTCTCAAGAATATAAGTTTTTATTATTATTTGAGGCATGAAATAATTTCGAATATCTGTCAATCAAAATGTCAAATAATTTTAACAGTTCAAACATTTTCAATTCTCATCCTACAATCTGGAATTTAACATACTACAATATTTTATTAATATTATTATTTCTTTTTTTTTTTATTCTCTAGGCAGCCTTATACTTACTCACACGTATGCATGTATTGTACTATGAAATCTTCAATGTTATTTGATATTTGGTTAAATTTAGGACAATAAAATTTTATATGATTTTTGGATAATCTTCAATAATTCAGTTGTTTCCGATAGATATCGATAGGCGCGCTATCATAAATATTATTTCGATGACAACCAAATCGTACAGCCTTGATAGACGAGTATGTGTTATCATTGGTTACGCTAAATTTAGACGCACTTATTTTTCTGTACTCCTCATCATGGTATACAATGTGTACATTTCTACTGTTGTAATGTTTATCTTGTGGAAATTTTTTTAGATACATTTTTTGACGCTGAAAATTGTACATGTTTATTAAATCTGATAGGATATTTTCTTTTCTTCATGATTTCTGTGCTCTTTCTTTTTAATTTTATTTTTTTGCTGGCGAAAGGAAAACGCAAAAACTTTATTTGTTCATCGTTTGTTGTATGTTTTTAGATTTAGTATTTCTATAATCATTTTCAATGGAATTCAATAAATCACATTTGAAAGATAAGTAATTCAAAATGAATAAATAAAATATTTTCCAAATACCAATTTTTTTATATATATACCCATACATGCCAACATATACAGTGCTGACCAAAAATATTTTCGGCTTACTTTGATTTTTGAAAATAGAAATGTTTGTGTTCGGAAAATTATTCTGTTTTTTTATTTTTTTTTTATTTAAATAATATCATAAAATAATGTTTATAAAAAGGGTAAATTTCATCTAACATATCTATTTAATATTTTTTTCTAAAAGGGTAAAAAAGTCTGATGAAAAGGTAAATTTAACTACTTTCATAATAATTTTTTCAGATACAAATTTATTTTGGTATAAAATCAATAATTTGAATTAAATAATTATTAACAAATTTATTTTGGTATAAATTTAATAATTGGTTGCACGGTTTTTCATTGATATCGTTAATTATTTATGAAATTCTCAATGTCTCGTTTATTTCCTTTTATAATTATTAAAATGGTATGCAATCGTATCCTGAATACTCTAAATTTCATTGATGATCCAATGTTTTCAATTGGTATTATTGGTCAAGCCTTATACAGCGACTATTGAAACACATCCACCCCTTCCATTTCCAGATACTGCTTTGCTTTGGTTTTGAAATAAACAAAAAATCCCTATGATTAGCCAAATTTTTATTTGTATAAAAGTTGGGTGTATAACCTAAAAATGCGGGATTGACAATAGATGGCATAACTTTTACACATGTTTTGTGTTAATAATAACTCATATGGCATTTTGGAGGTTAAACATCTGTCATTCATTCTCGATTAGTCATTGAACGAAATAGTGTAAACAACAAAGTTTTTTTTTGCTTCAAAAATGTCGAATTTCGTACCAAAAAAGTCCCATTTGCGGGAAGTGTTGATTTACTTCTTCAATTTGAAAAAAAAGTGCAGCTGAAGCACATCGATTGCTCACCGAAGCTTATCCTGAATATGTTCCATCGATTTCAACGTGCGAGAGATGGTTTGTGCGGCTCAGAAGTGTTGATTTTGACACGGAAGACAAAGAACGACCAATTCAGCCAAAAAAAATTGAAGATGAAGATTTGGAGGCATTACTCGACGAAGACTGTTGTCGAACTCAAGAAGAAATTGCAAAATCATTGGGAGTCACTCAAGCAGCCATTTCAACAACGTTTGAAATCATTACTGGCGACGAAAAATGGAGTCATTACGACAACCCAAAGCGCAAAAAATCGTATGTGAAGCCCGGCCAACCAGCCAAATCAACGCCAAAGCCAAATATCCATGGCGCCAAGGTAATGCTCTGTATTTGGTGGGATCAGAAGGGTGTGATCTATTATGAGCTATTGAAATCGGGCCAGACGATCACAGGCGACCTCTACCGAACATAATTAATCCGTTTGAAGCGAGCATTGACCGAAAAACGCCCGGAATATGCGACCAGACACGAAGCCATAATTTTCCATCACGGCAACGCTCGGCCTCATGTTGCAAGACCGGTTAAAAATTATTTAGAAAATAGTGGCTGGGAAGTTTTGCCTCACCCGCCTTATAGCCCAGACCTTGCCCCGTCCGACTACCATTTGTTTAGATCCATGCAAAACGCCCTCACCGGAATACGCTTCACTTCAGAACAGGGCATCAAAAATTGGCTCGATTCATTCTTGGCCTCAAAACCGGAGCAGTTTTTTTTTGGCGCGGAATCCATATGTTGCCAGAAAGATGGGAAAAAGTAGTGGCTTCCGATGGACAATACTTTGAATAAAATTTATTGTAACAATTTTTCAAAATAAAAACTCAAAGTTTGCCAAAAATCCCGCATTTTTAAGTTATATATGTAAATTTTAATAATACGAGTATTATTTGAGCTTACAATTTTTTAATTTACCAACCTTTTTCGATATATGCGCTGGTTATTATCCTGTTCAAAAATATAATGGCAGGTATCACCAAAAGCTCCGATAATTTTTGGCTCCAAATTATGGTATAGAGTGTGTATGTAAATATATGCTGTCCTGGGGCATCGATATGAGCGTGGAAAGAGGGGAACGAAAGAGTCCCAAAATTTGGGTTGAGGAGTGAACAATTTTTTGCGAGCCGTGGGTCATTAAGCGGGAAGTGGAGGACAAATTATGTCTTTCAATGGCGGGGATACAATTTTTGGGTTAAAAATGGTCGACGGAACATGGAGGCAGAGGACGTTTTTTTATGTTTTCCTATTTTCGAGGTTCCTGGGCCGCGTGAGCGGATCGTTGCAATGGCGGCTGGTGAAATCTGGTGTTCCATTAATAAAAGAAAGAAATTAAAAAATATTTTGTCCCAGGTAGACACAAAACTCAAATATATGGTAGAGAAATCCATTTGAAAATGACTAATTTATCAATGAATTAATAAAAATGAATTTAACAAAATATTTTTGGCCAGCAATGTATGGTAACTTGTATATAAAAGTACACCCACCATTATATGTTCATATATGAGCCTACACATACATATGTATCTATTTTGGGTTTGTCTAATAAATTCGAATGAATAAAATCGAAAATATGTAATATGGAGACATTCGTTTTCAATTGGCTTACTATTTGACAGGATATATGAAAATACTTGCAAATTTTCCATAGTAGAAAAAATATGTTTTCCTTTTCGATTGTTTTTGATTTTATACAATTCTTTGGCATTTTCATATAGTTCTGTTGGAGGAGAATAAAAGACAGCAAGTAAAATAGTAATAAAAAAAAACACAAGAAGAATGTGTTTTGGTTTTCTTTTTTTTCTTTTTTTTATTATAATTTAACAACACACGTCGTTATATCCTGACGAATATTTATAGATAATCTGAATTCTTTAGTAAAATCTAAGATACTGACATGAAATGTGAAATAGAATTTTTTTTTATAAGAAAATACATTTGAAGCTACTCGTATTAAAGGGGTTAGAGTAAAGATAGTATCGAAGTTTTAAAATGTACGTAAATGGAAATAAATACAAGTAGAGACAGAACCAGAAAAATGAATGAATCACGACGAAAAATTCGAATAAATAAATAAATAAATATATTTGTATGATATGTAAAAAATGTTAAATAAATTCAATTTGGAAACCATTATTATACTTTTCATTTTCCGAAAATTTCTATCGTTTTTGAAATGGAGAAGAAAAATCATAAACATTATTATAGTGTACATCCGACAAGTGTCAAACGAGTATAGTAAAAGTAAAATTTGAATTTTTCACACGGAATAAGTAGAATTTTGTTTGGAATTGTTCTCATTTTTTTTATTATTTGTTTTGCCAATATTATATAATCTTTATCACCAATAAATATACAAATATGTTTATATGTAGATATTTACACGTTGAGTATAAAGATAGATATAACGAAAATTAAGAGCTATCAGCTATTCGGATGGTAAATAGGAACGATGAAAATAAGATACGAAAGGACAAAAGTCCTATAGCGTTTCTTTTGAAGAAGAACGAAAACATTAAATATCATATATCGATGGTATGGGAATCAAGTAAAATGTTTGATATAGAAAAGATAAACAAGTGTAAGAATAGTAATAACAATAACAAAAAGAAGAAACTACTATTACCCGACTATTCACACTACAAAAATTCGCTACTATTTCTGCTAAAATAACTTTTACCAAGGAGGATAAAAAAAAAAAAACAAAAGAAACTGGAAAGGATTTTCTTTGATATTTTTTTTTTTTTTTATGAATAAATAAACGGAATATTTACTCTTTTACATAAAGTGGATAATTTGATGTTTCTGGTGTATTAAGTATTATTTACTATCACATTGAGTTGTTCGTCTCTTAGAACGTTTCTCAGCTAAACTGAAAAGAATTTTTGTTACATACGATCATATTTTCTAATAAGGATTTCTTTTTTTGTTATTTTTATTTATTATTTAATAACTCTTAAACTCTAATTAATAGCGGAAATTTGAATTTCTTATAACTATTCATTTATGTTATCTAACTTAAAATATGATTTAAAATAATTCGATTAAAAATTTAGAAATCCTTGCTCCGCAAGTATCGCGAATTTTAAATATCCGCGGGTTATTTGATTTTCGATTTTTTTGTGGCGTTATGTTGGTACTCATGTCTCTCACTTATGCCAGCAAGTTCGGCTATTTTGAATGTTCAGTTAATTTTTGGCAGCTGCTTTGCTTGCACTTGTTTTGGCTCGTCTTCGATTTTTGCTCAATTTTGACCAAAAACTGCATCGCATTAACATTGCTAAGGAGCTGTTGGACTCTGTCCGCAACGACCGAAATTTGCTCCAGAGGGTCATAACTGGTGACGAATCATGGGTTTATGGTTATGACGTGGAAATCAAAGCTCAATCATCCCAATGGAAGCTGTCGCACAAGCCAAGACAGAAAAAAGCGCGCCAAGTTCGGTCGAATGTGAAGGTTTTGCTTTATTTCTTCGATTGCAGGGGCGTGGTGCATCATGAGTTCTTACCACAGGGTAGAACAGTCAATAAGGACTATAACCTGGAAGTTATGCGCAAGTTGCGCTAAGAAATTCGCCAGGAACGCCCGGATTTAGGGAAGAACAAAAATTGGCTTTTACCATTTTTGGCCAAAAACAACACAATAATTCCGCAGCCACCGTATTCCCCAGATCTGACCAAAACTGAAGAGCCCTATGAAAGGACGACGCTACGCTACGATTGAGGAGATAAAGACGGAATCGAAGGAGGAGCTAAACAAGATCGAAAACAATGGAGTGCTTCGAGGATTGGAAAAAACGTTGGCGCAAGTGTATAATATCTGGTGGGGATTACTTTGAAGGGGACTAAATAGATATTCATGAAATTTTCAGTAGAAATTTTGAGTAGAAATTCTGAGTTGAAATTTTGAGAAGAAATTGTGAGTAGAAATTTTGAGTAGAAATTTTCAGTAGAAATTTTGAGTAGAAATTTTGAGTAGAAATTTTGAGTAGAAATTTTGAGTAGAAATTTTCAGTAGAAATTCTGAGTTGAAATTTTGAGTAGAAATTTTGAGTAGAAATTTTGAGTAGAAATTTTGAGTAGAAATTTTGAGTGGAAATTTTGAGTAGAAATTTTGAGTGGAAATTTTGAGTAGAAATTTTGAGTAGAAATTTTCAGTAGAAATTTTGAGTAGAAATTTTGAGTAGAAATTCTGAGTTGAAATTTTGAGTAGAAATTGTGAGTAGAAATTTTGAGTAGAAATTTTCAGTAGAAATTTTGAGTAGAAATTTTGAGTAGAAATTTTGAGTAGAAATTCTGAGTTGAAATTTTGAGTAGAAATTTTGAGTAGAAATTCTGAGTAGAAATTTTCAGTAGAAATTTTGAGTAGAAATTTTGAGTAGAAATTTTGAGTAGAAATTTTGAGTAGAAATTCTGAGTTGAAATTTTGAGCAGAAATTTTGACTAGAAATATTGAGTAGAAATTTTGATTAGAAATTTTGAGTTCCCATTTTGAGTAGAAATTTTGAGTAGAAATTTTGAATAGAAATTCTGAGTTGAAATTTTGAGTAAACATTTTGAGTAGAAATTCTGAGTTGAAATTTTCATTGGAAATTTTGAGTAGAAATTTTGAGTAGAAATTTTGAGCAGAAATTTTGAGTTGAAATTTTCAGTAGAAATTTTCAGTAGAAATTTTTAATAGAAATTTTCGGTAGAAACTTTCAGTAGAAATGTTGAGTAGAAATTTTGAGTAGAAATTTTGACTAGAAATTCTGAGTAGAACTTTTAAGTAGAAATTCTGAGTTAAAATTTTGAGTAGAAATTTTGAGTAGAAATTCTGAGTTAATATTTTGAGTAGAACTTTTTAGTAAAAACTTTGAGCAGAAATTCTGAGTAGAAATTTTGAATTGAAATTTTAGGTAGAACTTTTTATTAGAAATTTTAATACTTTTAATTAAGGACTGCTTTAATACGCTCTAACTGTTAGCTTAGAGATTTGGTGGCTTTATGTTTTGTGAAAGTTGTCATTGCCACCTTCCCCAATAAAACTTAAAAGTTGGTGGTACTTTGGAGGAAGCAGGCAGAGATTATTGAATATTGTAGGAGGGGGTTCTACTCAAATAGAATTGCTGGGTTAAGTAGCAATCGTTTGAAACATGAAAAATAGTTGGTTAAATACTACATGAAATGCATGGGCAACAAGGTTAATTACCAAAACAAAAATTATAAACTAGCTCAGTATGCACAATGTAGAATTTGAGCAGTTGCTTTTCGATACTCCGATTATAAAAATTTGTAATTTTTTAAGCGTTACCATGACATCTACTATTAGGCAAATTATAGACTGTTAAGTCAGGACACTTAAAATATTAGCTCGAAAAGATTATAAATTTTCTAGAAAATAAATGAATTCAAAATTGACAAATTCAAAATTTTTAATGTCTCTCTGCATTTTGGAACACGTACATTCAAATTTAAATTCAAATATGAGCAAATTGCTTAACATTCGGGGATGAGAATGCGCCCATTATTTTATTAAGCTCAATGTCATCTTAAGCATAGACGATTCTATGTGCTCAGTCACTCCAATTCGAAAAATATTCATTCCTGGAATTTTATTAAAAAAGCCTACACTCTGCGATTCTGTTCGTTTGCATGGAATTAACTCACAATTTTTGTAATATAATAAAATATCACTGTTAATTGATAGCGGAATCATATTTAACATTTTATAGGCCTAATAAGGACATACAAATACCATGCATGCAGTCATATTCATTTCTTAGAATTTGCCTTTCAATAAAGGTTGTTTAATGAGTAAATTAATTCAGTTAACATTTTATAGATTAAAATGTTAATTGAAGAGATTTGCCGGTTTGATATAAATTTAATTTGGATTTCATATTAAAAAACTTTTGTTATCTATCAAAAAAATCCACCTAAATAGGAATTTTCCTTCCTAATCCTTTATTTAATAATTATTTACAAAAACATAAAAACCTTTTTTCACATTTAAAATTGATCATCTCAGGCTAACTTAATTGTTATAAAAATATTTTAAAAAAATCCTCTTTCCAAAAAAATTCATCCAAAAAAAATTTTCTTAAGAATTTTATAATTCGTAATTGTTGATGAAACATGGATTAACCATTACAGAGCACAAACCAAAAGTACAGTCAAAACAATGTCCTTCTATGTTACTAGCGAGTGTGCACCAGAGATGCCAAAAAATAAACCGAATTTAAGCAAATGTTTGTGCGAAAATGGATCGGTAATCATTCCAATAGAAGTTAACTCAGTTCTTTAAAGTATTTATTTGGTAGTTCTTTAAAGTGACTTATTAGTTATCAGTAATTTGGTGTACTTAGTAAATCGTTTGTTGTTGTAGTTTATTATTTCTTATTTCAGTTCTAGTTGTAGTTGGTACAGTTTTATATTATCTTGGCTCTATGTTAATGCTCAAAATATGTGTCTTTTGATATTTTTTGATAATATTTTAAAGTATTCAAATTTGTCAGTAGTTTTTTTCAGTATAAAAAAAATGTTAGCACATAATTTGCTTAGTAATTTAACAGCATCACTAAATAATGATAAGTTTTCTTCCAACTAAATTATTATATAATTATCTAAAATAAGTACTATTTATTAATTTACTAGTAATTTATCATATTTAATAATTTAAATTCTATACTTTTAATATCATTTCAACGAATACAATTATTAGTTTATCCTGAAAATGTTTCAGTTTTCTTTATAATTCAAAGAGAATTTAATACTTTTTCAATACGTAAAATTTGAAATATTTTCCAGTGTCGTCTATTACTTAAAACAGCTTTCTAACTTTTATTAAATTTCTCAATAATATAACAAAGAATAGAAGAAGAAAAAAAGTAAAACAAAAAAGGAAACAATTTTCCATCCCAGTTTGATTGTCCATTTTTCCTCCCCTACCTTATATATATATACTTTTTTTAAGGGAAAGAAAATTTATGAATTTTTAAAAAAAAAAAAAATACTTTGCAAATTTCATCAATTTGGAAAACATAAGGAGAAGAAATAATACACGATAAAAGAAATAAAATAATAGAAAAAAATTCATAAAATATTTAATTAATAAGCAATCGAGGGAAATTTCTGTTAGAAAATATTTTTAATTAAAAATCCCCCCCCCCCCAAAAAAATGAAATTTGCAAAATCATCAACAAAATTACAAATTCAAATTTTCTTTGACACCCTTATTCTTAAAAACTAGATTTGATAAGTTAAAATAATATAATTTATACAGAAATTGATGAATTAATATATATGAGCAAATTCAACTTTATAAAAAAAAATATATATACACTATAATTAAAGTTAGAAATATGAAAAGGAATTTAACCAAAATCTATCGAAAATACTGGTAGAAAGTGAAAATCTATAAAATACTTTAAGTTATAGTACCGACTAGAATTTTTTGATCATTTTTATTTTATAATTTGCCAGTCGAAAGTCTTTATTTTATCGTTCAACTCAACTTTGTTAATTCACTTCATTTATATATCTGATTAGTGTCCTTTTTATGGTTAATTTCTTTCATTTTCTTTTTTGTTGAAAAATTAAACTATATCCTTTCGACATAATTAACGTCCAATTAAAAAATGCCTTCTTTTGTAATTAAATAGGAATTTTTTTATTTTTTTTATGTGTGTGTGTGTGTGTTTTTTTTAAAAATACATAGAGGACTAAATTAAATCTAGAAAATCTTATATTCTAAAAATCATCCAATTTCTATGAATTAACTTAATTTTATCCCATCTTAAGGAGGACAAATTGTCGAAATACTATGTAACCTAACTTACTTTTCATAAGTTCTAATATAGCAAACATGAGAAAAAATTATATCTTTCGTAGAAATACCACAAGGAACATCCTATTAATAAAAAAAAAAAAAAAAAAGGCGGAAGAAAAAAACGAAATTAAAAATAATAATAAAAAAAAAACAACAAAAATCATTATTTTAAAACAATAGAGAAAATTTCCGTGCCTTATCCTATCTTTTTAGGGACAGTTTGTAATGTAAAAACCTCCAAAATACGATAGACTGAAAGTAAGGATCGAAAAGAATATTGCCTAAGATTAGATAAAGCGAACAATTTTATTTTCCCTTTTTCCGTTTATTTAGTCAGAAATGTCCTTTTCCGTATCATTTACAATTCGCGCAGAGCAACCCCTTTTTTTTCCATTCCTTTGTCACCAGACTTAATTATTGAACAGAATTGCAAATGAAGGATTCGCTTTCAGATACAAAAAAAGGATCCGACAAGATTTTGGGTATTTATTCACATTTTTATTTTATTTATTCTTTTTTTTTTTTCTTCTTCTATTTTTTGTTGGTGAAAATTGCAAAAAAAAAAAAATTTCGCAACAGTAAATAAATAAATTTGTTCAGTTAATAAAGTGTTTGCTGTATTTTTCTTCCATCCTTTTGAATATGGCAGGACGCACAGTACTATTGCTTGTTCTAAATTTTCCCTATTTTCTTTAGAGTGAATAAAAATCAAAACCGTATTGAGTTGGTTTTCCGTCGCCATGTTGTTAGTGTTAAATTTATTTTGTTGTTTTTTTATTTTAATAAGCTCCATTATTACTGCAACTCCTGTTAAAACTGAATTATTTTGTCCTTTTTAACTTAATTCGATGGCAATCTTAGTTAAAGAATTTCCCATTTAGTATTATCCATTTTATTACTCTTTCTCCGATTATTTTCTAGGATTTATTTTCAGTAGCCTACTGTGATTGTGTGTATTTGTTATGCTAACTCACTAACATTGTATTTTACGCTAACAAATAGTTAAGTTTTTTTTTTTTTTAGGGAAATGAGAAATTTTTTGCCATAAAACAGAAGTTTTTTTTTTTGTTGAAAAAAATATGTTGAGTGGGAATTTTTTGTTTTCTTTTTTTTCTGGAATTTTTAAAGATTTTATTTTAATAAATTTTACTTTTACTTAAAAAAATATGTTAATCATGGATGGGATTTTTGAGAACAAATTATATAAGCTTATTAATTTTGAGTTTAGTAATTTTTTTTTTATATTTACAGTTTCCTTATTTATAGTTTTTAAAATTATTATTAAAAAAAAAGCTAAGATCACAGATCTTCTAATGCATTTCAGATAGTAAATTTGTGGATAGTGTGAAAAGAGACCATTCAACTGATTCGCCAATAATGATCCTCAGCATATTGAGGATTCAGGATTTGTTTGGTGTGTAAGCCCAGCCTGCTCCGTTCGGATAGATGTTTAGATTGTTGGGGAGATGCGGTTAAATATGATAAAGGCTATTGACTCCTTCCTTCCATTCAACCACCTCTCTGGAATAATATGAACCTTTTCAAAGATGTCTGAACTGTATTTTAAAAGCTTAGCAGTTATTTTTCAGCTTCCCAATAGCAGTTCCAATTTCTTCCTTGTCAGTTGTGAGATAATACGTTTCCAATGGATTCCATCAACTGCTTCAGTTTGTTGCTATCCAGTTGCGAGATCTTTAGCATATCAGAAACAATTATTATACTTAGTCATGAGCTTTACGTGGATGCCGCATGTAGAGTACGATTCCGTTGCAAGAATAGAGCCATATTCGACACCGCCAAATGAGTACGTCAAGGTTGCATCTTCTTTGCTGTTCTGAATAGTGTGATGAACCACACCAACTGAAATACAGTGGAAACCATTCTGAAAGCTGAACGATCTCGACTACGCTGATGACATCTGCCTGATAACAGCAATACTTAGCATCTTGCAAACGGAGCTAAAGAAACTGATTTTTGCGTAGAAAGTGTCGGACTGAAGGTTAATGTGAATAGCAACTAGAAACCGGAACCCCCTAACGATCAACTGAGAAATGTTACAACGATAGAAACGTCGATAACTTCTGTTTAGTACCTCGTATTAAATATGTTCATTCACTGAACTGAACATCTTTAATTCGAGCGTGAAATCGGTGTTGCTCTATAGATGTGAGAGGTAGCAAGTCACGAACACCTCAACTAGAAGACTTCAAATCTTCTTTAACAAATGCCTTCGCAGAGTGCATTACATATTCTGCCCAAACTCGATCTCGAATAGGGACTTACTGTCGTTAACATCCAGTCAACCTGTTAAGTTTGAGAGTTGACAGAGAAAATGCTAGTGGGTCGGGCACAATTTGAGGAAGCCTTTCCACGTTCTTGTATAGAGACAAGTCAAGCGACTTTTTATCTTCTAAAATAACAAACAAGAAATAAAATTCTTTATTTTATTAAGTATTTATTTTATCTCATAAAAATACATACAATTTTGAAGAAAAATCATCGAAAAATTATATATTCCAAACAAAAATATTTATTTTTTTTCAACATTTTAAGAAATTTTTATTTTAATCAGAAAAAAACAATTCACAAAAATGAAAATAAACTAATTTTTAGTTGATTGCTTTACTCGTAAAAACAACTAGATTAGAATTAATGCGAAAATTCGGAATTTTTGTTTATTCTTTGCTACGGGATATGACTTTCTTCATTAATAATTGTATATTATTATTATTTATTTTAAAAATAGTAGATCTTATTTCTTATCATCGATTAAAAGTTATTTTTCGCCCAAAAATAATTCAATTAAATTTTTAATCGAAGAAAAATTTTGTTGAAATTTTACCTAGAAATATATTTTGTCCTAAATTAAAAATCATATTTCGCTGAATTGGGAACATCCCAAACCTGTGTTTATCTAGAATCAAATGAAATTCCATTTTTCGGTAAAATATCTTTTTTATGTTATATAAGTATTTAATTTCCGTAAGTTATCATATTTAAAGCGAGTCCGATTTTTCACATTTTTTTTCTGAAAAGTTACTAGAATTCTGAAAAGTGTATTTTGTAGCTTATAAAATATTTGGCTTTCTCGTGAATTCTGAAAGTGATTCAATGGCATCCTAAAATTTTTTTTCCCATTAGATCAACTTTAAATTTTTTCAACAAAAATTTTCTAAAAAAATAATATTGTACAAAAATCAATTTTGTGATATCAAAAATAGAAATTTTTATAAAAAACAAAGAAAACACATTTGTTTTGATGACACAACAAAATTTTTATTTTTATTTTATTTTTAAGTACTAAAAATATCTATCAAAAATACAGTTTGATATTTTCAAGTTGCCTTTTTATTTTTATTGAAATTTATTTGTTAATTTATAAGGAAAGCAATCTAAAATATTTGATTTTGATTAAAAGGAAATTATTTTTTATGATATTACAATAACTTATTAATCCGAATAAAGTATTTTTTTCATATGCTTATTAAAATTTTTTTTTTTTTATTGACTAGAAATTTAGTTAAAACAAATCCTTTTAGCTAAATTATCAGCTTGATCTTTTTTAAGTTTACATAATAATAATAATTATTATTTAATTATTTAAGCAAACATCTTAAAGGACTTTAATAGGAAAAATGATGTAATCACCTCTATTTTGTTTGGATTACATCGCCATGTGTGAACATCACCATTTTACTCAGATTACATCGCCATTTTATGTTCGCATATATTTTTAACGGTTTTTTTCTTCATTTTTTTTTTTTTTTTTTAAAATAAACTATAAAGAGTCAAATAATAAATTTAAAGTATTATGGAAATTTCACAGAATCTTGTTTTTTTTTTTTGGAAATGTTTTAAGATGTTTACATTATGGTTCGTAAGCATATAAAATACGAAAATAAAGAACCATTCAAAAAATGAAAAAAGGTGTGAAGAAAAAATAAGGATTTAAATTGAAAACGTGTGAAAATACTGAATAGAAGAATACATTTATAGGCAGAGAAAAAAAATTACTTTACGATGTGGTGTGATATTTCAACTTTTTATGTGAATAGAAAAAAATGCATATATTCTAGTGAAAATTAAATATCGACAATATTTCAACGAACATGTGCATACGTATAAGATTGTATGTATTCAAAAGTCTAAAAGGACTGAAATTTACTTTAGATTATAGTGTATGAATTACAGTTTATCTGAGCGAAACTTATACGGTAATATCCGTAAATTATTGATATCAATTTGAAAATAAAATAGGTCACAAGGAGCAGCTCTTATCTCTTCGGTGAACATTTGCACAATCTATGCACGCACACACATCAATTTATGATAAAATACATCTTCGCGAAATTCTTTTTGTTTTTTTTTTTTTTGTTAAAGTCAATAATTAATAATAAAATATAATACGTGGGCTACTATATATATTTCTGGCCTAATAATGAAAATGCGAATATTTATCAACGAAAAAGGTTTTATTGTTTTTCAAAATATTCTCCATCAAGATTTATACACTTTTGCATGCGCTCAAACCAATTTTCGAAGCACTTTTTCCACTCCGATTGAGACACCTCCAAAACATGGTTTTTGAATGCTTCAACAGCATCTTCTGGCGACGAAAATCGTTGACCACGCATTTTTTTCTTGATGTGTGGGAATAAAAAGAAGTCATTGGGTGCCAAGTCAGGGCTGTACGGAGGATGACCCATCAATTCGACGTTTTGTCCGGTCAAAAAGGCGCTGGTTTGAGCCGATGTGTGAGAGCTCGCATTGTCATGGTGCACAATGATTCGACTTCTCTTGTTCGTTTTTCGAATTTCTCCGAAGACTTCAGGCAAACAAATGGTGGTGTACCACTCAGAATTGACCGTCCTACGTTGCACAAGCGGAACAGTCGCCACATGACCAGTTTTGCCAAAGAAACAAGCGACCATTTGCTTCGAAGTGCTTCTTCCACGAACAACTTTCGTTGGATTTGACTCGTCTTGGAAGACCCACACGGTCGATTGCTGTTTTGTTTCGGGCTCATACGCATAGATCCATGATTCGTCACCTGTGACGATCTTATAAACGTCTTTTGAAGCACCGCGATCGTATTTTTTCAGCATTTCTTTACACCAATCCACACGAGCCTTTTTTTGAGCGATTGTCAAATTGTGCGGGATCCAACGAGAACAAACCTTTTTTACGGCCAGGTGTTCATGCAATATCGAATGTATGCTGGTGGGAGAAATGCCTAGGCATGCCTCTATCTCACGGTATGTCACATGACGGTCTTGCATTATCAGTTCACGTACGGCATCGATGTTTTCTGGAACAACGGCTGTTTTTGGACGACCTTCACGGAATTCGTCTTTGAGCGAGCGTCGGCCACGATTGAATTCGTTGTACCAGTTTTTCACAGTGCTATAGGATGGTGCTTCATAGCCATACAAAGATTTAAGTTCATCGATGCACTCTTGTCGTGATAATCCACGTCGAAAGTTGTGAAAAATGATCGCACGAAAATGTTCACGAGTTAATTCCATTTTTTTGCCAAATTGATTTTTTCAAGTCACTGTAAACAACACAAATGATAGTCGTACGTCAAAACGTTCTGAGTACGTTTATGCTAAAAAATGTCAAACTTTCCAATGGAAATGTCAGATCGCACCTGGCAACACTTAGTGTTGCCTAGGCCAGAAATATATATAGTAGCCTACGTAATATTAATCCATTAGTCTAGATTATCAAGAACAAGAGTGTTATACTTAAAGCCTACGCAAAGTAATTTATAAACTTTCTTTGTATTTACTATAAGTCGGGTATCCTTTTTTGGAAATTTTTTATTTTGTAAGTATCGAAAGAAAATGATTTTATATTGAGGGAACAAACAAAAGAAAAATATTAAAGAGAGATAGTGGTATAAATTAAGAAAAAGAGGAATTTGAATAGAGAAAATCCCCCTACTTCAATCTGAATTCTGATACCATGAGTGAATGAAATTTAAACTTCTTTGAGGAAAAAATATAAACTTTGTTCACTTACGGATCAGGATTTAAATTTCCTTCCTCAGGATCCCGATTTAATAGAGATTTTTTTTTACACAACAGCTGTAGTTTTTCAAAGAATGCATCAGATATTTTAACATACATATATATCCGAGTCAATGTGTTAAAGGGGAGAGTGTGTATTTAATAAAAGGAAGGATATCTACAATACATATTCTTGGCAAGAAGATACGAGGGTCGTTCAATAAGTCCTTAGAAAATCTGAGAAATTGCGCTCGTAGTGTCGGTAAAGATTTTTTTGTAAGTAGCATTATCGACAGGAAAGCTTTCAAAATTTCAGCGCGATCCATAGTGTGTAGGTCAATTTCTATCGTCGATTAAAGTTAACGACATTTATTTGTGCATAACAATGGAAAAAAGCGAGTTTAGGGCTGTCATCAAACATCTCCATTTGAAAGGCTTAAGCCCGAAAGAAATCAAAGCCGAGTTGGATGCAATTCATGGCACATCTGCACCTGTGTTTGCGATGGTTTACAATAGGGTGAATGAATTTAAACGTGGCCGTTCATCCACAAAAGATGAACATCGTTTAGGACGCCCAGTTGAGGTGTCTACTCCCGGAATCATCGACAAAATCCACGATCTGATTTTAAGCGATCGGCGAATTAAAGTGCGCGAATTAGTTGAGGCCACCGGCATATCACAAGGTATAGTCGCTTCAATTTTGCATGAAAAATTGTCTGTGAAAAAAATGTCGGCAAGATGGGTGCCGCGTTTGTTCTCAGAGGAGAATAAGCGCAATCGTGTAGTGGACTCTGAGGCTATGTTGGCAATCTATCATCGCAATCCTGCCGAATTCCTTCGTCAATATGTCACTGTGGACGAAACCTGGATACACTACTACACTCCAGAAACGAAGAGACAGTCATCACAGTGGATTTTCAAGGGTGAACGGGCTCTGAAGAAGGCAAAAACTGTGCCATCGGCCGGCAAGGTGATGGCCACGGTCTTTTGGGATTCGCAGGGCATCATTTTTATCGACTACTTGGAAAAAGGAAAAACAATAACAGGAGCGTATTACGCGTCGTTATTGCAACGGTTGAGCGAGGAAATCAAAGAGAAACGCCCCCATCTGAAGAAGAAAGAAATCCTCTTGCATCAGGACAATGCGCGTGTGCATACACGCAGCATCCCGATTATTCACCAGATTTGGCCCCGAGTGACTATTTTCTTTTCCCCAATCTGAAGAAATGGCTTGGCGGACGATGTTTCACTTCCAACGAGGACGTCATTGCTCAAACGGATGAGTATTTTGCAGAACTTCCGAAATCCTATTTTTTGGACGGGATAAAAATTTTGGAAAAACGGTTGGAAAAGTTTATAGAGCGAAAAGGAGATGATGTTGATCTTTTTCTAAGGACTTATTGAACGACCCTCGTAGTATCCTCGAAGAAAGCTCAACGGGAATCTAACAGATTCCTTTCCATGACATTATCTTAAATGACAGCAATTACTGTAGTTAAACTTTGAAAAAAAATTCCCTTATATCTAATTGTATTCATCTTGTTTTTTTTGGGGGGGAGGGGGTGTATATATTCTATCTTTTAGAAGAAAAAAAAAGAATTTATTTATTTATGAATTTTTTCCTTTTCTTTTCTTTTTAATTCCAATCTCATTTAATTCATTCTGTTTAAATCCCTTATTTATATCCGTTTTATTAATATTGCTTCTAACTACCCTTAAACAGTTCTAATGAGCTCATTTGGAATTTTTCTCTATCAATATAGCATCAATTCTTTTACATAATTTCCTTTTATCCTTTCCGTTATGAATAATGATAGTAAAAATATAATAAAACCAAAAAGGAAAAGGATTAAAATTAAGATACAATATGGTATGAAAAAGATAGATCTATAAAATATCTAGTATTTTCAGTTTATTTATTCTCTATTTTGTTATTGTTCGCCCTTTTTCTTTTTCTTGACATGATTTCCTGTAATATGATGAATATCCTTCAAGAGAATATTTATTAGCTGAGCATTCTTAATTTATTACCAACCCATTTTTAAGGATGCTAGATTATTTGAAAACAATAACATGAGATATATTTTCATTACTCCTTGAAAGCTTTCATTTCCTTTTTGGATTTATTTATTAGCATAATTTTGTGTTTTTTTTTTTTTATTCCTTTTTCTATAATATCCATTTTTCGTTGCTGTTTTCGTATTTTATTTATGTTTTCTTTTTTGGTTTCAATATAAATTGGATATTTTTTTTCTTGATATCATTTACTTCATTTATTCATATTGTGATTTTGTATAATAATTTCGTATAAAGAAATTTATCGTTTCGAACTCATCCAATATATGCATGCATGCATGCAACATTTAACATTTAATACGATAAGGATTACCTTGAAAAAAAAAATGGTTGCAATTATTTTTATAATAATAAGAGTCAAAATAGATTTGCGAGTAATTTCATGAAAAGATATGAATAATTAGAGAATTTCTCGATTTCTAAGCTTATCGTATTTTATATTTCTTAAATAATATTCTTTTGTGCTTTTTGTTCAATTTTATAAGATTGGTAATTGTGTTAAAGAGACTATTTTCCTTTCCAAATGTTAACGGCCTGAGTAAATAAGTACTTGCAATTTGCTGGAAAAAATAACAGAAAATTTACATTATAAATTCTATCATAAAAAATCTGAAAATTATATTGTATTTTAAAAAAAAATTCTAATCTCAAAAAGAAATACAAAGAAAAAACATAATAGCATAAAATTTTATCTAAAATAATTTTTCAAAAATATTTTTGTTGTTAATCAAAAGATCTCTTACGTTATGGTACATTTGATAAATGATTGCATGTTCAAAAAGTATTGTTATTATTTAGTATAAAAATAGCAGAATAAAATTAAAATGGTCTATTTTATACAATACCATCCTATAAAGGTAGTACGAAATATTAATTAATTATTAGGAATTATGTAGAAAGATTTTTTTCAATTTTTTGTTTAAAGAAATTTTTGAAATCATAATATTTTTTTCCGAAGTAGATCTATTACATAAACCATAAAGTTTTTTCGATAGTATTATCTTTAGTATCCGCGCAGAATAGAACAACGATGTAATAAGGACTACGAGGTCTGTTCATAAAGTATCGCGAATTTTGTGTTGTTTCAAAAATTATTTATTTATTCATGAACATCTTTTTTTCCCCCTCCAAAATAATCCCCACCAGATATTATACACTTGTGCCAACGTTTTTTCCAATTCTTTATCTCCTCAATCGTAGCGTAGCGTCGTCCTTTCATGGAAAAAGTTACAGGAGGTCAGATCTGGGGAATACGGTGGCTGCGGCATTATTAGTGTGTTGTTTTCGGCTAAAAATTGCAAAAGCCAATTTTTCTTCTTCCACTAATCCGGGCGTTTCATGCAGATTGCTTCGCGCAACTTGCGCATATCTTGCAGGTTAAATTCCTTATTGACCGTTCTACCCTGTGGCAAGAACTCATGATGCACCACGCCCCTGCAATCGACGAAAACTGTAAGCAAAACCTTCGCATTCGAGCAAACTTGGCGCGCTTTTTTCAGTCTTGGCTCGTGCGGCAGTTTCCATTGGGATGATTGAGCTTTCGTTTCCACGTCATAGCCATAAACCGATGATTCGTCGCCAGTTATGACCCTCTGGAGCAAATTTGAGTCATCGCGGATAGAGTCCAACAGCTGCTTAGCTAAATTGAAAAATTTTGGTACGAATTTCGCGGCGACCCGTCTCACGCCAAATCATTGGTAAAAATCGAATGCAACGAGCCAATCAATATATTTAAGTCCTCAGCAACTTCTCTAACGGTGACTCGACGATTGGCCAATACTATTTTCTTCACTTCATCAATATTTTCGTCTGTTGTTGACGTGCTCGGGCGTCCAGGACGCTTTTCGTCATTCACATCTTCTCGTCATTTGCTTCGGTCCATGGTAGCTCCACCATATGCCATAGTCAACATTCGATACAGATTCTTTGATCCATTTTTTGGAATGGGCAAAAATCGAAGACGAGCTAAAACACATGCAAGCAAAGCAGCTGTCAAAAATTAACTGAACATTCAAAATGGCCGAACTTGTCGGCATAAAAAATAGCCGAACTTGTCGGAACTTGTTTTATGGCATAAAAAATACATAACCCGCGAAAATTCAAATACATTTTGAACAGACCTCTTACATTAAAACAGTGAAAAAATGTAATTAGCTTTTGATATGTCATACATAATCAATATTGTGACTCTGAAATGTGTATTTTATGATTGTTTTTTTCATCGACATATTCTGCTTAAAGTAAACTGACTCTCAATAATATACTCGTATTTTGATCAATAATATCTAAGTTGATCAGTAGACTTACAAACAATATCATTTCACTAAATATCCTGTGAAATAGTGTGATGATATTTGCTCCAAAAGATTTAATTGATTTTCTCAACCCAAAAAAAAAAATATCTCTTCCATAATAATATGTATAGAAATATCACAAAACGAAAATGATTATAAACACTAAACTACTATTTAATTTGACTTATTAGAATTCAGATTAAACCTAGATTAAAATGTAAGCTTACAACCTAGTTTAAAAACTACAATAATTAGGACAGAGATGATGTGGTATGAGTACATAATTTTAACTGCACATAACTGAACAACTACTTCGGATATAAAAGTCCGACTAGACATCTTTCCAAAAAAAAAAAAAAAGTTCCTGGCTATGATGCAAAAATATCGATTATTTTAAAAAAAGCTCTGGCAAAAAGGACACTTACTTATCACATACATTAATAAAATGTATTCTTTTCAATAAGTAATTTTCCTCGCTCTGGAAATTTTCAATCGTAAAACTTATTCTTAAGCCCAATAAAAATGCGTGTTTCCCTTTAAAATATCAACTCATAATTATATCACTCCAAAATAAAATCTTGGAAAACAAACAAATTCTTGAATAGTTCTATTCCCATTGGCTTAAAGACTATAATGAATTCTTCTTTGAGAGGATATAGTAATGCCAACATGTGTTTCTAGATATATTTTATGCTTGACTTTGGCTTTTTCTATAAATTCAAACAATTCCAGTTTATAATAAAATTATACCGTTTGTAACGGTATTTTTAAGTCCTTAATATGTCCATTAACTTTCGGTGTTCCTCAGAGCTAAGTCTATTGAATCAAATAACTCCAAACGTCTCCGCTTTGCTTTCACATGGACACTCCCAGTATGTTTTTGTTGTACTGGCTAACGACGTAGTTTCCAGTACTTACATTGTCTTCTGGAACCATAATTTTAGACTTTCCGGGCAGGGTCTTCGCCATCCTAATCTCAGCCTTTTGACGTCAATTTGATCAACAAGCGAGTGGTCACGATACAAAAATTCTTCGAAGGATCCCCTCTGATACGCGGATAATAGTTTGCAATGGTTTTTACTGATAACCCAAATTTTCGAAGAATATATGAGGACTGGCGAGACTAGTATTTTATACAGTTATAGTTTATTATTTAATGTGGTTTCGTTGCCCGCGCATAAGACCACGAGTCGCCTACGACTATAGGAATCGAGATACGCTCAATCAACGCACCGCCATTACTGGTAGTTAACAGATAGAATTAGTTATAAGCTGACTCTCCACCTGCTGGTGGCAAGGACTATCTGAACCTAAACTGTCATTAGCAGTGACAGTGCCCGAGATAAGTGCAATGCATTGCTACATTTGCCAGTTACCTCCCACCTGCGATCAGAAGACCGTACCCGTGACATGGGTATTAACCACAACCACAGCGTAGCTGCCAAATGGCACCTCACCTCAATCGGGCACAGTATATTCTACTGGGGCTCCCGATCCCCGTGGTACCCATTTTGTTTTAAGAGTACTTTGGTTTGTACTCCGCTCGTAGAGCTACGGTAAGGAATCTTGTTAATGCCTAGGCACCGCTCAGCCAGCTCAGGTACGCGGGTTCGCCAAGACCCGAAGGTACAACCGGAATCGACTTTGGTCTTTCACCCGGTTGTAGCCACCCTGCGTGTCATTCCCATTCACTGTCTCTCAAACAGTGCCACGGTAAACGCATTCAAGCATTCATGTTTCTCTTTCACACTCAACACACCACTCACATCCACACCCTCCTCATTCACCACGATTCCACACGCCTCCAAATCACGCAAGTCCCCGTACAGGCCACACTCCACGAGAAGGTACTTAACACTCTCCTCCTCCGCCCCAAAAGGGCATCTAGCCTCCGTAGCCAGACCACGCCTATACAGGAACTCATTCATACTGCCGTGGCCCGTGAGCAAATACACAAGGAACAACAGAGGAAAAGCACATGTCCGGTATGAACATGTACGTCCCTCTGCCATTCACACTCTCATCCCATCGCTGCTGCCATATATCATGCATCTTGTTCAGGACCAGTACGTGCTGATGGCGCGGACTAAGATTCTGAACATCATCATTCCCAACCGGACAATCTGCCAGCATGAGCCCCCCTCGCAGACGGTAGTGGATACTTCCACGCAGCACCTCCAGGTCCCATGGAATTTCTCCCATGAGAACCTGCATAGCCTCGGTCGATACGGTCCTACACACATTCAAACATGCAAACAATACCATACGCTGCACTGAGTTTATGGCCACCCTCGCATACTGGTACCAGCCTGCCAATCAAACCGGCCACGCGCCCCCTCAGACGTTGCAAGTAAGGCCGAAAATTCAGCCTCTCCCCAACCTTCAGTCCAAGGTACTTCACTTCCCGCGCGTATCGGACCCCAACCGTCTCCGAATGAATATTGGGCGGCCTACTGGCCGCCAAAAATCCCTTCAGAAGCATACACAGCGTTTTTGTTTCGGAAACTTTCACACCCATTCAGACACCATCTGCATATAGCGGCTTCCCACTATCTCTACTGCAGACCTACTCCCCCCGTCAATCAAGAGCAGAAGATCATCCGCATATGCAACCACAACACAGCCGGCCTCCTCCAACTGCACCAAGAGACCATTCATCATCATATTTCAGACAGTGAGGCCACGCACCATCTGGCGAACAACCCTCCCATTATTCCCGCATACCACCGCATACCGTTCATGGAAGTAACTCCGCCATAGCGGAGCCTCCTCGCATGAAACCTCCACTAGTCGCTCAATGATGCGATCCCATCGCAGGCAGCCGAACGCATTTTTGAAATCTACAAACACACCACATACGTATTTACCCACACTTTCATCCACATACTGCCTTACATGCATCCAGGCATCCTTAGTCGATTTACCATTCGTTAATCCATACTGAGAGCCGGATACATTGAAGTCTGCCAACTTCACATTCAACCGGTGTACCATCATTCGCTCGAGGACCTTGCCGAATACTGGCAGTAGACATATCGATGACCACGTCTCCTACTTTCCATTCACGTGGAAACACACCACTCTCCAAGCATGCACCGTAAAGCCAAACACTTCTCATCTAGTATTTTATACAGTAGAAGCTTCTATTGTACAAAATACTAGTCTCGACAGTCCTTCAATCGGAAAATGATTAAACACTTTCAAAGCTTTAGCCTGCTTTCTCTGTGTTACAAGTGTTAATTGGTTTTATCTTCCATGCCGACACTGACACCATATAATTTCTTTTGCTTTCATTTATGTGTAGCCCAACATTTTTCATCGCTAGTTCAATCTTTTGCCTATCCTGTATAATATCTATAGTTGTGATATACAATTTAAGCAGAGGATACAGTCATATTAATAAACCACGAGCATTATTTTGCTGTCTCCAGTATTTTTCAAAAACTATATCCTTCAACATTATAGTAGGTTATGGAAGTGCTGCCATCTCGTCGTGAGTCATGCCCCTTCCTTAACCACAACAGCAATTTAAGTCATCAAAAAAAAAAAAAAAAAGGACCCACATAGGAGAATAGAATGTTTACAATGATCAGACGATATAAATAACCCCTTAGACTATTGCTTGCACATTGGAATCTTACAACTGACAGCAAATTAATTATATATAATACAGTCCTTTTGGACATGCGGTTGTATTAAGCTTTCCAGTTTCCATCGCATTCAATCCATTCAGTCAAAAATCCTTTTTAAGCTTATGAATGCTCCTTACCTACTTAGAATTATTCTCAGTGAAACTCCCGAGAAGCTTAGTAGGCTAATCAAAGATTAGCATAATTAACTCACAATAGAGAAGTATAGCCAATCAAAAGCTCTCCTACACATTGATATTTTTAACAATAAATCTACTTATTATCTGTAGCAGTTTACAAAATCCTGCTAATTAATTTATTTTTTTTAAAAAAAGACGACATTTAAATGCCATTTATTTTATTTATAATTATTTTCACTTATGCAAACGTTGGGCATAACTGCATCCCTTTCAAAAAGGCCATACCAAAAAAAAACTCTTCAAACATTCACTTCTTTATGACTTCTTTATCAAAATTTATATTCAATTTACCTTTAAACTTTTACATGTCTTTTAAAGTAACGATAGTACATTATTGCGATCCAAGGTCTGTCAATTTCTATTATGAACATTTTAATAAAATCACAAAAAAAAAAAAAAATGTTAATGACAATATCGTAAAAATTGTTATATTGTTTGGATGCATACTAAAATTTTATTATATAAATCAGTGAAGAAATGAATGCAAGAAAACAAAAAACAAAAATCACAAAAAAAACTATTATCTAAAATATCGTAACAATTTATCTCGTAAAATTGCACTCAAAAAGTATCAAAAATCTCATTTAACTTACCCTGATGGGTGATGATAGTAAGTTATTCCGCGTAGTTAGTTTAATGTATGTACACTCGTACTAATACTATCACACTAATATGATCGTTTGTATTATATACAAATAATGCGAAATACTTGAAAAAAAATTATACTTTTTGTACTGGAAGTTGGTTGAAATAAATTTGAACAGTGAAAAAACGAAACTGGTACATTTTCACTTTTTACACAAATACCTGTATATGAAATTTTAGCTGATTTTATGTAGTTTTCTATCTACTATCTTCCCTATACGAGCATAAATATCTATAAAAGTAAAAGCTGAAAACTAAAAAAACCAGAACAACAACAACAAACGCATCAAACGACATTGAAGGAAACATTTCGATTACGATTGGATTTTATTGCATTTACGATATTATGGCAACAATAATTCTTCTTTTATAGATGTCGCTAGTGCACATCAAGTGAACTATTGTAGTAAAAATCAACATAAATAAAAGTTGGCATGCCACTTAGTTAATCGCTCATTCTCGGAATGAATTTCTCCAAATCGCTGCATTCTTAAAGATAATTTTTTTTGAAAATATTTATTTTAGTTTAAAATTAACTAAAACTTTTCATATCTGCTTTTAACTGAAAATAGTACATTTTATGTGAAAATATTATAATGTAAAATCATTCTCCGACTTTAAAGCTTTTATCATGGATTTTATTAACATTAGCATTAGTTTTATTGCCTGAAAGTTAGAATAAATTACGAATATGTATGTAAACATAGAATGATGATAAGCAGTTAAATATGAAGAATATTCCAAAATAATTTTTACCATAAAAATTCTCATCAAAAATACTGTGTATAAAAAACTATGATTTGTTTGTAGTTTCTGAAAATGCAATTATAAAAATTTTACTTGTGAGACTATTTCCTTTTTTTTTGAAGTAGAAAACTCCGCAGACGTTTTATAATTCATTTTACCATTTTTGGTTCTTTTTATTAGATACAGTAATAGGAACTTCAAAGATTAATATCCCAAAGACTCGAGCACTCCTTCAGATAAATTCCCAATATCCGAATAAATATGGTACTAGGAGTTCAGTAAAATTCTGATATTTTTAAGTCACCTTTAATTATTTTATATGAAATTCTCCAAAAATATAAAATTACGGTTTATCTATCAATATTATTGCGTTGTCAATAACATTGCTTTCTCTCTTGAGAAATAATAATATAGTCCTCAATAAACCACATATCTTTAATCGTTTTGTGGAACAAGAAAATGTACTTTGTTCCACAAAATTCTCTTAAAGACCCTTTAGGTTTCCTTATTATTAAAATTTTTAGGACGAATAAACGATGCATCATTTCAAAAAAAATTCCTGGTATTTTTTCTAATACGATTATAATGATGGTCATATAGAATATTCATACCCCGAAGACCCATGTACATGATCTTATGTAGACGCTATGTCCCGATTACCGAAAAGATTGTAGTCAAATTCCAAAACTATGACATTAGAACTTCAATAAAAATCTGACATTTTTAAGTTACCTTTTATTATTATTATTAATTTATATAAACAATCTCCAAAAATATTACAGTTTACTCATTAAATAATTATTATTGAAGACGTTAATGATATACGAAAATGTAGAAATAAATAAAAAATAATATACAAAAAAAAAATCTCCACTATTTGTTAATAAACGCAGTATCGATAATACATTATTACTGCAGCGGTTGCTGTAGCAAGTGTTGGAGATGTGGCTGCGATAACTGCTGCAGCCCCAACTAATGCTGATGATGCTGCTAATGTTGACGGTAATGTTGTGGGTGTGTATTATTCCAACAGTATTCGCAGTAGTACTTTAAACATTTGACATTACCACAAATGGTTGCTGCAAATTTTCCATTATATGGTCGTCCTTTACACTCGTCACACGTTTGGTCAAAGAGAACGTATGGCCTAACGTTGATATATTTATCAACGTTGCCATGTTTTAGTTTAAATAAACGTTCTGATATAGCCGCAATATAATTTTCCTGATTTGCGAAAATAACTTTTGCAGTTCCTTTAGGGTATTTATAGTCTGGATCAGTATCAATTCCAACATAACAAACTCCACCATATAAATGATCCATACTCATTGCAAGTTCAATCGCTTTTAATGACTTTGGTAAACCATCCACAAATACTGTTTTTCTAGGATCAAGAGGTTTCAAAGAATTTACTACAAAGCCAGAATCATCCAAACGCCATGGTACAATTTCAACTGGTTTATTCTTTATAGTTTGGGACGATACACAAAAATATAATTTTCCGTTATCTGGGGTGCATGCCTGCACTAATTGTTGAACACTGCTCTCTTTTTCAAATATAAGAAAGGCATATCCTTTTACTAAAATATTTGAATTCGATACACCTTTATATGGCCAGTCTACAACGAGTGGTCCAAATCGTAGGAAAGCTGCACTTATTTCGTCTTCATGAATATTACGTGGTAGGCCACCAGCATATACTTTTCGTGAATAACGTGCATTTGAAATTTCTGATTCTTGAGAATCTTGTGATACTCGTAATGTTGAAGAACAATTCATCTTACTGCAATATAAAAACTCAATTATAAAAATTGCAATATTAATTATCTTTATTAAGAAATTAATTAACTACCTTTAATGTTTTATTTGAAAAGAAGGAAAAAAAAACAAAAGTTATTTATGTCTCGTTATTGAAACGATTAATCTCACTGAACATATCAAGTTTAGGATAGAAAATATTCAAACTGACAGTTCTCGGCCTACGTTGTTCCTACTCAAAAAAAGGGGAAATTAAATTTGCTAAGTAATTGCTGAATAAATTAATATGTCATTCTTCAATAACGGAAAGGGGAAATATTAAATTTTCAAAGTAATTTCTGAATAAACTAATTTGTCATTCTCCGTTCAACTGTCGGTTTTGTCCTTCCCAAATTCGTGTTTCTAATACTTTTATTTGGCAATAAAAATATCAGGATTCCTGATGCATTTTAAATTTATTATCATCGCAAGCCTTTTTAGAAAACTTTTCGAAGCAAATTCATTTTCAAATAAACGACCTTAGAATACAATTTCGCTCAAGAAATCTAGATAGATGCAAATATTATCTCTACTTTTATGACCTTTAATTATCAACCTGAGACCATTGTTGCTATATTTTGTAATAATAAGTCAATTTCTTAATAAGTCCAAATCAAATTTCCAAAATAACAAATGAAGTCTGAATTATCCAAATTAATATTTAGTTTAAGTTATGATTATGATGAAGGTCTTCGTTTTCAACCAATCATATTTTTTTCAGGACCAATGCTACTCAGGAAAACCTTCCTTTTCTCAAACAATATACTAATTGGAATCTACTGAATTTAACTTTTTGATGATAAAATAAATTAAAATTCTGATTAGGTTGGAATAGTGACTATAGTAGTATTTTTAATATAAATTAATTCGGCTTCTATTATATGCGATCCAAATTTTATTTATTTTTATTAACCATAAGAAATGTCAGCTACAAATAATTAATCCTTAAACCTTGTATTTGAATTTGTTTTAGGATATTGATAAAATTTTAAAGAGGTTGCAAATTTTAATGTTTATATCAGAAGCTTAATCAGCATTAAATTTGCTAAACTGAATAGTCTTTTAACCAAGAACCTTATTCAAAATAAGAAAATAGTTTTTCTTTAATCTTAATAATCATATGTTTTCTCTGAAAAGCTCTAATGTTAATCTTTAAATAAATTTTTTATTGTTGAATACAATTTTTATTGAGAAAATATATTTATTCCTCCTTAACTTGTATTTAGCGTAGTATTTACACAATTAAGAAATAATATTCATTTTTAAAAAAATATATATTTTGAACCTAAATAAAACAACAGCAAAAAATATAAAAAATATGCGTAGAAAAAAATTATACTTTACAATAAAGCTCCTCGTTATAATCTAATTACAGCTAATATCTAGTAAAAATGTCTTTGTCTCATTCTTGAGTCCTCCAATAAAATTGCCTATTATTAGTTTGGTTTCCGCCAACAATATTCCACTATCTACCAATATCATCGCTTTGTATATTGCATTGCTATATGAATATTGTCCGTCCGAGCATAGTCCTCGATATACACTCGAATGAGTTGAAGATTTTACGCAAGGATCTTGGTCGGAAAATGTATAAAATATAGCTCGTGCAAGAACTCCAGCCGAACAATCTGCCAAAGCAGGTCCCAAAGACCAACTTGGGGAAAATGCATTTTTTTCCCCCAAAAACTTGCATTTAGTGACGAAGCTCATTTCTGGTTGAATGGCTATATGAATAAGCAAAGTTGTCCCAATTTGATCTGATGAACAACCATAGACAAGACAAGACCTGCCGTTGAACCCAGAAAAATGGGCCGATGTGGAATCATCGGTCCGTATTTCTTTAAAGATGACGCCGGCCGCAACGTTACCATCAATGACGCCCGCTATCACTCGATGATTTCGAACTTTTGTTTTACCCAAAATTCAATAACTGCATCCATACGCGCAATATCGACTAGGACTTAAAATGTCCGAAAATCAATATAAAACGCACACTCCGCGCTTCGAACTGCTTACTCGCGAAAATTACGATACTTGGAGGATTCAAGTAGAAGCATTGCTCATTAAAAACGACGGCTGGGACTACGTCTCGGGCAACACACCGGCACCAGCGGTAGTGACAGGAAACGGAGAGGCCGCAAGTGAAACAGCATACAAAGACTGGCTAGCGAAAGACAGAAAAGCCAAATCGGACCTAATTCTTTCTATCTCCCCATCCGAATTGAAGGAAATAAAAAATTGCGTCTAATCGCACGACGTGTGGGAAAAACCCGAATTTACGTACGCATCCAAGACGCCCGCTCGAAAAGCCGAGCTATATAAGCAGCTCACTCAACACAAAATGGCAGACAGCGATAGCATGGTCGAGCACCTAAAGGGCTTCTTCGACGCATCCGATAAATTAAAGTCGACTGGAGCCAACCTCGACGACGATCTACTAGCAATCTTGCTGCTGCACAGCCTACCAAATAGTTTCGAAAATTTTAGATGCGCGATCGAGTCACGTGATAAGCTACCCGAGGTCGAGATTCTAAAAATCAAAATACTCGAAGAGCACAGATCTCGTCACAGAAAAGACGAAGTCCACCATAGTTCTGCCATGTTTACAAATACGCGATCCAACTACAATCGCACGGCAGGCAGCTCTTCCACGAAATTCTCGCACGGTAACTCCACATCACAAAAACAAAAGCCAACATATAAATGCGGCTATTGCAAAAAGAAAGGACACAAAGAGGCCGATTGCTACAAGAAGAAGAAAAGCATACAAGAGTCAAAAGGACATACCTCCAATCTTTGCCGGCGCAGGTGGTGTTTGGATAGCGGTGTTTACACACGAGATGGTGTTTGGATAGCGGTAGCACCTCACACGTATGCAGCGACAAAGACCGTTTTCAAAATACACCTCGTACTAGAGGCAGCCTGCAGCTTGCCAGTGATGCCACAGCAGACATTTGTGCCAAAGGCGACGTAAGCGTTAAAACAAGCGAGACCTGTCAAACCATAATCTTGAAGGACACACTATCTCCGAACAAACTTAGTCTCGGTGGCTAAAGTCGTAGACGCTGGTTTTAACGTAAATTTCGTTAAAGATCGTGCCGTAGTTCTTGATTCTAACGGCGAAATCCAAGCTCAGGCCGATCGAATAGGTGGTTTATTCTTCTTTAACGACGCCGAGGAGTCACGCGTCATCGCGGCATTTTCAAAAATCAAAGTATCGATGAACGAATGGCACGCACGACTCGGTCATTTGAACTCCAAAGATCTAAAAACTATGTTCGCAAAGAAACACGCCGAAGGCATCGACGACGTTCAGATCGAAGATATTGATCAGTGCTCAACCTGCGCAGCAGCAAAAATGACCAGAGAACCTCTCCAACCTCGGACAAAATACGCAACCAAGCCCCTCGAAGTTGTCCACACCGATGTATGCGGCCCGATGAGGACCACTTCGAAAGGCGGCGCTCGATGGTTCGTCACATTTATTGACGAGCACACGCGCTTCTGTGCCGTCTTTTTCATGAGGGAAAAAGCCCAAGTAACCGATAAATTCATCGAGTTCAAAAACTTTGTTGAGAATCAAACCGGGCACACCATCAAGGAGTTACAGTCCGACGGCGGTAAAGAATACGACAACAACAAGCAAAACAAGCTAATCAAAGACGCCGGCATAAAACGCCGTTTTACAGCACCACATACGCCTCAGCAAAATGGCCTTGCAGAGCGAAAGAACCTTACCCTCGTGGAAACTGCTCGTTGCCTGCTCTTACAATCCGGTTTACCCACAAGCTTTTGGGCCGAGGCCATTCACACGGCTAACTATATACGGAACAGATGTTACTCCGAAATTGTCGGCTGCACTCCATTTGAGAAATGGATGGGACGCAGACCTAGCATCTCTCATATGAGATCATTCGGCGAAAAAGTGCACGTCTTAAATAAGAGCCCAACAAAGGGAAAATTTGACCGTCGCGGACTTGAGGGAATCTTTCTTGGATATTCAGACGATTCCAAAGCTTTTCGAGTATGGCTAACCGAAGCGAAGAAAATTGTCTCTTCAAGAGACGTAAAATTTTCAAGCACACCTGGAAATCCCTCTCCGTCATCCGAGATATTGGAAAATGGAGAAAATCAGGTCACTCCTACCAAAGAACGCACTGTCAATCTGCTCACTGAAGTAAAAATTGTCACTCCTGAGGTAAATGAGACAGTGAACGAAGATCTCGACGACGCCGCCCAGGACATCGACATTCAAGAAGTGCCAAACTCGAGCCTGAACGACGAGCCTGACTTCTATGGATTCCCTTCGAGCAACGACGACTCGGACGGATTCGAAAAATTCGATTTCACGTTGCCAAAAGCAAACCCGAACGACGAAGGCTCACACGATGACCACATCACATATCGTCACAGACACCCTGAAGATGCAACCGAGAGCGCCATGAGTGCTTGCGAGGTGGACATTGGAGAAGCTTTGAGAGGACCGGACAAGGCAGCCTGGCTTAAAGCCTCATAGATAACGACACTTGGACTGTCTCATGAAAAAATCTCGCAAGGCTCATAGGCTGTAGGACAGTTTTGCGCAACAAGTTCAATCCAGACGGTACGCTTTGCCGTCGTAAGGCTCGTCTAGTGGCACAGGGATTCTCTCAAGTCCCTGGTACTGATTTCTTCGAAACGTTTTCTCCTGTAGCCCGATTAGATTCGCTTCGCATCCTTTCAGCCATCACAGCCAGACATTATTTAAAGCTTTTCCAGTCAGACGTCGTCACAGCCTACCTCAACGGAAAGCTTGATACCGAGCTTTTCATGCAATTTCCAAAGATGCTCGCCGAAATCCTAGAGTCAATAGTGACTTCTGAGAAGGACTCCACTACAGTCGGCAAAGCGAAGGCCATGCTCACAGATCTGAAAATGGGCGGACAGGTCGCATGCAAGCTAAACAGAGCCATCTATGGATTACGCCAGGCAGGACGCAGGTGGCACGAGAAAATCGATAACGCACTCAAGAAGTTCAGACTGCGGCCAACCAACAGCGATCCATGCCTTTACGTCGACTCCCGTGACAAATTCACGTTCATTCTTCTATACGTGGATGATATTCTTTTCGCCTCGAAAAACGTGTCAAGAGTCAGAGAAATCAAAAAGGGTCTTGCCGAGGAGCTCAACTTGAAGGACATGGGACTGGCTACGTATTGCCTTGGCATCGAAATCGAGCAAACTGGAGCGTCAATATCACTGTGTCAAGGCGGTTATATCAGCAAGATCTTGAATCACTTCGGCATGGCCGATTGCAAGTCTGTCTCCACTCCCATCGCGACTGGAACCAGACTCGAGCCCAGCAAGAGTCACAAATCCGTCTCATTGCCGTACCGTGAATTAGTTAGCGCCCTCATGTACCTGTCGGTTGGGACGAGACCGGACATCACCCACGCCGTGAGCTGGTTGAGCCAATTTAATTCTTGTTTCGACAAAACTCATTTGGCAGCCGCTAAGCGAGTGTTACGTTACCTAAAGGGGACCTCCAACGTGAAACTCGTCTACTCCAAGGACGAAGACGGCCTAAAGGGATTCGCCGACGCTGACTGGCGCTCGGACATCTCAGACAGGCGCTCCTACACAGGGTACGTCTTCACCTTATCTAACGGCGCCGTCTCTTGGTGCTCCAGGAAACAAAAATCTCTGGCCTTATCTTCAGCTGAGGCCGAGTATATGAGTCTATCGGATGCGTCCAAAGAAGCCATTTATTTGTCTCGCCTTCTGAAGGAGCTCAGAAAACAAACTCGCGACAAGGACAATCAGTCGGCAAGCAAACTCGCGACTTATCCCGTCTTTCACGCTCGATCGAAGCATATCGACATCAGGACTCACTTCGTTCGAGACGCCTTGAAGAATGACCGCCGACATCCTAACTAAAGCTTTGCCTAAAGCTAAAATCGACTTTGGTGTTGAAAATTTGGGACTAATTTAATTTAATCAAACTTCATGTATTCTTGTGGACCTACCGTACTATCTTTTGCAGATAACTTTCTATTTGTGAATCATTTCGATTATGGGAGTATGTTAGTTTCGTAATTTAACTCCTACATATGTTCCACTAAGCAATCTAAATCATTCCTGTTTTTCGGCATCACACACAGATGTCGTGTGTGTTCGCGATACACCTTCTCTTCTAATTATAACACTTTTCGTTTTGCTCTCGCCGTAGCGATAGCACGCGCTTTACTTTTCAATAAAGTTATCCTTGTGTTCGTTTTTAGTGCCTTTTTCATTTTACCCATTCAACAAACAAATACAAATATATTTCCAAGACAATATTACATCAAGGATCATACTTCGTATAGTAATTATTATTATAATAATAGTTCGATAATCTTTTCATAACAAAATGGGATAAAAAATTATTTTTGTTTCCGAAAATTTTTCTTAAAAACACTTCAATGGAATAAACTATGGAATCGTTTCGAAAAAATTTCCTTACATAATTCAATTCAATAATGCTCCTGGAATATTCAATTTGCCTTCTCTTTAGGTCATTTTTATAACGTTTTATAATTCATTTTCGATGTTCCTATCACTGTATGTAGTAAAAGTACCATTTTTGGTTCTTTTTATTAGATACAGTAATAGGAACTTCAAAGATGAATATCCCGAAGACTCGAGCACTCCTTCAGATAAATTCCCAATATCCGAATAAATTGTAATCAAATTCCCAAAATATAACACTAGGAGTTCAGTAAAATTCTGATATTTTTAAGTCATCTTTAATTATTTTATATGAAATTCTCCAAAAATATAAAATTACGGTTTATCTATCAATATTATTGCATTGTCAATAATATTGCTTTCTATCTTGAGAAATAATAATATAGTCCTCAATAAACCACATATCTTTAATCTTTAAAGCAATTACATTATTTTTAAAATGTTTTATTATTAATATGAGATCATTTCTGGTATTTTTTCTAATACGATTATAATGATGGACATATAGAAGATTAATACCCCGAAGACCCATGTACATGATCTTACGGAGACGCTATGTCCCGATTACCGAATAGATTGTAGTCAAATACCGAAAATATGACATTAGAACTTCAATAAAAATCTGACATTTTTAAGTTACCTTTTATTATTATTATTAATTTATATAAACAATCTCCAAAAATATAATATTACACAGTTTACTCATTAAATAATTATTATTGAAGACGTTAATGATATACGAAAATGTAGAAATAAATAAAAAATAATATACAAAAAAAAATCTCCACTATTTGTTAATAAACCCAGTATCGATAATACATTATTACTGCAGCGGTTGCTGTAGCAAGTGTTGGAGATGCGGCTGCGATAACTGCTGATAATGATGCTGCTAATGTTGACGGTAATGTTGTTGTTATTATCGTGGCGTTAGCATTGGTTAACACCAGCGGAATGGATCAGAACGCAGAAAAGATATACTGCTTCCTTGTCGTTGATGCTTGTGATATTTACGTGGTGGCAGTGAGTGTGTATTAATCCAACAGTATTCGCAGTAGTACTTTAAACATTTGACATTAGGACAAAAGTATGGTGCGAATTTTCTACCATATGGTCGTCCTTTACACTCGTCACACGTTTGGTCAAAGAGAACGTATGGCCTAACGTTGATATTTTTATCAACGTTGCCATGTTTTAGTTTAAAGAAACGTTCTGATATAGCCGCAACATAATTTTCCTGATTTGCGAAAATAACTTTTGCAGTTCCTTTAGGGTATTTATAGTCTGGATCAGTATCAATTCCAACATAACAAACTCCACCATATAAATGATCCATACTCATTGCAAGTTCAATCGCTTTTAATGGCTTTGGTAAACTATTCACAAATACTGTGTTTCTAGGATCAAGAGGTATGACAGAATCTACTATAACGGCAGAATCATCCAAACACCATGGTATAATTTCAGCTGGTTTATCCTTTATAGTTTGGGACGATACACAAAAATATAATTTTCCGTTATCTGGGGTGCATGCCTGTACTAATTGTTGAACACTGCTCTCTTTTTGAAATATAAGAAAGGCATATCCTTTTACTGAAATATTTGAATTCGATACACTTTTATATGGCCAGTCTACAATGAGTGGTCCAAAACGTAGGAAAGCTGCACTTATTTCGTTTTTATGAATATTACGTGGTAGGCCACCAGCAAATACTTTTCGTGAATAACGTGCATTTGAAATTTCTGATTCTTGAGAATCTTGTGATACTCGTAATGTTGAAGAACAATTCATCTTACTGCAATATAAAAACTCAATTATAAAAATTGCAATATTAATTATCTTTATTAAAAAAATTACAATAATTAACTACCTTTAATATTTAATTTGAAAAGAACGAAAAAAAAAAAAAAAAAGTTATTTATGTCTCGTTATTGAAACGATTAAACTCACTGAACATATCAAGTTTAGGATAGAAAATATTCAAACTGACAGTTCTCGGCCTACGTTGTTCCTACTCAAAAAAAGGGGAAATTAAATTTGCTAAGTAATTGCTGAATAAATTAATATGTCATTCTTCAATAACGGAAAGGGGAAATATTAAATTTTCAAAGTAATTTCTGAATAAACTAATTTGTCATTCTCCGTTCAACTGTCGGTTTTGTCCTTCCCAAATTCGTGTTTCTAATACTTTTGTTTGGCAATAAAAATATCAGGATTCCTTATGCATTTTAAATTTATTATCATCAGAAGCCTTTTTAGAAAACTATTCGAAGCAAATTCATTTTCAAATAAACGACCTTAGAATACAATTTCGCTCAAGAAATCTAGATAGATGCAAATATTATCTCTACTTTTATGAGCTTTAATTATCAACCTGAGACCATTGTTGCTATATTTTGTAATAATAAGTCAATTTCTTAATAAGTCCAAATCAAATTTCCAAAATAACAAATGAAGTCTGAATTATCCAAATTAATATTTAGTTTAAGTTATGATTATGATGAAGGTCTTCGTTTTCAACCAATCATATTTTATTCAGGACCAATGCTACTCAGGAAAACCTTCCTTTTCTCAAACAATATACTAATTGGAATCTACTGAATTTAACTTTTTGATGATAAAATAAATTAAAATTCTGATTAGGTTGGAATAGTGACTATAGTAGTATTTTTAATATAAATTAATTCGGCTTCTATTATATGCGATCCAAATTTTATTTATTTTTATTAACCACAAGAAATGTCAGCTACAAATAATTAGTCCTTAAACCTTATATTTGAATTTGTTTTAGGATATTGATAAAATTTTAAAGAGGTTTCAAATTTTAATGTTTATATCAAAAGCTTAATCAGTTTAGTTAAAGTGCATTAAATTTGCTAAACTGAATAGTCTTTTAACCAAGAACCTTATTCAAAATAAGAAAATAGTTTTTCTTTAATCTTAATAATCATATGTTTTCTCTGAAAAGCTCTAATGTTAATCTTTAAATAAATTTTTTATTGTTGAATACAATTTTTATTGAGAAAATATATTTATTCCTCCTTAACTTGTATTTAGCTTTTGTATTTACAAAATTAAGAAATAATATATTGTAGTTTTAAAAAATTACAGCTAATATCTAGTAATGTCTAATTACAGCTAATATCTAGTAAAAATGTCTTTGTCTCATTCTTGAGTCCTCCAATAAAATTGCCTATTATTAGTTTGGTTTCCGCCAACAATATTCCACTATCTACCAATATCATCGCTTTGTATATTGCATTGCTATATGAATATTGTCCGTCCGGGCATAGTCCTCGATATACACTCGAATGAGTTGAAGATTTTACGCAAGGATCTTGGTCGGAAAATGTATAAAATATAGCTCGTGCAAGAACTCCAGCCGAACAATCTGCCAAAAACTTGCATTTAGTGACGAAGCTCATTTCTGGTTGAATGGCTATATGAATAAGCAAAGTTGTCCCAATTTGGTCTGATGAACAACCATAGACAAGACAAGACCTGCCGTTGAACCCAGAAAAATGGGCCGATGTGGAATCATCGGTCCGTATTTCTTTAAAGATGACGCCGGCCGCAACGTTACCATCAATGACGCCCGCTATCCCTTGATGATTTCGAACTTTTGTTTTACCCAAAATTCAGTAACTGCATCTGGTCGACATGCTGGAAAGCACGTGCAACAATAGACATATTGAGAGAATTTAGCTCACGTTTGGGACCGGATCGTGTACTTTGACGCCTGATGGGGCTACGTAAAGACACTCGTCTATGCCGATAAACTAGCGTCACTTACAGCCTTGGAAGACAACATTACACGTGTTGTTAACGAGATATTAGCCGAGATACTCGTTCAAAATGAGACCTCTCGCATCGACATCTTAAAACGTAGTCATAGCCAACCTTTACATGAAATAATCTTTAAAAAGTAAATGGCAAGCATTGACTAATCAGTACACTTTTGCAATTTTTCTGTGTTTTCTTTTTTAGAAATTTGAAAAACAAACACTTAAAAAATCGCCCATTATATGAAAATAATGTGATTCATAGTTCAACGTTACAAAAAATTCCATGATCGGTTATAGTGGTGGCCATTTTCTGCTTCGTACATTCGTGCTCTATCCAAAACATTTTCCATAACCTTTCGCAAAATTTCAGATGTTATTGCATTAATTTCATTACGAATATTGTTTTCTAATTGAAGGATGGTTCTAGGCTTATTAACTCACATTCTTTTTCTTTTTTTTAAGTATCCCCAAAGGAAACAGTCTGAAGCGGTTAAATCCGAGGAACGCGGAGGCCAATTGTAATCATTTAACAGAACCATTGAGTACTGTGCAGTATGCGCAGTGGATCCATCTTGGATGGTTTTTCATCGTCCAATATTGAGCACTATTGATGGAAACTGCGATGCCGTCCTCCAAAAACTGTTCAAACAGTTGAATTATGAGATTATAACAAATCAAAGTGAAAAAAAAACCGTAAAATATATTTATATGAATATTTTTAG
The DNA here is from genome assembly GCA_958298945.1 of Atherix ibis. Lineage (NCBI taxonomy): Eukaryota > Metazoa > Arthropoda > Insecta > Diptera > Athericidae > Atherix > Atherix ibis. The sequence goes on from OY282610.1 coordinate 6,600,980, forward strand.
AAAGTATCATGTTCTTCAATAATATTCGGATACATTCGCAGAGCATTTAAAGTTGATATGGTAAATTAATCGAAACATGATATTCGTTTTCTTTATATGGTAAATAACGCTTTTTGCAAGTGAAGAAAATGATTTTATAATGTTTAGTTTTGTCCTTATATTTATAAAGTTAGAAAAGTTCTTTTTCGAATCTTGAGTTTTCCTTCACGCACAATCGAAAAAACTATAGTTCAATACATTAAAATGACCGTTGAATAACAAAACTTTTCAGCCATTTTAACAACACAAAACTTTCCATCTTACCTCCTTACCGATCCATTATTTTCTCTGTCTTTTTCATACTACTTATATCATCACACTCGTAAACATACACATATGGTATGTTTAGTCCTAGGAAGTCCAAAGATACAGAGCTAAACATTTAAAGTCCTTATGGCTGCAATATCATAATAACTTTTAATATGAAGACACAATTTATTTATTCTATTTACACTGTAGTGGTTTCTTATAGCATTCCCTGTTCCAATACTTAAATCTTAATATCTCCGCTTCTATAAAAGAGTCCTATCCATATTATATTTTGCATATGCCCACTTATACAATAAAATATTTTACTTTAGGTATTAATGAATGTGAATTGTAAAGTTGGAACTTTCACGTGTACACGTATTCCTGACGACCATTTGGTCTTCATTAGTGTTGAGATAATTAACTTTTTTCTTCAATTGTTTAATACTCAATTTCTTTTCATAGAAATGGTTAAAATGGTTTTTGATTATGACTTTTAAGTTTTAGGTTCAAATGTTGTCAACTATAAATAAATGCAAAAAAAAAACAGAATTACAATCGGTCGTATACGAAGTTCATAAATTATATTATTTATTAAAATGTGTACTTGTAGAAAATCAGTAGGGACGAGAATAAAACCAAAATGAATAAAAACAACAAACAAAAAAAACTATAAATACTTAAAAAAATATGAAGAAAGAAAAAAGAAGGCCGTTTGATATAAATGTTGTGTTCACAAACCCAAAAAGGAAGTCAGGAACATTTCTAACTATCGTGTTTTAGTATGTTCTAAGGGTAATAATAACGTATACAAATACAATACTTTGGAGACAATTTGAAAAGTTTCCTTTGAATGTTATTATTCATCCCGTTTTTTGTGCTCTATTCTCTTAGGTTTAGGTAGTAAGTGTTTTTGTATTATTATTGATTTATAAATGAAGAGATAAGAGTTTTGTATAAAGTTTTTATCTACTACAAAACAACAAAAGTTTTTGCCAATATTACAAAAAGGAATTTATCAAGAGAGTAGGGATGAGGTGATAGTGCTGGTTTCGATAACAAAACTGTTAAGAATAAGTTCAATTTATTTGCAGAGATTATAAAAATAATTCCATTTCATTTTCTTTCAAAATTCTTAACAAGCAAATAATTATTTTTAAGAGTTTTCTAAAATATTTTCCACCGTTTAAAGACCTCGAACAATGTAAATTTTCTTGTAATTTTCTATGGAATATATTTTTGTAAATTTTTTATAAAGAATTTTTTTTTCTGTAATTAAAATCAAAATTTGATTTTTTTGGTAAGAATTTAAGCAACATTAACAGACCATTACGGATTAAGCTCATATTAGAACGAAATATAATAATATCAAGAGAACCAATATTCACTCAAAAATGAAATGAAAATAAAAAATTTTGTTTTTAGTGAAGCCTTGTGAGGTCTAGGCCTGTTGTATCACAAAGAACTCCAGACACTTCTAGTCTGGCTAATATCGGGGCTCTATAATCGTCTTCTGGAACTATAAATGCAGCCGCTGTAGACTTTCTGAGTGGAATCTTCTCTATCCATACGGATTAAGTGTCCAGCCCGTCGTACTAACACTCCAGGATCTCGTCCTTAAATAATTACTAAAAATGTTGAAAAAAATTCGAGTTAAGGTATAATATTCGAAATTGAATAAATGTTCGCTTTTGGATATTATATCTAAACTCGAACACACATGAAAATTAGTATAATTATTCTTGTCAGTATTATGATTATATTCATACTACTGACAAGAATAAATATATTATTTTTGTCAGGACTATAAATATATTAATAGATGTATTACGATATAATCATGACATGAAATAATAAGAATAATTCTATTTATTTTTATTATTTAAAAAATGTATTGCAATATAATCATGACATGGAATAATTCTTATTAGAAAAATGGCTCATACTCTATTTTTTAAAGATGAAAAAGATACTTTTGACTGGATGCTTAATGAATATACAAGCGCCACATAAATTTAACATCTACACATAAAAGCATTACCAATACATGCATTACCATTCTTTTTTCAATAAATAAAATGGAAAATTTATAAACCAAATACACTCATAAAATATTACTGCTTAAAAAGGATTTTATAATATGTCCTGTTATCCCAAATTAAAAAAATTCAGTAAATTTCCGCAGAAAATTTATACTCTTCTTTTTACTGAATAAGAAAACTTTTACTGAAAATTTCTACTGAAAATTTCTACTACTGAAAAATTTCTACTGAAAATTTCTACTGAAAATTTCTACTGAAAAAAATTTCTACTGAAAATTTCTACTGAAAATTTCTACTGAAAATTTCTACTGAAAATTTCTACTAAAAATTTCTACTAAAAATTTCTACTATAAATTTCTAATGAAAATTTCTAATGAAAATTTCTACTGAAAATTTCTACTGAAAATTTCTACTGAAAATTTCTACTGAAAATTTCTACTGAAAATTTCTACTGAAAATTTCTACTGAAAATTTCTACTGAAAATTTCTACTGAAAATTTCTGCTGAAAATTTCTACTGAAAATTTCTACTGAAAATTTCTACTGAAAATTTCTACTGAAAATTTCTACTGAAAATTTCTACTGAAAATTTCTACTGAAAATTTCAACTGAAAATTTCTACTGAAAATTTCTGCTGAAAATTTCTAATGAAAATTTCTACTAAAAATAATTTCTTCTGAAAATTTCTACTAAAAATTTCTACTTAAAATTTCTACTTAAAATTTCTACTGAAAATTTCTTATGAATATTTATACTCAAAATTTCGACTGAAAATTTCTTATGAAAATTTCTACTCAAAATTTCTACTGAAAATGTCTACTGAAAATTTCTACTAAAAATTTCTACTCAAAATTTCTACTGAAAATTTCTACTGAAAATTTCTACTAAAAATTTCTACTAAAAATTTCTACTGAAAATTTCTACTGAAAATTTCTACTAAAAATAATTTCTACTGAAAATTTCTACTGAAAATTTCTACTGAAAATTTCTACTGAAAATTTCTACTGAAAATTTCTACTGAAAATTTCTACTGAAAATTTCTACTGAAAATTTCTACTGAAAATTTCTACTGAAAATTTCTACTGAAAATTTCTACTGAAAATTTCTACTGAAAATTTCTACTGAAAATTTCTACTGAAAATTTCTACTGAAAATTTCTACTGAAAATTTCTACTGAAAATTTCTACTGAAAATTTCTACTGAAAATTTCTACTGAAAATTTCTACTGAAAATTTCTACTGAAAATTTCTACTGAAAATTTCTACTGAAAATTTCTACTGAAAATTTCTACTGAAAATTTCTACTGAAAATTTCTACTGAAAATTTCCACTGAAAATTTCTACTGAAAATTTCTACTGAAAATTTCTACTGAAAATTTCTACTGAAAATTTCTACTGAAAATTTCTACTGAAAATTTCTACTGAAAATTTCCACTGAAAATTTCTACTGAAAATTTCTACTGAAAATTTCTACTGAAGATTTCTACTGAAAATTTCTACTCAAAATTTCTACTGAAAATTTCTACTGAAAATTTCTACTGAAAATTTCTACTGAAAATTTCTGCTGAAAATTTCTGCTGAAAATTTCTGCTGAAAATTTCCACTGAAAATTTCTAATGAAAATTTCTACTAAAAATTTCTACTGAAAATTTCTACTGAAAATATCTACTGAAAATTTCTACTGAAAATTTCTACTGAAAATTTCTACTGAAAATTTCTACTGAAAATTTCTACTGAAAATTTCTGCTGAAAATTTCTACTGAAAATTTCTACTGAAAATTTCTACTGAAAATTTCTACTGAAAATTTCTACTGAAAATTTCTGCTGAAAATTTCTACTGAAAATTTCTACTGAAAATTTCTACTGAAAATTTCTACTGAAAATTTCTGCTGAAAATTTCTACTGAAAATTTCTACTGAAAATTTCTACTGAAAATTTCTGCTGAAAATTTCTACTGAAAATTTCTACTGAAAATTTCTACTGAAAATGTCTACTGAAAATTTCTACTGAAAATTTCAACTGAAAATTTCTACTGAAAATTTCTGCTGAAAATTTCTGCTGAAAATTTCTAATGAAAATTTCTACTAAAAATAATTTCTTCTGAAAATTTCTACTAAAAATTTCTACTTAAAATTTCTACTGAAAATTTCTTATGAATATTTATACTCAAAATTTCGACTGAAAATTTCTTATGAAAATTTATACACAAAATTTCTACTGAAAATGTCTACTGAAAATTTCTACTAAAAATTTCTACTCAAAATTTCTACTGAAAATTTCTACTGAAAATTTCTACTAAAAATTTCTACTAAAAATTTCTACTGAAAATTTCTACTGAAAATTTCTACTAAAAATAATTTCTACTGAAAATTTCTACTGAAAATTTCTACTGAAAATTTCTACTGAAAATTTCTACTGAAAATTTCTACTGAAAATTTCTACTGAAAATGTCTACTGAAAATTTCTACTGAAAATTTCTACTGAAAATTTCTACTGAAAATTTCTACTGAAAATTTCTACTGAAAATTTCCACTGAAAATTTTTACTGAAAATTTCTACTGAAAATTTCTACTGAAGATTTCTACTGAAAATTTCTATTCAAAATTTCTACTGAAAATTTCTACTGAAAATTTCTACTGAAAATTTCTACTGAAAATTTCTGCTGAAAATTTCTGCTGAAAATTTCTGCTGAAAATTTCCACTGAAAATTTCTAATGAAAATTTCTACTAAAAATTTCTACTGAAAATTTCTACTGAAAATATCTACTGAAAATTTCTACTGAAAATTTCTACTGAAAATTTCTACTGAAAATTTCTACTGAAAATTTCTACTGAAAATTTCTACTGAAAATTTCTACTGAAAATTTCTGCTGAAAATTTCTACTGAAAATTTCTACTGAAAATTTCTACTGAAAATTTCTACTGAAAATTTCTGCTGAAAATTTCTACTGAAAATTTCTACTGAAAACTTTCTACTCAAAATTTCTACTGAAAATTTCTATTGAAAATTTCTTCTGAAAATTTCTACTGAAAATTTCTGCTGAAGTCAGTACGCCTATTATTATTCTCTAAGTATATGGAGTTCATCTTACTACCTGCAGCAGGAAAGCAAATTTCGAAAATCGTTGTATCCATAATGGAGAAGTAAACCTACAATATATATTCTGTCTTCTTCATACTACAATCTTATGCTGGAAGAAAGGTGCCTCTCAAGATTCAAATCCAAATATATTCTCTCTGATGCAGTATTGAAGCTTCTTCTAAATATAGTTTTTTACCTGTTAAGTGCTCCCACATCTGTAACAACTCAAATAAAAACCCCTAATCGGCATACAATTTTGTGCAAAAAATCCATTTTATATTTTTTTACTTAAAAAAACATCTGTCCGTATTATGTAAGCAAAATTATTTTAAATACACAATAAGTTTTTGTATTAAAAAAAAAAAAGATAAAAACACAAACAATTCGTTGAGTATATTTTTTACTACTGAACTAAATTTCTACTTATTATTTAGTAATATTTACTACAATACAAGATTTTCATATTCTACACTAAATAATTTTGTATAAACGGCAGAGAAAAAGTAATTCCTTTTTTGTACACTCGTTGCCGAGTTAATATAGAGAATATTTGCAGTTTACTATCTTTCACTACAACCGATGTTGTCCGGATTCTATTTTAAAGGATCCATCCAACTGCCAGCATTGTACGAATAGTACAGTCTTAATGCGTCCATAGTTGCAGACCAAAAATTAATCTACTTACTTTATTTGCATAAATTTTTTCGCGTAGAGAATACGTCGCGGATGCTAACCAAGCTGACTGCATGTGTATAAACAAATCCTTTTTTTTTTAAATTTCTCTAAATTAATTTCATTTACTTATTTGCCAAAAAAAAAAAAAAAACATCATAAAATATAAAATGTATAAATCATAATGAAATAGAAACAAAACAAAACCACTCGTAAAAAAACAATTTTTACTTAAAACACATACAAACTAGGAGGAAGTTTCAGGAAACTGCTCTAGCTTCAGGACACTGATTTTCAAAAATTATCTAAACTGTGTATCGTGTGTCGGGTCTTTTCATTATTTTACTCTGCTTTCTGGATGACACTATGGCTGTTTAGAATATTCGTGTTATTGCACCTATACAGGCTAGAGTGTCCTATTGCACCTACATGAGTGTCCTGTTGCTAGAGGGTTTGATGATGCATAAAAGTGATGACTATTTTCGCATGAAATAATGAATTTTTTCACAAAAGAAACGATTTTTGTTGTTGTTTAAAAACTCTTCAAACGGAACTTTTTTGTTGTTGTTTTTATATAATAGTATTTTTTCTACATGTCCTTTAGCCTCGTTCATGAAAAAAGTAGAATCAACGAGAGAAAAGTTGAACTTTAGTTAGTTTTTAAATATCCTTTTTAATTTTTTTTTCCAGCATTTTCGAAGATAAACTATAGCAGTTATTAAATAAAGTATATTTTTTTAAAATTTCTTTTAATTTTCCTTTTTGTGAAAAAATGTTTTTACATTTATTTATTGATCCTGTCGACAGGATCTTCTTAGCCATACTCAAGTGCGGGTAAGTTTTAAATAAAATAAATAATCAACCCTTATCATGTGTTTCTACACTAAATTTTTAGTCTTTCATGTAATTCTATACTAAATTTTGTCAAAATCGTTAGTTTTTCAGTAAATTTTCAAAAATTTTTTTTAAAACTTAAAGCCATGAAAAGGGTTTTTAAATTTGGAACCTTAACTAAAGAAGGGTACTTATTACTTATTATATCAACAATTTTGAATATAACATTTTTTGATTTATACCAGGTATATAAGCTTAAATTCGCTGGTTTTTAAATAAAAAAAAAAACACATTTTTTTTTTAAAGAAAGCAAAAACAAATTTATTCAAAGTACTTGCCTTCGCTAGCTACACATTTTTCCCATCTCTCGGGCAATTTGTGGATACCACACCAAAAAAAATGCCTTCCCTTTCGAGGCAAACTACTCATCAAGCCATTTTTGGACGTCTTCGTAAGAATCGAAGTGCTGCTCAGCGAGCGCGTGACCCATCGACGAAAACAGGTGGTAGTCGGAAGAGGCCAGGTTTGGTGAATAAGCGGTGTGGGGTATCACCTCCCAGTTGAGTGTCTCCAAGTAGTTTCGGACCATTTTTGACGTGTAAGATGGTGCGTTGTCGTCCTTTTTTCACGCAGATCACGGTACAATTTGATCAGTTGTTGATGGTAGCGGTGCGCATTTGACAGTTTGACCAGGTTTCAATAGCTGATTCCACCAAACGCACAGCATCGTCTTCCGTCCGAAGCAATTTGGTCTTGAGGAAGATGTTGATAGTTGGCCGGGATCAACCCACGATTTCTTGCGTTTAGGATTCTCGAAATATATGCACTTTTCATCGCCTGGTACAATCCGATGCAGGATTGACTTTCTTTTTTGTCTGGCGAGCAAGATTTCGCATGTGTTTTGGCATCGCTCCATCTGCGTATCGTTCAATTCATGCGGCACCCATTTACCGATCTTTTCAATCTTCCCCATGGCACGCAGACACATGGAAATGACTGGTTGAGTAACACCCAATTGCTCCGCGAGCATTTTTTGCGATTGGGTATCATCTTCGTCTAAAAGAGCCTGCAATTGATGGTCTTCAACCTTCCTAGGCCGATTTTCACGCTTCTTGTCCCACAAGTCAAAATTTTCGTCTTTGAATCAACGAAACCAATCTCGGCACGTTGTTTCCGATAAAGCACTATCACCATAGGCTTCCATTAGCATTCGATGCAATTCGGCAGACGATTTCTTCAAATTGAAGCAGAAAAGCAGAGCTTCCCGCATATGCTCTTTTTCTGGCACAAAACTAGACATGATTACCAAAGGAAAAATGTATGTTGTTGTACGAAATTGCTGACAATGTGCACTGATTAATGTTGACAGATGTCAAACTCATTAAAAAAAAAGTATTGCGTGTCCATGATAGCTTAATACGCGCTACTCACGCCATCTATAACCAAACAGCGGATTTAAGCTTATTCACCTTGTATGTTATTAAAGACTATTAAAATACAAATTTATCTGTAACGAAAAATTTTGTACCAATATGGAAATAATTGCCACCCTTAAAATGAAATATAATCGAAAAATATTTTAAATTTTTTGTTTAGTTTAAATAAACTAAACATGATTTTACTATTGTATATAAAGACATTAATCAGAAACATGAATAAACTATATACATAACATATTCTCGTATGGTAACTTCATCATTAAAGTGTTAAAAACCATAAAAGAACAGCTCACACTTCTAGATTATCTAATATAATGGGTAACATTCTGTTTCTATTGCTGTATCATACGTCCTTATAGCCAATTACGGGGTCTAGCCAGATTTTATTTTCGTATCGCTATGGACAAATTCTTATCCCAATGTTCACAACAGATTAACTCCAAATATTTCTAAATTGATAGCAAATGTTTTTTATTATAGTTTATGACAGAAATTGAATAATATTATACTTACTATTTATAGTATAATATACAATATTAATAGTGGAAAAATATATTTTTGACTTAAATTTGTTTTGATTTTTATAATGATTCTTTTTAAAAATCTTATCAGATTATAAGAGTGCACAGAGCCAAATAATCAGAATTTTACAATTTATTTTAATTCTCAAATAAAAAATAAATGGTTTTAAAATTGTTAATAAATTAAAAACATCAAAAATTTTCCTTCTAATATAGATAATTAATTATATATTAAGTTTCTTGTGCAATAGTATCAATTCAAGTATGTTTTGAAAATGATTTTGGCATCCAAAATTATTATCTGATAAGTGCGCGCAGGGGAAAATGTGGGGAAAAAAATGTTGTTTACTTAAAAAAAAGCATAAAAACGTGCTTATTGCCAAAAATAAGAGCCAGGGGAAATGTAGTAGCACCACGAACTTGAAGCCATTTTACGACACCATGTCTTGTGTGAGTTTGGGTTACCTGGCCAGTAATTAGTTTGGAGGGAACTGTCAGACATTGTTTAATTTTGCAGAATATATAGTTTTAATGCGGATCAAAACTTTAGAGAGAGGGATTGGAAAAGGAATAAAAGGTTTTCACAATTGTTCCAGTTAATCATTTATCAACACATGGCCAAAAATGTTAAATGCAGTTTTATAAGCAGTTGGACATTTTGTTAATAATAGGACCTTCGTCAAAAACTATCTATCCAATAATTTCTAAAGGAATTTTTATTAAATACACACAAAAAATATGAAAATTTTTTGACTGTTTTTTTTTCTAAATTACAAAATGCATTGGATAATAAATATTGAGTTGGTGCAAAAGTTATGACGGTTTTTTATGATCCCAGATAAAAAAATTTTTTCTTCAGAAATGATGAATAGTATCTTCTTTTAAATGATTCCATTGTATAAAGGATGCTTTCCCTTAACTTTATATTCAGTTTTGGCCTGGCCAGAGTACAGTGAAGAGCCCTTGTATTGTTTCAAAATGTCGGTCGATTTATGAATTCCCTAAAGACAATACCGCGAGTGTGGCAACCAAAAACATTTCCGAAGTATCATCAAAGTTCGACAGGTACGAAGATGGCTTACAAAATTCCGATCTGGAGATTTTTCACTAATTGATAAACCACGTACCGGGTGGCCATTGAAGTCTGATGAGGACAAGTTAAAAGTCATAATTGACACCAATCCACGTCTTACCACCGGGAGATCGCATCGATGATGGGAGTCAACTATACAACCGTATTAAGGCATTTAAAGCATATGGGGATGGTTTCGCGGTACGACGTTTGGATACCTCATCAATTGTCGGCTGCCAATTTATTGGATCGTGTTTCAACGTGAACCTTTTTTGCATCGTTTGTTAACGGGAGATGAGAAATGGGTCATGTACAATAACGTGACAAGAAAAAGACATTGGGCTATACCTGGACAAGCCCCATTAACAACTTCGAAAGCCGAAATCCATAAAAAAAAAAATTATGCTTTGTGTTTGGTGGGATTGTAAGGGTATTGTGTATTTTGAACTCTTGGAACGCAATCAGACAATTACAGCAGAACGATATTATCAGTAATTATCAAAATTGAAGATCGCCCTTCAAAAGGATAGACCAGAATTGGTAAACAGAAAAGGGGTAGTGTTTCATCACGACCACATGTGGCTATGATGACCCAACACAAGCTGAATGAGTTGAATTGGGATGTTATCAAGCATCCACCGTATTCTCCAGATCTTGCTCCTTCCGATTTTCATTTATTCCGATCACTGCAAAAATTTTTAAATGATAAATAATTTGATACAATAGAGCAGGTAAAAACATCCCTTAATACATTTTTCGCATCAAAATCCACGGAATTTTATACTAATGCTATTTATAAGTTGATAGAAAGATGAGAGAAGATTATAAGAACGGATGAAAATTATATAATTGATTAAATAAATAATACAAATCTAAAAAAAAAATGTTTAATTGTATATGTCATTACTTTTGCACCAATAATTCCACTCCCTTCTCGTCGTGAAAAAAAATTCTCAAGTGGAAAAGACTAGTTTTTACTTAGAATAATCCATGTAATAATTTATGGAAAAATTATAATCCGATTTCTTGTCGTTTTTTTTTTTATCCTGATTAATAGGATTTTCTATTCTAATAATAAAAACTATAATTATTTCCATCAGCACATCATAAAATTATATTACATATTTCAACATATATGCACATACAAAAAAAAGAAATGTAAATTTTTTAATAAAATATTGAAAATGTTTATGCTGAAAAAATCAACAAAATGAACGAATAAATAAATGTTTATGTAATAACAACAACCAACAAAAAAAAAAATTGAAAAATTCTAAAGTTTTAGTTTAGTGCTAGCTTAAAATCGTTTTCCAATACAAATTATAGCTTTACGCATCCTAGCGATAAAATACAATTTTCCAGTTTTTAAATGGCTGCCGACCAAACTCCTATAACCAATTTAAGCGAATGAGAGACATGAATTCATTTATGTTCATCCGCAACTATAAGACCCATACATATTTTTATAAAAGAAAAAAAAAAAAAAAAAACTATACTGAGTGTGAAATTTCCATATTTTTAGTGGAGGAAAGATTACAAAACTGGTATACAAAGTGTAGAAAAACTAGTGCAGATGCATTCAAATGTGAGCGAATAGAAGGAATATTCAAAAATAAAAAATGATATTAATTATGATATTCGAACTGAACCATAAAAGCTTATAATGCGCGTATAGGCAACATAGCCAGGAAGAGATATTGTGCATTGTACTCCTTTTATGTGCTATATTTATCCTTTTTAGTTTTTGTTTTTCGCCAATATTTTTTATACACAAATTCGTATATAACATCCTCTTTTTCTTTCTATAAAATATTCGTACAGTTTTTCAGTTTTATTATTACTTTTTTTTTCTGCTTCTATAAAAACGTTACTCTCGAAACATTTAAAGCCATTATTGTTGAGCATAAAATTGTTAAACCGAAACTTAAAAAAAAAAAGAAAAGAAGAATTAATATTCTGTTTCAGGATAGAGCGTATTATTCAAGTTGACTTTATACAGTTTAAAAATATTCAAGAAAATAAAAAGGAAAAGTTCTGGTGTAAAAAGTTTTCAGAAAATAAACTGAATACGATACGATAAGTGCATATGAAAGTAAAATGCAACCAAATAGTTGAACAAATAATTATTGTGCGAGATTTTGTTTAAAAAAAAAAAAAAAAAAAACTTTGCCATAATAATAATTCCGGAGCTAATCCAGAACTTTGAATTTACTTCAATAATTAGGCAGCAAAAACTTTTCAATAAGTGACCTTTTGCCAATTCCAGAAAAATACTTTTATCTTTGAATAAAAAATAATGGAGAAAATTTTTTTCCCCAAAACAGTTTTCATCAGAGAAAAACTAAGTGATAATATTTATATGGTCTTACCAAAATAGTTATTTTGTTTTTACGTTGCCAAATGTAAAAATTATTACAAAAACCTATTTCGCCCCAAACAAAAAACTTGTCAAAAGGCAATTTTTCTTGAAAAATTTGAACTGGAAAAATTTCCACTGCCAAAAATTATACTGTAAAAATTTTTAACCAAACAAATATTATTGATTGAAAATATTTTTAACTGAAAAAACTTTTATTGAATAATTATAGTATTTCCTAAAACATTTTTTTTTACTGAAAATAAGTTTGTTTAAAAAATTATGAGTGAAAAAAATTTTACTGTAAAAATCCATTAATAAAAGACGAAATTTTAATTGGAAAATTTTCACTAAACAAATTTGCAGCTAAAAACGAGACTAAAAATAATTGTAGCTAAAACCGAGACAAAAAAATAATTTTTTTATAAAAAAAAATTACTATAAAAAAGTTTATAGGACTAAAAACTTTTATTGGACAGTTCTTACTGCAAATTTTTATTAATTTTCAAGTGTTTTTTTTTACCTAAAAATATAATAATTGAAAAAAAAATCCAATTTTAGTATAAAAAAAATATGCACCGTAAAAATTTTACTATATAAAATTTACTTAAATAACTGGAATAATTTTAATAGTGGAAAATTTCTTACTGGAAATATTTTACTTAAATTCTTAAAAAAATTTAATACCATATATCCAACAAAAATCATGCTAAAAATATTTTTTTAGTAAAATAAAATTTTTTACTGAAAATATGTTTACTGAAAAATTTTGTACAGAAATTTTTTTTATTGAAAATGTGTTTTGAAAAAACGTTTATTTAAAAAGTATTTTACTGAACTAGTTTTATTTAAAAAAAATGTATTGTATTTTAAGAAATTTTAACTATAAATTTTTTTAATTGGAACAATTTTTTTTTATGAACGTTGGGAATATTTTCACTGAAAAAGTTTTTATTTTACAAATGTTTACTGAAAAAAATGTTTATTGAAAATTTTTAACTAAAAAAACTTTTTATTATAAAAATTTTTATTAAAAAAGTTGTTACTAAAAAAATTGGTAGTTAAAAAAAAGTTTGCAGTAAAATTGCTACTGAAAAATTTGTCGTTGATAAAATTATATTCCAAAAAAAAAAAAAAACTTTTACCTGAATTACGTTTCTAAATAAATTTTTAGTAGGCAAATTTGAACCGTAAATAATGTAAACAGAAACAATATTTACTGAGAGAACTTATTGGCAAATATTCGACTGGAAAAATGTAAACTGATCCAATTTTGACCGAAAAATTTTTTTGTTTGAAATTGTTACTAAGAAAATTATTATTGAGAATTTTTTTAATAAAACTTAAGTTTCTGGAAATATGTTTACTATGTAAATGTTTAGTGAAAAAAATTTGTGCCAAAAAACTTGATATAAAAATGTTACTAAAAAAATTTTTCTGTATAAAGTTTTTACTTCAAACAAATGATTTTTAATAGAAAAGTTTTTTTTTTTACAAAAATAAAGTTTAATAACATTTCTAGGTAAATTTTTACTGAAAAATGTTTACTAGAAAAAATGATTACCAATAAAATTTTAATTACTTAAAAAAATCATTAATTAAAGTGATGAAATCAGTTTTTTTTAAATTGTTATTATTTATTTTTACTTAACAGATTTTTACTGAAATTATTTTATTTTAAAAAAATCCATACTAGAAATATTTTTAATTAAAAATTACAATATTTTACTAAAAAAAAAAATTTGTAATTTTTCAAAATTTTTACTGAACCAAATTTTTTGTAGGTAAAATTTTTTTTACTGATAATGTTATAAATGCAAAAGCTTCAGTGATTATTGATAAAAATTGTTTAAATTATTAAAGACCGTTGCCTCATAATTATTAACTTTACTTCTAATTTTTGTACAAAATTTTCCAGTTTTTATTGTCGTTTTCTTGTTGTGATATTTTCAATTTGAAATTTTCTATTCTCCTTAAAATTTTACCGATTTCCTATCAGTTTTCAATTTGTGATAAGAAGAAATAAAATGAACTTTAAAAAAAAAAAATGACTGTCTCATTATTCAAATTGGAATAATTTTATTTTAATGACGAAGGGTGTGTACGGAACGTGCACATTTGAAACTCTGTATTGATAGGACGCTCGCTATTATTATACTCGTACATAATAATATAGAAAATCTACAACATCAGTAAATAATGGCACTGAAATTCTTAAAATATCTTAATTTATTTTATCTTCTTCTTATTTTATGCCTCTTTAAACTAAATAAGATAATCGAATTCGCCTTTATAGTTATTGGTACTATGCTAGACAGAAGTTAAAAAAAAAATAAAACGACTTACCTACTGTGTATGAATATAAATAAGAAAAAATGAATTTTATTACTAATACTACAATAATTTTCATTATTATTACTACAAATACTATTGCCTACTATCACTTTAATTACTAATACTATTACTATTGCTGACATTGGATAATAGACTCTTTCGTATTGGCAAAAGAAAGAAACAATAGTAAAAAGCAGTCAAGAAGTTGTACTTTCAGCGTCAGCCCGAAGAATATTCTGTGAAAAGTTTCACTGGCTGATGACACTGCCGTTCCGGGCGTAGTCATTTCCGACGTTTATGGATCAACTTTTCCGGCTTTAATCAAAGGTGAAATGAGCAAGGTAGCAATAATGGACTTACATAATTAGATCTTTTCAAAATGATTAGAGACAGAACCGTTGTATGCACAATTCCAGTTACCAGCGTGTGCCGAAGTATCATTCCTTTATAGAAACGATGTTGAAAACAATTCTAATCTTTCTATCTTGAGTATCTGTGTATAGTCGTGTATTACAGTTGTTTGTATTTTTTTTTGGTGAGTTTTCCATCTATATTCTTATGTATTTTGTAGCTTTTCTGTTATGTTCATCTCTTATTTATATTTTTTTGAGCTTTTTATTACTTGCCTACGAGTACAATTGTCAAAACTGTAAGATCTTAACGACTGCGAAAATGATATCAACGAAAATGACAATAGAAACTCTTCCGTTGTCTATGGTTGGCAAAGGATATCGGCCATCATGGAAAACAAGAAGCAGAGACAAAAATATTCGTCCTTCTGAACTCATAAACATCTTTCAAGACCAGTTACAGACTTTTAATAAAATTAAGCGTATTTTTTTTTTCTTTTTTTCATTTTAATTATGATAATTACTTCTTATTCTTCTTCTTCGTTTTCTTTTTCATTGTCATCTTTTTTTCTTTTCGTATCTATTTTGTTTTTATTATTATTTTTTTTTTTTGTAATTTTTCTCTTCTTTAGCCAACATTATTATATAAAAGATTTTTATTCTATTTAGAAAAGAAAATAAACCACTTATACTCATTATTCTCATTATTATATTACTCGTACTTCGTTCAAAAAAAAAAAATCTTATATGATTTTTACACTACTCGTATTTCATGGGTTAAGTATTATCCTTGTTTGTTAAAAAAAAAAAATATGCTCTTTGAGCTGCAATAAATATTGCCGCGTAATTTTAAGATTTCGTATGATAAAAAAAAATTTAATTTTATGTGAAAAATGATGAAAAAAAAACGCGAATATTAAGTATGGAAGTAAGAAAATACTTTGCAAATTTTATTACTCACAAGAGAATTTATACAGAGTTATCCAATTTAAACTATGGAAAGTAAATTTAAATCAAGCATGAATTATAATTTAGATTTTAATAAGATTTTTTTCTTTTATTGTATTGATAAAACTTTAACTTTAGTATTATATTGGTATAACTTAAAAATGCAGGATTGACAACAGATGGCATAACTTTTACACATGGTTTGTGTTAATAATAACTCATATGGCATTTTGGAGGTTAAACATCTGTCATTCATTCTCGATTAGTCATTGAACGAAATAGTGTAAGCAACAATATTTTTTTTTGCTTCAAAAATGTCGAATTTTGTACCAAAAAAGTCCCATTTGCGGGAAGTGTTGATTTATTTCTTCAAGTGCAGCTGAAGCACATCGATTGCTCACCGAAGCTTATCCTGAATATGTTCCATCGATTTCAACGTGCGAGAGATGGTTTGTGCGGTTCAGAAGTGGTGATTTTGACACGGAAGACAAAGAACGACCAGGTCAGCCAAAAAAGTTTGAAGATGAAGATTTGGAGGCATTGCTCGACGAAGACTGTTGTCGAACTCAAGAAGAAATTGCAAAATCATTGGGAGTCACTCAAGCAGCCATTTCAAAACGTTTGAAAGCAGCAGGATTCATCCAAAAGCAAGGAAATTGGGTCCCATATGAATTGAAGCCGAGAGACGTTGAAAGGCGATTTTGCATGTCCGAAATGATGCTTGAACGGCAGAAAAAGAAGTCGTTTTTGATTAAAAAACCGTATGTGAAGCCCGGCCAACCAGCCAAATCAACGCCAAAGCCAAATATCCATGGCGCCAAGGTAATGCTCTGTATTTGGTGGGATCAGAAGGGTGTGATTTATTATGAGCTATTGAAATCGGGCTCTACCGAACACAATAAATCCGTTTGAAGCGAGCATTGTCCGAAAAACGCCCGGAATATGCGACCAGACACGAAGCCATAATTTTCCATCATGACAACGCTCGGCCTCATGTTGCAAGACCGGTTAAAAATTATTTAGAAAACAGTGGCTGGGAAGTTTTGCCTCACCCGCCTTATAGCCCAGACCTTGCCCCGTCCGACTACCATTTGTTTAGATCTATGCAAAACGCCCTCACCGGAATACGCTTCCCTTCAAAACAGGGCATCAAAAATTGGCTCGATTCATTCTTGGCCTCAAAACCGGAGCAGTTTTTTTGGCGCGGAATCAATATGTTGCCAGAAAGATGAATTATATTTGTAAATACTTTTTATGTACAGTTTCATAGTATAAATTTAATGTTATCAAATTGCACGATCTAAAAAAAACCCCAATTGATATCACCATAGCTCGAAATAACGTATCGTAAAAACTTTTCGCACAATAGCACCAATATTTATCGTATTGTGTGGCTTGTGGTGCCGTTTTTTATAGGTTCAAAATAAAAGTCTTTAAGTTTAGGTCAAAAAACCACATATGGGTTCAAAATAAAAGTCTCTAAGTTTGGGCTAAAAGCAGTAAGAATACGGTCATAGCACTTAAAAGAGACGATCATAATCTTTACTGCATCATTTTTCAAGAAATATGATACGTTCAGACAAAAATGTATACCAGACAGACACTTTTCGACTATACAATACTGTTTCCACAGGCACTTGTGGGTTTTTAGAGCCCTGCATATGGTAAATATTAATATTCACATGTTTATCGTGTGATAATTGAGCCTCATCGCTAACGACCATAATCTTCTCTTAAAGTGTAATGTGGCTACAACAAAATCATCACGTTTTTATAATTTTAAAGTATTCTTTGGTTAAAACATAACTGATAAAACAATCCATAATGTTAAATGGCCAGTTTAAAACTAAAGTTTTTTTTAAATCTTAATTAGCATCTTAAAACAAAATGGATAACCCGTTAGTATATGTGAACATGTCACTATATCTCACTGACAATATTTTTCCTTCAGATTTTTGTTTTAAAATTTTCTTTTAATTTTAAATATTTCATAACCAAAATTAATGTGAGTATTTTTCCTATTCAATTTCAGATAACAATACCATTATCGTTGGCACGATGAAACTTTCCACAGAAGTGCATATATTATAAAAGAAATATAACCGAAAGATCGAAAAAAAAACCCGACAGTATGATAAGTGTTTAAAAAATATTAATAAATATTTTTGTTAAAAATCAATTAATAATTATTTTTGTTTAATGTAAAAAAACTACTAACAAAAAATCAAAATATAAAAAAGTTCAAATAAACTTTTTTGGTAATTTCAATTCTGTAAAAAAGCACAAATGAAAAAAACATTTTTATTTCAATTAAATTAAATTGTTCTTTTGTATTAATTAAATATTATCGATTATTTATTTTGTTTATAAATTCATATAAATAAAATAATAATATTAACAATTATTTTTCCATTATTATTGGATATAATATTATTGGTATTATGTGGATAAGATAGTGTTTGTGATTCGATATAAAGAAATGTTAAGTGAACAACGAAATATAATATCGATTATAGTGATTGGCATTATTATTTCGATATGAATAAAAAATCCCCATTTCAAGTGACGGCGTTCGCAGGCATTCCGTCGAATCCAACGAGTCCTTCAATGTGTTTTCCGTCGCCACGAAATGAAAAACGGGATCATCATCCTGGTTTATGCGGGTGTCAGTGGGCACCAAAATCACATTGTGCATCAGCGATATGTAAGTAAAATTATCATCGTTTATCTACTGTAGCTTATTGATAAATCATTTTTAAAATTAAAACATCCAAATACAATTGTTTGCAACAAAAAAAATCTATTTTTTCCACGAATAATATTTAATAAGTTTTAATGTGAAATAAGCGATTTTATTAAAAAATTCGCTTAAAGAAAATTTCCACCAGAAACTTTTCTAAATAAATTTTTAACTGGAAAAATTGTATTTACCAGAAAAATTTTAATTGCGAATATTTTTATTGCAACAAACCTATCAAAAATAGTTATAACTACTTATAATTATTATTACTATTATTATAATTAATTCCCAAAAAAAATGTTTATTTAAAAAAAATTTATTGCAGAAAAATTTTCTTATCGAGATTTAGGAGAACTTTTTACTGCAACCATTATTACGGAAACATTTTTTTATATTCAAGAGCAGTTTTTACTGCGAATATTTTTTTAAATGTTTTTACTTGACGAATTTTTTGATTTACAAAAGTTTTAATGACAAGTTTTTATTGGAAAAATGTTATGTGAAAATGTTTACGAAACATTTTTTATTTCAAGAGGAGCTTTTACTGCAAACATTTTTTTAATGTTTTTGCTTTAAAAATTTTAGTTGTAAAAAAAAAATCAACTTTACTGAAGAACAGAAACTCTTTTATCGGAAAATTTTCATTTTCTAAAGTTTTTATTGAGAATTTTTTAACAAATGAATTTTTTCTTAAATATTTCTTAGAGAAAACCTTTGAAAAATTTTAATTGTAAAAAAGTTCAGTGAGAATGAATTTTCGGTGAAAATATTTTCCTGGAAACACATTATTTTTTTTTCACCATAAAAGATTTAATAATACTTTCAAAACGTATTTAATGATTTGAGAAAAGAAAATAAAATTTGTATCAGAAAATCTGTCATTTAGAAAAGTCTGTCTGGAAAAAAAATTTTTATTTACAAAAGCTTTCTTTAATGATAAGTTTTTATCGGAAAGATGTTATGTGAAAATGTTTACGAAATATTTTTTTAATTCAAGAGGAGTTTTTACTGCAAATATTTTTTTAAAATATTTTTGCTTTAAAAATTTTAGTTATAAAAAAAAATCAACTTTACTAAAGAACAGAAAATCTTTTTATCGGAAAATTTTCGTTTTCTAAAGTTTTTACTAAGAATTTTTTAAACAAATCAATTTTTTCTTAAATATTTCTTAGAGAAAACCTTTGAAAAATTTTAATTGTAAAAAGGTTTAGTAAGAATGCATTTTCGGTGAATATATTTTGCTGGAAACACACTATTTTTTTTTTCACCATAAAAGATTTAATAATAATTTCAAAACGTATTTAATGATTTGAGAATAGAAAATAAAATTTTTATCAGAAAATCTGTCATTTAGAAAAGTCTGTCTGGGAAAAAATTTTTTATTTACAAAAGCTTTCTTTAATGATAAATTTTTATCGGAAAGATGTTATGTGAAAATGTTTACGAAATAATTTTTTAATTCAAGAGGAGTTTTTACTGCAAATATTTTTTAAAAATATTTTTGCTTTAAAAATTTTAGTTATAAAAAAAAATCAACTTTACTAAAGAACAGAAAATCTTTTTATCGGAAAATTTTCGTTTTCTAAAGTTTTTACTAAGAATTTTTTAAACAAATCAATTTTTTCTTAAATATTTCTTAGAGAAAACCTTTGAAAAGTTTTAATTGTAAAAGAGTTCAGTGAGAATGAATTTTCGGTGAAAATATTTTGCTGGAAACACACTATTTTTTTTCACCATAAAAGATTTAATAATAATTTAAAAACGTATTAATGATTTGAGAATAGAAAATAAAATTTTTATCAGAAAATCTGTCATTTAGAAAAGTCTGTCTGGAAAAAAATTTTTTATTTACAAAAGCTTTCTTTAATGATAAATTTTTATCGGAAAGATGTTATGTGAAAATGTTTACGAAATAATTTTTTAATTCAAGAGGAGTTTTTACTGCAAATATTTTTTAAAAATATTTTTGCTTTAAAAATTTTAGTTATAAAAAAAAATCAACTTTACTAAAGAACAGAAAATCTTTTTATCGGAAAATTTTCGTTTTCTAAAGTTTTTACTAAGAATTTTTTAAACAAATCAATTTTTTCTTAAATATTTCTTAGAGAAAACCTTTGAAAAATTTTAATTGTAAAAAAGTTCAGTGAGAATGCATTTTCGGTGAATATATTTTGCTGGAAACACACTATTTTTTTTTTCACCATAAAAGATTTAATAATAATTTCAAAACGTATTTAATGATTTGAGAATAGAAAATAAAATTTTTATCAGAAAATCTGTCATTTAGAAAAGTCTGTCTGGAAAAAAATTTTTTATTTACAAAAGCTTTCTTTAATGATAAATTTTTATCGGAAAGATGTTATGTGAAAATGTTTACGAAATAATTTTTTAATTCAAGAGGAGTTTTTACTGCAAATATTTTTTAAAAATATTTTTGCTTTAAAAATTTTAGTTATAAAAAAAAATCGACTTTACTAAAGAACAGAAAATGTTTTTATCGGAAAATTTTCATTTTCTAAAGTTTTTATTGAGAATTTTTTAAACAAATCAATTTTTTCTTAAATATTTCTTAGAGAAAACCTTTGAAAAATTTTAATTGTAAAAGAGTTCAGTGAGAATGAATTTTCGGTGAAAATATTTTCCTGGAAACACATTATTTTTTTTTCACCATAAAAGATTTAATAATACTTTCAAAACGTATTTAATGATTTGAGAAAAGAAAATAAAATTTGTATCAGAAAATCTGTCATTTAGAAAAGTCTGTCTGGAAAAAAAATTTTTATTTACAAAAGCTTTCTTTAATGATAAGTTTTTATCGGAAAGATGTTATGTGAAAATGTTTACGAAATATTTTTTTAATTCAAGAGGAGTTTTTACTGCAAATATTTTTTTAAAATATTTTTGCTTTAAAAATTTTAGTTATAAAAAAAAATCAACTTTACTAAAGAACAGAAAATGTTTTTATTGGAAAATTTTCGTTTTCTAAAGTTTTTACTAAGAATTTTTTAAACAAATCAATTTTTTCTTAAATATTTCTTAGAGAAAACCTTTGAAAAATTTTAATTGTAAAAAAGTTCAGTGAGAATGAATTTTCGGTGAATATATTTTGCTGGAAACACACTATTTTTTTTTTCACCATAAAAGATTTATATTAAAATGTAAAATGTATTAATGATTTGAGAATAGAAAATAAAATTTTTATCAGAAAATCTGTCATTTAGAAAAGTCTGTCTCGAAAAAAATTACTACTGAAAAACTAATTATGAGTTAGCAGAAAATAATTAAGAATATAATGAATGTCAGTGAACAGTACAATTTGAATTAATTTTTAAACTGTTTAATGTGTTGAATTAAAATTCTTTCAACCATAATGATACCGACATGCTGCTATTTGCCTTAAAAAATATAATTAGTCAATTTGTTGCTTTAATTTTGTTCAATTAACAAGTACAAGTAATGTCAGACGCAAATTATATTTTTTGTTACGGTCTGTAATCGGTTCGCCTTTAGCGTGACAATTTTGTAGCAACGATAATGATATCAACCGGGATGATGGGTAACCAAATGAAACTAAATAAATCTATGGAAAATGTATGCATTTATAGATGTACGAGTATGCTTGCTATTCCATCATCAACTATATCAGGGAAATTTGCATCAAAAACAATCCCGTCTTGTGCAACTGGCACCATCCTTGGTTGTCTCGAAAACAACTGCCATCAAATTTTCCACCACCATTTCCATATCCGATGATGAGACAGACATACATCACACCAAATACAATTATCATCACTCTGATGCACTTTAGAATTAATACGAAATTAATACGGTTAACCTGGATGGTCTTGAACCGAAACAAAATTGCATTAAATTTAATGAAATTGAATATGAGCTGAGAGGATTCGCCAAAACTTTTTTGAGAATGCATTATTAAAAATTGTCGTTCGTTCAATTTATGAGTTCTGCTTCCTTTTTTTATTTTTTTTATTTGTATTTTGAATTTTTTGCACTTTAAATTATAAAATTTAAAGGAAATAAATACTAGGAAAAAGTATCTATTTTTGAATATAAAATAAACTGGGAGAAAGTTTTCATAAATCAAATTAAAAATAAATAAAACAATTTCGATAATGAATATTGAATTCAAATTTTTTTTTTTGAATTTCTTGTACTGTTATTTGTGTCGCAAAAAAATATATATATTTTTAAAATACATTCTCGAATAATTCATATGTTTAAGTATTATAAATATAATTTTCCCTTTGACTTAACCAAATGGTAAAAGACACCTTTGACTATTCGTAGACGCACAAGTAGTGAAAGATTTCTTTCGAAGCAGTGGCCAACTATTGCCCAACCAGTATACTCGGCAACCTTCATCTTGTAATGGAATATCAGCGTACCTAAAATTTCTCTTCTAATGAGATTCCCTCTATTGTGGAGCTTTTAGACTCCACAATACCTTTTCCAAGGCCTATTTTGAATTTCTTAAATATTTTTAAATTTAAAAAATTGCAAAAACTTTCCTGAAATCAAATTACCGTCGACTAATAGACAGAGAGAGAAGCAAATAAATTTCGCTTGGGATAGTAAAATAGAAAAAAAAATAGCGAGTCTTGGAGTAGTCGCCAACTTAGATTATAGAAGAATTGTGGCCGAATTTTTTTACCACTACATTCGTAGAAGCGCACACACATGCAATAGATTTTAATCTACCAAACACATCTGTATAAGAATTGCAGCAGGATATGAGAAAACATTCCACATATACCAGGTGTATAAGCTAAAATCCGCTGTTTGGTCATAGATGGCGTAAGTGAGCGTATTAAGCTACAATGGACACGCTATACTTTTTTTTAATGAGTTTGACATCTGTCAACATTAATCAGTAATCATGTCTAGTTTTATGCCATAATGGCCTCGAATGCTTATGGAGACAGTGCTTTATTGGAAACAACGTGCCGAAATTGGTTTTGTCGGTTCAAAGATGGTAATTTTGACTTGTGGGGCAAGAAGCGTGAAAATCGGCCTAGGAAGGCTGAGGACCATCAATTGCAGGCTCTTTTAGACAAAGACGATACCGAATCGCAAAAAATGCTCACAGAGCAATTGGGTGTTACTCAACCTGTCATTTCCATGCGTCTGCGTGCCATGGGGGAGATTGAAAAGATCGGCGGAAAATGGGTGCCGCATGAATTGAACGATACGCAGATGGAGCGACGCCAAAACACATGCAAAATCTTGCTCGCCAGACAAAAAAGGAAGTCGTTCCTGCATCGGATTGTGACAGGCGATGAAAAGTGGATATATTTCGAGGATCCTAAACGAAATAAATCGTGGGTTGATCCCGGCCAACCATCAACATCTTCCCCAAGACCAAATCGCTTCGGACGGAAGACGAAGCTGTGCGTTAGGTGGGATCAGCAGGGTATCGTGTACTATGAGATGTTGAAACCTGGTGAAACTGTCAATGCCCATCGCTACCACCAACAACTGATCAAATTGTACCGTGATCTGCGTGAAAAAAGGACGGATTATCAACAAAGACATGACAAGTTGATTTTCCTCCACGACAACGCACCATCTTACGCGTCAAAAATGGTCCAAAACTACTTGGAGACACTCAACTGGGAGGTGCTACCCCATACCGCTTATTCACCAGACCTGGCCTCTTCCGACTACCACCTGTTTTCGTCGATGTGCCACGCGCTCGCTGAGCAGCACTTCGATTGATGAGTGGTTGTGTTGCTCAGCGAGCGCATGGCCCATCGACGAAGACGTCCGAAAATGGCTTGATAAGTGGTTTGCCTCGAAAGAGAAGGATTTTTTTTGGCGTGCTATCCACAAATTACCCGAGAGATGGGAAAAATATGTAGCTAGCAAGGGCAAGCACTTTAAATAAATTTGTTTTTGCTTTTTATTTAAAAAAAAATGTGCTTTTTTAACTAAAAAACAGCGGATTTAAGCTTATACACTTGGTAAAAAGTGACAAAAACAAATTCAAATTGTCTAAAAGTGAAAAAAAGACAAATTTACATATAATAAATATAATATAAAAAAAATATATACAATATAATATATTTTGTGGTACATTTCTAGACTGAAAAGTTCTCAAAGTCTCAATTATCATACATGTCACTCATTATTTGAACTGAAAATCAATATATTTCGATGTTTCCGTTATTACTTCTTCCGATTTTCGGTTCCGTCTTCTGAGACATTTGAATTTCACAGTATTTTGTACGGTTTTTTGCGATCATCAACTTTGGTGATTTGGCGGAAAATCGTTTCTGCGTGTTTTTCCAATATTCGATTTGATATGTTTTTAAATTTTCCAATATTCGATATGATATTCCGCCAGACAATATTACCCACCGTAATGATCCATCGAAATAGATCACACTTGATCGCATTTGATCAAACAAGAGTTTTTTTTTGCAGGAACCCAGAATGCTATCAACAAAACAACCCTTCGTTACCTATTCCAGACCGAATTAAAAGAGTTTGCAAAGTTTCATCCCAATTGCATCAACGGTGTAGTACTAGCCCATACAGAATATACATGCACAAAAACAGACATTTATTTTTAAATTATGTATTATAGATACTCCTGGAGTCGGACATTGAATGCCGAAGTGGTTCAGACGTGAATGTCTTATAATTTATTCCAATTTCAAATTAGTTCAAATTAGTTCATGTCTAAAAAACTAGACAAATTTATATATTTATACAATATAAAAAAAATATATTGGATTTTAAGTGCGCATGTGATTTCGGTGCACCAGAATAAGACTACCTCGTAAAACTATGAGATAATCTGCTGCTACTCGTAGTACAACTAGTCCGTCACCTACAGCCCAAAAGAAAATTACACGCCACCTATACACAGTACAATGAACTCAGCATCAACTATTGCTCCAAACTGATTACTCCTGTTAACGAATACGGAAGAGAATGGGAAAAAAGTGACCATCAGGAAGCTTACCACCTTTATACGTAAACAACGTAAATAATTTCATCGATATGGAGCGTCATGCCATTGCGAAACGTATTGGCGTAGATAAATTTATCTGCCAGGCTTTGAAATACAAGCAAAAACCACTGATACGTACAACATTATCATGCACTACCTATTTTCATTACTTAAAGTTATTCATTTAGTTTTTCGTATAAGAAAAATTCTTTTTGAAATAATAATTAGTAAATGATGCACATAAAAAGTTTTTTTTATTTTATTTTATTTTTTTTAAATAGACCTTCTTCAAAGGAATGACATGAAAATACTTTCAAAATTACGAAAATGAATGAAACGGCAAAAAGGAAATTATGAAATAAATAAAAAAATGAAATTGATAATTTACCATATAAATTTTATATAAGCATTTTGTAACAACAACAAAAAATTCCATAATTTATTCAAAACAGAATTTTCCTTTTATATCAAAGTTGAATTTATGAAATGTAAAGAATTTCCAGAAACATAATAACTCACTTTAAATTCTAGACAAAATCGAATTTTCTTCAAATTTACTACAATATTTTCAATCAAATTTTTTCTGCATATAAAAAATCTATTGTAAAAATTGCCAAGATTTATGGGAACTTTCATAATATTACAAATGAATGGGATCTAAAAAGATAAAAGACATTTTTTAAATAGTATTGTTTCAACATAAAAGTTCACTTTGACTATGAAAAGTTGTAAATACATTTCTCAATTATGTATGCTGAGATATTTTTAATATGGACAAGTGGAATATTATCTAAAAGAGAATTTTTCTTTAATACTTGGAAAACGATTTTGTTACAATTTTTTTTTTAGTTTTATTTAATATTTACAACTAACCAAATATTATAGTAAGTAGATTTTATGCCAAAAGATTTAAACAAGTCATATTAAATGCTTCAAGAGATCTTTTAGTCAATTTCTTTTTAAGGAAATATTTTTAAACAAGAGAACTATAGCGAGAAACTTTTTATAACGAGAAAAACATTTAGTTATGAACAAAGGGAACATTTAGATCAGGACGAATAACTTTGTTACGAACATATTGTAGAATTGAGTGTCAACAATTTTTTTGCTTGAAGTAGTTGGATTAAAGAGGAGTTGGAACGCTTAGTACGACCCTAGAATTTAATTCCGTATGTCCAGATCGGTTCTAAAGTTGGAGTCAGTTTTGATCGTTTGTACAGTAATCTAAGTAGTTTTCGATTTGAACTATTAAGTTCACGTATTTTTAGTTTTGTGTAAATATTTCAAGTAAGTCTATTTTTCTATGTTTAGTTTCAAGTAACGTTCTTTTTTTTTTTTATGGCATAATGTTACCATTAAAGTATACGAGGTATCCAAAAAGTATCGCGAATTTTGAATTTCCGCGGGTTACGTATATTCGATTTTCGATTTTTTGTGGCGTTATGTTGGTACTCATGTCTCTCACTTATGCCAAAAAGTTCGGCCATTTTGAATTTTCAGTTAATTTTTGACAGATGCTCTGCTTGCACGTGTTTTGGCTCGTCTTCGATTTTTGCTCAATTTCGACCAAAAACAGCATCGCATTAAGATTGCTGAGGAGCTGTTGGACTCTGTCCGCGACGACCGAAATTTGCCACAGAGGGTCATAACTGGTGACGAATCATGGGTTTATGGTTATGACGTGGAAACCAAAGCTCAATCATCCCAACGAAAGCTGCCGCACGAGCCAAGACCGAAGAAAGCGCCCCAAGTTCGGTTGAATGTGAAGGTTTTGCTTACAGTTTTCTTCGATTGCAGAGGTGTGGTGCATCATGAGTTCTTGCCACAGGATAGAACGGTCAATAAGGAATATTACCTGTAAGTTATACGCAAGTTGCGTGAAGCAATCCGCCAGAAACGCCCGGATTTGTGGAAGAACAAAAATTGGCTTTTGCACCATGATAACGTCCCTGCTCACGTATCGTTACTTATGCGCGAATTTTTGGCCCAAAACAACACACTAATAATAGTGACTTTTTCTTGTTCCCGAAACAGAAGAGCCCCATGAAATTACGACGCTACGCTACGATTGAGAAGATAAATACGGCATCGAAGGAGGAGCTGAACAAGAACACAAAAAATGATTTTTTGAAGTGCTTCGAGGATTGGAGAAAACGTTGGCACAAGTGTATAATATCTGGTGGGTATTACTTTAAAGCGGACAAAATAGTTATTTATGAATAAATAAATAATTTTTGAAAAAAACACCAAACTCGCGATACTTTTTGAACAGACCACGCGTAAAATAGTGGGGGGGGGGGGATTTACGCGTGAATGAACACTAGTAATTTACTTAAGCATCAATACTTTTCTGCTAATTTACTTTTACTTACCACCTCTCTTAAAATAGTCTTGGAGATTTTTGATATAGGATTGTAGGTTTGTGGAATCCATTTGAATATTGATGTGGGGATGTAAGAATAGTGGTACTATCTGCCTCGAGGAACATCAGCTATGATAGTGTTATTTGGAAGTGGCTTTGAAAGAGATATGATATTAAAATCAGATAGAAGGGAGGAAGTTTATGAGGTTTTAAAGCAGTCGAAGGCCATACTTCATCAAAAGCATGTAATATATTCAGAAACACACCTTGATAGTACTCTTTTCGAGCAAGAAAGGACAAAAATGTCATCAACTGCACGATGAAATTGTTGCATTTTAGTGTGTTTTCTCGAGGCAGATAGTACCACTATTCTTACATCCCCACGATCGGGTACAGGTATTTTAAGAGGAGTTTTTCAAGGATATTTCGAACGATTAGTAACAAGCTGAAAGATCTATGCAATGATAGAGAATTGATTGTTTTTTTTCCGGAAAATAAGAACTACAAAGAGTACTATTGAATATGTTCGTTAAGAATACGACATTTTTTTTTTTGGAAATTTTTTCAGCTGATCAAATCATAACAGGGGGCTTTTTTTTTATTAAGAAGTTGATTAAATATTTAATTTTGGATGGGGTAAAATTTTTTTTAATGTTGAATATTGATAGGAAATGGAATTATGAGTTCGTCATAAATATTCTGTGAGTGTATCGTATTTTTGAGTAGAGTAAAATTATTCACTAAAGACTACAGCTTTTTCTATGTCCGATTTTGACCAGTTTAGAAATTTACAAAATTTATTTCCCACTGTAAAAAAACTTCATAGCAAAATTTTTGGGAGAAAAAAAATTATAAAAAGTTGTTAAAAGTAAAATTTTGATGCTAAATATATCAAATAAATTGTAATCTTCGAAATTTTTCCAGAAATTTTTGCACTCATCCACCCCATCAAAATTTTGTTATTGCTTGTATTGATGTGTGGGTTAGCGTGAAAACTCCTGAAGGATTTCCCATACGAAACGTTCATGATAAGCTATTTTTTGTAAAGATTTTTCCGAACTCATACCTCGAATGAAAAAAGAATGAATGATTTATAAATCCCTGTAAGAGCAGAAATGCTTCTAGAGCTTATAATTTAATATTTGCTTGATAGTGACAATCGCAACTACTAAGACCAACTACTATGGTCCAAACTTCAAAGTTCGAGCACGTGGCTTCATTTTAAACATTTTCGATCTCATCTTGTAAAGATATAGAAAGTTTTAGAGCTACCAATATTGATTCTTCTTTGAAACTTTGTATGATAGAGGTGATAGTAAGCTTTAGAATAGACAATGGTACGCAGACAAATGGAAAGCTTTAAAATTGAGTGCATAATTCCAATGATAAAAAATTCACGCAAAATGTCAATTTACGTTCTATCTAAGTGGCGTTATATAGGAATTTTTTTCTCTACCCTTCCCAAGATTAACTATAAAAAATCCCTACACAATCAACCTTCACCACCGATCCCTCTCCATTTTTTTGATATCGTTTTTTTTTTAGGATTTTAGTTATGTTAACTAAAAATGGCAGCAATTATTTTTCTTCTATAAAACTTCAAACTCGCCGGTTTGTTATTGAAGAAAAAAAATAGTTGATGCATATTGGTTTTTTTTGGTGGGGGAGGGGATAACGTTGAAGAAAAATATTTTTCTTATTTAATTGGACAAAATTTAAATTGTAAATTAAATGAATAAAAATAAATGGCAGCACACTCTATATGTTATTGTTAAATAGAACATAGAAGTTTGCATATCGTTAAGATTTTCTTAACTGAATAGAAATTAACTTCCAAATCGTTTATAAACAATTTCAATTTTAGTTAGTAAATTGTTAATTTTTTGAAACTTTCAAACTTATCGAAAATGTTTTCATTTGCTCTTTATTTTAACTAAAAGTTTAAAGTAAATGCAGCAGTAAAATCAAAGAAGGAAGAAAAAAACAATATCAACTAAGAAAATAATCTTAAAATGTAGAATTAAGTGAAATTTTCTAATGGCATATAAAAGTTTTCTATGCGTTCCAACATGCTTCAAATGAAGAAGACATCATCCTTGAGGCAAATAAGCTTTTGGGATGGTCAATATCATCGAATTGAGAACGTAAACTTTAAAACACGTATGCGCATTCCTATTGTAAATATGGTTAGTTAATTATACTATTTGAAATTGTCTGGAATTTTTACTATACCATATATAGAAAAGTTAGGCACATTTGAAGATCTCTCAACATGTTCCATATGCACATATCAGTGTGTATGATATACAAAAGAGTATGTTTGTATGCGCATTTGAACTAATTTGGTATCCTGCAATTTTCTTATTTAAAATTTCCATTTCTTATAGCATAAAGTCTTAACGAACTAAAGTTTTGTACTTTCTACTATCGATCTTAATTAGTCTACTTTAGAATTGCTTCATTAGAAAATCTTTCAAAAACTGGAAACTGTACAAACTCTACCCTTAAAAATCGTCGAAATACCACCCCTCCCATACAATGACCTATCCAATCGGACTTCCATTGCTAGATTTGCTCCAGAAATATTATTTCGATTGCAAAACTATTCCTGGAATAATAGAGTATCTTAACGAAATAGTATTACATGGGTCGTCAATAAATTTTAATGGATTACTTTGTCTTTGATAATGCAGTTCATGGTCGTGATTTGAAAGTATCCAACAGATCCACGGAACTGCAAAGACCATAAATGACTAAACGGATCGCATCCGTGCTAAAAACTTTAAATGTTTTCCTAGTTTCTAAATGTTATAAATTTCGACCAATTTTATTTTGTAACTTTTTGAATATTTCTTCAATCCATTTGAAAATTTCTCCTACTGAAATTATCTCTACGTTGGTTTTGGTATTAAAATCACCTTTAAAGCATAAACACAGCATAATAAATAGTAAAGCAAGCAAGTGAAATAAATAATTGTATTTTTTAATTGATTTTCAACTTTAGCACAAAAGATGAGAAACATTTACCGATCATTTTATGAAAAGTAAAGAGACTGATTATATTTTATTTTTATACGTCAATATCGTCATCTTCAAACTTCTTCACTTGGGCAGCTATACATCAGCGGAGATGTTGTTTTCACGTTATTCTCGGTTACACTCCCTTGGATGTTATCGACAGTATCAAGATGACGTTCTTTTAAGTATTTTTTGGTATGGTAACCTCGTTGGTGGAGAAGGCCATGGGACAGGACCCGTTGTCATGGTGGTGCATGCAAGTATCTGTATTATTCAATCTGACGTGAAGAAATCTTTTTCTTTGCGTTTCAAGAACTTATACGAGGTCTGTTCAAAAATGATCGTGCATTTTGAATTTCCGCGGGTTACGTATATTCGATTTTTGATTTTTTTGTGGCATTATGTTGGTACTCATATCTCGCACTTATTCCGAAAAGCTCGGCCAATTTGAATATTCAGTTAAGTTTTGACAGCTGCTTTGCTTGCACATGTTTTGGCTCGTTTTCGATTTTTGCCCATTCCAAAAAATGGATCAAAAAATCTGTTTCGAGAACAAGAAAAAGTAACAGGGGGCCAGATCTGAGGAATACGGTAGCTGCGGCAATATTAGTGTATTGTTTTTGGCCAAAAATTCGCGCACAAGCAACGATGCGTGAGCAGGGGCGTTATCATGATGCGAAAGCCAATTTTTGTTCTTCCACAACTTCGGTCGTTTCTGGCGGATTGCTTGGCGCAAATTGCGCATAACTTGCAGGTAATATTCCTTATTGACCGTTCTAACCTGTGGCAAGAACTTATGATGCACCACGTCCCTGTAATCGAAGAAAACTGTAAGCAAAACCTTCACATTCTATCGAACTTGGCTCGCTTTTTTCGGTCTTGGCTCGTGCGACAGCTTCCATTGGGATGATTGAGTTTTGGTTTCTACGTCATAACCATAAACACATGATTCGTCACCAGTTATGATCCTCTGCAACAAACTTGGGTCGTCGCGGACAGAGTCCAAACACGATGCTGTTTTTGGTCGAAAGGACACGTACAAGCAAAGCAGCTGTCAAAAATTAACTAAAAATTCAAAATGGCCGAACTTTTCGGCATAAGTGAGAGACATGAGTACCAACAAAACGCAATAAAAAAATCGAAAATCGAATATACGTAACCCGCGGAAATTCAAAATTCACGATACTTTTTGAACAGACCTCGTATATAAAACAAATCTACTTTTCGTAGCATTGCTGGAAGGCTTCAACTGAAATCACCTTCAGTTCTTGGCGACACTTTTTCGGATTTTAACGACACTACCAAAATGACGTTCTTGAAAATGATTTTCCAATTTTAAGGCACTAAAAAAAGTGACACGGACATCGATCAGCTGAATTGAGGAGTTTGAGTATCTATCACTGGAATCGCTTTTGCAGACTAATTGACGAAATGACCGCTGTTAATAGATGTTATCCACAATGACGTTGAAAACACATTTTCCTGAGCCTTTCAATGACTTTTTTTTTTATAAATTTAACTTTCTATTCACAGACGCCCTCATTAGTGCCATATTTTCATTAGCTTGTGATTTTGAACGAGTCCCTGAGCTAGCTTCGTCTTCTTGTGTTCTTCAGCTAGCCAAAAATAGACTCAAATCATATAAGATTAACTATTGCAATAACCCAACTATAGTCGAATTAAAAATAAAAGACATTCTGACAAAGTCTCCAGTTATTAATAATATCCTCAATTTTGCTATTTCTGGTCCTGACTTACGAGATGGAAACTTAAAGTTAATTAACAAGAGAGTATTCACATTACTTTCAGTTCTGCCAAAAAGGCATCAACCCTTTTATACCTTAACGGCAACAAGAGTCCACAATGCACTAATGTTATTTTTTAGGACTTTATCCTAGAACTCGCACGCTTGAATAAAAAGACTTGACACTTGCAGACTTGCGGACGATTTTGGTAATTACTTAGTTTACTAGATAATCGTTCGAAACCAATTTGAACTTACGGAGTTGTACTTCGGAGTTTAACCAAAAGTTGCATTTTGTTATAATCCAAGAGCCTCCACAATATTATTTTTATGTTTCTATCCAAGTTATTCATCGTGACTTATACGTTCGTTTTGCTCATGATTTGTCCATTACGAAAAATTTCATTTCCTTTTATCCTATCACAATCATCCGGTCGTACAGGAACTTTGCCCTATTACCAGCTTGTACTCGAAAGGAATTTTCTTTAAAAAAAAGACAACAAAAGGACAATGATTTCTTCATTTAGAAAATCCTTAATTCCCATGCAAAAGAATAATCAAGAAAAAAATTATTATAGCATAAAAAAAAAAATTTTAATATGTTAAAAAAATTTCAACAACAAGAAAATTTTACGATTTGCACAATTATAAAAATTACAATTTTCCAAATATTCAGAAAAATAAAAAAAAAAATCTTTTCTCTTCAAACAAGTAACAATTTTACTCACCCTTAATCTCATATGGAAAGACTAATATTTACAACATAAATTTTCTCATTATAACTTTTCATTTACAAACCGAAAATGCCAAAAATTTCTGAACATTTTTTTAAAACATTTTACTTTCCTCTAAGGTATTTATTTTAAAAAGTTTTTAATATTAAAATAATTTTCATATTCGCATTCGAAAAGAATTCCGTTCATAATTTATTATTGTGAATTTGGTGGCTCTTCTTGTAATTATGTTTTATGTTTTAATTATGCTCAAATGTATGGTATCGATTCAAGAATGATATCAGGTGATTGTTTTTTTTTTTTTTGGTAGTAGGATTAGCTGTCCATACAGCTATCATTTTTTAAAGTTTAGTTATGACTTCTATTCTGTATAAACAGTCATTTTATCATTGATAGATTCACGTTTGAACTACCTTTCTAAATTATCTAAATTTACTTTGATAATAAGTCTTCAATTTGCGGGGGGAAAAACCAGTGTATTAAGTGATGAGACTCATTTTTGGGCCAATGGTTTTGTTAGCAACCATAATTATCGCTTTTGCACGAGGGTCGTTCAATAAGTCCTTAGAAATTGTGCTCGTAGTATCGGTAAAGATTTTTTTTTGTAAGTAGCATTATCGACAAGAAAGCTGTCAAAATTTCAGCTCGATCCATAGCGTAGGTCAATTTCTATCGTCGATTAAAGTTAACGACATTTATTTGTGCATAACAATGGAAAAAAGCGAGTTTACGGCTGTCATCAAACATCTCCTATTGAAAGGCTTAAGCCCGAAAGAAATCAAAGCCGAGTTTGATGCAGTTCATGGCACATCTGCACCTGTGTTTGCGACGGTTTACAATTGGGTGAATGAATTTAAACGTGGCCGTTCATCCACAAAAGATGAACATCGTTAAGGACGCCCAGTTGAGGTGTCTACTCCTGAAATCATCGACAAAATCCACGATCTGATTTTGAACGATCGGCGAATTAAAGTGCGCGAATTAGCTGAGGCCACGGGCATATCACAAGGTACAGTCGCTTCAATTTTGCATGAAAAATTGTCTGTGAAAAAAATTTCGGCAAGATGGGTGCCGCGTTTACTCTCAGAGGAGAATAAGCGCAATCGTGTAGTGGACTCTGAGGCTATGTTGGCACTCTTTCATCGCAATCCTGTTGAATTCCTTCGTCGATATGTCACTGTGGACAAAACCTGGATACACTACTATACTCCAGAAATGAAGAGACAGTCATCACAGTGGATTTTCAAGGGTGAACGGGCTCCGAAAAAGGCAAAAACTGTGCCATCGGCCGGCAAGGTGATGGCCACGGTCTTTTGGGATTCGCAGGGCATCATTTTTATCGACTATTCGGAAAAAGGAAAAACAATAACAGGAGCGTATTACGCGTCTTTATCGCAACGGTTGAGCGAGGAAATCAAAGAGAAACGCCCCCATCTGAAGAAGAAAAAAATCCTCTTGCATCAGGACAATGCGCGTGTGCACACCTGCGCTGTTTCCATGGCCAAAATTGTGGAATTGTTGCAGCATCCCGCTTATTCACCAGATTTGGCCCCGAGTGACTATTTTCTTTTCCCCAATCTGAAGAAATGGCTTGGCGGACGACGGTTCACTTCCAACGAGGACGTCATTGCTCAAACGGATGAGTATTTTGCAAAACTTCCGAAATCCTATTTTTTTGACGGGATAAAAATTTTGGAAATAAACGGTTAGAAAAGTGTAGAGAGCTAAAAGGAGATTATGTTAATTTTTCTTAAAAAACAGTTTTTTTCCATCTTTTTCTAAGGACTTATTGAACGACCCTCGTAGTATTTTCCTATTCGGTTGTAGACAACATTAAGCTCAATAGGGTACAGTGAGCTGGACACTTAATCCATATGAATGAGGAACATCCTGCTAGTAAATTCTACACTGGCTCCATTAATGGTCCCAGAAGACGAGATAGGTCTTGCCATTGGTGGAGTAACGGCGTAAGCTAGAATGCCAAAAACACGCTGGGGAGTGTCGAAATAGAAAACCGCAGCGCGAAACAGGGATGTCTCGAATTCTTTGATGCAACAGGCGTAGACTGGGCTACCGGTTGTCGTGCAGTTGATGATGATGATGAAGTGAGCCTAATCTACAAGAACTATTGAAGACTGTGTGATTTTGACCTCTAACATTATGCGCCAAAATCTTGCGAAAAAAATGAACCTTGAGGGTAATTCGATTTAATGGAGTAGAGAACAGTTTTTTTTCCAAGGATATTTGAAGGTATTGGCGTATACTGATGAACCAGCAACAGTTGGTACCTTGAAAGCCAACAATTTACTAAGAAAAATTGTCAAAAATAGAACCGATTGGGTATGCTTCATCAAGAACAACTGTAGTCGCCAACATGTCCAAAATTATTTCTGATTAATAATAACAAGAAATTATCATTTAACATTTTCTAAGCTTTAATTTTTTTAAAGTTATAATCTTCTTAAATAAATACATTATACATTAGTAGTGTAGTGTTGCTAGAGTAACATTTACGCATCGTCAGATAATATTTTGATTTTCTAATTTTCCATATTTTTATTGTCCAGTTAATGCTCTCATGTGTGTATGTTGTTACTACTCGTAGTTTTACAAAGAATTGGTTATCATAATACAAACATTGATTATTCAATCATAAAAGTTTCTATTCAACGAAATTGATAC
This sequence comes from Atherix ibis, assembly GCA_958298945.1. Classification (NCBI taxonomy): domain Eukaryota; kingdom Metazoa; phylum Arthropoda; class Insecta; order Diptera; family Athericidae; genus Atherix; species Atherix ibis. The sequence continues at coordinate 6,637,169 of OY282610.1, forward strand.
TATCGGATAGAATTTAGATAATCAGAAATTATAACAAAATGTCAACTTGACGCATTAATTAACATCGAATTTTATGCTAATTGAACTAGTTAATTGGTAACAGATATGAAATCACAGGTTCGATCTATACTCGTACACGTACATTTGTGGACTTCGTTATAAGTTTTAGTTCTCAACGATCTAATGATATCAATTACTTTATGTTTGGATGATTTTAATTATTTCCGAGTACTTTGTGGAGTAAATATCATATTGCGGAGTTTGAATTAACTGACTTATCAAAGCGAAGGCACTTAATCTTACCTTTGTAAGATTCAGTAAAATTATATTTTTGGTATAATTTTGTTTTCTTTTTTGAAAAGAAATGTACAGAAGAGATTTTTACTGACAAAAAAAAAAAACATAGAAAAAAAATAATTTCATCGGTGAACATTTTTTCGTAGAAATGCGAAAAATATTTTTATATATTGTATATTTAATGAGGGATATTAAAGAGACTAATAAATTTTTGATCCAACAATCATAAAATGCTAATGGTAATATAAATACAGAACCTGTTACCCGTGTGCTACTTAAAACAGTTTAAAAAGGCTGTCAAAAACTCAAAAATGATATAAATGAACGACTACCATTTGCAGAAAGCATAAGGACTTTATGTCTCAGATTTAACAAGGATAAAATTAATTAGTGGGTTGAGAAAAATAATGAAGAATTCATATAAGTTGAATTTTTTTGATTTGGTAATCGATTATTAAACTTTTTCCTAAGTCCAGCATAGCTAAATGGGGTAGAACTATTTCGGCAATAACCACAAGCACACAGCTGGATGGACAAGAGGACTTTCATGGCTTTCGCAATCTTGAAAGTCAAATTTTTAAGATAATTTATCTATGTGTATCCACATTTGAAAAGACGTATATATGCCAATTTTAATCTACCAAAAACATCTGTATAAGAATTGCAGCAGGATATGAGAAAACATTCCACATATACCGGATGTATAAGCTTAAATCCGCTGTTTGATCATAGATGGCGTAAGTCTAACGCCATACTTTTTTTTATGAGTTTGACATCTGTCAACATTAATCAGTGCACATTTTCAGCAATTTCGTACAATAACATACATTTTTCCTTTGGTAATCATGTCTAGTTTTGTGCCAGAAAAAGAGCATATGAGGGAAGCTGTGCTTTTCTGCTTCAATTTGAAAAAATCGTCTGCCGAAACGCATCGAATGCTTATGGAGACCTATGGTGACAGGTGCTTTATCGGAAACAACGTGCCGAGATTGGTTTAGTCGGTTCAAAGGCGGCAATTTTATTTGTGGGACAAGAAGCGTGAAAATCGGCCTGGGAAGGTTGAGGACCATCAATTGCAGGCTATTTTGGACGAAGCCGATAGTCAATCGCAAAAAATGCTCGCGGAGCAATTGGGTGTTACTCAACTAGCCATTTCCATGCGTCTGCGTTTGTTTTTAAAAAAACCATCAAAGAATAAAATCTGAAACGGACAAATCCGCCAATAAGATAGATTAAAGGGTCCGGAAATACTTGCTGCAGAATATCCACTTTTGTTAGAGGTGTGTTTTCAAACTTAAAGTCCTTGATCATGGATCTGTAAAGCTCACCAGTTACAGTAACAGTGGTAATGACGGTGTATTCAGAAAAAATATAGGACATTGCGATAAGTGAAAGCGCGCCTCACCGCTCCATTGAAAAAATCGTCCTCATTGCAGTCGAGGTTTAGTAGGGCTTGTCTTTAACTTACTAGCGATTGGACAGTGTCTACGGAAACATCTTTAAATCTTTCACCAAATTTCGCTACAAAGACAATTTTATTGTTGCCTGTCATCTGGTTGGAGGTTGAGGGTCATCTGGGTGGTGATTGATGAGGGACCATAGCAGAGATATTCTCGACCGAACGGCTATTCCCGTGTTACTGTCCCGTGTTGAGCCATTCTCCTTGAAGAGAAATAATTCACAATAGTCTATTAGTAATTTAATTAATTTAAATTATTTATCATAAATTAAGTTTCGAAAAAAGATACCACAAAACCTAAGTCAATTATTGACTATTTCCACATAGTAAGTCAACATATAAATTAAGTACTAAATAATTATATAAATAAAAAAAATAACACTGCTAAACTCTGTCCCATTATTAAAGTATGCCAGAAAACAGATGGATTTAAATTTAAGGCAACAAAAAAAAACCCCTCCAATAAAATCGAAATTTTGAATAATTTATTTATAAACAAATTGTTTTATGGCATTTTTTTTTCACCCCAGAAAATATTATTATTAAAATAACACTCAAATAATACATCAAAAATAATTTTATGACTTAATTAAATTACGAGCAATAAATTCAATATTGTCAAAGTAGAAATTAGATGCATTAGTAAAATGAACAATAATATAATATGAATATTAAAAAAAAAAATTACAATCTAAATCAATCAATTTTATGATATCAAAAATATGAAAACCACAATAACCAAAATAAAAACAAACAATGTAAAATCGTTCTACTTTTATGAGTTCTCCCTTTATCCTGTTAAAGTTCTAAATTCACAAAAAATGACTACAATACATACTTTAGCCTAAAAACACTCAATCTTTGGTAATTGTTTCCAAATTTACAAAAAGCTTCGTACCAGACTTTTGATTGAATTTAAAATTCGAACATTTTTCAAAGCAATCCAATAAATTTTCTGGAGGCATTTTTTCCAACGTGGAAGAGAATTTATTTTCTGTTCATTTTTTTCCCCGATTGCCATTTTCCACAATAAACTTTTATTTTCACGTTGCTTATTTTGTTTGCCTCCCTTTAAGTCTCATCCCCCACAAAACGAAAGTGAATTTTTAACCAAATTATTATTTGTCTGGTTTTTTTTTTATGAAAACATTTCTCTATTAGAAGATAATACATAAATTCATTTATGGTGTTTTATTAAATATGAAATTTTTGTAAGTATGATTGAACTTACACTGATAAGGAAAGGGGCTGAATAAATCATCTTAAATAAATGATTTTTGGGCTAATTTAAAAGAAAGAATTTTTCTGAAATATTCAAATTTGTTTTGAGAATTTTTTTATGTTTGATTTTATTCTCTCTTTAAGTTAAATAGTAGAAAATTGACAGTACTTTTACTTTATATAAAAACCGATGAGGCCTTCATTACTTATTGAATCTGCTCGTTAGCTCTTATTACCATCTCAAATTCTATATTAGTTAATTGTATAAAAATGTTTGCTTCTTAAACTATCATCTCCATAACATCCTAAGGAACTTAACATATAAGTTGTAGTAAAAAGAAATCCATTATTTTTGCATTAAATTGAAGGTTTTATTTAGCATAGATAGAATGATACGATTTAGGTCAAATATACACCGTTTTGTTCGATAACTTGTTGCCATTTTGTAGGTAATTTCAAATGCCTCTCTCATAGAAACCCTCGTCCCTACTGGCAAAAAACTGGGACAGTCGATTTTCACAATCTTCTCTTGAGGCGAATTTTTCACCTGCAAAATCATTCGTCATAGACAAGAAGAGGTGGTAATCACTTGGTGCCCCAGGTCCGGACTATAAGGTGGATGCATAAGAACATCCCAAACAAGGTCCCGGAACTTCTGGCGAGTCACTATCGATGTATGCGGCCTGATGGAACACAATTCCTCTCCTATTGGCCAAAGCTGGCCGCTTGTGGGCGATTGCTTCATTCAGGCGGTCCAATTGTTGACAGTATAGGTCCGAATTAAGAGTTCGACCGTAGGGGAGCAGCTCATAGTACATGATTTTCTGCCAGTCCTACCAAACATACAGCAAAACCTTCCTGGCTGTCAATCCTGGCTTGACCACCGTTTGCGCCGGGTGACCGCGATTTGACCACGACCGTTGTCGCTTGACGTTGTCGTAAGTGACCCACTTTTCATCACCAGTAACCATCCGCTTCAGAAATGGATCAATATTGTTGCGATTCAGCAGCGATTCGCAGATGGAAATTCGGTCCATGAGGTTTTTTTTGCGATTATTCGTGTGGCACCCATACATCGACCTTCCTTTTGGATCCAGCCTTATTTAAGTGGTTCCAAACTGTTTTTTGTTCAATGTTTAGCTCCTGGGCAATCGAAAAAGTGCTTACGTCACGGTCGGACTCGACGATTTCCATTTTTTTATCGACATTTTCGACAATTGGCCTTCCAGAGCGTGGTGCATCTTTGACATCAAAATTACCGGAAAGGAATTGCTGAAACCAAAATTGCGCGTGATTGACTGTTATAGTATCAGGACCATAAACACTATTCACATTTTCAGCTGCCTGGTTTGCGTTTTCGCCTTTATCGAAGAAAAACTGTAAAATATGGCGTATTTTCTCTTTGTTGGTGTCCATCTCTGACGCGTGCTAAAAAAATATTGAGTCAAGTAATCACAAAACTGTATGAGAATCTTTTTAGTTTCTAACGCCATCTAGTGCAACCCGATCGCACTTTGAAAATGAGAGATACAGACTCCTAAAGTCTAAGAAGAAAAAAATCTTATCTTTCGAACACCATCTAGTGCAACCCGATCGCACTTTTACAACGGGAGATACAGACTCCTAAAGCCATCTATTGGCAAAATAATGGATTACTTTTTACTACAACTTATATATTTCAAAGCAAAAAAAATTTCTCTGCCTTTTCATTGATGATTTGTCATCTTGAAGAAAATCCCTCCACCATCACCTTGAATTTCCAAAATTTCTACCCTTACAAAAAACAACAGTTGAGAGATACTGATTAGTACAAAAAGGCAGATACTGATTCTTCCTTTTACAGGGAACTTTTGCTGGAGCAGTTAGATGGACTCAATGATAACTTGCCTTCAACGATAACATCACATCTTATAAAGTCATATGGTTAAATGGACCTCACATCTGTCAATTTCATTATGAAATTTCATATTTAAGGGCAGTTCATGATGGCAGTAGAGACTACAGTTTGTACTGCCAATAATCGTAATACCCATTATATTCAGGGACGGCCACGATCACTCATCAAATGATCCTGTTCTCAACAATATTCAACATAATCTGCTTAATAATCAGGATGTTGAATTGCGTTAGACTGCAGATCATGTGGGAGTCCAAATTTTCCATTGTACAGTGTTCATAGTAGTTCCTTACTCACTAAATGGCAAAGGACACCTTTGAATGTTCGTAGACGCACAAGTAATGAAAGCTTTATCAACTATACATTACTCAACCAGTCTACTCAATAATCTTATCAAAATTTTGGCCAAGGAAATTTGAACAGAAAATTTTACTCTTTTCGGAAATCACCATCTTTACATCTGCTCAATCTGTGACGGTTTACTTACTCTCCCTCACTTTCTAACGCATTGGAATGGGTATTGAGATATCTCTTTTCTAGAGCTTTTAGATCTCTGAACACCTTTTCAAAGACCTGTTTTTAATTTCTAAAAACAAACTAACCCACTCTACAAAATCTATTGATTCCATCTAACTTATCAAAAATCCATTCCATATATCTACTACTACTTATTATAAAAAATACCATAAATTAGAAACACTTATTATTAATGAAGTGTTATTTAAAATTTTTTTTAAAAATCAAGTGGAATGTCATCACTTTTATTGATTGTAGCAGTCAATTTATACAAAAACCTTTCGGGCAGAATATTTCTCTCCAATTTTTCAACAAGTCAACAAAACTCAATATCCTCCAAGGTAAAATTGACAAATACATCCCATTCTATAAGTGCATTTATTCTCCTATTGACATAACGATACACATACACATTTGTCCGCATAAATATATACATGTGCAAAAAGTAAAAATATTTTTAAAAAAAATTCTCGCACCCCTAAAAATTCATCTACTAAATCAATCAGCCAATCAATCAACTTACCGCCCTAAGCAGTATTGAACAGATCCACATTTTATCTACCAACGGGCGTATTCAATAGCCCCCTGGAGGTGAGTTAATTTTGATAGTATCAAAATTTCCACCACTAAAATCTATACACCAGAGAATATAGATTTTTTCTTCCTAAGTGAAATAAAAACAACAAAAAAACTCTTTAATAAGTATTTTTAAAAAAAAGGCAATTTTCTACCAGTACTTATTAGAGAGTTTTTACTAATTTTTATTAGTAATTATCAACAAACAAAAAATTTATGTTAAATTGTCAATAATTTATTTATTATATTTGATGAATTTTTTGATAAATTTCATTATATATAATTTTTTTTTTTTTTTAAATTTTATTTCCAACACTAACTTAAATTGTAAAGTTAAAAGTTTGGTTGAACAAGTTGCTTCTAAAACGTATCCTCCTCATATTTTTTTATGTTTTTCTTTTCTTAATAATTTCTTTTTTCAATTACAAAACTTATAAATTCTTCACCACATGCGAGTGTGACTTACCTTGTCTGAAACGAAACCTTTTAATTAGCGCGCGTAAATTCTTTTTTTGTTTTTGTTCTTTTCGAACTTATAAGGATGCATTGCTATTTTATAAAATAAATTTAAAAAAAAACCTATTAAAATTCATTTTAAATTGCCTTTATTTATTTATAGTTAAGAAAAAAAACAAAAACTAAATAAATAATGACAAGAAAAGACAAATTCTTTCACATTTTATAGTACATTTTTTTTTTTTTAGTAAAGAAAGAAAGTCAATTGGAATTTTTCTCTTTCAAATAAAAAAGAAATTGTTCTCCGTGTTCTTTAATAAAATTTCTAATTTAATAAAAAAAAAAAAATAGCAAATACCAATACTAATGGAAAAAAAAATCCAAAAATAGTAGGTATATATATGAAGAAATATTCTCACCCCTAAGCTAAATATAACGATTTGTTTTTTTATTGGGGTTATTTTGTATTGTTTAGTCGCAAGTTCAAAGTTAGGAATTTTTCTTTCTTTGATTATTTTTCTGAAATTTTCTTTAACTTTGTTGTTATTTTTTTTGTTTCTTATTTGTAGAAATCAAAAGCGAAAATTATTGAATATAATAGGGGAAGAAAAACTTTTCTATAAAATTGAACATTTAATAGGCATTACTTACGATATCAGTTTTAGAAAAGTTTACAGAAACAAAACGAACGTATTGAATATATTCAAAAATATATCCTAAATAATGCCTATTAAATGTTCTATTTTTATTCTGTTTTACTTTAGAAGGAAAGGATTTTTTTTTTTTTTTGTATTTAAATTGAATAACATTTTTTTTTTTTTTTAAATTTATTTTATTTTTGAAAAAAAATCTTATATTTATAGAAAATAATTTAATATGAAATGTATTAAGTGAATTTAAAGAGAAAATTTAAGACAGAAAAAACAATTAATTTCCTGAAATGTCCTTTTGGTTTTTATGCTTTGTAAAATCTGACGAACAATAATAATTATAAATTAAAAATATATTTCTCATTTAAGTAAAAGAAATTTTTCTCTCCATTTTATAATAAATTAATTTTTTTTTTTCATTTTTATGATCATTTTCAACCGGGAGACGTCCTGAATTCATGCTGCTAGTTTTGAGGTTAACACTCACAGCATGTTTTTGTTGTGCTAGCTTATGCCGATTCTCCACCAAAGGCAGGGTCTATATAAGGCATTTTCCTTTGGGCCAATTTTGCTACGAGTCGGTAGCTGCGAGTAGATGACCAAAGGAAAGCCAAATTCTAAACACTAGTAGAAACATAACCTCAAAATAGTCATCAACAATGCTGAGTTTACTCACACATAAACAATAAAAACTGAGTTTATTCACACATAAACAATACTGACAAAAATATGACTCTTCAACATAACCAACGAACCCGCAAAACAATCTATTTTCACTTTAGCAACTAGAATCCACCTAACGTAAATTGTATGCGTAACTCCCAGTTCCATGTGCTCGTTTGTTCGAGGTAGAGTAGATGATGACAGCTAAAACTACCGACTATGTTAGTAGCAAAATTGGTCCAAAGGAAAACGCCTATAGTATTCTGCGACTGAGCTTAATTTTATCCACAACAGGTTGGTTCCAGTAACGCTCCATGATCGTGTCGTTAAATAGTGGACAATAGTTCGTAATAATTTTTTTTTCCCTAAAAATACGCGAAGACTGGCAAGACTAGTGCCTTGTACGGCAGTAACATGAGCCTATCGTGTAGCTATTTCTGATCGACACATAATGTCGATGTTGTCGGCCTATACTAAAAGCTGATCACATAGTTTTGGTCAGCTTTTATCGGTTTAATCAATTCTTCTTCGATGCCAAACTCTTCCATGAATGTGTAGAGTTTTACCTACCATAGACGGATTTATGTGTGGTTATGTTACCATAGACGGATTTACAACAGATGGGGGATCTGTTGCTGTAGTGAAGCCTCTCTTATAGAGGCCACTAAATTTTTTGGGTTAATGGGGCCATCCTGCCAAGTAAGATCACTATATAATTTGTCCTTTTTTGAGTATGAGACAGATAGTGCCAAAGTGCTGTCCTTTACTACGAACGATAATTGATAAAGCAGTTCTCTTGTAATTCTATCAATACCGGGTGATTTCTGGTTCATCACTCGACGGATCGTTCATTTTTATAATCAATCAAATTTGTTTTAATATTTTAACTGACATCATTTAAGGAATTGTCCTTTACGAGAAGGATAAAATTTGGAAACAATTTTGTCTGTATAAAAAAAACCAAGGTACCCAAAAAAAAGGCATCAACGAATGAAAGGAACTGAAAAAAAGGAGAATGTTAGATTGGACCGACGACTAAGATGTGATAGAGCTTAGATGTTGTGTGTCTTCCTGGCCATTTCCTCAAACTTTCCATGAACGTTCAAAGCGAATTATTAGGAGTGCTCCTATATAACAGCAACAACGACGATGATCCTCTAAAATGCATTCTTTAGTTTAAAAAAATCTCTCAGACGGAGAACTCGAATGAGAAGTAACCTTAAATTAAAAGACAAATTATATTTAATAATTATTTTTTCAAATTATTTCTGCTATTTTTCTCAGATTTTCTTTGATTTTAACATTTTTTCTTTATATTATAATATTTGAATTTAATAAAAAAAATTCCAGAAAACTTTTTTTAAAAATACTTTTAATAAGCAAAATTTCAATGAAAAAGGTTTCAATACAATTTTGTCGAATCGATGCTTAAAATAATTTTTCCTCTGTTAAATTTAGACTGGAAAATATTTTTAGACGAATAATTCGAAGAATCGACATTTTGTTAAATTTTGTAAAGTTAATTAGTTTGTTTGAGAAAAATTGTTGGATTCCTGTGGACACTAGAGGCAGGAGGGTTTCCCAAGCGACTTTATCAGCCCATACATTGCCAAAATATCCACATGATCCGGAACAAAGCGTAATTTAACATTCCTGTTGTTCAGGAGGTTATGCCGAATGTTGTTACGAACTGGGTTTTTTCATGATTAGCTTCTAGGGTGGAAAGGCAATTTACCTCTGTCCTGATTGCCCACAATACGCCATGGAAAGGGGAATTATGGGTTGGAAAAATGCCATAATTTACTTCATGATTGACATCGCCATTGAGCCCAATAACTACAAATGCAGTCTTGTGATCATTTACTGTCGCATCCGGGAACAATAGTTAGGCATCACTGAGGTAATCTAACTGTTCTTAGAATAGATTCCTGTAGAAAGATGGATCGATGTTCGCCTTTTTGAATGTGCTTAATGACTCGCAACTCCTTTCCCAATGACGGTTTCCAATTTGGATAAAGGTGGGAGGGGGTGGTAAATGGTGGCGGAGGCGTGGAAGAGTAACGAATGAGCGGATGGATTTAATCGCACCATTTTTGTTGCTCCATATAAACATGGAGACAGGACGATTTAATGGCACTATTTTTGTTGCTCCATGAGTTGATAGTGGTGATGACCGAGCAGATTTGGTTGACATTATGCTAGAGATTTGAATTAAAATGTTACCCGCATAAATTGTGTTAAATACGAGGGTCGTTCAATAAGTCCTTAGAAAATCCGAGAAATTGCGCTCGTAGTGTCGGTAAAGATTTTTTTGTTTGTAAGTAGCATTATCGACAGGAAAGCTACATAGCGTAGGTCAATTTCTATCATCGATTAAAGTTAACGACATTTATTTGTGCATAACAATGGAAAAAAGCGATTTTAGGGCTGTCATCAAACATCCGCATTTGAAAAGCCTAAGCCCGAAAGAAATCAAAGCGGAGTTGGATGCAGTTCATGGCACATCTGCACTTGTGTTTGCGATGGATTACAATTGGGTGAATGAATTTAAACGTGGCCGTTCATCCACAAAAGATGAACATCGTTCAGGACGCCCAGTTGAGGTGTCTACTCCTGAAATCATCGACAAAATCCACGATCTAATTTTGAACGATCGGCGAATTAAAGTGCGCGAATTAGTTGAGGCCACGGTCATCTCACAAGGTACAGTCGCTTAAATTTTGCACGAAAAATTGTCTGTGAAAAAAATTTCGGCAAGATGGGTGCCGCGTTTGCTCTCAGAGGAGAATAAGCGCAATTATGTAGTGGACTCTGAGGCTATGTTGGCACCCTTTCATCGCAATCCTGCCAAATTCCTTCATCGATATGTCACTGTGGACGAAACCTGGATACACTACTACACTCCAGAAACGAAGATGCTGTCATCACAGTGGATTTTCAAGGGTGAACGGGCTCCGAAGAAGGCAAAAACTGTGCCATCGGCCGGCAAGGTGATGGCCACGGTCTTTTGGGATTCGCAGGGCATCATTTTTATCGACTACATGGAAAAATTATTATTACGCGTATTACGCGTCTTTATTTTAACGGTTGAGCGAGGAAATCAAAGAGAAACGCCCCCATCTGAAGAAAAAAAATCCTCTTGCATCAGGACAATGCGCGTGTGCACACCTGCGCTGTTTCCATGGCCAAAATTGTGGAATTGAGAATGGAATTGTTGCAGCATCCCGCTTATTCACCAGATTTGGCTCCGAGTGACGATTTTCTTTTCCCCAATCTGAAGAAATGGCTTGGCGGACGACGGTTCACTTCCAACGAGGACGTCATTGCTCAAACGGATGAGTATTTTGCAGAACTTCCGAAATCCTATTTTTTGGAAGGGATACAAATTTTGGAAAAGTGTATTGAGCTAAATGGAGATTATGTTGAAAAATAAAATTTTTTTTTAAAAAAACAGTTTTTTCCATCTTTTTCTAAGGACTTATTGAACGACCCTCGTATGAAAGACAAAGGGATAGGGAGTGTATGTAAGTATTGACTAGGTTGGTTGATAGTGGGGATACTTGCGGAATACCATTTTCCATCTTTCGTTTTGATGAAAAGATAATCATTTGCACGAACCGCAATAGCTTTAGAGTGCCAGAGTCAAATGGCAAAGTCCATTTTTTTTGTAGCAGAAGTGAGTAGTATGATGCAATTGGAGAAGCATTGTCAGAGTCGACCTGTAGGCATGTTGTTTGGGGGTGAGCTTCAGTTTATAAGCTAGTATTTTTGCCAGAATCTTCCAATTGCAAGGCAGTAATGAGATTATTCTAAAATTGTTACTGGGATAGCTACCGCAACTTTCCAGCAGTTGGAAAAAGTGGACTTTTCCAGTACTTGATTGAAGAGGTTCAAAATCCTATAATGGACGTGGTCTTCTTAAAGGAATTCGGAATGAAACTGAACTCCTCAAGGGACACTGGCTGATTTAAGGTAAACATGGAAGTAGAAGAGTGAATTTTTCTCTGCGGCACTCATCACTAAGGTATCAGTCATAATACCGTCTATGACCTCAATTGAAGGGATTTTCCCATTTTTTTTGACGATCGAGAACCCAATTAATATATCACCATGCTTCCTTTGGTGAGGTTTGACCTCAAAGTATACGTTTGGCCATTTTCACCGCTCTTTTGACTTTCGCAGAGATTGGCCCTGCTGGAAAAGCGTCAATATTTTTTCCAGGATCTGCCCCTAACACGTCTCAGCAAAACACTAAAATCAGTGTAGATATGAAGCGAAGGATTATGCTTGCTGAAAAAATGTAATTTAAATTTTGCAACTTTTAATGTATGGGTCCGAAATATTTAAGGTGGTGGGCAGTAACAAAATCGCTCTTGGTTTCCTTGTTTCTTGAATAGAAAGTCCTTTGCAGAATTGTAACCTTGCTTTTTGGGTGGGGAGGGGGGTGGGGAGTATTTTAGAATGTGAAAACTAGAAAATTAGATATAATAAAAGCTTGCTATCGGAAAGCTCTTGCTCACATCATGCTAATAAATGTAAAAGCTGCCGATTAAAAGAATCTCCTCCGGAAGCTAAACAAAAAATACAAAAGGCTTGTTGAAACATTTTTATCGGAGTAGTATTTGGCGAAATTTTTCTTGACGATAATAAATTTTTAACAGAAGCATTTGCCGAAATTTTTACTTTTCTAACGACACCTAAACCTATAATAGTGCTAATAAATAAAAATGAAAACATAATTTTATAAAATAGAAATTAAAAAAAAACCCCAAACATCTGCAAAAAAATTGTTCAAATAAAAAAAAATATATTTTTTTGTTTTCCATAAAACGACAAAAATAAATTACAAAAATTATTCTAAAAAGTACATGAAAATGGAAATAATTCATTATAATTTACCTTTAAATTTAAATTAAATTTTTATACTTTTTATAAAACAACACAAATGAGAAAAAAAAAGGATTTCTTTTGTTGATAAGCACTTCTAAGAGAGGTAGCAGTTTTTATTTGGATAGTTTTTTATTTTACCAAAAGTTTCACATGAAATTTAAAAATCATTTAATTCTGAAATAAGTTTGTTCTTTCATAGTTTCATAGTAGTTTTTATAGTTTTATGAACTCTTCAATAGTGTAATTTCAAGTTTTGTTGCTATCAATATTACGACTACATGTAAATATGTATATATAATGTATATATTCAATGAAATCCCCACCTTACCTCCCATTTCTTGATAGAGAATAAATGTTGAGATTATTTTAAAGAGCTGTGAACAGTCTTTGAATAAATTTATTCTACTGTCGTTCATAGGAGCATAAATTATATTTGAAGATAGAATTTCACTTTTATTTTTCGCATATATGTACTTAAACGTATACATGTGTGTATGTGCATTTGTATATATGGTAAGTATTTACTTTCCTTTAATGAATGTGGCAATTTCAAAATCCTTAAAGTTCCACCAATTGCAAATAAAAGTAATTCTTTCTAATAGAAGTAAGGGTTGTGTAGTAATATTGGGAATATAATTACTTTTATTAAAGTTTCAACTACCATTTTGACTTTTTTGGTTGTAGTGTTACCAATAAACCCGAAAATTTGTTTTTGTTCAAAAACTTTCATAGTTATTTCCAAAGAATTACCATGTTTCGTACAGAAACTCATATTTGCGTATGTTTGTCAGTTTTGGTATTTTGATTAGAAACTTTTCCTATTACTTTTACAATAGATACAGCTAAAATTTCAGTATAGCTGTAATTTTTGTATCAATCACAGCTACCATACTGAAAATAGAGTTTTATCAAAAATGACTCTATCTATCATATCGTCCTTGAGTTGTACTAAACACTCGTATCTATGGTATCTTTGAGTGCTTTTACTATTTTACAAGTAGATCTTCCATCTACCATCTACCATCTACCAGTAGTTGATTTGTGAATTGTTGTGATAAAAACAGAAAAGCTTTATATCACATTCATTTTGCATTGGATTAAATCATTTTAATACCCGAATCACTAGCCCAAAAAACAGATTACACAACTGACATTCCTTAATTTAGATCTCAATTATTTGAAATTGGAAAATTCATCAAACCAGAAAAGTCACAATTTCGACCATTCTTACCGTACCACCTACCTTTCCATTCTACCATTTTTAACTTGTACAAAAAACCAAAAGGATATCGGTATTATGGCACGTACTGTTTTTGTATGAATTAATGTGTCTATCGCCTTCTTTTCTTGTCCCAAAATTCTCTGATTACATAGAAAAAGTAATTTCATGTTTCGAAGTATTTGTACCTTTCGGTTTCTTTTTATACTTGATTCATATTGTGAAAACACAATTTGAAACAAACAAGAAGTCATAGAAATATATATTTAAGTGTGCTTTTAAAGATTTATAGTCAAAAAGTTTTTCTACCTTCGTATAGTAAAATGATTATTACCGTCAACATTCTTACATACGATTGTCGGATGAATGAATAAAATTGAATAAATGGTATAGGCTGAGTACCATGTATGTTAGCATGTCTAAACAAAAACTCAGTAAGAAAACATCAAAAATATCAAGCATAAGGAATGGACCAATTTTATTCAGACCTTAGCAGAATAGAATTTGACTATCTGTTGACGACTATGCACTCATTTTACGAGTATAGCTATGATAATATCTGAATTAATTTTAATTAACAAAACAATTTACTACCGACCTTTATACGGTCATGTAGTTTTACTGATTTAATTTCATTCAAGAAAAAAAAAAATTTCTAATGTAAATTTTGTTGTTGTTTTTTTTTTAAGTCATAATACACAATAAATTCCTTACCAAATTCTATTTGCTAGAAAATTCATTCCATTTTCAAATTATTTCAAAAATATCCTATTTTTATTTTGTATTTTTTTTTACAGATATTTACAACTACAACATAGTAATAAGCAAATTTGAGAAATAGTATTAATTAACTTGAAAGATTGTGGGGAGTAAACATCCAATGAAGTTCCTCCTGCTAGAGTGTGTTTCTGTTAGGCCTCAGTATTTTAGTAAATCACGCGACCAGTAATGCTTAAGTCTTCGATGGGTATTTCTAGGGAAGAAAGTGGAGGATAGTTTTTGAACAAGAGGATTATTATGATTGAGGAAATGGGAACGGAACTTTTTATAACGAGATACAGCCTAGTCAAAAACAAATGGGACTTTAAGATCACGATGAATAACAGTATTGCGAACATAAAAGGGGGCATCGACAATTGTACGGAGTATTTTTGATTGAGGGATTGGATTGGACGGGAATTAGAAGGCTTAGTAGATCCCCAGAATTCTAGTCCGTATGTCCATATGGGTTTCAGTAAGGTATTGTATAACAGTACTGTGTTGTCTATAGTAAGTTTGGAACGTTAGTCTAGAAGACGAAGTAGTTTTAGGTAACGTCTTTTTAGTTCTTGTCTTTTAAGTCTTGTATGTGGGTTCCATGTCTAAGTACAGTCCTAGGTACCGAGCTTCTGTGTGTTGAGGTATGGCACTGCCATTAAGGTATATGGGAGGGCATGACTCATGACGAAGAGGGAAAGTTACCTGGGTAGATTTACGTTCATTGACTTTTATTCTCCATCTAGTAAACCAGTTCTGGAGAGTTTGGATTTGGATTTGGAGAGTTTCGGAAGCATGTTGGGGATTTTCGGTAGATGCAAGGCAGGCCGTATCATCGGCGTATGTAGCAGAGAAGATATTAGGGCAAATTGGGATATCGGATGTGTAAATATTGTAGAGGATGGGTCCAAGTATGCTACCCTGAGGAACCCCAGCTAATATCGGAGAGATATTGGAGAGTTCGTTGGATTTATTTACTTGGAAGTGTCGGTTGGAAAGGAATGATCTTAGGATTAGGAAATAGGTGGAAGGAAGGAACCTCTTGAGTTTCCAGAGTAGACCCGGGTGCAAAACTCTATCAAAAGCTTGACTTATATCAAGAAAAACATCGGGACAGTACTCTTTTCTTTTTAAAGGATATGCAATGAAATCGACAACTCGATGACACTGCTGGGTAGTGGAGTGTTCGGCGCAGAAACCAAATTGGTGATTAGGAATTACATTTGAAGATTCGAGTAGAGGATGTAAGCGGCGAAGGAGGATTTTTTCAAAGATTTTTGAGAGTAGTGGAAGGAGACTTATTGGCCTGTAGGAAGTGAGGGGCGGTTTATTGGTTTATTGGGCTTAGTAATCATTTTAATGATGGCAAATTTCCACAAGATTGGGAAATGTGTTGTTCTAAGGATGGAGTTATATATTGTGGCAAGGAAAACTACTGCTCTTTTAGGGAGTTGTTGGAGTATATTGGAGGTAATCAGATCATAGCCAGGAGCTTTATTTTTGGGAAGGAGCTTGATTAAATTGGCAACTTCGGAAGGAGTGATTGCCTTAGGGGGGAAGACTCATGGGTAAAGGAATGGATAGTTCCGTCTCGATTGTAGTGCGATGAGTCCTGTCTAATATGTCCTCATGTGAAGTAAATGTTTGTACAAGGTGTTCAGCAAAAGCGTCTGCAGGTTCGTATGTTTGTCCGTTTTGGCCCAGGTTCCGTCAGTTTTTCGTAAAGGGTTCTTTGTTTTTCTATAAGATAGTATTTGTGTTGTAGCAGTCCACAAATTTCTGGTTTTCGTTAGGATTGAAGTGTAATTTCTAAAACGTTCTGTATTGTATTTAGTGATTTCTTTATGTAGTTCTTTTTGCAGCTTGTTCAGTTTTAGCTCTTGCTTTTCGTTTTTCTGCAATAAGACGCCTAATTGTTAATAGTTGATTTGTCAGGTTTTGTGTAGCTTTCAAGTTTTCACTTTTTTGGCAAAAGGCTGTAGCGTTTTATAATAAACATGTAAACTTGTGTACCGCGTCATCTAGTTCTTGTTCTGTTTTTAAGCTTTGTCATATCATATTTAAAATAAATTTCTATGTGTTGTTATTTTTTTTTTGACCTGTATTGGATTCCACGTTATGTGGGAGTTTGAAACTCTTCGTTACCCAGTGTTTAAAGCAGTTCCTAACTTGCCGCACCCGATAACCAAATAAGTATTAAAAGGTTTCTTTCGAAACATTGGCCAACTATTGACCAACTAATAAAACTCGTCAATCTTATCAAAACTTTGGCCACAGAAACAAAGCTCACGAAAACTAAATATTCAAGGACTTGTCAACATCTGCCGAAGTTAAAAAATCTCATTCAACGACTACACAACCAAATATCCCCTGGGTCAGATCTTATAACTTCTGAAATATTAAAGAAACTATCTAAAATGGCAGTTGTTTCATCCACACATCTATATAATAGCATTCTTCCTTCGTATATCATATTTTTCCCTAAACTTTGGAAAATGTCAATATAAAAATGATCCACAAATCAAAAATATCAACTCAATTTCCTTCCCTTTGTAGACCAATAAGCTACTGCCAACTCTTGATAAAATAGTGGAAAAATTGATTTTAAAACGGCTTTATTCCATCCTCGAAGATGAATGTGTAATCATCCATCAACAATTTGGCTTTCGAAGTGAACACTACACTTTCCAGCAGTATCGTAACACCAAAAAGACTATTGGTCAGGTATATTTTTGCACATAGCTCAAGCTTTCGGCCGAGTATGGTATTCTGGGCATCTATACTTCCTTATAATCAAATCCTTCCACTCGGAGCGATATTTTCAGATGGTTGAGAATGACGAACATTCTACGATATCACCTATCCGAGCAGGTGTCCATCAAGATATTCTTCTACACTCATGATATTCCAATCAACTAGCAACATATACTGATGACACTGCCACCATTTTCTTTCACTCTTCGTCAAGAACCATCTCCTTCCTAGCCTTGAATGGCAACATTATTTCACCAAAAGACGTACGTTAACTAGGACTCAAGTTTGATATGCAATTAACATTGAATGCACATATTAAACTTAAAAGAAATCAAAGCTAACAATCGACTGCAAATTACTATTTTACAATACAGTACTGGAACCAATTTGGACTTACGGACTTGACCTTTGGGGTTCGACAAAGTATTCCAACTCCCTTTGAATCCAATCACTACAATCTAGAATCCTACGTAAAATCGCCAATGCCCCATTATTATAAACCTTTTGTTATAAATCCTTGCTGAACTACACTCGCAATAAATATCCAATGACGTCTTAAAAGGTAATGGCCTCGTATCCTTTTAATTTCTTAAATTAATCATATAATCTTCTACAACACCTAATCAGGATCAGTTTTTTTTCAAATTATTTGCAACAATTTTCAATTTAAGCTTAAGATCAATTAAGATTTTTTTAATCTCAAAAATTGTTTATTTTTTAATGACAAATAATTTGTTTTTTTTTTCTTCAAAAATGTAAAATTTTTATCGTTATAATTGTTGACCGTTAAATTTTTACAAATCTTTCTCACTTTTAATATATTAGTAAGGAAATCTTAAGAAATTTTAAAGTTATTTAGTTTTAAAAATAAAATAAAACAAAATATAAATGTTTTTAGCATAAAAATGACAAGAAAATTATTGCAAGAAATTTTCAGAATACGAAGATTTTTAGGGTCATTCAACAAGTACTTAACCTACAAAAGAAAAACGAAAATTTTGGAAAGGTGGCAATTTATTTTTCCACATAATCTCCTTCAAGTTCGATACACTTGGCCCAGCGATGCTCTAACTTTTTTAACCCGTCCAAAAAATACATTTTCTCGAGGGAAGCAAAATAGGCCTCCATGGCGACGATGACCTCCTCATTCGACCCAAATCTATTCCCGACGAGTGATTTTTTCAGGTTTGGAAATAAAAAGTAGTCACAGGGGGCCAAATCTGGAGAGTACGGTGGATGGGGCAGCAATTCGTAGCGCAATTCGACCAATTTGGCCATGGTGACGGCGGAGGTTGTGAGCCGGCGCGTTGTCGTGGTGGAACAGCACTTTTTTCTTCGCATAGCGGGGCCGCTTTTTCTTCAATTCGACGTCAAATCGGCCCAATAAGTCAGCATAGTAGCGCCCGTGATTGTTTAACCCTTCTCGAGGTAATCGATGTGGATCACACCTTGTGAATCCCAGGAAACGGTGGCCATCACCTTTCCGGCCGATCGAACAGTCTTCGGAGCACGTTCGCCAGGTGAAGTCCACTGTTTCGACTGTTCCTTGGTCTCTGGTGTGTACCAGTGAATCCATGTTTCGTCGACGGTCAAGAAACGACGCAAGAACTGCGCTGGATTGCGCTGAAACAGCGCCAAACACATCGCCGATGTGGTCCACGGTTGCGCTTGTTTTCCGGTGTGACCAAACGCGGCACCCATCGCGCCGACAGCTTTCTCATGCCCAGTTCTTCGTGTAGAATATGACTGCGATGCCCACAGTCTCAGCTATCTCGTGAACCTTCAATCGACGGTCTGCCAACACGAGATCGTGGACTTTTTTAACGTTTTCCTCCGTAGCAGCCGTTTTCGGGGCACCTGGGCGTGGCTCATCAAAAACCGACGTGCGGCCACGAACAAACTCGTTGAACCAATTCTTGACGGTCGCCATTTAAGGAGAAGAGTCACCATACACAGCATCCAAGCGATCTTTGATTTCGCTGCGCGTTTTCCCTTCCAAAAACAAGAATCTAGTCACCGAACGATATTGTTCTTTTTCCATTTTTGTGCAACCGACCGACACGCTCGCTTGAAAAGGCTCTCAAAACAAAAAATAATAAAGGGAATAATAAAAAAATAATAAAGTTTCGACTGAAACTTTGACAGTAGGCTCCTAAAAGAAAGTACTGCACGATGGTAAATTTCTTTTGTGACAGCAGTTCCATCGGGCGGTGAGGCTAAGTACTTGTTGAATGACCCTCGTATGGTATTCCAACGAAGTGCCATTTTTTTGTCTAGGATTTAAAAAAAGAAAATTTAAAATAAATTAATCTTATGCTCTACTTATCATAGTTTTATAATTTTAAATCATTTTTCGATTATTTTAAATACATACACATACATTTATATGATTTTTATAAATAATATCGATGTAAAGAAGAGAATCTATTTTAGGTAAAAAAAAAAAGAAAAAAGGATTTGGATGTCAACAATAGCAAATGTTTGAATTTGTGCGTCATTTTAATCAATGCATAGTCGCTCATCTGATAACATCGGAAAAAAGTGGAATGGGGCAGTACTAACTTCATTTGTCGTCAAAGAAAAAAAAATCATTAGCATACAAAAGCCGATTTTAACTAAAAGTACATAATATAATTTTGTTCTGTTATTACTCCGTTTTTCGGATAAGCTGCCTATTTAGAATAGTAGCGCCAAGTGAAATTAGAAATTCCATGAGTATTTGGATGAAAACTCAATAATCCTGCCTAGGCTAATGTGTACTCCTAGTTCCTGGTTGTTGTATGCACGACTAAGAGGGTTAACTGTACAAGAACCAACAGAAGAAACAAGTTGAGTATTTAAAGGTGGCGAAGAAGTAGAGAAGTGAAGAGATAAGAGGAAGACGAACTAAAAATATTATTACTTAGAGTAAAAGGAGAAGATAGAATCTAGAAGATTATAGTAATTGAAATTGAATTGAATTGCTCGATATGCTTAATAGAAACGGAAACGGAAATGGAAATATGTTCTTACATCCGTTCACAACGTTAAACTTCTTATACAACATATTTTCGCTCTTTACTCGAGAGAAACGGCAAAAGAAAACTAAAATTCCTTCAAATGAAGATGGAAGATGGAAGAAAAAAAAAACACAAGTTCGCGAATTTTACTGTCGAAATTCCAAAAATTGAAAGCTCATATTTTCGTTCGACCTCGAACATTTCCCACCAAAAGTCTCTTATGTAATATGAAAACTTTATTACCATATTAGCCACAAAATATATATTTTGTATACTCTCTTCATATTATACCATAAGTTGAGTGAATTCGTAATTCAAATGTTTATTTTTATTTATTCATCTATATTTTCCTGTTCCATTTTTCCTACTCCCTTCATTTTTCTTCATTTTTTTTTTTTTTTTGCAATAAAATATATTCTAAACTCTTTTTGTTAGGAAATTTTCACCATTTACCATTTCATTATCTTTGGAAACTTTTAAGTTGACATTTGCTTAAAGTGCTTTTATTACTTATACTCAATATCAGTTATTGATATTGCGTTCATTTAATACAAAAGTTATTTTGCAAAAAATTTGTATATTTTCAGAAAATATTCCTAAAAAAAATATGGACATATTTTTCTACGCACAAATAATAAACAAATACGATTCGTTGTTAGAATGCGCAATATTAGACTAAGAATACAATTAACTTAATTGATTGTACAATAGTTTGATCACAAAGTTTAGAATAAATTAAAAGTTAGTTTTATAAAAAACAAAAATTTATTAAATAAATATCTTATTAAAAAAATTGTTTTTATTTAATTTTATTACGGGTCGTTCAATAAGTCCTTAGAAAATCCGAGAAATTGCGATCGTAGTGTCGGTAAAGATTTTTTTTTTGTAAGTAGCATTATTGAAAGGAAAGCTGTTAAAATTTCAGCTCGATCCATAGCGTAGGTCAATTTCTATCGTCGATTAAAGTTAACGACATTTATTTGTGCATAACAATGGAAAAAAGCGAGTTTAGGGCTGTCATCAAACATCTCCATTTGAAAGGCTTAAGCCCGAAAGAAATCAAAGCCGAGTTGGATGCAGTTCATGGCACATCTGCACCTGTGTTTGCGACGGTTTCCAATTGGGTGAATGAATTTAAACGTGGCCGTTCCTCTACAAAAGATGAAAATCGTTCAGGACGCCCAGTTGAGGTGTCTACTCCTGAAATCATCGACAAAATCCACGATCTGATTTTGAACGATCGGCGAATTAAAGTGCGCGAATTAGATGAGGCCACGGACATATCACAAGGTACAGTCGCTTCAATTTTGCATGAAAAATTGTCTGTGAAAAAAATTTCGGCAAGATGGGTGCTCTCAGAGGAGAATAAGCGCAATCGTGTAGTGGACTCTGAGGAATAGTGCCAATTTCATCGCAATCCTGCCGAATTCCTTCGTCGATATGTCACTGTGGACGAAACCTGGATACACTACTACACTCCAGAAACGAAGAGACAGTCATCACAGTGGATTTTCAAGGGTGAACGGGCTTCGAAGAAGGCAAAAACTGTGCCATTGGCTGGCAAGGTGATGGCCACGGTCTTTTGGGATTCGCAGGGCATCATTTTTATCGACTACTTGGAAAAAGGAAAAACAATAACAGGAGCGTATTACGCGTCGTTATTGCAACGGTTGAGCGAGGAAATCAAAGAGAAACGCCCCCATCTGAAGAAGAAAAAAATCCTCTTGCATCAGGACAATGCGCATGTGGACTTGTTGCAGCATCCCGCTTATTCACCAGATTTGGCCCCGAGTGACGATTTTCTTTTCCCCAATCTGAAGAAATGGCTTGGCGGACGACGGTTCACTTCCAACGAGGACGTCATTGCTCAAACGGATGAGTATTTTGCAGAACTTCCGAAATCCTATTTTTTGGACCGGATAAAAATTTTGGAAAAACGGTTGGAAAAGTTTATAAACCTAAAAGGAGATTATGTTGAAAAATAAAATTTTTTTTTTAAAAACAGTTTTTTTTCTCCATCTTTTTCTAAGGACTTATTGAACGACCCTCGTATATTACGGGAATTTATAAAACTTCTTAATGTTTAGCTTAAAACGTAAGCTATTGTAGCTATTCATTTAATATCTTTGAAAAAAAAAAAGTTTATATAATAAAATTAAGTGTGCTTTGGATTCATTCTTTTATCGAATTGTATGTTTGTCATTTTGTGAGGCAAGCGCTCATTTATGGAGCAAATCTTTTATTAATATTCAACAGTATTCTGCAATCATTGGCATACTATATCGTCTTTGATAATGTCTCTCCGTTTTCTAAATGTCCTCGTAAAAATGTTCAATTTTTCCCTTTCTATCTGTATTATGATTTCCTGAAAAATTGTGCAATTGCGATAACAGGAAATGCAATTTCCAAACTTATTGAATATCCGGAAACTGAAAATCTGGACATTATTTTGAATATATTTTCATAGTCTGCGTCTACATTTTTATGATTTCCTGAGAATTAGTCAGTTCAGAAAAGAAATGAAACTGGCACAACTGAGAATGATCTAGCAACACTGTGAACTTCCCCTCCACATAGTTTGTACGATAGTCCCGTCGAGAAATGAAGAGCTGAACGCGATTACAATGGAAGCTTTATTTACCGAACTCATAAATCGTTGTCTATTCTTTCTTATATTTTTTTAATAAATTTTTGACCACAAATTTGCGATTTAAAAGGTTAATTATTTAATCCCCAACATACTTCCAGAATCCCCAAACCCCCAAAAAAATGGTTAAATTCTTGAAATGAACTAACAAACTATGCATTATAGAAATTCGAATGTTCGAACACATATTTAAAAACTACTGTACGCGTTCAAATACTGCCTCTTTATGCGTGAGTAAAGTGCGTTTCGATCAAATTGAGGTAGGCTTCGACTATAAATCAAGTTAACGTAGAGGGTAAAAATCGAATGAAATTACTTTATACGTGAAAGTGATAAAACTATTTCTATTTTCATCATCTGAACTAGCCGAAAATTCTGAATGCGATAGTGAAAATGTATTAAAATATATCTTGACCTTTTTAGAGTGAAGACTAAATTTTAATATATTTTTACTATCACATTCCGAATTCTGGGCTGGTTCAGATGATGAAAATAAAAATAGTTTTATCATTTTCACGTATTTTTATAATACAAAGAAAAAACTATCAAAAATTAATATGCTCCAATTATAAATAGATTTGAACTTTTTAATTTGGGGCCTATTTTTAGTACCGAATATTTTTAAATTGAGCCTCAATAATAAACCGTTAATTCTGATTAATTCTGATTTAAATTTAAAAAAAAGAACAATAAATTTAATTTATTATGGTGTGAAGACAAGAATACTTCCTGGTTTTATAAGATCATCATATATTGTTGAATCTTCGGTTGTTATGGAATTGAAAATTGTAGAAGAAGGACTTAGTCGATATTTGATTATTTAAATTTCTTTCAATCTTGTATTCATCGCGTAGATTTCCGTTAATTCAATGTTATTTTTACTACACACAGACAGAAGAAATGATAAATTTATTACTAGAACTAAAATCGATGGAAACTCTAACTCCTGAAAGAAATAATATTTTTAAGATCATGAAGTGAGAGTAAACACCAATCGGCGTTTCTCCAACTAACGGAGATCTAGAAGATCTCCAGGCCATTGTCTCTTAAGTCCCCGATGAGTGTTTCCAGGGAGGGCAGTACAGGACAATCCTCTCAGAAGTGGATTAGATGATAGGATAAACGGAAGTAGGAATTTTTTGATAGCTGGAAATGTACTGGTCCTGAACAAAGGGAACATTAAGATCACGTTGTTACGAAGGGGAGTACCTTGGATTGTTTCATTGAATCCCCAAAGTTTAATTCCATTTGTACAAGCAGGTTTTACGAGTATAATTGTCTTGTAGATTAGAAGTTTACTTTTGATTGTTAGAAACTAGCATTCTTCCAGTAGTCTAAGAAGTTGACGGTAACGTCAAGTTTTTTTAGTCTAGTATGTGGGTTCCATGTTAATCTCTTGTTCAGGTAAAGTCGCAACTAACGTACTCTATCATATTGTGAAATTATGTTGCTCTTAAGGTATAAAGGAGTAGGTTTTCCTCTCCATCTCTTAAACCAGGATTGAAGCTTATGGATATGGGATAGTAAATTGTTGGAAGGTATGTCAAGATTTGTATGGGTAGCAAGTATATCCGTATCGTCTGCATAAATAGCAATGATAGTATTAGGATCAGATGGGATGCCATGGGTATAAATCTAATATATAAAAGTCAAAATATGTATGTTCGTTCGTTCGTTTGTCCACAATTCTTCTCTACGTCACTACAATACTTTTCTGAAATACCAGGCGCTCATACAAAATGCAAAACCGTTTTCTCTTTTCTACGCTGTCTTTTCTCCTCACCCCTCACCTTATTCCTCATTGCGAGACCGTGTCGTGCCCGTGTCGTGATAGCCTTAGAAGAGTAGAGTAGTATAAGTATTAGAAATGTGTTATGGTTGAGTAAACAAATGGCTGGATCTAAGGCTGTGGAAGTAAGCACTGGGTACGTGATGATTTTGTTTCTGATTTTCTGACTTTTTTATGAATGCCTGGTACTTCAGAAATGAAAATGAACTTCTAGAAAATTTAAGGAAACTCTGGAAAATATGATAATCTTCTTAAATGTTTAATGAGAGTCCAGAAACTTCTAGAAAATTTAAGTAAACACAGGAAAATTCGAAAATATGAAAATCTTCTAGAATGCTTCTTGAAAGTCTGGAAACTTCTTGAAAGTTTAAGAAAACTCTAGAAAATTCGAATATTTTAAAAAATTGTATAAAAAGCCGCGAAGTGTCGAAAAATGTTCATTAGCAAATCGCAAGTTTTGAAATTGAAAGTGAAGTGAAAATTAATTTAAAATGTGTTCAAGACCAAAAACTTCCGAACAGCGTGAGCTGCGACTGGAATGAGATCGTGTTAGAAAAGCTGTGAAAAGAGCTGCCGAGACAAGCCAACAGCGGGACATTCGGCTTGAAAAAAGCCGAATAAGAATGGCTGAAATAAGAACAACTGAGACAAGTGAACAGCGCCAAAGTCGAAGGGACCCGGGCAACGTCGGGTACTGATCAGCTAGTATTATATAAAATGTGCCCAAGGATACTGTGGTAATCCGGCTAGAAAAGGATATATTTCCGTGAATTCTGAGTTAATTGCAACTTGGAAATAATTTTGGGAGAGATATGAATTTATGATAAGGTAGTATGTTGAAGAAAGCAAGCTCTTGAGTTTCCAGACACGATCAAAAGCTTAGGAAATACGAGGTCTGTTCAAAAAGTATCGCGAATTTTTTGTTTTTTTCAAAAAATATTTATTTATTCATGATTATCTATTTTGTCCCCTTCAAAGTAATACCCACCAGATTTTATACACTTGTGCCAACGTTTTTTCCAATCCGTAAACCACTTCAAAAAACCATTTTTTATGATCTTGTTCACCTCCTCCTGCGACCGTCTTTATCTCCTCAATCGTAGGGTAGCGTCATCCTTTCATGGAGCTCTTCAGTTTCGGGAACAAGAAAAAGTCACAGGGAACCAGATCTGGGGAGTACGATGGCTGCGGCATTATTAGTGTGTTGTTTTGGGCCAAAAATTCGCGCATAAGCAATGATGCGTGAGCAGGGGCATTATCATGGTGCAAAAGCCAATTTTTGTTCTTCCACAAATCCGGGCGTTTCTGGTGGATTGCTTTGCGCAACTTGCACATAACATGCAGGTAATATTCATTATTGACCGTTCTACCCTGTGGAAAGAACTCATGATGCACCACGCCCCTGTAATCGAAGAAAACTGTAAGCAAAACCTTCACCGAACTTGGCGCACTTTTTTCGGTCTTGGCTCGTGCGGCAGCATTCCATGTGGGATGATTGAGCTTTGGTTTCTACGTCATATCCATATACCCATGATACCCCATCAGCTATGACCCTCTGGAACAAAATTGGGTTATCGCGGATAGATTCTATCCTTAGTCCTTAGCAATGTTAATGCGATGCTGTTTTTGGTCGAAATTGAGCAAAAATCGAAGACGAGCCAAAACACGTGCAAGCAAGGCAGCTGTCAAAAATTAACAGAACATTCAAAATGGCCGAACTTGTCGGCATAAGTGAGAGACATGAGTACCAACATAGCGCCACAAAAAAAATCGAAAATCGAATATTTCAAAAAAAGAAATTTCAAGAAGTAAAAGTGGTGAATTGTAATTATATGGCCCCATCAGGCAACATTATTATTTTAACAGCTTTTACCTAACAGCTGTCATATAGTAAAAACTCAACGTCCGTGCAGAAAAAAAATAAAGCGAAAAGTGCGTCGTCAAAGAATAAAATGAATCGTTTTCACAAAAGATTTTTCTCTTCTGGTACTGTTGCTAATCTCAGGTGTCCAAATAAAAAGCTACCGAAGCGATCCGAGAACATCATTTCGACATCGTTCTGTGCAGTTGGGCATCCCTTAACCCTTGTTACGGTGTATAGTGCATGTTGATTTGAAGATAATCCCGTAAAAAAATTGAATTGGCTCAACGACTGTTGCCGGCCGATAAGCCCCGTCGCTTCGAATAGCCAAGAATGTGGAGGATTTTTCCTCATCACGATAGATAAAGCGCATTTTACGTTAAACAGTCAACAAACAAAATTGTCGGTTCTGAGGGATTGAAAATCCTCAAATTATTGAAGAGGTATTACTTCAGGACCAAAAAGTGTCTTTCAGGTACGGTATTTGTCTTGACATGATCATCGGGCCATTCTATTTTGAAGATGAACGTGGTCATGCAACAACAGTCAATCCGGCTATGATTATCGATTTTTTATGGCAACTTCTGGTTTCAAAAAGACGGTCCTCCACTCCAAATAGCTGGAATCGCAATCGAAGTTTGATATAAAGAAAATTGTGATTTTTTTTTGGCCTCCTGATTCACGTGATTTGACGCCTCTGTAATTTATCCTGTGGTGCTACTACCTGACATATTGGCCGAAAAACTTGAAAATGTGACGGAAAATGACATTACGCCATTCGATGACATTACGCCATATTTAATAATAATTAACTTTTAGTCTGTAAATTTTTCCCAACTTATTACATTGTAATAAGTTGGGAAAAATTTATAGACTAAAAGTTAATTATTATCAAATTAAAAATTTAAAAAAAAAGATTTATCGTCGAAAAAAAACCGACGATAACCGAGTTTTTTTTAATCATATATTTTGAGATGATGTTCTAGCGTTGTAAAAGGATCCTTCAGAAGTCTTTCTTGGAGAATGGGCAGTTCTCAGGGACTCTTTTGTATAGCTCATCCCATAAAATTTGTATGGGGTTGAAATTGAATAATGCATTGTTATTTTTTATTTTGTAGATAGTCTTTACATAATTTTTCACTAAGCTTTGCATCGTTATTCTAATGAATAAGGTACCCTTCAATAATTAACCAAAGTCCTGATAAACTTTTCCGCCTCTAAAATATGTTTCTTTATTTTAAAATTTCATCGGTAGAAAAGCAAGACCAAATCATAATCGACTTCTGGCTGCATTTTTTCTGCAGTACGCCGACGCACGTAAATTCTTCTTTTAGACTAAATGATTTTAAGACCTAAAACTCATTTGACGGACAAAAACCTACTCCAATATTTTTTTTTATTTTAACGTTCTTCAAATGGTTTCTTCCCCATCACGTGCCCAACAGCTCAATCGCCTTTTCACAATTATCAAAGACTTTGGTTTGGCATGGTTTTTATTTAATTTGGACCATATTTAAGATGATGTCTGTCTTCGATTCTTTTTACCTGTTGAGCAAGTTGATCAATCTTCGCTTAAACTAATAATTTTAAACCAATCAGACCTCTGATGACTTCCGGTCTGATTATAAAGTTTTATAGTTTTATAGGCGCAACTCTTTCCTATTGACTTCCAACGAGGATGGTCGTAAGATATATATGCGAAGTAAATTTATAATTACCTAAAAGAAAATATACAACAAAAAATTAAATAATAATTATAAATATTTCTTTAAAAAAAACATTTGAGTAAATAAATAATAACTGCAAATATGCTGGTTTTGAAACATGCCAGCCACTTCCTCGTCTTATGAGTGGTTAATATACTCTTCTGTAGAGGGGAAGATTAAGTCTCTTTTCTTTTGCAAATAAAGGTAACAATAACCAACTTGTAGATTTCAACTTTAAATTCCATGTTTTGAAAATTTTATTTAAAAAGACTATTTAGTTTCAATTGTAGATAATTACTCACTAAAAAGGACAATATTAATAAAGATTTTTTTTTATCTACACAAAATAATGTTTAAGTAATGGAAGAATGTTAAATAATTGAACTTCCTAAAAAGATGATTATATAAATTTAATATTTTTGTTTACCATACGTGCTACAAACAAGGGCGAAAAAGAGACATGACTTTTTTAAATATATTTTTGGCAAAAATAAAATATTGTATATTAGGTGTTATAAAAAGTCATCCATTATTTTGCCAATAGATGGCGTTAGGAGTCTGTATCTCCCGTTGTAAAAGTGCGATCGGGTTGTACTAGATGGCGTTAGAAATATAAGATTTTGTACTAAAAAAGCTTCTGATACAGTTTTGTGATTACTTGACTCAGTATTTTTTTAGCACGCGTCAAAGATGGACACCAACAAAGAGAAAAACGCCATATTTTACAGTTTTTCTTCGATAAAAGCGAAAACGCAAGCCAGGAAGATGAAAATGTGAATAGTGCTTATGGTCCTGATACTGTTACAGCCAATCACGCGCAATTTTGGTTTCGTCGATTCCGTTTCGGTAATTTTGTTGTCAAAGATGCACCCGGCTCTGGAAGGCCAATTGTCGATAAAATAATGGAAATCCTCGAGTCCGACCGTCACGTAAGAACTGTTTCGATTGCCCAGGAGCTAAACATTGCACAAAAAACCGTTTGGAACCACTTAAATAAGACTGGATACAAAAAGAAGCTCGATGTATGGATGTATTTCTGAAGCGGATGGTTACTGGTGATGAAAAGTGGGTCACTTAAGACAACGTCAAGCGACAACGGTCGTGGTCAAATCGCGGTCACCCGGCGCAAACCGTGGTCAAGCCAGAATTGACAGCCAGGAAGGTTTTTGCTGTCTGTTTGGTGGGACTGGCAGGAAATCATCTACTATGAGCTGCTCCCCTACGGCCGAACTCTTAATTCGGACTTATTCTGTTAACAATTGGACCGTCTGAAAGAAGCAATCGCCTAGAAGCGGCCAGCTTTGGCCAATATGAGAGGAATTGTGTTCCATCAGGACAACGCCAGGCCGCATACATCGATAGTGACTCGCCAGAAGTTCCGGGACCTTGGTTGGGATGTTCTTATGCATCCACCTTATAGTCCGAACCTGGCACCAAGTGATTACCACCTCTTCCTGTCTATAACGAATGATTTTGCAGGTGAAAAATTCGCCTCAAGAGAAGATTATGAAAATCGACTGTCCCAGTTTTTTGCCAATAGGGACGAGGGTTTCTATGTGATAGGCATTATAAAATTACCTCCAAAGTGGCAACAAGTGTTATCGAAGAAAATGTTGCATATTTGACCTAAATCGTATCATTCTATCTATGCTAAATAAAACCTTTAATTTAATGCAAAAATAATGGACGCCTTTTTAATACAACTTATATAAACTAAAATTAATATAGATTTTAGATTAATTCAGATGTTAGCTAAATATTTGTAGAGAATATATTATTAACAAGATGGTCCTAAAGTGTACATCCTTACATAAGATAGAATTCATATCTTATATGACAATTCTATTACCGAATATTTAGTCTGAGGTTCCCTTTTTGTATGTTCATCGATTTTCTTAATTCGTTCACACAGGATAGACAGGATACTCCAAAAGAAGGCGGCAATACAAAGAAAATATCAACAACAACTCAACTAATTTTCAATATCAAAACGATTATTATACGGTCAATTTTGTCACAAATTTTATCCTAATTTAATTTTATCCTATATCCAAAGACTTATTCTTTTCTATCTCAATTCTAGTGTATACTTTTAGTCCGTTTGCCTATATGTACATCCTGGGATATAGTGTATTCCTTTGTGATTTACGATCAATATGATGTTGTTAACATAGATCCTTATACTTATACATATTGTATGTATGGATAGGATAATGATTATTTCATATACGACTATTCTATTCGGTGCGGTCAACTTATGATAAATGCCACCATTAACACGTTAAATGGGGACATATTCGAAATATCACTGGATCCCATGAGAATGCTGTACAATAAATTATACAATGTTGGCAGCGAAAATACTCCTTTTTATATCATTTCTTATTCTGTATTATACGAGTACGTGTATTCTATTCAAAAGGACTGTTTTGATAATAATAAAAAATAATAGAAGAAACTATAATATGAATGAGAGAAAAGTATAAAATTCATATCAAATAGAGTAGAAAACAATAAAATTGGGAGAGAAACTAACCAAGAAATCGCAAGTCAATATTCTATTAGATATAATAATACAAAATATGATTGATAATAATAATAATAATAAAAATAAAAATATAATTTTTATAAGAATAGGTAGGTAAGTGTTTATTTTTTAAAAAAAAAGAAATGAATAAAAATTATTCAGCTAAAAACAACAAATAGAGTAAAAATAGTAAAAACGACCACAGCAATAATATATATATTTGTTAAACAAAGGATACTTATTATATAAAGTTGTAAGTTCAACATCATCATTATGTATGTTATAGGATGTGAAATTTTCCTTGTTGTCCTTTTATAATAACATCTTTTAGAATTTCTATTATTGCCTAGTTCCCAGTTCCATAAAATGAAAACAAACTTTTCTGGGTGGACTGTTATGGATTTAAGTACCATTTTAATATATCTTTAGGTGATACTTTGCTTTTTAGATAATTTAAGTGTTTTTCGATATTTTATTACGATTTCTGTTCTTTTTTTTTCTCATTTCACTTTGGATATTTCAGTTTAATTCATTTATTTATATAGGGGTTTTCCAATTAGAGTGATATGATTTCTAAGTGACGTTTCGGCCATTTGTAATGTGTCATGATCTGTGTTTTTCTTCTTCATTGTATTCAGTAATGTTTACAATTTCATCATGGAGAGATATACGCAAGAACAATATTTAAAAATTATTTAATTTTATTATCAAAATAATCGTTCTCCAATTGCAACTTTTCGTGCGCTTTTGCCATTTTATGGTCGTAATAATCGACCAACTGTGCTCGCTATTCGTCGAATTGTTTCGAAAATTTCGAGAGCGTACATTTTCTTTACATAATGTTCCAGTGCCAATAAGACAAAGAATCGCTCGAAGTAATGAAAATATTGCTGCCGTTCAGGCAAGTGTTGCTGAAGACCGCAATTTATCGATTCCAAGACGTTCTCAAGAATTGGGACTATCTCAAATCACAACCTGGCGGATTTTGAGAAAGGATTTGAGCTTGCATCCATATAAAATTCTTACCACTCAAAGAACTGAAGCCATTGGACCACCGTAAACGTCGTGAATTTGATGATTTTGTCTTGGAACAACTTGAAAACGATAACGATTTTTTAAAGAAAATCATCTTCTCCGATGAGGCTCACTTTCATCTGAGTGGTGCAGTAAATAAACAAAACTGTCGATTCTGCTTCGAAGAAAATCTACAAATTATTCATGAACACCCATTACATTCACCTAAATTGACAGTTTGGTGTGGTTTTTGGTCCGTACTTCTTTCAAAATGAAGCTGGTTATACCGTTACTGTCAATTGAGAGCAGTATAGATCGATGATAACCAACTTTTTATGACAGAAATTGGAAGAAGTTGATCTTGACAACATCTGGTTCTAACAAGACGGGGCTACGTGCCACACAGCACGTGCAACAACCGAATTATTGCAAGAAATTTCAAGAAATTGTGACATTGAATGGCCTCCAAGAAGTTGTGATTTAACACTAGTAGATTATTTCTTGTGGGGTTATTTGAAGTTATTGGTCCTTAGCAATAAACCAGACTCTCTTTAAGCTTTAGAAGTCAATATTGAACGTGCTATTCATGACATACGACTTGATTTAGTGGAAAAAGTGCTCGAAAATTGGGTTCATCGAATTCGTTCCTGCAAAAGAAGTCGTGGACGCCATTTGAATGACATTTTATTCAGAACTTAATTGTATCGATTGTACTTCACATTAAATAAAAAACATTTGAATTTCTTTAACAATTAGTGTATTTTTTTAAAAAAAGAAATCATATCACTCTTATTCGAAAACCCGTTATTTTCTTATTTTTAATTCCAACTGTTTAATTGCTACACTAAAAATTTATGGAACAAAAATTTATTTTAAAACAAAACTGGGAATCGCTATATTATTTTTTATTCCTTGTGAATTTTTTTTTTTTAAATATATATATTTTTTTTAATAAATAAAATTAAAAGAAAGTAGTTTGAAAAATACATAAATCTTTAAAAATCTTGTTTATCCAATAGTTCGGAGGCTATTCATGATGTTTTGAAAAGTTTTCTTATTTTCAAAAAAGCCGTTTATTTTGAAAGTGATTGCAAGTCCATTTTTTTTTAAGAAAAAGAATGAAGATCTTTTTATTATATTTCAATAGTAAAAGAAGAATATTCTCGATAATTCGCTTAAAAATAATTCAAAGAAATGGAGAAAAAGAAGTAGAATAGTTGAACTATCGATTTTAATTTCAGATGAGCTTGATGCTCAGGACATTCATTCTAACAAATTTTTATTGTCAGGACATTTATTCTAACAAATCGATCACGATTTTTGAGTGGTAGAAAAGGCAATCTGAAAATTATTTGTTTTTCGTTGAAATTTTTTTAATTTTTAAGGTATATGAAATATATTATTTTTTTAAGAATATAGTGACGAATATTTCTTCACATTTTAAATGTGTGGGTCTGAGGATACCATGTTGCAAACCTTTGAACACTTTATCATCTCCGAAATTGTAGCAGCAAGCATGCCACTAGCAGCAAACAAGTGTTGTCTGAGTATGGTTAAAACTGGCCGTACTCATCTGGAAGTTCCTCCTCCTAATCCAGGATCTAGAAATATTTTTTGATACGAGGGTCGTTCAATAAATCCTTAGAAAAAAATGGAAAAAAACTGTTTTTAAAAAAAAAACTCTCTAAACACTTTTTTTTAAGCTCTATACACTTTTCCAACCGTTTTTCCAAAATTTTTATCCCGTCCAAAAAATAGGATTTCGGAAGTTCTGCATAATACTCATCCGTTTGAGCAATGACGTCCTCGTTGGAAGTGAACCGTCGTCCGCCAAGCCATTTCTTCAGATTGGGGTAAAGAAAATAGTCACTCGGGGCCAAATCTGTTGAATAAGCGGGATGCTGCAACAATTCCATTCTCAATTACACAATTTTGGCCATGGAAACAGCGCAGGTGTGTACACGCGCATTGTCCTGATGCAAGAGGATTTTTTTCTTCTTCAGATGGGGACGTTTCTCTTTGATTTCCTCGCTCAACCGTTGCAATAACGACGCGTAATACGCTCTTATTATTGTTTTTCCTTTCTCCAAGTAGTTGATAAAAACGATGCCCTGCGAATCCCAAAAGACCGTGGCCATCACCTTGCCGGCCGATGGCACAGTTTTTACCTTCTTCGGAGACCGTTCACCCTTGAAAATCCACTGTGATGACTGTCACTTCGTTTCTGGAGTGTAGTAGTGTATCCAGGTTTCGTCCACAGTGACATATCGACGAAGGAATTCGGCAGGATTGCGATGAAAGAGTGCCAACATAGCCTCAGAGTCCACTACACGATTGCGCTTACTCTCCTCTGAGAGCAAACGCGGCACCCATTTTGCCGAAATTTTTTTCACAGACAATTTTTCATGCAAAATTGAAGCGACTGTACCTTGTGCCGATCGTTCAAAATCAGATCGTAGATTTTAATTCGCCGATCGTTCAAAATCAGATCGTGGATTTTGTCGATGATTTCAGGAGTAGACACCTCAACTGGGCGTCCTGAACGATGTTCATCTTTTGTGGATGAACGGCCACGTTTAAATTCATTCACCCAATTGTAAACCGTCGCAAACACAGGTGCAGATGTGCCATGAACTGCATCCAACTCGGCTTTGATTTCTTTCGGGCTTAAGCCTTTCAAATGGAGATGTTTGATGACAGCCCTAAACTCGATGATAGAAATTGACCTACGCTATGGATCGAGCTGAAATTTTGACAGCTTTCCTGTGGATAATATTACTTACAATATTTAGCGACACTACGAGCGCAATTTCTTGGATTTTCCAAGGACTTATTGAACGACCCTCGTAATTCCAAATTTCTAATATAACAAAAATGGTTATTTTATAAGGATGGTCAAAGATCTAAAATATATACATGGGCCCACTACCTTAATGCCTATTGACGACCAAAAGTATGTTGAATAGAATCGGAATTTTCCGAGTTAATGGGAAGTAAACAGGGTTAAAAAGTTCCATGAGAATTTTGAGAATAGAGAGGCGAACGCTGCCTGTTCCCTCTGAAATTCCAAACTTGCCGCAGGTCAGATGGCATTTAATATATTCAGGAATACGTAGACAATTAGACTTGTCCGAAATGGGAAGATTTCTTACCACATATTGGCCCAACATGAGTAAACCAGTTTACTCAATAATCATTCCGAATTTCTTGGCAAAGAAATTTCTCAAAATTTGGGCATGTCTTCCTCTTCGGTAATTGAAGTCCACTTTTCAATATTTAAAAAAAAGAATTATGTAAATATCGTCTATAAAATTTAAAGTTCTCTAAATTTTCCCTCCAAGTAACTACTGACCAGTTGCATTAAGAAAGTCGGCAGATAGCCTCGTGGCTATGGCGCAACACAATAGCTTCTGGTTCTGATCTCATAGACCTTATACACCAATCTTATTGTCTACCCAAGGTTAATAATGTTAATTAGCAATTTCTTAAGTAGATGTGGTTAATTCGATAAAGTTGGCGAACGAGAAGCGTAGAATGACCTGGCGTACACTATGAGCAGAAGAGATGGAAAGCCTACTGTAGCATGCTAAACGCCGGTATCATTACAGGTCATTGTACCAGGTGTGTAAGCTTAAAGCTGCTATTTTTTAGTCAAAAAAACATGTTTATTTTTCATAGAAAGCAAAAACAAATTTATTCAAAGTATTTGCCCTCGCTAGCTACGCATTTTTCCCATCTCTCGGGCAATTTGTTGATGCCACGCCAAAAAATTCCTTCTCTTGCGAGGCAAACCACTCATCAAGCCATTTTCGGAAGTCTTCGTAAAAATCGAAGTGCTGCTCAGCGAGCGCGTGGCCCATCGATGGAAACAGGTGGTAATCGGAAGGGACCAGGTCTGGTGAATAAGCGGGGTGGGGTAGCACCGCCCAGTTGAGTGTCTCCAAGTAGTTTCGGACCATTTTTGACATGTGCGATGGTGCGTTGTCGTGTAGGAAAATCAGCTTGTCATGTCTTTGTTGATAATCCGTCCTTTTTTCACGCAGAGCCCGGTGCAATTTGATCAGTTGTTGGTAGTAGCGGTGGGCATTGACAGTTTTACCAGGTTTCATAATCTCATAGTAGACGATACCCTGCTGATCCCACCAAACGCACAGCATCGTCTTCCGTCCGAAGCGATTTGGTATTGGGGAAGATGTTGATGGTTGGCCGTTATCAACCCACGATTTCTTGTAATATATCCACTTTTCATCGCCTGTCACAATCCGATCCAGTAACGACTTTCATTTTTGTCTGGCGAGCAAGATTTCGCATGTGTTTTGGCGTCGCTCCATCTGCATTTTCCGCCGATCTTTTCAATGTTCCCCATGGCACGCAGATGCATGGAAATGGTTGGTTTAGTAACACCCAATTGCTCCGCAAGCAGTTTTTGCAATTGATGGTCCTCAACCTTCCTAGGTTTTCACGCTTCTTGTCCCACAAGTCAAAATTGCCGTCTGTTTCCGATAAAGCACTGTCACCATAGGCCTCCATAAGCATTCGATGCGATTCGGCAGCCGATTTCTTCAAATTGAAGCAGAAAAGCAGAGCTTCCCGCATATGCTCTTTTTCTGGCACAAAACTAGACATGATTACCAAAGGAAAAATGTATGTTGTTGTACGAAATTGCTGACAATGTGCACTGATTAATGTTGACAGATGTGAAACTCATAAAAAAAAGTATGGCGTGCCCATGTTAGCTTAATACGCTCACTCACGCCGTCTATAACCAAAAAGCGGAGTTAAGCTTATATTAGGGAGACACGCTTGATGTCTAGGTTTCGCAACAAATTACTTCCGTCGTAGCTGTAAAGACTTCATGCCTAACCTTCACATTTCTCAGAAATAGAACTCCGGGGGACTTTTTTTTGGATGATTTGAGTGATATTGCGTATATGGATACCACAAAACAAACACTGCTTATAATTGGTTTTCAGGGTAACATCAAATATGGTCAAAATGTGTCCGACTGACTCAACGGATAGCCACTCTAATCTCTAACCTAACTTAGTCTCCAAAAATTATTTACACTCATATTTTATAAATGCAGTAAATCATCCAGAATATTTATTATATTTGAATTCAATTCTAAAATAA
Source organism: Atherix ibis (assembly GCA_958298945.1). NCBI lineage: Eukaryota > Metazoa > Arthropoda > Insecta > Diptera > Athericidae > Atherix > Atherix ibis. The sequence goes on from OY282610.1 coordinate 6,674,199, forward strand.
GTTATGTTAGATTCATTAAAAATTTAAAGAATTATCTTTCTAATAATTTATTTTTTCCTTCTTGTTTTTTTGATTTTGAATTTTGTACGAATAATTTAAGCCTAAGCTTAATGTATGTATGTGGTTGACAAGCTAATCTAAGGGATGAATAATGGCAAACTAAGCTCGTCGGATATGCATGTAAATTTGATAATAATTTCATGAAGCATCTAAATAATGTGAAAATTACGTTAACTTATTTGGGAAAAGTTTTTCATTCAGACTAAATCTTATATGCAGCATGATTCTTGTACAGAAAAATATGCAATTCAAAATAAATTGTATGCAGACATGCATGAATTTTAGTCCGAATGAAAGGATTCCCCGTTCAAGGAACTTCTCACAAATGGCAAAATTGTACAGTCGAGCATATGTCAAAAAATTCTTAAAAATACGAGTCTGGGTCTGAGTCTAGGTCTGAATACGACTCTAAATCGTATGTGGAATGTTGTTTAAAGGGTTGGGGGGGGGGGGAGGGTTGTAAGACTGGCGGATAACTAACCAGTAGTCTCATTTCTGTTGCTAATGCAATATGGTTTCGTTCTATAAATTTGATTGTTCGAGTTGGTACTGAAGAAAATCGTACTTTCCAAGATGAAAAACCGTATATGGAGGTGACTTTTGTGGGTAGAAAAGATTATTATTGTACAATAATATGAGTGGGCGAAGCTGGAAACAGCAGTAGTGGCTGTGGTGATGGAAAATGCAAGAAACGAAAAAATAAGCGAATAAATTGCAACTGGCAAACTTAAAATAGTACCATAAGTTGACGTTCACAGTATGCTATTAAAAATCCGACATGAAAGATACTCTAGTCCTTGTTTTGTATTTAGTCATTTGAATTTGTTTCGCTCGGTTGCCAGACTATTTTACACACAAGCCAGTAATTTGGTGGCCAGCAATCATCACTACGTGTCTAGGAGAACCAGACAATCAGAGGGTTCTGTAGATGATGTTCAGTCTTTGTCACCCAGAAAAACGTGTATGTACGAACATTTGGTACTCTTATCTCCTTCATGTTGACTAGATGATAGTAACTTTGTACAAAATTAAATACTCACACTAACTTTTAATACGTGTATCAGTAAATATCTGCCATGTCTCAATGTATTTGGTATATTTTTCAGTGTCCAACGCACCAAATTTAATTAACTTTAGCATTTTCTCCTTGAATAGTTAGAACGAACTGCATTCTTTCAAATGAACGATAAATTAATTTTTTTTTGTTAAATTTAACAAAAAAAATTGCCCGAAAAATTAATTGCTTTTCACTCAAAACTTTTGCGTATTTGTGAATGAAACACTTTTTCATTATCAACCCTCATTTAATATTAAATAGAATTTTTCTTCCAAGGCTCAATAGTGCTAAAAATTTCTTATAATTTAAGTGTTTAAATTTTTTTATTTAAGATATTCAGGAGAAGTGAATTAATTATTGTGCATATAAAAAAAATCAAAGCGAGGATAAACCACATGATATTAGAAGTAAAAGCTTAAAAAAAGTAAATAAACAGAAGTAAATTAATTAATTAAAGAAGCGAACTGTTCTGATAATAGATATGCACTATTGTCCGAGAACTGAAGCTGTGCGAGAGTTCCAAATTCCTCTGCACAAGCGATCACCGATAATCCATATAAGCCACTGGCCATATTTGTCAAAAATGCCATAAATTTTGTTAAGCTAGGTCGTTTTGCATTGCCAAACGCATTGATACTGAGCAGTTCGTTTGCAAGTCGAGCAAACAAGCTAAATATGGCGGTACTTATAGAAGTATTGTCCTCGAGGAAACAAAACAAACTTTTCACACGTATTAGCTTACGGCAGAAAAGGCTTATAAGATAGTGGTGATTCGTCATCTATCTCATTCATTATCAACTGAAGACTCAAAAAATGAGTTGGCGATACTAGACATTACTCGTGTAAAAAAAGGGCACTATTTATCGTGTCACTAGAACCGGCGTTCAACAATAAAGACATCTTCAGCATCGAGATTCTAATGTACACAAAAATAAAAGTTGCAGAACCGTACATTAGTGAATACATTAGTGAAGGTGAGCACCTTACCAGTGGATGTAAAAAAATAAAACTACTCCAGCCAAATGCGTTTTCTGCGAAGGAAGCCATCTCATAAATTGCGGAGGGATCCTCTATGTATAAAATGCTGCAGGAGAAAATTAATCTGAACGTACACAGTCAACCAGTCCAGTAAGATTTATTATTTGCAACTGCCTCGGCAGGAGTCTCCAACATTGAATAGCAACAACAAAAACAACAAGAGCTTCATCAAAAGCAATATCAACAACCACAATTGTAACCACCATAACAGTAAGAATTGTATTCCCCCTCAATGACGTTGTCCCACGATATATCCTCAATATTCTCCCAATTAACCAACTTTTATGGAATGCAAATGGATTGAACCCCCATCGACAAAAATTGGACATTCTTCTACATGACAGACGCATTGCTCTATTAACTGAGATGTAATTTTTATTCAGGTCATACTTTACGATACGAGACTACGATACATACAGAACAGATCACCCTGACAATACGGCGCATGATGGAATAGCTATCCTTCAAACATTACATTCACTCCAATTTCACTTCCGAATTCCTACAACCCAAATTTGTTACTATTGATAACTCTTTATTTAGCTTAAATGTAAACAAGTGGTTTCGACTTTGTATCCTTCCTACATTCACTTGGAGCCTCGTTCCTGGCGGGTGGTGATTATAATGCTAAACGATCTCAATGGGGTTGCCGCATTGCTAACCCTCGAGGAAAGATTATTCAAGAAGCTCTATCCCATACATCATATCAAATAACTTCCCCTCCAAATCCAACATCCTGGCCAACATCTGTTTCAAAACGACCTGATATCCTCGATTACTTCATTAGCACTCCTTCAATTACCATGAATTCTAGTATTGAAACTCTGATCATAGTCCTGTCCAAGCCAATCTTAAAGACTCTTCATCCTAGGCTGATAAATGGCAAAATAGACTGGAACAGATTTAGAAACAAATTAGACCAACAAATTGACTTGAAACGAACGTTAAAAACAGCAAATGACAGTAATGATCTTGTAAATGATCTCATTATATATATACAAAACATGCAGTCACAACTGATCACATCTCGTCCAATACGACACAACTACAAAAACAAAATTTACCAACTAAAATACGGACTTTAATTAACGAAAAAAATAAGAGGACGCAGTGGCAACGCTTACGAATGCTTAGCTACAAACAGAAACTTAACCGTATACAACAGGAACTGAATTTGGAACTTAATTAACGGCACGAAATTTACACAAAATCGCTTAGTGACAATATTTCTTTATGGGAAGCCACTAGACAAATACCCCCACCGAAACAAAAAGATGGTAACTGGGCAAAAATAGACAAAACATTTAGTAAATACTTTTGCTCCACATGATGATATAGGAGACAAATCGCTTATTTACAAAATTATCGAAGAGCTGATGTTCCCAATCCCTATGAGTCTTCCTCCAAAAAAGCTCTCGGAAATTAAATCTACTATTTTGTGCCTTCCCAGTAAAAAAGCTCCAGATTACGATCTAATAATAACAGATCCTATCCTGAACCAAAATTTCCCGAAAATTTTTAGTTTGAATTACATTCATTTTCAATGGTATCCTCCGCAAAACCTATTTTCCTTTACTCTGGAAATTTTCTTTCGAGCCAATTTTTGATGCCCTGTTCTGAAGTGAAGCGTATTCCGGTAAGGGCGTTTTGCATGGATCTAAACAAATGGTAGTCGGACGGGGCAGGGTCTGGGCTATAAGGTGGGCGAGGCAAAACTTTCCAGCCACTGTTTTCTAAATAATTTTTAACCGGTCTTGCAACATGAGGCCGAGCGTTGTCATGATGGAAAATTATGGCTTCGTGTCTGGTCGCATATTCCGGGCGATTTTCGGCCAATGCTCGCTTCAAACGGATTTATTGTGTTCGGTAGAGGTCGCCTGTGATCGTCTGGCCCGATTTCAATAGCTCATAATAAATCACACCCTTCTGATCCCACCAAATACAGAGCATTACCTTGGCACCATGGATATTTGGCTTTGGCGTTGATTTGGCTGGTTGGCCGGGCTTCACATACGATTTTTTGCGCTTTGGGTTGTCGTAATGAATCCATTTTTCGTCGCCAGTAATGATTCGATTCAAAAACGACTTATTTTTCTGCCGTTCAAGCAGCATTTCGGACATGCAAAATCGCCTTTCAACGTCTCTCGGCTTCAATTCATATGGGACCCAATTTCCTTGCTTTTGGATGAATCCTGCTGCTTTCAAACGTTTTGAAATGGCTGCTTGAGTGACTCCCAATGATTTTGCAATTTCTTCTTGAGTTCGACAACAGTCTTCGTCGAGCAATGCCTCCAAATCTTTATCTTCAAACTTTTTTGGCTGACCTGGTCGTTCTTTGTTTTCCGTGTCAAAATCACCACTTGTGAACCGCACAAACCATCTCTCGCACATATTCAGGATAAGCTTCGGTGAGCAATCGATGTGCTTCAGCTGCACTTTTTTTTCAAATTGAAGAAGTAAATCAACACTTCCCGCAAATGGGACTTTTTTGGTACGAAATTCGACATTTTTGAAGCAAAAAAAAACTTTCTTGTTTACACTATTTTGTTCAATGACTAATCGAGAATGAATGACAGATGCTTAACCTCCAAAATGCCATATGAGTTATTATTAACACAAACCATGTGTAAAAGTTATGCCATCTGTTGTCAATCCCGCATTTTTAAGTTATACACCCAATATTTTTGAAAAACTCCTATTAAAAATGACTCCACCCAGTCCCAGTTACGGGGATTCATCAATTTGGCTTCCGATTATTCCTGATCACCAATTTGGCGTTCTGCAATCCAGCAAAGCAATATGTGCTTCGAGGATTGGAAAAAACGTTGGCGCCAGTTGTATAATATCTGGTGAAGATTACTTTGAAGGGGACAAAATAGATATTCATGAATAAATAAATAATTTCTGAAAAAAACCACAAAATTCGCGTTACTTTTTGAACAGACCTCGTATCTCCTAAGCTTTTGATCGTGTCTGGAAACTCAAGAGCTTTCTTTCTTCAACATTCTGCCTTATCATAAATTCATATCTCTTCCAACGTCATTTCCAAATTGCAATTAACTCAGAATTCACGGAAATATATCGTTTTCTAGCCGGATTACCATAAGGCAGTATCCTTGGGCACATTTTATATAATATTTATACCCATGGCATCCCATCTGATCCTAATAATCCTATAGTGTAAATTCCTTTCGATAAGGCGCCCTGCTTCACCCATCGTCTCTACACTATATTTTCAACATGTTAAAAAGAGCGTAGAGCTCTCCACATTAGTAGAACAGATAAAATGTGGACTTTAATCCACATTAACCAATTTTTTATAATACTACAAATAATGTATTAACTTATCTTATTTATATTTAAATTTCAACTGCCAAACATCAATCCTGCCAGTACTTGACCAATAATTGCAAAATTTCAAAAAAAAAGTTCTATTTCGGCGATAAAACAGTCGAATTTTTATGTATTCCCATAAGACTGTGAAAGTTTTAAAATTTTGAGAGGAGCAACTGTACGGTTCTTAAATAAACAGGATACGAAATTATTGAACATGACTGGGAAAAGTGTATCGACTTAAAAGGAAACTGTGTTGAGAGCTAACAAAAAATATTTTTTCTCCATTTTATTTTGTGTTTTCTTTATTTGGTTGGATATTTTTGGAACTATCGGAGAAATTCTCTACATGTACTCTACGTAGATAAATTTTATTGTTTTTCGGTAGAGCTCTTTCCTCTTCGGTAGAGAAGATTATTTTTTCGGTAGAGCTCTTCCATGAAACGAACTTTGAACATCTATACTAGTTTGTGTTTCTACTATTTGTCACTATTTTTAAGATTTTGTCTATTAGAACGGAACCGAAAAAAAGACGTTCAATTTATCGAATGAACAGTTGCAAGATTCCGTGAAATTGGACGTGATTTTAGTAGTAATTGTGAATATAATCATCCTTTCTATGGTATATCAACTGAAGATGATCAGTTCATCATTTTGATGGACCTTTTTTTTTTTTTATTTGACAGGTTTCATTTCTACATTATAACACATATACACATAGTCATGAGACACAGTCGCTCCTATGGAGCATATAGCGGCACAGAGAATACACGTCTCTAGTTGGTGGTAGAAGGCTTCTTTTTTTGTTGGCGTCATCATCTACTTCGGTTGGGGCATAGCACTGCACGATGGTGATGTTTCGGAACTTCGAGTGGAGCCTGGCTGTCAGAAGGCGGTCGGAGACCGGTGGTTTGTAGCCCATGAGAGATCTCTTTTTGCGTTGGCCGATGGGATGAATCCGACTCCACAGTGGTGGCCGCTGTCGTTGTCGCTGTAGATGAAGTATTCGTTTCCCGTCTGCGTTGTGAGGGCTTTCCTTGATGTTTCCACCTTGTCTCGGAGATTCCCAGGATGTCGAGGTTGTAAGCGTTTTTTGGGAGAGAAGCCAGTCGAGAAGTTTTTGGGAGAGAGTCCCGCACGTTCCACGTACCTATTCCGGCCGTTCGATGAAAACCAGATGAGTATTTTGCCTGAGGTACGTTCCGGTTGATTCTTCTTGTGCTGTTTCTTGATAAGGTGGTTTTTTATAGCTTGCGGCTTATCAGGCCAGCAAAGTAACCTCCAGTGACGTTGGGGGACCCTACCGACTACATATAAGGCTTGTAGTCGGCCTCTCACCCCGGCACCATGCCGAGATGCCGGCAGCGGGAATCGAACCCGCTACCTACCGAGTGTGAGTCGGTCGACACACACACGGTTAAACCTGCGGCACGCGGTGTTCCCAAGCGGTCACCCATCCAAGTACTAACTTGGCGCGCTTTTTTCGGTCTTGGCTAGCGTGCGGCAGCTTCCATTGGGATGATTGAGCTTTGGTTTCAACGTCATAACCATAAAATCATGATTCGTCACCAGTTATGACCCTCTGAAGCAAATTTGGGTCGTCGCGGACACACTGCAACAGTTCCTTATGGGCCAAAATCGAAGAAGAGCCAAAACACGTGCAAGCAAAGCAGCTGTCAAAAATTAACTGAACATTCAAAATGGCCGAACTTGTTGGCATAAGTGAAAGACATAAAATTAATATGGACCTCTTCATCATTGTAAATTGGGCTGTTCGAAACAGGCTTATTCTAAACCCTGCGAAGGCCCAGTCAATTGACTTTAATTCACCGTTTGAAGCTGACATGGTAGTCTGTCCCGTTGGGCCAATAATAAAAAAATTATTATTTTTTTTTAAATTTTCAAATCAAAATAAATAAAGTTTAAAAGAATATCAATTTTTTTTTTCACTTGTACATTTTAATTTTTAAATTGGTAGCAGACTTTTAGCCCGCCAGAGTACATATGAAAATTATGGATTTTTATCTACGAATCAAGATATAGATTTCTTGTACATGTTGCTAGAAATTGTTAAACACGTATTTGGACATGTTGTTTGATAATATAGCCAATGTTCAATGGACGAACTATACATAATTGATAATTAAGGAATTTCATTTGATAACATATGTCTCTTAGCACCTGTCCCCATCGTATTTGTGTAATAAAACTAAATCTACATATTATACAATTTTAACTATGGACTGTCTATTCGATAAGCTTCTGTGTTTATGAAGTTTTACTATGTGTATATTGAATGGCACGTATCATATTCGACTAAATCCATGCACTCATGTCCATAATGAACCATGCAGAATCCTTTATTTAACTATGATCATTTTGAATACTCTCTTACTATTTTCTATATATGCACATGACAATATCCACTTATTCGATAGATGCTTAAATATTGAACATGAATTAATGCAGATGAATACATATGCATGCGCTTGTAAATATGTGTATCCGAATATCTATCTAACCAGCCGGTATGAATAATGTGCATTGAGAGCATACCTCGACAATTCACTTCAAGATAGCAAAATGATACTATCTAAATAGGATAATCCGTACTGTTTTGCATATCAGAGTATATGCATAGCTCGTAAAGGGCCTAACAAGGACACAACTATGTACGAGTACTATGAATGCATGGATAAGTATGTCATTTTGGCAATTAATACTCCTTAAAGGTACTGATACTGACCTATGGCCTCTAGGCAATGGACAATCATATCACTCCATCTCATATTTATTTCTAGTAGGTAATATAATTCATTTATGCTAGTACATACAAGTAAACTATTATTATAAAATTACATACTCATACTCGCCTTTATGCACATACGTGTATATGGTAGCAGATACCATAAAAACATATTCTTCTCGTATCCAATTTCGAGAAGCTTATGCTTGTTATGGCATCGGCCCTTTGCCCACAAATAATAATACGAATTATTAAGCAAACGATTGTCTTTTAACACAATCAAAACGAAACTAGTAGAGTACTCCTATTCTGTAAGGGAATAGTACAGACCCTTCTATTACTACCATACTCACCATTATCAATAGTGTACTCTGTTAATATTCTTCTTGATTCATAATCATTACCCACTATCTATCCATAAATAAATAGTCATATTTATCGAAACATATATGCATGCCTGTATATCCTTAACAAATCCACCTAATTTTCAACCAATAGACTTATTTGCTTACTAACATTTACATTCATCCCTCGAAGGTCGTTTTTAAGTACTTGTTTGGGCATAGAGATACTAACTAGTCTATCTAAATTGTAGACTATTGAACAACTTTATACTAGCTAGTAATTATAATTTCTATTTAACAATTGAATTTTTATTAGCTTTTAGTTTAATGCTTAACACTGCATTTGGGGAAAATAATTAACAATTGTTTTGTAATTGTAAAAATTATGTTTAACAAACTGTGTAACGCAATATGAAATTTACGAGTCCAAATATCATATTTTGAAATTTTATGCATTTTTTTTAAAGATTTGGTGATTTTTTTTCTTCTACTAAATTAAATAGTTTTAAATAATTTGACATCTATTATTGGACGGACACTTTCATCATTTTTCATAAATGGTTTAACGATAGGGAATCATTTCAAGGAGGTTCCTTGAACCTAGCATACCTTCTGGATCGATAATCCTATCATATCTTCAGTAGTCTGGCTAACGCCATCGCTTCATCGTAAATAGGTCCTGCCACAAATGACTCTACCTGGTGTATAAGGTTAAATCCGCTGTTTGGTTATAGATGGCGTGAGTGAGCGTATTAAGCTACCATGGGTACGCCATACTTTTTTTTATGAGTTTGACATCTGCCAACATTAATCAGTGCACACATTGTCAGGAATTTCCTACAACAACATACATTTTCCCTTAGGTAATCATGTCTAGTGAGCATATGCGGGAAGCTGTGCTATCTGCTTCAATTTGAAGAAATCGGCTACCGTATCGCATCGAAAGCTCATGGAGGCTTATGGTGACAGTGCTTTATCGGAAACAATATGCCGAAATTGGTTTTGTCGGTTCAAAGACGGCAATTTTGACTTGTGGGACAAGAAGGAAGGTTGAGGACCAACAATTGCAGGCTCTTTTGGACGAAGACGATACCCAATCGCAATTGGGCGTTACTCAACCAGCCATTTCCATGTAGCTGCGTGCGATGGGGAAGAAGATTGAAAAGATCAGAAAATGGGTGCTGCATGAATTGAACGATAGGCAGATGGAGCGAAGCCAAAACACATGCGAAATCTTTCTCGCCAGACAAAAAAGAAAGTCGTTCCTGGATCGGATTGTAACAGGCGATGAAAAGTGGATATATTTCGAGAATCCTAAACGCAAGAAATCATGGGTTGATCCCGGCCAACCATCTACATCTTCCCCAAGACCAAATCGCTTCGGCCGGAAGAGGATGATGTGCGTTTGATGAGATCAGCAGGGTATCGTCTACTGCGCGGTATTGACACCCGGTGCAACTGTCAATTCCCACCGCTACCACCAACAACTGATCAAATTGCACCGTGCTCTGCGTGAAAAAGGACGGATTATTAACAAAGATATGACAAGCTCATTTTCCTACACGACAACGCACCATCGCACACGTCAAAAATGGTCCGAAACTACTTGGAGACACTCAACTGGGCGGTGCTACCCCACCCCGCTTATTCACCAGACCAGGCCCCTTCCGACTACCACCTGTTTTCGTCGATGCGCCACGCGCTTACTGAGCAGCACTTCGAATCTTACGAAGACGTCCGAAAATGGCTTGATGAGTGGTTTGCCTCGCAAGAGAAGGAATTTTTTTGGCATGGTATCCACAAATTGCCTGAGAGGTGGAAAAAATGTGTAGCTAGCGAGAGTAAGTTTTTTTGCTTTCTATGAAAAAAAACATGTGTTATTTTACAAAAAAACAGCGGATTTAAGCTTATACACCTGGTTTAAAAACAAGATTAAATGGAAAAAAAATATAAATTGATCTTAAGTACCATAATATTTTATTACAATATTTTATATTAATCAGAGACCTTACTCAATAAACAAATACTAATTATTTATATTGAAGTGGGATTAAGATCCTACTTTATGCTAGAAAGCTCAAAATATACTGCTTTACCTTATTTTTTGTAATTGTTTATTAGGTGGCATATTCAGCGTGGTAAGGATATCTTCTAGGTACAATATCAATTTTTAGGCAACACACAAGGGGACTGTATTTAATTACTTTGCACTTTAGGACCTTTTCTAAACTATTTTTCACTACGCTGTTCACCAAATATACCAACTGTTCTACGTTATATGCTTTAAGTGCTCACAACTTAGCATCTGCAGTGTCGTCAAAATATCTTTTCGTTACAACAACAATTTTTAGGCCACACACTAGGACTGCATTTAATTACTTTGCACTTTCGGATCCTTTCTAAACTGTTTTCTACTATACTCTTCAACAAACATACCAACTGTTCTACGTTATATGCTGGAACTGCTCAATACTTGGCATCTTCAGCGTGATAAGGATATCTGCTCGATATATTTAAAGAGCAGACATGTGATAGTCTTATATCCAAGGACCCTTTCTAAGCTCCTTCCTACTATACCATTCTGTCGACATATTCTTATTTACTCTGTTAGCTGCAACTGCTCACTATTATGCATCTACAGATATGTACGGGTTACGTATATTCGATTTTCGATTTTTTTGTGGCGTTATATTGATACTCGTGTCTCTCACTTATACCGATAAGTTCGGTCATTTTGAATGTTCAGTTAATTTTTGAAAGCTGCTTTGCTTTCACGTGTATTGGCCCGTCTTCGATTTTTGCTCAATTTCGACCAAAAACATCGCGTTAACATTGCTAAGGAGCTGTTGGACTCTGTACGCGACGACCCAAATTTGCTTTATAGGGCTATAACTGATGACCAATAATGGGTTTATGGTTATGACGTAGAGACCAAAGCTCAATCATCCCAATGGAAGCTGCCGCACGAGCCAAGATCGAAAAAAGTGCGCCAAGTTCGGTCGAATGTGAAGGTTTTGCTTACAGTTTTTTTCGATTGCAGGAGCGTGGTGCATCTTGCCACAGGGTAGAACGGTCAATAATGAATATTACATGCAAGTTATGCGCAATTTGCGCGAAGCAATCCACCAGAAACGCCCGAATTTGTGGAATAACAAAAATTAGCTTTCGCACCATGATAACGCTCCTGCTCACGCATTGTTGCTTGTGCGCGAATCTTTGATCCATTTTTTGGAATGGGCAAAAATCGAAAACGAGCTAAAACATGTGCAAGCAAAGCAGCTGTCAAAACTTAACTGAACCTTCAAAATGGACGAACTTATCGGCATAAGTGAGAGACATGAGTACCAATATAACGCCACAAAAAAATCAAAAATCGAATATACGTAACCCGCAGAAATTTAAAATTTGCGATACTTTTTGAACAGACCTCGTATACCTTTTCATTACAATAGCATATTTTTAGCCTTGCGCAAGTACTACATTTAACTGCGTATACTTTAGGACCCTTTCTTAGCTACTCGATACCAAATACCGTCGCCCAACACACATTGAATTGCCCTGTAAGCTGCAACTATTAAATAAACAGTATTAAGACATTGACAAGGATTTATGTGTATCACCATAGGAAGTTTTGAACCTCATACAAGCACCATATTTAATTGATTTGTACTTTTTGGACTCTTTCTAAATTCTTTTCTTCTTACAGCGTGGAACTTTTAGTATAGCAAGGATACCGGATCATGATCATCATAATTTTTTTTTGTGCTTAATTACAAAACATTTGTAAAAATTTATTTATATGAAGAAATTTTCATAAACTTCAAGCATTTTACTAATTTATTATGGGTATTATCTTTAATTAATGGGTAATAAATTACTAAGTTTAATTTCTATTTGCAGGTATTTTGATGTTAAGTTCTTGTTTGCAGGTATTTTGATGTTTGTTCTTGTTTTACTTAGAAGGTGGAAGTGGACAGTTGGTGGTTGCGGTGATGCTGTAGAAGATGGTGAGAATTGAAGACAGTTTCCGTGGCATAGATGTTAGTGTTTATGCTGAAATACGTTCCAGGTTTGTGTACTAAATAAATTTTCTAAAAAAAAAAGATAATCAACAATAACACATAACACTCAGATAAGACAATTTTACTATACTCATTATTTTCATTATTTTCATGTTTTTTGGAAAAATATCCTTTTTTAATCCTTTCTACTTTTCTACTCATTTTTCGTATTTATTTTGTTTTTTTTTTTTTAAATTCTTTTATAATGTAATTTTTATTGTTTGGCATAATAATAATATGGATCACGTTTTTAATCAATTTCAAAAGGTAACAAAACTTGAATACGAAATATCTTTTCTGTGCTGGTATGTTGATAATATTGGTAAAAAAAAAATCATTTTTCTTTAATATAATCCTTGTTATTCTATAGTACACATAAGAAAAATGTTCATATACGATATTATTGTTTTTTTTTATTTACCATTATTATCGTTATTGCTTTGTTAGTAATCTATAATCGTGTGTATTTGTATATATGTGCCTCCTTAGGTGTTCATTTACGTGTATTATTTTTTTAGTTTTTCCATTATTATTTAATTTTTTTTAAAGATGAATTTTAAATAATAAAAAAAAAAAAAAACTAAAAACAAAATACCAATAAAGACATACGAGTTTATATACAAAAATAAATTTGAACTTGACATAAGGACATGAATATGAATATGGACGGATTAGTAGTATAGGGATTGGGATTATTTGCAAAAGTGTAAAGAGTAGCTAGTTTGGAAATATTTTCATAGTACGTGGTCGAAAATTTATTATGCATTCAGTGCTCCTCGCCAATTTCTATATGCCATTTATTGAATACGAAAAGAAAGTTTTCCGGAAGAAACCGACCATAAACATATCAGCCATATATACATACACATACATACACATACATATATAGGTAGAGATACGTTTGCGGATAAAATTTTAAATGATCCGATGCACTCTAGACTGCATTGCAACGAGCATGGAATATTTGAAATTTCCACCGTAATCCATGCGGAACTGGCTACTATCTAGATAAGCATCTTTCTTATAGTTGAAATCGATAAAATTGAGATACAGTCATATAGGTTGATTCATTTTTCATATCACTTGAATGGTTACGGAAACAGATATGAAAATGCAAATGGAAATTGAAACTGAAATCCAGATTGAACCCGAACCAAAATAAGTCCATACGTCCGAGCAATTGCAAGAAAACCAACTTTCTCAATTGCTGGGTAAAATTTCCATTTTCAAACATTTTCAAATGATTACGAGAACCAAATTGAAATTCAAACAGTCGACTCACATGTAAATTGCATCTACAAAATTGAACGTGCTACTATCAAATGTAACTTATCCATTCAATTGTACCCTATACTATTTTATCATTCTAAAACCACACAAACATTAACTATATACACCTTAAATATTTAATTTAGCAATAATTATCATAATAAATAGTTATGATAAAAGTTTTCTGATTAAAAAGAATTCTTAATTATCTATAAAAAAAAATTAATTTTCGTTAATATTTGATTTTTAAGAAATTGTCTCGTAAAAGAATTTTACAATAAAATTGTATGAAAAGTATAAGCTTCACAATTTTAAATTTATTTACAAAAAAAATTTTGAACCAAATTTTCTGATAAAAAAAAAATCAAAATTAAAATAAAAGTAAAACTAGACTTAGTTTAGGGTCATTCAACAAGTACTTAGCTTCACCGCCCGATGGAACTGCTGTCACAAAAGATCGTGCAGTACCATCGTGCAGTACATTCTTTTAGTAGCCTACTGTCAAAGTTTCAGTCGATTTCCTTTATTAGTTTTGTTTTGAGAGCCTTTGAAAGCGAGCGTGTCGGTCGGTTGCACAAAAATGGAAAAAGAACAATATCGTTCGGTGACTAGATTCTTGTTTTTGGAAGGGAAAACGCGCAGCGAAATCAAAGATCGCTTGGATGCTGTGTATGGTGACTCTTCTCCTTCGATGGCGACCGTCAAGATTGGTTCAACGAGTCTGTTCGTGGCCGCACGTCGGTTTTTGATGGGCCACGCCCAGGTGCCCCGAAAACGGCTGCTACGGAGGAAAACGTTAAAAAAGTCCACGATCTCGTGTTGGCAGACCGTCGATTGAAAGTTCACGAGATAGCTAAGACTGTGGGCATCGCAGTAGGAATGGTGCATCTTATTCTACACGAAGAACTGGGCATGAGAAAGCTGTCGGCGCTTTTTCATGCCCAGTGAGAACACCAAAACGATGGATGCCGCGTTTGCTCACACCGGAAAACAAGCGCAACCGTGAGACCACATCGGCGACGTGTTTGGCGCTGTTTCAGCGCAATCCAGCGGAGTACTTGCGTCGTTTCGTGACCGTCGACGAAACATGGATTCACTGGTACACACCAGAGACCAACGAACGAACAGTCGAAACAGTGGACTTCACCCGGCGAACGTGCTCCGAAGACTGTTCGATCGGCCGGAAAGGTGGTGGCCACCGTTTTCTGTGATTCACAAGGTGTGATCCACATCGATTACCTCGAGAAGGGTAAAACAATCACGGGGCGCTACTATGCTGACTTATTGGGCCGATTTGACGTCGAATTGAAGAAAAAGCGGTCCCGCTTTGCGAAGAAAAAAGTGCTGTTCCACCACGACCTCCGCCGTCGCCATGGCCAAATTGGTCGAATTGCGCTATGAATTGCTGCCCCATCCACCGTCCTCTATAGATTTGGCCCCCTGTGACAAACAACTTTTTGTTTCCAAACCTGAAAAAATCACTCGCCGGGAATAGATTTGGGTCGAATGAGGAGGTCATCGTCGCCACGGAGGCCTATTTTGCTTCCCTCGAGAAAATGTATTTTTTGGACGGGTTCAAAAAGTTAGAGCATCGCTGGGCCAAGTGTATCGAGCTTGAAGGAGATTATGTGGAAAAATAAATTGCCACCTTTCCAAAATTTTCGTTTTTCTTTTGTAGGCTAAGTACTTGGTGAATTACCCTCGTATTATGTGAATAGACTTGCAAAATCAAGGAATGATATTTTCCATAAATGGAATTTTAGCTTCAATAGAACTGAAGTTAATAAATGAGGATTGCTCACAGAATCCGCGAATATTATTATATAATATAAGCCAGGGGTGGCCAACTTTTGTATACGTAAGATCGACTTTTTATTTGAAAAATGTGTCGCGATCGACTTGTTGTCATATGTATAGTCTAAGTTTAAAACTCACGTCCAGGGGAATTAAAATAACATGAATAATTGTTAACAATATTTATAAATTCAAATTAGGTACACATAAACAGAGATTTAGAATTTATTTATTACTATAACCTTAATGGGAAGGCTGTGTTTGCATATCTTTAACCAAGAAATCATAATTCTGTGTATATCCTGACAAAGATAATAATAATGAGTCTTGAGTATGCGAATCAGTCAGGACAGAACGTTGTTTGCTCTTCATTAACTTTAAATACGAAAACGCTAATTCACACAGGTATGTTATGTAGATCCGAAACACGAGTAAATATATTCACTACATTTCGTTATATTGGGATATTTTGCTCGGTTGACGTATTTCCAAAAATCATCTTCAAAGTAGAATTACAATTTCATTTTCTAACGACCCTTAATCCATAAGAAATACGTCAGAAATTTTTTGGCTAATGCGTTTTACGCTTAAATCTTTTTTAAAAGGAAAAGATATAAATTCCACAATTTCTTTAATTTTTTCAAAATCTTGGAATCTTACTTCAAAATCTTCAACTACTTTTTGGATCTCCGCGACATATTTTTAGATGTTATAATTAATATTTTTATGTTTATGTAGGTTATCCGCCATATTAGAAAAATGATTCAGATTATTTTGTTGCAGATCTTCCATTAGCCAAGTTTCATCATTTAAATTTTCACATTTTTCACTTCAGGCAACAAATAACGAAATCGTTGCAGAAATTTACCTCTGCTTAGCCATCTTACATCGGTATGTAGTAATAATACAGGTTGCCCTTCATTGAGATGCATTTGTAATATCGCCGTTTGAGGGAACTTGCTCAAATTGAACTAACAAGTTTAAAAGCTATGTCCATTACCTTTTTTATGTTTAGTCTCTTGCTGGCTAATACTTGCTGATGCATTATGCAGTGGTAGCTCAAAAAGGCTGGGAATTCATCTTCATTTTGACTTAGGGCTATAAATCTATTTATGCGACCTATCATTGCAGCTACCACTAATTCGTTGTTATTGAAACTAATTTAAAAAGTGGTACTTTCCCATATCGACACCTCTGGTCCTTTCTTTCAAAGAAATCATACCCAACAATTCTTCTTTAGATGTAAAATCCTTCCGTGTATACGGCCATAAGTCAAGACATCACACGCGATCGACCAAAATTAGCTTCGCGATCGACCGGTTGGCCATCCCTGATATAAGCGATAAAATAAAGACAGAAAATGAAGATCATAATAGTTGTCTGCTTTATTTCTGATTAACAGGTCCTTAAAAGAAAGAAACGCTTTCTTTAAAAACTATTGTTCTTTCTGATTAGAAAAATACTGTAACCTAATGGGTGACTGCCCTAATTTTTATTCAAATTTAACAGGTCGAATAAATGAACATAACATGAAAATTAGTATAATTATTTTTGTTAGTACTATTGCAATATAATCATGAAATGGAATAATTCTTATTAGAATAATGGCTAAAACTCTATTTTTAAAAAATGAAAATATTGGGTTGTTCGGAAAGTAATTTCGTTTGCTGATGAAGACACAATAAAGGCATTAATTAATGCAAACCGTCAAATAACAACTCGTAAGATCGCTGTGAGATTAAATTTATCGAATTTGACCGTTCATGATTATTTGAAACGTCTAAGTTTGACATATGGGTTCCTTATCTTCTTACGGAAAAAAATTTGTTCCGTCGCATTGACGTTTGTGATTTGCTTCTCAAACGCCAAGATCCCTTTTTGAAGCGTATCATCACTGGGGACGAGAAATGGGCTGTCTACAACTATGTTAAGCGAAAAAGATTTTGGAGTAGAAAAAATTAACCGGCTTAAAGCACTTCGAAAGCTAATATTCATAAAAAAAAGGGTTTTACTATCTGTTTGGTGGAATTTCAAAGGAATCGTTTATTTTGAGCTTCTACCGAGCAACACAACAATCAATTCTGAAGTGTACTGTCATCAGTTGGACAAATTGAAAAGCTCAGAATTGGTCAATAGAGAAGGGATAGTGTTCCAATAGGATAATGCGAAACCACATACAAGTTTGACCACTCGGCAAAAGCTTTTAGAGCTTGGATGGGATATACTGCCCACCCATCATACTCTCGAGAACTGGCACCTTCCGATTATCATTTTGCTTAGAAAGTAATTCATACTATGCCTGTACTCTTGGACTTCATACTATGTCCCGAAATGGCGCGTACTGAATCAAAGAACTTCAGACATCCTGGCTTCGTGCTGCAGATTTCCATTTTGACAATCCCAGCATATTTTTGGCGTCAACCTAACGCCGACGCTTCAGCTGCCTCGTCTTCTGGGACCAATAAAAATGGAGCCACTGTAGACTTTCCACGCAGGATCATCTTCATTTATACGGATTAAATGTCCAGCCCGCCGCAGCTTATTAAGCTTAATTTTATCCACAACCGAGTGGTCGCGATAACACTTGAGGATCTCGTCGATAAATACACTCTGAAATCGTCCATCCTCATATAAGTGAACGAAAATTCTTCACAAAGTCCTCCTCTCAAACGCAATGGTTTTTTCGGAGAACCCAAATTTCCGAAGAATGCATGAGACTGGCAAGACTAGTGTCCTAGTCCTGTAGTGCGGAAGCTTTAATATTATTGACAGAATTTTCGAGATTTCAATAACAGTGGAAGCTTCGATGATATTGTCAGAATTTATTTTTGAAAGAAGAATGTGATTTAATTTTATCGAAGCTTTCATTTTTTATCTGTATAGAATATGTGCTAATTGGTCTTGTCTTCGACGCCAACGTTTTGCCATCGTTAATGTGCAGCCCAAGATTATTCACACTCCGCTTAATGTTGTTGAAGGTCTCTCGTACAACTCTTTATGGTCACCACATAATGTTGATATCGTCGGCATATGCTAAAATATGGGCAAACCTAATTAGAATGGTTTCTCTTTACTCCTAAGTCAAGAATGACACTTGTCAGAGCCTGGTTAAAGGGAACGCACGAAAGTGTGTCTCCTTGCTGTTGTTTTCTGGGAATGCCGAGAGAATATGGGCCAATAATACTTTGGGCGAATTGGGCTATCTTGCCTACTAAGGTAATGGAGAATTTCTTACAGATGATACTCAATAAGGTTATACCTCTATAATTGCTATACTCTGTGATATCACATTTTATGCGTATGTGACAGATAATGCCAAGGGGTCAGTCGTAATTCATTGATTCGCTGTTTCAAACTTGGCCCATCATCATCAATTAGAAAAACCGTTTGGTGCGGTTCTCCGTACTGAACCATCACATGACTTGTAGTTCTGTAGTCGACGGATCGCTTTTGTCATTTCCTATATACTTGGTGACGATAGCATATATTCTTCAGCTGGTGTGATATCCAACTCTCTAGCATCAATTCTAAAAACTGAGAGCATTTCGAAAAAATATGAATTTTTTTTTTGATTTATAAAAATTATCGAAAACTGTGCATATTTTTATTGTAATTGCATAAAAATTTTTGCGTCAACTTAACACCGATTGCTGAGATTTTTATTTTAGGGAAGCAACTTCGACAGCACTTTTTTTTTGGTAAACAAAAGTAAAGGTTTTAAATTGATTTCAAATGAAAAAAAATCGAATACAGCAAAAATATCTAAAAAGTTGTTTTCTTTAAAATAAGAGTAATTTTTGTTATTCGTCAAAATGACTCATACAATGATAAAAGAATACAGAATTTTTTCAATAAGAGTGATAGTTTTATTTTTAAAAATTTATTATTTTATTCTTAAGTATAATCGATGCAATTATGTTCTCGAAATAACATCATTCAAATGGCCGCTTCTGCTTCGTTAACAGAACCAAAAACGTTGGTTCCAATTATCGTTCACCTTGTATAATAATTCTGGCCTTATTTCACATAATAATAACATAACAAGGAGAATTCCAAAGGTATTAAATAACAACTTCTTGGAGGACATTACACATTTGCATTTCTTGAAATTATCGACTCGCTTAAATTTCCTGCAATAAATCGAATTTGCCAAGGGCTGTGTGGCCCACTACATATTTGGTTAATAAATATCTGACAGTTAAGGGTACAAAAAGTTCATTATCGCCGATTGGTACCGCTCAACATTGATAAAATGAGGCAACTCATACCTAATTTTTTTTTTTTTTAAAAACCGATAATGCCACCGGTCAATTTTTTAGAATATAAAGGTTTCTGCTGAATAATTTGTGGATTGGGTTCAGCCCAGTAACGAAAATTTTATTTATTCATTAATCCAGGCAGATGAAAATGCAACTTTTCTGGAAGATGATTTTCTTGGAATAATCAGCATCATTTTCATATTGTTCCAGAATAAAATCAGCAAATTGATAACGTTTGCGATATTCCAATGGATTTAATTCTTGTTTCATAAAAATTTTGTAAGGATGTTAGCTCAAATCGAACCGTATAATACGGCATGTTACTGTGGCAGACACCTTCAAGTTGCTGGCACGCGAATATTGTGTAAAGAACGATTGCGTTCAAAACTTTTCACTTGGAAGAAGTGCTCGATTAGTTGCAATAAATTGGTAGAAGTGTTCGATAAGTTGCACTTTAAATAAACGATTTCTTTGATGAAAAAATTTGCTAATTTCCGAATGTTCTTGGGGCGTATTTATTTTCATGAATAATTTTCTACAACTGACATTGACAAAAGATATATAAAAAGTACTGATTTACAAAAATATTGATGGTGCAACAATAAAAGACTTTTTTTTTTAAGTTCTTATCTAACCATCATAATGGATGCAATCGTAATCAAATAAATGATTTTCTTTTATAGTTCAAGTTTGAAAAAGAAGTTTCTCTATGACCTAGAAATATGCAATTTTAGACAGCTGGTACCCGTTTTTTTGGACAACCAAAAATACTAGCAGTACGATACAAAAACGGAAGAAGCAATCACGTACACTTCAGAAAATATTCGATATAAAGCATATAAAATTGAAGCTTTTAAATAGAAAACGAAAAAAAGAAACAGTAAATAAAAACTTAGAATATTGTACAAATGCGCGTGCAAAAGCCAAAAAAAAAAAAAAATTCGTCTGATGGCATTTAGCCATTTTGCCACTTTGGGATGCAGAAGATTTTCCTTTGTAGACTTTTTGAGTGGATATGCAGTTGGAAAGGATTCTTTTTCTCCCGATGGTACCTTTTTTTTTTTTTTAATGTGTGAAATTTGAAGAAAAATGGAAAAATATCTTGCACTAAACAGTTTCGAACACGTTTTCCGAATACTAATTTCGACATTTGCATTTCTACTATACAGAGAAAGCCACCAAAAGATTTTTAGCACAGGAAACCACTAAGATTTGTATTTTTATTATTGCACTTTTCTACTTATTTTTTTTTAATCATTTCTGTTCTGTTTTCTTGTTATTTTTCTTATACAGATTCATGTTGGAATCATATTAAAAGAATATTTTAAGAACTATAAAAAAATTATATAAGCAGAAAAATATTATAAAGCAAACAAAATTAAATAACAAATCTAACTGGTTTCTGTTACGTGATAATGACGTCGTAAAAATATTTCGATCTGGTTTAATTCCTTCTAAAAAACAAAACGGATCAATATCATATATTGAAAAATGAAATACAAAAAAAAACTATTTTAACATTATTTGTACTACAAAACGCTACAGCCTTTTCTCAAAAAAGTAAAAACTCGAAACCTACACAAAACCTGACCAATTAACCATTAACAATTGGGCGTCTTATTGCAAAAAAACGAAAAGCAAGAGCTCATTGGCAACATACAAGAATGCTCAGCGACAAAACCAAACTGAACAAACTGCAAAAAGAACAATCACTCCTTCCGAAGTTGCCAATTTAATCAAGCTCCTTCCCAAAAACCAAGCTCCTGGCTATGATTTGATTACCTTCAATATACACCAACAACTCCCTAAAAGAGCCATAGTTTTCCTTGCCACAATATATAAATCCATCCTTAGAACAACACATTTCCCAATCCTCTGGAAATTTGCCATCATTAAAATGATCCATAAGCCCAATAAACCTCACTTCCTACAGGCCAATAAGTCTCCACCCAGTACTCTCAAAAATCTTTGAAAAAATCCTCCTTCGCCGCTTACATCCTCTACTCAAATCTTCAAATTTAATTCCTAATCATAATTTGGTTTCCGCGCCGAACACTCCACTACCCAGCAGTGTCATCGAGTTGTCGATTTCATTGCATCCTCTTTAGAAAGAAAAGAGTACAGTCCCGGTGTGTTTTTTGATATAAGTCAATCTTTTGATAGAGTTTGGCATCCGGGTCGGCTCTGGAAACTCAAGATGTTCCTTCCTTCCACCTATTTCCTAATCCTAAGATCATTCCTTTCCAACCGACACTTCCAAGTAAATGAATCCAACGAACTCTCCAATATCTCTCCGATACTGGCTGGGGTTCCTCAGGGTAGTTTACTTAGACCTATCCTCTACAACATTTACACATCCGATATGCCAATCTGCCCTAATACTCTCTTTGCTACATACGCCGATGATACGGTCTGCTTTGCATCTAGCGAAAATCCCTTACATGCTTCCGAAACTCTCCAAATCCAAATCCAAACCCACCAGAACGGGTTTACTAGGTGGAGAATAAAAGTCAATGAACGTAAATCTATCCAAGTAACTTTCACTCTCCGTCGTGAGCCTTGCCCTTCCATATACCTTAATGGCAGTGCCATACCTCAACACATCGAAGCTCGCTACCTAGGACTGTACTTAGACATGGAACCCACATACAAGACTTAAAAGACAAGAACTAAAAAGACGTTACCTAAAACTACTTCGACTTCTAGACAAACGTTCCAAACTTACTATAGACACTTACTTACTGAAACCCATATGGACATACGGACTAGAACTCTGGGGATCTACTAAGCCTTCTAATTCCCGTCCAATCCAATCTCTTCGATCAAAAATACTCCGTACAATTGTCGATGCCCCCTTTTATGTTCGCAATACTGTTATTCATCGAATTCTTAAAGTCCCTTTTTGTTTTTGGTCTAAAAATAAAAAAAAATAAAAAAAAACATGATTTGTCAACCATCAATTAATTGGAAAGATTCTCAAATAGCATCGTTTTTGGGAAGAGAAAAAAATTACTACGAGGGTTGTTCTATAAATCCTTAGAAAATCCGAGAAATTGCGCTCGTAGTGTCGGTAAAGATTTTTTTGTTAGTAGCATTATCGACAGGAAAGCTGTAAAAATTTCAGCTCGATCCATAGCGTAGGTCAATTTCTATCGTCGATTAAAGTTAACGACATTTATTTGTGCATAACAATGGAAAAAAGCGAGTTTAGGGCTGTCATCAAACATCTCCATTTGAAAGGCTTAAGCCCGAAAGAAATCAAAGCCGAGTTGGATGCAGTTCATGGCACATCTGCACCTGTGTTTGCGACGGTTTACAATTGGGTGAATGAATTTAAACGTGGCCGTTCATCCACAAAAGATGAACATCGTTCAGGACGCCCAGTTGAGGTGTCTACTCCTGAAATCATCGACAAAATCCACGATCTGATTTTGAACGATCGGCGAATTAAAGTGCGCGAATTAGTTGAGGCCACGGGCATATCACAAGGTACAGTCGCTTCAATTTTGATGGGTGAAAAAAAAAATTTCGGCAAGATGGGTGCTCTCAGAGGAGAATAAGCGCAATCGTGCCGTGGACTCTGAGGCTATGTTGGCACTCTTTCATCGCAATCCTGCCAAATTCCTTCGTCGATATGTCACTGTGGACGAAACCTGGATACACTACTACACTCCAGAAACGAAGAGACAGTCATCACAGAGGATTTTCAAGGGTGAACAGGCTCCGAAGAAGGCAAAAACTGTGCAATCGGCCGGCAAGGTGATGGCCACGGTCTTTTGGGATTCGCAGGGCATCATTTTTATCGACTACTTGGAAAAAGGAAAAACAATAACAGGAGCGTATTATGCGTCGTTATTGCAACGGTTGAGCGAGGAAATCAAAGAGAAACGCCCCCATCTGAAGAAGAAAAAAATCCTCTTGCATCAGGACAATGCGCGTGTGCACACCTGCGCTGTTTCCATGGCCAAAATTGTTGAATTGAGAATGGAATTGTTGCAGCATCCCGCTTATTCAACAGATTTGGACCCGAGCGACTATTTTCTTTTCCCCAATCTGAAGAAATGGCTTGGCGGACGACGGTTCACTTCCAACGAGGACGTCATTGCTCAAACGGATGAGTATTTTGCAGAACTTCCGAAATCCTATTTTTTGGACGGGATATAAATTTTGGAAAAACGGTTGGAAAAGTTTATAGAGCTAAAAGGAAATTATGTTGAGAAATAAATTTTTTTTTTTTTTAAAAACAGTTTTTCTCCATCTTATTGAACGACTTTCGTAACAAATTCTGAGTATTTGCTAAAAAAAAAAGTGCTTTATCTTCTTGAAATTATAAATAATTAATAAGAATTGTCATTATTGTAAATAGGTGAACAAAGTTTCTTTTTCTGAAGGAACAATAACGAGACAACAATACCGAAACCGAGATACCATATTACGTGAATTTAACATAGAGCGCTCCAAAAGTCAAGAGTTGGATAATTTGCATAAGAAAGTGCAACTCCAACAAATAAGTTCTCATCAAAATTTTCCAAAACTGTATAAATGATAGCAATTTGATTTTGGCAAATTAATTTAATTTGAAATATTCTACTCGCAATAGGGATGAAAAGACAATTTGATAAAAACCACGAAGGATATAACCGGAATTTGGTATATAAATTTATGAACAGTAAAAGTATGATCTTATAACCAAAACGATTGCAATTAAAATAGGACACTATAGTGTCCTTGTAGTGTATTTGGAAGCATGCAATCTTGTAAATTTTCAAACTCCTTCGTCGTCTAGTATATAAACGAGTAGTTGAAACGATATTCAAGTACTTTAAGTATTTCGTACAAAAAGCTGTACATAAACGAATTACAAAATGAGAATCCTTTTTAGCACCAAAAAACATGAATCTGGCAACCCTTGTCTACTATAATGGATCTCACAAAACAAATAAATTGCACTTTTTTTTCCAACTTTCACCTTCCTTTGCAAATGCAATTGCTACCAACTTTCTATAACTTAATTTGCAAATCTCTCAACACATTCAACATCACTTGAATAATTTTATCCTTGTATATAAAGAAAATGTCCTTTCAACCCTAGCTTCTTTGTAGTTTATTTTCTTTTTTGTTGTTATTTTTTTTATTTATTTTTTTCTCTCTTTATTTTCAATTACAATACCAAACGTGACAATGTTCACCTCATTATGGTTTCTTGTTATGCATTTTTTTTTTCAATGCATAAATGCATAAATGGGTGAATGGGTGAATGGGTTGAATGGGTGAATGGGTGAATGGGTGAATGGGTTGAATGGGAGAATGGGTGAATGGGTGAATGGGAGAATGGGTGAATGGGTGAATGGGTGAATGGATAACTAGGTAACTGGACGGGAACTTTCAGTGCAGAATATGGATAACTGGGTGAGATGACTGCCAATGGAGAATATTCTTTTGATATCATTTTTTTTTTAATTGAACTACAGACAATTCTATACCAACCAACCAAAGGGCCCTACTTGACTTGGCTACGGTCATATTGTAAATGGAACACAAACACAGTACCATCTGTTCTTCATCGTATGGTAATTGTAGTGGCAAATGTCACAGCAAATATGATAGCTTCTTGCATTCAAGAGCCAGCCCAGCTGCATTGCTTTCGTATTTTCCAATTTGCAACAAATCCTTGTACGACTACAGCTCACTCGTGTGCACTCAGGTTTATCTGTTGGTGATTTCTGTAATACAACTTCGGTCTAATTCTAAGAGTTCTTTTGTGCTACTTTGCATGCATTTGATACTTCATCAGATAATTTTGTATTCTTTGCCATATTATAATTTTTTTCTCTTTTTATCTCCAACAACTCTAATTTTATTCTATTCAAAATAAGTCAACTGTTATGTTCAAAAACAGAAATTAGATAGTTTTTGCATTTTTTTTTATATATAGTTTAAAAAAAACTAAGAATAGTAAAATAAAAATTCATCTCTCCTCTACGATATATTCAAAACTGATTAGGAAATATATTTTCCAATTACATTTTGCACACTGAATCTATTATACATACTCGCACTTACGTGTATATAAGGTATTAAATAGTAAATTTTTTTTTTTTTATATTTATGAAATGATAAATTTTTAATGTGTGTTACTAAAAATAATAATTACTAATTATACTGTGCTAGACAGACATTATGTATGGATATAATTGTAATCATATTTATATAAATGTGCAAATTTTTTTTAGAGGGAATTTTAGATAAAACCAAAAAAAAATTTAAGTTTTACTTAGGGATTATTTTGGAGAAATTTGAAAATTCTTTTTTTTTTTTTTTGAGTTGGGAAAATTATTAGATTTTTTTTTGTATTATTACTAAAGTACTGAAGGGTACGAAATTCAGAGCCAGTATAGGATCAGCGGTTACTGAATCACTTTCAGAATCATTAAACAACCCCAATGATCTCTGGAAAGGAGACGCACTTTAGTGTGTTGTCTTTAAGCTGACGTTAATCTGGGGATCTACTAAGCCTTCTAATTCCCGTCTAATCCAATCCCTTCAATCAAAAATACTCCGTACAATTGTCGATGCCCCTTTTTATGTTCGCAATACTGTTATTCATCGTAGGTCGATGTTAGCGACATTATATGTCGACCAGACCGAGCTGTAGGGGAGAGGCCTTCATTAATATTGCCTAATTTAAGGCAAAACAAAGTACAAGATGGCAGCAGGACTCGATCCTTTTGAGGTAATTTGTGATGAAAAAATGGAATTAGGCTATTGCTCGAAGGAAGTGTTTTCTGTATATGCTAAACTGGTGTGGGACCTTGACACTATCTATCTCATACTAAAAGAAAGAGATATCACAGAGTGTAGCAACTATAGAGGCCTACACCAGAAACGCTTCACTTTATAGAAATCAGTAACAATTCAGATCTTCTCTCGGTGGTAGTTGATGGGAAAACTGTTTGAATATGGTAAGTTCTACACATCCCTGAGAAAGTTTCGCATCCTGAAAAACTTTGATTAAATCAATTAGATGCACTGTGTCTAGTTTGAGAAGAAGAGTAAAAGCAGACGAATCATTTTCAGTGCCATTTACCATCCACAAAGGTCTTCGGAAAAGAGACGCACTTTTATGCTGGAAAAAATACTCTCTTTTAGTATACGTCGAGATCATATATCCGAATAGAAAGATTGAATAGAGCCTACTTCAGTCAGTCTAAATTATTTCGCTCGAAAATTCTGCTGTACAGGACACTAATCTTGCCAGTCCTCATATATTCCTCAGAAACATTGGTTCTCAGCAAAAACCATTGCGAACTCTTGTTCGCATAAGAGAGGAGGATCCTTCTAAAAAATTTTGTCCACCTACATGACTGGTGGACTATTCCGGAGCCTTTTTGACGAAGAGGTTGTGGAAGATCCATAAGGTTGGAAGGGGAGGAAGGGGGGTGAAATAGGTTTTCAAAAACTATTTTCTGTGTACACCAGCAATTTTTCAAATAAACCAGTGAATTCCTAAAGACCCTTTTAGCTCATTATCAATAGTTGGCAAATTCTTTAAGAAACTCAATTTGAAATTTCTTTATTCCAATGTTGAAGATACTATAATCATCCTTGATTATTAATTTGATTTTCGATCTCTACGTTCCACAATCTAGCAATTTCATTCTCTCTGATACGAAAAGAATATTTCCTCTTATTACTAGACATATCATACGCCTTTGATCGTGAGTCTTTATGGACTGTTACGAAAAGTCGAAAACTTTCTTTTCTAACTATGCTAACTTATTAAAAGATTGTATTTTTTCTAACGTTAAAAAGTAATATAGTAACCTACCCTCCTGTCATTATTGATAGCTGCTACTTGGACTAAGATCAATCGATAAAAACTTCTAATCTAAATTACAATTTAATAACCACGATCTGGACATTCTGTACTCAACTTTGGGGTTTCAATCATTTTAATCTAAAATCATACAAAAAAATCGTTGATTTTCTATTTTATGCTCGTAACAAAGTCATTCATTGTGACTTAAACATTCTGTACGCTCATGATTAATTTCGCAATTGATTATCCTACCAGCACAGTCCTTTCAATAAAAAACTTTCCTTTGACATCTTTCTCATAAGCACTCGTCAAAGTTCAAACATAAATTGGCCACGAGAACTTTTTAAATGTCAAAACATATCGTTAAGTAGAGAAAAACACCGATGGGTGTCTACTCCCACTTTTTGTTTTTCTCTCTCTTGTTACTAGAGAACAGTTATTTGTTTAAATTTTTTTTTATTTTTTAAAAGAAGACCTTTTTAACCTTTGGTGAAGAAAACATAAAAAAGAACACTAACCAATCATAAAAATAAGGTAAAATTAAAAATGTATTTTAGAGAAGAACAAAGTAAAGATAAAAAAAAGGATAATATTAAAAACGATAAAGAGAAATGATATGAGAAAAATAACAAAATAATTATTTATGTTTTTATTATAATAGTTGGGGAAGAGAAAAAAAACTGAAAATTATACCAGATGTATAAGCTTAAATCCGCTGTTTTTTAGTCAAAAAAAAAATGTGTTTTTCATAGAAAGTAAAAACAAATTTATTTAAAGTACTTGCCCTCGTTAGCTACAAATTTTTTCCATCTCTTGGGCAATTTGTTGATGCCACGCCAAAAAAAAATCCTTCTCTTTCGAGGCAAACCACTCATCAAGCCATTTTCGGACGTCTTCGTAAGAATCGAAGTGCTGCTCAGCGAGCGCGTGTCCCATCGACGAAAATAGGTGGTAGTCGGAAATGGCCAGGTCTGATGAATAAGCGGGGTGGAGTAGCACCTCCCAGTTGAGTGTCTCCAAGTAGTTTCGGACCATTTTGGAGGTGTGCGATGGTGCGTTGTCGTGGAGGAAAATCAGCTTGTCATGTCTTTGTTGACAATCCGTCCATTTTTCCGGTAGAGCACGGGGCAATTTAATCAGTTGTTGGTGGTAGCGGTGGGAATTGACAGTTTCACCAGGCTGATCCCACCAATCGCACGGCACCGTCTTCCATCCGAAACGATTTGGTTTTGGGGAAGATGTTGATGGTTGGCCAGGATCAACCCACGATTTCTTGGGTTTAGGATTCTCGAAATATATCCACTTTTCATCGCCTGTTACAATCCGATTCAGGTTCGACTTTCTTTTTTGTCTGACGAGCAAAATTTCGCATGTGTTTTGGCGTCGCTCCATCTGCCTATCGTTCAATTCATGCGGCACCCATTTTCCGCCGATCTTTTCAATCTTCCCCATGGCACGCAGACGCATTTGAGTAATGCTCCGCGAGCATTTTTTGCGTTTGGGTATCGTCTTCGTCCAAAAGAGCCTACAATTGATAGTCCTTAACCTTCCTAGACCGATTTTCACTCTTCTTGTCCCACAAGTCAAAATTGCCGTCTTTAAGTCGACGTTTGCCGTCTTTGAATAAAGCACTGTCACCATAGGTCTCCATAAGCATTCGATGCGATTCGGCAGCCGATTTCTTAGAATTGAAGTAGAAAAGCAGATCTTCCCGCGTATGCTCTTTTTCTGGCACAAAACTAGACCATGATTACCAAAGGAAAAATGTGTGCTGTTGTACGAAATTGCTCACAATGTGTGCACTGATTAATGTTGACAGATGTCAAACTCATTTAAAAATCCAAACAGCGGATTTAAGCTTATACACCTGATTATATCAGGTGTATAAGCTTAAATCCGCTGTTTGGATTTTTAAGCTTATACACACATATCAGGTGTATAGGCTTAAATCCAAACAGTGGATTTAAGCTTATACACCTAATATAATTTAGTTAAAATAAATACATTCCCTATCTAAAAAAATATACCCACGTAAAATATTAAAATATTCGCTTTTTTTCTTAATATAAAATTGTCCTTTTTTATGCAATTTAATTTCAAATCTAATCATAAAAATATATGGTGTGATTTAAAATAAGGTAATAGTAAAATTTAAAAAAAAACAAAACAAACTATTTATTTATGTAAATTGTGTATTAAATAAAAATTAAAATTGATAAAAATAGAGATAAATTTTTAAAATTTAAATAAACAAAAAAAACCAAATACTTTTATAATTTTTATGGTAACGATCGGCTCTGAGAAAAGTCAAAGATACTTTATTAATAATAGATATACCAGCAGTCTCTGTAATTCAAAATTAGAACTGCACTTGAATTTTTTTGTAAAAATAAAAGTTTTTCTTTTAGGTATATAAAAATAAAATAAATTTAGTTATAAATTTTCACATTTACAATATAACTTCAACTTATGTACCATCTAAAATTTTATCCCCAAATTATATTGGCAGTTTACTTAAGGCAAAGGAAAACCAAATTTAATAAAAAAGTTTTTTGTTTATACAAAAAAACAAATATTTTAATAAAAATTTAAAAAAAAAAAACACATGTATGTAAAAAACTGTAAAGGGTTGTGAATAAACATATGCATTGGGGGTTGAAAAAGTTCTACTATATTTCGATATTAAATGGTGTTTATTAAAAGCGTTGGAAAAATTATGATAGGGCAATGCATGTTTGTATATTTCATATAGAGGGACTATTTTAAAAATGCTAAAATAGTAAAGTATCAATAAGGGAGGGGAAAAAAAACTAAAACAAAATACTGGGATGAGTGAGAAGGTGTTAAACTAAATAAAATAATAATAAAGTGTAGCATTTATATGCTGACATGCATACATATATAGGATGTTGGTACTAGTATCTGATAATCCATTCACAATTTAGATGAGTTCATCCCTTAAAAAGTCGTATCTGTAAAATGAAATTTGTGATGAGCTTTAGTGTTTTAGCACTTTTGCCTCTCAAAACATTTACATTTATATTGAGTTCTCGGTGGTTTATGTGTGTCTCTGGTCGAATGAACATTGCCAACCCACCTTAAAAATTTTATATTTCACCACTCGTTTCTTTGGCTTAAAAGTGTATGCCTTTTTTTTATTTTTATTTCGTCTCTCACTCTTAATATTAACAATTCCTATAAGAAAAGACTCCTCTTCTATCTAAGCAACCCTTATAAATCGAAATAAATGTATTCAGTGTTTTATATTTTAGCTGCTCCTTTTGTGGTTCGCTATGATGGTAAAGCTTAAAATAAATTTTCTACTCTTCTATATATTCTATTCTATATAATCGTACAGTTGAATATATTTTAAATAAACGAACAAATATGTATGTGGGTGTATATATGCATATGCATGCCTATAAGGGTGTAAAGATAAGAAATTATAAGTAAAAAATAATAAATAAATGACTATTCTCACATAAATCTATACATTCTTTTATATAATGTAAAAGGTAAATTTACTTACTTATTTATACTGAAAATATAGAGTTTCCTTCCTGACCTAGTATAGAAATGGGAAAATAGTTTGTTCGTACCTTTTTTTTGTTCTGTTTGAAAAAAAAAACAAAAAAAAAATTAAGTAAATAAAAGTAAATTTCCCTTTTTATATATTCTTCAAATTTATAGGATAACAATTCTTTTTAATAAACTAAACAAATTATCTTATTTTACACTATCTTGTTGTGTGGTTAGCTATATTCAGATAGAATTGAATTTATCAATAAAAAAAATAAAAATTATATATATTATTTTATCCTGACCTTAGCATATGTTGAAAGGTTGAGGCAGAATCCTCCCAACTTTAAGAACAATTATTAATGGTGTTTGGCAAGTTGGTCCGTTGTCATGTAATCAGTTCGATATCTGCTTCGTAAAAACAATCTACCAATTGGGGGCATTTTATATTTTGTTTTGTTTTTTTTTTTTTTTGTGATAAAATACCTAGGACATGACCATGAAATCAGTTGTCGACCTATAAGTATACGGATTAGATGAAATTGTGCCTTTGGTTGATTGGACGGAGCATGTTAAGAGTGTTATATGATAAATAATTGACCTTGATAAGAAAAAACCATTTTTCACTTTTTTTTTTTTGTATATAATCCAATTTTTTTTTCTCAATAAACACTCTAGTTAGTTCTAGTACTTTTCTATTATTTATATCCCATCTAGAAAATACGATCAATGCAGCCATTCAAAATAGGTGTTTGTTTTCAGGAATCACCTCATCTTTTTAGGGAAATCTTTTTTTCGCCGAGTCATTTTTACAGATTTGGAAATATAAAAATATTGCCGGACCTAAATTAGAAGTCCTGGGCTACCAGTGTGACTTGTGCTCGAACGACCATAACGAGAATCAGTAAACCACTTCTGAATCTTTCCATACGATGATGTTTAGTCTCCGTTATATGATACTTTTCAAAACTTTAGTTTTTTATCAAATCTTGTTTTTTTTTCCTACCAAAAATAGTATTTTATTAACACATGAAATTCACTTTTTTCCCATATTAATACAAAAAAAAAACAAATCTTGTCTCTTTTCAATGGTTGTCAAAACTAAAATAATGAATTAGCGATATTTATAAAATGTTCAGAGGCGTAATTCTAAGAACACCAAATAATAAAAATAAAAGCTACTTTTCCTCCATTTATCACTGATTTATCATATTGCCCCCATAGTTTTCTTTAAGAAATTAAAAACAGCAATTTGAAAAGATATTCAGGAGTCTTATTAAAAAATAAATGATGAGATATAGTGAGTTGGGCATAACCAAAAAGGTTGGGCTGATGGGTAGAATATGGTATCCGAAAAGGAAATTATGTATGAGAGCAAAATGTCCTCTATCAATTCTGATCAGGTTCCGTACCCAAAATGTTTGTAAGGCAATAGTTGGCTTCGAAATAAACTTTTCACTAGTTTATTTTGTCTAGTCCGTTTATCTACAAATGGCCAAAGATGCTATTTGCCATTTTGCTCGCAAGTGCGGCCAATTAGGAACCGCTGTGAACATACCTACTAGTTGATCAGCCGTAGAATACTGTGGAACCCAAAGCAAATTAGCACACCTGTTGCTAAGAAGGGTATGTCGAATATTGTTGAGAACAGGATCACGCGATGAGCCACGAATATCTTCAATGTCTGCGTGGATGTCACTGATTAAAATGGCATTTTATCTTCAATGTCAGCCATCATAGGGTAAGCTTTGACAAAATGTCACAATCCACAAATATAACTTTGAGATTGTTAGGAATATTCTTAAGGTCTTAAATAGGCAAAACTTCCCAGCCACTGTTTTCTAAATAATTTTTAACCGGTCTTGCAACATGAGGCCGAGCGTTGTCATTATGGAAAATTATAGCTTCGTGTCTGGTCGCATATTCCGGGCGTTTTTCGGCCAATGCTCGCTTCAAACGGATTAATTGTGTTCGGTAGAGGTCGTCTGTGATCGTCTGGCCCGATTTCAATAGCTTATAATAGATCACACCCTTCTGATCCCACCAAATACAGAGCATTACCTTGGCGCCATGGATATTTGGCTTTGGCGTTGATTTGGTTGGTTGGCCGGGCTTCACATACGATTTTTTGCACTTTGGGTTGTCGTAATGAATCCATTTTCGTCGCCAGTAATGATTCCATTCAAAAACGACTTCTTTTTCTGCCGTTCAAGCATCATTTCGGACATGCAAAATCGCCTTTCAACGTCTCTCGGCTTCAATTCATTTGGGACACAATTTCCTTGCTTTTGGATAAATCCTGCTGCTTTCAAACGTTTTGAAATGGCTGCTTGAGTGACTCCCAATGATTTTGCAATTTCTTCTTGAGTTCGACAACAGTCTTCGTCGAGTAATGCCTCCAAACTTCATCTTCAAACTTTTTTGGCTGACCTGGTCGTTCTTTGTTTTCCGTGTCAAAATCACCACTTGTGAACCGCACAAACCATCTCTCGCACATTGAAATCGATGGCACATATTCAGGATAAGCTTCGGTGAGCAATCGATGTGCTTCAGCTGCACTTTTTTTCAAATTGAAGAAGTAAATCAACACTTCCCGCAAATGCGACTTTTTTGTTACGAAATTCGACATTTTTGAAGCAAAAAAAAAACTTTGTTGTTAACACTATTTTGTTCAATGACTAATCGAGAATGAATGACAGATGTTTAACCTCCAAAATGCCATATGAGTTATTATTAACACAAACCATGTGTAAAAGTTATGCCATCGGTTGTCAATCCCGCATTTTTAAGTTATACACCCAATATCTGCACAAAAATACGTGGTAATAGATACTTATTTAGGTTGAGCAAAATAATTTCATAGGTGATCAACTTCCAGATTAAAAAAAAAAAAAAATAGTGTCAATTTGAATGTATGGGTCCGAAATATGATGGTGGGGATAACAAAGTCACTTTCGATCGTTTTGTGTGAGAAGTCCTTTGCCAGATTAATGACGCTATCTGTAAATATAGAAACTAGAGAATGAGATATAATAAAGATCTTCTTTTGGGTAGCTGATGTTATCCAGAATTAAAAATTCAATAAATTTATTTCTTTATATTTTTAACAAAAAAAAAATCAATTGCACAATTATTTAGCAAATCATCCAAAAAATCTTTCACTCTTGATGGAGAAGAAAATCAAAGGTAAAATAGATGGTATACCATAGGGTAGTTTTCTTAGACCAATTTAATGATATGATTTATGCTGGTAAAACTAACACTTTAACACTAGATTTACCAGCTATTAAAATATACCTATTTCTACCAAAACCAGTCAAAATGGCTGGTCTTTAAGAAAAGTACTTCGTGAGGTTTCCAGTCTTTATTTACTTTAAAAAAAAAATAACAAAATAAGTTTAATAATATTCATTGTAATACGTAGATTTATAGACATAGCATAATTTTTTTTTGCATCAAATAGTTGTGGTCTTATTATTATTACAATATCCTATTTGACACCATTTACATACAGGAAGGATGCCACTTGAACTTGGTATATTAATTTATTGTGGTTTTTTCCTTGATATAGTTTCACCCGTTGTGTTTTTATACAATATTCAGGAATTTATCCCAGCTAAATCCGAAATATTGAAAAAAAACTTGAAGCAGCCACCTTCTAGAACCTGACTTGACACTATACGTTCGTGCCATTTGATCAGTGATATCGACTCCAAATTTAGTGTTGTCATAAAAGGACACAGTTTTGGGTACTCTCTTGTTAGTACGAGGGTCATTCAACAAGTAATTAGCCTACAAAAGAAAAACGAAAATTTTGGAAAGGTGGCAATTTATTTTTCCACAAAATATTCTTCAAGCTCGATACACTTGGCCCAGCGATGCTCTAACTTTTTTAACCCGTCCAAAATATACATTTTCTCGAGAGAAGCAAAATAGGCCTCCGTGGCGACGATGACCTCCTCATTCGACCCAAATCTATTCCCGGCGAGTGATTTTTTCAGGTTTGGAAACAAAAAGTAGTCACAGGGGGCCAAATCTGGAGAGTACGGTGGATGGGGCAGCAATTCGTAGCTTTTGGGGGCAATTCGACCAATTTGGCCATGTCGACGGCGGAGGTGTGAGGTGGAACAGCATTTTTTTCTTCGTAAAGAGGGGCCGCTTTTTCTTCAATTCGGCGTCAAATCGGTCCAATAAGTCAGCATAGTAGCGCCCCGTGATTGTTTAACCCTTCTCGAGGTAATCGATGTGGATCACATCTTGTGAATCCCAGAAAACGGTGGCCATCACCTTTCCGGCCGATCGAACAGTCTTCGTCTTCTTCGGAGCACGTTCGCCGGGTGAAGTCCACTGTTTCGCATGTTCCTTGGTCTCTGGTGTGTACCAGTGAATCCATGTTTCGTCGACAGTCACGAAACGACGCAAGAACTCCGCTGGATTACGCTGATACAGCGCCAAACACGTCGCCGATGTGGTCTCACGGTTGCGCTTGTTTTCCGGTGTGAGCAAACGCGGCACCCATCGCGCCGACAGCTTTCTCATACCCAGTTCTTCGTGTAGAATATGATGCACCGTTCCTACTGCGATGCCAACAGTCTCACCTATCTCGTGAACCTTCAATCGACGGTCTGAAAACGACGTGGTTTTTTTGGTCTCGGCTCATTTGGTGAACGCCATTCACTTGCCTGATGTCTGGATTGCGTGTCGTACTCATAAACCCACGTCTCATCTCCAGTAATGATCCTTTTGATGAATGTGGGATCGGATTCAGCCTCGCAAATCATGTCTTTTGCTATGTCAACAAGGTCTCTTTTTTGCATGAAATTGAGGTCTTTTGGCACCAACTTTGCTGCTACACGACGGAAACACAAATCATTAACCAAACTGTCTTGGACGGATCCATAGGCAATGTTCAAGTCCTCCGCTATCTCTCTGATGGTTAATTTTCGGTTAATAACCAACATTTCTTTTGCTTTATCAATGTTTTCGTCGGCTTTCGATGTCGATTCATCATCTTCGATTGACTTACAACCACTTTTGAACCGCTTGTGCCACTGGTAAACGACCGTTTTCTTTAGAGAATCGTTACCGAAACACTTTTCCAACATTTCCAACGTTCGCGCACCAATAAATTCGTTTTTTACGCAAAATTTAATACAAGTTCGTTGTTGCAAATTGAAATCTATTTCTAAAATTGTAAAAAAATCGCCAACACACACAGAGATAGATGTACTCTTGGCTACGTAGCTTTTGTAAATATCAAGCTACGAGGGTCGTTCAATAAGTCCTTAGAAAAAGATGGAAAAAAACTGTTTTTTAAAAAAACAATTTTTATTTTGAAACATAATCTCCTTTTAGCTCTATACACTTTTCCAACCGTTTTACCAAAATTTTTATCCCGTCCAAAAAATAGGATTTCGGAAGTTCTGCAAAATACTCATCCGTCCTCGTTGAAAGTGAACCGTCGTCCTCCAAGCCATTTCTTCAGATTGGGGAAAAGAAAATCGTCACTCGGGGCCAAATCTGGTGAATAAGCGGGATGCTGCAACAATTACATTCTCAATTCCACAATTTTGGCCATGGAAACAGCGCAGGTGTGCACACGCGCATTGTCCTGATGCAAGAGGATTTTTTCTTCTTCAGATGGGGGCGTTTCTCTTTGATTTCCTCGCTCAACTGTTGAAATAAAGACGCGTAATACGCTCCTGTTATTGTTTTTCCTTTTTCCATGTAGTCGATAAAAATGATGCCCTGCGAATCCCAAAAGACCGTGGCCATCACCTTGCCGGCCGATGGCACAGTTTTTGCCTTCTTCGGAGCCCGTTCACCCTTGAAAATCCACTGTGATGACTGTCTCTTCGTTTCTGGAGTGTAGTAGTGTATCCAGGTTTCGTCCACAGTGACATATCGACGAAGGAATTCGGCAGGATTGCGATGAAAGAGTGCCAACATAGCCTCAGAGTCCACTACACGATTGCGCTTATTCTTCCTCTGAGAGCACCCATCTTGTCGAAATTTTTTTCACAGACAATTTTTCATGCAAAATTGAAGCGACTGTACCTTGTGATATGCCCGTGGCCTCAACTAATTCGCGCACTTTAATTCGCCGATCGTTCAAAATCAGATCGTGGATTTTGTCGATGATTTCAGGAGTAGACACCTCAACTGGGCGTCCTGAACGGTGTTCATCTTTTGTGGATAAACGGCCACGTTTAAATTCATTCACCCAATTGTAAACCGTCGCAAACACAGGTGCAGATGTGCCATGAACTGAATCCAACTCGGCTTTGATTTCTTTCGGGCTTAAGCCTTTCAAATGGAGATGTTTGATGACAGCCCTAAACTCGATTTTTTCCATTGTTATGCACAAATAAATATCGTTAACTTTAATCGACGATAGAAATTGACCTACGCTATGCATCGAGCTGAAATTTTGACAGCTTTCCTGTCGATAATGCTACTAACAAAAAAATCTTTACCGACACTACGAGCGCAATTTCTCAGATTTTCTAAGGACTTATTGAACGACCCTCGTATGACGGTAAGATGTAGAAGGAATATCAACAACAGATGCACCAACTTAACAAAAAAAAACATAACTCAAATCGGAACGATGGGAGCGCCACACTTTTTGATCAAGGTGGTATAGTTCATCATTTTCAACATCCGAACATTCGATATGTATGCTGGTATATAGAAGGTTTCATTCGTTTTGCCATTTTCAGGGCCTGATGATAACTATAAAAATAAGTTGAAAATAATAGTAGGATAGTATCTCTCTCTGTATTTAGTCTTCTTACCGAAGAATCTATTTTTGAATACTTCAACATCCACATAAATGTTTCTTATCAGTGTCACAACAAAATCTTACAGCTGACGCCTCAAAATTCAATGAACGAATAAAAATTTATTACTAATTTAAAGTTCATAAAACTAATTCTTCCTTTATAGCTACAAAAGTCATGATATCATTACAGAAAGAAAATGTTACATGCAGTAGGAATTTTAAATTGAACCTGCAAGACCAGTTATTTTGACTGTTCTGGTAAATCTATTGTTAAGAATAGCATAACTTCGAAAAATAATACAAATATGTTATGCAAATTAAACTTCCCCTTAAGTAAAGGTAAAAATTTACAATTAACTAACTTTAAAACTATTTTTAACCATATAAATAATTAATCAATGTTAAATAAAACTATAGAAATTAATTATGGCATTACTGAAAATGTAAGCCAATTTAGACTTACATACGTAAATTTTCGCTTCAAAAAAATCGTTCATTGTTTTTTTTTTATTATTTAACCTAATACGTGTAATATTAGT
Organism: Atherix ibis; assembly: GCA_958298945.1. Classification (NCBI taxonomy): domain Eukaryota; kingdom Metazoa; phylum Arthropoda; class Insecta; order Diptera; family Athericidae; genus Atherix; species Atherix ibis. The sequence goes on from OY282610.1 coordinate 6,712,821, forward strand.
ATTTGCTCCAATTAGAATTTATATAAAATGGATGTCGCAAGGACATCTTTTTAACCAATACTATAATTTTTTTTACATTTTTGATTGTAGAAAATTAAGGAGAGTGAAAAATATTATAATAATATTAAATTTTACTTTGAAATTTTTATTTCCCATTTTTTTGCCCACTCAAATTTCTGCTCATTAATTTCAAGAAAAATTAGTCCTTTTTAGATCATTGTAGAACTGTTAATAAGAATATCTTTCAAATCTTAATCATTAATCATATTTTCTTGTTAGATTTTATTTAAAATATTAGATCATCTATAGTTAAAAAAAAAAAACAAAATTTCATTTTAATTATATTTTAAATAAAATTGATTGAAGTGCATAAATATAATATGCTTGATATTATTAAAATATTCAAAACTGAAAAATTCCAAATTGAAAATTTCACGGTTGAAATGGAAATATTTCTTCTTTTCATCCTTTTAATTATGGATCAACATATACCAAAAGGGATTTAAATTCCACTCAAGTTATTAAACAAGAATTATTCCCAAAGGATAATAGTGAACGTATTAAATTCAAAAATATCTGAACAAGAATTCCAATTTCCAATTTCATAAGCAAACATAATGTCCCATTGGATCTTTTGATTATTATATTTTTTTATACGAGTATAAGACTACCTATAATAATAATAATAATAATAATCATAATAATAATAATTTTTATATCCCTTTTTTTTGTCTGTGTTCTATATAAAAATATTGTAATAAGAATAAAATTGAAAATTTGTTTCAAATAAATTTCGTAATATTTTTTAAATAATACTTTTTATTGTCTTTTTTTCTATGACTACGTGCTTAGTTTGACAGTAGCTTTGAGTACTTGTCTTAAATAAATCTTGGGATTTATTTTTATGAATTTTTAAAAGTATACAAAATATCTATAATAAAATCTTATATAAATATTAAAAAAGAATTTTTATATATGTACTTACTTGACAAGATTTTAAAATTACAGATTTGACTATACTAAGAATATAAAATGAATTCTTACGTTATTCAATATCATAAAAAAATCTGCATTGTTTAAATAAAATTTGAAAAAAAAACAATTAAAAGGAAAATAAAGAAATTATTTTAGAAAAATTTCATACTAAAAATTAAGAAATTTTTATATTTTTAGTGCTGGCTGGCTTTAAATATTATTAAATCAAGTATTTTCTCCATTAACCAAAGAAATGAACTCGAATTTGTAAGAAGATATTATCTTTCTAATAAAAAATATTCGTCCCAAACTCCTTTGTACTAAAAACCGCATCTTTTGTTTATCTTAAAGTTAATTGAGACTTCAATTTACATCCTCAAATAAAGATCCTTTAATTTTAAGGTAAAGAAAAATTAACACATTATTTTAAAATGAATTAATAAAAATATTTTGTTAATCAACAAAAGAATAAAAAACGATTTTTTTCTTTAAAACTTTTATTCATTTTGAATGTTTTGTACATACACATATATGAATTGGTTAAAATCGAAACTTTTCTATATTTAAATTTGTAGTATTTTTTATAATCTTTTTAAAGAAATGAATTCAATTTTCTTTTGCCTATTCATATTTACATCTGACATAGCTTTAACCTTGGGACCGTCATCAAAAAGTTACTCATTTAAGTGTTACCAAAAAAGTATTTTTCTAAAGTAAATTTCCCTATTTCAAAATACTTTTAAAGCTTTTTAAAAAATTTTATTAGTTTAGGATTTTCTATTTTAAAATGTAGATAAAAAAAAAAATGATCGAAAGAATTTTGTTTTCTTTTTGCAAGTTTTGAACTTATCCCAAAGTTTTTTTTTAGCTGAACCAAGTCTGCTGAAGATAGTTACCAGTTTTGAAGAGACCTAGAAGAAAGAAAAAAAACCTTTTTCAAACTTTAAAAGTTCTTCTCTCATTTAAGGTCACGTTCTAAAGATTATATGGAAAATAGTATTTCATCATCTAGATGGCGTTAGTAGATGCACGCACAGCAAAGACTTTTTTTTTTGTTACTCGTATGTGTAATTTTCGATCAATTAAATTTCAAATTAATTTTTATTAACCTTAAAGTTACCATAGAATTAAAAATATATTGTAGAAAAATAAAACTAGTTTATTTAAGTGTTTTCTAGTTTTGATTAGTTACAGTTAAACCAGCTGATAAATATTAAATTTATGAAAATCAACCCTTAAGTAAGACAGACAAGAAAATAATTCTATTTAAAAAGTAATAATAAAGAAAGTTTTTAAATATTGTGATTAGGAAGTTAAAAAAAAATTGTTGAGACAAATAAAAAAAACACCATTAATGGTAGTAGATAAATTGAAATCTTATTAAGAGAACTCGTTGAGGCGATAATGGCACCGTAAAAGTAATTAGTAATTTTCTGCACCACTTGTCGCACAATTCCATCAAAATAATGAACATGACAATTTCTGCCTGGAGACTAATTATTGAGAATGCGGTACATTGAAAATAACAACGTCAGATCCGAAACTCTAGTTTGAACATAGAGGATCCTTGTGGAACTAACTGTGGATGCATCTGAATATATCTAAAATTTAGCTTCTGTCCAAGATTGATGTTATGTTGTTGGGAGAAAGTGAAATGGATGAGTAGTGGTTAGTTCGATTAAATGCAATTTCGCACACTTAAGTGTTTACAGGTGTGTAATTGGGGTTGATATATTTCATTATGATAAAAGTATACATCCCGTTTGGCTGTTTCTTGCGGTGATAGGTGTGGGTGGGACTTTCATAACATTATTTTAAAAAAAAACCTCGCTTATACCCTTGATGTAGTCATATTCCAACGGATAATGAATTAATATTCTAGAGGGAATGATCAAATTGGTATTTTGGCTTGGCTGAACCCCGGTATAATCAATTCAAATACTCCACAGGACATTCAAATCGTAGAACATTAAGGCCAAATTATTATTTTTATTATTACCAATTAATAAGTAAGTCCCCAAAATTTCCTGTAAAAATTGTCTTCCAAAATTTTCTGTCAAAATTGTCTGACTAAAAGAATTTTCAAAAATTCCATTTCTATTACGATTTAAATATTCAAGTACAAAATTTATTATTTCCTTATAAACACAGCATTATTAATTGTTTCTATTAAATTGTTTTTTTTTTGTCTGATTTTGAACGCACTAAAAATAAATGGGACAATTTTGATTTGTTATGTTGCTCCTAATTTAAAAATGGTTTACTTTGGTGTGTTGAAATAATACTCCAAGGTGCTTAGCAAATTCATTTGGGAAAGGAAAATATATATAGTCTTAAGTAAAAAGGAAGATTATATATTTAGTATTAAGAAAAATAAATAGTGAAAATATTGCGCCAAACTTATGAATGTGTTCAAGCAAAAGACAAAATAGAAAACGAGATGATTTCGAGTGGCGATGAAAAATGTTCTTGAAAATAAAGAATACACATCGAAGGCAGAATGCCCTGACAAAAACAAGGATACATATGGCAGGATGAAAGAGCTCACACTATTTTGTAATTAATGGTTATTTAAGACTTTTCCAAAGGACAATCTGAGGCCAAAATGTCTGACGTTGATTCTGGTGATTGCCTGGCAAGAAAAACACAGCCACAAACAATTTCAGGCGAAGGAAACGATTTAGTTGCCAGAAGCATTGCGATGTGATTTAAAATAATTCAATGTGCATCAAACCACGTATTTTCATGGAATAGATACGTATATAAATAGGTTTCGTGGGGCTTGTAGGGGACTAGATGCGTACATAGTAAAGGACGGCTCCGATATTGGGAGGCTGAGATACTAAATGGCTACGACTAAAAGGGATTGCAAAAAGTATGCAAACGATCAAGGATGAACTGATGTGGAGCAGAACGAACGAAAGCCGACCAATGACAACGACAAAATAATGGAATAACAGGAATATGGCACTCGTCCTAGTTAAGGGTAGCAAACATTCAAGATGGTTTGTTGTTTTAACGATTGCACCAAAGATTGATTACCTTGGCTTCGAAGACAGTCCCTGAAACTCTGAATAAACAAGCCCTGTTCACACGAACGTCTCGCGACATACACATACGTTGATCGGTTGCAATCGAATTTCTATTCCGCCCTTTTGGCAGCACTTGATTGCGTCATCGCACATTCATCGTCCACCACTATCCTTGACCCTATCCACTGATACACTCTGATACACCCATACAGTTATACAAAATAATCTACGGTTTAAAATTATTTTGCAATTTTATCAGCACTGATAGTCGTCCATCTAGTTTCTAACTCAAACAATACCACCCACTGAAATTGTGACCTTCATAATGAATCTCTGTTTTGTTTAAGTTGAAATTGATTCTCTATCGATTGAAGATGATTTTTTGTTGTTTTATTTTCCTCAAAAAGCTTATTCCAAAAGTACAGTGTAAATTTCGATTTGCTTGCCTTTGTTTCCATTCTACAGAGGATTACTATCACTTTTTGAGATTTATTTAGCGACTTAGAATAGTAGAAGAGTCCTAAAAGAATACACATTTTCATAAATCATAAAATAGCAGACTAAATTTATGACAAAGTCAAGATAAAACAGGATTAGTTGAAAACTTATAAGGTTGAGTGTGTCCTTGTAGTTCAGCAAAAATTCCAAAAATAAACTACACTTGCATAAGAAGAACGTGACATTTATTTTCGGAATAATGTCAAGTTTGGTTATTTGTAAAAGTTTTTAACTAATATTTTAAAAGCTAAATGATCAACAATTTTCGTAATTTCATTTAAAATAATGCCCATCAACATGACAACATAAACTAAAAACTTTAGATTGCGTGAGAACAACGCAAATCTAATAAAAATACACATTAAATTGGCACGATTAACATTTTTAATATATTGCCAAAAGTTGAGTAATTAAATAAGTTTAATCTATTATTTGTAGCACGGTCGATCGCCTTTGGTCAATAACGGAAGACCTAAATATCTTATATAAGGAAAACTGGACACGTCTAGCCACAGAGGAAGTACAACATTTCCAGGTAGTTAACCACAAAATATATTTGTTTAGCAATTTAATTTTGTTACTTATTGTAATTTTTTTAGTAGAAATTTTCAGTAAAAATTGTTCAGTAAAAATTTTGAGTAGAAATTTTCAGTAGAAATTGTCAGTAGAAATTTTCAGTAGAAATTTTCAATAGAAATTTTCAGTAGAAATTTTCAGTAGAAATTTTTAGTAGAAATTTTCAGTAGAAATTTTCAGTAGAAATTTTCAGTAGAAATTTTCAGTAATTTTCAGTAGAAATTTTCAGTAGAAATTTTCAGTAGAAATTTTCAGTAGAAATTTTCAGTAGAAATTTTCAGTAGAAATTTTCAGTGGAAATTTTCAGTAGAAATTTTCAGTAGAAATTTTTAGTAAAAATTATCAGTAGAAAATTTCATTAGAAATTTTCATTAGAAATTTTCATTAGAAATTTTCAGTAGAAATTTTCATTAGAAAATTTCTGTAGAAGTTTTCAGTAGAAATTTTCAGTAGAAATTTTTAGTAGAAATTTTCAGTAGAAATTTTCAGTAGAAATTTTCAGTAGAAATTTTCAGTAGAAATTTTCAGTAGAAATTTTCAGTAGAAATTTTCAGTAGAAATTTTCAGTAGAAATTTTCAGTAGAAATTTTCAGTAGAAATTTGAAGTAGTAATTTTCAGTAGAAATTTTCAGTAGAAATTTTCAGTAGAAATTTTTAGTAGAAATTTTTCATAGAAATTTTCAGTAGAAATTTTTAGTAGAAATTTTCAGTAGAAATTTTTAGTAGAAATTTTCAATGGAAATTTTCAGTAGAAATTTTCAATGGAAATTTTCAGTAGAAATTTTCAGTAGAAATTTTCAATAGAAATTTTCAAAAGAAATTTTCAATAGAAATTTTCAATAGAAATTTTCAGTAGAAATTTTCAATAGAAATTTTCAGTAGAAATTTTCAGTAGAAATTTTCAGTAGAAATTTTCAGTAGAAATTTTCAGTAGAAATTTTCAGTAGAAATTTTCAGTAGAAATTTTCAGTAGTAATTTTCAGTAGAAATTTTCAGTAGAAATGTTCAGTAGAAATTTTCAGTAGAAATTTTCAGTAGAAATTTTTAGTAGAAATTTTCAGTAGAAATTTTCAGTAGAAATTTTCAGTGGAAATTTTCAGTGGAAATTTTCAATGGAAATTTTCAGTAGAAATTTTCAGTAGAAATTTTCAGTGGAAATTTTCAATGGAAATTTTCAATGGAAATTTTCAGTAGAAATTTTCAGTAGAAATTTTCAGTAGAAATTTTCAGTAGAAATTTTCAGTAGAAATTTTCAGTAGAAATTTTCAGTAGAAATTTTCAGTAGAAATTTTCAGTAGAAATTTTCAGTAGAAATTTTTAGTAGAAATTTTTAGTAGAAATTTTCAGTAGAAATTTTCAGTAGAAATTTTTAGTGGAAATTTTCAGTGGAAATTTTCAATGGAAATTTTCAGTAGAAATTTTCAGTAGAAATTTTCAGTAGAAATTTTCAGTAGAAATTTTCAGTAGAAATTTTCAGTGGAAATTTTCAGTGGAAATTTTCAATGGAAATTTTCAGTAGAAATTGTCAGTAGAAATTTTCAGTAGAAATTTTCAATAGAAATTTTCAGTAGAAATTTTCAGTAGAAATTTTTAGTAGAAATTTTCAGTAGAAATTTTCAGTAGAAATTTTCAGTAGAAATTTTCAGTAGAAATTTTCAGTAGAAATTTTCAGTAATTTTCAGTAGAAATTTTCAGTAGAAATTTTCAGTAGAAATTTTCAGTAGAAATTTTCAGCAGAAATTTTCTGTAGAAATTTTCAGTAGAAATTTTCAGTAGAAATTTTCAGTAGAAATTTTCAGTAGAAATTTTCAGTAGAAATTTTCTGTAGAAATTTTCAGTAGAAATTTTCAGTAGAAATTTTCAGTAGAAATTTTCAGTAGAAATTTTCAGTAGAAATTTTCAGTAGAAATTTTCAGTAGAAATTTTCAGTAGAAATTTTCAGTAGAAATTTTCAGTAGAAATTTTCAGTAGAAATTTTCAGTAGAAATTTTCAGTAGAAATTTTCAGTAGAAATTTTCAGTAGAAATTTTCAGTAGAAATTTTCAGTAGAAATTTTCAGTAGAAATTTTCAGTAGAAATTTTCAGTAGAAATTTTCAGTGGAAATTTTCAGTAGAAATTTTCAGTAGAAATTTTCAGTAGAAATTTTCAGTGGAAATTTTCAGTGGAAATTTTCAATGGAAATTTTCAGTAGAAATTTTCAGTAGAAATTTTCAGTAGAAATTTTCAGTAGAAATTTTCAGTAGAAATTTTCAGTAGAAATTTTCAGTAGAAATTTTTAGTAGAAATTTTCAGTAGAAATTTTCAGTAGAAATTTTCAGTAGAAATTTTCAGTGGAAATTTTCAGTGGAAAATTTTTTGAAAATAAAGAAATTTTTAGTAGAAATTTTCAGTGGAAATTTTCAGTGGAAATTTTCAATGGAAATTTTCAGTAGAAATTTTCAGTAGAAATTTTCAGTAGAAATTTTCAGTGGAAATTTTCAATGGAAATTTTCAGTAGAAATTTTCAGTAGAAATTTTCAGTAGAAATTTTCAGTAGAAATTTTCAGTAGAAATTTTCACATGTTCTGAGATTTCTTTTAGAAAAATATGAAAAATTCTTATGTTAACTCATGTGCATGCCGAAGCTCAGCAATGTTGAAAATTATTGGAAATATCGTCATAAGCACCATTGCAGTAACATTAATCCATGTGTATAAATAAATGTGAAAAGATGTACTCGTACTTGCGCAGAAAAAAACATGCATCGAAGATTATAAAATTCCACTTTGCTTTGCAATCAAATTGACTGTGAAAATTCACTAAAATTTTAGCGAGCTTAATTCGTTGAATTTTTCAAATTTTTCCTCCTGTTCTATTTGCGTTCAAATTGCCCGAAATGATTGAAGTGAATCGAATCGTTTAAGTATTATGTTCACTACTTTATTTGAGCCCTCTTACCTCTTGTATTATTTCAGCGATTGAAGGATTCCATTAAGGAAAATGCGAAAATCATTTTGGCTGAAGCTAGACTAAGTGAAGCCTGACTCTTAGTCGCATGGAGGGCGAGTTCACTGATTCTCCTACGATCCAAAAAATAAACTAGTCGCCCCTTGGTTGCCGAGAAACATCAATTGTCCGTCATTTATTATTTCGAAATCGTATCGATTTCTGAGTTGTTTTGTTTTTTAATCAAGTGAGTTGAATAAGTTGCACGGGTCAAGTGGATGAATCGAGTGGGTCCAGTGAAACGACCTATTCGAATAATGCGGCCAACTATGGTTAATGAATATTTATCCTCCGCCCTATGGATACTCGTCCTGTCGGTACTTGAATTGACCTCGCATTCCACGGGCATTCTTTATTACGAATACAGCTGGTTTGCATAGAATATTCAGATCATTATATAACATAGAAAATATTGTACATCGTGTATTTTCCTTAACCCTCCTGGAGTCTCTGTCGATATTACAGAATAGTTTCTGCCGCTGCGGTATTCTCATACTTTGGGCAGGAACGATTGAACTGGAAGAGGAATTACAATTCGGTAACAATCGAACTAGACTCGTTTTAGTGAAAGTAATAGTCCTAATGACTGACTAAATGGTTCATTGACTTTCAATATCCTAATTGGATCAGATTCGTAAAAATATAATAACTCGCAACTTGAGCATTTCTATTGTTTTCCCTTAATACCGACTTCAATTTCTGACTTTCGATGTCGCCCTTGATTTCATTACTCCGCAAGGACTCCAACATAGTCTTCCATGGTCGAGAATCGTTTTTTATATTTTACCAGCCATTCTTAATGTGGATTTATTTCTTTATAGAAAATAATATGCATTGTTTCGGCAAGACGAGGGCACGAATATTTAGTCCAGTAAATAAATAAACTTTAACGTAATACTCGTGTATGTGTAGCGGAAAATATAAAATAATTCAGATTCAGGAAAAAATATTTTAGTAACCTTAATGGAAAAATTTCAATACAATAACAGAATTTTTTTTTGGATATTTTCACTGGAAATGTTAATTTTTGTTGAATATTTCTTACGATAAATTTGAAAATTTCTTTTAAAAATGTTTACTGAAAATTTCTATTAAAAATTTTTACTGAAAATTTCTATTAAAAATGTTTACTGAATTTTTTACTGAAAATTTTTTACATTTTCTTAAAAATGATTTGATAAAGGATATTTTACATCATTTCAGGTTTTTTTTTCACAAATACAATCATAGTTAATTTCTATTGTGTTCAGTTTATTTTAGTACCATGGACTGATGATTACTTTAGTTAAGATTTATTAGAACGTATCTGAATAGGTTCTACATTTTTCCATAACTACATTCTAAATTTCCTCTTTCGAGTTATTACTGTCACTATCATTCCTGACTAATCACAAGCAGCCTTGAAAATTGCCCTTCTTCTTGGTCAAAGTCAGAAAAAAAAAACGAAAATGTAGATTCTCTTTCGGATATCTAGCCATTACCACAACAGTTTTTATGTCCAACTACTATTCATAGAGTATTATCATAATAAATCCAAATCAAAATAATTTTAACACAACAAACATTTTAAAAGTTTTCCCTAGTGTACAAATGTGGTTTTATTGTTGCTCTCCTCATTTTTTAGTCATTTTATTAGCTTTTTTCCGGGCATTATAAAATAATATTTTATACTATATATTATATCATTTCGTGTATAAAGGGTAGAGTAATGAATATCTTCAACATTAAGGGAAATGGTAAACTTTTACTTACTACTTCCATAAATTTACGAGTATCCTTCCTTAGATTTATCTGATTATCAAAATCATAAAAACGATAAAATTTCAAATGTTTGTAATGTCGTAAAATTTGTTTCAAATTTTTCCATCTGATTGACTATACAAATAAATTTATGACATAGAAAATAAATATTTAACGTAATCAAAATGGACTATCTAAAAATTATTAAGCAGATTTTTCTTGGGTGAATCCTTTTAGAAAGAGAATTATTTTTAATCTTGGGATGATTTATTTCGAATGCAAAAGAAAGTTTTATGTTCTTGTTATTAAATATTAAATGAGAAGAGGGGAGTTAATGTTGACAGTCTGTTTGTAAAACCTAATTAATTATTCATGACTATCTTCGTATATTTTCAGTTAAAAAACAATTAATTAATACTATGAAAAAATTTCAATATTAGTAAACATATTTAAAAACTACTGTACTCATCAAAATAATGTCTCCTAAATTAAAATTTTTCCATGCATTTACTAATAAATGTTCTGTTTTAAATGCCAAAATAAAAGAAAATTTATTGGAAGAATTAATATTTAGGTGGGATAGAGAACAATAGTTTTTGAATATGAAATCCAAATTAAAGTTATATTAAATCGGCAAATCTCTTCAATTAACATTTTAATCTATAAAATGTTAACTGAATTAATTTACTCATTAAACACTCTTTCTTTATAGCAAAATTCTACTAAATGAATATAGCTGCATGCACGGCATTTGTATGTCCTTATTAGGCAATAATTGTTTTTCCCTATAGAATATTAAATATGATTCCGTTATCAATAAACAGTGGATCTTTTATTACATATATTACAAAAATTGTAAGTTAATTCCTTGCCAGGAATAAATATTTTTCGAATTGGAGTGCCTGAGCATATAGAATCGTCTATGGATAAGATGACATTGATTGTTGAAATTAATTCAGATTGTTCTATATTTAAAAAGCAACAACGAAATATTCCCTTTTTACCTCAGCTTAATAAAATTTTGGAAATATTGGAATGATTTCCATCGTCGAATATTAAGCACTTTGCTCAGATTTGAATTTAAATATGAATGTACGTGTTCCAAAATGCAGAGAGACATTAAAAATTTTGAACTTGTCAATTTTGAATTCATTTATTTTCTAGAAAATTTATAATCTTTTAGAGCTAATATTTTAAGTATCCTGACTTAACAGTCTATAATTTGCCTAATAGTAGATGTCATGGTATCGCTTCAAAAATTAAAAATTTTTATAATCGGAGTATCTGGAGAGGCAACTGCTCAAAATCTAGATTGCGCATACCGAACTAGTATATAATTTTTGTTTTGGTAATTAACCTTGTTGCCCATGCATTTCATATAGTATTTAACAAACTATTTTTCATGTTTCAAACGATAGCCACTCAGAATTTCTACTCAAAATTTCTACTCAGAATTTCTGCTCAATTTCTGCCCAAAGTTTTTACTAAAAATTTCTACTCAAAATTTGTACTAAAAATTTTTACTGAAAATTTCTACTCAAAGTTTTTACTCAAAATTTCTGATCAAAATTTCTACTGAAAATTTCTATTGAAAATTTCTACTCACAATTTCTACTCAAAATGTCTACTCAAAATTTCTGCTCAAAATTTCAACTCAGAATTTCTACTCAAAATTTCTTCTCAAAATTTCTACTCAAAATTTCTACTCAAATTTTCTACTCAAAATTTCTATTGAAAATTTCTACTCAACATTTCTACTGAAAATTTCTACTCACAATTTCTACTCAAAATTTCTACTTAAAATTTCTGCTCAAAATTTCCACTCAGAATTTTTACTCAAAATTTCTACTCAAAATTTCTACTGAAAATTTCTACTCAACATTTCTACTCAAAATTTCTACTCAGAATTTCTACTCAAAATTTCTACTCAAAATTTCTACTCAAAATTTCTACTCAAATTTTCTACTCAAAATTTCTACTGAAAATTTTTACTGAAAATTTCTACTCAAAGTTTCTACTCAAAATTTCTGATCAAAATTTCTACTGAAAATTTCTATTGAAAATTTCTACTCAATATTTCTACTGAAAATTTCTACTCAAAATGTCTACTCAAAATTTCTACTCAACATTTCTACTCAAAATTTCTACTCAAAATGTCTACTCAAAATTTCTACTCAAAATTTCTACTCAAAATTTCTAATAAAAATTTCTACTCAAAATTTTTGCTCAAAATTTCAACTCAGAGTTTCTACTCAAAATTTCTACTGAAAATTTCAACTTAGAATTTCTACCCGAAATTTCTACTCAAAATTTCCAATCAAAATTTCTACTGAAAATTTCTACTCAGAATTTCTACTCATAATTTCTGATCAAAATTTCTACTGAAAATTTCTATTGAAAATTTCTACTCAACATTTCTACTGAAAATTTCTACTCACAATTTCTACTCAAAATTTCTACTCAGAATTTCTACTGAAAATTTCAACTCAAAATTTCTACCCGAAATTTCTACTCAAAATTTCCAATCAAAATTTCTACAGAAAATTTCTACTCAAAATTTCTTCTCAGAATATCTACTCAACATTTCTACTCAAAATGACTACGCAAAATTTCTACTCAAAATTTCTACTCAAAATTTCTGCTCAAAATTTCAACTCAGAATTTCTACTCAAAATTTCCAATCAAAATTTCTACAGAAAATTTCTACTCAAAATTTATACTGAAAATTCCTACTGAAAATTCCTACTGAAAATTTCTACTCAAAATTTGTACTCAAAATTTCTATTCGAGTCCTTATATTGAAAATATCCTTTATAATTTATCAGTTATCTATGTTATTGCTTTCGTTCTGAAAACTGATAGTAAATTATTGGAATTCTCTGTGGATTTCGCTAATTAATTTGTTTCCATTACAAGTACGGTCACGGATAATGTCCACAAAACTATTGTCCCACATAATGCCTTTCGGAAATCATTCACAGTCATTTGATTACAAAATTTTTTTCGATGCTTCTTCCCCTAATAGATATGAATTTTCCACATTTAAGGAGTTTCGAAAACTCACGAAAATCCGGCGCCTAAGGACCAGCAATCCTATTAATTTGCTTCAGTTTAGTTCGATTTTACTAAAATTCGATTAAATATATTCTCCGATTATCTGAAAATATACAAATACAAATTTATTGTTTTGTTACCAGTAAATATTATGGAGATTTAAAGTAAAATGAAAATACAGAGTTTCCATTTTATTTCGTTTGGATTGGAGAACTTCCAAAAATACTAAAGTTCATCGTATTTTTAATATTTGTTTTCAGTTTTAAATTTACATACACAAGCTTACAAAATCGAATATAAACCAAGAGAGTGACTTATTCAGTATCGTTCTCTTATTACATAATTTCTGCAATTATTTTCCAGTTTTAATAATATTTTCTTTTATGGGATGTAGTTTAGTAAAACTAACATTTAAAAAGGATTTTATCATTCATTTTTGGCACTAATATATTGTGTATATAAAAATGATGTAATGAGTGCCATTGATTTTTTTTTTAACAATTCTGATGATGAAATTTTTGGCAAGGTTTGTCAGGCTAGGATTTTTCAATCCAAAAATTTTATATCTCATTTTAATTTATGATATAAGTGCCTTAAAAAAATTCCAATTTATTCATAGACGAAATTATTTTATATGACCTCGTTTCTTGCCTAAGTGGTTTTGTAATATATTTTGCATATTACTGAATTTAACTCGATCAAAAATAAATCGTATCCAACGGGTCTACCAATAGGTACCTATTTTTTTATACTGATCGTTCATCTGAGCTTGCAATCAAGAATTTGGTGGATAAATTTTAGTTCACTAAATAATTGGGCCTTACTACAATGACCATATGGTGTATTTAGCAAAAGGATTCGGCTCTTAAGTTTTATAATGTCTAAGAATTAAAGATACAAGATCATTTTTAACGGCAAGACTTCGCTGATTGGATCATTGAATCAGAAAAAATCATCTTGGACGTAGTTCATTTTCGGCAGGAAACATAATTTATTCCTATTTTTTTGTAGAAAATGAGGCTGTTGCTACAATATAATTACTATAATGGAATGTGCTACAGAGCCATGGTAACCAATTTATTGATGACTTGTGAGAAAGATAAGAAAAAGAAGACCTATAGAATCGATATATTAGACATAGCCACGGATTACTACCGTGATCTATACGACAACGATAAAACACCAGACGAAATCCACCAACTAACTGAAAACGATACAAATAATAACGAATACTGTTGAATCGTTCAACAAAGACTTTGGATGAAAACCAAGCCAGAGAGAGCAAGTAGGCTTTCGCAAGGACTTTTCAACAATCGACCATATACACACCATAAAACAAGTTATCCAGAAATGTACAGAATATGGTACGAGGGTCGTTCAATAAGTCCTTAGAAAAAGATGGAAAAAAACTGTTTTTTTAAAAAAAAAATTTTATTTTTCAACATAATCGCCTTTTAGCTCAATACACTTTTCCAACCGTTTTTCCAAAATTTTTATCCCGTCCAAAAAATAGGATTTCGGAAGTTCTGCAAAATACTCATCCGTTTGAGCAATGACGTCCTCGTTGGAAGTGAACTGTCGTCCGCCAAGCCATTTCTTCAGATTGGGGAAAAGAAAATAGTCACTCGAGGCCAAATCTGTTGAATAAGCGGGATGCTGCAACAATTCCATTCTCAATTCCACAATTTTGGCCATGGAAACAGCGCAGGTGTGCACACGCGCATTGTCCTGATGCAAGAGGATTTTTTTCTTCTTCAGATGGGGGCGTTTCTCTTTGATTTCCTCGCTCAACCGTTGCAATAACGACGCGTAATACGCTCCTGTTATTGTTTTTCCTTTTTCCAAGTAGTCGATAAAAATGATGCCCTGCGAATCCCAAAAGACCGTGGCCATTACCTTGCCGGCCGATGGCACAATTTCTGCCTTCTTCGGAGCCCGTTCACCCTTGAAAATTCACTGTGATGACTGTCTCTTCGTTTCTGGAGTGTAGTAGTGTATCCAGGTTTCGTCCACAGTGACATATCGACGAAGGAATTCGGCAGGATTGCGATGAAAGAGTGCCAACATAGCCTCAGAGTCCAATACACGATTGCGCTTATTCTCCTCTGAGAGCAAACGCGGCACCCATCTTGCCGAAATCTTTTTCACAGACATTTTTTCATGTAAAATTGAAGCGACTGTACCTTGTGATATGCCCGAATCAGATCGTGGATTTTGTCGATGATTTCAGGAGTAGACACCTCAACTGGGCGTCCTGAACGATGTTCATCTTTTGTGGATGAACGGCCACGTTTAAATTCATTCACCCAATTGTAAACCGTCGCAAACACAGGTGCAGAGATGTGCCATGAACTGAATCCAACTTGGCTTTGATTTCTTTCGGGCTTAAGCCTTTCAAATGGAGATGTTTGATGACAGTCCTAAACTCGCTTTTTGCCATTGTTATGCACAAATAAATGTCGTTAACTTTAATCGACGATAGAAATTGACCTACGCTATGGATCGAGCTGAAATTTTGACAGCTTTCCTGTCGATAATGCTACTTATAAAAAAAAAATCTTTACCGACACTACGAGCGCAATTTCTTGGATTTTCTAAGGACTTATTGAATTACTATTTGGCGTTTTTAGACTATAATAAAGCTTTTGACTCATTAAAACATACAAAAATATGGGAAGCGCTTACAACACAAGTGGTTGAAAACAAGTACATACAAATTGTTAAAAATATATACAAGAACATGAAAGCGAAAATAATAACAGAAAGAGTAGATGTATACTTCCCTATAAAAAGAGGAGTCCGACAGGGAGACCCACTATCACCCAAACTTTTCTCGGCGGTGCTTGAATATATATTTAGATGTCTCGAATGGAGTTGGGCAGGTTCGGCTGAAAAGTTTATAAGATAACACAGTAAAAATATTTTTTTTTGCAAAAGTCATTTTTATTATTCAACGTAGTTGCCTTCGAGGGTGATACAGCGATTATAGCGATCTTCCAACTTTTCGATACCATTTTTATAGTACTCTTTCGGTTTTGCCTCAAAATAGGCCTCAGTTTCGGCAATCACTTCATCATCGGTCTTAAATTTCTTGCCAGCGAGCATTCTCTTGAGGTCTGCAAACAGGAAAAAGTCGCTGGGAGCCAGATCTGGAGAATACGGTGGATGGGGAAGCAATTCGTAGCCCAATTCATTGAGTTTGACCATCGTTTTCATCGACTTGTGACACGGTGCATTGGCTTGGTGAAACAACACTTTTTTCTTCTTCAAATGAGGCCGTTTCTTAGCGATTTCTTTCTTCAAACGATCTAATAACGCTATATAATAGTCGCTGTTGATCGTTTGTCCCTTCTGGAGATAGTCAATGAATATTATACCATGCGCATCCCAAAATACAGACGCTATCACCTTGCCAGCCGACTGTTGCGTCTTCCCACGCTTTGGATGTTTCCGTCGCTCGCTCTCCACTCTGCCGACTGCCGATTGGACTCTGGAGTGTAGTGACGGAGCCATGTCACATATCGACGCAAAAATTCTGGTTTATTGCGCTTGAACAGCTCCAAACACTGCTCAGAATCATCAACACGTTGTTGTTTTTGGTCCACAGTGAGCTCACGCGGCACCCACTTTGCACACAGCTTTCGCATGCCCAAATATTCATGCATGATATGTCCAACACGCTCTTTCGATATCTTCAAAGTCTCAGCTATCTCGCTCAACTTCACTTTACGGTCATTTAAAATTATTTTGTGGATTTTTTTGATGTTTTCTGACGTAACCACCTCTTTTGGGCGTCCACTGCGTTCTGCATCAACTGTGCTCGTACGACCAGTTCGAAATTGACTAAACCAATATTCCACAGTTGAAATAGCTGGAGCAGAGTCCGGATAACGTTTGTCAAACCATGCTTTGGTTTCCACTGTATTTTTTTCCATCAAAAAGCAATGCTTTATCAATACACGAAATTCGTCTTTATCCATTTTTTTTTCAATAACAAAAGTTGCTTCACTCAATATGCTATATCTCACGAACCAATCGACCGATTGACAGGAATCGTTTGAAGGATGGTGCTTTGTGATAATTAAGTAGATTTTTGCAAGAGGCGCCATCTAGACGTCAGCATTATAAACTTTTCAGCCGAACTGTTATGATGAGGAGTAAACAAGAAAAATAGGCTAAGGATGCAACCGAATGGTGTCCAAGAAGAAAGAAAGAGAAGCAGCATCTGAGATCGAAGGACGATATTCGGAAAATAGCCGGTGCTACTTGGAAGAGGACGACTCATGACCGGAAAGTGTGGCAAGCTCTAGGGGAGGCCTTTGCGGAAACGCAAGACAATCTCAAAACCGGTGTCAATTAACATAAGTGATAGTAACTTTCTTCTAAGATTGTTAAATAAAGGCTATTTATTATTATTATTGTGATTTCAACAGAACAACGATCGGTGGAATACTGCCCAAGAAACGATCGATTTATTAAAAATCAAATTCACTGAATGCCTGTGATGTCACTTGGCCAACAAGATTATGTGATTTAAAGCCGTTTGACTGCTTATTTTACAGAAAGGCTTATGAGAATAGTCCGCACACCATTCAAGAGCTCAAATCCAATATCAACCACATCATCCGTGAAGTAAAGCCAAATTTCTGCGAAAAAGTCTAAAAAGGATCGATGTTTTTAAAAGTAGTTGTGGTGTACATTTTCCCGATATTCTCTTTTATTCATAAATGGTAAAGTCTTAACAACAAATTTCAACAAAAAAAAAAAAAAAATTTTCATACAAAATGTGTTGTTCATTTAAAGTTTAATAAAAAGTTCTTAAATTTTAATTATTAGAGACAATTAGTTTTACAGTCGATTATGTGTGATTTTTCTTTTGAATTTGAAGGATTCTTTATTTTACCAATATAGAGTCCTTAAGAGAATTATTTTTTTACAATAAAATATTGTCATTTTTTAACCAACTTGTTTGAATAATACGAGTATCCATAGTACCAAAATAGAAATTGTGAAATTTTTTCCTTTTTCCCCAAACTGAATAGCAGAAGAAAAAAAAAGGACAAAGATAAAATTATTTAATTTTTAAAGGATGACCCAAGAATATTAAATTACCTTAGGAATTTGTTTGTTTATTGCATGTAATGGACGGATTTATTGAACTTTTCCGAACAGCAATTTATTTCCAAATGTCACTTTTGCCAAATAGGACACATCCTTTTTCGTTACTTGGGTTTTTCGTTGAACTTTTTCCATTTCTATCTTCAATTTGTTTGCATCATCTATCTATCTACTCTTCTATTTAGTTACCCATAGATTTTGGGGCTACGAATCATTCTAGCCGTAACAATTTCAATTGAAACCAATCCGGAAACCAAAAGAAAACTTTAAATAACTATTTTCAACTAATGTGATTCGTTTTGTAAACTTTTCGGCCAATAAGTACGTATCATTTTCTGTAAACTGGCACTATTCAAGCAAGATGAACAAAAAAAGTAGAAAAACTTCTTGGAGGATATTGATGATGCCCAAATATATCTGTATATGTATGTGTGTATACGCCTCCTTATCGATTTCCTGATACATTGGCAATAATAACAAGAACGAAATCAAAATCAAGATTACATTGAATTTTTCTGTTCGTCATGATAATGGCCATTTTTTTCCAAAACGAAAACACACGATGCTCTACATCTTCAAATTTTAAAGCTAAAAGAGTTACATCATGAATTGATTAATGATGGTTATTTGAACATAAACAACAAGTAACTATTGTAATATTCCATTTTCAAATCATCTACTTTAGTTTAGGTTTTTTTTTTTAAAAATTTCGAGTAATTTAGAAAATTCCATTTTTCCCCTCTTTTTCTCATCTCTCCATATGAATATTTTGTTTTAGCTTAAATGTTTAATAATAATAATAATACAATATTATTATTGAGCGTTACGGAAAATGGAACAGCATTTGCAGCAAGGATGTGGAGACTTACAGATATGCGATACTGTAAATTGGAGTTATGAAAAGTTACAATGAGCCTGAAGGGCACATTCTTAGTAAGGAGCACCCTGTTTTTGGTGGCATCAAGTTTTTCTGAACGGCCGAAATCAATATTGAAGCTGATAAAAAATTCATTCGCATCATATCAGACATTGGAGACATTTGTATTCTCCACTATGACACTGCAGCTGTCACACGCCAATGTCCATCAACGAGTTTTTGCCGGAAAAAAGCCCATGTAACTTTTTTTATTCCCTAATATCCAAAAACACTTGAAAGGCGGTACTGTGCCGATAACTTCCAAAGGGGAAATTGAAAACGATTTCAGTTTAAGATTTCCATCACTGCTATGAAAAATGGCAACAACGCCTTCGCCAATATATATGACTGCACAAGGAAACTACTTTTAAAAGGCCTAAAAATTATTTATTTTGTCAAAAAAAAAACAAACAAGTTTCATTACTCTTATACCACAACTTATATGCCTAAAAATAGATTAAATCCAAACCTGGACAATTCAAAGTACATTATTAGTTTTTTTTATTTTTAGTTATTTACCTCCTAAATTCAATGTATTTTCTTGCACAGGCAGATATAATTCGACCAGTGTAGGTAGATATATGGTAGTATATATTTATTTATTTTTACCTTTATTCTCAATTTCGAAAGGGTTTGTTAAATTTACTTACGGCTTGTTTACTTTCTGAATCGACTTTTAGCATTTGTACGCTGAATGCACTCTGTTGAAGAAGTAAGAACGATAATAATAAAAAAATAAAGCCGATTTTTATTTATACATAAAAGTTCTTCAATTCAATTCGTATTTTTATATAAAAGCGTGTGTATGGTTGTGTGTGAGTGTGTATGTTTTTTTTTTATTATCAGACAGAAAAGTTGTTTATATTTAATTCTTGTCTACCTTTTTCGCTATTGTCTTTTTTTCTACATCTTTGACTCCAGCGTAACTGATTTATTCACTAATGGCATATTAGAGAATCTTACGAATTTTATTTGTTTCATAAAAAAATAAAAATAAATAAAATGAAATATAAGGAAATCCGGTAAATTTATATAAAATTGACTTTACAATTTTGTTTTGTCTATTCAAAAATCCTTTTTCAGTACTTTTAGAAAGGGTTGTCGTGTTTTTTTTTTTCGTTAGTGTACATGTGTCTTCATTACAATAAATGTGTATTATCCCTTTGAAGTTTGATTTATTTTTGTTATTCTATTGACAACTGTTTATAACTGTTAAGTAAATTCTTATGTTTTTTTTTTTTTATAAATAAAATTAATGTAAATAAAAGTAAAATTGAATTCAATTTGCTTTGAGAATGTATTGTGAAAATAATTGTAAGACACAAAGAAATGACATTCGAAAACTTAAACAAATGGCATTTTGAGAAGAAATTTTAAGTAGAAATCTCGAATAGAAATATTGAGTATAAACGTTGAGTAGATATTTTGAGTAGACATTTTGAAAAAAATTATAAGCAGAACTTTTGAGTTAAAATTTTTGGTAGAAATTTTCAATAGAAATTTACAGTAAAAATTTTCAGTAAAAACTTTCAGTAGAAATTTTGAGTAGATATTTTGAGTAGAAATTTAAAAAAAAAATTATAATCACAAGTTTTGAGAAGAAATTTTGAGTAAAAATTTTCAGTAGAAATTTTGAGTAGATATTTTGAGTAGAAATTAGGAAAAAAATTATAAGCAGAAGTTTCGAGAAGTTTTGAGTTAAAATTTTTGGTAGAAATTTTCAATAGAAATTTACAGTAGAAATTTTGAGTAGATATTTTGAGTAGAAATTTTAAAAAAAAATTATAAGCACAAGTTTTGAGAGGAAATTTTGAGTTAAAATTTTCAGTAGAAATTTTTGGTAGAAATTTTTAGTAGAAATTTTCAGTAGAAATTTTCAGTAGAAGTTTTGAGTAGAAATTTTGAGTAGAAATTTTGAGTAGAAATTTTGAGAAGAAATTTTGAGTAGAAATTTTGAGTAGAAATTTTGAGTAGAAATTTTGAGTAGAAATTTTGAGTAGAAATTTTGAGTAGAAATTTTCAGTAGAAATTTTCAGTAGAAATTTTCAGTAGAAATTTTCAGTAGAAATTTTAAGTAGAAATTTTCAGTAGAAATTTTCAGTAGAAATTTTCAGTAGAAATTTTCAGTAGAAATTTTCAGTGGAAATTTTCAGTTGAAATTTTCAGTAGAAATTTTCAGTAGAAATTTTCAGTAGAAATTTTCAGTAGAAATTTTCAGTAGAAATTTTCAGTAGAAATTTTCAGTAGAAATTTTTAGTAGAAATTTTCAGTAGAAATTTACAGTAAAAATTTACAGTAAAAATTTACAGTAGAAATTTTCAGTAGAAATTTTGAGTAGAAATTTTCAGTAGAAATTTTCAGTAGAAATTTTCAGGTGAAATTTTCAGTAGAAATTTTCAGTAGAAATTTTCAGTAAAAACTTTCAGTAACAATTTTCAGTAGAAATTTCAGTTAAAATTTTCAGTAGAAATTTCAGTTAAAATTTTCAGTAGAAATTTTCAGTAGAAATTTTCAGTTGAAATTTTCAGTAGAAATTTTCAGCAGAAATTTTCAGTAGAAATTTTCAGTAGAAATTTTCAGTAGAAATTTTCAGCAGAAATTTTCAGTAGAAATTTTCAGTAGAAATTTTCAGTATAAATTTTCAGTATAAATTTTCAGTAGAAATTTTGAGTAAAAACTTTCAGAAGAAATTTTCAGTACTAATTTTTAATAAAAATTTCGAGTAGAACGTTTCAGCAGATATTTTGGATAGAAATATTGACTACAAATTTTTGGTAGAAAAATCTTAGGGATTGAAAAAGAAATATTGTCAAGTTAATATTTACTATATTTACTAATTGAATTCAGTCTCGAAATTTATCACTAAGATATCTAGGCAACGTTTGCAATAGAAATCACAGAAAATGAAATTAATAAAAATTTTAATCTTTTGTTAAAAATTACAACCTGTAAAATTACAACCATTATCACGGAGACCAATAAAGAAACAAAAAAACAAAAAAAGAAATATGATTGAAAATGAAATTTCATTGCGAAACTTCAAATCGAAGAAGTTTTAATCGTTAAAACTTTTTCACTTTATATCGAAATTACGAGAGTTGACTTTTGAAATACACTTTTTTTTAAGAGAATAAAATATAAATCCTTGAGTTTTGCACTCCCGCTCAAATAAGAATTACTTTTTTTTCCAATTGTTGAAAGAATTCGTAAGAGTTTTAAGGAGAAGAAAGTTTGCCCAATTTTCTTTTTGCTTTTCGTATTTGACAAATTTAAAGGAGAAATGTTCGCTGTCAATGCTAAATAATTTTGGAAAAGTTTTCAATTTTTTGATCCCAAGAAAGGACACAGTATTACGCAATTATTATATTAATTGTTTCGTATTTACTCATACTATATATTAAAGAAAGTTAAATTGTGCGTCAAATTTGAGTAAAAATTATTTTTTCACGATATCAGAAATACAAATAAAATTAAAAAAGGAACAATTACAAAATAATGGATTTCTGCGATAATCAACTGTGAATATTATTTGCGCCTGCCTTTAGGCAACCGGTCGAGAATAACTAATTAAGTGCAGTTCTATGATGGCATTGGTCATATTGGTTATGTTATCCTGTAAAAAATTTTGTAAAATAAAATTAAGTCGACTTATTAAAAAAAAAATTTTTTTTTTGTTGAAATAATGAAATTATAATAAATGTAGAAAATATTTTTAATAAATATTTCATATCGAAGTTAATTAATTTCATTATTATTGAATTTTTGTACAGAATCGCTAATTAAAAATGCATATCAGAATCAGTTAATAATTATTGTATATAACAATAAATATATAAAATTTTCAAATATATTGTATATAAACGAATGCAAATATGTATTATATTAACTTGCTTTAATGATTTATGAACATGTTGAACGCGTAAATAAAAAAGTAGCACTTTCGTTTCATAGGAATTATTGACATGAACCAATTTCGATTTATTTTATTTTATTTTCTCTTTGTTGCCAACTTTTATGATAAATTTTAATAAAATTCAACTTATTTAAACAATAATTAATAAATTAAATAACAAATAATATAGTATACTATATCAGTTATTAAATAATATTGAATTACGAGTATTATTGAGAATTTTTTTATTATTTATTTTTCCATTGAAGTTGTGTGAAATTAAGTGAATAAGTTGTAGAAAGTAATGAGATAAATTTTGTAAAATTATTTTAAACTTTAATTACTAAATATTTGATCAATAATATGATGAGAAAATTTTTGTTTCCTAGAATATGTAAAAATTATATATTTAAGATATTAATTTAGATTTTACATTTTATTTAAATTTTGTTAAATTATTTTTAACACAGAACTGTAAGAACATCTTTCGCTGTGTTAATAGTATAAATAAAATGTAAATTATTATTAAATGGAAAATAAAGTTCAAACAAATTCTTTAATAATATTACTGATAAATTAATAATAACTTTTACCAATACTCAAATGGATTAACATCCAACTGATGAGATGTAATTTATTCAGCTATTCATATAATCAGAAAATTTTTATTTAAAAATTTTAAATTGCAAACAATTTTTTCTCAATATCAAACAGAGTTGACACATGCCTTTATCTTCAATTGGAGATTAGGTCAAATTGGCAAAGACGTGATTTTTTTTGTCACTAAGTCACTTTAACTTTAATCAGAAAATTCTGATTCAAAAATTTCAACTATAAAAAAAACCCTCTCTGAATGACCGAAATAATTTAAGCCTTGATTGAATCTTAAATGTGGCCCTTATTTTAATATAAATTTTTAAAAATAAAATAATCAGTTTTATTATTAAAAAAAAAAGAAACAAAAAATTTAATAATTTAAAGTTTTTGTTATATTTTTTCTGTCTTTAAAGAAAACTACGAGATCTGTTCAAAATTTATCGCGAATTTTGAATTTCCGCGGGTTACGTATATTCGATTTTAGATTTTTTTGGTGGCGTTATGTTGGTACTCATGTCTCTCACTTATGCCGACAAGTTCGGCCATTTTGAATGTTCAGTTAATTTTTTACAGTTGCTTTGCTTGCACGTGTTTTGGCTTGTCTTCGATTTTTGCCCATTCCAAAAAATGGATCAAAAAATATGTATCAAATTTTGTGTGAAAAACAAAATTAATTGAGCGGACGCTTTCCGAATGTTGACTGTGGCATATGGTGAAGCTACCTTGGACCGAAGCAACGTTTATCGGTGGTAGAAAATGTTCTCAGAGGGCCGAGAAGATGTGAACGACAAAAAGCGTGCCGGACACCCGAGCACGTCGACAACAGACGAAAACATTGATGAAGTGAAGAAAATAATATTCGCCAATTGTCGAATCACCGTTAGAGAAGTTGCTAAGGACTTGTGCCATTCGATTTTTACCAATGATATGGGCGTGAGATGGGTCGCCGCGAAATTTGTACCAAAATTGCTCAATTTCGACCAAAAACTGTATCGCATTAACATTGCTAAAGAGCTATTGGACTCTATCCGCGATGACCCAAATTTGCTCCAAAGGGTCATAACTGGTGATGAATCATGGGTTTATGGTTATGACGTGGAAACCAAAGCTCAATTATCCCATTGGAAGCTGCCGCACAAGCCAAGACCGAAAAAAAGGCGCCAATTTCGCTCGAATGTGAAGGGTTTGCTTACAGTTTTCTTCGATTGCATGGGCGTGGTGCATTATGAGTTCTTGCCACAGGGTAGAACGCTCAATAAGGAATGTTACCTGCAAGTTATGCGCAACTAGCACAAATCCGTTTTTTGGCCCGAATTTGTGTAAGAACGAAAATTGGCTTTTGCACCATGATAACGCCCCTGCTCACGCATCGTTGCTTGTGCGTGAATTTTTGGCCAAAAACAACACACTAATAATATCGCAGCCATCGTATTCCCTAGATCTGGCCCCCTGTGACTTTTTCTTGTTCCCGAAACTGAAGAGCCCCATGAAAGGACGACGCTACGCTATGATTGAAGAGATAAAGACGGCATCGAAGGAGGAGATGAACAAGATAACAAAAAATGATTTTTGACGTGCTTCGAGGATTGGAAAAAACGTTAGCACAAGTGTATAATATCTGGCGGGGATTACTTTGAAGGGGACAAAATAGAAATTCATGAATAAATAAATAGTTTTTGAAAAAAACACAAAGTTCGTGATACATTTTGAACAGACCTCGTATTACTAACAATATTCGAAATAAGAGATAAAATAAATAAATTCAAGTTAGACGAGTGGCATTTTTTTTAATGTAACATAAAATTACGTAGTATAATTTATCTTCTAATCAAATCTGAAATAAATCAAATGCGTTTAGATCAAGGGTGTACACAATATGCATATGAAATCAAGTACTTGCAATAAAACGTAAATTTCAGTTGTAACTCGAAGCTGTAACTGCAATTGGAGTTAGTACTACTGGTATAAAGGACACCCACTACTCGACGAACTATAGTTGAATCAGATCTCAAAACTGAAACAGAACTCAACTCAATACCAATTTCCATTAAGTTTTACTACTGAATTGATTCTCTACTAACAAAAACTGACCGACACTAATACAGGACATTTTGCAAAATGGATTCGTCTACAAAATTGCTGATGTTTCGTTTCGTTGCAAAACTGAAATTGCTTTCGCCTTTGAACGTTTGTATGCACTTTGATATTGTTACCCATTAAATTGCTCCACTATTAAAGGAAGCTAACCATCTTCTTGTTCAATATTAGTATTTGTTTGTTCCGTTTTATTACATTTTATTATTAAAAAAAAATAAACAATACAAAGTATGGACGAATAGTGATAACAGTTCAATTTCAGTCACCTTTTGTGTATCCATCATAACCTTTAGTGTATAGCAATACAGCTTAACACATTTCTTATAAATATGGTCAGCGATTATTAATCTTTACTAAATGAATTTTACTAAATTTTAAAAATTCAAGAATTAAAATCACAAAAAAAAATTAAATTTATTAGGTGTATAATCTTAAATCCGCTATTTGGTCATAGATGGCGTGAGTGAGCGTATTAGGCTACCATGGGCACGCCATACTTTTTTTTTATGCGTTTGACATCTGTCAAAAATTAATCAGTGCACATTGTCAGCAATTTCGTACAACAACATACATTTTTCTTTTGGTAATCATGTTTAGTTTTGTGCCAGAAAAAGAGCATATGCGGGAAGCTCTGCTTTTCTGCTTCAATTTGAAGAAATTGACTGCCGAATCGCATTGAATTCTTATGGAGGCCTATGGTGATAGTGCTTTATCGGAGATTGGTTTCGTCGGTTCAAAGACGGAAATTTTTACTTGTGGGACAAGGATTGTGAAAATCGGCCTAGGAAGGTTGAGCACCATCAATTGCAGGCTCTTTTGGACGAAGACGATACCCATTTGCAAAAAATACTCAAACAGCCATTTCCATACGTCTACGTGCCATAGGGAAGATTGAAAAGATCGGAAAATGGTTGCTGCATGAATTAAACGATAGGCAGATGGAGCGACGCCAAAACACATGCGAAACCTTTGCTCGTCGGACAAAAAAGGAAGTCGTTTCTGGATCGGATTGTGACAGGCAATGAAAAGTGGATATATTTCGAGAACCCTAAACGCAAGAAATCGTGGGTTGATCCCGGTCAACCATCAACATCTTCCCCAAGACCAAATCGCTTCAAACGGAAGACGATGATGTGCGTTAGGTGGGATCAGCAGGGTATCATCTATTATGAGATGTTGAAACCTGGTAAAACTGTCAATGCACACCGCTACCACCAACAACTGATCAAATTGCACCGTGCTCTGCGTGAAGAAAGGACGGATTATCAACAAAGACATGACAAGCTGATTTTCCTCCACGACAACGCACCATCGCACATGTCAAAAATGGTCCGAAACAACCTGGAGACACTCAACTGGGACGTATTACCCCACCCCGCTTATTCACCAGACCTGACCCCTTCCGACTACCACCTGTTTTCGTCGATGGGTCACGCGCTCGCTGAGCAGCACTTCGATTCTTCCGAAGACGTCCGAAAATGACTTGATGAGTGGTTTGCCTCGAAAGAGAAGAATTGTTTTGGCGTGGTATCCACAAATTGCCCCCAATAGGGGTGGGGGAATTAATTATAATATAATATAGCTAAATGTGTAGCTAACGAGGCCAAGTACTTTGAATAAATTTTTGTTTTTGCCTTCTATGAAACTAAAAAACAGCGGATTTAAGCTTATACTCCTTGTAATTGAATTTGTCATAATTGAAATTTTTTAATTAAATTAGAGTCAATTCAATTTGGTACAAAATCCTTTAAAAAATTGATTTTTTTCCCCTAAATTATTAAATAAAAATTTCTTCTAAAAGGATATTTTTGATATTTGATTTCAGAGTAGATTTATTGGGAATTTAATGATAAATGCAAACATTTTTTAGTTCCTTGAATTCATCTCTAAACCTTTTATTATGATATACGTGTATATGGTAAATTTTGCTACTTTTAAAAAAAGGGGACATAGTCTTAAATAGAATAGTTTAAAAAAATTTCTATCAAAATTATAGGAAGAGTGTGTCAAAAATATAGGAACAAAAAATGAAAATAAAATTTATGGTAAATTTACGATGAATAATATCATAAAATTCCAAAAATATTCAATCAAATTTCTCGAAACATAAAATTGAATTGAATGCTTTTAAACTACTCATCAAATATTTTATGGAAAGTTAAAATTTTTCGCAAATATTTTTATTTAGTTTATTTTCATTGCCAATGAAATTTTATAACTTTTCATATTTTGGATTCTTCATTTTAATATAAAAATTTGCTATGACGTTTATTTTAAAAATTGAATTTCTTTCAATACACATATCTGCACGTATGAGTACAATGATCGAATGCAATTTTAAATTTGCTATTTTCAGTAGTGTTGTATCTAACAACTGTGAAAATACTATATCCTTAATCGAATAACCAAAATGTTGTATATAACCAAAAAAATTTGTTGCATATTTTCCATGTAAAAATAAAAAAAAAAATTTAAATTTTCTTTAATTTTATTGATGTTTCCTATCATTTTAGTAACTTTTTATGATTTTATCAAATTGATTGAAAGTTTTGTAATATTTTTATTATATATAAAAAAAATTTTTTTTTTGCACAATTTTACAGGATACGCTACTGAATGCTGTGCAGGCATCGCGAATCGTACAGCCAGGAGCTCCACCAATAATGAAACCTCACAAATGGTCGCATGCCTCCGCATTTCTATATTCACTAACATTGATCACAACAATCGGTAAGTACCATACTAATAGTATCCCTATAGTATTTGTGATATTAATTCAATACTATTTATATAATATAAAGTTGCTGTTCGCTATATTCATCGATGATGATGATGATGATATCCTTTGTATTCTCAGGATTTCCATTGCTATCTCATTGTCTTCTCAATATTTCGGTATTATCATTTCAAATTCGATTTGATTCTCCTCAAATTCACTCCTTTTATTATGCAAGTATATTTTTATTCACTATCGACATATGCTTTTTGTATGTTGAATATAAAAATGTCCTTCAATGAAGATCAACATAAATGAATACTCAATATATTTCTTGCAATTTTTTAGGTTTCTCTCGGTTCGAAGAAGAAAAAGAAAATTTTCTTTCTTCGGTTTTCTTTCTTTCACTGGAACTAGATTTATGCTGCATACACAATAGAATAGAGAAAAAAAATTCATCCTTTATTTGTCATTATGATATTCTATTTCATCGTATTTGCTACTTCATCTCCAACTAGTAGTATCGTTTTTCCTTTAGTTGTTGTTAATATTCGTGCTCAACTATGAGCACTTCCAATTCTCGTTATTCCCCCCTTTTATGATACAAAATGAATGCAAAGAGTACAAGTGGAACTGTGTCTGCATTCCAAACATCCTTAACAGCATTGAACGTGAATGGAAAATTAGCATTTCGTTGTGTGTAATATTGTGCAATTCGTTTTTATATCACCACCGTGGACAGAGATTTTATTGCTGATGATTTCTTGATTAAGTCACTTCACGTCATCCGTTGTCGGTATCCTGCCAATAGCAGAACAATTCAAAATGACACACAAAAGTATGCTATATTCTATAATGCTACCATATACCATATAGCAATTTTTATAAAATCCTATGAAAATCCTGCATTGCAGATCATTTTGCTAACAAACCAATTCGATTTTATTTGAAATAATTACTCTCGGAACACAGTCAAACATTTTACGGTATTGCTTTAGGAAATTTAAAAAAAAAAAAACCTTTATATTCAACTAAATAAATATTATAAACACTTTCAAAAATTATATCCACAATAATTTTATGATTAACTCATATTGGAAAAATTGAATTTTACGAATAAAATGTTCTGAATGGTTTTCTTTGCCATAAAAACGTGTAAATCGATCTTGTTTTAGTTTTTTTCTCTTTAAAAATTTATTCAATTTTCAAAAAAAAAAATATCCTTTTTGAATTATTTCCGATAAAAAAAAAAATCACCTGCTGCTTTTCACTTAAATATAACCAAAAATACTAAAAATAATCATTTAATTTTTAACTTACCCAAAAATACTTTTTTTTTTTTTTATAATTCTGTTAAAAATATTTTTTTTTTTATATATTTGATATTTTTAAGTAATGTAAAATATATTTTAAAAAATAGTAAAAGATTATGATTAATAACAACAACAAAAAAAAGAATGTCTGATTGGCGGAGAAGGTTAAAAGGTCCGCCATATTAGTAAGTTCGTTTTGATATTTATAAAAGTGATAAGGTCAGTGCGTGTCATTATCATATCAATAGGGGTGGGGGGAATAAATTATAATATATTAATTTTTTAAGGTTATTTAAATTCAATACTCTTTTTTTTTTTTTTGAACAAATAATTTATTAAAAATTTTTATTCAAAATCAAACTGAAAATTTTCAGTTGAAAATTCCACCAACGATTATCATATCAAAATGGAGGAAAATTTTATTAGCGATAAGGACATAAGGACGACAATCATTTTGTTTGCATATAAAAATTTAATTAAAATGAAAACTTTTTTTTTACTCTCTCTCTCTCTCTGAAAACTATAGTTTAATAAATTATATTAAATATAAAAAAAATTTAGTAATGATAAAAATAACCTGTAAATTATTTCATTTTCGAATATAAGAAATTATCAAATTTTCCAAATGCAATAATTATAATTTCAAATGGTAATTTTCTTAGTCTAAAAAATCAATTTAATTTTGAATATCGAATTTTTTTCTAGTTCATTATATATAATAATAAAAAATTTGTAAGATTTTTATTTTATTTACCATATATCCTGTTTGTATAGAAAATTCAAACTAGAAAACAGAAATTCTTATTTCTATTGATTTGAAAATAATTTAATTAAAATATTAACAAAATTAATAATATTTTATTCAACTTGTTAAAAAAAAAAACAGAAAAAATCCAATTGATTATTTTTTGGCGGTTTTGGTTGTTATTTTTTCTATTCTCTATACAAGGGGATGGAGATACTCGTACATAAGTCTATCGTCAGATTGTCGGACATTTTCCATTTGATAGCATTTTCGATTTTCGAATTTTGTATTTTCATAAATCATAAATCACCCCAAACGATTATCGGTTCGCTACCATCATTATACATATCTTCTTTAGTTGAACATAATCTTTTACTGAATTAAGGGCTGTTTTCATGCATTTCGTTTGAAGGTCAATATTTAACGCTCAGTTTGCTTCACTTAGAAAATTTAATATCAATTTTTTTCAGCGTTGTTTTATTTATCTTATTCTGGGTTTTTTTTTTTACAAACATTTGTTTTGATGTATTTCTTTACTAGCTAATGTAGTGCAGAAGAAGAAAAACAGTTTTCTTAGTTAACAACAAAATCAATCCTTTTCTTTCTATAATAATTTTCCTTTTAAGTCTTATGCCTACTGCTGTCAACAAATATATCGTATCTTTATTCCTGGTATTGTCATGTGCTTTCCTTTTGATTGCCTTCTCTTGTTTTTTTTTTGTTTTGTTTTTCTTTTAAATAGGGCAGAAAACTTTTTTTTTTTAAAAAAAAAGCACTACAAAAAAATTGACAGGACAAAAAGCAATAGTGGAAACCTAACCTAGCAATAAATCAAATTTTTCATCTAACGCACTTTGCGAATTTTGGTGTGTACATTTCTTAGTATACAAGCGCACATATTCTTTTCTATTTTTTATCTTTGAGTCCTTATTTTTTATCCTTGCTACTTATTCAATACATTTTCCATCTTGATTTACTTTTTTCGCTTCTGTTTTTGTTATGTAAAATTTTGATATATAGCTTTTTACTTTTTTTTGCTATTCTCTCTCGTCTCTATTTTTCTCAACTCTACCAAGTTTTTTATCATTTCTCTAAACAAACATTATCTTTGTTGTTTATTTTTTTTTTGCGTGTATAACAAATCAAATCAGCGGAAAAAATGATGTATAAAGTATAAGAGTATAAAATATACAATATAAAGAATGAGTCAATTTGATAGTTAGGAAAAACTTGAAATGTTCAAAGAATTAAAATGATATTAACCAAATAAAAAAAAAAACAAATAAAAAGAGAATATACCCTAATTATAAGGAAGTGATTATGTCCCAATTTAACTACGATAAGTCTAAAGATGTTTGAGTATCCCTAAGGTTAAAGAAGAACAGGATGGAAAAAATCTATTAAAAAGTTTAAACAAATATTGAGACATGCTATAAAAGGATACTGACATGAATTTTTTCCATTTAACACCTTCTATAAAGAAATATTCTGAAGTGGTATTGATTCTTGATAAAAAATTTTTTTGAAGATTTTAGAAAAATAGAATGGAAACAGCAATGGTAAAAAAGTTGAGGCAAAACTGTCCACATCCTAGATAAAAATACTCACGCATAGAAAACAGTACAGTACAATAACAGGGACAATATTTTTAACAGTAAAATTATTTATATTCTGTTTTATTACTACATATAAAAAGGATTTGATTAAAACAGGTGACCTGTGGTTTAAGCGGTTCTGCGTTTGAATCTAACTAATCAATCGAATTCAACTAGAAAAAAAATAATTTTGATATCACAAAATCAATTAAATTTTTGCAATCGACGATTTTTGTTCCAGCCGAAGCAAAACTAGTTAAAATATGAAAATTATTAAAAACAGTATTAATTTGTATAAAACTTTAAGGAAAATAAATTCTTTAAAAAAAAAAGCGGGGAAAAAATAATAAAATTCAAAGGATCCATTAACTCTTAGGGAAAATTTGGCTTAAAAATAAATTTTTTCAGTCGACGATTTTTGCTCCAGCCGAAGCAAAACTAGTCAAAATATGAAAATTATTAAAAACCGTATTAATTTGTATAAAACTTTGAGGAAAATAAATTCTTTTAAAAAAAATGGGGGGAAAAAATAACAAAATTTAAAGGGTCCATCAACTCTTACGGAAAATTTGGCTTAAAAATAAATTTTTTCAATCGACGATTTTTGCTCCAGCCGAAGCAAAACCAGTTAAAATATGAAAATTATTAAAAACCGTATTAATTTGTATAAAACTTTGAGGAAAATAAATTCTTTTAAAAAAAATGCGGGGAAAAAATAACAAAATTTAAAGGGTCCATCAACTCTTAGGGAAAATTTGGCTTAAGAAAATTTTTTTTCAATCGACGATTTTTGTTCCAGCCGAAGCAAAACTAGTTAAAATATGAAAATTATTAAAAACTTTGAGGAAAATAAATTCCTCCATCAACTCTTACGGAAAGGGTCCATCAACTCTTAGTGAAAATTTGGCTAAACAAAATTTTTTTTCAATCGACGATTTTTGCTCCAGCCGAAGCAAAACTATTTAAAATATGAAAATTATTAAAAATCGTATTAATTTGTATAAAACTTTAAGGAAAATAAATTCTTTTAAAAAAAATGCGCGGAAAAAATAATAAAATTCAAAGGGTCCATCAACTCTTAGGGAAAATTTGGCTTACAAAAATTTTTTTCAATCGATGATTTTTCCTCCAGCCGAAGCAAAACTAGTTAAAATATGAAAATTATTAAAAACTTTGAGGAAAATAAATTCCTCCATCAACTCTTACGGAAATGGTCCATCAACCCTTACGGAAAATTTGGCTTAAAAATAAATTTTTTTAATCGACGATTTTTGCTCCAGCCGAAGCAAAACT
Organism: Atherix ibis; assembly: GCA_958298945.1. Lineage (NCBI taxonomy): Eukaryota > Metazoa > Arthropoda > Insecta > Diptera > Athericidae > Atherix > Atherix ibis. Next base: position 6,745,964 of record OY282610.1, read on the forward strand.
AGTTAAAATATGAAAATTAATAAAAACCGTATTAATTTGTATAAAACTTTGACGAAAATAAATTCTTTTAAAAAAATGCGGGAAAAAAATAATAAAATTCAAAGGGTCCATCAAATCTTACGGAAAATTTGGCTTAAAAATAAATTTTTTCAATCAACGATTTTTGCTCCAGCCGAAGCAAAACCAGTTAAAATATGAAAATTATTAAAAACCGCATCAATTTGGATGAAAAATTGTGGAAAAAAAACTCTTTAAAAAATGCGGATAAAAATATAAAATTTTGTTGATTTTTTATTCGGCTTAAGGATTTTTGTTCGTAGAATGGAATAATACGAACACAAATCTTCCCAATTCTCGTTTTAGTTTATTAGAGTAGATCAGATTATAGTGGAAATCTTAATTTTTGCAAAGGGATTTAATGAAATTGGCAACTTTGAAATGTTGGGTTGTTCGGAAAGTAATTTCGTTTTTAAGCTGATAAAGTTAAAGCTGCTGAAGACACAATAAAGACATTAATTGATGCAAACCGGTGAATAATAACTTGTGAGATTGCTGATGGATTAATTTTATCGAATTCGACCATTCATGATCATTTGAAATGGCTAAGTTTTATTTAAAGCTCGACATATGGGCTACTCATCTTCTTACAGAAAAAAATTTATGCCGTCGCATTGAAGTTTGTGATTTGCTTCTCAAACGCCAAGAAAATGATCCATTTTTGAATCGTATCATTTTGGCGACGATGAATGGGTCGTGCACAACAACGTTAAGCGCAAAAGATCCTAGAGTAGAAAAGATGAACCGGCTCAAAGCACTTCGAAAAACAATATTCATCAAAAAAAAATGTTATACTATCGGTTTGGTGGGATTTCAAAGAAATCGTTTATTTTTAGCTTCTACCGAGCGACACAACGATCAATTCTGAAGTGTACTGTCATCAGTTGGACAAATTGAATAATTCACGAAAGGTATTGTGTTCCAAAAGGATAATGCGAAATCACATACAAATTTGACCACTCGGAAAAAGCTTTTAGAGCTTGGATGGGATATAAAGGGTTTTTGAATAAGAATGATATGATTTCTTTAAAAAAAAACACACTAATTGTTAAGGAAATTCAATTGTTTTTTATTTAATGTGAAGTACAATCGATACAATTAAGTTCTGAATAAAACGTCATTCAAATGGTCTCCACGACTTCTTTTGCAGGAACGAATTCGATGAAAACAATTTTCGAGTAATTTTTTCACTAAATCAAATCGTATGTCATTATTAGCACGTTCAATATTGACTTCTAAAGCTTGAAGAGAGTCTGATTTATTGCTCAAGACCAATAACTTCAAATAACCCCACAAGAAATAGTCTGATTGTGTTAAATCACAACTTCTTGGAGGCCATTCAATATCACAATTTCTTGAAAAAATCGAATCTCCAAACTTTTCTCACAATAATTTGGTGCTGTGTGGCACGTAGCCCCGTTTTGTTGAAACCAGATGTTGTCAAGATTAACTACTTCCAATTTCGGTCATAAAAAGTTTGTTATCATCGATCTATACTGCTCTCAATTGACAGTAACGGTATAACCAGCTTCATTTTGAAAGAAGTACGGACCAAAAACCACACCAAACTGTCAATTTAGGTTAATGTAATGGGTTTTCATGAATAATTTGTGGATTTTCTTCGAAGCAGAATCGACAGTTTTGTTTATTTACTGCACCACTCAGATGAAAGTGAGCGCACAAAAAGTTGCACCTTTCGATTATCATTTGTTCCAGTCTCTACAAAAAATTTTAGACGGTAAAACGTTTAATTCAAATGAGGATGTCAAAAATCACTTGGATCAGTTTTTTGCATGGACTCATCCTACTACCAAAAAGATGGCAAAAGGTATTGGATCAGACTGGACAATATTTAAATGAGTAAAATATTAATTCACTATAAGAAAATCGTCTTTCATTTTTATAAAAAAAAACGAAATTGCTTTAAGATAAAGAAATAGTTAATTCTACCTTGATCTAGAAGTATACTTTTAAAATCCTGTTTCCTTATCATTTATCATTTGTTTTCTATTCAATCAATTTGTAAATATAGGGTCGTTCAATAAGTTCTTAGAAAAAGATGGAAAAAAACTGTTTTTAAAAAAAATTTTTTTTTATTTTTCAACATAAGCTTCTTTTAGCTCTATACACTTTTCCAACTGTTTTTCCAAAATTTTTATCCCGTCCAAAAAATAAGATTTCGGAAGTTCTGCAAAATACTCATCCGTTTGAGCAATGACGTGATCGTTGGAAGTGAACCGTCGTCCGCCAAGCCATTTCTTCAGATTGGGGAAAAGAATATAGTCACTCGGAGCCAAATCTGGTGAATAAGCGGGATGCTGCAACAATTCCACTCTCAATTCCACAATTTTGGCCATGGAAACAGCGCAGGTGTGCAAACGCGCATTGTCCTGATGCAAGAGGATTTTTTTCTTCTTCAGAGGGGGGCGTTTCTCTTTGATTTCCTCGCTCAACCGTTGCAATAACGACGCGTAATACGCTCCTGTTATTGTTTTTCCTTTTTCCAAGTAGTCGATAAAAATGATGCCCTGCGAATCCCAAAAGACCGTGGCCATCACCTTGCCGGCCGATGGCACAGTTTTTGCCTTCTTCGGAGCCCGTTCACCCTTGAAAATCCACTGTGATGACTGTCTCTTCGTTTCTGGAGTGTAGTAGTGTATCCAGGTTTCGTCCACAGTGACATATCGACGAAGGAATTCGGCAGGATTGCGATGAAAGAGTGCCAACATAGCCTCAGAGTCCACTACACGATTGCGCTTATTCTCCTGTATCCAGGTTTCCTCCACAGTGACATATCGACGAAGGAATTCGGCAGGATTGCGATGAAAGAGTGCCAACATAGCCTCAGAGTCCACTGCACGATTGCGCTTATTCTCCTCTGAGAGCAAACGCGGCACCCATCTTGCCGAAATTTTTTTCACAGACAATTTTTCATGCAAAATTGAAGCGACTGTACCTTGTAATAAACCCGTGGCCTCAACTAATTTGCGCACTTTAATTCGCCGATCGTTCAAAATCAGATCGTGGATTTTGTGGATGATTTCAGGAGTAGACACCTCAACTGGGCGTCCTGAACGATGTTCATCTTTTGTGGATGAACGGCCACGTTTAAATTCATTCACCCAATTGTAAACCGTCACAAACACAGGTGCAGATGTGCCATGAACTGCATCCAACTCGGCTTTGATTTCTTTCGGGCTTAAGCCTTTCAAATGGAGATGTTTGATGACAGCCCTAAACTCGCTTTTTTCCATTGTTATGCACAAATAAATGTCGTTAACTTTAATCGACGATAGAAATTGACCTACGCTATAGATTGAGCTGAAATTTTGACAGCTTTCCTGCCGATAATCTTTACCGACACTACGAGCGCAATTTCTTGGATTTTCTAAGGACTTATTGAACGACCTCGTATAAGTTATCGTACTTTATGTGGTTAAAAATAAAATTCCAATAAATTTTTTTTAGTTGTTCATCTTTCAGTTATTCAATTAAGATTATTGTCTTCTATAAATTATTATAAAAATATTCGCATTTATATCAACTTTATTAGAAAACGTGTGCTTTTCATTCAATTTCGAAAATTCAAAAAAAGGGAATTTGCTATGAAATCATAAGAAACCAAAATAATCGTTCAGTATAATTTTATAGAAAATTTCTTGACTATATTTATGGTTTCATGCAGGCTTTTCTGAACACCATACAAAAACGAGTGCTTTTACAATTTTATTTTGATTAAATTCAATTTCCACTTTTTCATCATTCATGATTGGACTATTTTTATACTCAGTTTTTGTTATTTTTATTTATTTTACTTCTATTTTTTGGCCATTATATTTTATTGTATATTTTTCGTATTGATATTTTTAGAATTTATATTGGTATGAATATTTATATAAATGTACATATTCAGATTTTTTTTTGTTTTTTTTTAAAATATTTTCCCTTCTTTCGAAGAATATCAAAATGGAGATTCTGAAAGATATTTCTTTACCAAATGACAATCACACTTCAATTTGATTTTTTCACCAAATCTTTTATTTTTAAAATGTCTTTTCGGTAAGAATCAATTTTCGAACTTATTGACAATATTATCAACACATACATCGACTACAGCTTATTTATCTATATTTAGTTTCGTTCTTTTTTTGTTATTAGTAGTAGTCAATATAAAGTTTTATTTAAGTATTGAAAGTTTTTTTTTTTTTGCACGTTCGTAATACGAATAGAAATGAGCATCGACCGTGTCATAGCTTTGCTGTCATAAACATTGTTAATAAATGTCTGTGAACTTTTCTAATAAGAAAATGAACTTTTCTACAGAGATATGATGGGATCGTTTTTGAGGCTAAAATTGCATCTTTATAGGGTGACATATAAATACACATAGTACGATAGGAATAAAGGAAAGATGGACAAAAATGGACAAAAATGCAAAATAAAAATCCTGTGATGACTCTTTTATTCATATTTATTTATATCCGAATTCAAGAAGTTTAAGTAAAATTTACTTATGAGGATTTGGTTAATACGAGTATACCACCAGATCGTTTTACACATCCATAAATTCATATACAAATAATATTTTTTCTATGGTCAATGGATTATAAATAAAGCAATATGATAAATATATGTTTTTTAAAAATATTAAAAAAGGAACTGCAACTTTTTCTAATTATAACCAAATAATTAATTGTATTAACTGTGTTATGCGTCCACTATAATACACGATGTATGTTAAGTAGATCGATAATGCAGGGCTTTGTTCAGAGGTATAAGATAGTGGATCGATAATGCAGTTCTCTGCACAGTTAAATAAAATACGAGGTCTGTTCAAAAAGTACCCCGAATTTTGTGTTTTGTCAAAAATTATTTATTTATTCATGAATATCTATTTTGTCCTTTATAAAATAGATATTCATGAATAAATAAATAATTTTTGACAAAACACAAAATTCGGGGTACTTTTTGTGCTAACGTTTTTTCCAATCCTCGAAGCACTTCAAAAAACAATTTTTTGTGATCTTGTTCAGCTCGTCCTTCGATGCCGTCTTTATCTCCTCAGTCGTAGCGTAGCGTCGTCCTTTCATGGGGCTCTTCAGTTTCGGGGACCAGAAAAATTCACAGGGGACCAGATCTGGGGAAAAAACGGTGGCTGCGGCATTATTAGTGTGTTGTTTTTGGCCAAAAATGGCAAAAGCCAATTTTTGTTCTTTCACAAATCTGGGCGTTTCTGGCGGATTACTTCGCGCAACTTGCACATAACTTACAGGTAATATTCCTTATTGACCGTTCTACCCTGTGCTCCTGCAATCGAAGAAAACTGTAAGCAAAAACATTCGAGCGAACTTGGCGCGCTTTTTTCAGTCTTGGCTCGTGCAACAGCTTCCATTTTTATAATTCCACATTATAACCATAAACCCATGATTTGTCACCAGTTATGACCATCTGGAGCAAATTTTGGTCGTCGCGAGTCCAACAGATCCTTAGCAATGTTAATGCGATGCTGTTTTTGGTCGAAATTGAGCAATTTTGGTACGAATTTCTTGGCGACCCGTCTCACGACCAAATCATTGGTAAAAATCGAATGGTACGACCCAATCGATATGTTTAAGTCCTCAGCAACTTCTCTAACGGTGATTCGACGATTGGCCAATACTATTTTCTTCACTTCATCAATGTTTTCGTTTGTTATTGATGTGCTAGAGCGTCCAGCACGCTTTTCGTCATTCACATCTTCTCGGCCCTCTGAGAACATTTTCTACCACCTATAAACATTGCTTCGGTCCAAGGTAACTTCACCATATGCCACAGTCAACATTCAAAATGAGTCCGCGCAATTAATTTTATTTTTCACACAAAATTAGATCCATTTTTTTGGAATGGGCATAAATCGAAGACGAGAAAAAAACACGTGCAAGCAAAGCAGCTGTCAAAAATTAACTGAATATTCAAAATGGCCGAATTTGTCGGTATAAGTCGATAAAAATCGAAAATCGAATATACTTTTTGAACAGACCTCGTATATTTATTTCATGTTTTTACATCAATGTTATCCACTTTTAAGTAGTTCCCTTGAGTAGCTATATATCGATGCTAGTGCTGGAAGGCTGTAACTGGAAAAGCCTTCACCTCCTTAGTTACACTCATTGATAGTAATGACTGTGGGACTGAATCTGCACTATCCGATCTAAGGAGAATAACCCTTTTGATGAGGATTTCTTTATTAGCTTCAATGTTAATCGACGGTCTGATCTGTGGAGAGCCCTCACTGCTTCAGTGATTTTCCGCCTTCCATGTTTCGTAATGCACTCCAATAACAAGAAAACACACACACAATAATTCTCCTATGCCACAAAGGATTAATTTGTGTAAGAAATGGTTTAAAATAATTTTAAATGAATAAATCAATTATTGCATAAAATATTTCTAAATTTTCAATTGTATGCCTAATTTTTAAGTATTTTTAAAATTGTTATTAAAGTTTTCTTTCGAAATTTAAAGTGAAGTGTTATCGGTCACACTTATCTGTTATTCTATCCTTTTTTTTATATAGGGTTTTCCAAAAAGAGTGATATGATTTCTTTTTTTAAAAAAAACACATTAATTGTCAAGGAAATTCAAATGTTTTTTATTTAATGTGAAGGACAATCGATACATTTAAGTTCTGGATAAAACGTCACACAAATGGCCTCTACGACTTCTTTTGCAATATTGACTTCTTAAACTTGAGGAGAGTCTGGTTTATTGCTAAAGACCAATGACTTCAAATAACCCCACAAGAAATAGTCTGATTGTGTTAAATCACAATTTCTTGAAATAATTGAATCTCCAAACTTTTCTCACAATAATTCGGTGCTGTGTGGCACGTAGCCCCGTCTTGTTGGAACCAGATGTTGTCAAGATCAACTTCTTCCAATTTCGGCCATAAAAAGTTGGTTATCATCGATCTATACCGCTCTCCATTGACAGTAACGGTATTTCCAGCTTCATTTTGAATAAAGTACGGACCGATGATTCCACCAGACCAAACACCACACCAAAGTGTCAGTTTAGGTGAATGTAATGGGTGTTCATAAATAATTTGTGAATTTTCTTCGCACCAGAATCGACAGTTTTTTTTATTTACCGCACCACTCAGATGAAAGTGAGCGCACGAAAAGTTGCAATTGGAGAACTATTATTTTAATAATAAAATTTAATAATTTGTAAACGTTGTTCTTGCGTATTTCCCTCTTTTATAAAATTGTATACATTACTGAATACAATGAAAAAAAATGACAGATCATGACATATTAAAAATGGCCGAAACGTTACTTAGAAATCATATCACTCTTATTGGAAAACCCCATATATAAAAGCACTTTTTCATAAAGTTACGAGGGTCGTTCAATAAGTCCTTATAAAGATTTTTTTTATAAGTAGTATTATCGACAGGAAAGCTGTCAAAATTTCAGCTCGATCCATAGCGTAGGTCAATTTTTATCGTCGATTAAAGTTAACGACATTTATTTGTGCATAACAATGGAAAAAAGCGAGTTTAGGGCTGTCATCAAACATCTCCATTTGAAAGGTTTAAGCCCGAAAGAAATCAAAGCCGAGTTGGATGCAGTTCATGGCACATCTGCACCTGTGTTTGTGACGGTTTACAATTGGGCCGTTCATCCACAAAAGATGAACATCGTTAAGGACGCCCAGTTGAGGTGTCTACTCCTGAAATTATCCACAAAATCCACAATCTGATTTTGAACGATCGGCGAATTAAAGTGCGCAAATTAGTTGAGGCCACGGGCATATCACAAGGTACAGTCGCTTCAATTTTGCATGAAAAATTGTCTGTGGAAAAAATACTACACTCCAGAATCGAAGAGACAGTCATCACAGTGGATTTTCAAGGGTGAACGGGCTCCGAAGAAGGCCAAAACTGTGCCATCGGCCGGCAAGGTGATGGCCACGGTCTTTTGGGATTCGCAGGGCATCATTTTTATCGACTACTTGGAAAAAGGAAAAACAATAACAGGAGCGTATTACGTGTCGTTATTGCAATGGTTGAGCGAGGAAATCAAAGAGAAACGCCCCATCTGAAGATGAAAAAAATCCTCTTGCATCAGGACAATGCGCGTGTGCACACCTGCGCTGTTTCCATGGCCAAAATTGTGGAATTGAGATTGGAATTGTTGCAGCATCCCGCTTATTCACCAGATTTGGCCCCGAGTGACTATTTTCTTTTCCTCAATCTGAACAAATGGCTGGGCGGACGATGGTTCACTTCCAACGAGGACGTCATTGCTCAAACGGATGAGTATTTTGCAGAACTTCCGAAATCCTATTTTTTGGACGGTATAAAAATTTTGGAAAAACTGTTGGAAAAGTGTATAGAGCTAAATGGAGATTAGGTTGAAAAATAAAAATTTTTTTTTTTTAAAAACAATTTTTTTCCATCTTTTTTTAAGGACTTATTGAACGACCATCGTATATTCAGTTTCTTATTCAATTATATTGTATTGTAATAATATTAAGCAGGTCTTTATTTATACAAAACTATTGTTTTAAAATCTTAAAGGTCTATTTTCTTGTATCCTTTTATTATTAACTGCTCTCTTTCTTATTATTGTAATAAATTAAATATTTTGAAGACTATTAATAGATAACTTATCCAACCATCTCCCCACCCCACCCCCTTAATCGTTGTCTAGACAAAACTCTTATTTAAATGAGTAATAGAATAACATAAATATGCTTTAGTTCTTAATCTAATTGAATACCATATACAATATACCCATTTAAGAGTCGAAGATATACTCATACATGCATATGAGTACATCCTTGTATATTATTGAAAAATTGAAAACTTTTTCAATAAACTACAATACAAAATAAACTGTTGGTATTGAAACGAGAAAGAATACACAGCATTGGAGGAATATTGAAGTCATACAAAAAAGTACTTGTGCAGTGATTTGAAGATTTCCTTCATGGGCACCCGTTCAAGTGCAACCACCTGTTTCATATCAGTAATTCTAACTTTTCAATTTCATTTTCTCGGTGGTTATTTTTTTTTATCCTTACCATTCCTGCTAATACCTACCATCTGTAAGTGAAATTTATTTTTATTTTTGTTTTTTTTTTTTGTTTCTTTATCCCTTTTTATTTTTATTAAAAATAGAGGATTGTTGGAATTTTCTATTAAATTGATTACGATTCATTTTGATTCAAGAATTGTCAATGCACTCAACGAAAAGTCGAAAGAAATTGATCGAAATAGAAAGGGTTATTCTCATTTTCATTTTCTATTACTTTGTAAATTGTAAAAGTAACAAAAATTATTCTTTCTACAAATGATCTGCAAATACTGTTTAGCAGAAAGGATATTTTAGACTTTGAGGTTAGGATTCACTCGATTTAGTGTCTCAATAGTGATTTTCTTGATCTCTTTATGTGCCGTTTTCAAAGCAACTGAAGATATCTTAAGTAAGTAACTAAATTGAAGAAGAAAAAAACATTGAAGAATACTTTTCAGTAAACGAAATTGTTTTGTGTTAGAATATTTGATTTTTGAAATTTGAATTTCTTTTTTTTTTAAAAACTTATGAATTTTCGTAGAGAAACTTTGAAATTTGTTCGTTTTTGCAATATTTTTTTTTTTTGGATTTTATTGAAAAAACAATTTTTCCTTTACACATTTGGTTGGTTTTTTCGTTGAATGAAAAAAAAATCAAGTAGAAGCTTAAAATAGTAATCGTATTCAAAAATCTAATAGCTATCAGCGCCATCTATTAGTGATATTAGGCAAATTATATTTATGTTATTGAATCATTCAAGAACGCTTTGATAAAACTATCATAAATAAAAGATTGATGGTGGAATTTGTGTTGATTTGATTAAAAATATTTTTGAATCTTATAGATCATCGTCATCATCAAGTCCGGTTTAGATCTACTAAATCAAGGACTGCCAAACGTCCCAGTTTCGTGTCTCGTTCTACCATCGTTGCTAACTCAATCGCTACATTAAAAGGCAAACCGAAACTTGACTTGTAGGGCCATTGCAAACATTCTGGTCAGGATCTTCCCTCATCTTTTTTGAGGTCAAGGATCACAGGCAATTAGAAAATGATAAAAATATTACCATTCCGGTCAGGATCTTCCATGCACAGCTTGAGAGTAGCAAATACAGCAAATTTCAGTCAGTCTAAATTATGTTGTTAAAAAATTTTGACCATAACATCGAAGGTTCTAGCCATACAGAATACTTATCTAGCCATTCCTTGTGTTTTCAGAAAAAAACAGCTTCGAATGGAGGATCCTTCAAAGAATTTTGGGCAACCTATGGACGATTTCGGAGCCTATTTAACGGCTACGAACCTTAACGCCAGTTAGGAGAACAATTTATCTATTTCGAAGCTATGAATGCTTCCATTTTTAAACGAAATTAACTAACCTATTTGATTTATTTTCAATTTTGTTTTATTTAACTTTTATTGAAGAATTTATTTCTAATCAATCCTTTTTAGTAATATTAGAACTTATGTTAAGTGGTAATTTTTAGCATCAGAACAAGTAAAGGTCATCCGAAGGCAACTGTTTTCTGAGCCTCCATTTCAGTACTCTGATATTTCATATCATTACACAAATTTGTACACCACACAGACATATCCTGTTAAAACAAAAAAAATTGAAATTTGTATTCTGTTCAAAACTCATTATTCATGTTCAGGTGTTATAGAAGTTCAAATAAGAAGAAGAAGAACACGTACAACTCGTACTCTCAATCAGACTCGTCAAATATTTAACCTAAGCAAATTGCTATTGTTTATGAAGGATAATTATTTTGTGCATGCCTTGTTTACAAACACAATCCACGTGAATGTATATGCCATAAACAATGTCTGTATTAAAATTGTATAGTTCATATCACAGACCATTTTTTGTAGACATCTCGTGGGCTTGTTGATTTTTTTTTTTTTTAGTATATTTGCACAAATTACTTCGAGAAGCACGTACTGTACGCGAATGTTTATATGCAATTTTTAATTGTAATTTAGTCAATACAAAGTAGAATTAAGATCGCTTAAAACAGTTTGTTTCTATTCATAAAGGATATTGTTTGATGCACCAATAGAAAATGGAACGATTTTAAAAACTGATTCTGTAATAACTTCTAACAGACTGACGACAACTTCTTTCGACTTTACATCAGAAAGTTTTTATTTAAAAAAAAAAAATAAGCTTTCATTTATGTTTATTTATTTGTTTTTCATTTCAAGGTAAATTGTAAGCGCCACAATACTGAAAGCCATTTGGCGACAGGATATCCTTGCCGGTATTCAAACTTGAGTACATTTGCGTAGTAGTCGTAAGCCATCTCAATTACGCAATACTACACATAAAAGGCAGGATTCAATTTATTTTGATATTTATTTTGCAATATTAAAAATCAATGACAAATGAAGTGCATCTCTCTTCTCCATACATAAGTTATGAAAGTACAACTAAGACAATGGTTTCCATTTCAAATGCATATGCCTAACTAGGTGATGTTCCCATTATCGTATGCACTTGTTCACCGAGTTTACTCACTCTTGGGAGAGTATCAATACACAAACTATCATAATAGTTGAGTACATTGAATATATTAACAAATAGGAATTCCACAAAAGTGCCAACTGCATTCTAAGTGCTTAGTTATATACACATTGCATTAAGCATAATTGATAGAATCAAATATGAATCAGGAACAATTGCAGCCTTCCCCCGCCTAAAGGTTAGTTAAGGTGAAGAAATCCATGCAGTGCATACAATATACGGCAATGCTCTCTCATTAATATAATATATGGAATTATTACGCTTCTTGCACCTAACCAACCGCAAATGCATCTTATTATGTAAATTTCTCCTTTACCAACTCGTATCTCTAGTTATTCGATACAGGTATGTATACATACAAACATTTCCATATAAATAAAGTTTAATTGTAATATAATACCAAGAGCCACATACATTACCTTGTACCTGGAGGTACCTTAGATAATCCTGAGATTCGAATTCAACAATATCTCCGGAATTCTTTCAATGAATTTCCATAATACGTTAAGAAATTTAACACTTTCTTCGTATGATTATGGGATTTAAATGCAGTATCAAGAGTGAAATTTCATTTCCATTAATTTATATTGTTTTCTCTTAAATGTTCAAATTTCTAGCAGTTAGAAATTTAGAAGCATTTAAGATACTCAGAAAATTCCATACCAAATATTATTTTAGTAAATATTTACACAGTGTTGGCCAATAAAATTTTACTCACTTTGATCTTTGAATAATAAAAATGTCTGTCTTCGTAAAATGATTATTATTTTTTTATTTAAATAATTCTTAAATAAAATTTACATCTTTATATATTTTTTTTTTAAATGGATAAGTTTAAAAGGTCAATTTAACTTCTTTCAGTCGCATTGTAACAATACTGACTGTGCAGCAAAAATTTTGGTAACAACACTGACTGTGCAGAGAAAATTTCGCTATATTTTACAATAACACTTCAACAAAGGCGACAACGCATCGCACGCTTGTGACGAAATTTTATGGTGTTTCTTGTTAAAGCCTGGTATGCAGCTCGAGCTAAGATAAATTTTCATACGATTTTTCACTAGCGAAATCGAAATCGGAAAATTTAGCTCACGATTTCGCCGGGCAGTACGCAGCTCGAGAGTGAAATGAAAGTGAAAAGGAGAGTGAATCTACTGAAAAGTAGATGGCGGCATTGACAAGTCTCCACGCGATTTCACTTTGGTTTTCACTGCAAATAAATGCACGGGACCTTAGATTAAAGAAGTACTGGATAGGCCTCTACACAAAAATTCTGTCCAACTTTTGTTGGCAATACATTCATAGAACGCACACACATGCAATACAACAGAAATGGCGTAAATCATTGGGGGCCAAATTAAAAGTTCAGTATGCGATTGAAGCGGTTCGTTTAAAACCATTTTTCATACGTGATATCATATATGCGTAAAGAAGCAGATTTTTTAATATTGCGGGTCTTGTTGTTCGATGGAATTAGTTTTGTAAATATGCAATAAAGCGCAGTATTTTTTTTTAAAATATTTATTTATTTATTATGTATTTTCATTTTATTAATTTCACTGTATATTATTTATTCTTGGGAATATCGGATGCTGCTGCCACAATCCACTTTTCCCGCAACCATTTATTTTGTGGGAACCTGTAAAGTTAACATATAAATATACGATCGTAACATTTACTTTTACAATTAAGAATTAATAGAAATTCACGTATTTTTTGCACTATTAAAAAAATTCGGTTCCTTAAACTTTCTTACACACCGGCACTGTACTATTTTATGGTAAACATTGAACTGTCAACATCGGATTTGTTTACATTTATTCAATGCCGAATTTTTCACTTTTTAACCACTTTTTATACAAAAGATATCACTAAAAGCCATTTAGGCACATCACAAACTAAAAATTTAATATTTGTTTTGTAAAAATAAATATGTCAACTTACCGAAAGAAAGAAATTCCCGGTTTCCTCATTTTGTCGAATATCTAGCAATTTCTAATAAATTGCTTAATTTTCTGAAATAAAAACTTCGTATTAACTTTTATTAATAATATAACAATTTGTATAAATACTTCCTTTTCCGTAAATACTTCTAAAAAGATGGAAATAACACTTTTAAAAACACTTTCCGAACCGCAAAAAAAACAACTGAAAAATGTTAAAAATAGCCTGCTGTTTTCGGTGTGTCACCACTTTCATGGACAATGGCGCGTTTGAAAACTCTCCTAAAGTCTACAAAATTGAGGCGCTTTATATTTGATTGATATTTCCGGAAGGAATAATAAACCTAAAATAGAATTCCATTCCGTATCAAAAGATTGTACAAAAAATAAAAATTGCCTGTCGTTGTGTTTAAATTGTATTTTTGTTTCCAATAAGTGTATTAAAATGAATATAAATTATGGTTTTGCAATTCAATAAATTTGTATTACGACAACTAGATGGCAGTGGATGTCATGTCTACATAAAAAAATATACACAAAAATATCCCGCTTTTGCCATTTCTCACCGCTTGGCAATAAGTTGGACACAAAAATGCGTATACATATACGGTAGGGGGCTATCCAGGTATTCTTTAATCTAAGGGTTTTCACTACAAATAAATGCACGTGACAATAATCAAAGATAAATGCTAGCTAAATTTTGACGTTTGTGTTTTTTTTATCGTAGTAAGGCCGGTATGCCGCTCGAGCTAAGATAAATTTGTAGTGATAACTTTCGTTGCAATGGACGAAATTAGTCTACATTTATACCTTATGTTTCTACTTATGGAATAAATAATTCCATAAGTAGAAATATAAAGTATAAATTATATTCTCCCTAAATATGTTGATAAAAAATTATACTTTAATGATTTATTTAAAAAAATATTAAGAAACATTTGAAATTAAATATCCCATAATACCCCCTATAATACAAACAAATAAAGTTATTAACTTGAAATAATCAGGTTAACAAATTATATAATGAACTGGAAAAATTAATCAATTTAATATACTTCCACCAATAACTGCCACAAATAATAATCCCATTATTCCCTTTAATATAATTCAACCCTCATCATTTAATAAATGTAAAGATATAACATTAAAATTTCCAGTCATTGTATAATAAACTAACTGAATTGAATAACAAACAGTTAATCCTGTAGAAAAAATATATAAGAAAAAACTAAATATATTTAAATAAGATAAAGATACAATTTCTAAAATCATATCCTTTGAATAAAATCCAGCTAAAAAAGCTATTCACTTCATTTATTTTTAAAATTACAACAAAACATCAACATCAAAATTGAAAAGTTCCGAAATGTCAAAATTTATCTCTACACAAAAACTATTCACTCTCGTTTAGCTACGCTAAATGGGAGAGTAGTGGAGATCGCGTTAAAATTTATCTTCGCTTGAGCTGCATACCAGGCATAAGGTGTTGTATCAAAATCAGTAGCACGCCAATGGTTCACTGGTTTTCGTTATAAAAATTTCGATGTCAAAGATAAGTCTCCTTCTAATCGAAAAAAGTAATGAAATTATTGAAAGAATTGAACAAGACCGGCATGACATAGCCTACGAATTAAATATTCATCATCAAACCGTTTTGCGAAATGCTGGATTCAAAAAGAAACTCAATGTTTGGGTGCCTCATGAATTTAGTTTGAAAAAAACAGATGGACCGATTTAATATCTGCGATACGCTGCCGAAGCGCAATTAAATCGAACCATTTCTGCGTCAAATCATTACTGGAGAATATCATTTAAAGAGATCATGGAAAAATAGAGATATCCGATTACAAACAATTTCAAATCCAGGATTGACGGCCCAAGTGATTTAAAGAAAATGGCCAGAACTGATTAATAGAAAGGGTGTCGTCTCGACCACACATATCTCTGATGACTCGCTAAAAATTAACACAGCTCGTTTGGGAAGTTTTGATGCATTCCTCGTATAGCCCAGACATAGCTCTATTAGACTGCCACTTGTTTCGATCTCTACAGAACTCTCTTAGTGAAACTAAGCTTGCTTCAATAGGGGCCTGTGAAAACCACCTGATTCAGTTTTTCAACCAGAAATCATAGAAGGTGAAAGTGATTTTCACATGCCTAAAAAATGGCGAAACCTTTAATATCGATGACACCTTGACAGCGGTTTTTCATTCATTTTGTTAATTATGTAAGAAATCCACATGCCGCCTTTATTTCAATTTTAATTATTGAATGGTGTGTGGAAGTTTCGTGACCACTCTTGATTTTATTAATGACCATATATTTTTAATTCGGGTCAGATCAGGACTAAACGATGGTTAGTTCAACTCGTCCTTCCGTTTAATTTCCAGGTAATGTAAAATGGCAGATGTCGCCTAATAGTTTGATAATTCTTGGCTCCACATTATATTGTTAATATTATTATAATTTGTGTTCGCAATTTTTCAATTTACCAACCTTTTTCGATGTACGAGGTCTGCTCAAAAAGTATCACGACTTTTGAATTTCCGCGGGTTTTTGTGGCGTTATGTTAGTACTTATGTCTCTCCCTTATGCCGATAAGTTCGGCCATTTTGAATATTCAGTTAATTTTTGACAGCTGCTTTGCTTGCACATGTTTTGGCTCGTCTTCGATTTTTGCCCATTCCAAAAAATGGATCAAAGAATCTGTTTCTGGAACAAGAAAAAGTCACAGGGGACCAGATCTGCGGAATACGGTGGCTGCGGCATTATTAGTGTCTTGTTTTTGGCCAAAAATTCGCGCACAAGCAACGATGCGTGAGCAGGGGAGTTATCATGGTACAAAAGCCAATTTTTGTAATTCCACAAATTCGGGTGTTTCTGGAGGATTTCTTCGCGCAACTTGCGCATAACTTGCAGGTAATATTCCTCATTGAACGTTCTATCCTGTGGCAAGAACTCATGATGCACCACGTCACTGCATTCGAAGAAAACTATAAGCAAAACCTTCACATTCGAGCAAACTTGGCGTGCTTTTTTCGGTCTTGGCTCGTGCGACAGCTTCCATTGGGATGATTGAGCTTTGGTTTCTATATCATAACCTTAAACCCATGATTCGTCACCAGTTATGACCCTCTGGAGCAAATTAAGGTTGTCGCGGACAGAGTCCAACAGCTTTCCTTAGCAATGTTAATGCGAAACTGTTTTCGGTCGAAAATGGGCAAAAATCGATGACGAGCCAAAATACGTGCAAGCAAAGAAACTGTCAAAAATTAACTGAACATTCAAAATGGCCGAACTTATCGGCATAAGTGAGAGACATGAGTACCAACATAACGCCACAAAAACCCGCGGAAATTCAAAATTCGCGATATTTTTGAACAGACCTCGTATGTGCTATGGTATTATCCTGTTGAAAAAAAAATGACAGGTGTCGCCTAATAGCTTGATAATTCTTGGCTCCACATTATATTGTAGAGTGTGTATGTCTATAACATCCGCTGTTATATTTTGGTTAATAAATCATAAATATCCTGTTTGGTTCCTAGAGAAACATCCACAAACCATTATACGCTCTGTCTTTGGTGTTATCTTTTGCAGGTACTCTTTTGACAGTCGTAAGCGTTTCTTTAGTTAGACAAATTACCATCAATCGTTTACTTAGAGTTTAAAATTGGATTTGTCAGAAAAAAATGGCATCATTCCACATCTGATCAGTCCAATTAATGTGCTTACGGGCCCAAGTCAAGCGATTCTTACGCACAATTTGATGAATTTCAGTTACCACTTATCTGGTTATTTAAGGTCCTGTTCAAAATTTCAGTCTATCGGGCCCACTAAAAATATATTTTTACTTCCACAGACAGACGATACTCAATTAAGTAATAAAATCGAAGTGAGCAAAAATAAGTGGGCTGTATTTATTATAATGAGAACATTTTGTGTTGGTGTAGCAAAAATTGCATATCCTTATTCATACTAATTGGGATTCACGCCAACCTTAAATGTTCGACGGGCAAACGTCCTCGAGAAGACGATAAGTTAGTTAATGGAACTTTTATTAAAATTCAACTGTAAACTCTCATGAAATGCATCCCGCATTAGCTGAAAATTTCACAATCAACTATTTTTATATTTAGAATAGTAAAATACTGTCCAAACACCTTAATGAAATTGTGAATGAAATTTTGCATTAAAATTCAAATCGTGTACATATTAATCACTGCCTAAGTACGTGACAAATGGCACCTTTTTATTAACATTTTCTCCTATTGTCAATGTAAAACTTGTACTAACTTTAATAGAGAATGAAATATTTTCTAAAATCGAAAACATTAAACAAAAATATTATTAAGAATAAATTAAGGATTATTTATAAATTCATTCGAAAAAAGGAGACCTTCTTGAGGAGAAATATTTTGTTAAAAATTGATTTCGATAACAGGATTCTGAATTGAAATTGAGCTGACAACATAAATTTTACTATTGAACATACGAAATGTCCAATACCAAATCGCATTGCTCCCCAGTTTCTATATTATCTTTTGATTAATGTGAAAAAAATATGGTTTCTCTATTCTCAATATGCTCGGTGGCATGGGGGAGGGGGAAGTTTCCTGGTCTCTTTTGGCATTAACTCTGATAGTAGGTACCTTCTGGTGTACATTAATAAATAGTGAAACGATTTGGTTTCCATTGACATACATACTACGGTTTTGTACACCGATACATACTTATGATAGGTACCTTCTAGATTTGGAATTATTATTGTTAGTAACCGATGTGCGTACCCATGTTCTGTAGATTTACTGGATCGTTTTCGAAAGTCGGAAATTTCCGCGATATTATCCACCCTCATTTATCTTGTATTGACCATATTTCATCTGTCTGACTAGGATCAGTTAGCTATACAAACAAGTAGAAAATACACGAATGCTATCGATATAGAGGGATGAAGAGAGAATTGGTTTTAGTGGTTAGAATAAGGTCATATATAAGAATTTCAAAACTTATCATGGAAAGAAATTGTGGTAATCAGTCATATCAAGGATGTGCTTATGCTCATGCCATCAGATAGCAAGTAATCTTTTTTTATAGACATACACATACATATACATACAATAAGCTCCTTTAAATATAAGCATATGTGTATACACATACTTATTGCTGCTAAACAGGGTGGTCGTAAAGGTCAAGACAGACCAGTCCTTTCTCAACGCACTCAAAGTTACAGAGTGTTTCTTAAAAGTTCTTCGTTTCTTCGCAAAAATATGCACACTTATTACGAGGGCAGACTGATAAGTTAGTGATAAACGAAATAAAAATTGATTTATTTTTTAATAAATTGAACCAATACTGAAGATGCAAAAATTTTATTCAAAATAAAAATATTGAACTGATAGGTATTAAAAAAAAAATTGGTATTATTATTATTTTTTCTACGAATGCAGTATGATAATGTAGAATATATACCAGTAGTTTTCTGATGCTCATGCTGGCATTGTTGATGCTCTGTTGTTGAGTTTGAGTAATTTTCTCTATGATGCCAGAAGGTATTGCTGCATAAGATATTCCTGGGATGGCTGTTGAATACTGGACCCGGATTTTTTTGTAAGGTGGTATTCTTTCTATTGCAGCTCTTTATAGAAAGTGCACCTTTTATAGTTTGCGGGGTGATTACATCCACAGAGTGTACATTTTACTGGAGCTGATCTCAATTTCGAGCAGGTTGGCGTTAAATGTTCTTCAGCACATTTAACGCACTTTGGCCAATGCCTGCAATAGGCCTTAGTGTGCATGGAAGCCTGGTAAATCATCTAATTTGATTTTAACATAGAACACCGATTCTACACTAAAAATATCTTTATTTTTCGGAGCAGGCTCCAAATCAATAATAAACAATGGCAGAGTTCTGTTGTCGCTCTCGTTTTTCTTTATATTAGAAATACTCCGAATTTTAAAGCCGAGTATTTCCAGGATCCTCTAGATTTTGCCAACGGACGTAGTATGGTACGGAATGGCTAATTTCTTCGTAGCTCTTAGTATGTGAGACTAATTTAATAAGATTGATTCTCTCTCTTTCGGTGTGATGTATTAATGGAAATGACAAAAATAAAAAATGCAAGTTTTTTTTTCGAAATTTCAAATTTTTCATTAGATTATTTTATTTCTCTTTCTTTCATATGCAAAGAGTTTACTACAAAATTGCAATGAGTTAGAATATTTGCATCCCGATTTTTGAAAGAATAACAAAAAGGACAAAGAGTAAACTTTTCATAAAAAAATTAGTACTAAATCACTTCAATCAATGCTTAAAACTCTAATATTTTCACGATTATTGAGGTTAGATTTTCATACACGACTTCCGGAATCTTAAAATTTTTTTTTTAAAATCTGCGTTATTAATACTTTCATTTTTGCTTTGTACAATTTTTAATTTAATTTCTTGCCGTTTTGAGCTCCTGAACAGAAAATTGTGCATTTTTCAATATTAAACACATCAAATATCCTTTTTATTTGATTTTTTCTTTAATTCCTATCTAAATATGGTACTTTTAAATCAACTAAAGCTATTGAAAGTAAACTTCTTTCAACTTGGCTACTTTTAATATAGAAAAGAATTATCCGTACACTCAATTGGCCTCGAAAAAAGGAGACATTTTTCTTTTACAATTCTATACAAATTACAAATAATGACGAACTTTTCTAAATGTATTCTAACAATTTTGTAGAGTATTTCAATATTCTTATAAGTTTAATATGGTAAGCCATCAAGCCAAATTTTGATTTCGAATTAATAAGTTACAAAATTAATTTATACGACGAAAATTTTATTAAAGTATAAGAAAACTTTTACCTTTCATAATAAAATCAATACTCAAATAAGTATAATATAAACAAAACTACATTGTATTTTTCATGGAATTCGAAGTAAAAAAAATTGCATTTTATATAAAAAATTTATAGTAGTGAGGATTAATTAATAATAATAAAGTTAAAATTAAGTATTGATGTAAATACATACTCAGTTATGATGAATATCGAATTGGTAATTGTTTGAAAGTATCTAACATTTATTTTTTGCTTATGAAAAGGATTGAAATTACTATCTGTGACAAAAAATAATTGTTCTTTATAGAAAAATTGTTAAATTTTTCTTTATAGAAAAATTGTTAAATTTTTCTTTATAGAAAAATTGTTAAATTTTTCTTTATAGAAAAATTGTTAAATTTTTCTTTATAGAAAAATTGTTAAATTTTTCTTTATAGAAAAATTGTTAAATTTTTCTTTATAGAAAAATTTGTTCAATTTTTCTTTATAGGAAAATTGTTCAATTTTTCTTTATAGGAAAATTGTTGAATTTTCCTTTATAGAAAAATTGTTGAACTTTTCTTTATAGAAAAATTGTTGAATTTTTCTTTATAGAAAAATTGTTGAATTTTTCTTTATAGAAAAATTGTTGAATTTTTCTTTATAGAAAAATTGTTAAATTTTTCTTTATAGAAAGTAGTTGAATTTTTCTTTACAGAAAAATTGTTAAATTTTTCTTTATAGAAAAATTGTTCAATTTTTCTTTATAGAAAAATTGCTCAATTTTTCTTTATAGAAAAATTGTTGAATTTTTCTTTATAGAAAAATTGTTGAATTTTTCTTTATAGAAAAATTGTTGAATTTTTCTTTATAGAAAAATTGTTGAATTTTTCTTTATAGAAAAATTGTTGAATTTTTATTTATAGAAAAATTGTTGAATTTTTCTTTATAGAATTGGCGACTAAAAAAAAACACAAACGTCAAAATTTAGCTAGCATTTATCTTTGATTATTGTCACGTGCATTTATTTGTAGTGAAAACCCTTAGATTAAAGAATACCTGGATAGGCCCCTACCGTATGTTTATACGCATTTTTGTGTGCAACTTATTGCCAAGCGGTGAGAAATGGCAAAAGCGGGATATTTTTGTGTATATTTTTTTATGTAGACATGACACCCACTGCCATCTAGTTGTCGTAATACAAATCTATTGAATTGCGAAACCATAATTTATATTCATTTTAATACACTTATTGGAAACAAAAATACAATTTAAACAACACGACAGGCAAATTTTATTTTTTGTACAATCTTAGACAACAAGAAAATTCGTTAAATTTTTCTTTATAGAAAAATTGTTGAATTTTTCTTTATAGAAAAATTGTTAAATCTTTTTTTTTTAGAAAAATTGTTAAATCTTTTTTTTTTAGAAAAATTGTTAAATTTTTCTTTATAGAAAAATTGTTAAATTTTTCTTTATAGAAAAATTGTTAAATTTTTCTTTATAGAAAAATTGTTAAATTTTTCTTTATAGAAAAATTGTTAAATTTTTCTTTATAGAAAAATTGTTAAATTTTCTTTATAGAAAAATTGTTAAATTTTTCTTTATAGAAAAATTGTTAAATTTTTCTTTATAGAAAAATTGTTGAATTTTTCTTTATAGAAAAATTGTTACATTTTTCTTTATAGAAAAAATGTTAAATTTTTCTTTATAGAAAAAATGTTGAATTTTTCTTTATAGAAAAATTGTTGAATTTTTCTTTATAGAAAAATTGTTGAATTTTTCTTTATAGAAAAATTGTTCAATTTTTCTTTATAGAAAAATTGTTAAATTTTTCTTTATAGAAAAATTGTTAAATTTTTCTTTATAGAAAAATTGTTAAATTTTTCTTTATAGAAAAATTGTTGAATTTTTCTTTATAGCAAAATTGTTAAATTTTTCTTTATAGAAAAATTGTTGAATTTTTCTTTATAGAAAACTTGTTGAATTTTTCTTTATAGAAAAATTGCTGAATTTTTCTTTATAGAAAAATTGTTGAATTTTTCTTTATAGAAAAATTGTTGAATTTTTCTTTATAGAAAAATTGATGAATTTTTCTTTATAGAAAAATTGATGAATTTTTCTTTATAGAAAAATTGATGAATTTTTCTTTATAGAAAAATTGATGAATTTTTCTTTATAGAAAAATTGATGAATTTTTCTTTATAGAAAAATTGATGAATTTTTCTTTATAGAAAAATTGATGAATTTTTCTTTATAGAAAAATTGATGAATTTTTCTTTATAGAAAAATTGATGAATTTTTCTTTATAGAAAAATTGATGAATTTTTCTTTATAGAAAAATTGTTGAATTCTGAAAAATTTGGTTCAATTATTTTAAAGTATATTTTCGGAAAAGGTTTTTTGGAAAAATTGAAATGAAATTATTTTGTTCAGAAATGAAGGAATTTTTTTAAATATCTTTAGTTATCATAATTTTTTATTATTGTTAATTTCCTAAATTTTCCTTAATAAAATTGCGGACAACTTAAGGGTTGGTACAGTTCAAATCTCCTCAATATTGACCTATGTTGAAATATTATAAAAAATATTCTTCGTTGCAGAACTGCCCTCCGATCTGCTCCATTTTCTTGAGCAACGTTCACATATTTGTATAAGAAGGTTTTCGTTATGCATATGCTTGTTTGTTTGGCTAAGTATCTGTAATTTTGTACTAAAACCGTGCACATATAAAGATCTAAGATTGAATATTAAAAAAAGGAGAGAAATTCATGTAATATTTATGCTTATATGCGAGTATGTATTCTGTGTGGTGATCATCACATGTAAGGCATAACTGTGCGATTACCTCTTTCAAATTACATTGGCGGCTTACAATATCTTCGCAAATATTATTTTCTTTTGAGAAATCACAATAATAACAAAGAAGTATAAAACCATGAAACAACAGTGAATGCTGTAATATTAAACATACGCAATCCCGGCCATGTACAGTCATCCCACCATCTATGAATACGGCTACGGGCACATATTCGTCTATCCATTATGATCGTTTGCTTTGTGATGCTGGCATATTCCGATGGAGTTTGTTTTATTTAATATTTTCCTCTTTCTCGGATAATATTATTTTTATTTTGTATTCAGCATATATTACAAGAATACCATGATATCTGCTATACAATCTTCTTGCACTCACAACACCAAACCCATTATGAGTAACAAAACATAAACTACTCCATTTAGATTTATTGCAGGGACAAAATCGGTCTCATTCCGATTATGTAAAAAATTTCTGGACACAAGTAATCGTATCTAAGATGAAAATATTACAATTTGCTTTCGCAATACATAAAATTATGAATTTGACTCTTGATTTGTGAAGGGCTGATCCTTACTTGTCTGTCAGTTTATTAAGCTTGAAGGCTTCTCATATGCCCAACTTATGAGTGTATTGGCTAATTGTGTGCCCAACTTGGACTTGTACAAATTTATGGATTTTCGAGTTCTTCTAGGTGGATGGATAAGACTGCAGGCATACAATTGGAGTAGATTGTTATCTAGTTTACTTTACAACAGCCATGAACATACAATTGGACCATACAAGGACTGTTGACTTCCCAATATGTTTTCATCAAATTCCTCAGAAATATAAATAAATAAATTTCAGCATACAAATGCGTCTGTGTCCAAAAATTTCATACTGTTTCACTTTATATTTATTTTCGACAAAAGGAAGCAAAGCGTAAATAAACTTTCGTTGACAATTTAGGCGACAACGAACTTTCTAGACTTTATGTACATGTCCTATCCTATTCGACCGTATTTCACGGAAGTGTGATCAGTGAGCTAAAAGAATTTACAGATACTTTTGCTGGCCTTCTTTTAACTTGTTTTTATGCTGCAAATGTACCCCAATTTCGGTCCTGTTTAATTTGTGCAGTAACTTGCTTTCTGAAAATATTTTTACGTAGCTTAAACAAGAATTTGAAGGCATTTCGAATAGTTCTGACGATTTATTTCACATGATTTGTTATATATTTTTTTAAGTACAGTTAGTTGTTACAGCTTGATTATATCGAAATTTACACATTCTGAGATGATTCTTCACTAAGTTCTGAAAAGCTAATGAACGTCGAGACAAGTGCAAAACTTGCAATTACTGAAAAATTCATAATATTCATTAGAAATACTTATTTTTACTAAGAACTATAGCAATTAAGGAAAAACCTTCTAATTACTAAAATTTCTTAAAAGTGTTTGTTGTTGAAATTTTTTTTTTTTTTTTTTTGTATATTTATTTTAATATTTCACGTTTTTTATAAAAATGATCATCGTGAAAGTGGAGAAATAAAAAGTTGCCTTTTCATAAGCTCGTTTAAAAAATGAACAGCAAAAAACTGAAAACGATGAAAAGCAAAGCTCCGCCTAAGACTTGGTAAACAATTAAGTTCTAAGGATGTAAAATTTTCTATTTTTTTCTGCTGATTAATACAAAGTAAAAAGATATAAAACAAAAGTTAACCTCGTTATAAAATTGCTTTTTAACACTGATTAATGGTTTGTAAATTTATATACTTTCACATTATTATGCAAATAAACGAATATTACTACTAAATTTCTTTTTATATATGTGTATTTTAACGCATAAGGACACATTATAACACTTCTGTATAGTATGTCCTTATGTGTTAAGATATACGTGTATGCATCAACTAATGTATAACAAATTAAGATAATTATGAGTCTTTCCAATGCTTTAAAGAAAAATTTAAATTATATTTTTACTTAAATTAACTAAGTAATTTTTTATTAAACATTTCCAAAAAACAAATCTTAAGAAAACCCTTATAAAAATTAAAACATATTCCTGCGTTTATAATTTCAATAAAGAAAAATTCAACAATTTTTCTTTAAAGAAAAATAAAATTCAAGAATTTTTCTATAAATAAAAATTTAACAATTTTTCTATAAAGAAAAAAATTTAACAATTTTTCTATAAAGACAAAAATTTAAAAATTTTTCTATAAAGAAAAATTTAACAATTTTTCTATAAAGAAAAATTTAACAATTTTTCTATAAAGAAAATTTTAACAATTTTTCTATAAAGAAAAATTTAAGAATTTTTCTATAAAGAAAAATTTAAGAATTTTTCTATAAAGAAAAATTTAAGAATTTTTCTATAAAGAAAAAATTCAACAATTTTTCTATAAAGAAAATTTTAGCAATTTTTCTATAAAGAAAAAATTACAAATTTTTCTATAAAGAAAAATTTAACAATTTTTCTATAAAGAAAAATTTAACAATTTTTCTATAAAGAAAAATTTAACAATTTTTCTATAAAGAAAAATTTAACAATTTTTCTATAAAGAAAAATTTAACAATTTTTCTATAAAGAAAAATTTAACAATTTTTCTATAAAGAAAAATTTAACAATTTTTCTATAAAGAAAAATTTAACTATTTTTCTACAAAGAAAAATTGAACAATTTTTCTATAAAGAAAAATTTAACAATTTTTCTATAAAGAAAAATTTAACAATTTTTCTATAAAGAAAAATTAAACAATTTTTCTATAAACAAAAATTTAACAATTTTTCTATAAAGAAAAAATTAACAATTTTTCTACAAAGAAAAATTTAACAATTTTTCTATAAAGAAAAATTTAACAATTTTTCTATAAAGAAAAATTTAACAATTTTTCTATAAAGAAAAATTTAACAATTTTTCTATAAAGACAAAAATTTAACAATTTTTCTATAAAGAAAAATTTAACAATTTTTCTATAAAGACAAAAATTTAGCAATTTTTCTATAAAGAAAAATTTAACAATTTTTCTATAAAGAAAAATTTAACAATTTTTCTATAAAGAAAAATTTAACAATTTTTCTATAAAGAAAAATTTATCAATTTTTCTATAAAGAAAAATTTAACAATTTTTCTATAAAGAAAAATTTAACAATTTTTCTATAAAGAGAAATTTAACAATTTTTCTATAAAGAAAAATTTAACAATTTTTCTATAAAGAAAAATTTAACAATTTTTCTATAAAGAAAAATTTAACAATTTTTGTATAAAGAAAAATTTAACAATTTTTCTATAAAGAAAAATTTAACAATTTTTCTATAAAGAAAAATTTAACAATTTTTCTATAAAGAAAAAATTAACAATTTTTCTATAAAGAAAAATTTAACAATTTTTCTATAAAGAAAAATTTAACAATTTTTCTATAAAGAAAAATTTAACAATTTTTCTATAAAGAAAAATTTAACAATTTTTCTATAAAGAAAAATTTAACAATTTTTCTATAAAGAAAAATTTAACAATTTTTCTATAAAGAAAAATTTAACAATTTTTCTATAAAGAAAAATTTAACAATTTTTCTATAAAGAAAAATTTAACAATTTTTCTATAAAGAAAAATTTAACAATTTTTCTATAAAGAAAAATTTAACAATTTTTCTATAAAGAAAAATTTAACTATTTTTCTACAAAGAAAAATTGAACAATTTTTCTATAAAGAAAAATTTAACAATTTTTCTATAAAGAAAAATTTAACAATTTTTCTATAAAGAAAAATTAAACAATTTTTCTATAAACAAAAATTTAACAATTTTTCTATAAAGAAAAAATTAACAATTTTTCTACAAAGAAAAATTTAACAATTTTTCTATAAAGAAAAATTTAACAATTTTTCTATAAAGAAAAATTTAACAATTTTTCTATAAAGAAAAATTTAACAATTTTTCTATAAAGACAAAAATTTAACAATTTTTCTATAAAGAAAAATTTAACAATTTTTCTATAAAGACAAAAATTTAGCAATTTTTCTATAAAGAAAAATTTAACAATTTTTCTATAAAGAAAAATTTAACAATTTTTCTATAAAGAAAAATTTAACAATTTTTCTATAAAGAAAAATTTATCAATTTTTCTATAAAGAAAAATTTAACAATTTTTCTATAAAGAAAAATTTAACAATTTTTCTATAAAGAGAAATTTAACAATTTTTCTATAAAGAAAAATTTAACAATTTTTCTATAAAGAAAAATTTAACAATTTTTCTATAAAGAAAAATTTAACAATTTTTGTATAAAGAAAAATTTAACAATTTTTCTATAAAGAAAAATTTAACAATTTTTCTATAAAGAAAAATTTAACAATTTTTCTATAAAGAAAAAATTAACAATTTTTCTATAAAGAAAAATTTAACAATTTTTCTATAAAGAAAAATTTAACAATTTTTCTATAAAGAAAAATTTAACAATTTTTCTATAAAGAAAAATTTAACAATTTTTCTATAAAGAAAAATTTAACAATTTTTCTATAAAGAAAAATTTAACAATTTTTCTATAAAGAAAAATTTAACAATTTTTCTATAAAGAAAAATTTAACAATTTTTCTATAAAGAAAAATTTAACAATTTTTCTATAAAGAAAAATTTAACAATTTTTCTATAAAGAAAAATTTAACAATTTTTCTATAAAGAAAAATTTAACAATTTTTCTATAAAGAAAAATTTAACAATTTTTCTATGAAGAAAAATTTAACAATTTTTCTATAAAGAAAAATTTAACAATTTTTCTATAAAGAAAAATTTAACAATTTTTCTATAAAGAATTTATATTTAGCAAATTTTTCTATAAAGAAAAACTCAACAATTTATCTTTTTATGTTTTGCCTATACAGATGTACTATATAGAAAAATTCTTGATGATTAAATATTTTCTTAGTAGATTTACTGATATGAAAGCCTTCAAAATTGTAAAAATTCCAAATAGTTTCAGATCTGATTTATGATTAATGTACGTATAGTATTATCAAGAGAACAAAAAGTTGATAAAATTATAAATTTTGTTAATCTACAATACATACTGTATGATAAAATTTTATTGAAATGGATTTAAAACGCGGATCTGAACTTATTGATATACTGTACATGTCCCAAGGTATTTGAATGTACACATATGTAAGTGTCATTAGTGGTACGAGTACTTATTTATTTTGTACTGTAAGCTCGAGTGAAGTCATGAAAGATTTGTGAATATCATGTTAAGCTGGCGATGTCACCCGCTCCTAATTTTATAAAATTCATTGAAATTATTCCCAAAGGTAACAAATTAAACTCATAAAGCAGAGCGAGCAGAGTATCAATTTAAGGGATTTTTGCTTCTTTCCGAATATTATGAGCTCCTTTAATTCCCTCCTCCCCATACGCACAATATGTATCGGTAAGCGTCCGTAATACGTGCAGGGATGGTTTTGGGCAAAATTGTATACGTTCAGAAGGAGGAAATAGTATTCCTACTATCATCCGTCTATCGGAACGTTTGTAGGTATTCAAAACGAACAGCAAAGAACGTTACTTTAATTAACTGAAACAGAGCAACTTTTCTAACTAGCTTAACGATAATCCTATTAATTTTGAAAACTTCTCATATGAATTTGTTGCCAATTTAGTCGATCCTTCGTCTATGACATAACATAGTAGCTCTCTTATACATAAGTAACATGCGACAACATATTTCCTACGACAGATAAATAAATATGGTAAAAATTAGGCTGCCCTAATGCTGCTACCTACCTACCTATCGGCCTATATAATAAAGCTTAAATTCATTCAAACATGCTTACTCAATCACACGCATATATACGAGTATATATCGATTATAAGTTAAATTTAACCCATTCAATATAAGAGTTTTCAAAATAATTCTATTAGCAAATTGGGTATTTTGCCTTCTGCGAACGATACTTATTAAATTTATGGAACAATAAAATATTAAAAGTAGTTACTAAGATGAATTTAATCATCTTTAGTTTTTCTTATTAGATATTTTATCAGTTAATTCTTATATTAAACTATTATTCATTTGTGTACTCTTGAAATAATATTAGTAAATTTCGCTTTGATTATTATGTGTATGTCAAATATGCAAGATATCGAATGACTAGTTGGATTGGTATTATGGAAGTCGAACTGAATTTTTCGCAATATAATTATTAAGCAATTTTGCTTTACTCTTGATATCTTTAACTTATTTGTTTATTTGTTTGTTTACTAGTAAGGTTTTTGAGATAAGATTCAGAAGCCATTGTGCCACAACGATGAAGTCATTTAGCGACTTCATATTTTGTGTGGGTTGGCATTATCAAACTCCCTTACAAAACTGGTCAATAATTAGTTGGAGGAAAATCAGATATTGTCAAATTTTGAATACCTTGTTTTAATTATCTTTAAAAGATTTAAAATGAGGCTTGGAAAAATAATGATTGCGTCTAGAAGCTTTACAATGGTATGTGTCCTAGTCAAAAATCGGATATAGGTTAAGTGATATTTATTTAAAAATATGGGAAATAATGAGTCGATAGCCAAAGAAGAATGAAGTTGGTTACCGAATTTTGAGAATTTTCCTTGCCCAGAGTTCTGAAATGGTTCTTGAATAGACGGATTTTCGAACAATGTTTAGAAAGAAATCTTCCCCTGATAGCCCAGTATTATTAATAGCCCTGGTAATTAACGGATTTTGACGAATACATGATGGGCGGAGACTCTCCCCCATCAATTAGTTAGCCGACTAATTATTCAGGATGCCAAAATGACCGGAAATAAACATGTTCGCCTTTGAAATTAAATTTAATATAACATCGCTTCTATAAATAAAAGGTTTTGTTACGTTTAAGGAGTTATTGTATTAAATTCATATTTGTAATGTGCTTAACAAAATGATTTTTTTTAATCAGTTTTAGTAAAGTTTATAATGAAATTTATGTTCTTAATTTTTTAATTATATAGTTAATAAGCGACCTAAGCTGTACTGGTTGCAAACTTAAGGACTATGACTTATTTTGGCTAAGTGCAAATGATGAAAAAGTTTTCACTTTAAATATTCAAACAGGACATATGTGCTATCAATGTTTACAAATTCAGATTATATATAATCCATATGAGCATCTCAGTGGGTCCGATAATATTTTGCATTCCTTATATTATATCCTGAGAACGAAGATTAATTTTTGGAATCCTTGAAATTATCATTATTTTTAGTTGAAAATATTTTATATTTCCTCAAAATACTGAAAAATCTTTTTTTTCAAAAATTAGTTTTTAATTTTAATATTTTCTCGAAATATAATATGTCCTTTTTTACATAATCAGTCGTCTTTAATTTTGGATATTTCCTCAAAATACTGTAAATTATTTTTTTTTCAAAAATTAGTCTTTAGTTAAGATTTTCCCTCGAAATATAGTATGTCCTTTTTTACATAATCAGTCTTTAATTTTGGATATTTCCTCAAAATATTGTAAATTTTTTTTTTTTAAATTAGCTTATAGTTTAGATATTTTCTCGAAATATAGTATGTCCTTTTTTACACAATCAGTCTTTTAATTTTGATATTTCCTCAAAATACTATAAATTCTTTTTTTCTCAAAAATTAGTCTTTAATTATAATTTTTCCTCGATATATGGTATGTCCTTGTTTACACAACCAGTCTTTAATTTTGCATATTTCCTCAAAATACAGTTAATATTTTTTTTCTTCAAAACTAGTCTTTAGTTAAGATTTTCCCTCGAAATATAGTATGTCCTTTTTTACATAATCAGTCTTTAATTTTGGATATTTCCTCAAAATATTGTAAATTTTTTTTTTTTAAATTAGCTTATAGTTTAGATATTTTCTCGAAATATAGTATGTCCTTTTTTACACAATCAGTCTTTTAATTTTGATATTTCCTCAAAATACTATAAATTCTTTTTTTCTCAAAAATTAGTCTTTAATTATAATTTTTCCTCGATATATGGTATGTCCTTGTTTACACAACCAGTCTTTAATTTTGCATATTTCCTCAAAATACAGTTAATATTTTTTTTCTTCAAAACTAGTCTTTAGTTAAGATTTTCCCTCGAAATATAGTATGTCCTTTTTTACATAATCAGTCTTTTAATTTTGGATATTTCCTGAAAATATTGTAAATTCTTTTTTTCTCAAAAATTAGTGTTTAATTAAAATTTTTCCTGGAAATATAGTATGTCCTTTTTTACATAATCAGTCTTTTAATTTTGGATATTTCCTCAAAATATTGTAAATTGTTTTTTTCTCAAAAATTAGTCTTTAATTAAAATTTTTCTTGGAAATATAGTATGTCCTTTTTTTACACAATCAGTCTTTTATTTTGGATATTTCCTCAAAATACTGTAAATTCTTTTTTTCTTTTAAAAATTAGTCTTTAATTATAATATTTTCTCGAAATATAGTATGTCCTTTTTTACACAATCAGAAATATTGTATATTGTTTTTTCAACAATCAGTCTTTAATTTTTAATATTTGTTAAAAATATTCTATATCCTCTTTTTTCGAAAATTAGTTTTTTTTAAAATTTTGATCTTTTATTGAAATATTTCACTTTAACGCTCCTTAAAAATGATAGCCTTTAATTTTTCTTATTTCTTACAAAACAATTAGTCTTTAGTTTTGATATATCGTAATATTTATTGTATATCCTTTTTACAACAACTTGTTTGCAATTTTAATCTTTTCTGAAAATATTTTCTATCATTTTGTTATAACAAGTACATTTTATTCAGAGTTTTTACTATCTACATAGAAAAAAAGCCCCATTATTACCAAAGTGTATACCTTATTCTTATTGGATAGACGAAAGAATAATGAATCTATTTGAAAGTGAACAAAATAAATGATAATTGATTTCGTGTCCTTTGGTAATGTGAATTTTATATAAGAATCTAAATTTTGTATATTTATTTGAATTTTTGTTTTCTTTTGGTATTGTTTTTGTTTTGTTTTGTTGGTTTTTAAAATTTTTTGTTGTTGTCCAGTTTTGTATTGAAAATGGGCAGAAACCGATCAACAAAACAAACGCCGTTGAATTTCTCATTCGTTGAAAAGAATTTAAATAAGCACCACCCGTTGTCAGTTAATATCCTTAAACGAGCCCAAAAGGAGCATACATACAAATACTAACAAAATTTTATATAAAAAGTATAAAGAATGACCAAATAAATTGGGTGACTGGGAAGAAAATTGTTTTTTTTATTTTCTTCTATTTTATTATAATGTGTTTTCTATTCTCTTTTTCTGATTTTGTTAGATAGAATAGAAGTTGCTTTAGCTATTTCTCTTTCATTTCTCATTTCTTGAAAATAGCCTGTAAGAAAAAATACAATCAACTACACATAGAAAAATACAATACAAAATACAATTGGGCAAGGAGAGAAAGTTATATATTGGGCAGCCACAAAAATAAAGGAATACAACAAGAGAAGAAATCTATAGAAAAATTGATATTGCAAAAAATTTAGGCATTCTCAATAGTATGAGAATGAAGAGAGATGTTCGATGTGATAGCAAGAAAAAAGAATAAGTTGCTATTTTATGCTAGATTATTGACATGAAAATCACGTTTACTAATATATCAATGAAATGGGAATGGGATTATGTGAATAGGCAAAAGATACTCGTACATCTAGAAGCTAAGATGCTAAGATAGAAGGGAAATATGCAAGAGGCAAAAATTTAACAAACAGCAAATCGGGTGGAAATGTGAAGAAAATCCAATAGAGAAAAGCTTCACTTCAACAATCGGATACAGATACAAACTGTACACTGGCAGGGGCAATATATGAAAATTACTCATGGTAAATTGTATCGAAATGCTCGTTCGTCTACATCGTCTTTAGCTTACAGAGTCCTTACATTATCGTCCAAAAAAAAAAAAAATAAAAAAAATAAAAAATGTTTATTAGAAATTCTTTAGCAAGTCGAGTCGCACATTACTCTTTTTCGACCATATTTTGTAGTACCATCTATGGGCCTTTGCATGGTTTCGTTCTTTTATCACATAATATCCTCATTCTTTGATCGGCAAAAAAAAAAATTGCCCTTTTTTTTCTACCAAACAATGAAATAAGGAAAGAAACAAGATAAAAATCCTACAAAAAAAAAAAAAAAAAATTGGGGCTGTGGGTAAAAAATTTTCAGAAATATTTTAAAAGGGAAAGCCTACATTTTTTATGATATTTATCAACTGTACAAAACGAAACGGAAAAGTGTGAAGATCCCTGTTGAAAAGGGAAAGTAAACTGAAAATGAATTTTGCCAGAAAATAAGTGCTAAAAGATTTTTATTTTATATTTATTTCTCTTCTCATTTTTGAACATCAGAAAGATTATTGTAGACGAAAACATAACACTGTCATCAATTGTATGTACACGTAAGTAAGGTATTTTGTACGAGGTGGTAATTTCAATATATTCTCTGAATTTAGTTAATTTTTCTGTATATATTTTTCTGGGAAAATCAAGTTCCAATTTATTATCACTTCAATGATTATGCAGTAAAAGGATTATTCAAAATAGATAATTGATAGGCAGCTAAAAGGGTATAAACTTAAAACAATACTGAAAGCTAATTTTAGATTTGAAGATAAATCAAATTTTAAATGAGAAATATTATATTAAGTCAAGATAAATGGACTCTTTTAAGTTAATTTATTTAGATTGATTGTTAAACGATTAAAAATATTTAAAAAATTTGTGTATTCGCTAGCTACACATTTTTCCCATCTCTCGGGCAATTTGTGGATACCACGCCAAAAAAATTACTTCTCTTTCGAGGCAAACCACTCATCAAGCCATTTTCGGAAGTCTTCGTAAGAATCGAAGTGCTGCTCAGCGAGCGCGTGGCTCATCGACGAAAACGGGTGGTAGTAGAAGGGGCCAGGTATGGTAAATAAGCGGTGTGAGGTAGCATCTCCCAGTTGAGTGTCTCCAGGTAGTTTCGGACCATTTTTGACGTGTGCGATGGTGCGTTGTCGTGGGGGAAAATCAACTTGTCATATCTTTGTTGACAATCCGTCAATTTTTCCGGTAGAGCACGGTGCAATTTGATTAGTTGTTGCTGGTAGCGGTGGGAATTGGCAGTTTCACCAGGTTTCAACATCTCATAGTAGACGACACCCTGCTGATCCCACCAAACGCACGGCATCGTCGTCCGTCCGAAGCGATTTGGTTTTGGGGAAGATGTTGATGGTTGATCGGGATCAACCCACGATTTCTTGCGCTTAGGATTCTCGAAATATATCCACTTTTCATCGCCTGTCACAATCCAATCCAGGAACGACTTTTTTTTTGTCTGGTGAGCAAAATTTCACATGTGTTTTGGCGTCGTTCCATCTGCCTATCGGTTAATTCCTGCGGCACCCATTTTCCGATCTTTTCAATCTTCCCCATGGCACGCAGATGCATGGAAATGGCTGGTTGAGTAACACCAAATTGCTCCGCGAGCATTTTTTTGCGATTGAGTATCGTCTTCGTCCAAAAGAGCCTGAAATTTATGGTTCTAAACTTTCCTACGCCGATTTTCACGCTTCTTGTCCCACAAGTCAAAATTGCCGTCTTTGAATCGACGAAACCAATCTCCGCACGTTGTTTCCGATAAAGCACTGTCATAAGCAGGCGATACGATTCGGCAGAAAAGCAGAGCTTCCCGCATATGCTCTTTTTCTGGCACAAAAGTAGACATAATTACCAAAGGAAAAATGTATGTTGTTGTGCGAAATTGGTGACAATGTGTACTGATTAATGTTGACAGATTTCAAACTCATAAAAAAAGTATGGCGTATCCATGGTAGCCTAATAGGCTCACTCATGCTATCAATAACCAAACAGCGGATTTAAGCTTATACACCTGGTAGAATAAATTTAATAAAGATTTTCAAAAAATATTTGTGCAATCAATATTATCAATAAATTCGTTTAAAAAAAACATATTTTAATATACAAAATTATAATAATTCAGCCATCATTCAAAAAAGAGACGGTTAAATTTGGATATTCTCACAAGTACCCATGCTCAAAAAATAATGGCGGCTTTAACATTATTTTTGGAATATGGTTCGTTTTTGTACCGATATCCTACTGGCTTTTTCGTGCAGTTTTTCTATTTTCCTAATAGCTGATGGCTTTTTCAGATGTTTTCCACACTTTTTTTTTGGGATTAGCATAGGACCATGCCTCAGTGGGATTCGAACCCATAATCTTTTGGATAGCAGTCAAGGTTAATTACCAAGACAAAAATCATGAATTAGTTCGGTATGCCCAATCTAGATTTGGAGCAGTTTCCTCTCCTAGATTAGTCACCTATTATTTTAGCGAATATGGAAGTTTGTTAAGAGTGTATATTTATGCAAAATATATAATAATAGTATTCAGATGAATTAGTTCAATTTATGTAGATTTCTCGATAAGGAACCCTTTATCTGATAAATTTTGGATCCCGTATAAACTCAGTCGCGGAGGCGATAATTCTAGATACTCTGATTATAAAAGCTCCGTGAATTTTGTGTTTTTTCAAAAATTATTTATTTGTTCATGAACATCTATTTTGTCCCCTTCAAAGTAATCCCCGCCAGATA
Organism: Atherix ibis; assembly: GCA_958298945.1. Lineage (NCBI taxonomy): Eukaryota > Metazoa > Arthropoda > Insecta > Diptera > Athericidae > Atherix > Atherix ibis. The sequence continues at coordinate 6,781,790 of OY282610.1, forward strand.
TTATACGCTTGTGCCAACGTTTTTGCCAATCCTCGAAGCACTTCAAAAAATCCTTTTTTGTGATCTTGTTCAGGTCCTCCTTCGATGCCGTCTTTATCTCCTTAGTCGTAACGTAGCGTCGTCATTTCATAAGGCTCTTCAGTTTCGGGAACAAAGAAAAGTAAAGGGGGCCAGATCAGGGGAATATGGTGGCTACGGCATTATTAGTGTGTTGTTGTTGGCCAAAAATTCGCGCACAAGCAACGATGCGTGAGCAGGGACGTTATCATGGTGCAAAACCCAATTTTTGTTCTTACACAAATCCGGGCCAGAAAACGGATTTATGGTAGTTGCGCATAACTTGCAGATAATAATCCTTATTGAACGTTCTACCCTGTGGCAAGAACTAATGATGCACCACGCCCCTGCAATCGAAGAAAACTGTAAGCAAAACCTTCACATTCGAGCGAACTTGGCGCGCTTTTTTCGGTCTTGGCTCGTGCGACAGCTTCCATTGGGATGATTGAGCTTTGGTTTCCACGTCATAACCATAAACCCATGATTCGTCACCAGTTATGACCCTCTGGAGCAAGTTTAGGTCGTCGCGGCCATAGTCCAACAGCTCCTTAGCAATGTTAATGCGATGCTATTTTTGGCGAAATTGAGCAATTTTGGTACGCCTTTCGCGGCGACCCGTCTCACAGCGGATTACTTCGCGCAACTTGCACATAACTTACAGGTAATATTCCTTATTGACCGTTCTACCCTGTGCTCCTGCAATCGAAGAAAACTGTAAGCAAAAACATTCGAGCGAACTTGGCGCGCTTTTTTCAGTCTTGGCTCGTGCAACAGCTTCCATTTTTATAATTCCACATTATAACCATAAACCCATGATTTGTCACCAGTTATGACCCTCTGGAGCAAATTTTGGTCGTCGCGAGTCCAACAGCTCCTTAGCAATGTTAATGCGATGCTGTTTTTGGTCGCAATTGAGCAATTTTGTTACGAATTTCGCGGCGACGCGTCTCACGACCAAATCATTGGTAAAAATCGAATGGTACAACCCAATCGATATATTTAAGTCCTCAGCAATTTCTCTAATGGCGATTCGACGATTGGTCAATACTATTTTCTTCACTTCATCAATGTTTTCGTTTGTTGTTGACGTGCTCGGGCGTCCGGTACGCTTTTCGTCGTTCACATCTTCTCGACCCTCCGAAAACATTTTGTACCACCGATAAACGTTGCTTCGGTCCAAGGTAGCTTCACCATATGCCACAGTCAACATTCGGAATGCGTCCGCGCAATTAATTTTGTTTTTCACACAAAATTTGATACAGATTCTTTGAGCCATTTTTTAGAATGAGCAAAAATCGAAGACGAGCCAAAACACGTGCAAGCAAAGCAGCTGTCAAAAATTAACTAAACATTCCAAATGGCCGAACTTGTCGGCATAAGTGAGAGACATGAGTACCAACGCAACGCCACAAAAAATCGAAAATCGAACAAACGTAACCCGCGGAAATTCAAAATTCGCGATACTTTTTAAACAAACCTCGTGTAATAAAATTGATTTTTTAATGCACTTTTTGAAGCGATACCGTGACATCTAAGGCGATTTGGTGACAAGTAAAAGGGACCTTGGTTATTCTGCTAGGCGAATTGTAGATTGTTAAGTTAGGATACAGAGTAATGAAAATTTTGCTAACATAAAATTTTAACTATAAAAGATTTAAAATTTTCTAGAAAATAAATTAATTCAGAATTGAGAATGAGTAATTTTTTTTAATGTCTCTGCGTATTTTGCAAAAATTGTAGCAAAATACTTAATATTCGAGGATGGAAGTCATCTCAATATTTCCATTATTTTATTGAGTTTATACAAAAAGGGAATATGTTGTTCTTTTTCTAAATGGGTAACGATATAAATTAATTTCAAGAATCAACATCATTTTATACATGAACGATTCTATGTGCTTAAAGATTCCAATACGAAAAATATTGAATCCTGGAATTTTATTGAAAAATCCTACACCCTGTAATTCTGTACAATTGCAAGGAATGAACCTACAATAATTTTGTTTATACTTGAATAGATTGAAAAAGGAATCATATTTAACAATTTAAAGGATATGGAATTTTTATGTCCCTATTCCAAAATGCCTTGCTTGTGCTTAAGTATTCATTTTCTAGAATTTTGTTATGCATAATGAACGTTTGATAAATAAATTAATTCAGTTAACATTTTATAACCTGAATATCTTTTCCTGATCAATTTTAAAATATTCGAAAAAATTAGTTATCCTTCGAAAAAATCCACCTAAATATTAATGCTTCCAACAAATTTTCTTTTGTTTTGGCATTTAAAACAGTACATTTATTAGTAGATATTTTTCAATATGTTTGCTTTCCCAGACGTTTTCTTTTGCATGTGACTCAATCGTCTTCTCGTCCCATTAATTTTTCGAAATAAATACCAAATAACCCGTACATGTTCAAAATGCTTAAAATTACATATCCCAGCTGTCTTGTTTATAAGTTTTAATGGATTTATGCATACAAAAAAATTACGCAAAAATGAAAATTCAATTGCACAAATTTAAAACCATATTCAGACAACAAAATTAAACCGCAAACTTTAAATGAAACCAAAATTCATATACAGATCTAAATTTTCGTACTTGGTTACCTCTAAAACTATGTTAATATCCCATAAACTATTTTCGCTTAAGTAATGTGGTCTAATTTATTTTCAATAATTCTCGAGCGAATTTTATTCATGCATAAACTCTATTAATATTTATTTATAATAAAATTTTGCTGAAACTTTAAATAACTTTGAACATCTCACCACAATAGAATTGGTTTTGCCATCAAAATTATGCATTCACAATTTATTCAATTTTATATTAGTGTACACATACTTTGTAGTGAAATTGCTGATATTTTAATTATAGAAAAAGATATTGCGACAATTTAAATATGGTATATTATATTCGTAAGTGTGTCCAAAGCATAAATGCACTAATGGAGCGAAAGTAATAATAAATCACTGGTATTGTTTTTGGACTACTCCGCCCGTTAATGAATTTTCATTTACACTTTGTCTGTAAATATTATTTAATAAATTTTAATATTGTATATAATTAATTTTATATAAAAACAAATTAATTTACCATTTCTGGGGAAAAGTTTTTCCATTCTAAAATATGATGGCTGTGGTATGGAATTGAATCATCCAGTAATAGAATTAAGAGCGCAAAATTTAATGTTAAGTACTCACATTGATAAAAGTTTTAATTTTTATTTATTTAAAATTTACTTTTAACTATTATAACTACATATATGCTTGCGTTAGATAATTTATTTTTTGATTTTTTAAAGTATAGCTCTGTAATTTGTCAACGTTTAACTAATTTCATTAATTATTTAGTTTATTTATTCAAAACTTTCTACAGTTCGATGAAAATGAAAGCAGCACACTAGGCCGATTATAAATAGGAAGAAGTGCACGATAAGTTGCAATAAATGAACGATTATTTTGACCCAAAAAAATTGGAAAACTACCGTCAGCCTCCACCCTAATCTTGAACCAGCCAGTAACGCTTGCGGAGTTCAATTTTTCGTTGAATTCCTTCAAGGGAACCACACCTGGTAGGGATAAGGTTTCTTTTAAAATGATTAAAGCGGTACCTTCGATTTTTCATATTAGAATTGTCAACCTCTTTAACAAAATTCTGGAAAAATCTATTTTCCCAAATTGCTGGAAGGTCGCAACAGCCATTCCAGTTCCCAAGAAAAATCTCTCCCATTCTTCGGCTAACAACTTTAGACCAATCTCATTACTGCCTTGCACTTCCAGGATCCTGGAAAATATCTTAGCTACAAGACTTAACCAGGCGCTTGCCAATAGACTCAATCCCCAACAACATGCCTACAGGTCAGGCAGGGGAACTCTGAGTATGCTACTTGAACTCCAACATTCAATCCACAATTGCTACAAACGCAGACACTGTGGTTTACTGTTGTCCTTCGACCTAGAAAAGGCGTATGACCAAATTTGTACACACAGGGTACTCTTACAGCTGGCAGAGTGGGGCGTAGATTCTGCAATATTGGCACTTCCTAACTGGTAGAACCTACGTTCCTTCCTAACTGGTAGAACCTTCACGGTACGCGCCAACGGTCATTTTTCGTCAAAACGCGAAATGAAAAACGGCATCCCACAAGGATCACTTTTATCAACAATCCTATTCAATATATATATTCACTCCCTTTCCCACCAACTATCATCCTTTAACCACTACATATATGTCGACAACATTTTCATACTTGTATCTGGTGCTGATCTTCAACAACAAACAAATAACGCCATCCGCAACATCAACACTTGGAGCAGAATAAACGGTGCGGTTATCTGTACATCGAACCCTCCTTGCCTTCATGTTTGTAGGAAAAAAAAAATTGTAGCGTATCGGACTCGTCCCTTAACCCCTTCCCTCTTCGCCTAAAAGATTCCATGAAAATCCTGGGTATCTCAATTGCCCGTGGAGGAAAATGGAATCTTCAGATTAAAAATGCTGTTGACAAAATTAACATCATTTTCTGAATGGTTAAAATTTTAGTCAGCAGTAAAAGTAAGGTAAGACAAATTGAGGCAATTAGAGTAACCAACACCCTTTTGGACGGGACCTTACTCTATATCCTCACTATACGTGTCAGTGTGCCAATAGCAGGGAAAAAACTAGTCGAGGCAGCGGTAAACCGTTGCATTAGACTAGCCAGTGGAGCACATCGGACATCTCCGGTGGAATCCATACTGATTGAGACTGGTCGAAAAGCTATTTTTTCTTTTTTCACAAAGCTTGCCTAAGTTTAATTCTACAAAAACCTATGCCTTCCAAATTATCCACTCCACACTTTAATAAAAAACATTATCATCTCCCCCAGTTCAAAAAGGAATTCATCATCGCTATCCTTATTAATATCCCACCTTGAAAGCAATTCATCCATCCTCCCCCTCGTTTTTCAAACTTTCCTTCCACACCCAGATTGGAAACCGTGGTTAGGAGCCAAGTTGAAAGTGACTGCTTCTCTTGACAGGTTAAAGAAAGCTAGTACTGATCCGTCACAGACAGGAAATTTTTCCTTGAACAGTTGGACGGATTAAAAGATCATCAACTTATGTTCACTGACGCCGCCGCTGACACCGATACTACATATTTTTCGATCGTCGAACTTTTTGGCTGCAGCACCCGCGCACTATGTTGTGGGATCTTCCCTTATATGGCATCTCCATATTAGCTGATTTTAGGATCTTCCCTTATAGGGCCATCAAAACGGCATTTGAAATTGCGACCAATATTCCCACCCAACAAGCGTTATTATTTTTAGCGATAGCCTTGCCGCCCTTAAAGCCATTTGTGGCCCATCGAGTGACCCAGTACCTAGCGCAATTTGTCATAGCCCACTTAGAAATCGGAGTGTCGAGTTGCAATGGGTGCCAGGGCATGTGGGAATTGTGGATAATGAAAGTGCTGACAAGTTGGCTGGAGAAACACGCCATCGGCCGGTGATCACAGTCATTCCTAATCTGCCTCGCCTACTAACAGAATGGCAACTAACACCATTAACCGTTGACTGGACCAATAGCGACACATTTTTGTCGACTCATTACAGAACCACTAACAAACCAGTGTATTCAACATCCATACCGAAATTCTGGGCGCGAAAGCTCCTCAGAATCCGCATTGGACATACTGCTCTTACCCATAACTTCCTTTTTGGCAACACCAATCGTCCCTTCTGCCAATCATGTGGCACCCATATTCTACAGGAATGCCACATAACCAAGAACTACTTTGCGAGCAGGATTCCTCCTATTATAGAGCTCCTTGACCCAACAACTTCATTCCCTAGTCCCCTATTTAAACTTCTACAACATACTTACCTGCTCCACAAGATATAACAAAATTCTTAATATTCCATACCACTAACCACAGACCAGTCTCTCTCAGATGATTTCCCATACGTACTACGAAGTCGGCAAATGGCCTCACGGTCGTGGCGCTATGAAGTGGCCCCTGGCACATGTCTAAGGGACCTTACAAACAAACAAAATTGGATAACTGCCCACAGTTATTGAGTCGTATTTATTTCTATGAATAAAAAGTAAACCTTACTGAATACAATTGATAGTGACAAGAGATTTTGATATTTAAAATATGGCCACACTATCCATTTGAAAACCTATAACACCTTTTGAAAAACCTCTTATTCCAAAAAAAAAACCACTAAAACGTGGGACCGTACCACAATGATAACCACAAAATTAGAAACAATTTTTCTAATAACATGACACCAAATGTTGTTCGAAATTGTATTCTTATCTTAATTTGCTCCACAAATTTTATTAACATCTAATTTCTCCATCCAACTAACTATCGACCAATGTTATTAGGGAGGCTGGCAATGCCAACAGCACACACGCAACATGATGTCGCTAAATGGCCTCATGGTCATGTCGGTACATAATGGCCTCTGGCTCTTATCTCAGAGACTTTACATACACACAAACAAACAAGAATAAATCGTGGTTGTCATTTTTTGGGCACTATTGGCAACAAACAAATCAATTCTAATTAACTAGCCCCTAAACATATGCAATTTGCCAGTGAAAGGAAGTTTTTCCAATCGTTTTTTGGTTTGCTCTTTTGGCAAATTCGATTTCGTTTTTAATATAATTTCGAAAATTTCATTGGCAATTTTTTGTTGTTTTCTTTTTTTGTTCAATAAAAATTCATTTATTTTATATACTTCATAAATACTCGTATAAATATGGAAATGTTCATTTATTAAGCATATTCCACTTCAGAAACTGACTTTCTTATTGGTGTCCATACAAATATCTTTTTGCAAATCAATACAGTTTTATATATTGTGAAAGTATAGAAAAGAATTTTATATTAAGCTAATCTGATTCAATAAAAATCAAGTTTTTTGTTCGTTCTTCTAAACCACTTATCCAGATTGACTAGGACGTATCACGAATTCCTTCAGAGTTTTTTTTATACCATATCATATCATATTACATCGAAATTTTCTTACTTCTATTGACTAAAGACCACTACTATTCAGAAGTAACTTATATAAAACTAAATTAATCCTTTTTACAATCACATACGAGTTCTGTTCAAAAACTATCGCGACTTTTGAATTTCCGCGGGTTACGTATATTCGATTTTCAATTTCTTTTTATGGCGTTATGGTGGTACTCATGTCTCCCACTTATGCCGACAAGTTCGGCCATTTTAAATGTTCAGTTAAATTTTGACAGCTGCTTGGCTCGTCTTCGATTTTTGCCCATTCCAAAAAATGGATCAAAAAATCTGTTTCGGGAACAAGAAAAAGTCACCGGTTGCCAGATCTGGGGAATACGGTAGCTGCGGCATTATTAGTGTGTTGTTTTTGGCCAAAACTTCGCGCACAAACAACAATGCGTGAGCAGGGGCGTTATAATGGTGGAAAAGCAAATTTTTGTTCTTACACAAATCCGGGCGTTTCTGGTAGATTGCTTTGCGGAACTTGTGCATAAATTGCAGGTAATATTCCTCATTGACCGTTCTACTCTGTGGCAAGAACTCATGATGCACCACGCCCCTGGAATCGAAGAAAACTGTAAGAAAAACCTTCACATTCGACCGAACTTGGCGCGCTTTTTTCGTTCATGGCTTGAGCGGTAGCTTCCATTGGGATGATTAAGCTTTGGTTTCCACATCATAACCATAAACCCATGATTCGTCACTAGTTATGACGATCTGGATCAAATTTGGGTCATCGTGGACAGAGTCCAATAGCTCCTTAGCAATGTTAATGCAATGCTGTTTTTGGTCGAAAATGGACAAAAATCGAAGACGAGCCAAAACACGTGCAAGCAATGGTGCAAAAGCCAATTTTTGTTCTCCCACAAATCCGGGTGTTTCTGGCGGATTACTTCGCGCAACTTGCGCATAACTTGCAGGTAATATTCCTCATTGACCGTTCTACCCTGTGGCAAGAACTCATGATGCACCACGCCCCTGGAATCGAAGAAAACTGTAAGCAAAACCTTCACATTCGACCGAAATTGGCAGGCTTTTTCCTTTCTTGGCTTGAGCGGCAGCTTCCATTGGGATGATTGAGCTTTGGTTTCAACATCATAACCATAAACCCATTATTCGACACTAGTTATGACCATCTGGAGCAAATTTGGGTCGTTTAATGCGATGCTGTTTTTGGTCGAAAATGGGCAAAAATCGAAGACGAGCCAAAACACGTGCAAGCAAAGCAGCTGTCATAAATTAACTGAACATTCAAAATGGCCGAACTTATCGGCATAAGTGAGAAACATGAGTACCAATATAATGCCACAAAAAAATCAAAAATCGAATATACGTAACCCCGCAGAAAGTCAAAATTCGCGATACTTTTTGAATAGACCTCGTATTTGTATGTTGCTTGAGTTAAAAATTATAAATCTCAAATTAGCGACCATAAAAATTCAGCAACATTGAGGATATTTTGAAAATAATCATAGTAAATTCAATTCAGGAGAAATAAAAATTGTTAAATACTTAAAACTCCTAAAAAATTAAATAAAAGAGATTTTACGTACATCAAAACACAAAAAAATATTATATTTATTTTTCGTATTCACGTAGTATGCTATAAAGTCTAATCAGCATTTTATTATTTATTTTAATGAATTTTATTCTGCGAAGATTGAAAAAATATCTTAAATTCTTAGCTGTTCTTTATTGTTTTTCTTTTTTTCTATTCTAGATCCTGTAAAAAATGATTACTTAAATCAAAAAACATTTATTTTAAAATAGCTCAAAAATAGCTACTGGATAGGAAGGAGTCGAGATAATTGAGTGAGGCACGGCTATTCACATTCGAATTGAACAATTAAAAAAGAATCTTTTTATTTCTGAGTACATCCGAAAAGGAAATTCAGGGTAACGTAAACGGCTTTTTTTGTTACAAAACGAGTGTTACGGGAAACTGATTGACGGAATGGAACCCAATTTGCCAGTTCACTGGAACATTGTTTATAGAAAATAAGATAAAATGAGGAAAGACAAAAGATATAACAACGGCGTTCTGAAGAGTCTAATGACTGCGTAATATTTTTAGGATCCTTTAAATTTTATCGGTTTATTTTGAATTTCTTATTGATGTAATAATATTTTAGAAGTGCCTCGCCATGCTGGGATAATATATTCCAGCTTGGGGAAAATATATGCCATGTACGAGGGGTGTGGCAGGAACTATTGAGGATCTGCCAGGACTACACAGCATTCACGTTATGCACTTTTATACATGCAGTACAAGTTTCAATCACGTCGCTATATAACATAAATTATGAAATGTTTTTGTAGCGCAATACGAAAAATAGAATAGCAAAATTTGGAGCAACAATGTGCCATTAAATTTTTTATTAGGCTTGGTGAATCTATAAGCTTAGCTTCCGAAAGGTTTCAACAAGTCTATGGAAAATATTCTTTATCGAAAGCGTAAGTTTTTTTTATAATATAACGCAGTTTTACAGAACCGGGAAGCAATGGAAGATGCACCTTACTCGGGGATACCCTGAACATCGAAAATTGATGCAAATATGGAATGAGTGAGAGATCTTGTTTTTTTTTTTTAAAAAGAAGTTCTTGAAAGGCTTAGAAAATTATTTCTGCAATTTTTTTTGGATTTCTCTTCAAAATAATATTTTTATCAGCAAATCTGAGTTTAATGATTTTCTTTTATTTTTATATCATAAGAAAGTTAAAGCAGATAATTGTCTTCAAAATATTTGACGCTAATGCGTCTAGAAAAGAGGCGCATTTATCCGTTCATAAAGTAAATTTGAATCGATTTCATCTTCTAAGTCAACTTGATTTGTTCAAAACGAACTTTTATCACTAATTGGCATTCTGCATTTTAATGAGATCAGTACTTTTCAAATATTTTTTTCCAATTTTGGAATTTTACTGCTGTATAAATGACGTTTCTTTTTCGAAACATGAAATTTATTTTTACATTTTAAACTCATTTTTACAAGCTATCATAATTTTACTTTTAGTGGAGATAAATTTTCAACAAATTTCAATTCTGTTTAAACTTAAATAATTCTCATCTCAATGTAGAATAAAAACAAATTAAATTATAGAAAAAATAATATATTAATTTTTTTTTTTTTGTCAAATTGATTAATAATTTTTTTTTTAATTTTTAGGCAAGCAATAAGAAAGAAAAAAAAACAATTTGAAAAGAAGACAGAAAAGAAAAAAAATTGTTTGAAATCTTCATCTTCTTCCGAATCATCATCGTTTTCGTTATTATATTGAACGAATAGATTAGAATAATTTAAAAAATAATAAATATATACATTATGTTTAAGAATATTTTTATGAAACAAACTTTAGTAAGTAATATTATTATCATTATAAGAAAAGTAATAGGCTTAATTAATTCGTAGCGTTTTTTTTGCAAAGTTTCGTTGTTTATTATGACAGTATCACTTACAGAAGCCGTATTCAAAGTATTGTCCTTCGTTATCCACTACTTTTTGCTATCTTTCTGGTAATGCTCGGATACCGCGTCGAAAAAATTCTTCTTCTTTAGATTCGATGAAAGAATCGATCCAATTTTTGGTCATTTCGTAGTTATCGAAGTGCTGCTCTGACCAGCCATGCGCCATGGATCGAAACAAATGATAATCAGATGGGGCAATGTCTGGTGAATATGGTGGGTGAGGCAGAACTTCCCATTCCAGCGTATTTAAATAAGTTTTCACGGCTTTCGCAACATGGGGTCTTGCATTGTCGTGGAGCAAAATTACTTTGTCGTGTCGATCTTTATATTGCGGCCGATTTTCTTGTAATGCTCTGTTCAAACGCATCAATTGTCGTCTGTATACGTTCCCAGTGATGGTTTCACCCGGTTGGAGGAGCTCATAATAAGTAACACCCAGCTGATCCCACCAAATACACAGTAAAATCTTCTTTCCATGAATATTCGACCTGGCAAGCCCCACGATTTTCTGCATTTGGGATTGTCGTAGAGTACACACTTCTCGTCACCAGTGACGATTCGATGCAGAAATCCCTTCCTTGCCTGCCGTTGGAGAAGAATCTCACAGGTGACTAAACGCCGTTCGATGTGCCTTGGCTTCAACTCATGTGGAACCCACGTTCCTATGGCTTTCAGGCGTTTTGTGGAACCCACGTTCCTATGGCTTTCAGGCGTTTTCCGACCATCGAAAAGTCGACTCCAAGCGATGTGGACAACTTCCGGAGTGTTTGGCACGGGTCTTCATCGAGCAACCATCCAGGCAAAAAATGGAAGAAATAGGAATTGAGAAAGATAAAATTTTTCGTAAGTATGTATACACATAAAAACGAATTTGGAAAATATGTCAAAATTATTTAAAAGAAAAATAACAAAATGGCCCAAAAACCCAAGGAAAAGTTCTTTCCGTGACTTAGTTGTCAAAAACCTGACACCACGAGTCGCCTACGACTGTAGGGATTGAGTTACGCTCAATGAACGCACCACCATTACTGGCAGTTAACAGTTAATAATCAATAACAAGCTGACTACTTAGGACTATCTAAACCTCTACTGTCATAAGCAGTGACAATGCCCGAGATAATAACTAGTATCTCCCACTAGCGATCCGTAGATCGTACCCGCGATATGGGTATTAACCACAGCCACCACGTTGTTGCCTAAGGCGCCTCAACATTGTCGGACACAGTGTGTTTTCCCCCGATTCCCGTGGTACCAATTTTTGTTTTAAGAGTTTTCTGGTTGGTCATTCACACACTCATTCACGCACCATTCTCACTCTCCTCTCAAATAGTTTTTTTAGGTTTAGATTAATGAGGTATAGGGGGAAACCTTCAAAAGGTACTCGCCTGGAAGATCTTCTACCTGCCAGACGAGTTATGCGGGATTTTTACGTCGCTAAAACCTAACCTGTACCTCTAACTTTACTCCCGGAATGATGGTTCCCCGGCGGCACTCTTTGTAAATACTACTTCACCGGGACGTTCTTATTTGATATTACTGCTGTCCCGATGTTATGACGCCTCGCGGCCTATTCTTCATACGTGCTGCGAAGATCGTTGATGATAGATTCCGCGTACTCTGCAACTCTGTTCCAAGCCGATTGGCTCTTCAGCATGCACTCTGGGCTGATGGAACGGTCCAGATTTCTCTCCAGTTCTGCCCGTGTCCCCTCGTAGAAGGGGCATTGGAAGAACACGTGTTCTGCATCTTCGATTACATCGCGGCAATGATGACAGTTTGGGGAGTCAGTTCTCTTGAATCTGTACAAGTAGGCCCGAAAGCATCCATGCCCACTCAAGAGTTGGGTGATGTAATACCCGACTTCCCCGTGCAGGCGAGTGACCCATTTGGTGACATCTGGGATCAGCCAATGTGTCCACCGACCCTTGATCGAGCTGTCCCATCTCTCTTGCCAGAGGCGAAGAGTCTCTGGTCTCTCCTCTTCACAGAGGACCTTTCGCCGCTCTTCCTTCTTCCTACGATGTTGGCGTTCCTGCTGTCCTGCCAGGATGTCGATGGGTGGGCATGATGCCACGACGTTGACTGCATCGTGTAATACCGTTCGGTATGCTGACGCTACTCTGATCGCTGAGAGCCGCTGGACTGATGACATTGTCTTGCGGTATGTTGTTAGCTCTAGCGATTTCGCCCACACTGGTGCTCCGTATAGCAGGACGGAGGTAACTACAGTTGCCAGTAGTCGCCTTCAGATTTGCCTGGGGCCTCCGATATTGGGCATTATCCGCGAAAGCGCGCCCTATACTGCTGATGCCTTCCACTGAAGTTGGGCTCCTTGTAGTTGAGTTTGGCATCCAAGACCACTCCAAGATATCCTCTCAAATAGTGCCACGACAAATCTGTCATACCTCTCTCTCACACCCAACACACAACCCAAAGAAAAGTAAAAAAAAGGGTGCAGCCGACGGCCGTCTCTTCCTGGCCTGTCCCCAAACCGACCTTTGGCACTCCTCGGCCAAATAATTTAGGAGTGTTCTTTTTTTTTACTCTACAATTTCGTTACAAAAAATCCTGTGGTTCTTAAGTCAATCCTTGATTTTAAGTACCAAAATATGACTTGCTCAATGACTTTTGCTCAGCCTGCCAAATGGCACATTTTTTCTTACGTAGCCAAAGAGACTGGACTATTGGTGGAATATTTCTTTCTATACGTTATCAAACCATTAAAAAGTCAGTCTACTCAACAACCATTTTGAAATTCTGAGCAAACAAACTTCTCAGAATCCAAATTTGACATCCTGTTTGACCCATGAATTGCTCTTCAGTAACCAATTTTCCATATTTCAAATTAGAGGGTTCCAGATAGAAGCTATAACGTCAAACAACGCCTTCCATTCAGGAGTTATATGATCCAACAACTCCATCCCTAAATCCTCTTTTCAATCATGGAAAATAATAGAAAGTACAATGCAGTCAAATAACGTTTCACACACACGATGCCTCTTCTGTCAGAGACCTTACATACAAACAAATAATAAAAAGACTTAAAGATAAAAAAATATAACCCTGATTCATTTGGTGAACTGCAGATGTGTAGGATTTAAAGGCCCGAAGAAGCATAGCAAAAGAGCCTAACGCCAAACTCTGCTAAATGCCTTTGAGTTATGCAGTGCAAAAATGGAAAGTGTGATTCCCCTTTTCGGTTAGATATGTCATCACATAACCTAAAAGCATCGTTTGTTTAGAAAACCATATTGATGGTAAATTTAATAAAGAAAATATAACAATCGTACTAAAGTGTGTTGAATGGAACAAAAATGTTGAGTAGTATTTTTTCTCTGCTTAAGAATTAGCTTAAGTTTTTATGCGAAATTTATACGTTAAGGTTTTATGCGAAATTTAATTGGACATATTTGAAAAAAGAATCTCGACAAAAACCAATTGTGGTTAATAAATGTAACCACAATCAAAATTATACGTAATAAGAGCTATGTATCAGCGGGTACTTGTTGGGTAAATATATAAGAGGATCAGTCCATATAAATATTGATTTTTTTGTTGTTTTTTTTTGTATGTTTTTATTAAATCCTTCGTCTTTGTATTTGTATTTTCCCTTAGTACTTATATTTGAATGGTCATTGATGTGCCCTTCTTTCTATTGTCTTCGTTTTTAATTTATATTTTTATCTTCGCTATAAATTTTCTTGCAGTTTGTTGTTGGCTTTTTTTTTTTTTTAGCTTTGTTAAAATTCTTCTTGCTTAAAATATGAAAAATGAAAACTTTCAATGAGAATATCAGGAAAATTTCATGGTTAAAGTTTTCTTGTTAAATAAATTGAAGTGTAAATATTTGATTAACGTTAATACTGTGTACTTTTTTGTTTTTTTTTTTTAAACTTATCTCACCCTCTTCTCTGTTTTTCTTACAAACTAACCCATAATCCTGGATAACCCAATTTTTCTATTACATTATTTCGTACAGAAAAATTATGCAATAATAAAAATTTTAAAAATAAGAAATTTTTTTTGTTCTCTTTTAATACAACTTAACAACAACTTCATACTAAACAGTATAAAAAAAATATAAATAAAATATAAAACAAACAAAAAATCCATAAAATTATACAATTTCATTTATCATCTTTCCATTTATTATTAAATTAGACTCGCCATACACTATGAATATTATCTACCCTTCCTGGATAGTACGACTTAAAACTTTTAGAAGTATTTAAATACAAATTCAACCGACACTATATTCACAAAAGTATGTTTGTACGAGTATATGTGTATGCAAAAACGTACATTAACCTAGTATATCGTCAAGGATATAATATAAGGTATACCGCGTACTTGGGAAAATAATATTTGGTCATATTTTATGAAAATCAGTATAAATGAGTAAAATTCAAAATGAGAGGGAGAGAGAAAAAGATATTATATAAAATAAAATTAAAAAGATATAAAAGTTGATATACAAATATTAAAATGAATCCGAAAACCGTTGAGTATGTATGGTATTTTTAATTATGAAAACTTTCCTGTTTTATATTATTTCAGCAATAATAATACAGTAAAAATGTTCCCCTTTCTTAAGATTTCATTTTATTGTTGTATAAAATTTTTTTTTAATGATACTTACATTTTTTCTTTCTTTATTTTACAAATTAAAACTTTGTTAAGTTTGCTGCTTGGTTTATATTTTTTTTTTGCAATTTTCTTCATTTGTTCATAAATATTGGTTGGTGTACGTTTTAAATCTGTGCAAAAAGTTTGGATTTCTTGATAATTTGTACAAGCATTTTTTTGGTTTTTTAGAGTAGGGATTTTTTTATGATTTATTTCTTATTGAAATATTTTATAAATTAATTGAATTTTTTTTTTAAATATATATTATTTAAATCATAAGTTTTCTTTATGTATTATTGAAATTTTTTTATACGTTTCTCTTAATTTTTTCTAAATTTTGAATAATATTTTTTCTTATTTTTCTATAAAACTCTTCTTCCATTTTATTTTCTTTTATTTCATATCATATGAAGTTGCCTTTAGCATATTTACGTATATGTGTTGTCGCTATTAAAATGGTATTTAATTGGATGATTAGTTACTCTGCGAATTGCAACTGATAATAGCATTGTACGCAGAAATCATGGGGGCAAATGATTCTTTTAAGGACATAGTTAAATGTATAAACCATCTTAGGGAGGTTCTGTTGGAATCCTGAGTAATGAGTGGGCGCTAATAGTTTGGATCAACAGTTGATGATTTGGACCAATCGTAATAGATTTCTTTTCATACATTTACCGAAATTTTGAAAGACCAGTCAACTCAATATTTATTTTGGAATTCTGGGGAAGGAAACTCCTCAGAATCTGAATTGGGCATACCGTATTTACTCATGATTTTATTTTTGACAAGCAATAATAATCTTACCCAAAAACTCGTTTTCCGAACCTGTTTTTTTAAATTTCTAATAGATTTAAAAACAAAACCAATTAACACAAGTCACATACAGATAGGAGATGATAACTTTAAAAGAGTTAAATTATGGTGCTGGCACCTATTAGAGTCAATTATTTCGATCCAAAATTTTGACTATGACATCGAAGTTACTGCTCTACATTATACTAACGTTGTCAGTCCTCAGAAATTCTTTAGAAACTTGGGTTCTCAGCAAAAACCATTGCAAACTTTTGTCGGCGTTCGAGAGGAGAGTCCTTCAAAGAATTTTTGCCCCCCCCCCTCACCATATGAGGATGGACGATTCTGGAGCCTATTTATTGACGTAATCCTGGACCGCCTGATTGTGAACACTTAGTCCGTATGGATGAGAAAGATCCTGCCTGGAAATTCTTCCGTGGCTCCATTTATGGTACCAGAGGATACGGTAGACACTGCCAAAAACATACTGGAAATGTTGAACTAGAAGACGGCTGCGCGAAGCTGGGACATTTGATGTTCATTGATTTATCCAACTAACTATCGACCAGTTCCGTAAAGAAATCTGGCAATCCAAACGCACATGCAATATAGACTCGCCAAATGCTCTTATTACCGTGGCACTTGAACATGACCTTAGACTTTAAGAAAGGTTTCTACATTGCAAGTTTCCTTGTTCTTCCCCTTGTAGCAAAGAAATATGCTTTTTTTTCATCATAAATTTGGTTTCTATGTTAAATACTGACAAATATTTACAACAATTTTGTAATTTTTGTAACCATAAAAGAATTTAAAAGGTCGACATTCTGGAATAAATTCACTATTAATATTTATTGTTGATTAGAGAACATCAAAGAAAAGTGGATAAAAGCTAATAATTTATGAAATGTTCTCCATTTTATTGTAATATGAAAATTCATTTTAGGAAATTTTTTTTTAAAATCAACTGAAACAAATTTTAAGTGATGAAAGCAGACAGATTTTTTTTTTACAGCACTAAACAGATTCCATACATTTATTAATAGTAGAAAAGCATGAATATATTTTTAATAAAACCACAAAATACAATTATATTACTTGTAAGAGAAGAAATTCAATAAAATCATTATACGAGGGTCGTTCAATAAGTCCTTAGAAAATCCGAGAAATTCCGCTCGTAGTGTTGGTAAAGATTTTTTTTTTGTAGATAGCATTATCGACAGGAAAGCTGTTTTTCAGCTCGATCCATAGCGTAGGTCAATTTCTATCGTCGATTAAAGTTAACGACATTAATTTGTGCATAACAATGGAAAAAAGCGAGTTTAGGGCTGTCATCAAACATCTCCATTTGAAAGGCTTAAGCCCGAAAGAAATCAAAGCCGAGTTGGATGCAGTTCATGGCACATATGCACCTGTGTTTGCGACGGTTTACAATTGGGTGAATGAATTTAAACGTGGCCGTTCATCCACAAAAGATGAACATCGTTCAGGACGCCCAGTTGAGGTGTCTACTCCTAATCCACGATCTGATTTTGAACGATCGGCGAATTAAAGTGCGCGAATTAGTTGAGGCCACGGGCATATCACAAGGTACAGTCGCTTCAATTTTGCATGAAAAATTGCCTGTGAAAAAAATTTCGGCAAGATGGGTGCCGCGTTTGCTCTCAGAGAAGAATAAGCGTAATCGTGCAGTGGACTCTGAGGCTATGTTGGCACTCTTTCATCGCAATCCTGCCGAATTCCTTCGTCGATATGTCACTGTGGACGAAACCTGGATACACTACTACACTCCAGAAACGAAGAGATAGTCATCACAGTGGATTTTCAAGGGTGAACGGACTCCGAAGAAGTTAAAAACTGTGCCATCGGCCGGCAAGGTGATGGCCACGGTCTTTTGGGATTCGCAGGGCATCATTTTTATCGACTACTTGGAAAAAGGAAAAACAATAACAGGAGCGTATTACGTGTCGTTATTGCAATGGTTGAGCGAGGAAATCAAAGGGAAACGCCCCCATCTGAAGAAGAAAAAAATCCTCTTGCATCAGGACAATGCGCGTGTGCACACCTGCGCTGTTTCCATGGCCAAAATTGTAGAATTGAGAATGGAATTGTTGCAGCATCCCGCTTATTCATCAGATTTGGCCCCGAGTGACTATTTTCTTTTCCCCAATCTGAAGAAATGGCTTGGCGGACGACGGTTCACTGCCAACGAGGACGTCATTGCTCAAACGGATGAGTATTTTGCAGAACTTCCGAAATCCTATTTTTTGGACGGGATAAAAATTTTGGAAAAACGGTTGGAAAAGTGTATAGAGCTAAAAGGAGATTATGTTGAAAAAAAAAATTTTTTTTTTAAAAAACATTTTTTCCCATCTTTTTCTAAGGACTTATTGAACGACCCTCGTAAGATAATATCAAATCACAATAAAATCATATATTTCTTCTTGATTTTTTTTTACCACATCTTTTTGGTAGAAAAATTCACCGCAAAAATTTCAATGAAATTAATATGACAGATTTATTTATAAAAAAAAATGGAATTAAAATGACATAGAATATGTTAAAAGCCCAAAAAATTAAAATAATAAGAATGAAATGTATTGTATTGTAATAAAAATTTAAATCACCAATGTTAAAATGGGAAAAAGGAAATTCTTTTCTATCTAAATATTTTATATAAATATGGGGTGCGCCATCTAAATGTGGTCGAATAACGTTATTGGCGTAAGCCACGCGTCGCGGATTATCTGTTTTCAATAATCTTTGGGTTAACTGCACTTTATATGTAAACATATCCAGATCATCTTTCAGAATCCTCCTCAAAGTAGATCCACTGATGTTTAGTTGCTGAGACCGGCGGCGGTACGAGACAGAAGGATTCTCTGCAACAGCTTCAATATTTTCATTTGATCGTCGAGGACGTAGTCGATTTGAATGTGTACGGTCCGCTACAGACCCGTGATACTTTTGACGATACTTTTGTCACTTTTAGGCGCAGAACGACCGCGATACTTTTGAACGATTACATTTAATGAACATTGTCACTATTTCCGCTCGTTTTTTAGGCGTGAATCGATTCATGGTTAAAATTGTAATGCAATAACCTTTCCGAAATGTGTTCGACGACATCAATCGGTTTAAATCTGTCAAAGTTATTCAAAATTTCTATCGACCACATTTAGATGGCGCACCCTATACTTAAGGGGAAAACGGTTTAATTTTCTTTTAAATATAGTCAAATATCAAATAGAATAATTAATAATAATTTATGTTAAATAACGATAAAAATATTGGAAGTTATAAATAATAAAAATGGTGGACTACGAGTAATAAAAATGGCAAATAAAATAAAATGGCGAACATGAATATTAGTGAATGGTTGAACACACTATACAAAATTCAATTCCATTTGGTGTATTGTACAATATATTTGTAATATCATTGATAGAACAATCAAAAGTAGTAATAGTAACCATTCGAATGGTAGATTTTCTGATTATCGATGAAGCAATTAAATGATCGTATAAGGCCTAAGGTTAGAAATCAAATAAATTGTCTGAATTCATTTTCTTGGCATCTTTTCCATTTCTTTCAGTTTACACTCAGTATCTTTTCATAGTATTTTTTCGGCCAAGAAATCTCTTATCTATTTTAGTATAGAATACGACTTTCACAATAACGAATTTGACTATAAAAATAACTTAGAACATCACATTAAGGGAATATCAAATATTTTTTGGTCAGCATGAATTTTTAACGACCGCTCTCTTATCTTATGTAAAAGCGTGACGTTTACGTGGTAGCTGACTTACGATAAGGATGCTCTACTTTTAGTGTTTGTTCTCGTATTAGTGCGATAAAATTTAGTTCGTTTCTTCATTTATTTTGACAGTCCTTGGTGCCTACGGATAGATACCCTTGACCCAAAGCTCTTAGCCCTTAGCTATAGATTCAGATTCGTCCATAGTCATATTGTACGATCTAAGTATATACATACGTGTATGTATGTGTATATCAGCTAAGCTTTAACAGACATCGTTTCTATAATGGTACAACGATAATAATATTATTATAGGTAGAATAGCAATGGTAATGGTTAATGTGTTATGCTAAAATGCAAAAGTGAAAAGGAAAAGTAAAAATGAAAGAATCCGGAACCGAAAGGGAAAAAAAAGTAAATAAAAAAAAAAAATGAAAATGACGATCTACATAAGATTGTAATATGATAGAGCAGACGGAAGACATGCTGAGATGGTAGCAAAAAAAGAGCTATGAATAAAATAAAATTACAATAAAAATTGAAGGGAAAAATATCGAAAAACCAAAAAAAAAAAAAAAAAATTTAGTATGAAGCTAAGAAAAAAAAATGGTGAATAAAAAGTGTTCCAAAAAAAAAAAAAAAGAAACCGAAAAATAATCAAAAAAGAAGAGGTACAATAACACACGGAAACAGAATAAAATAAAAGTAAGCTCAAAGTAATAAAGGCATAGAAGTAAAAGGATAAGACATTTTTGGTAAAGGACAACACGCAGTAAGATGAATCGTCTGAGAAGAAAATCAACAAAATTCATCTTCGTACAAACGAATATAATACCAGATACCAGTAGGTGAGTAGCATCTATGGTATATACTAGCAATAATCAGTAATAGGCAGCAGAATGTATGAATACAAATAGAAGAGGGAAAGACGTAGGAAAATCTGAGAAGCTGTATGCTCAGGAAATGAGGCAGCTCGTACGTTAGAAATGGATACTAAATTAAACATTAATGTAGGTAAACCATAAATATATTCAGACTGTTTTATGCTGTGAATATGTACAATGTTATGTTAGTCCTTTAATGTCATCGTAATGCATGCAGTGTTATAAGAAATTAACAACCACGAAACCAAAAACGACCAACAAAAAACCTTTGAATACGAACACGTTTTTAGTAGCTATGGGAAAAAATGCCTATACGATCAACAATTTGAACATATTGTAATATTAAGCATTTTTTTTTTTTGCCCATGTACTATCAAATATATGATAGTATGTTACGCACATATGCTCCGAATTATTTGTGAATGTATTTGAAGACGAAATCTTATACTTACTCGCATATTGACGATGAATGAATAAATGCATGAATGACGAATGGATGAATCGACAAACAGACAAATGAACCAATGGACATTTGCAGTGATGAACAGGATCGTATCTACCATATTATACAATAATAGTATAGCAAAGAAAAGAAAAATAGATTCTATTTGGCTAGATGAGATACTAAAATTGGTATATGGTATAGGGCTATTGTGAGCGGCTATGAAGTAGGCGAAAATAAAACAATCCGCAAACGAAGGAATCATGATAAAAATCTGCCGTCACTTGGAATTGTTACTAATCCCCAAACAGGGGAGTCTATGCCTGACGCTTTAGTCTCATCATCTAAACTAAACATCAAATAGACTCTAGATAATGTTAATGATACCAAAAGAACGGATAGATTAACATACCCAAGACCACGTACATCCATCTGAAAAACTTTGTATGTATTTAGTTAAAGACTAGTTTTCTTACTAGTATTCTAATAATGATAATATGCGTAGTGCATATAAAATAGGGTCAACTCTAGACCGTAAAACGATTGTTATAAAATTTCCCTAAGACCAAAAATTAAGTTCATTTTTATTCTTTTTTTTTTGATTTTATTTTTATTCATTTCTACAAAAAGTATAGATTAAATAATACTACAATATAAGATCAACAAAAAAAAAAAAAAAAAAGGAAAAAAATAAAAGGCTATAATAGCTACAAATAATTGTTAGATGAAAATTGACTACTATACGTAATTTTACTTTTATTTCTTTGTAATTTATATAATTTGGAGTTGAAGCTACTATTCTAATAGAAGTAATTAGACACTTTTTTGTTGTACATCAGGGATGTCAAACTCATAGGTACACTTGGGCCAAACAAACAAGGTTTAATTTTAGGCGGGCCGCAAAAAAAAATCAATATTCATAGAACCGTATATTTATTTCGACTAATACAATAATAAACATATATATATATATAGAAAAGAACAAGAAAAATTTAATGTTTACGTCCTGATACTTGACATCTCTTCTCTGCTATTATCTTTCCTATTTCGGGAAAAATTTTGTTTGCAGTGATAACTTTCAACACTAACCCAAGGTGAGCATCATTAATACGGTTTCTAATAGGAGACTTATTAACTTTCATGACTGAAAATAACTGCTCGCACCGATAAGTGCTACCAAACATGGAAATAATTTCATATGCGAATTTTCGAGTATTTTCATACCTGGCTGGTAAATATTTGTAAAATTCAGGCACGCCCATCTTCAATGAATTTTGCTTTCAAATTTGAGTTGCATTGAATCTCGATCACCTCCATTTGCATATGGCTGGGTACTGAGTCAATACTTATTGAGAAAATCGAAGAAAACAAAAAAAATTTGTCTTCAAGGGAACTAAAATCATTAAACCTCGTTTCAAATTCAGTTGTTAAATTTGTAATTTTTTCTGCGTATTTTTGATACGAACAAGTATCATCTAAACTTGATTTGTTCATGCTGCATGTCGGGAAGTGCGTCAAATCTTCATTTTTAAGTTGTTTTTCCCAAAGAACTAGTTTACATTTGAATGCTTTAATAATGTCAAACATGTTCGTAATGATATGATCTTTTCCTTGTAACGATAAATTTAAATCGATTAAGTATTTGGTTATATCAACCAAGAAAGATAAATCTTGTATCCATATTGGATCGTAAAACAAACTTACGTCTTGATTTTTCATTTTTAAAAACTGACATATTTCTTCTTTCAAATCCCAGAATTGTTTGAGAATCTTGGAGCAAGATAACCACAGGACTTCGGTATAGTAGGACAAACCCGAATATTCACTAGCTAACTCACTTAAGAAAGCAGTGAATTGACCCTGATTTAAACCTCGAGATCTTATAAAATTTATAACTTTTTTTATATATGACAAAACATTCTCCATATTTATTACTTTCGTGTATAGAACTTCTTGATGTATAATACAATGCGTATGATGAATGTTTGAACCGTGAATTTCACTAAGTTTTTTTCTTAGTAATGCTACGAAGCCCTTGTTTTTCCCGGTCATTGATGGAGCGCCATCTGTAGCTACAGAATTTAATTTTGCCAAAGGTAGATTGTATTTCTGCAGAAGTCCAAAAACACAAGTAAATATATCTTCTCCTGTGGTAGTACCAGGCATCGGTATTAGTTCCAGTAATTCCTCAAAAATGTTAAAATTCTTGTCACAAGAACGATGAAACACTGCTAATTGAGCTTTGCCACTAATGTCCGTGCTCTCGTCACAGGCAATGGAGAAACTTTCCAAACTATTGGGTTGGTGCAAAAGTTATGACCGTTTTTTGCATATACAATTAAACATTTTTTTTTTTAGATTTGTATTATTTATTTAATCAATTATATAATTTCCAACCGTTCTTATAACCTCCTCCCATCTTTCTATCAACTTATTAATACCATTAGTGTAAAATTCCTTGGATTTTGATGCGAAATATGTAGAAAGGGATGTTTTTACCTGCTCTATTGTATCAAATTTTTTATCATTTAAAAAATTTTGCAGTGATTGGAATAAATGGAAATCGGAAGGAGCAGGATCTGGAGAATACAGTGGATGCTTGATAACGTCCCAATTCAGCTTGTATTGGGTCATTACAGCCACATGTGGTCGCGCGTTGTCGTGATGAAACACTACCCCTTTTCTGTTTAACAATTCTGGTCTATCCTTTTGAAGGGCGATGTTCAATTTGGATAATTGCTGACAATATCGTTCTGCTGTAATTGTCTGATTGCGTTCCAAGAGTTCAAAATACACAATACCCTTGCAATCCCACCAAACACAAAGCAAAACTTTTTTTTGATGGATTTCGGCTTTCGAAGTTGTTAATGGGGCTTGTCCAGGTATAGCCTTATGTCTTTTTCTTGTCACGTTGTTGTACATGACCCTTACTCATCTCCCGTTACCAAACGATGCAAAAAAAAGGTTCATGTTTTTCTCTCGCACTCAAAGCAACGCACGTTGAAACACGATCCAATAAATTGGCAGCCGACAATTGATGAGGTATCCAAACGTCGTACCGGGAAACCATCCCCATACGCTTCAAATGCCTTAATACGATTGTATGGTTGACTCCCATCATCGACGCGATCTCCCTGGTGGTAAGACGTGGATTGGTGTCAATTATGACTTTTAACTTGCCCTCATCAGACTTCAATGGCCGCCCGGTACGTGGTTTATCAATTAGTGAAAAATCCCCAGATCGGAATTTTTTAAATCATCTTCGTACCTGTCGAACTTTGATGACAACTGCTCCATACACTTCGCAAATGTTTTTGGTTGCCACACTCGCGGTATTGTCTTTACGGAATTCATAAAGTAAACAATGACGTAAATGCACTTTATCAACCGACATTTTGAACAAATACAAGACCTCTTCACTGTATTCTGACCAGGCCAAAACTGAATAGAAAGTTGAGGGAAAGCATTCTTTATATAATGCAATCATTTAAAAGAAGATACTGTTCATCATTTCTGAAGAAAAAATTTTTTTACCTGGGATCATAAAAAACGGTCATAACTTTTGCACCAACCCAATAGATGATTTTGCTTTGATCTGATCACTTGAATTCGCGGCGAAATCAGTAACTCTTTCCGCAACTGTATTTCGAGACAATGAAATTGATTGAAAAGCCTTCAAATTTCCACGACAAACAATTTCTCCAGCTTTCAATGTTTAGCTATCAACTCGGACAAGACGTAGCTTGCATGTACCGCCGCTTCACTTTCTTGCAATACTTTACTAAAAATGAACTGTTGCTTTTTCACCCCTAACTTGAGCTTTTTCAACTTTTCTTCTCTCATTAATCCTTCGTAATTGTTATATTTTGATTGGTGTTATTCGTAATGACGTTTAATATTATATAACTTTGGTAAATTAATAGTATTATTACATATCAAGCAGATTATTTTATCTTTTATTTCACAGTAAAAATATTCTAATTCCCATTTTACTTGGAATATTCTATGTTCGTCAGTGATTTTTCGTTTAATTTTACTACCACTTAGTTTTGATATAGACACACTGAATACAAAGGGCTGGAATAAACACGGTTAACAAAAAATAATAAAACATTTTAATAAAATATTAATGTTAACTTACCAGAGAGACGAAATAACTGCGATTGATATGAATTAAGTAATAATTAATAATAAAGCAAAGTTTTTGGAATAACTGCGATATATTAGGGCACGTGCATACACTAATATATCGTACAAAACTACGCGATCTCCACTACTCTCTCATTTAGCGCAGCTAAACGAGAGTGAAACACAAACGTCAAAATTTAGCTAGCATTTATCTTTGTAGCGAAAACCAAAGTGAAATCGCGTGGAGACTTGTCAATGGAGACTTTGTTTTCACTCTCGAGCTGCGTACTGCCCGGCGAAATCGTGAGCTAAATTTTTCGTTTTCGATTTAGCTAGCTAAAAATCGTATAAAAAGCTCGAGCTGCATACCGGCCTTTAGCAGTAAACATTTCGGTCTGCAAAAATATTTGTTGTGGGCCGCATGCGGCCCGCGGGCCGCGAGTTTGATATCCATGTTGTACATAGTATTAAACTATCGGTAAAAATCTCTTTTATTCTGTTTTTTTTTATTTAAACTACTTTGATTAGAGAAAAAAACAGTCTCCTTGCTCTTAAAATTTGCAATGCTATGAATGAAATCAACTCAATTTCTAACATATATCGTTAAAACAAGCGGCTAATAACAAAACCATTTTTGATCTGGAACCGCTTGTCTATACAAGAATCAAAGTGGAGGAGCCTTATCCTACTTAAGTCATAGTTCAATGCCCCAGATGTCAACAGTACGGGTACACCAAATCATACTGTCGGCACAAGCCAAAATGCGTATCCAGCCAAGGTGTGTACTTTGTGCTGGAAGCCACCCGGCAAACTACAAAGGCTGCTCCACATATAAAATGCTCCAGACAAAAATACGCCCAAATAATAATACCTCCACAAATAAAAGGGGCTTACATCATTGCCAGTGCGACGAAACCTGACATTTGCTGAAATTGCATCTGGGCAGAAAAAACATCAACAGCAGCAACAACAACCTCAACAACAAAACCATCCACATCAACAACAACCTCAACAACAAAACCATCCACATCAACAACAACAGCGCCAGCAACATCATCAACACCAGGAACAGCAGCAACAACAACAACAGCAGAAAAATGGTAGTCATGTTCCTATTCCTCCCTCATTACCCTCATCCTAAGACCTAACAACACTTCTTTCTACAATAACTAACAAATTAATTCAAGAAATTACTCTTCTTCTCACTCCTCTGTTAACTGCTTTAATAACCGCCATTTCCTCACTAACAAGCAATATGAATAAATAAATGTTCTCGTCAACCGATAAATCCCTATCCATCCTTCTCTGGAATGCTAACGGACTGACTTTACACCGCCAAGAACTAGATATTCTCTTACACAACAAACGCATAGACGTTGCACTGATTACAGAAACTCACTTTACGTCCAGGTCGTTTTTTGCTATACGTGACTATAAAACATACAGAACTGACCATCCAGACAACACAGCACACGGTGGAACTGCCATCCTCATTAGAAACTCCTTAAATTATTCCTTCCACTCACAAACTGCCACCGAATCCCTTCAGTCAATAGTTATTACCCTTCAATGTAAATTCTTTACTTTTAACGTTGCATCTGTTTATTGTCCTTCAAATTCCTTCCTCAAATCAATTGTAAAATCCTTCATCGCGGGAGGAGATTATAATTCCAAGCACCCTAAATGGGGTTGCCGTGTTTCGAATCCCCGAGGAAAGATTCTCCAAGAACTCCTCTCCCATACCACTCTTGAGGTCCTATCTCCTCCCACGCCCACATATTGGCCGACCAGTGCCAGAAACCTTCCCGATATTCTAGACTATTTCATAACCACACCCATACACTCCTTGACCTGAATTCCGACCATTCCCCTGTTCTCCTAACACTAGACACTTCTCCTTCCTTAAAATCCCATCCTCC